>CM072772.1:22502500-23752500 GCA_036936925.1 Cenchrus fungigraminus
ATTTAGAATAAAGTGGAGATGCTTGCATGCTCTGATTAGAATAAAGTGTGTTCTTGATTCCTTTCTAATAGTTTATGCTAGGTTGCATGAGTAGCCTTTTTCCTCTGCTAGTGCGTAGATCCTAGGTTTATACGTTCGTCTGCTGCAAGTCGTTCGTATACGTTGGAAGCTTAGTATGGGACCGAGTGCTCTCTCACATGTCGTTAGCATAAGCTAGTAGTACCTATAGTTGAGTGAGATCAGTTCTCCTCCTTGCGGGTTCGTCGCTCTATATTTAATATAGAGTGTCGTAGGTTGCTACGCACCGCGGGATAGCGTAGTCAGACTACGGTAGAAATCAGAAGCATAGACGTAGTGTCTAGGCTAAGGGTTATCCTTCGTTTGCCCTATATCCCACGGATTGGTAGAGGTAGATCGCAGGTGGTGACAGCCCTGTTGATCCTTTGAAATCCTCCACGTTCGGATATAGTGCAGGTTGAGGTTCGTCTTAGATCCATAGGCCGGAGTCTCCTGACAGATCAGGGGTTAGCCGGTGCCCGAAGCAAGTTCTTGAGAGATCGACCTTTAACCTCATCTGTAGAGCTCTCCATAGGAATCTTCTCTCTATCCTTACCTCTTATCTGGGTGTGACCTTGGACCGACTATACGAAGTTAGTGCACACACGTTCCCTTGGATTCGATACCCTTGAAATACTCTGAGGTGAAAGCTAAAACAGTATCCGTGCGCTTACGGATTTATTTCGTTTGTCGCTAAAATACCCAACAAGCTTTCTGGCGTCGTTGCCGGGGATAAAAACCTGGTGCGACGCTAGAGAGTGTCAACAGTGGCGGCGGCGGCGGGGGCAGCAGTGGCGGTAGTTCCTCCCACGGCGGTGGCAGAAGAGCTGGTGGCGGCGGCGATCGCGGAGGCCGAGGCCACGTGAACAGCCACACCACCGGCTACACTCACGGCGGCTATGATGCCCGTCACAGGATCGACGAGATCCGCCGCGCCAAGAAGGCTACTTAAGTCAGCGACAGCGACGGCTTCCCCGCCTACTCTGCACGACTTCGTGATCTACTCCTTCCCGAGAAATTCAAACCACTCGGGATTACCAAGTACGACGCGAAACATGACCCAGTTCAGTGGCTCAGGTGTTATGCCCTGTCCATTGAAAACGCTGGTGGCAACAATGACACGAAGTACCTCTACTTCCCCTTCTGTCTGGACCAGGCTCCACTCACTTGGCTCGAGTCACTCGACAAGAACTCGATCGATCAGTGGGACCAGCTGAAGGCCCAGTTCACCAGCAACTTCACGGGCGCCATGGGGCGCTCGGGTACCCGCATGGATCTGGCGATGGTCAAGCAGGAGCAAGGCGAGACGCTCCGCCAGTACATGCACCACTTTTTCGACAAGCGTGCGACCGTAGTCGACGTCACTGACAAAGAAGTCATCGACCTCTTCCAAGACGGGCTATACCATCGTCGCACCTTCGAAGACTTCGGTCGCCGCCGCCCGAGTTCCATCACCAAGCTCAAAGACATGATCACCTCATGGGCCGACGAAGAGGACAAGGCGAACGCCAAGTACAACTCTATTCGCAGCAAGAACAAGATCAACACAGGCGGCAACAACAACAACAAGGACCAGGGGGTCGCAACAACAACAACTACTCGGGTCCTAACCGCAAGCGCAAGCTAGACAACACAGTCGCGGCTATACAGCACCCTGTGAAGGACAACTCCAAAAAGACCCCCGGCGGCTTCAGAGACTTGCTCAAAGAGAAGTGCCTGTGGCATCTGGATGGCAATCATACAACCAACCAGTGCTACCAACTCCGACGAGCACTCAAGGATATTCCCGAGCCACAGCCTCCTCACGACAAGAAGGGCAAGAAAAAAGTCGACAAAGGCAACGACGACTTCCAGGAACCTGACAAGACGGCGAATGTCCTGTTTGGCGGACTACCCACCAAGCGGTCCCAAAAGCTCACTCTACGGGAAGTCTTGAGCATTGAACCAGCGGTACTGACTCCTCTAAGGTGGTCGGAGGTACCCATCATCTTCTCCCGCGCGGATCAATGGACAAGCTTCTCTGAGCCAGGACGCTTCCCCCTAGTCCTGAAACCAGTAGTCGCGGGCTCCAAACTCAACAAGGTACTCATCGACGGCGGGAGCGGATTCAATGTCCTCTTCACCAAGACCTTGAAGAAGATGAAGCTCGACATCACCGACATGCTCACCAAGAGCGCGTCGCCTTTCTACGGCATCGTCCCGGGTAACGCGGCTATTCCACTTGGTTCAGTGGTCCTGCCAGTTACCTTCGGGGAGACAAGGGAGAACTACCGCACCGAGTACATCAAGTTCGAGGTTGCGGACTTCGAAACCTCCTACCATGCCATCCTCGGCAGACCAGCCATCGCCAAGTTCATGGCAGTCCCTCACTACACCTACTTGGTACTCAAAATGCCAAGTCCTGCTGGAGTACTCGCGCTGCAAGGGGACTTGAAGATTTCTTACGACTGCACCACCGAAGCCGTGGAACTCGCAGCCACTAATCAAGTACCCAATGCAATGATGGAGATTTTCGCTGCCTCCAAGAAGCTTGCCCCAACCGAACTCGAGATACCAGAGAAGACCGACACTGCGAACAAGCCTCAACCAACAGAGGAAGTGCAGGTGAAGGCCATCGACCTCGGGACGGGTGACAGCAGCAAGACTACCATGATCGGCGCGGGACTCGACCCGAAATAGGAGACGCGCTCATCAGCTTCCTCCGGGCTAACCGAGACATCATCGCGTGGAAGCCAGCGGACATGCCAGGGGTGCCCAGGAGGCTGATCGAGCATTCACTCAACGTCGACCCTAAAGCTACGCCCAAGCGACAACATCTCCGCCGCTTCGCTGACGACCGATGGGACGCCATCAAGAAGGAACTCGCCAAACTACTCGCGGCTGGCTTCATCCGTGAAGTCTTCCATCCTGAGTGGCTCGCCAACCCTGTCCTCGTCCGCAAGAAGAACACGAACGAGTGGAGGATGTGCGTCAACTACACCGACCTCAACAAGCACTGCCCCAAGGACCCCTTCGGGTTGCCGTGGATTGATCAAGTCATCGACTCCACGGTGGGCTGCGACCTGCTCTGCTTCCTCGACTGCTACTCCGGCTACCACCAGATCGCTATCAAGGAAGAAGACCAGGAGAAGACCGCGTTCATCACCCCGTTCGGCGCCTACTGCTACACGACAATGTCGTTCGGGTTGAAGAGCACCGGCGCTACCTACCAACGAGGTATCCAGGCCTGCTTTAAGAAGCAACTCAACAAGAACGTCGAAGCCTATGTGGATGACATGGTCGTCAAGACCAGAAACTCCGACACGCTCATCGCCGATCTTGAAGAGACCTTCGCATCCTTGCGAGAGTACCAGTGGAAGCTCAACCCCAACAAGTGCGTCTTCGGCGTACCTTCAGGGAAACTACTCGGATTCATCATCAGCCATCGCGGCATCAAAGCCAATCCCGAGAAGATCTCCGCCATCACCAACATGAAAGCTCCAACCTGCATCAAGGATGTCCAGAAGTTGACCGGGTGTATGGCGGCCTTGAACAGATTCATCTCGAGGCTCGGAGAACGAGGACTACCCTTCTTCAAGCTACTCAAGCACCAAGAGAAGTTCGTGTGGACCGCGGAGGCTGATCAAGCTCTGGCGCAGCTTAAAGACTTCCTGTCGAAGCTACCGGTCCTCACGGCTCCTCGCAAAAGGAGCAGCTACTGCTCTACCTCGCTGCGACTACTCATGTGGTAAGTACTGCCATCGTCGTCGAGCGGCAGGAAGAAGGGCACGCCTACCCAGTCCAGCGACCAGTCTACTTCGTCAGCGAGGTTCTGTCAGAGTCCAAGGCACGGTACCAGCTGGTCCAGAAGCTACTCTACGCAGTACTCATCACCTCGCGGAAGCTACGACACTACTTTCAGGAGTACTCGATCGTTGTCATCACTGACAACCCGCTCGGTGACATACTTCGCAACCAAGATGCTACTGGAAGAATCTCCAAGTGGGCGGTCGAACTTGGCGCCCTCAACATCGACTTCAAGCCACGTACCGCCATCAAGTCTCAAGCACTAGTCGATTTCATGGCAGAATGGCGGGAGAATCAGCTACCAACCCCAACAGAGCGCCCAGAGCATTGGGTGATGTACTTCGACGGCTCACTCAAACTCGAGGGCGCAGGTGCAGGGGTACTCTTGATTTGTTCAAAGGGCGAACAACTCAAGTACGTCCTGCAGATCTTCTGGAAGGTCTCAAATAACGAAGCCGAGTACGAAGCCCTACTGCACGGGCTCTGCCTCGGAATCTCATTGGGCATCAAGCGGCTACTAGTCTACAGCGACTCCGCAGTGGTCATCAAGCAAGCCAATAAGTCTTGGGATCGCAACAAGGAGAACATGGACGCCTACTGTCTGGAAGTTCGCAAGCTCGAGAACAAGTTCTATGGTCTCGAGTTCCACCACGTTGTCCGCGACAACAATGTTGCAGCGGATGTCCTGTCGAAGCTTGGTTCTACTCGCGTACAAGTACCCGTCGGAGTCTTTGTCCACGAGCTTCACGCGCCATCCATCCCGGAGCCGGCGCCAACGACCACTGACACTGTGCTACCGCAGCCGGTCAAGAGGTCATGATGATCGACATGGACTGGAGACAACCCTTCATCGACTACATCCATGAGCAGAAGGTTCCCTCTGACAAGAACAAGGCCGAACAACTCGTCCGCAGAGCCAAGACCTACGTACTAGTCGGAGACAAGCTCTACAGGCGGGGTGCCACTTCTGGAGTACTCATGAAGTGCATACCTCGGGATGAAGGCAAGGACATCTTGGAGGAGATCCACAAGGGCGTCTGCGGCAACCACACGTCTTCTCGCACGCTGGTGAGCAAAGCTTTTCGATGAGCTTTCTACTGGCCCACAGCTCTGGCCGACGCTGAAGAACTCGTTAGAAAGTTCCAAGGATGTCAATTCTTCGCCAAGCAGCAATACGTCCCGTCCTACAAGCTAGTCACCATACCACCAACCTGGCCCTTTGCCTGCTGGGGGCTCGACATGATTGGGCCTCTGCCAACTGCGCCAGGAGGATTCAACAGAGTCTTGGTGGCCATCGACAAGTTCACCAAGTGGATCGAAGTCAAGCCAGTTACCTGCCCAAAGGCCGACAGAGTACTCGACTTCTTGGATGAACTCGTGCATCGCTACGGGCTACCCCATCGCATCATCACAGACAGGTTCTAACTTCAACAACCATCCGTTCTGGGAATACTGCGAGAATAGTGGGATTGACGTCCAGTACGTCTCAGTCTCCCACCCCCGCGCCAATGGCCAAGTCGAGCGTGCCAACGGGATGGTACTCGACGCCCTCAAGAAGCGATTGCACGACGCAACTAACACCAAAGGAGGCAAGTGGATCAAGGAACTACCCAATGCACTCTGGGGGCTTCGTACTCAACCTACCAAGCCAACAGGGTAGTCGCCCTACTTCCTGGTCTACGGCTCCGAAGCTATTCTACCCGCCGACGTGATGTGGGAATCCCCGGTGGTAGAACAATACGACGAAGGTATCTCAGAAGACAGCAGATGGGTTGACATCAACAGCCTCGAAGAAGCTCATTGCGCTGCCCTCGTCCAGTTAGCAAGGTACCTAGAGGGTATCCGATGCTACCATGATCGCAACGTCAAGGAACGCTCCTTTAACGTCGGCGATCTAGTCCTCTGTCGTATCCAGAACACGGACGGACTACACAAGCTCAGCTCGCCATGGGAAGGTCCCTTCTCAGTATCCAAGGTGACCGGACCAGGCTCATATCGCCTCCAAACACTTGAAGGCGACGACATCAGCAACTCGTGGAACGTTGACCAGCTATGTCGCTTCTACACATAGTCGCTCGACTACTCATCTACGGGTCCAGCCTATACGGCTACTTACGGACTCTTCGCTGTAAGCGGCCTTTCGGTCCTAGCACAAGTCTTCGGACTACACCCCTCCAAGATCCAGCTTCAACGGCTACTAACGGATCCTGAGCCGCACATAGCAGAAGGACTTTGGCGGCGGTCTACGGACCATGTACTCTATAGGTCCAGCCTATACGGCTACTAACGGATCCCCAGCTGTAAGCGGCTCAAGGGCCCTAGCAAACACTTAGCCGTAGGCGGCCTACGGGTCCTGGCGACTATTCATCTGTAAACGGCCCTGGCCATCCAGGTGTACTTCTTCATCAGTAATAAAGTTTGATTCTACTCAACTTGTTTACTGTGTCTCCTGCCCAGGAAGATCATACTGAGTACTACTACTCACGACTACTCCCACGGCTTGGTACTCTGCGCACTTCGCTGCAAGTGGCAGTCACGAGTACTCATTACATATACAAGCAGTGGATAATTTTCATTGATCTTTCAAACAAGTCCCTGACTACTTTGTTTGTTTTACAATCAACTAACTTAAGCTACCTCTATAGGTACAACTACTGGAGATTCAGCTTCTCCGCCACCTGCTCAGCAATGGGCGCCATCTCTTCCAGAAGAGCCTTGTACTGCTCATCAGTACAGTTTGCTGCAAGGCCGCCAGCCACCACATCCACCGGTGCTTTCGGGAAGTACGACTTCATGTACGCCAACACTTGGTTTGGAATCGACTTCGCCAGATGCTTGACGTTTGTCGCCAAGCGCCCGGGGGCTTCCTTCAGCCTGTCTACCAGTGGGGCTATCTTGGGTCCACCTGGATGTGGCACCAGTAGGCTCGCAATGGGCAGTGCGGCTTCTTCGAGTTCTTTCAGCTGGCCTCGAAGCTTCTCGCAGTCTTCATTCAGCTTCTGCAGAGATTTATAACAATTGACAAGGTCACGGTCTGAGGCTTCACGGAGCTCCATGTGTGTGATGCACTCATGGCGCAACTGAGCGTACTCATATTCCAGTACCTCCCTCTTGTCGGTCTCACGGTACACGATGTTCTTGAGGTCCGTCTCAGATGCCTTCAACTGGTCGACCCTTGCCTCAAGATCTGCAGGCAACTCGATGCAATGTCAGATTACTCAAAGGTACTACAATAAGTACTCAGCGGCTTTGGCGGAAGACATACCTTTGTTCTTCTTGGCGCAATGACTTGTTCTTCCAGATCAAGTCGTCCCTCTTCTGCATCTCCTGTACTTCGTTATGATACTGGGCGAAGGCACCATCGAGCTTGGATTGGAGCAACACGGAGTGCTTCTTCGACTTCTCTAGCTCCTTCTCCAGAGCCTCGGCGCGGAGGACGGTGTCACCATATCCCTTCAGAAGATCGGTCTTCTGACGGGATCTCTCCACCAATCCCTGCGCAAAACACAGAAGCTGGTCAGTACTCAACACACAAAAAGACAAGTAAACTCAGGGTACTCACAGCATACCTTGATCCAGTTCTCTGTCCGGCGCCATGATTCCATGCTCAGCGACACAAAAGCCGGGTCGATGAGATCATCATCCAGCAACTCAAGACCCCCGCGGCTTGAAGATCCTGTATCTGGCATGGGCGCCGAGCGGAGCGGCGCAACATCTTCTATCATCACCTCACGGACGACAACTTGAGTACTCGCCTCAGGTTGCGGATCAACCCGAGCCTCTGCGCTCGCCTCGGGGGCTATCGTAGTACCCAACCCGAGGGCTGTTGCTATCGCCGCCTCAACAGCTGGTTCTGGGGCTTCTGTCTCCACAACAGCCGTCTCCATAGCCACCGCCTCCGGGATCGTGGCTCCCTCGGCTTGTGCTCCTGTCAAGATCAGTACAAGAAGTCAAGTATAAGACTATGACTACCATCCATGATGACTACTCGTGGTGACAGGAAACATACCTTCGACCAAGGTGGCCTCTTCAAGCACTGTCTCTACCGCGGCATCAACTTGTGGTGGTGGCGTGGGCTCGCGCACTTCCGCTGAGCGGTCTTCTCCATCGGCCGGAGTGCTGGTCTCCCCACCATTCCACGACAAGTCCGTGGATTTCCTGCATCATGAAGTATCCAGTCAACAACACAGGCTTGGCGACTACACGACTACTCGGGAGTTCAGAGAACTTACAGAGTTGACCGCACCACGGTCACGGTTGGAGCGCCTAGTATACTGGCGATATCGACTATGCCAGCCTCGCTTGTAGCTCCGGCCTCCTCAGGAGTGTAATCTGGCTACTCTACAGTTGCAGCCGGAGGAGGGTCTTGTGCTTCTTCAACTGACGCCTGCGGCTCCACGGCGCCGGTCTGCTGATGTGTCTCCTCTGACACGACATCTTCAGTAGCTGGAGGCGGGCTGGTGTTCCTCTCAGCTGCCGCCCCCACCATCTCCCAGATATCCTCACCTCCCTGATCAACGGGGTCCGAGGAGGGAATGTCCTGCAACATTACAAATCATATTGTAAGCACCAGACTACTCATCAGCAGTACTCGACTACTCTAGTCGTGCTATTCACCTCTAGCCTGGTGGCCTCTGACAGCTTCAACTTCTTCACAGCACATTTCCGCGCCATGTTGCGCGGCCTCCTAGGCGGCGCGGGCAAGCTAGCCTCCAGGCTGGATGGCTTCTCGATGACGGGGATGTTTGGCATCCCAGCTCGGCTGAATCTCGAGCGGAGCTAGAACCGCTGCTGCAGTGTTTCCTCATCCTCGTCGTCGGAGCTGTCTTCAATGACGACGACGTCGTCGCCTTCCCCGACTTCGCGGCACTCCTTCGTCTTGGGCTCCGTCTTCCCTGTGCCTGTCCCTCAGGGCGCGGAGGCGAGGGCGGAACGGAGATGAACTTCTTCACATCATCCTACAACACCGAGCAAGCATGAGTACAACTACATCAACCAAATCAGTACTCGGGGGCTTCTGTCACGACTACTGACCTGGTTTGGCGGCCGTGCCGCGGAGTACTCAGGCACCGGGCATGGGGTATACAGGGGCATATCCTTGAAGATTCTTCCCAGCCTCTCAATGATGACGTCGTCCTCGACTACGAAGCCGAGCATCCGGGACGAATCCTTGTCATCGGTGTACTGGTAGCTGAGGGTGTCTCGTGCCATCAGTGGCTGCACCCTCCTCTTCATGAAATTGAAGGCCACGTGTTCGGCCCTCAGTCCGGCTTTTCGTAGAGCCTTGATCTTCTTCAGCAACTCTGGTAGCTGAATACCTTCCTGCATGATGGGCTCAGTGTTCCACCACGGCGTGTGCTTCGGTTGGCGGCCGCTCGGCTTCGGCAGCTCCGGGTGGTGGTTGCTGATATAGAACCACTCCGCCTTCCAGTCTTGGTTGCTGTTGATAAGCTTGTACGGCAAGTCCTGGGCGGCGGCGTCTTCACGCATCTGAAGCCCGGCGCCTCCGACTACTTGCGGGTCATCCGTGCTCGGCTGCGGCTTCACCCGGAAGAATTTCCGGAACAAGATCCAGTGGGGATTGATCCCCACAATGGCTTCGCAGAAGTGCACGAAGATGGAGGTGTGGAAGATCCCATTGGGGTTGAGGTTGAGGTACTCGATGCCATAGTACCTGAGCATTGCCGTGAAGAAGTCGCTGGCTGGCAGCGCAAGTCCACGCTCCACGAACTGCGTGAACATGGGGATCTCGTCCGGGTTCTTCTCCATTGGATACGAGTCGCCGGTGGCGGTGCGCCACAGATCCATCTCCTTCTCGCGAAGGAATCCGCTGTTGACCAAGGCGAGGAGGTCCTCGGTCTTCAACTTCGCCTTCTTCCATTCCTTCGCCGGATTGGGGCGAGGGGAGGAGGGCGGCGACGACAACAATTGGCCGGCATCTCCAGCCTCATTGCGACTCCTCTTCTTCGACGCGCCGGTCTTCGAGCTCTTTGCCGGGGACGCCTTCATCCTCCAAGTCACAGGAGTTTTCACTCGCATCCGCTCAGGGGCTACGGAGGTGGGCGGACTGCGGCGGCGGGCGCAAGCAGATCTAATCTACGCTCGTGGTGGCGGCGACAGTAGAGGAGCAAAGGGGGGGCACTCACTCAGATCTATTCTCTTGGAATGCAACCGCTGGGAGTGAAAAAACCCTAAGGGTTTCACCAGCTATTTATAAACCGCCGGGCGGCTCAGTTCTAAACGGGCAGATAAGCGCCAGACGGGTGACTCAGCGGCGGAAGCCTGACCCTTCATATTCCAGTACTCGACGCTCTCAGTCTCGGGGGCTCGACTACGTCCGACGGATTCAGTGGGCTACACCAGATCCAGATCCCACTCAGGACACATTCTACAGTCAACATGACCCTTCAATTCGAGAGAAAGTACTCGACTCAAGGCCCGGGGGCTCCGTGCCACGTGTCCTTCGGTTTTTTCTCCGGATTTTTCGGGATAAGATTGGTAGAACTTTAGATTGATCCTCAGCTTGAATCTGTGATTCGACCTAAGGCTCGGGGGCTACATTCCATATGGAATGCGATTCTCCGAATCGCATTTTCCATATGGTTTCTTCATCAAGACAACACGGGTACTATTGAAGACCTTCGAGAGAAGCACTCAGGGACGCTTGGGAACTACTCGAGAAGACTTCAAGACTACTCAAAGATCAGCTGGAGTACCTTCCATCGTCGGGATGATTCAAGCATTCTTGAGGACTTTCGGCTTGTAGCACTCGGGGACGCTCAAGGACTACTCGCCAAGGTCGTCAAGACTACTCGAAGACATCCTGCTCGACTACAAAGTACTTGGGGGCTTGTCGTACGGACATCCCTGGGCCCACTACTCGGTGGGTACTGGGACCGACTACTCCGTGGGCCCCTGGGACTACTCGACTTGGGCTGCACGGCACCTGCTGGCGTGGAGCGCAAGGCCTACAGAGGATCAATACTCGGTTAGGAAGCTAGACATGTCCGGATCCATGTAGAGTACTCCTAGCCGTACACGACTAGTACTCCTCTGGCAAACCGACTTGTAACCCTGCCTCCCGGGCTATATAAGGCGAGGCAGGGACCCTTATCTCATAATCCGCATCATCTTGTAAACACACCGAATCAATCCAGAGCTACGCAGCATACAGGACGTAGGGTATTACGCACCTCGCGGCCCGAACCTATCTAAATTGTGTGTCACGTGTCTCTCCTTCAAGTTCCCGATCTCGGCGAGGCCACAAACGTCTACCTCGGGTACTCCCCTTGGTAGGTGGCCGGGTTAAAACACCGACACCATGCTTAATTTAAAACAACATTTGAAAGCACATAGCTAAACATGCACTCAAACCATAGCATTACAAACATAGATAAAGGAAGCATGAAAGCACGATCAAGCTATACTCAAAGGGATGTAGACATGAGCAAAAGATGGTGAACATCGGGCAACCTCTCGGAAGGGCTTTGTTTAAAGTCAAAAGCAGGACGTACCTAACTGGGAAAGATGCAAGAGCTAACATCATCTTCAAACCAGGATAAGATTTGGTTGAGAGGAACTTTACTCAGGATGCTCATATACCTCCCCCACACTTGAAGTTTGCATTACTAGGCAACAAAACTCAAGTGTGTGGAGATCAAGCCTCCTTTTGTAAATGTTCTCTCAACAAAAACTTATAAAGGTGTTGTAGTGATGTAGCTCGCATGTTCTTAGGCATCACCCGTCCATCATTCTTTTCAATCTCCACCTGAAAGGTTAGCGACCAAAAATACCCGAAGGACAACCTTATCCTAAAAACATGCTCTTGCTTTTTATTTGAAAAGGGAAATAAAATCTAACCTAATCCAGGCTATCTCCTGGTAGTGCTTTGTTTACGGTCATAAGCTCGACCATGGGAACTTCTTCCTGCAGCTATCATTGGTGATGTCATTCCCGTCTCACCACCAATTGTTGATGTATCAGTGAAGCTTTAGCTGCAAGGTTAGTGCCACAGTGCATACACGAAATCTGCAATGCTTATGGTAAACATATGCATCTACAACCATCCTTCTAAACTTGTTACAAGAGAGGACCATAAGGCGGTTGTAGTCCTCGTGCGTGCTCAGTGCACTAAGCATGGCTGACTCTGGAGAGGCATGATGCAAGCATGGTTCATGAGGTGTATCAAGAATGAAGCTACCATGCTCATCAATGGAATCCTTTCCTTTGGACTCCAGAGTCGGCGCCTCGATCTCCATGGCCCATGAATTCTCCATCTCAGGAGATTCATCGAGTAAGATCGATGTTGATTCTCGATCAAGGTCGAGAGCAATATGATATGGGACAATGGGAAGAGGTTCAAACTCGATCGAGGGTGATGAGGATCGTTTGCCTTCACAAAGGTGAAGAGGATCTTCTGATTCGTACTCTTGAGGAGTAGAAAATTCTACAGTCTCAATGAGAACGGGCTCGGATGATGCGAACAAAGATACATGCATCATTTCCTCGAGCAGGTTTTGCTTAGGAAGAGGCTTCGCCATAGAACTTTCTAAAAACAAGGGAGTGGTGGCAGAAGCGGCTTCCCTAAGCTTTTCATCTAGGCTCCCTCGAGATGCATCGAGAAGTTTTTCTACAGGGGAGCCTAGGAGGAGATAAAGATCGAGGACATCAAAGATGTGAAAGTCTAGATTAACCTTGATCTTGTCTACTAAGAGCAGCACAACACATGCAACCCCCCGACACTCAAGAATATGTCCGGAGGGACAACTCTTGAGGAGCTTGTCGGATGGTCTTAGCGTAACTTTGCCCAACAGAGTGTACGCTAGGTGCCATAGCATAATGTTGACCTCCATAGTGGGGTTAAGATAGGCTTCTACAATAATTCCTTTTATGGAACAAGAAATGATCGTAGAGGGTGAACAAATCCAAAGTGCTTCGGAAAAGTTTCCCACTCCAGTCGACCACTTCTTCTCCATGGCCTCCATGATAGATGTTACGTTTGGAGGATCGGGAGGCAAAGGAGGTACCGTAGGCCTAGGGGGAGGTTCTGTCAAAAGATTTCTAGTTGGATTGATTTGGACAGAGGAGGGCTCCTTCCCTTGTTGGTCATCTAAGCAATTCGAGGTGTTTTTGAGATTTTCAAAAGGGTCATCCTCGAATTGATAGAGGAACTCTGGAGGTTGAATTTCTTCTTCCTCCATTGTTCCTGGTTCGGGAGAGGGCTCAACAGTCGAAAATTGAGATGTGGAAACCGTAGGTTCAGGTTCGGCTGTTGAGAGACTCTCATGGCTTGATACGTACTCATCACGGAGGGGTTCGTTATGGTTGGTAGGTAAGAAAGAGTCTTCTGAGAGAGTATCTAGGATTTCCCTTCCTTCCTTTGTTGTCTTGTCTTCAAATGAGCCCCCGGCGATGATGTCAAGCTCCCGGGCAGACTTCATGTCTAGACACGAGAGAAAGATGTACAAAGATACACCCTCAGGTATAGACAAGTGTGGGTAAATTGCCAGGAGGCGTAAAAATCTTGCCCACGCTGCACCAAGGGATTCCTTCTCTAGTTGCTCAAAATCGAGGATGTCCATCGGTAGAGAATTTATGCGTTTCCGGAGGGAAAACGAGGAACAAAAGTTAACTCGTAGTTTCTCCCAATCACCGCTCATGCTCCCTACCGAATGGATGTACCATTGTTTCGCTATCCCTATGAGAGAGAAATGAAACAACTTCCATCTCAAGGTTTCCTGCGTCATTCCTGGGATAACCAGGAATGAACACATATCCTCGAATTCTCGCAAATGGTCATAAGGTTCTTCATTAATTGCTCCAGAGAAGGTGTGACTCCGAACCCTTGTATGGCTATAAGGTCGGGTTTGAGTTCATGGTTGGATGAAGAAGTTGATGGATCAGTGAACTTATTGGATGTGGTGGAGAGGCCGTGAAAGGATGGGCTCCCCATGGGTAATGGGGGTAAAGGTAGAATAAAGGAAAGTGAAAAGATACGAGGACCACTGGGTACGAAGATAGATACAACAACCATTCCCCGACAACGGTGCTAGAAAGCTTGTTGGGTATTTTAGCGACACACAAAATAAATCCGCAAGCGCACGGATACCATTGTAGCTTTCACCTCAGAGTATTCCAAGGGTATCGAATCCAAGGGAACGTGTGTGTACTAACTTCGTACAGTCGGTCCAAGGACACACCCAGATAAGAGGCAAGGATAGAGAGGATTCCTAAAGATAGCACTATAGGTGAGATTAAAGGTCGATCTCTAGATAGAACTTGGCTTAGGGTACCGATAGCTCTGACTTAACAGGCGACTCCGGTACGCGGATCTATGTGGAACAGAGCTCTGACTATATCCAACCGCAGAGGGTCAACGAGGGCCAGAAGGGCTGTCACCACCTCTTGGACTGCCTCTACCTAACCTTGGGATAAGCCGAACGGATGATAACCGGTAGCGTGTCACAACGTCCACGTTGTGGTTACTGCCGTAGCCAACGGACTACGACACCCTGTACTAATAGAACTACGACCACGGAAGAGAACTGATCTCACTCACTATAGGTACTACTAGCTTACACTAAAGGCATACAAGAGAGCTTTCGGTCCCGTACTATGCTTCCAACGTACATGAACGACTTGCAGCAGACGAACGCATAAACCCAGGATCTACGCACTAGCAGAGGAAAAAGGCTACTCATGCAACCTAGCATAAACTATTAGAAAGGAATCATGAATACACTTTATTCTAATCAGAGCATGCAAGCATCTCCACTTTATTCTAAATGACGAACATGCATGCAAACGGGTATGAGCGCTTATGAACCTATGCTACAAGATCGAAAGGTTGTGTTCGCGAAGAACACAAGCCTCTAAATCAAGAACACACGAAGAACATAAGAACATATCACCTATGCATGAATGCTACTTTAGTCTAAATAGGAAATGCGGAAATACTTACTTTACTCTAATTGAAGAACAAGCATCCATAGAGATACAACTCTCTCTCTCTCTCTCACTCTCCTACTCTCTAATCTACAAAGGAGAGGCCTCTCCTTTAAAGGGAAGCTGTCATCCTTAGGTGAAGTGGTGTGTCCCATTTCTTACCCCCTCCCCTCATATTTATAGGCCAAGAGGAGCTCCCTAGGCTGCCTTGGGTGCCACCAAGGCACCAATGAGGTGGTGACATGTGGCGTAGAGGAGTGGGGGCTAAGTTGGTGAATCTTCCATGAGAAGGAGCTGTAGGCTTTCGGGCGGATATTCGAGCATGCACCTGGCACCGCCTTTGGCTCGTCACGACAAGTCGACACGTGGAAGGGCGGCGCGAGAGGCCTCAAGATGGGTTCGGCCGAACCGGGGGATCGGCCGACCCCCGGGCAGCTCTGTTCGCGCTGGTTTTCGTCCAGGTGACTGCCAGGTGGGTCCCAAGGTGGGTATAGGGGTGTTTGCGGTGTTTCTAGCTCGTTATCTCGTGGTTGTGGGCCCTTGGATCCGTGTGCTTGCTCCTGATTGGTCGAGAGTATACTTCCTTAGATCGATGAGGTGTCATGGACACGTAGGCACCTGTGTGGCAGCACATCGCCACGTGGCCTGGTGTGGGTCTCACCGGGTCCACATGATGTCTAGTGCATATCTCTCTCATCTGGGCTCTGATGTATGCAAATGCTATATCCATTTCGATCGTCTCGACGAGACCGTCGCAATGGTGCAGACCAATTTGGCATTTGAGGTTGTTTATGATGATGCCATATCTGTGCTATTGGTTTACTTGCTCTCAACTATATCATTCCATGCGCATTTACATGTGTCCTGCAATAAAAGATAGAAACACCAACACTTGTGAAAATTGTCAGTATAAAGCCATATTCTAGTGTTGATGATCACTTTTCATTTATATTATGCAGGAGTTGACGGTGTAAAAGTGGTACTTAACAGCCGTCAACAAACGCCTGGCTGCCATCTGTCCTGAGATTGCCACATGCAAGCCTGCTGGAGTTTTTCGCCTGCTTCACTTTGCATCATTCTTGTCATCACATCTTTTTGCAACAAGCTCACTTTCTCTGAACACCATTTGCCATAGCCTAATCCATCTCATTCTATTTATTTCATCAAATTCGGTTACTATTGGCTTTGCTTGGAGTAGAGAATTGTTCTGACAGATTTCAATGTAGCATGAAAGATTTGTGAGAATTATTGACATAGACATATCTCTGGTGTTGGGCAAATAAAAGGCATACATACCTATAGCACTATCACATCGAATTCTGCTATACATTTGAAATGATATGCTCAAATGAGCTCTTGTATTTAATGGTATTGTCACATTATAAGGTTTATTGTCAGGTGATATCATCATTTACTTTATGTAATCTAAGAAGAATTATGCTTTACTCTCTCATAGATCCTGATGTCTACTGCATTCACAAATGGTAGGAACCAGGAGCAGCACAAGGAGCCAAATGATCAGCCCCCAAAAAGAAGGAGCCAAATGATCAGCCCCCAAAAAGTTATGGGGCAACTGGTGTGGTATTTTTTTGACTAGCGTGTGTGGGCAGGCTAACATTACTTGCTTGTGTGCTATGGACGGGGTAAAATTATTTGCTTGTGTATACTTCTATATTACTTATGTCTTATGCATTGGATAATTCTAATAAAGAAGTATTTGCTTTTGGCACAATTTACTTAAAAACATTTCTCATTTGTAGGAAATCATGAATTTGTCCAGGTTATTGAAGGTAGATGTCTTTTTAGAGGTATATATACAAAGCACGTGATGCTTTTATTGGCTACTGAAGGTTCCTCCCTGTTCAGTGGATATGGAGCACTGCGATCGTCAGTGAGTCAGCTAACTTTTTTGGGTCTCCGAATATGTGAATTAGTGAAGATGCCGCTAGATGCAGGTAGTTCTTTGCTTACTTATTATCAATTATTGATTAAAAATATACCTCTTTAGTGACATCTATTATTTACTATTGAAATAGTGACGTTAGAAAAGCTGGGGCACGTGCATAATTTTATTAGGAGTTCCATTTTTTTCACCTAGGAAAAGTGGCTGAGAAGCAGGCCCTATATGTACAGCTTGCTTTCATATCTTCTACGCCTTCTTTTTCGCTTGAATTAACTCGGATTTTGTAGCAATCAACCTGAAGTAGACATATGGATACAAATCTATGATCTATATATATGTGCAGGAAACACCGTAGTTGTAGCGAACATGGCCTCATAAGCCATTTGTTCAAGTTTGATTTTGGTCATTAATGACAACATGATCAATGGGACTAACAAAATTGTTTAGCATGTCCTTGTAGACATTTCTAGGTCCCATGGATGCAAAAATATCACATGCCAAAATGAGAAGATAGTATATTTTTCAAAGGTCAAAACCATAGAAGAAAAAGAAAAGAAAGGACACCGTCGGATGAACCGATGGTACCTAGATAGAAAGCATCGGTGCAATGGTCGGACGAGTTGGTACACTGGGTGAAAGCCAAGGCACCGTCGGATGAACCGACGGTCCAGTTTCTAGTTGCGTCGGACGAATGGCAGAAGCACAGCAGCAGAAGACAGAAGCGTCGAATGAACCGATGGTCCATTGGAGGGAACCGTCGGTCTATCCGGTGATCAAGATTGAACAAGACAGAGATGCACTGAGACTGGAGCATGTAGCACCGGATGAACCGACGGTGGTGCAACGGTTCATCCGATAGTCTTGAAGAAGCAAACAGAAAGGTTTTGGCCGCGAGGTCTTCAGCACCGGATGAACCGACGGTGCATAGGTGTATAGCATCGGATGAATTGTGTCAACGGTCATGTGTGGTGGAGGGCAACAGCTAGTAGCACTGGATGAACCGACGCCCGGAAAAACATAGTGTTGGATCATCTGATGGTACTACTTTCTACAGCTTTTAGCCAACAGCTCTTTGGATGCTTTGGGCTATTTATACCCCCTCCACTCACCCATTTGAGGTTGCTGGATTGTGTGGAAGTGCAGAGGAGTGCAAGACACCTAGAAGATCATATCTAATCCATCCAAGTGCTAAATTGCTCATCCATAGACTTGTACACGCTTTGTGTGTGTGTGCTTAGTGCTAGGTTTAGCTTAGAGCTGAGTGAGTGCAAGGTTGTGCCAACCTTGTGAGGTGATTCTTGAGTGAATCAAGTTGTACAAGGTGCACAGGAAGCCTTGGGGCCTAAGTGGCTCACCGGCAATCGTCTTCGACCCTCCGGCTTGGTGTGGAGTGGCGAGGACACTTTGTGCGGGGGACGTGGAGACCCCCTTCCTAAGTGGAGAAGCTCCTTAGTGGAGGAGGCATCAAGGTGACCAAGGGAGCTTGGCGAGTGCCTAAGTGGCGAGCCTTTGTGGCGAGTCAAGTGGTGTTCTTGGGAGAGACTTGGTGACCGGGAAGCAATACTCTTGTGTGAGTGCTTCAACAACGTGGACTAGGGGTGGCTTAGTGCCTACCGATACCACGGGATAAATCGCGTGTCAAGAGTTTTCTTCCTCTCACCCCTCTTTACGTTTCCGCATCTCTCTCTTGCAATCCTTGCTTGTCTTTACTTTCCTAGAGTAGTGTCATGCTAGGATTGGCTATAGGTTGCAAAACTTGTTTTGGGATGGGAGTTTCACACTAGATCAACCTTAGATTGCACATCTAGATAGATTTGATCTAGTTTACTTTATGCAAAAGTAGTGAAGCCATATGTTAAGGTTTTTAAGTTGCCTAATTCACCCCCTCCCCCTCTTAGGCTACGAGCATCTAATTCCTTACAGTAGTTCACTCAATCGCTGGGCAAAGCATTGTCTCTGACCCTCTGCCATGGATGTTGATGGTGGTCCTGGTTCTGCTGATGTCAGTGAAGGATGGGCTGCAATGGGAGGTTAGATTAATTTGAACTTTGATATTTAACTCAATGATAGTTTAGTTTGTTAAACTAAGGCATTATTGCATACAAATTTCTTTGGAACATGTGCAGTATTAATAAATATAAGTAGATATTATAGTTTGTATGTAATTATATTTGTTAGAGAACACTACAATATGAAATTTAGAGGTTCCTCAATATAAACCATGGCTTGTTAATTATATTTGTTAGATATTATAGTTTGTATGTAATTTTTTATTTTCTCTTCAAATATGAGTATTCTATGCATAGTTTTAAATTAAGGTATCATGGTAAGCATGCCATTTATTCCACATGATGCACTGAGCTAGGCCACATGATGATTCTGCGCGAATAGTCTCCTTCCCTTACATGTTTGTACAGAGCTACCAGGTTAATCCAGGTTGAATCAAATATTGCATATCCATAGTTTTCTTCACCTTTTTACAGGATTGGATGATAAATTTTCCAATTAGTACTGGCGGGCCATCAGCTTCGCCATTTGTTCGCCACAACTGTTGTGAGCTGCATTACAGATTAAGGTGAAATTGACAAACAATCTCCAGGAGCTGCATTCACGAACCCATTTCTAGCCCTTTCCATTTTCATCTTTGCTTCCAATGTTTCAGCAATATGTCTCTATTATGTTGTAAAACAAAAGATATGGACACCGAAATCTTTTCAGGTTGCCAAAGTATGGGTCTCTTTTCAGAATACATGTTAAATGCCACAGCACAGTGAGTTTTTTCGGTTATAGGCCATGTGCTATTTCTGGTTATCTCCATACTTTAACCCAGTATCAGTTAGCTGGATGCTTCCATTGCTATTTTCACACTCCAATATCAGTAATGCTTCCATTGGGTAATGACTCGATGCAACGGTTTAACTGAAAATTACTTTTCCTGGGTACAGTTCTGGTCTATTGGGTTCATATCCATATGAATATGCAATGTTTGAGCATCTGTTTCTACTTCAGAGGAGCTAATGATATAAATTGATGGTGTTATTAGCCTTTAATAGGTACTAATTTGTCATGTGCAGGCTTTAGAGGAGCGACTGAATTTTTCGGATAGGCTAGGAGTGTGAGGGGAAACTCGCCCTGTTTTCTGATCATCTCATGTAAGAAGTTTGATTCTTGCTTTGTGATTAATCCCACCTGTCTTGTCTGACAATCGATTATGTATTCCCTGCTTAGTGCTTAGCATGTAAAACAATTGCCACTTCATGTGTGTATATACAGTTTAGACACCAAATATTCTGAAAATGCATCTGCTATGGATAGTCCTGAAATTGTTCTTATATCCTATCACTTGGAGACCAAATATTATGAAAAATGAAGCTTCCATATCATTTATGTTTTGATTGTACTTATTGCTACGCAAGCTATCAAAGTTATTTATCATCCAACATTTACCTATCAAATATAGTTTATATAGCAAGAGCATGATATATCTGTTGAGAATCAAAAAAAGTTTCTGTGAAAATGAAATGTTTTGTCATGTACACACTTCCATCTTGTTAAGGACATTTGGCATTCACCCTTGGAACTGTTATGTCAACTAAAAACTGTTTGGCAGAATGACCATGTTAAGATGCACCCTGTTGTTTTGACAATGTTTATAAACTCAGATGGTCTAAATAAATAATTCATTCTACTAAAAATTTCCTTCTCTTATCTGTGCAGTCTGGGCTTCTACATCGATTCTGGTTTCTGTGCCATCAAATCATGACAATTTCTTCAGTAGCTATGTGAGTGTAAAATAATTTCAGTTCTATTAGCAGCGCACTCGGAACTAGGATTGGAATATTTTTCTGCAGAAAATGTTTGCTACGAGATGTAGTGAAGTATTCAGGTGCATCCCCTGCTTGATTACCCTTTCATAATGAACATAGTACATATGAAACTTACAGCTGTTGAAGAGTAATCTGCTACTGCATAGCCGAAAGGTTAGAAGATTTTGTTGATCGCGTTGCATGGTTTGGTCTCTTAATGGAAAGCGGGTCCTCCATTTTCCTGATTGATGAAGGTCGGAATTGAAGATGCAATCAAATAGAGGAACATCACTGAATCGTGCTATATGTTGTACAAGAGTTAGTAGAACCATATTATGGTGTACAAGAGTTAGTAGAATATATTGTTCCTATTTAGTACATTAGAGTGAAAATTTATTAATGAAATAACTTTTTGAAAAGCTAGCATGTTCCTCTTGTCAAGTGTTATATACTGTGTAGTTTCATGCTCACGAAAATGTATATGCATCTAAAATAAATAATAATCTGACTAACGTAATGTAATATTGCGTTTATTTTCACACTATTATTAACCTATTGGATAGATGCCTGAATGCGTCACATTGTAATATTAATATGTGGTAGCCCGTAGCAACGCACGTGCACGATCCTAGTACTATAAAAGCAGAAAGAATTGATGTCAATTCTCACCCAGAGCGGCCCGCATGTCATGCGCGACCCCACATAAGAGACAAAAATTGAGGACGAAGGGAGGGGGGAGAGTCACTCCCACGTTGTAAATCGCTCTATCACCCTGTTTTTTTACCACATGCTTTTCTACCCCGTTTTGTACCCGCTGGTTCCACATTTGGCAATTAAGAAAGGGGGAGATTGATTTGGTCGCCCTCCTCCTCCGAATTATTTTCACCTGCGTCCCCACTTGCTGTGATTGAGGTTCTCAAGTTTTGGAACGTTAATTACCCTCGCAGCCATCTTTCCTGGCAAGCGCACGATAATTATGAACTCTCAAATCCCGTTCTCGAATTGACAAATATAATTTCTTTGTGTGGCCTCTAATCATGTGGTCCTGAAATTGCTTTCCTTGTGTGGCCACTAATCATGCGATGATGAAATTGCTTTCCTTAATAATTGCGTTGTGTATTAATGGTGCGTTGTGTATTTATGGACGTGATTGGTGGCTTCAAATTGCTTTCTTTAGTTATTACTTTCAAACAGGATATACCCGGATTACGGCCTTGTAGTTTTTTTCTTTCATGTTTCAATCAATCAGCACATCTACCTTGTGTGTCTTCACATATGGAAACAGCTACGAGAGGTTCAAAATTAAGTCCGTCAAACATTCTCTTCCGTCTACATAACTCTGTGCGCCTCTCTGGCTCTCTCCCGCCGCCTCACGTGCCCTCTCTACATAAGCCGCCTCCCTGACCTCCGCTGCCTCTCGTGCCTCCCTGCCGTCGACGACAAGATATGCACATGTGTAAGTGCAATCAAACCCTAAGTAGGTTTTGGTGAGTTGAGTGACAACTTGATTAAAAGAGCTTACACTCTTGTGAAACATGTGAACAGGTTGTTAATTATTGATAAATGATATTTATGAGTAAATAAAATCATGTCTATGGCTCAAAATACAAAGAAAACAAGAGTGGATTATGACATTATACATGGAAAGTATGCAAGCATACTAAAGATGAATGTCATGATATATTTTGTGTGGTTTTCCCATTAGAGTTTACATGAGACATACAACAAGTTATTCAGAGTAAGTAAAGAGGATTATTGGTAGAAAATTCTTGGTCGGCCTCTTTATGAAGAAAATGAAGCTTGTTGTTTCCAAATGAGTTAACAAAGTCAAAGATAAGTATAACATCAAGGGGATTTCATTCTTGATATAAGAAGGAACTTGATGACCTATACAATGAGTTTTTCCGAGTATAATATCAAGTGGATTTCACTCTTATGTCAAAAGGAGAATATTGATTCATACAAAAAGTTTTTGTTTGCAAGACTTCAAGTAGAGCTTCGAGAAAGGTCATATGGTTATCTCCAAGATGATGAACCTACAAATGGAAGTTTGCAAAGTAAGAATATTTCTTATCTATCAAAGAACAATTATTTGAGTGCCATCTCAAATGAAATTCTATATATGATGCAAAGCTTGACTCAAATGTGGCAAGGGTAAGTGATGAAGAAAGATGGCTAAAACGAGGAACCAAGAAAAAGCTATGGATAGCGATCATGAGCAAGTTGCTAAAGTGAAGTTGATAGCATCAAGGGATTTCGAAGTATCATATCCAAGCCTACTGAGGGAAGCAATGATTTGCAGCTAGTTATGATTGATAAATTGGAATGGCTTTAGAATTCAAGTGAACACTACACTACTCTATGGAAGAATTCTAAGTCATTAACTCAAGGTGGATATGTTCAAGCACATGCGTATATTACATACATTCATTGTACGTGCTTAGTTGGTATACGTTATTGGAAGCCCTTAATTGTTGAAGATCAAATACCAGCATTGTCTTTTAAGAAAGCTCAAGGAGATTAGTTTATTCGAGTTTATTTCTTTATCTTGAGTTTAGACATGCAGTACTATCAAGAGGGATGCAAAATTGGTTGGACAACAAATATAAAAAAGTGCTCAAGTGAACCCATGAGAGACTAACCCGTAAGATCTTAACCTTGGTGGGGTTCTCTGACCCAAACCGGTCTGACCGGTTTGGCAAACCGGTCATACCGGTTTCGGCACTGGCATTATCCAATGACTAGTTGGTTTGAAAACCAGTCTGACCGGTTTTGTCTGACAGGCTAACGACTAGTTTTTTGAGAGTTGGGTATTTATACCCTTAAGCTCCTCTTTGAGGGGCTGGTGGTTCTCCACGTCTCTAACCCCTTCCAGAACCCCAGCTGAGCTCTCCCTAACCTCTCTAAGTGAGATTCAAGCCTTTAGTGCCCTATCCTTGAGTTGGGTTGAGAGACTAACTTGTGTGAGAACTTTGAGAAGCTTAGTGAGCAATCCCACACTTGAGCACCTGCTGATCTTGTTGACTCACAAAATGACTCTATACCAAGTTATATCACTTTTGGACCATATTTAGATATCATCTATACTATAAAGAACGAAAACAATTGAAAATGTTTCTCACCCAAATCGGGGTCACCATACCCCTTGTTGACGCAAAAATAGGACGTCACCCTTACGCGCAGCACACGTGACTCCCCGATCTGTTGCGAGGCGTGCCAGCCAATCTGACCTGTTGATTGACAATGGAAAATCGGCTAGAGAGCCGATGTGTCTTTAGTAGTATGTGTATCTGCCGATCGGCCGATACAGTAAAACGGGATCGGCAGACTGGAAAGCAGCCGAAGTGTAAGTATGAATTGAAAGATCGGCCAAGACAGCCGATCGTGACGTCAGCACTTGAATAAATCTAAGCCGGCTGTGAGAACAGATGATATTTAAGACAATAAAAACCGACGAGATCTAGATCGAGCTGGATAGATGGGTGATAAAAGCTAAAGAAACAAGAATAAACTTGCTAATCTAGCTGATATCGATAACTGATGAATAAATCTAGACGAAACCACAGCGATACGCCCGGAGGTTAAAGCCTAGATATTATTCGGTAAAGCGGAACTCACCAGCACGCCGGAGATCGAAGCGATGCAGCCCGACGAGTTTGCGAGAACTCGTGAAAGAGAAAAGGTACGAAGGCGAAGTCGCCGAAAAGTAGATGCGGTAAAGTAGATGCAGTAAAGTAGATACAATAATTGGTAAAAGGGTGCCCGGAGGCGGTTTTGATATTGATCGTGTGATAATTCTATTACAATGACCGGGGCTTATATTTATACCCTGGGCTTCTCCAGACTCCTACAGCCGGAAGGGCTGAAAGTTCCCTAATTAAGTAACTCCTAGCAAATTACGACAACTAGTGCTACGAACTCTCTTGAGAATAAAGAAATTTAAGATACATAGACTCTAACTCTCGCATGTAGAGTCCTTTCTAATTAAAACTGCCTTCTTCCTTCATTCAATTTCGGCCATCATAGTTGGATTAGGAAATACTTTACTCCAGGCAGCCCGAACACCATCTCGTGCATATAGTATGCACATATTAACTTATATTTCCTTTTATTTCTGATATGCCTTGCACGTGCTGGTCCATTTCCTTCTTGACGTCATCATGTTGGTCTTTTCTTTAGTCTTATTTGCTTAATCAGCCAATGGACCAATCTCAGCCATAAGCTCCACGTTTCCTGGTAGGTGGTGCGTGCTATCCTTGGCAGCCGATCGTCCAGCCGATGGCCTCATGCATGGCTCTTGCCGATTGCTCTGCTCACACGCACTGACTTGAATGCCTCATTCTTTACTCTATGGATCAATCGGCTTCCACAGCCTCATCCAGGAATAATTAATCCGTCCACCAATCACCTTGCGCTGTCGTGACGTAATGCTGCCATCACGCAGCACTGCTTCGTAGTCCCTGCCGATTTTGCTCGTTAATAGCCTCTGCCGATTGGCTTGCCGATTCTCGCCATTAGGTGACCTCTACTGCTGGCCGACTCTTCCCTTCTCGGAATAAAATAATCCGGCCAGTTGACTAACAAAGTTAGCTAATGAAGACCAATATATAGCTGATCGATCTGCAGATCACATCAATTTTACTGACCACGGGCTGAGTCTCCCTTGCCTTCAATTAACTTTACTGCATTTGCCTTCCATAAGCCCCTCTATCAGGCAACCACATGTGCATGTTCGCAAAACCAATCGGCTTCTGCCAATCACGGCTCCTTTCGGACTTCTATCAAGCCGATATCCTTTTGACTCTGGATTTGGTCAAAATCCGGTGTCAACACAAGCCCCCCAGTTTCGGAGTATGAAAGATTCATGCTTCGAAATTCTATAAATCTAGAACCTCCAATCTTCTGGTTTATGCAAGCTGCTCCTTGTAATTAATAATTCAACTCTCTCGCCACTGCTCCTTTCATAGCTGATATGTGTTGCAATATCTTGGCCAATGTGAATAATAGCTCAGCTCTTGATAAGTGGTTACCATTATCATCACAGGACCATAATGACGGCAGATATATATCCTTGGTGCAAATAACTTCCTCAAAACACAAGGACATAGGGCCGCGAATTCTAAGAAATTCTAAATTTGCACCGTATTGAATCAGCCCCTTTTACCAGCAGTCAACTCCTGAATCATTCAATTCGAATAACCTGGAAGCATCTAATGTGATTTTTGTTTGGTTTCTGTTTCTGGCCAGCCTCATCAGCACATGGTGTACGTGAGAAAAATAATGACCCAGCAGCTCTTGGCATAACTCATCGTCTTCAAGTTTTTCAAACTCTCATTTTAAAATAGTCCAGGTATTGATGCCCCACGTCAAGGGATAGCTACACGCACTGTTTTGTGTATTGGCAATATTGAGGCAACAATAGCCAATATCATCATCAGCATCCCTTAGAGATAGCATGTTGCTCTTTGACTATCTTTAATCCGGCTTGCCAGTATTGCCGTGGCCGCCATGTTTGGGCATGCTTCCTTATAGCCGATTTAATTATTGGACATACTTCCATCGGCTGAGTTTTGACAACCACAATTATCCATCTTGACATATCAGCTGCCGTTATGTAGTATTCATGAAGCTTCCCCTCACCAACTGTCTTTATGGATTTTTCTTGATGCATCACTCCAGATTTTGCTCCTCCCATCGAGCCTCTTGGTTACTCTGTTCCGGCAACATTGCTGCATCATCGTCAATAATAGCGACAGTATTGGCATTTACACCCGTAGTGATAGCATTGGCAGCAGTAGTCCTCCATCTGGCTATAATCCTTCATTTGACGGCCTTGTACAGAGGATCCAGATGCACATGAGCCAGCTCTGTCTAGCACAAGAGCGCCGCATAAGTATCAACAGTCGTTTATTGGCTGATGAGGATGTCCTATCAGTTGCAATATCACTCCATCGGCTTGAGAAATTAGGATACAACTGATATGTTTTTCTTCAATCTAGCCACCGATGTACTCAGGAACATCTTCCTTTTCTTTATGCAAGAAATATCCTAGCTGACTCCTGCCTTATGCTGTCATCCTTGTAATTTTTAGGCAGCTGCACCATAATAATCCTCCATCGGCTGGGACCTGTTGACACGTCCTTCTGGACGGTAAGTAACCGATTATATTATTGTAAGCTTCATTGGCTCAAAAATTTGCTCCAGCCATTGTCAACCATTAACTCCGCTCAAACCTGGAGTAGTCCATTGTGCATGTTCATAACTGTTTGGAGCCATGCACCCATGCCTTGTGAAACAAATTAATGCTCACATATGCAGCTAATTTCTGTGTTTGTTTAAGCCGATATAGAGCTGAAAGCTATTGTTCACAGATAAGCACCATCAGCCATCGATGACATCCAGTTAACTTTCCAAATTTGTTGGATTTTGTATGGCTAGAGCTTCTGAATAGCTGCACTTCCCTCAGCAACATGATATTGTTGGCACCAATAGTTCCGCTGCCTATGGTATTAGCTTCTCTTGAGAAACTACCATTGGCTCATCTCGAAGCAAGAATAGCTTGGTCTTGGCTTCATGTTCATCTATCAGGTTTTCCTCCATCTTCATCGGCGATGTCTTCATGCTTACTCGAGATTCTTATTGGTAAAGAGGAAATTAATTCCAGCCGATGCATATTCCACATTCTCTTGCTTTACACAATTTGCTTGAATATTGTAATAGCCATAAATCCCTGATATAATTATTGGCTCTATTGTTCCAGACATGTCTCCCTTGAAAACGGGTCTTTTCCATCAGCTTGAACTATCAGCCGCATGAGGTTGCTGTGATAATAGTGTAGCAGTACCTTTATCAGCAATTCCAGGGAATAACCAATGAGAAAAAATCCTAGAGGGAGAGCGGGAGTATTTTTTCCTTTGCCGGATGTAGAAATCGGCATTTAAAGAATATTGATGTCGCACTGTCCCATTAGAAGTGCACTATTTTCTCCAAAATCAATTTGACACTAAATCTGTCAAAATAATCACATAGCCGATAGATACATCTGGTCGGCTTTCAGCCATAATTCCCCGAGGCAGTATACTGATAGGACCATGCTCTTCTGTTGATTATCATTAGCAATGCTGTCGGCAGATGGAATTATTTGGAGACTAATGGAATGATTTCCCTCTCATCAGCTATCTCAATTAGGCTCTCATCATCATCTGCAATCACCTCATCAAGCGCTGTTGCTGCTGTTCTTGCGTGCGCCATAAAAAACCTCTTGTTATTTCCAGTAATGTGCACTATCGGTTTGTGTTTTCAAGTGGCCTCCATTGAGATCTCGAATAGTGTAATGGTCAATCTGCTAGGTAATAGGCCCACTGCAGGACCTCACTGTCTTTAGGGGCTTCGTCCCATGGATCATCTCGGCAGCAAGACATGTTGCTTGGCCAATCTGGTAATAAAAGAATTTATCGAGAGTCCACCACTATCCCTGCAACTGTTGTACCTTGAGCCTTGAACTTTTCTCGGACCATCATCAGTCCTTCTTTCGTTTCTTCCATCGTCTATTGGATTATCAGCTTCCCTCAAACATCCGAGTCTGACTTCTTAGGAGGCTGGTCAACCGCCATTGAATTCCTTTTTATTGTAAGTCCTAGCTCCTTGTTTATTTACTAGCAGTAATTCAAACCGACACTCTGACTGTTCCTTAAATATCCTGGCTGGGGCAGCGTCAGTGCTTCATTGGCTAAGTTTAATCGGCTGAAGCTCTCATATATATTTGGCTGAAACAATATCTCCATCGGCTGTCCTTGTACATGTTGAATGTTAATAGAAGAACAGGCAGCTGGGAAATTGCTGCTCTGTGAAAACTGGCACTGTTCTCTGTTAATCTTTACTTTATCTCTAGCCGATGCATTTTCTAATTTGATTGGCTATCACAGATCTGAGGACTTTCGAATCCATTAGCTGATGTATCATGATGAGTGTGCCCAAGACACGAGCAATAAAACAGAGCAATTAGCTTTCCTCTGTTTTAGATCTCTTCCCCTTTGGTCATTGGCCATCCAGTCCTTAAGATCAACAGAACCGCCAATTAGCCTTTGATCCTTTTTCTATTTATTCGCTCAAGATTTTATATCCAGAGATTTCTCCTTAGCCGATAGGATCGGCTTTCTTAGCTTTAGAGATTCTCAAAACAAGCTTCACCATAATACTCTTCAATACTTCGAGAGAAACTGTATCTCCCATAGCCGATAGATGCCATCTGAGGTGAGTTTTCCATCTTGACCATAGGTGTCATGTATGCCAGCCTTGGAATGCCATCACCGTTGTATTTAGCAATTACTTTATTTCATACCATTGCCTATCTTGATCACTCATGGGTAGATACTCTGGTAGCCAATAGTATTGTGCAGTTGGTTGCACCTTTGTTTCCTTCGGCATCTACACATCGCTGATGTGATCTCGTCATCTCAGACCTGTTCTTGTGGTCCTGACAGCTTATTTTGCAGTGTGACCAGCAATGGTAGTGTCCTTGGCTCCGGCAACTCCGTAGTCGTATCATAACATGTAGCGTCATTGGCCGATGCTGATCCTGTAGTCATAATATATGCAGGGGCACTGTGCATCGATTGTAGCGACGTACCAATAAATAGTACCTAAGCTGTAGCAGGGCTATCATGTTCTGCGTCGAATGGCCAAATAAGCTTACTCGCTTCTTGTTAACCTTTCGGTGTTTTCCCCTTTTATAGTAACTGATTCAATTGCTGGGAATATTTTTCCATGGGCCGTAGTGACGTCGGCAACTTCGCCAAAAGCTTAATTCCAGTAATCCGTAGCCGATGCATCCTGTGCTATCAGCTGTATAGTTCCATAGTACAGTTCCTAATGAATTTTGGCATCGTCATACTGCTACCCACAGTATCACTTTCTTCAGTCACGTAGCATCGGCGTCATCTCATCGCATCTTTGATTTGCCGGCTGTTGTATGCTGCTCCTGGATCACTTGGAGTACGCATGAACTTTCTCGTTGGTTGCTTTATTATTTCCATCCGAGAAGTGGGATTTTAACTTGTATTGACCCCATGTGCGCCTGCAGGTATGTGCAGCATCTATGTAGCCGATAGTATGGACTTGCTTGCATTGAAACCCAAAAATAATCCTGAGGCGAGGTATTCAATATCAGCTATCTTTGTAGTATAGTTTTTTATCATGGACCGACCTCCATCTCTTTAGACCCATGATTAATAATCATATTTGCATCAGTCTATTATCTCCAACTTGTAGCATCGTGGTGGCGCTACAAGGTGTAGGCATTGACATGCCTCCGTCTTCCATCAGCTGTCCACCTTTTTAAACGTTGAGAAGCTAAGTATTGAAGATCGACTTCCTTTCTTTAAATAATCTTGTATCAGCTCCTCCTTCAATAATTCTATCGGCTGTTCCTGTAACAATTATTTTGGCTATTTTATCAGCTGATCCCATCGACTATTGGACTGCCGATTTCCTTGAATGCGTATTTGTGCCAATAATAATTTTCCGCCAACTTCTTCTATTACTTTCATCGGCTATCAAGCAGCCGATATATTCTGTGTGTGCCAGCTTGTATATGCGGCATGCCCGTGTCTTTGATTTGTTTTGGTGCCAATTGATCTACTCCACTTGCCGCGTAGGGCAGTTATCAGTAGATACATACCGCGTAGGGCGTTAGGCATTGTCGTAGACATGCCTGCTTGATGACGAGTCGGTGCAGATCCGTTTGCTAACAGTGTTGTTGTAGTAGTCGTTGTCAAAGTCGTTGGCAAGATGGCGACTCCCTTGGCGAGGTCAACGAAGGGCGGTCGTGCTCCATTGGCTGACTCTGTTGCTCTTTTATCAGCCAATATTTGCCTCAATCGGCTATATTTTAAATAAAGTAGCCGATATATCTCATCCCTCTTTTTTTTAGTGCCTTGTCTCATGTGTCTGCATGTGTGCGGCACGCATGTAGCAAATATACTTGTACGTAATGAATCGGCCTTCATCCTAATTATCCTAATCACCAAGCCCATTATCTAGCCGATCAGCTTTTATATTACGTACGTAACTCTTGCCCGCCTGGATCCCACGGAAAATAATCTCCAGACAACTGATACTCCAGGACAATAATCTTCTGTCCTTGGTCACCTGGCTCCCATGGAAAATACGCTCCAAGTGGCCGATATTCTTGAGTGATACTCTCGAGCGGCGAGAAATAAATAATTTGAAAAGCCGCCTCTTGCTCATCTTCTGTTATCCTTCCACCGGCCACTTCATCTTTCTTTAATGGCTCACCAGCTTGTTTTTCTCTATTCTTGTAGTTGGCTGGGATTTCTTCTTTGTGAGTTTCTTCAGAACTGTACTTTCCTCCATATTGATCTCCTTCCTGAAACTCACCAACTGAGTCCTGTGCTTCATGATCATTAATTTTTTCTGTCTGGATATGCTCTTCAAATCCAACCTCCACTTGCTCAGTAACCAATTGGACAGGCAGGTCTGTCACCAGTTGTGATGGCACCCCAACGTACTGACAAGCCAGCGACTATGATTCCTGAGGAGCAATCTGTGACTGAATTTTCTCATCTTCTAGTTGACAGCTCCCTTGGTCTTTGTGAATTTTTACCGGCTGCACAAGCTCCTTTTGAACTGGCTGACTCTTTTCTAGCTGCAGTTTTGTTGACATAGGGGGCAATTGATAAGCAATCGACTGTGTACTCAATATTTCTTGCTGTAAAGCCGATTCTTGTGACTGATAATCTTCTGTACTTTGTGACTGAGCTGATATCTGGGAATGTTGCAGCCCCCCAGGCCGAGTTTGCTGAACTATCGGCGGTGATTGTTGAACCGTCACTTGTCCATCTATAGCTTGTGGCCAATAAATTTCTGGCTTTTGAGGCTGAGCTACAGGAATTGTTTGTTGTAATTCTTGCACCATCGGCCAACCTGCTTGCTGAACCATTGGTTGATGAGCTTGCACATGTGATTGGAAAGCTATCGGCTGAGGAGCCGATTCTTGAACCCATCTTTGCTGAGAACTTTGGGGAATAAATTGTGATTCCAGAACACTACTTTGACAACCTGTCGTTCCTTGGATTTGAGTAGTGTCTGCAGGCGTATATCCAAGCATGCTGAACAATTCCTCTTGTGCCAACGGCAAAGATGTAGAGAGAACCGGTACAGTCTGAGGAGTGTCCATCGGCTGATAAGAATTGTATTGATGCAAGAATGAGAGCATTAAACAATCATCATAAGCCGATCCAAGGACTGTACTTGTGCTTGATGACCCAGGATATATATATGTGATGGTTCTTCGTAACTTTGCTGCTGAATTGGGTTGTAAGAAAACGCAGTATTAGACGATGTCATCGGCTGTTGATAATATGATTGCTCATAACTTTGTTGACGATCAAACTCAGAGAACGCGCTCTTTATGGCATTGCTTATAATATCCGCCAATATTTCAGATTGACTGTCCATGGCGATGTACTCCTCGAGCCACTCTAGATTCGTTGTGGATATTGTCTTCGTGCTCACCAGGCGATATGATAATAGGGATTTAATCTTCGAGTCCCACTGGGCGTGCCAAAAGTGTGTTGACACAAAAATAGGACGTCACCCTTGCGCGCAGCACACGTGACTCCCCGGTCTGTTGCGAGACGTGCCAGCCAATCTGACCTGTTGATTGACAATGGAAAATCGGCTAGAGAGCCGATGTGTCTTTAGTAGTATGTGTATCTGCCGATCGGCCGATACAGTAAAACGGGATCGACAGACAGGAAAGCAGCCGAAGTGTAAGTATGAATTGAAAGATCGGCCAAGACAGCCGATCGTGACGTCAGCACTCGAATAAATCTAAGCCGGCTGTGAGAACAGATGATATTTAAGACAATAAAAACCGACGAGATCTAGATCGAGCTGGATAGATGGGTGATAAAAGCTAAAGAAACAAGAATAAACTTGCTAATCTAGCTGATATCGATAACTGGTGAATAAATCTAGATGAAACCACAGCGATGCGCCCGGAGGTTAAAGCCTAGATATTATTCGGTAAAGCGGAACTCACCAGCACGTCGGAGATCGAAGCGATGCAGCCCGACGAGTTTGCGAGAACTCGTGAAAGAGAAAAGGTACGTAGGCGAAGTCGCCGAAAAGTAGATGCGGTAAAGTAGATGCAGTAAAGTAGATGCAATAATTGGTAAAGGGGTGCCCGGAGGTGGTTTTGATATTGATCGTGTGATAATTTTATTACAATGACCGGGGCTTATATTTATACCCTGGGCTTCTCCAGACTCCTACAGCCGGAAGGGCTGAAAGTTCCCTAATTAAGTAACTCCTAGCAAATTACGACAACTAGTGCTACGAACTCTCCTGAGAATAAAGAAATTTAAGATACATAGACTCTAACTCTCGCATGTAGAGTCCTTTCTAATTAAAACTGCCTTCTTCCTTCAATCAATTTCGGCCATCATAGTTGGATTAGGAAATACTTTACTCCAGGCAGCCCGAACACCATCTCGTGCATATAGTATGCACATATTAACTTATATTTCCTTTTATTTCTGATCCGCCTTGCACGTGCTGGTCCATTTCCTTCTTGACGTCATCATGTTGGTCTTTTCTTTATTCTTATTTGCTTAATCAACCAATGGACCAATCTCAGCCATAAGCTCCACGTTTCCTGGTAGGTGGTGCGTGCTATCCCTGGCAGCCAATCGTCCAGCCGATGGCCTCATGCATGGCTCTTGCCGATTGCTCTGCTCACACGCACTGACTTGAATGCCTCTTTCTTTAATTTACTCTATGGATCAATCAGCTTCCACAGACTCATCCAGGAATAATTAATCCATCCACCAATCATCTTGCGCTGTCATGATGTAATGCTACCATCATGCAGCACTACTCCGTAGTCCCTGCCGATTTTGCTTGTTAATAGCCTCTGCCGATTGGCTCGCCGATTCTCCTGTACGCCATTAGGTGACCTCTACTGCTGGCCGACTCTTCCCTTCTCGGAATAAAATAATCCGGCCAGTTGACTAACAAAGTTAGCTAATGAAGACCAATATATAGCTGATCGATCTGCATATCACATCGATTTTACTGACCATTGGCTGAGTCTCCCTTGCCTTCAATTAACTTTACTGCATTTGCCTTCCATAGGCCCCTCTGTCCGGCAACCACATGTGCATGTTCGCAAAACCAATCGGCTTCTGCCAATCACGGCTCCTTTCGGACTTCTATCAAGCCGATATCCTTTTGACTCTGTATTTAGTCAAAATCCGGTGTCAACACCCCTCATGTTGTATAGGGTGGGTAGGCTGGAACACCGATAGAAATCGCAATTTGGAGATTGATTCTGCCAAAAAAAACAAAATTTTTATCACCCACGCCCCCATATGGCCAATCCAGCAGCAATAACGGAAGCAAATATATAGAGTAACAAGAGTACATGACAAGTTGATGTAGAGTAAAAAACTTGCTGGCGTGGTTAGAATATTCTTTTTAAGTAAAAATGTATAGTAGTAGGAGTGCTGATAGTCTTAATAATTTTAGAGCAACTTGAAACATGCTACTCTATTTAAGACGTCCATGTTTAGTTTGTTAAAAATTTGACTTTCAATTGATTATTCACCCGTCACATCCCATCACATTGAGTCACGTCTTCTTTTGCAACACGCGCTCCGACGTGCACTTTTTTTTCACCCTAATACAATATTCCATCACTATTCATTCACGTAAATTGCACACAGATTTAGTATGTGCTCAACACTGGCATACTCTTTCAGACCTTGACATTCGATTGTCTTGATTGTTTGGAGCTAGGCTCAACAGAGACTGAATCGGAGCCACTTGCATATCAGTAGTGGATGAAAGTGGATAAAATCGATTTACCTAATGTTGTCAAAATTCCTACAATACCTTCATCTCTTAAAAATATATTTTCCATTTCAAACAACTGTAGTTGTCATTAACACCTAGCCACAGCGAGACCTTAAGGTCTGAAGTAGGTGAAACGAGATAATTTTTTTTTTGAGTTATCGATCATATTTATGGTATGAAAAAGGTTAATAAATATGTGCGATCTTGTAAATATGACGGGTGTTGCTTGAACATGGTAGCAACATCAGTTAAAACAAACGAGTCATCTACAAGTTCTGTTTTTCGTCACTATTAGTTAGTTACTGTTATGATTCTAAGAAAATTTTAAGTTTGCACTATGAAGAAAAATAAATAATTTATTTATATTGTATGTTATACCATAATAACATCTATAATATGTTTTGAAAGAAGCAATCATACAAGAGTCGGGAGTATCAGGAGGATGTTAAAAAAAGGTTTTATCAAGTCATACTCTAAATTCGCAGGATGACGAATGATGCATCATTTGGCATATTCAACTTGCTTGAAGTTGCAAGGCAAGAGGGTTAAGACGGAACATTTTTAGTGAATAACAAGTTGCCACATCGTCCTGCTATATCCTTATATAGCACGTGCGTGCCGCACGTGCATTGTTACTAGTATCATAAAAGATTAAGTTCAAAGGCAACCGAAACTCAAATGAGTTTGTGATTGAAAATATAATAATTATTCTATTAAAAACACTGTTCAAAATTTGTGAGAATAAAACTTAAAGAATAAGAAGAAAAGGTCAGTAAACCATCAACGTTGACGTGACCAAAGGTTATTAGTCTAGTTGGTTATGGTTGCAATCTGTGGACCCCATCATTTACTCATGTTTTTTCAAAAAGGAAAATCAATTGATCCATGTTCGATTTCTCGTTAAAATGGATTTACGGGACTGTTTAAAAAAAAGAATTTTCTAGATCAGTTTGTGAGATGGTCAACACGAATGTCTAACTAAAGCTATAACAACTAGATAAACACAAATCTATGTAACTATTGTGTCATAATTCCATGCTAAATACAAAGGATTGAATGAAACATATATTCAAAAAAAAATATGAAGGTTAACTAAAGCTATAACAACTAGATAAACACAAATCTATGTAACTATTGTGTTATAATTCCATGCTAAATACAAAGGATTGAATGAAACATATATTCAAAAAAAATATGAAGGTGCACCCTAAGTGGAAAACCATGAAAAATGGTATACACCATATCTCTAAGTCCCAAACTAAGGATTTGATCGCAGCCTGATAAAAATAATCTTGATCTTTATACATATATTATGTTCTAATTTTTTAATCAAAGTTCGGAAAGTTATGACACTAAAAATGATAAAAATGATGCCCCGATGATGTACATAAACTACATTAAAAAATACGCCTACTTTGTGTCGCCATCAGCTAGGGTGCGACTATGCGTCGCTTCTGTGACGATAAAACAAAAGGAATTACCCCTACGCTGCAGCTCAATGGTGATTTTACCCCTCCTTTTTTAACTTTGCAATTTTATCTCACTTTTCCATGTGAAGTAGCCGTTTACCCCTGGTTTGAAGCTCTGTCAAATAAAGCCCAATTAAAAGAATTAAAGAAAAGAAAAATATGTTTCCAGGACAGGGAAAGGACCTAACTGCCCCTCTGTCTCATCTAATCCCTTACCCAATCCTATTTCTGGCTCCGTTCCTTGCCGGCTTGCCCAGTCGTGCCCGCTCCAGCCCGTCGTCAAGCTCGTCCTTTCCCCACGCTGGCAGCCGCACGTGCGTTCCTGCCAGCACCAACGCCTGCTACCTGCATCCGAGCTCGTTCGCAGCACCGTCCGTCCTCCACCCCAACCCCATCAGGCCCACGGTCGCCGGTCCGGCCGCGCACAATAGCACGGAGGCAGGGCGCCGCCGGGAGGTGGAAGGTGTAGCGACAACGTGACTGGCGGCACATCGACGGGGAGGAGGCCGGTAGCGGCGGCGGAGTGGAAGAGGAAGCTGACGGCTGGCTCGGAAGCGGCGTGGCGCGGATCCGCCGCCACGACGTGGAACCCAGACTGCGTGGACGTGGGGCAGCGAGCGCGAGGCCGTGCCCTCCTCCGCACGCTCCGGCGACCGCGACTACGGCTGGGCGGAGCTGCGGGCTACGGCTGAATGCAATGAAAGAGGAGAATCAGAGTTCCCGCGGACGCCCGTATTCTCCCGCCACCGCGGACTACGGCTGGGCGTGGATAGAAAGGGAGCTCCGATGTGTGCGCTGCCGCTTGCGGCGTGAGGAAGGAGCGAGCTCGATGAGGGATTTCGGGAGCTTGGGAATTTGGCCAGCGTCGGGGAGGCGCCTGGCTCTGCTTTTGTTGGCCCGACTGCGGGCTGCTGGGGCCGGGCGGCGTCGGCGTCGCGCGGGGTTCGGGGAGCTGCGGCGTCGCGCGCGGCCAGACTTGCACGGAAGGTGCAGCAGGAGCAGGGCAGCGGCGCACGGGGCCGGGCGTCGGCGTTGGTAGTGGTGGCAGAGTGTGGGCCCGATGCGCCGTGGTGGTGCGGCCCGCGGGGTCAACAGCGCAGAGGCAGTGGCCGCAAAATCACCAAGAGCACAGTTGCCTTTTTACTACAGATTAACACCGTTAACCGGCTATAGCGGAACAGGGCAAACCGAATCTTCTTTATGAAAAAGTGAGAGCAAATTCACAAAGTTTAGAAAATAGGTGCAAAATCACCATTTGCAACGAAAGCAGATGCAGAAACACTAAAACAAACCATCACGTCCGTTTCTGCATCGGATTTCTGGATGGTAAAAAACAAACATGCAAGACCTAAGGATTGTTTCTTAATGGTGAAAAAACAAACATTCAAGACCACGTGAGAGTGGATTTCTAGTACTAAAAACTTCAATACAAGATCTCACTTGACTATATTTTGACAAAACAAATTTTATTGATATTTTTAATTAAGTTTTATGCTTTCTCAGCTACAATATTTGCGAACAAATTCTACAAAGAGGTAGAACAAAAACTTTATACATACAAACAAATTATAAGAACCAACAAACAAATTATTTTTTATTTCATTTTCTATTATAATACTTTTCCGGGACCGAACAAAAATTCACTAGGGCCGAACAAACATATTAACACGGGCCGAACGAACAATAAACGGGACCGAACAAACATATTCACTAGGAGTTGTAAAAAAAAACAAATTCACTAGGGGCTGGGGCCGGACAAAAATTCGCTAGAGCCTAACAAATACATGCGAACAAATATTCACTGAACCCAAATAAATATATACAAATGACGAACAAATATTCACTAGGACCTTAAAAATATTCATTGAGACCAAACAAAAATATATGAGGCCGAACAAATCTATTTGTTCTTTCTAGTAAAGTAATTGTTTGTTATAATACTAATTAATATTTAGTATTATTTTTTAAAAAAATCACCAAAACATAGCAAAGTGGGATCTTATTTTGAAGATGTTAGTACAATAAATCCATTTGTGAAATCAAAATTTAGTTGAGGTGCACGGTTTAGGATTTATAATTTTTTTAGTTTTGAAATAGATAAGTTTAGCAGTCATCGCGCCTGACGGGAACGCGTGCGGAGCGGAGGGAGTGGCGCGCATCAGCTACCAACAGAACGCGTGACGGCCCCGGCAAGGTCAACGGAGACCGGCTACATGCACCCGGTACATGACTGACAGCAACGAACTCCAAACTCCAAAGACCAAGAACACAGCAAAAATACCACACACACGACACGTGCCCTTAGAAATTCAAACGATGTGCTGTGCCGCCGAAAAGCTCATATGCATCGTAGAGCAGTACCTTTATTTTGTCGCGCGTTGTAGAGGGAGGCGCACAGCAAAGGCACGCCGCATGCCACACCATTTCTACCGCCCCGCGTCAGTACCTTTATTTTGTCGTGTGCCGTCCTTGACGCACGGCAAAGGTCCTTTGCCGTGCGTGCAACAAAAAACGCACATCAAAAGTCCTTTGCCGGGCAAAACACATGATAAAGGTTGTGCCGTGCGTTTTTTAACCTTTGCCGTGGGCCTGAAACACACGGCAAAGTCTCTGTTTCCCGTAGTGTACATATAAATACTTTTGCTTTGTGTCGCCATCAGCTATCAATAGAATGCGTGATGATCCCGGCAAGCTGGTCAACGGATACGGAGGCCGGCTACATGCACCCAGCATATGACTGACAGCAACTAACTCCAAACTCCAAATTAAGATCAAGAACACAGCATAGGACCTCACACACATGACGCGTGCACATGGCAAACTCAACGATGTGCTCTGCCGCCGAGAAGCTCATCTGCATCGTGCAGCTTCTGCTGCTGCTGTGCTTGCGGCGAGCGTCTGGAGTCGCCGGCGCCGGTGATGGGATCCTGTCGGTCCCTTCCGCCACCTCCCTCGCGCGCTGCCCCACCCGCTGCGGGGACGCCGAGTTCGGCTACCCGTTCGGCACCGAGCCCGGCTGCTTCCGCCAGGGCTTCGAGCTCACCTGCGACACCACCACCCAGCCTCCCAAGCTCTTCTGGGCCAACAGCACCACCCGGATGCTCGGCACGGACCGGACAGACCACTGGTTCGCCTACGCCTCCATCGGCTTCAGCATCACCATGACCCCAGGTACGAGCACCTACACCAGGTCCTGGGAGTCGCCTGCCAGGGGCTTCATCATCGACTCCGACACCCACATGTACGTCGTTGGCTGCGACGTCGAGGTCCTCCTGTTCGATACCGGGAGGAACCTGACCATCGGTTCTTGCACAAGCTCGTGCCCGGGCGGCATGGCGACCTTGGGTAGCAAGTCGGTTTCTGTGGCTGGAAATTGCAATGGGTTGGGTTGCTGCAGCATCGCCTTGCCGGATTACCTCCCAGGCTTCCGGTTCATACTGTCCAGAAGGAATGATAGAGTCAGAGCACGATCAGATGCCATTAGCGATGTCAAGGTCTTTCTAACAGAGGATTATGAATTTGACACGGGCGACCTTTACTCGAGCTGGATTAACAGAAGTGTTCTTACAAGCCTGGAAATTTTCGCCACGGACCAGCCGAGTTGCGAAATTGCGTCTGCAAACAGCGAAACCTATGCATGTAGCCCCGGTAGCTCGTGCCGAACTGGAGAGTGGGGAGGTTACTACTGTTACTGCAACCCTGGTGTAAATGGCAATAATCCCTACATTTTGGATGGCTGCATAGAAGGTTCGTTGTTACTAATAATCCTTGTAAATTCAGTGATAGTAATTATATTTTTGGAACAACTTATAATCCTTGTAAATGCTTAAAAACTGTAGAATATTTCTTTATTCCCTATACAATCTAATTACTGTGCTACTTTCTGCTATATTTAATTTTCCGGTGTCACGCCTTTCTGGAGCAGGTTACAACCCCCATCCTAAACGAAATTGTAAGAGGTCATGTGGAAACAAGTCCATCCCTTTCCCTTTTGGGTTAGAAGAAGGTTGCTTTGCACACCAGAAATTTCGACTTAGTTGCGTGTCAGATAAATTCCTTGTTGTTGATCGAGGAGATGGCGCAAAATATCAGGTGACCACGTTGCAAGTAGATGATGGATTCCTGGGTGTAACCAGTATGCTGAATGATTCAAGCAGCAACGACGATGAGGTGGTAGTGGTTCATACCACCAATGGTGACTTCGATTATAGGGTACCAAGAGAAGCCATGAGGAATCTTATTGAGTTCTCCCAAGAATTTGACATCAGGATGAGGTGGGCTGTGTCCAACTTAACATGTGGAATAGCCTCGCAAAGAAGTGCAACTTATGCGTGCATCAGCGCCAACAGCAAATGCGTTAATGTGACACATGGGACGCTATACCTAGGATATCGTTGCAAATGCCGGCCTGGCTTTTATGGGAATCCATATGTCCAAGATGGCTGTAAAGGTCAGTTTCTTTAAGATCTTTGTGATATATGAACTTCATAGTAGATTCATAGCTAGGACTTACTACAACTTATAGAAATCATATGAAGTTAAGAAGTTTCATGTTAAAAGTTGCACCCTAACTAACTTGGCATATTTCATCAAAGTTTGAATCAGTACCCATGCATGGGATGTAGGTTCGAATTTATTGATATGTAAAATTTTGAGAAAGGTCAGACCATTAAAAACCAATGGCTCCATCACTAGATAAATTTCGAATTTAGAAACCATCCCACCTGATCCATTTCCTACATTTTGTACCAGCAGTACCTCCAACCATCTAACAATGATCTGTATAGCGCCATCATAGTGATTTCAGATAACTTCATGATGGCTCACCTCATTATAGTATATTTTCAGACATTGATGAGTGCTTAGAGCCAAATAACTGCAATGGATTATGTCATAATACAATTGGAGGATATTATTGCTCAAGTTGTCCTCATGGTAAAGAGTTTGTACCAACAAAAAGAAAATGTGTTACATCAGCTAAGCAGCACAATCTTCTTTTTGGTGAGTTATACCTTACTTGTCTATATTCCAGATACACAAATACAAAATGATCTGGATGTGAAATTAATGGCATTTGATATGCAAAACAATCATCTGTGTAGGTATTGCACTTGGAATTGGTTGTGGTCTTAGCTCCATAATTTTGGCACTCTGTGCAACTATAATCGCTAGAAAGTGGAAACAAGGCATACAAAAAAGAATTCGAAGGGCATACTTTAAGAAGAATCAAGGCCTATTATTGGAGCAACTAATATCTGATGAAAGCACCACGAACAAAACAAAGATATTCTCCTTGGAGGAACTAGAGAAAGCGACCAACAACTTTGATGCTACTCGTGTTCTTGGCCGTGGAGGACATGGAACAGTTTATAAAGGTATTCTATCAGACCAAAATGTGGTTGCCATTAAAATATCCAAAATTGTGGAGCAAAACGAGATAGATCAATTTATCAATGAGGTTGCTATTTTGTCTCAAATCGTTCACCGTAATGTGGTCAAACTTTTTGGTTGCTGCTTGGAAACGGAGGTGCCCTTGCTCGTATATGAGTTTATATCCAATGGCACACTATACAGCCTTCTCCACTCTGATGCTAGTGCTAAATGCTTGTTGTCATGGGATGATCGCATTAGGATCGCTGTAGAATCATCAGGAGCACTTGCTTATCTACATTCTGCTGCTACAATACCAATTTTTCACAGAGATGTGAAATCTTCCAACATACTCTTGGATGCCACCTTCAGCACAAAGGTTTCTGACTTTGGTGCTTCAAGATCCGTTTCACTTGATGAGACTCATGTGGTGACCATTGTCCAAGGAACGTTTGGTTACTTGGATCCAGAGTATTACCATACTGGCCAATTAACCGGGAAGAGTGATGTGTATAGTTTTGGTGTGATACTTGTGGAGCTTCTGACAAGAAAGAAGCCAATATTTATAAATGATTCTGGTATGAAACAAAACTTGTCTCGTTACTTCATTGAAAAACTTCAAGAAGGAGCTATCATGGAGATAGTAGATTCTCAGATTGTTGAAGAGGCAGACCAAGGAGAGATTGGTGATCTTATTTCACTTGCACAAGCATGCTTGAGGACCAAAGGAGGAGACAGACCAACTATGAAAGAAGTAGAGATGAAGTTGCAGTTCCTAAGAACTAGCAGGTCAAGGAAAGTACATGATTTACCAGGAAACAATGGTGAGATTGAGCATTTGTTCCGACCACAAGATACAAACTCCCACACACAACTCGATCTTGTCAGTGCTGCCCGTTTGCCCTCCGAAGGAACTCGGGCCTACAGCCTAGAGAAAGAATTTGCATCCTCAATCAGTTTGCCACGCTAACTATATGATACAAATGGTCAATAAAAGAAATCAGTACGTTCTAGGAGCTGCCCGATCTGTATATTTTTCAACAAAAAGTTGTGTAATATTGCTCCCATCAGAAGAGAGTATTTACTTTTTTGTTGCGTGTATGGCAAAACAATCTCACTTCAACAGTTCCATTGTTCGAAGGGATTTCAAAGTGGTTTCAGCCGAACCGGACCCGAATTAACAGGGCAGCCGTATAAATTCTATACATCAAGTTATTTTTTCTTCGAGTATTAAGAAGAGTGAAAACACTGTTTTTACAACACGAGTCTGCCAGGCACACGCACACGGGATTACAATAGTAGAGCATTGTACAGAAAAGAACCAACCTACTGCAACTCTCGCTGCTGAGGCCGGCCAGCCCAAAGCAGCCATCTATTTTGCCCCCGCGAGCACCCAGAGCTCGCCTTCCTGCCAGATAATAAGGTATGTCATGTCGCTGAGATGCTGACGCTACGTCCTGGATGATTATCGAAAACTCTAATACTCCACGCCACCGACATGACCACCGAGTCAATGCCCTTTTGCTTAGAGAGAGCTGTGATTGCCTCTGATAGTCAGCCACCAGTCCAGCATCATCCCAACGGCCGTCTGTGGCAACTAGACGTGCAGTGCAAAGATGCTATGCCAAACCTGTTAGGCCAAAATGATCTTTTCCATTCACCACACCCACTAAAGGGGTCTTTGTGTACATATATATATATATAGGCTGCCAACCAAGAGGTATCTTGGTGGCTAAGCATAGGGGGTAAAATAGAAATAAAACTACTAAGCTACTAGACTTTACTACTAACATTTCTCCTCCTAAGTCTAGGAGCTTTCACATAGAGCAATAGAGCTTAAGTGCACTTAGGCACGCCCGCGGAATAACAAAACATTTACTCTTGATCCCGACTCCGGAGCGGTGTTCCTAGAACAGAGTAGGCTCGTCGTCATCCCCCACAAACTGCGTGATGTGGGCCTGGCCGCGCCTCGGTCCGGCGTGGGCTTGGTCGCGCTATGGCTCGATGTTGGCCCGGCCCCGCCTCGGCTGGTTGCACTCTCTGGCGAAGTGGCCAGTCCTGCCACAGCTGTAGCACTTGTTGTTGTCGTTGTCGTTGTCATTGCTCTCCTCAGAGGTGGCCTCCTCGGCGCCTCCTCGTGCCTCGCCCTCAGCACCACCGCGCGCCTTGGGCGCCCTGCGTTGCTTGCCACGCTTGCGTCCGTCTGGAGGCTCCCCTTCTTCCCGCAGACGTGGCACTGCCAGTGCTCAGTGGCATAGTAGAGCTTGCCACCGGCGGAGAAAGGCTCGCCAGCCATCTCCTCCTCGTCGTCAACGGCCTTGAACCGCCATGTCAGCTCCTCGATCGTTAGTGTCGAGATGCCCATCATTGTTTGAATGACGATCTTGAGTTGTAAGTACTTCTTCGGAGAACAACGGAGAAACTTCATAACAGCTCTCTCCTCCGTGATCTCGTACTGCTCAAGTTGTTGCCTCAGGCTGCGGAGAGCAAAGTCGTCGACCTCCTCGCCCGGCTTGAAAGCCAAGCGGTCCCACTCCTCCCGAAGCTTCTGAAGTGCAGACTTGCGGGCGCAGTCACTGCCGACCCGTGCCGCAGCAATGGCTTCCCAAGCATCCTTGGTTATCGCCTTCCCAGAGAGGGCCGACACCATCTTCGTCAGGACCGCGGAACAGAGCGCCTCCAGCGCCCGCCGGTCCTCGTGACAGCTCACGCCACCCAGACGCACCGTAGTCCACATCCGACGCGCCTCAAGCTTCACCTTCATCATCGAGGACCACTCGGCGTAGTTGGTCTTCGTCAAGACCGGCCACTGTGTGTTGCCAGAGTTCCTGATGATAGTCTTGACCACCCTTGGGGGCGTGTCGTCGTGGTCGTAGTTGGAGTCGTGGTCATGGACGGAGTCGTGGGTAGAGCTGTGGACGGAGCGCCTCTCGACTCGAGGACGCTCGACGTCCTGACGACACGGGTCTGGGACCCACCAATGCACCTCCGCGACCCGCCGCCGTGCAGTGTCCCGTGCAGGCACCTCTTGTGGCGGGGGACGAGCACCCTGCACTGCAGCATCGGCGAGTGGTGCCTCCCCCGCGTCCTGCTCCTCGCGCCTCAGGTTCGTCGCATCACGCCGCGCCATCTCGCGTGTTGCCTCAGCCTCCTCACGTAGCCGGACCGCCTCTAGACGCCGCCGAAGAGCCTCTGCCTCGACACGGCGAGCCTCCGCATCTGCGCGAGCTGCCTCACGCTCCATAGCCACTACACGCTCCGCCCGAGCTGCAGCCACACGCCGCCGCTCGTCCCGACGCGCTGCCCTAGCCTCACGCTCCTCTGCTGCTGCAACAGTCTCCTCACGTGCCGCTGCACGCTGCAGCTCCTCCGCCTGCTCGTTGAGGCGCTGCATACGTTGCAGTGCCGCAACCTTCTCCTTGAGGCACTCCGCCTCGTGCCGCATCACCGCTGCCGCCTCACTGAAAGTGCATCTAGGCCCCTAAGTGGTTTTTAGTGAATTGAATGACAAAACGATTAAAGGTCTAATGTATTTGTCTAAGTTTGTGAGAAGATTTTATTTATATATTCATGAGTTATTATTGAAGTATTTATTGATGAATGGATATGTTATGGCTCACATTGGAGAAGACAAATATATGGATGATCCTAATGCATAAGTAACAAATATCAAGCAATGAAGGAAGATAAATATTGGCATAATTTGAGAAGGTCAATTCATGGTCTCCCATACTAGACATAACTTGATTAAAATTACAAGGATCATAAAAAGAGAAGATGGTAATTCTTTAGACCAAGTGCAATGCTTCATGTGGTAACTGAAAGAGGACACAAGGTTGAGTGTAAACATTATGGTTCTTAATTGGAAGCTTGCATATTCGTTGTCAATCAAGAATAAGCATTTGAAGCGGGATTTTCAAATGGAATTTAATTATGGATGATGCAAAGTGGAACTCAAAGTGGATTGGGTAAGTGATGAAGAGATCAACCGAGATGTCTAGGGTGAGGGACTAAGTAATCTTTGGGGCCGTAGCTAAACCGCCATTAGTGTTTTGCTAAGGTGAAGTTCTAGCATCTGTGGGGTCTTCAAGTATCATATGCAAACCTTAACCGAGGGAAGCAATGCATCTCATCAACATGTTATGATTGGCAATATGGAGTGACTTACGGATCCAAGTGTGCATTCTTATGCTAGTGTGACAACCCGCCCAGGAAAATACCGTACTATCGCCTAAACCAATTCACTTTGGTCATTAAGCAATAATAAAGTATCACCCCGTCGTTAGATGCCGGGTCAAGCCCGGTGAAATCACTTACATTGCAACAAAGGATCGACAAAACACATCAAAACTCACACGAAGGTGAGTCCAGAGTACAATACATAATTTAAATCCAAATCTATCCCGAAGGGTTTAATTATTACAAACCGAAGTACTTGACATGATAAACGAGGTTCAGAGTTCGAAAACAGCAGAAATTAGCTAAGCGGGGCGATGAGCATCACAGGAGGCTTGTCATGATGCCTTTACTCATCGTCTTCCACCCACTCTAGCTCCCAGCTAGGTGGGATCTCTCCAGGCCACACATCACTAAAAGCATTACCTGAAATCAACAAAATTATAGCAAGGCTGATTATACTAATACTCAGCAAGTCTTACCCGTCGGGTGACAACTACATCACCAAACTCTAGACATGAGATGCTTTTTGGCCAGAGGGGTTCTTTTGCTGAAAAGCAACAAAGAGTATGTCCTTACTTTCAATATTTTAGGTCAGATTCTAGTTGATTACTCTTTTCTAAATGAGCAAGCTATTGCAAACACAAGTTGTGCAATTCAATTAATCAAACATAGATATTCACAAAGTTCCATCATTAAGGGATATCATGGCCAGTTGGATAAGTAGTCTCAGATAACGGTGAGAGGCCGACAACCGATTGATTTATAACCTTGCAAGGTAGACCTAAACACACGGAAGAGTGCCCTCACCAAGAGTGCACCAACCAGGCGGTTCCCAAAACTCTTCAGCTCAGGATCGAATCTTATAGTCTTTGGTACAAGGCTATCTGGCACGCCTCACACTAGCGCCCAGAATCACACATACACCACCGGTAGCTAGCCGTGAGACGCATCTCAAGATGAGTAATAGTAAGATCCCTCACCGCCTCATTAAGGTACTAGGCTTACCGGTCCCATTCCCGACAAGTGCTTAGTACTTTCAAACACTTAACCCACGAAAGCCATTGGGCCGGAGCCCAGATCCCATGCTCTTACCACATGAGCAATCAATTTATAAAGATCTTATGATTCCAACATAAGAACCTATTCTCGCGAGTGACGAGCATCACTCGACTTGTACCGGTCCTATAGCATAGCAGCTATCGACCTAGCATACTAGTAAAGGACAAGGGTACCTAGGGATCATGCATCTAGGGTTTCAATCCAACTCCTGAACGTAAATGCACACTCATTCAAAGATAGTTGCATAATTTCCAAAAAATACTTAGGTTAATGCTCCGGTGCTTGCCTTCATCAGCAATGCTAGCCTGGGCTCCTTGGTGTCCTGGTTCACCTCCACATACTGCAGCTCCGCGTCAGCTCCTCCTTCCTCAACTTCCGGCACGAGCGAGTAATTACCGTCGGGAAGTTCTACACGGGATGCATATGCAAGATTGTTGGGTGAAGTGAGAGACTAACTAGCACATCCAACTCTTATCGGCCACATTCACCTAGATAAGCATTTATCTAGCACAAACTTTATATTAAAGGCATGACATGCGGGGTTTATGATTTAATCTTTTTGATAGTGACTGTGTACATATTTAAGCAAATAAAACAATTTAATTTCACAAAACAGCAAGGGTGGATCCTCAGCTCCTAAACATGCTACTCAACATATTTATAAGGTCATTAAGTGAGCAAGGGTGATTTTTCCCAATTAAACCTATTACGAAGCTTATTTGGATCCCAACGCTTTTAACCACCAAATAAATCATAAAAACAGTGGGGGTTGCATTTCGGGTCCTATTTACCTAAACAAAGCTACTGATCATGGATTCACATTTAATTGAGCCATAAAACACAAATAACAAAAATGACATTTCCTAGCTACCAAAAATATGAGAAAAGCATAAATAAATAAATAAAGTACTTCTGGAGCCAAGCTCAATCCTACATCATCTCTGACTTAAAACAATCCTAGGAAACCAACAAACACATCAAGAGCTAATTTAAAATTTGAACTTGGCATTTAAAAGTAAATCTAAGCATAAAACAAGAATAAATACTTATGGCAGAGATAAAATCATGATAAATACAAGAAAGATGAATCTTGTTATTTCACGATCATAGCCAGAAGTTTAGCACAAAAATCTATTTATATATTGCTACAAAAATCATTAAGGAAGATATAGCATAAATGCAAAGTAAATCATATTAAAAGATCTGCTCATCAACTTTGTGCAAAGTTTTGTCCAGAGCCTACAAATGACATATCTAGCAACATATCCAAAATTCAGCTCCATAACTTCTCTAGATTTTGAACTACAGCAAATGGGTGCCAAACTGAGTTTGAATTTTCAATCAAGATCTAGCAGCCAAAATTATAGTCATGCTTTGTAGTAGTTGTAAATCTAGTCTCAAGGAAACTAAAAAAATTGGGTTTACATTTTTTTGATTTTTCTACGAGTTTCTATGATTTTTCTAAGGTACTGGACCTAGTTGCAAGGAAACTAAGATAAAGATCATTGCAGATAGGTCCCTGGTTCACAAACAGGTACCTGGAATTCACAACCGTGCCCTCCCGCGGTGGTGCGAGCTCGCCGGTGGCGATGTACGGCCGGAGGAGGCAAACAAATAGCGGGGGCGTGCGATTCGGCACACCGTGACTCGATTGGAGGTGGTGGCGCGGTCGGAGATGGCTCCGGCGAGCGGCGGCGGCGAGGTCGCGGCGGCGCGCCCGCGGCCACCCAAATTCCGGCAAGTGTGAGGGCAATGCAGGGCAACAAGCGGCCGTGGGAGCTCTACTGGGGCCTAGGGAAGAGGTTGGAGTGCTTGGCCGGCGGCGGGAGCTGGCGGAAGAGCGAGCTCGCAGCGGCGGCGGCAATGGCGGCCCGGCGGATATGCGTGCGCACGCGAGGAGGAAAGGGGTGGCCTTTTATAGGCGGGCGAGCGAGGCGTGGGGCACTAAGGCTTTGCCTCGAAGAAAAAGAAGGGGAAGAGGAGAGAGAGCAGGCGCAACAGGGCTACACAGCGCGTCGCCAGCGGGCGGCACGGCGGGGGGTCTGGCCACGACGCTGGCGGGCACGGGCGCGTGGAGGAACGCGTCCCCAGTGGTTACTCAGGCTGCGGGCGCCAATGATGATGCCGGGGCCTCGGGATTCGACGGACCGGCGGGGAAGGGTGGGAGGACCCGGACGCTGAGGTGCCGCGTGGCGGCGCGGGCGCGACGCGCCCGGCGCGTGAGCGCGATCCAGGGCGCCGGTGCCCAGTTTCAAATTCATTTGCCCAACTTCAAGTGATTGAAACTCCATTTTTTTAATACAAGTTTAAAACCGCCAAAAAGCAACGTTGTAGAGGGGCTATAGGAGAGCAACTTTTGTGCAGGTCGACCTATGTTTTGAGCAATAGTTTGAGCATGAACTGCAGGCAAAGTTGCTGTCTTTCATGGCGCTGGTGAATAGTAAAACTGAGTTTGACTTGAAGTTTTGAGTCATTTCCTTTCCAAATTTGAAATGACACTCTGAAGATGAAATGTGTCACATGAAATTCTGTACAACTTTTATATTGGCTGATTTTTGAGTGTTTAAACAAAATTTGGAGAAAGTGGTAAAAGTTCCCGGACAAGGTGTGGACACAAAGGGGTTTGACTCTGTTGACTAGGGTTTTGACCATGCCAAGGTGTGTTGACTTGCTTAAGATGATCATGGGTGATTGTTGGCTAGGTTTTCGAGGTAATGACCCAGGTTGACCAAGGTTTGACCAAGTCAACATGTTTGACTGGTTTATTAGCGCTAATTAAAAACCTGGGGCGTCACAGCTAGATGGAAAGATCCTAAGTCACTAGCTCAAGTATGGACGTGCTCAAGACAAAAGCTAAGTTGAAAGCCCTCAAGTGGATATCGCTCAAGTATGGCAAGGTTGAAGACATTCAAGCTCAAGAGGTTAACAAGGTGTTTTTATTTATTGTTGAGTATAGGTATGCCGTACTATCAAGAGAGATGCAACATTAGTGAGTTGACCAAAGTCAAAGTGCTCATTAATTGACCTAAGTGAGATCTATCCTTGAGAGCCTTAGAGTCTGCTAACAAACCCTTCTAACCTAACCTAAGCCATCTCATCTCTTTGGTGAAGTGTTAGAGTCATAAAAAGGGTTTTGGAGGGTGCTCGGGCCTGACCGATCTGACTGGTCAGGGGTACCGATCTGACCGGTGCCGCTAGCCCCAACGGCTAGTTTTTCAAACACCAGTCTGACCGGTGCCGCTAACGACTAGTTTTCTCCTTTGAGGGGTATAAGTACCCCAAGTCCTCTTTTGTGGAGGGTTGTTGTTCCTAGTGGTTGTGCTGAGTTTCTAAGCTATTTCTTACAAGTCCTAAGCCTTAGTGGCTCTCCCCAACCTCTCTTTGTGAGATTTGTGGATTCAAGCCACATCCTTTGTGTTGGGTTGAGAGAGTGAGCTCAAGAGTGTCTTTGTGAGCTAACAAGAGCATTCTCATAGCTTTAGCACTTCGGTTTCGCGTCTACGAGCTTTGAAGCATTTGTTACTCTTGGAGGTTTGCCTCCTAGACGGCTAGGCGTCGCCGGCTAGTTCCCAAGGTTGTGGTGAGCAGCGGTAAGTTTGTGACGGCTGTGATCTTACCTCTTCGTGAAAAAGATCACCTTAGTGGAAAGGAGGAAAGTGGTTGAAAAAGACCCGGCTTGTTGTGGGAATTTTCCCTTACAAGCTCCTCAACGGAGATGTAGCCGTTTCTTAGTGGGCGGTGAACTTCGCGAAACAAATCCTTGCATTTCTTTGTGGTTTGCCTCTCTAAGTTGTTTTTCTAGCATATTTGATTTGCTTCTGCTTCGATCTACTTGGGTGTGCTACTTGTGTGTGCAGGGCTCATTACCCTACTTGTGATCATCTACCAAGGCAACTCACCAAGTTGGGTTCGTGCTAGAAGTTAAGAGGAGCTTGAAGTTGTTTTTGCAGGTTCTCTGTGGATCACCGGTCTGACCGGTGAAGGGCATCTGTCTGACCGGTGCCACCTGCTGAGCAGCGCCAGGGACCGGTCTGACCGGTCAGCCTCACCAGTCTGACCGGTGATGCCTGTCAGTTCAAGTTTTTCGGGGACGAAAAGTTTAAGTCGGTTGTCCCGCCTATTCACCCCCCTCTAGGCGACATCAAGATCCTTTCACTCACGTCACTGCACACTCAAAGTGATTGAGTCGCGGCTCGAAGAGGAGCTCCACGAGCCCACGAGCACTGGAGCCTCGCCGGCCAGTAGTGGCTCACGGACCACCGGAGCCGCAGCGGCCCTGCCGCCCGCGCTCCGTGGGTCCACGCTGCCTGCGCCCTGCGCACCCACCTGGCTGGAGTCGTCCATGCCTCTCACACCTCGAGTCCTCCTGGAGCGGGCCATGGGAGATGGAGCTGAAGGAAGGAGCTGCCTTGGGGAAGAAGGAGCTCTGCTCCCAGGCTGCCCGTGCGCCCTGCGCCTGCGCCTGGTGCTCCCCCTGCTGCCGACCGCTCGATCCCGCAGCAGTCCACGCGCTGCCCTGCTGCACGCGCCGCTGTCCACAGCCTGCACGCGCCGGAGAAGGCCGCGTCCGTCCGTGCGCACGCCTTGCGCGCGCACCGTCAGCCCGAGAAGAGTCGCCTCCTTTTCTGCTTGTCGGTGCCCTGCACCAGCACCTGCTCGCGTACTCGCCTGGCACTTGGGAGCCGCCGCAGGACGATTCCGCCGGTGTCGTGCCTGGTCCGCTGCCGCTCGCGCCCGATCCGTGCCCGGGAGAGGTGGAGGGAACCGCCGACCACCCAAATCGAGCTGCCACCGCGAGTCAACACCCGCCTCTGCCTCTCGATCCGTCTGCGCACGTTGCCTAGGAGCTGCGCGCGGGAGCCCTGGTCCCGCGCCGCGCTGCTCCTGCGCCTTCGCACCCACACGCCCGAGCCGCTGCCGCGCGCACAAGCTGGCTGCCCGCGCCGCATCGATTTGCCGCCGTCGTGTCTGATTCGCTGCGCCTTCGCACCGATCTGCGTGAGCCGCCGCCAGATCCGGGCTAAGGGAGGTTCAATCAGGTCACCGGCCGGCCGGATCTTGGCTAGGAGAGCTTGCGCCGTGGGGCTAGGTTGGACCGGGTTGGAGCACGGGAGGGATAGTGGGGTGGGAAGGGATAAGGCTCTTGATACCAATTGTTAGCCCAAAAGAATTTTTTCCACTCACCACACCCACTAAAAGGATCCTTGGGTCCATATATATAGGCCGCCAACCGAGAGGTATTTTGGTGGCTAAGCATTTGCTAAAATAGAAATAAAACTATTAAGCTACTAGACTTGGTAACAAAACCTGCTTGGAAAAAGTGCAGTACATGAGCAAATGATCTGCGGTTCCAGCTCTTGATCACAAAGCGGACAATTTGCCGGGTCTTGCATGTCTGCTATCCAAATGCGGCCTTACCGCCAGCCAGGCCTATTCGTCTAGTTTCCATTGACCTGCTTAATTAGTATGCCGAATAATTACAGTTACCCTTGGCAAACCATCTAAGGATTTTAATTTCGAGAACACATGGGGAAGTTTTTGATGAAGAGGAGAAAAACACATAGGCGACCCAAAATCATCAAGCTAACCTTTTTTAATAACGGAACATTGTTCCGGCCTCAACAATTTGAGAAATTGTCTGCGGCCAACATACAGCAAAGAAGCAGCAACTAGGCTGTAATAGTTCAGATCCACACACCACTCATAGCAGCAACTAGGTTGTACCACATTTGACAAACGAAGTTCTCCCTAAACAAGATAGTAGACAAAGCACACAAGACATACAACAATTCAAAATCTAGTTCTCGATATGCTTTAGAGCATTCCACCCAGACTTATGAAAGATCTCCAAAGCCACTGACTCCAACGCCCGACAACCTTTCTTCAAAATGATTCTCCCTTCCTCTTTAGAGAGGACAGACCAAATCTAGAACGTCTCCCTAAATATCACCTGCAAAATAGATTTATATTGTGATTTTTGAAACACCAAATCATTCCTACTGATCCATAGCCATTCCGATCAGCAAGGTTCCTTGGCTTGCTCGAAAAACTTCTAAGCCAAGGAACAAGAAGATTCTCCATATCCACTAGTTTTGTAACCCCAAATGTAAAACAGGCAATCATCTACATAAGTCTAGCCATGGGACAATCAAAAAATAGGTGTTGAATTGTTTCTTGCTCCGTAAAAAAACACTTAATACACCCCTTTCATTGTCTTTTTACTAAGTTATTCTTAGTTAACACTACCCCATTCTTAAGATACCAAAGGAAGATCTTAATCTTCAGAGTGATCTTAGCTTTCCGCGTCCATCAATTAATCGGAGTCCCTGATTTCAAAACTAAGTCATTATACATGTTTTTCACCGCAAAATTTTTATTAGCCATCCAAATAAAGGAGTCCCTGTGAATCACCAGGCTAACCTAGATGACAAAGGAACGTTTTACTACTCAAATGAAAACAACGCCCTGCAAACAAAGAACAACGGGACACACTCCCTATCATGTTACTGCGTCAAGAACTGGTGGTTTCCAGCTGAACCTAGCTATTTCCTTCTGAATCATACGCGAGAGAACGACTGGCTGCGCTGCTGATTTTTTTCTTCTGAGGAATTGCGTTGCTGAATGTTGGAACACACACCGGTTTCGTGACTTCCACATGCAGCAGGAAGTCAAGACCATCCGGCAAGTATGGCTGTTATGTCCAATGTTCAGTCAGGTTTTCCCTGCATGTTCCAGCTGGCAAACTTGAAGCGGCTGTACTCCGATCGCTGACTTAGAGCTAGTCTCCTGGAGTCCTGGTGGATTATATTCAGAACAAGAAGGAATTAAGAAGGACTTAAAAGCTATGTCTAGGGACCGCACTGTACGCAAGAAAGCATACAGTCATATGTGATGAGAATCTTTAGACGACTGCCGGTGTTGGGATCTAAATTAGACCGAACAGACATATATGCAGTCCTTTCCCGGTTAAACCCTGTGCGCAGATCGATCCAAGCAACAATGGCGTTGTTGGATCTTGGCTGCGACGTCAAGGTCGTCCTGTTCGATGCAGGACGGGAACCTGACCATAGGTTCTTGCGTGAGTCCATGCCCGGCCGGGCGGCAGAGCGACCATGGGTAACGCAACGAGTAGGTTGGCTGAAACTTTTGCGATGGGTTGGGCTTGGGATGCTGCAACCGTCACCTTGCCGGAGTACTCCTAGGTGGAAATCCCTACGTTTCGGATGACTGCATTAATAGGATTATGTACTAAATGTATTCTGCACGGTTTGAGCTTTACTCTCCACACATTTGCTTGATCGTCGCCTCTGCCTCGCTCTCCTGTTCCCTGTCCGACAAAACAAGCAGCCGCGCGCTGCTGTCCGATGTTTGTTGCTGCCGTCCTCCAGATCGCATCATCTGCTCTTGCAGATCGCTGGAGTGTTATCGGTTGGGCTTCGGTGCCGGCACGGTATATACGCGAGTTCATTCACCATCCACACTTTTTTTTTAACAGACGGTGAAAGGATTTCCCGAATTTTATTAGAAGAAGAGAGTTGATCTAGTTTGTAAGGAAAACCGGGCCTGAAAATCATACAACTCTGGTCTCTCGACTGCACAACTAGGGGAGCAGAGAACCCTGAACGACTCCGGTCTGTAGACTATACAACTAGGATGCACTCCGGTGGGTTGGATTGGGACATCGACACTTTTACCTCTTAAAATCAGCTGCTGCGGTTGCTGTTGCTGGCTGCCTCTGGTTCTCTAGTTTTGCTGGTTGTCAACTGATTTTCACCAGATTGTGGGATAATCCAAGCACGTTCACCACTGCTAATTAGTCATGTTTTTTTAGCTGGTTCCTATTTTGCCCTTGCGCCATAATCTAAGGAGCTATACTTTCTCCTTCGCCGCCTCCGCCTGGGCGACTCGTACAGGCGCCGCACGCCGCGGACTCCGCCGCCCTCCCTCCCACGCTCCCTCCCCTGCCGCCGTCGGAGGGGCCTGCGGGAAGTCCGCGCGGACCCCTGGGATGGCAGCGGCGGGGCAGTTTCGGCGGCGCGCGGTGGTCCCAGGCGGGGGAGCGGCGCAGAGCTCTCCACTAGCCATGGTGGCGACGGTGGCACGGGAAGGCAGATCCGGGGTCCCGACGACTGGATCCAGCCCTCCAGCTGTCGGATCTGCGACATGGTGGCGGCGACGTCCCCGGTCAGCGCTTCGGCATGGTGGCCTTTGAGGTGGCGGCTGCGACACTTGCTCGGCGGTCGGCGTTTCTGCTGTGACACTCCGGGCAGCGATAGAGCCTCCAGTGGGCAGAGAGGCCGCGTGCGACGGTCCGTCGGCGTCAGGAGGCGGCATGGCGTCAGTCGACCTGATGGCGGACGAAGGCGTGCGTCCGTCGGCCTGATGGCGGACGGAGGCGTGCGTCCGTCGGCTTGATGGCGGACGGAGGCGCGAGTGACGAGTGGCAGCGGAGGTGAAGCTTCGGCGGCTTGGTACGGGAAGTGCGGTGGCAGCGGTGCTCTGGTAAGGCTGTCGTGGCTGTGGAGTCGGTTTGCTGTGCTGTGCTGTGTGCGTGCAACTGTGGGTTTGGATACTCCGGGCGAAAGCCCTTGCCGGCATCCGGCTGGCAGAATGGCGGCGACGTCCTGGACGTCGCTCTTCCCCGTTGGGTGTCATTTTGGAGCTACAACCTGGCTGGACGTGGTCTCTGGGTGAAAACCCGATCCAAATGCTGGATGTGCAATGGTGGTGCTTCTGGCGTCATACCTTTCTTGAAGGTATCGCTCCTTGAGACCGTGCTAGCTCATGGCACTGTTGGCCCACTGGCTACGACGGCTTCATCCAGGGTCGGCAACTCCACCGTACGACAACCAAGATGGGGGTTGCAAGCTCGCGTCGAGGTGGCTGCTTCATCGAGGGCGGTCAAGGGTTGTCTCTTAGTTGTCACTTGGCTGCTCGCAGCGGACCACAGTGGTTGGAGTTGCCTAGAAACGTCTAGTGCGGTGTGGGACTGCTTCGGTGACGACAACACTTGTGGAAACGATAACATGGGACTACTTGGCTTGCAGCGAATCGCAGCGGGGCACTCAATATGGCTGAGCTCTTCCGGTGTGGTACAACGTGGACTGATGGCGCAAGCGACTTCCTTGGTCTCCTGGTTTGACAGCGGTGGCTTTGTGTGAGGGTGATGCAACGAGGTGAAGTCAGCCTGTGACGTCGGCTTGGCTGCTTGATTGAGTCTTTAGGAGCGGGGCTTCTATGCTAACCATCTTGACGGCAACTTTGGAAACGAATCCAGAGCATGGAGTTCTGTGGCGGGCGTGGTGACCCCGTGCACAAGTGAGAGGAGTCCAACGGCGGATGCGGCGAGGCCCCCGTGCGTTGTGTTGAGGCTCGGATTCGGTGTTTTTCATCCCGTCTGGGTGGTGGGCTTTGTTGCAGCAGTACTACGGCGATGGGCCTTGCATGGCGGTGGCTTTCTTGGTGGTGCTGTCTGCCTCCTTGGTTCCTCTTTCAATGTTGGATCACGACAGAGGTACTCGATGTCTACATATGTGCGGGGGAGCTGCAGAGGTGTTTCGTCTTCTTTGTCGTCTTCGTGTATAGAGCTACGGTCGTGTTGATATCCCAATCCAACCGGCCGGCGAGTGGTACCCGTGTTGATGTCTCAATCCAACCGGGTGAGTATAGCGAGTGTAGATAGTTTGTTTTTCGTTCTTTTTATTCCCTGCCTATGGTCTTCCATGAATGTAGTCTTGTATTTCTTCTACTATATCAATGAAACATGCACTATCTTTTGTGCGGTTCATTCAAAAAATACTTTCACCTTCACGCGCTGCTCACGACTCACGAATAGGGGCGGGCCTGAGCCTTTTGGAGGTCTCTTACGGTGAACAATACTACCGTTTAAAAATGACTCGTATGTAATAAAAAAGACTTATTTTGAATGATCATATGGTTGAAATTATTTCTATACTATCGGTTTTTTAGTGGTAGTATTCATAGGTAGTATTGGTAGTATAAAGGTATGATTGGAACTATGAAAAAATAATATTATTATAATATACGAAATCAAACATATATGAAGTTTTTTATGTTACCTTATCTCACGCTGGTTAATATATTTCTAGCAAATTACCATATTATATTTGAAATAAATTACCATTTTACCTATAGAAAAATGATTATACTACCGTACTACCGCTGGGTAGTATTGTGTACCGTAAAAGACCTTGCCTTTTGAGCACAACAATCTAAGGAACTCAGTATCTGCAAAGTTTCAACACAAAGGGTAATAAAAATACGAGATGATTGCTGCAGTAGTGCCTTGTAATTTTTTTTGAAAATGGCCCTTCGCGGAAACTAATTTTACAAATAGACCCTTGGGAAAACTATTTCTGAAAATGGACCTGTAGCTCGGTGCGACGGGGCAGAACGCCGAGGTCAGTTGTTCGGTGCCAGGGGCCCAAGCGCCGAGCCTCTGCCACATCAGTGCCGAGCTGGCTCCTTCTGCCTGCGTGGTAGAAGGCTTGGCGCTTGGGCCTTTAAACGCCGAGCCTCAAACCTCGGCGTCGCCGACTCTAACGCTAAGGTCTGGGTACTTTAACAGCAACCGAGCCCCCTTCTTCCTCCTCCCTCCCATTCTTTTCAACCCGAGAGCTCTCTGTTCTCTCCCTGTCCGGTGGTGGGGAAATCCATAGGCCTCATAGATGAGTGTAGAAGTTGTTCCCTTTGGATTCAAGCCATCCCCAAGGTAATATGGCTCCCCTCTTTCAATTTGGCCAAGTAGTTTTGTTTGAATCGGTGGTTAGGTTAGGTTTTGAGGGTTTGTTAGGATTTTCATTAGAGTGAGTTGTTTTTACCTTTTGGCTTGTGGCTTGCTTATTGTGAGTTGCTAATTTAGGGTTAGGAATGGTTAGTGTTGGATTAATTCTTGTTTTCTTACATTTTTTGAAGGAATCACCATGGGATCTTGACCTGACGAGATAACACTAGCGGGTAAGAAGAGGTCAGCGACGTGCCCATGTGCTACTGCGGCGATCGGTGCAAACTTGTGAAGTCGCAGTTGTTAGGTGGCCGCTACGGCATGAGGTGGTTCATGTGCGCCAACTACGAATATGACGCACCGAGGGCTATCGGATACGAGTGCATGAATCCATGTCTTTCGTTTTGTTGTGTTTCTTAACACAACTTCTGACTCGGAGGGTAGCAGACTCCCCCTCTCTATGTGATTTTGCGCAGTGGCTAGACACGGAGCAGTCTGCGACGGACAAGTGGTGGGTCGAGAAAGAATTTGAATGGATGGACCAAAGGAGGAGGCATGTGCAGCAAGAGAAAGAAGAGGAGGAGAAGCACAAGAAGTTTTGAGAGGAGTTTCGCGCAAGGTGCGAGCGCATTGACCGTAAGATGAAGGAGGAAGAGGAGGCCGAAAGGGAGCGCAAGAGAGCGCATGCACGTCGTGTGAAGGAAGCATGGAGCAGAATCCAGATGCAGCGAGGAAAGGGAAGTGGCCTCGCTGCACCCAGTAGTTTGGTCTTGGTAGTGGCAATAGTGTGTTGGTGAAGAGGGTTTTACTATGTCGTGTGATGTTGCATGTTATGGACTTCTATCGGTTGTTATGACAGAACTAATGTGGAATTTGTTTTTAATTCGTTCGGACTTCGGTTGTTATGCAATTTGCATTTGTGTTGGCCATATCTGTACTTGTGGATGTGTATCGCGAAAACTGAAAAAGACTTAAGCACCAATGCTGGTTCAAAATCAAAAAGATTAAACCTAGGTGCGGGTCCTCGGCGCTAAAGGAATTAGCGCCGAGCTACGGGTCCTCGGCGCTAAAGGCATTAGCGCCGAGCTGCGGGTCGTCGGCGCTAGACCCATTAGCGTCGAGCCCTGGACTTCTGCCATTTCAGACTTTCCTGATGGCTGGTGCCTTTCGGCCAAAAACAAAAACAATGCAAACGCATACATAGAGATAGTTCTTCCAAGTCCATAACACATCCAACATAACATGACACACATCCAAATCCAACATAGAGTTAGTTCACACATCCACACATCCACAAGTGCGTTGTACAAATGTCAACAAGTCCGGAGCAAACGAGTGGACGAGCAAGTCATTGCCTCTTCGCCTTGCCCTTGCCCAACGCATTCGTACCTGGTGTGTGGACGTCTGGAGCTCTCTTGGGGAGCCTACTGCGACGAGGTTGAGTGGGATGTGTGGTGCATCATCCATCTGGGACATGCCAATCTCATCGAAATCACATGACTCCTCCTCGTCCTCATCGTCCTTGTCCTCGTCCTCGTCCTCGTCTTCCTCGTCCTCGGCCATGGTCTGGCTGCTCCATGTGGGTGCTCTGGAAGAAGAACCCCCAGCCATGGACACAGAAGGTGTGGCGGCTCTATCAGACACCTGCGAACTCCTAGATGCAGACCTGGAGGCAGTAGACGGTCCCGGGGCCACGTCAATCATGCCTCGTGCGCGACAACCGAAGCGAGTAGCTAGCTTCCAAACCTGAGTGTTGCAACGGTGTGTGCAGAGAAGAGGGATGTTATCCAAGTGTAGCAATGAAAGATATAAGATCGTTAGCACAAGTATGCGTAGTACCTGAATGCAATGTTTGAGGATGCTACTCTCCTCCGCGTGGCCAACCGATGTCACAGAACAACATTCTGCTCGTTGACCGTCCTCATGAGCTCGTCAGCCTAATGAAAGAGCGGATCAGTGATTTCAAGAAATGTGTACTAAAATAAATGAGTTCGTTGGTCGAACGTATCGCACGAGCGAAGACTAGAGTAGCCTGCACCTGGTGCCCCTCGCGGGTCTGTCGGTCATACTCATTATCGCCCTCGTCGGAGGAAGCTACGTCAGCGTAGTCCTGCTGCATCCACACCGGCCTCAGACGGAGCCGAGCATGCTCCTGGGCTATACTTCACCACACCACACAACTGCTTCACAATGAATTTTGAGGTGTTTCACTTCTGCCTCTGCTGTGACACAAGTATGAGGCTCAATGACAGACGTTCCTCCAATGAGCTGTCTTGGTCACCCTGCAACAAACCCTCCAAGCACAACCTTCCTGTTCTCACTTAACTGTATACCGTCTCTTGCGGTACGAATGCACCACCATGAAAGGACGGCGGTGCATCACTAAGTATCCCTGCAACCAACTCTTCAACTCATCCATATTTTGAAATACTATGGCCTTTTGTATGATACTATCCCGCTTCAGCTCTGGCATCATCACTGCAACTCCCAACAGTAACTACCATCTAGATCTGCCTAAGGTCTACACACTCCAGAACCAATGGGTCACGGTCGGGAAAGATAGACTGCAAGACCTTTTTTCTCCTGTTCAGACAGACGAGGAATGGGCCGATCATCCTCCGAGTCACAAGCTTTGTCCTCTTCATAAATTTTATCCTCCCTGCTTGCCTCCACATCCATACGGTTAGATTCTTTGGCATCTCCATCAAAGGAAGCAAACCTGTCTACATAATCACACAAATCAGCTTGATATGTATCAACTCCATCATCATCTGAGTAATATTGTTTCACTACACTGCCAGGCTCCCTATCTTCATCTGAGCAGTTAGGTTCATCCTTTCTATCATCTGCTGGTGAAGGGGCCACACTCTCGGGGTCACCAAAGATTGCATTCTCATCAGGTGACTTGTTCAGTTCGAACCCGACAATGCAGTCGACTAAAGGAACTTTAGACACCACTATAAAGAGAAAGTGCACTTCTGAGGCCATAACAATTTCTCTGTAAATCTCCCATTCTGCTTGTATACTCAAAGGTACAAACGTCTTTGTACGGGGACCTTTCGATGAGCCAACATCAACTACACCATCCATATGCATACGGACAACACTATCAGGCCAATCCAACTTCCCTTTCACTCTATCAACCAATTCAGCCAAAGATGGAAAATTGGGAAAGACCGAGACCGTCTCTACCATATTCTTAAACTCCATTGTGTCATCTTTATTCTTCTTAACAATCCCGCCACGAACAATCCACACTAAATGATCCATCTACATCAAAATAATTACCACTTTAATTTAAAGTTTCATTGAGCCAAATACATGAGAATAATAATGATAACAACAACAACAACAACAACTATTATTATTATTATTATTATTATTATTATTATTGAATTGGGGAAAGTGTAATTAACCAATGGACACTTTGGTTCTTGTTCATCTCCTCGTTCATGACTTTTTAGGACCCATTATGACCTATTTTGACCCAAACTTCACATGATGCCTCGAAAAAAATGCTAAATTAGGTCTTTTTTTCCTTTAGGCCTAATCAAGAAATTCCTCTTCCTACACTCATTCAAATACCCTGTCCTTCTACAATTCCTCAGACCATACCATTTTCTCTAACAAGCATTCATGTCAATTTTGTCGTGCAAGCAAGCAAAGAACAAGGAAGCAAGGACATAGATGCTTTAATTAAAAGAGGGAGGCCTGCTCCAATAGACGGCCAGGGTACCAGCGCCTCCTGCCAGCCGCCGCAGCTCGCCGCCACACACCCCGCGCTCTGCACGCTGCCCACCCCCACCCCCCACCCCTGCGCTCTGCTCGCTGCCGCCTAGGGTTTGGGAGCGCAGTGTGGAAGTAATGGAGGGAGGAGGAAGAAGAGAAGGCGCCGCCGCACCCCACCCTCTGCTCGCCGCCTGCACCCCCCGCGCTTTGCTCACCGCCGCCTAGGGTTTGGGAGCGGGGTGGAAGGAATGGAGGGAGGAGGAAGAAGAAGGAGCTAGCCTCGACCGGCTTTATGTGCCCAGACCTCGGCGCTAAATGCGTCGACGCCGAGGTCTGAGGCTCTGGCCCAAGCGCGAGCCTCCTGCCACGCAGACGGGAGACGCCAGCTCGGCGCTTACGTGGCAGAGGCTCGATGCTTGGCCCCTGGCGCCGAACGACTGACCTCGGTGCTCTGCCCCCTCGCACCGAGCTACGGGTACATTTTCAGAAATAGTTTTCCCAGAGGTCTATTTGCACCGGTAGAAAGCGAGGCTTTGGTACGGGCCTTTAGTCCCGGTTCAACTTTGGAGCCGGGACTAAAGGTCTTTCGTCGACGTGGCCTTAAATGGCAGCGAACCCCCCTAGCCTTTTGTCCCGGTTGGTATTACCAACCGAGACTAAAGGGGGGTGCGCAGCCACTGCTTCGAGACAATTATTGGCGCCGAGCTTTAGTCCCGGGTGGTGTTACCACCCGAGACTAAAGAGTGCCCATTTAGTCTCGGGTGAAAACACCACCCGGGACTAAATATTTAGTCCCGGGTGGTTTTTTCACCCGAGACTAAAGCCACCCTTTAGTCCCGGGTCGAACACCCACCCGAGACAAAAACACCCCACCGACGGCCTCCTCTCTCTCTCCCTTCCTTTATTTTCTCTCGTTGCCCAACACTTAGTCCATCCAGTCATTCTTTCACTTCTTTTTTCCTCATCTTCCTCTCTGGATCTCATCCTTTCTTCTTCCTTGCGCAGGGGAGAGGAGGCCTGCGTCCCCCGGCGGCGGAGCGGGCGGCGCTGCCTCCCGGCGCTGCCCCCGGCGCGGCCTCCCGCGACCCCCGGCACGGCCCCCGCGCGGCACCGCGCGGCCTCCCGCGGAGCGCGCGTGCGGCCCCGAAGGCGCGGGCGCCTGGCGGAGCGGGCGCGCGGCCCCGGAGGCAAGTTTTTTTTTATTTTTCTGCACGAATGGAGTTGTATTGTGATGAGATTTTTCTGGTGATGGATCGGTTCTATGATGATAAATCGAGTTGTATGACGATGAATTGTATGATGATGTGATTTTTCTTTGGAACAAGATGATGATGAGATTGAGATGAACATGTGTGATAGTGGCATGATTTTGATTCGATTTGGGTATGTGGTGATGAATCTAAGTTGTATGATGATGAATGAATTTGTACATGATTTTTATTGTTTTTGATTTGAACGTGACGAGGACAGGGACAGAGGAGGGTACAGGGGTAGGGGTTTTTCTTATTTTCTAAAAAACGCTTTAGTCTCGGTTGGTATTACCAACCGAGACTAAAGGGGTTGACACAGGTGCACCCCCCTTTAGTCCCGGTTGGTAATACCAACCTGGACTAAAAGACCCCTTCAGTCCCGGTTTGTTCACCCGGGACTAAAAAGGGGGTCTTTTGTCTCTCATCATTAGTCCCGGTTGGACTTGAGAGACCTATACCCTTTACCAACCGGGACTAAAGCCCCTCTCTCTACCAGTGTTGTAAAAATAGTTTCCGTGGAAGACCATTTTGAAAAAAAAGTCTACGTAGCGCCTTTGCCGATATCTAAATTGAAGGACCAACAGATTCAAAAAAAAAATTGAAGGACCAACAGCCGTTCAATCCTTTCCTGATTGAACCGCGGCCCACGCGCTGATTGCATCCACACACTTACCATTCACATTCGCAGCTTGACCGCAGTAGCAGCGTCTACGACCGTGACCCGCGCTAAGCTACAAAACCAAGCTGTCCAGGATATATTATTTGCCGTTCATGACATGAAAACAAACGATAGTTATTGACTAGACCAGAAACCATGCACGCATGGCCTTTCAGAATTGAGCGTGTATACATTGCTGAGAACCACAGCTAATCGTATCATCATATATAACTATATAGATGGAACCAACTAAGACACATTAACTATATTTCTCTCAACATGTAAAGTCATCCACCTCACATGTCACATCATCATCTACTAGATCATAAATTTATGTCTTCCACCGATTTTCTACGACAATAGCATCCATACATCTTTGCGAGTACCATGCTCCAAAATTACAACAATAGAAATACGTGAAAGATCAATTATTTAACAACCGTATTTACTCAACAAAATAAACATATTTTCATATATATTGTCGTTTGTAAAAGAATGTTGCATAACAATCACCTTAGATTATACTTTCAAATTTTCATCTTATAATTTTGTTTAAAAATTTTCGCAGTAACGCACGGGATATCATCCAGTAGTAAGCAACAGCTGGGTCTCTCCAAGGTCGCGGTCGTCGTCACCGTCGCTGTCTTAAAACGGCGTCGCGGCATGCACGTGGTGGAGCCACTGTTGGTGACACGCGATGACTCAGGCCACGACCGTAACATTCGATCTGCTATATGCATCCAGTAGCAGCGACGGTGTACCGTATACTATCTTTCAACTCCAGAAATACCACCAAGTTAAGAACCCACAGCTACGCAGCAACGATGAGCTCATCTGTCGCGGCAATACTCACAGGCATCCAGCTCCTGCTGATGTGCTTATTGAGAGCTGTGGCGGCGCGACCGTCCGTCGTCCGGGCTTCTGGAGTCGTCGCCGGTGGCACTGGCGGAGGAGGGATCCTGTCTGTCCCTTCCAATGCGTCCCTGGCTCACTGCCCCACAAGCTGCGGAAACGTCAGCTTCTCCTACCCGTTCGGGACAGAGCCCGGCTGCTACCGGCAAGGCTTCGAGCTCACCTGCGACCACAGCACCCAGACTCCCAGGCTCTTCTGGCCCAATAGCACCGTTCAGATCCTTGACACGAGGTACATGCCATTCGCCTTCTATGGTTCTATCGGCTTCAGCATCACCATGAAACCAGGCACGAGCACCTACATCAGGTCATGGGAGTCGCCTGCCAAGGGCCTCTTGATCGATACTAATAACAACTACATGTATGTTGTTGGCTGTAACGTCGAGGTCGTCCTGTTCGATACTGGGACGAACCTGACCATCGGTTCTTGCATAAGTTTATGCTTCGGCGACAGGGCGCCCAAGCGTAAAGATGCGGAAGCTGATAGGCAGTGCAATGGGTTGGGCTGCTGCATCATCTATCATTTGCCGGAATACATGAGAGGCTTCCGATTCACGTTGTCCCGCAGGGACGACGTCGTCGTAGCACCATCTCATGAACAAGAACCCTCCATCGTCAATGTTTTCTTAGCACAAGATTATCAATTTGACACCAGCGACAATTACTCGAGCTGGATAAACGGAACTACTTGGGCACTGATTAATATTGTCGCCACAGACCAGCCAAGTTGTGAAATTGCATCAACAATTAAAGGAACCTATGCATGCAGCACCGGCAGCTTATGCCAGAATGTAGAGCCGGGAGGTTACTACTGCTACTGCACTCGTCCTAGCATACCTAATAGCAATAATCCCTACATTTTGGATGGCTGCATCGAAGGTTCGTGATACTGCCACAACCATATATATATCTCTCTTGACATCTTAGAGCATCTTCAGCAGATTGCTCATCTTTTATGACTAATGTTAATATACTCTCTCCATTCCAAAATATATTTACTTCTAGAGTTTTTCAGAAAGATTAAGGATGTAGAGTAAAAGTCCATATTGCCCTTCATTAGTTTTCATGCACTAATTAATATAATAATAACAGAAACAAACATGCTTTTTATATAGTTGTTCAATGCATGAGCAGAAGTGCAGGAAAAAAAAACTAAGGTCCCATGGTCTCTCTTGTGACCTTTAGTTTTTTAGTATATATGCCAATGGCATAGTTCTAGAATTTGACAAAATTTTAACTAACTAACAAAGAGGTCATGTACAACGTTGAGAAGTAACAACCTGATCACACTATGAACGACATCTATTAATAAAAGTTAAGAATTATTCACATGTCCATTAACTTTTCTTAATACGTTGTCGTTGTAACGTTTGGACGGTATGTGCACCGATTTGACATATTATTATACCAAATATAGCATTTTGCAAGTTGTTGGACCAATTTGCACCCACGTAGCAAGTTGTTGTATGGTGGATGTATAATTTACTCTTATGACAGCTGCTACTATAAAGCACTTATGAATTAGTCAATTAAGTTTTGCATTACTCGATATAGTACTATATGCGGCTCTATCTGATAGCTAATATAACCGGTACCTATATCCTCATAATTTTCTTGGAGCGTGTAGGATACAACCCCAATTCTAGAGAGAATTGTAAGAGGTCATGTGGAAACATGTCCATCCCTTTCCCTTTTGGTTTGGAAGAAGGTTGCTTTGCACAGGAGAAATTCCAACTTGGTTGTGTAGATAATAAGTTCACTGTTCTCGACCAAGGAGACGGCGCAAAGTATCAGGTCACCAGTCTGTCAGTAGATGGTGGATACTTGGATGTAACCAGCATGCTGAAAGATTCAAGCAGCAGTGACGACGAGGTGCTATTAGGTCATATGACCAATGGTGATCTATATAGCAGCACCCAAGAAGATCTCATGACAGGTTTTACTGAGTTCTCTCAAAAATTCGATATAAGGATGAGGTGGGCTATTACCAATTTAACCTGCGAATCAGCCTCGCAAAGGACCACAACTTATGCATGCATCAGCGCCTACAGCGAATGTGTTAATGTCAATCATGGTACACTATATCTGGGGTACCGCTGCAATTGCTCAAGCGGCTTTCACGGGAATCCTTATGTCCAAGGTTTAGATGGCTGTACAGGTTCCATCTCTATCCTTGGTCGTGTGCCATCATGAACTATATATACAGCACTCTCTATGAAAAATAATAGTGAAAATATAGAAACCAAATAAAAAATACTTTAATTGCTTCACAAAGTTTGAAACTTTTTTTTGAGTAATCAAAAAGTTTGAAACGATGCACATCTAATTTGTCATAAAAGTAGTCAGAGGGAACCTAGTTTTTGAAAATGAAGCATACAAAACTAGAAAATTTCATCTGCGTGCACAATAATGCTTTTGCCTTCTAGCTAGTGCATGCACATGAAATTTGTCATCTTTTTCTTAAATTTTTTAGATTGAGTTTGCATCTAGAATTTTGCAACAAGGTTACACATTTTCAAATTTATTTTTGAGTGATCACACTTTTTGAATTTATTCCCCTGTTTTTACCTAAATGTTGTCTCCACTACATATTTAAATATCAGGGAATGAAAAAATCGAGTTTCTTAATATTGTTTTGAAACACCCAATGCGGAAGGATTCACGGAAGAATTTCCTGGGTTTTGGATAGTTATTTAAATTTCAAGTTGAATGGTCAAAAAGGTAAAAACGCGGCTCACTTATAATATGCCAATCAGGAGTCCAATGGCTCAAGAAATGGCGTACATCTGATAGCGAGTTGATTCATGAATGTGAGCCTCTTTATTAGTACACATATCCTTTATATTGTTTTTAATAAAAGTCAACTAAGAATTATGGAACTGTACCCAACTGGTGGCGATTTTTATGTACTACTCCATATAAAAAATTATCCTAGATAGATAGTCTGGGAGGATATCACTGCCATGGCTCGCTCACTTCATTCCAATTTATTTGCAGACATTAATGAGTGCTTAGAGCGAAACGATTGCAACGGAATATGTCACAATACTCTGGGAGGTTATTATTGCACACATTGTCCTCATGGTAAAGTGTTTGAACCAACAAAAAGGAAATGTGTCACATCTGCTAAGTTGCACAATATTCTTTTAGGTGAGTCGTCCGCATTTCAGTTATCAAAATGCAGAATGATTTGGCTGTGGAATTAATGACATTCGATAATACGATACATAATCTTGTGTGTAGGTATTACAGTTGGAATTGGTTGTGGCCTTGGCTCCATAATTATTGCATTATGTGTAATTATACTTGCTCGGAAGTGGGGAAAAGGCATACCAAAGAGGATTCGAAGAGCATATTTCAAGAAAAATCAAGGCCTACTCTTAGAGCAGCTAATCTCAGATGAAACCTCCACAAACAAAACAAAGATATTCTCCTTGGAAGAACTAGAGAAAGCGACAAACAACTTTGATGCTACTAGGGTTCTTGGATCTGGAGGACATGGCACTGTTTATAAGGGAATTCTATCAGATCAGAATGTGGTAGCAATTAAAAGATCCAAAATCGTGGAGAAAAATGAGATAGACCAGTATATCAATGAGGTTGCCATCCTCTCTCAAATTATCCATCGTAATGTGGTGAAGCTTTTTGGCTGCTGCTTGGAAACAGAGGTGCCCTTGCTTGTTTATGAGTTCATATCCAATGGCACGCTATATGGCATTCTTTATGCTGATACTAGTGCTAAATGCCTTCTGTCATGGGATGATCGCATTAGAATAGCACTAGAAGCAGCTGGGGCATTTGCTTATTTGCATTCAGCCACTGTAATACCAATTTATCATAGAGATGTGAAATCTTCCAACATACTCTTGGATGCCACCTTCACCACAAAGGTTTCTGATTTTGGTGCTTCAAGATCAGTTTCACTTGATGAGACACATGTGGTGACAATTGTCCAAGGAACATTCAGATACTTAGATCCAGAGTATTACCATACCGGCCAACTTACCGAGAAGAGTGATGTGTATAGTTTTGGTGTGATACTCGTGGAGCTTCTGACAAGAAAGAAGCCAATTTTCATCAATGATTCTGGTATGAAACAAAGCTTGTCTCATTACTTCATTGAAGGACTTCAAGAAGGAGCTCTTATGAAAATAATAGACTCACAGATTGTGGAAGAGGCAAACCGTGGAGAAATTGATGACATTGCTTCGATCGCACAGGCATGCCTCAAGACCAGAGGAGTTGAAAGACCAACTATGAAAGAAGTAGATATGAGACTGCAATTCCTAAGAGCTAAGAGGCGAAGGAAAAATCACATTTTTCCAGTAAATAACGGGGAGATTGAGCATCTATTGTGCCCACAAGCTAGAAACACTGATGCACAGATCGAGCTTGTTAATGTTGTCCGTTTGCCTTCTGAAGAAACCTCTCGGGTCTACAGCCAAGAGAATGAATTGGCATCCTCCGTCAGTTTGTCACGCTAGCTAGCTATATCAAACATATGGTCAATAAAACATTTGGTCACTATGTTCGGAGCTTAGACCGTGCTACTTTTGCCCAAGTTTAGAATTTGTGATTATGAGTATGTTTGTAGTACATGATAACTTGTTGTGTTTGGACTTTGGATGGCATTTGCATGGCAGACTATCAATCTCATTTCTAGTATATGCTTGTACGATCTGTGATGGAGATGAGATCACACTAGATCCTACTTTTAGACCGTGCTGCTTTTGCCCAAGACCAACTATGAAAGAAGTAGATATGAGACTGCAATTCCTAAGAGCTAAGAGGCGAAGGGAAATTCACATTTTTCCAGTAAATAACAGGGAGATTGAGCATCTGTTGTGCCCACAAGCTAGAAACACTGATGCACAGATCGAGCTTGTTAATGATGTCTGTTTGCCTTCTAAAGAGACCTCTCGGGTCTACAGCCAAGAGAAAGAATTGGCATCCTCGGTCGATTTGCCACGCTAGCTAGCTATATCAAACATAAGATCAATAAAACATTTGGTCACTATGTACGGAGCTTAGACCGTGCTACTTTTGCCTAAGTTTAGAATTTGTGATTATGAGTATGTTTGTTGTACATGATAACTTGTTGTGTTTGGACTTTGGATGGCATTTGCATGGCAGACTATCTATCTCATTTCCAGTATATGCTTGTACGATCTGTGATGGAGATGAGATCACACCAGATCCTACTTTTAGACCGTGCTACTTTTGCTCACTTTTAAAAAAACTGAGCCGGTAGGGGTCACGGTTTTCATTAAGAAGAAAAAACCTTATCCTGGCTTAGAAAACTCCGAACTTAGACATTGCCCACTTTTAAAAAAAGTGAGCCGGTAGGGGTAAGACCGCCCCACAGTTTTCATTACGGTTTTCATTAAGAAGAAAAAACCTTATCCTGGCTTAGAAAACTCCGAACTTAGACATTGCCTACTTTTAAAAAAAGTGAGCCGGTAGGGGTAAGACCGCCCCCACAGTTTTCATTAAGAAGAAATAACCTTATCCTAGCTCAGAAAATCCCGAACCCCGGTTTCACCGGCGAGGGGTTTTTTTTTAAATCAACCTCATAATTCGCTCTAACGAGGAATCGAACCTGAGTGATAGTGACCATACCTCAACTTCACTAACCAATTAGGACAAGAGGGCTTTGGTCCCACTTTTAGAATTTGTGATGAATATATGTTGGTGTGCATGATACGCGTTGTTGTCCATGGTGGGCGACTCGGGTCATCGGTGGAGCAGGGGGCCAGTGCAGCAGGGTCTCCCCACACGCCACCATGCAAAGAGGCCGCACAGGCCCGACACGTCACAATCGAGCGCGAGTGCGCGACCGAGCGAGCTCGATCGGGTCAGTCAAGGGAGGGAGCAGTCCCAGCCACCGGCGACGAGGCGAGGCGAGGGTCGAGTTCACGATCAACGCGGCAAAGCACGGTGGGCCATAAGTACTCGCGTGTCATCAGTCACAGTAACGCGCGAATGTGTGGCGCGCGATGACCCGGCAACGAGCCAACGACGACTGCATAGTATTATCTTATATTAAGAGACTACCTGTGGGCTGTTGCATTCGATCTGCTGCTCTGTATGCATCCAGCCGTAGCGGCCTAGCGGGGAATAGTACGTATAGCGTAGGAGCATTCAAACTTCAAGCACACCAAGAACACAGTGGCTTCCAAGATGATGAGCTCTATCGCTGCAACGCTCACCAGCATGCAGTTCCTGCTAATTTGCTTAGCGGGAGCTGTGGTGGCGCGACCGCCAGTCGTGCGGGCTTCTGGAGGAGTCGCCGGCGGCGGCACTGGAGGAGGGATATTGTCTGTCCCTTCCAAGGCCTCCCTGGCTCACTGCCCCACCAGCTGCGGGAACGTCACCATCTCCTACCCGTTCGGGACGGCGCCCGGCTGCTTCCGGGAAGGCTTCGAGCTCACCTGCGACCACAGCACCCGGCCTCACAGGCTCTTCTGGGCCAATAGCACCGTTCAGATCATTGACGCGAGCTACATGCCAAGCTTCATCATTGGTTCGATCAGCTTCAGCATCACCATGACGCCAGGCACGAGCACCTACACCAGGTCATGGGAGTCCCCTGCTAAGGGCCTCGTCATCGATTCTGACAACTCGATGTATGTTGTTGGCTGCAACGTCGAGGTCATCCTGTTCGATACGGGGACGAACCGGATCGTCGGTTCTTGCACGAGTATATGCTTAGGCGACAAGGAGGTGGATGGTGATGGGGTGTGCAATGGGTTGGGCTGCTGCTGCTGCACGATCGATTATTTGCCGGGATACATGAGAGGCTTCCGATTCACGCTGTCCCGCAGGAACGGCGTCGTAGCACGGTCTCATGAAGAAGAGCCCTCCATCGTCAAGGTTTTCTTTGCGGACACATATGACCTCTACTCGAGCTGGATAAACGCAAGTATTGAGACAAGGTTTGCTATTTTGGCCACGGACCAGCCAAGTTGTGAAATCGCATCTACAAATAAAGGAACCTATTACCTATGCATGCAGCACTGGCAGCTCATGCCGGAATGTAGAGTCGCGAGGTTACTACTGCTACTGCAATGCTGCCGTAGTTGGCAGTAATAATCCCTACATTTTGGATGGCTGTATCGAAGGGTTCGTGACACTAGGTACCACAACCATCGGTCCTTATTTTTGTAGTAACACAACCATCTGTTCTAACATGCATCTCACTTACTACTCCGTACTAGATTATATTACAAGGGCTATAAATTTTAGTAAGGACTTAAACTGCTTTGAGAGAGGTATTTATGCCCTGCTTCATCAACTATCACACAGCGATATATACTATTACTACAACCCACATATGAATTACTCAATTATCTTTGCTAATAATTAATCAATACATATTATAGCTAGAATTTTGCATCACTAGCTAGGTTCATATATGGTACTCTATGGCTCTATATCTGATAGCTAATATAACTAGTATATACTCCCTCCATTCTCTTTTGATAGTCCTATTTCATCTTGGTACAATGATCAAAGATAAATAATCTTACTTATCATCTATTTATAAACATGTCATTAGTTATTCCTCATAAACAAACGATTCATTAATATTCACATTTCGTTATGCCCATATAGACAATTTCGTGTGGAAGAATGAATGGTCACTCGTTGTTAAATCCGAGACAGTCATTAAGAGAATAGGTAGTTGGATTGAAATAAGACTATATATCAAAAGAGAATTATTCTGATTTTAAAATAACCCTATCAAAAGAGAATGAAGGGAGTACTTTCTTACTATTCCATTATATTATCTGATCCTCATAATAATTCTTGTGTCACACCACGTTTGTTCTTGGAGCATGCAGGATATAACCCTAATCCTAGAGAGAATTGTACGAGGTTATGTGGAGAGATGTCCATCCCTTTCCCTTTTGGGTTGGAAGAAGGTTGCTTTGCACATGAGAAATTCCATCTTGGTTGTGTTTCAGATAAGTTTGTTGTTCTTGACCGAGGAGGCGGCACAAAATATCAGGTGACCACATTGTCAGTAGACAGTGGATACCTGGGTGTAACCAGCATGCTGAACGATTCAAGTAGCTCCGATGACGAGCTGATAGTAGTTAATACCATCAATGGCGACTTTGATGAGAGCACACGAGAAGATCTCATCCTGACAGGTTTTGCTGAGTTCTCTCAAGAATTTGACATCAGGATGAGGTGGGTTGTTACCAACTTAACCTGCGAATCAGCTTCACAAAGAAGCACAACTTATGCGTGCATCAACGACAACAGTGAGTGTGTTAATGTCACTCATGGGGCACTATATCTTGGGTACCGTTGCAAGTGCTCGAGTGGCTTTGATGGTAATCCATACGTCAAAGGTTCGTTTGGTTGCACAGGTCTCTCTCGCCTCTCTAATTATATTACTACAGTGATTTCAAAGAACCTGATAATAATGGCTCACTTAATTTTAGTTTATTGCTTGCAGACATTGACGAGTGCTTAGTGCCATATAATTGCAGTGGTCCATGTCACAACACTCCAGGAGGATTCTATTGCACACATTGTCCTCATGGTAAAGTGTTTGAACCAACAAAAAGGAAATGTGTCACATCTGCTAAGCTACACAATATTCTTTTAGGTGAGTCGCCCGCATTTCAGTTATCAAACTGCAGAATGATTTGGTTGTGGAAAAATGATACATGATACACAATTCTTGTGTGCAGGTATTACAGTTGGAATTGGTTGTGGCCTTGGTTCCATAATTATTGTATTCTTTGTAACTATATTTGCTCGCAAGTGGAAACAAGGCATACAAAAGAGGATTCAAAGAGCATATTTCAAGAAAAATCAAGGCCTACTGTTAGAGCAGCTAATCTTAGAAGAAACGTCCACAAACAAAACAAAGATATTCTCCTTGGAATAACTAGAGAAAGCGACCAACAACTTTGACGCTGGCACGGTTTATAAAGGAATTCTATCAGATCAGAATGTGGTAGCGATTAAAAGATCCAAAATTGTGGAGAAAAATGAGATAGACTAGTTTATCAATGAGGTTGCCATCCTCTCTCAAATTATCCACCGGAACGTGGTGGAGCTTTTTGGCTGCTGCTTGGAAACAGAAGTGTCCTTGCTTGTTTATGAGTTCATATCCAATGGCACGCTGTATGTCATTCTTTATGCTGATACTAGTGCTAAATGCCTTCTGTCATGGGATGATCGCATTAGAATAGCAGTAGAAGCAGCTGGGGCACTTGCTTATTTGCATTCAGCTGCTGCAATACCGATTTATCATAGAGATGTGAAATCTTCCAACATACTCTTGGATGCCACTTTCACGACAAAGGTTTCTGATTTTGGTGCTTCAAGATCAGTTTCACTTGACGAGACACATGTGGTGACAATTGTCCAAGGAACATTCGGATACTTAGATCCAGAATATTACCATACCGGCCAACTTACTAAGAAGAGTGATGTGTATAGTTTTGTGTGATACTCGTGGAGCTTCTGACAAGAAAGAAGCCAATTTTCATCAATGATTCTGGTATGAAACAAAGCTTGTCTCATTACTTCATTGACGGACTTCAAGAAGGAGCTCTTATGAAAATAATAGATTCAGAGATTGTGGAAGAGGCAAACCGTGGAGAAATTGATGATATTGCTTCGATCGCACATGCATGCCTCAAGACCAGAGGAGTTGAAAGACCAACTATGAAGGAGGTTTAGATGAGACTGCAGTTCCTAAGAGCTGAGAGGCTAAGGAAAATACACATTTTTCCAATAAATAACGGGGAGATTGAGCATCTGTTGTGCCCATGTTGGGGAATTGGGCAAAAACCTTTTCACCCTCGAAACGTCGGAGTTGCCGAATTCGTGCATACATTCGTGAATACGTCACAGGGTCAAAATTCTGTTTCGTGGGAAGAAAAAGCTCATGAAAGTGTTCTGCTATTTTTACGAGAGTCGCTGATGTTCTAACGTTGTGCGAAATAATCGCCGAATTGGCATCGCTTCGCAAGTCTGGTTTCTGTTTCAGGACGACTGGAATAAGGCGAATTCGGGAATCATGAAGCTGTGAGCTTCGGGAAGCTTGAGGAACCTCCGTTCGGCTGAAGATCCTGAAATTCGGAGATCCTGATGAGAGATGATTTTCGCGAGTAAAGGTTCGAAGGTCAAAGGAAGACCAAGTCAAGGACGTTGCCTCAAAAGTCCGGGCTTGGGGTGTGAACTGATGGCAGGCTTGTAAATATGTGGAATTATTCCCGCAAATCACGGGGTGTAAAAGACGATTATGTGCCTGTTCACATCAGGAATATTCTCTAGATTCGAGGGTAGTCTCGGAATGTAAAAGTCCCTTCGCCTCCCTATAAAAGGGGGCTCGAGGGCACGTGTAAAGGGATTCACAACTTTTGAGACGAGTACAGACTTTCGGGGATTCCTTGTCCCCTCTTTCGTTCTTACTTTCGCGTGTTCGTTCCGGAGTCTAGTGTTCGGGGATCTCTTTCGATTTTCGGACCCCCAACAGCCCACAAGCTAGAAACAGTGAGCACAGATCGAGCTTGTTAATGTTGTCCGTTTGCCTTCTGAAGAGACCTCTCGGGTCTACAGCCAAGAGAAAGAATTGGCATCCTCCATCAGTTTGCTACGCTAATTATATCAAATATATGGTCAATAACAAGAGACAGTGTCTAGATAGGCCGAACCTGAGATGTTGAGTGTTCTCCTCAAAGAAATGTGCAATATTGTCTGGTTTAGTCAAGAGTATGGTATTTGGTCATCGCAATACACTCTGTTCAGCAGTTCTTGTGCTGAAAGAAAAGTATTGTTGACTGATTTGTATGGTAGATTTATTTTGAGAGAAAATTATTGTATAATAATCAAGCCGAACATAGCCACGTACATTTGGTCCCTACTTTAATTTTAGAGCTTAGACCATGCTGCTTTTTCCCACTTTTAGAATTTGTGATGATGGTGGGCACGATACGCGTCGTTGTCCATGGTTGGCGTCTCGGGGCATCGGGGGGGGGGGGGGGGCGACCTGCAGCGCAGGGTGGGTGGTCTCCCACACGCCACCAAAGAGGCCGCACAGACCCCGACACGTCACAATCGAGCGCGAGTGCGCGACCGCCGGCGACGAGGCGAGGCGAGGTCAGGTCCATGATCAACGCGGCAAAGCACGGTGGGCCATGAGTACTCGCGTGTCAGTTACAGTAACGGGCGAATGTGTGGCGCGCGCGATGACCCGGCAACGAGAGCCAACGACGACTGTATAGTAGCATCTTTATCTTATATTAGGAGACTACCTGTGTGGGCTGTCGCATTCGATCTGCTGCTCTCTATGCATCCAGCCGTAGCGGGGAACATCAGTACGTGTAGCGTACGAGTAGCATTCAAACTTCAAGCACCAAGAACACACAGTGGCTTCCAAGATGAGCTCTATCATCGCTGCAACGCTCACCATCATGCAGGTCCTGCTGATGTGCTTAGCGGGAGCTGTGGTGGCGCGACTGCCCGTCGTCCGGGCTTCTGTAGTCGCCGGCGCCGGCGGCAATGGAGGAGGAGGGATCTTGTACGTCCCTTCCAACGCCTCCCTGGCTCACTGCCCCACCAGCTGCGGAAACGTCAGCTTCTCCTACCCGCTGGGAACCGCGCCCGGCTGCTTCCGGCAAGGCTTCGAGCTCACCTGCGACCACACCTTCCGGCCTCCCAGGCTCTTCTGGGCCAACAGCACCGTTCAGATCCTTGACGCGAGCAACATGGCAAACCCCATCGTTTATGGTTCGATCGGCTTCAGCATCACCATGACGGCGGGCACGAGCACCTACACCAGGTCATGGGAGTCCCCTGCTAAGGGCCTCGTCATCAGTTCTTACAACTACATGTATGTTGTTGGCTGCGACGTCGAGGTCGTCCTGTTCGATACGGGGACGAACCTGATCGTCGGTTCTTGCACGAGTATATGCTTAGGCGACAAGGCGCTCATGCGTAAAGAGGTCGAAGCTGTGGATGATGGGGACCGGTGCAATGGGTTGGGCTGCTGCAGCATCTACCTTTTGCCGGAATACATGAGAGGCTTCCGATTCACGTTGTCCCGCAGGGACGACGTCGTCGTACCAACATCTCATGAAGAAGAGCCCTCCATCGTCAAGGTTTTCTTAGCGGAAGGATATGAATTTGACACCAGCGACCTTTACTCGAGCTGGATAAACGCAAGTATTCAGACAAATTTTGAAATTTTCACCACGGACCAGCCAAGTTGTGAAATTGCATCTACAAATAAAGACACCTACGCATGCAGCACCGGCAGCTCATGCGAGACTGTACAGCAGGGAGGTTACAACTGCTACTGCGACAATCCGGGCGTACACAGCAATAATCCCTACATTTTCGATGGCTGCATCGAAGGTTCGTGATACAAGCTACCACAACCATCAGTCCTTATATTTTTTGAGTACGCAACCATCTGTTCTGAAGTGCATCTTACTACTACCTCCGTTCTTAAATATAAGACATTTAAGATAAGCTAGTTAGTTAAACAATGAACTAATTTGTTTGTTCTAAACATCATATATTAAAGAACGGAGGGAGTACTAGATTATATCAAGCCTATATTAAAGGGCTAGAAAGTTTAGTAAGGAATACTAAGGACGAGTTAAACTGCTTTGAGAGAGGTATTTATGCCCTGGTTCATCAACTATATATCACACAGCGATACTACTACAACGCACATAGTAATTAATCAATTGTCATTGCTAATAATTAATCACTATATATTATACCTAGAGTTTTGCATCACAAGCTAGGTTCATATGGTACTCTATGGTTCTATCTGATAGCTAATCTTACTAGGGCTCTTTTACGGTGGACCATACCACCCTATATTACTGTTGGAAAAGGACCAGTATGAAAGGATCCGACGGTTGAGATTAATTGTATACCATCACGGCTTCACATGTGGTATATGGTGGTATGCATAGGTGGTATAGGTGGAATAGGGGTATTATTGGTAGTTTTTTCTTGGTGGCATAAACGAAATATATGATTTCTTTATTTCAAATTTTTTGTGGTATGGCCAAATTTTTTTCAATTTTCAAAAATGAAAATTTTCATTTCAAACTTCAAAAATGATTTTTTCCAAATTTTTTCATTTCAAAATTTTATTGATTGCACAAACAAAATATTTCAAATTTTTATTTCTCTCTAGTGGTATGGCCGATTCTTTTCAAAATGAAAATTTTCATTTAAAATTTCAAAAATGAAAACTCAATTTTTTCATTTCCCTGTGGTGGTATGACCATTTTTTTTCAAATTTCAAAAACAAAAATTCATTTCCAATTTCAAAGATGATTTTTTTTCAAATTTTTCATGGTGGCATAAACGAAATTTTTTTCTCGACCTGAGGTTGCCAAATTTATTTAAAATTTACAAAAATTACCTATTTATCCTTACCAAAAATAGCCATATACTGCATACGTGGTGGTGTCCACCGTAAAAGAGCCCTCTTACTGTTACTAATTGAATTGAAGACTCATTTTGAAGCCTACAAGTGATGCTACATAAGATCCTAGGTGGACACTCTAAAGAACTAGAGAAATCATAAAAATTCTCACAAAAAAAGCAAAATATCTAACCATCAATAAGCAGACTCAATCATCACAACCATTGTATCTATTACGTTTTCTAAAAAATTACTCACTTATGTCATTATGAAAATAATCTAAAGTAACCTCCTCAACCTATATCTAAATTACCCACCTCTGTCATTACATAAAATAAACTAAAGTAACTCCCTAATCTTTATCAGAATTGCCCACTTCTGCTATTATAATGATAATTTGATATAACCTCCTAAATTTGCAAATAAATTGTCCACCACTAATACTCAAAAATAACCTTTTAAATTCGCACCAAAATAACATAAGGTAACCTTAAATTTGAATCCAAATGACCTATGTTAAAAATATAAATCAAAAGATATTTTTTAAACTATTGACATGTGATATAGTAATTAAGATATACACAAATGATGTGTTATAATTTATAAAAATATAGTCTGTGCGCGAGCACAGGCTGATAAAGTAGTATAACTAGTATGTACTACTTTCTTATTTTTCCATTACATTATCTGATCCTCATAATTCTTGTGTCACACACGTTTATTCATGGAGCATGCAGGATATAACCCAAATCCTAGAGGGAATTGTACGAGGTCATGTGGAAACGTGTCCATACCTTTCCCTTTTGGGTTGGAAGAAGGTTGCTTTGCACATGAGAAATTCCAGCTTGGTTGTGTATCAGATAAGTTTGCTGTTCTTTACCGTGGAGACGGCACAAAATATCAGGTGACCACATTGTCAGTAGACGGTGGATACCTGGGTGTAGCCAGCATGCTGAACGACGATTCAGGCAGCACCGATGACGAGGTGATAATAGTTAATACCATCAATGGCGACTTTGTGAGCAGACGAGTATCCATCATGACAGGTTTTGCTGAGTTCTCTCAAGACTTCGACATTCGAATGAGGTGGGCTGTCACCAACTTAACCTGCGAATCAGCCTCGCAAAGAAGCACAACTTATGCGTGTATCAGTGATCATAGCGAATGTGTCAATGTCACCCATGGTACACTGTATCTAGGGTACCGTTGCAAGTGCTCGAGTGGCTTTGCCGGGAATCCATACGTCAAAGGATTTTATGGTTGTACAGGTCTCTCTCTCACATCGTTTCAAAATCAATTTAATTAAAGATTAAAATGCACAAGAGTTTCGTCAATTTGTAAGAGGGTGTCACTTAGGTCTATTAACTCCGAAAGTGCATTTCTGGATCCATAAACATGTTGAGTGCTCACTGTAGGTCCATAACTGTCAACATATGCTTCTAGTGCTGACATGACATAAATAATTTGGCTCAAATAATCATCTTCAAGTTGAGTCATTTCATCGAGCATGTTACATATGGGCGATGCAGGCTTTATATTCCCCAAGCTGAACACACGGCAGACACTGCACGGGAGGAAGCTGCCACCGCTAAGCCTGGGAAATGTCAAGCATGTGTCGTTCGTAAGCTGCTCGATGAAATACCTCAGTGAGGAGATACTTTTTCCAGCCAAGTCATCATATCATGTCAACACTAAAAGCATATGTGGATACTTATGAATCTACGATGAACGACTTAAAAGTTTGTGGACTCATAAATACACTTTCAAAGTTGATGGACTTTGACCTTCATACAAGTTGATGGACCTCCGGTGCCTGATATATTTTGACATGGCTGCCTGACTTTTTGTCGTACACATATATTTTAACCTGATTAATACCTACCCCTTAAGCACATGCTACATCAATAAGAAAATTTATAAAAAAATATCCATGAACAATTTATTACGTGCATGTACGTATCTCTGAGACTCTGACCAACAATTTAATAAGTTTCCATTACAGTGATTAAAAAAAACATGGTGATGGCTCACTTCACTTAAGTTTATTTGCAGACATTGATGAGTGCTTAGAGCCAAATGATTGCAATGGACTATGTCACAACACTCTGGGAGGATATTACTGCACACACCATCTTCTTTTAGGTGAGTCGTCCACATTTCAGTTCTCAAAATGCAGGATGATTTGGTTGTCGGATTAACGGCATTGGATTCACTATGCAATCTTGTGTCTAGGTATTGCAATTGGAATTAGTTGCGGCCTTGGCTCCGTAACTATCGCACTCGGTGTAATTGTAATTGCCAGAAAGTGGAAGCAATTGATACAAAAGAGGATTCGAAGAGCATATTTCAAGAAAAATCAAGGCCTATTGTTAGAGCAGCTCATCTCAGATGATAGCACCACTAACAAAACAAAGATATTTTCCTTGGAGGAACTAGAGAAAGCGACCAACAACTTTGATGCTGCTCTTGTTCTTGGCCATGGAGGACATGGCACAGTTTATAAAGGAATTCTATCTAATCAGAATGTGGTAGCAATTAAAAGATCCAAAATTGTGGAGCAAAATGAGATAGACCAGTTTATCAATGAGGTTGCCATCCTCTCTCAAATTATCCACCGTAATGTGGTGAAGCTTTTTGGCTGCTGCTTGGAAACTGAGGTGCCCTTGCTTGTGTATGAGTTCATATCCAATGGCACGCTATATGGGCTTCTTCATGCTGATATTAGTGTTAAATGCTTGTTGTCATGGGTTGATCGCATTAGGATAGCAGTAGAAGCAGCAGGGGTGCTCGCTTATTTGCATTCAGCCGCTGCAATACCAATTTATCATAGAGATGTAAAATCTTCCAACATACTCTTAGATGCCACCTTCACCACAAAGATTTCAGACTTTGGTGCTTCGAGATCTGTTTCACTTGATGAGACTCATGTGGTGACCATTGTCCAAGGAACATTCGGGTATTTAGATCCAGAGTATTACTATAGCGGCCAACTTACCGAGAAGAGTGATGTGTATAGTTTTGGTGTGATACTCGTGGAGCTTCTAACAAGAAAGAAGCCAATTTTCATCAATGATTCTGGTATGAAACAAAGCTTGTCTCATTACTTCATTGAAGGACTTCAAGAAGGAGCTCTTATGGAGATAATAGATTCACAGATTGTTGAGGAGGCAGACCATGGAGAAATTGATGATATTGCTGCAATCGCACAAGCATGCCTCAAGACCAGAGGAGTTGAAAGGCCAACTATGAAAGAAGTAGATATGAGACTACAATTCCTAAGAGCGAAGAGGCTAAGGAAAATACACATTTTTCCGGTAAATAATGGGGAGATTGAGCATCTGTTGTGCCCACAAGCTAGAAACACTGATGCACAGATCGAGCTTGTTAATGCTGCCCGTTTGCCTTCTGAAGAGACCTCTCGGGTCTACAGCCAAGAGAAAGAATTGGCATCCTCCATCAGTTTGCCACGCTAGCTAGCTATATCAGACATACGATCAATAAAACAGAGACAAAGTATTGTCTAGGGCGAACCTGAGCTGTTTTGTATTTTGCATACAGAAATATGTGATATTGTTTGCTGTAGACGTGATTACAATATTTGATTGAAATATATACATTTGTTCATAATGTTCAGAGCTTAGACCATGCTACATTTGCCCAAGTTTAGAATTTGAGATGATGGGTATGTTTGTTGTACATGATACTTTGTTGTTTTTGGACTTTGGACGACATTAGCATGGCAGACTATTTCACTTCTAGTATCAGTATGCTTGCATTATCTGGACTTCAGAGTATCTTTGGTTGCGTGATGAGATCACTCCAAATCAGGAAACTATACATAGGCCGTCAAATTGTTTGTCAAACTAGGGCCCATGACACGCTCTGACTTCTGGTTTTTTGCGGGGCCGGCAATGCGCAGGCTATAGCACGGCCCGATAAGTAGAACCCATTCCAACCGTGCGCTTCGGCCCGGCCCGTGAATGCTTTCGTGCACTCACGTGGATTTTTTTTTACTTTTTTATTTTTTATTTTATGATTGTGCAAAAATATATGTTCTCACAAAGTTTTGCAACACTAGATCCATACCGCTAAATGAAATGGCGGTTGAGTATTGTAGCACATTCAACCGTCATTTCATACCCTACCGCTTTGAACTCAGATGGAGAAAAGTTCTAGAGTCATTTTCGTGCCCAACTATTCGATGCAATGTTCAGATCTAATGAGTCGAAAGAATTTCGATTCTCTGGATAGCGTATTTTTAGAAAATTATAACTATTTCATATGAAGTCCAATGGAGAAAAGCTTTGTACAAAAGTCGGAGATCTCGACGAGATCTATAATTTTGTTGTTTAAACTTCTCATTTGGAGTCATCTTCGTGCCTAAATATTTATTCGACACTATATGAAATGATGGTTTGAGCACTATAGCACCCAACACCATCTCATTTAACGGTATGGAATTAGTTTTGTAAAACTTTGTGAAGGCTATATATATTTTTGAAAGATCTTTAAAAAAATGAAAAAAAAACCTCGCCTGCGTGCGCACTGTGGCTCTCATGCTGTCGCTGTCGCAGTTTCGAGTCAAGCACCAGTAGGCAGAAGCCAATTTAGCTCTTCTTTTGCAGGAAGCGACGGCCGCCACCTCCCTCCGGCCACATTCATTTCGTCCCTTAACCTCCTATAGACGCCTCCGTGATCAGCAGTCTGGAATTGACCTGCTTGACAAGCCGTGAGGCCGCCCAAGGTTAGACCAAGCAGGCCTTTGGCCCCTGTGTCTGGTTGAGACGTGGAAACTTCATTGGAAAATGCTTTTTGATGAATTGGGCAACGTTTGTTTTGATAGCTTCAGTTTCAATACTTCATTCATCGCAGACGAATAATGCTGAGCGGAAGACAGCACCCAGCCGTGGCGGTTGGCAGAGGAAGCAGCCGTGTCAAATTCAGTATTGAGTATTGACAGATCGACCCCAAACTCCATGATACAGTGTTTTTTCTACCAAATGCAAAAAAAAAGGATAACAATTCAATTCTCCTTGATTTGGATTGGAGGTCCAACTCAATCCTTCCTCCCAAATTCTGAGATCAATGCCACATGGGAGCATGGGATCACCGATCTGATTCTGACCAAGACCACATGCAGAATTGCCCCCAATCCGCATCACAGATTCACAGTCCCAAATTCACGTACTCCTTTCTTCAGGAAAAATAAAAAATTCGCTAGATCACATCACGCCTCTGCCTGGTGGCTGGGTCCCACCCCACCAAAGTTTATCACAAAGCCACGGGGAAAATGCCAAAGATCCCTCTCAGTAATCAGGAATCTTTTTCCTTTCACGCCGCAACTACTACTCTGCTCTCTCGTCCTCCCCCCTCGCCGTCGTCCTCGCTCCGGCCCTGCCTCGGCGCGTCGCGGAGAGGGAGTCCCTCCGCTCGTCCATTCCTGGATCGAAATTCCGTGTAAGTACCGCACAGAATCTTGCAAAGTTTGGTTCCGTTTGCCTTTATCTTTGGCAGTTTCCGATTTTCTTGCTGATTGATTGCCTGAATCTTGCCGAGGCCTGAAATTTGGGAGTAGGAAGTTTAGAACACGAGTCGAGTACCGGGTGTTTTGCAAGATCCACACCGGTTCCTGGCTAGATTTATTCTTTCTTGCTATGAATCCTGCACAGTACCATTTCGTAGTTTTCTCCGTTGCTGATTCATTTCCATTGATTGGTGTGCAGAAATATCAGACCTTTGTATCTGATTGGGCTCTGTATCTGCGCGAGAAAGATAATTTGGTTGTACAGACAAAAAGAGGGAGTGCTGTTTTAGATTTTAAAGTAGGGGAATATTTGCTTTGAGAACTGAAGTGGGAGAAAGGCGAGAAGCTTTAGCAGGGGCAATGCTTTGGTCAATGGACCCGCAGGTGAACATCCATGGCGACTGGGTGTCGGCCGTGGCGCCGCTGATGAAGCTGCTGTGCCTGACGGTTATCGGCCTGCTCCTCGCCAACCCACGGGTCCAGGTCGTGCCCAGGGCCACCTTCAAGCTCCTGAGCAAGCTTGTCTTTGCCCTCTTCCTCCCCTGCCTGATTTTCGTCCACCTCGGCAAGTCGGTCACGTTCGACAACATCCTGCAGTGGTGGTTCATCCCTGTCAACGTGCTCATCAGCACTGTCATCGGGTGCATTCTTGGGTACATAGTGGCCCTGATCTGCCGCCCGCCTCCACACTTGTTCCGGTTCACGGTGATCATGACTGGGTTTGGCAACACAGGCAATCTCCCGATTGCGATCATCGGGTCGGTCTGCCATACCAGTGATCACCCGTTTGGTCCTGCATGTGATACCAAGGGCATCGCTTATGTCTCATTTGCGCAGTGGGTTGCAGTTATTCTTGTCTACACTTTGGTTTACCACATGATGGAGCCACCTATGCAGTTCTATGAGATTGTTGGTGAGGGTAATGAGATACAGGAGGAACCTGAGCAGGTCAGAAACTACAGCAGGTCTTTGCTTCATGAGGCGGAATGGCCTGGGATGGTTGATAAAGTAACAGAGCACTCAAAGACACCATTCATCGCCAGAGTTTTCATGAGCATTTCAGGTTCCTCGCAGAATACATTTCCTGATATTGATTTTACTGAAGAGGGTACTTCTGGTGCTGGACCGAGCAGTCCTAAGTCTCTCAGATGTTTGGCAGAGCCAAGAGTGGTCAGAAGGATCAGGGTTGTAGCTGAAAAGACTCCAATTCAGCACGTCCTTCAGCCACCAACAATCGCCTCTTTACTTGCCATTATCATCGGCATGGTTCCTGTATTGAAAGGTTTTATGTTTGGGGCTGATGCACCGCTCTCGTTCTTCACTGATAGTTTGGATATCCTGGCTGCTGCAGTGGTTCCCTCTGTGATGTTAATTCTAGGAGGCATGCTTGCAGAAGGCCCAAAGGACAATGCCTTGGGTATTAGGACTACCATCGGCATAATTGTGACAAGGCTTTTGGTCCTCCCATGCATTGGCATTGGTGTTGTGACGCTAGCAGACAAATTGCACCTACTTGTTGAGGAAGACCATATGTACCGCTTTGTGCTTTCGCTTCAGTACTCCACGCCAAGTGCTATCTTGCTTGGAGCAATTGCCAGTCTGAGAGGATATGGTGTTAAGGAAGCATCTGCCCTTCTATTCTGGCAGCATATTTGTGCGGTGTTCTCTCTTTCCCTCTACCTGATTGTATACTTTAAGTTGATGTCTTTCATTTGAAGACGATGGCCATTTATCCTAATCTGGCACAAATATAGCAACTGTCTTGGGGCAACGATGGCTTGGAAAAGGAGTGCTAGAAGAATGATTTTTTCGGCCTCGTTTCGTATCAGTGATAAGTGTTAATAATTTGGCAGTTATCTATATTTCTGTTACATGTGTTGTTTGAGAACAGGAGATACATTTGTTGTCTGTTCATTTTGGTCAATATATTGCTGTGAGTTTCATGATTCTATTGCTACATACACACTATAGCCTGGATAACATTAGTTGAACTTCATGGTTCTTACATTAGTTGAACTTCATGGTTCTTACATTAGTTGAACTTCATGGTTCTTTTTAAGACAGTTGAACTATATGGTAGTGAATTACATCGTGGAAGGTGATCTGTATTCACACTTGTGAAAGACTCAACCATCAGGCGACCTTGCTATTGACAACGATGGTGTGATTCATTATGTGTTGCATTTGACTTTTATCATTTTGCATTCATCCTCCTGGTGCAAACTGCAAAGCAGTTATGTCTTCTGGACAAATACTCTTTTTGAGCTGGGAATTGAGAGTTTGAAATATACGTCAAGAATGTCAAGTGTTAAACAGGAGTTTCTGGGGAGCCATCGTTCCAACTGTAGATAGATACCCTTCTTGCCTCAAAGCAAAGATCTTGTTGATTGTAGCATGGGAGATTTCTCTATACGTTCTTATGATTGAAGTTGTGATAACACATTTGCTAGTTGCATTTGTTTGTGCAATATCAGGGTGATTATTAAAAGCATGTTACTTTACTCTTATATCTTTTATTTATTTCTTTAAAAAAATGGATTGAAATTTGAAAATTCTACATATTAGCAAATGTAATTATGTATACAGGTGCGGCCTTCAAGAGGCTCCAACCTTATTTCTTTGCAGTGGTGCAGGCATTCTGATTTGTGTAATACATAACACATGAGTGCTACTGGAAAAAACAGGTTTATGCAAATCTTTACATTTTTGTCAGGTACTGTAATATATTCGTGGAAAATGTACCAGGGATTCTGAAATCTTTACATTAGACACCTCAGCTCACAAGTAAATGTGGTATCTGGTATCTTCTTGTGGAAGTTTTGCTTCAATTTCACTAAGCATGGTGTGATCTTTGCCAAAAACTTGTCATCTATTTGCTTTGGGCCTTCAAAATCATAATAGGATGATGCTGGTCAACATTCTGGACATACTGTAATGGCTTCTTAAGGTATGATACCTCGGAGCATGTTGGAGCTCAGATCCAAGTGATCAAGCTGACCAAGGTTTCCCAAGTTGGATGGTATACCACCCTCAAGATTGTTGTGGCTGAGGTTCAGCATTTGGAGCTGTCGAAGATTTCCCAAGTTGCTCGGTATGTGTCCACTTAACTTATTCTTTGATAGAATCAGCGACGACAAGTTAGTAAGATTACCAGTAGAGGATGGAATTGTCCCTACAAAACGATTCTCTTGGAGATATAGGTGTACTAGATTCCTCAGCTTCCCAATCCATTCAATTGTACCAGTGAGATTGTTTCCGTCTAGCCCTAGAGCAAATAAGCCGCGAAGGTTCTGTATGATTGGGGGAACTTTTCCTGATAGGCGGTTCTCTCCTAAATATAGAACTTGAATGTCTGTAGACTCATTACACGATGAAGTACAGTTTGCCAAGGCATACAAGAATGCCCAGCTTTCTTGGTCACTCGCTTCAATACTGTTACCCCAAAGGTAAAGATCATACAGGTTTGGTAGCTTACCCAGAGAACTAGGAATTCGACCAGCAAAATTGTTAGATTCTAAACCAATTAACTCTAGCCTAGAAGCATTGCCCAGGGAAGCTGGGATGTGCCCATGGAACATGTTGTTGTCCATGTAAAAATAGTAGAGATTAGGGATGGCATTGCCAATGTTTGGTGGCAGCGCTCCCCCCAGCTGGTTGAACGCTGAGCTTAGGTATTGAAGAGCGGACATGTTAAAAAGGGACTGCGGTAAATCTCCTGAAAGTCTATTTCTATTAAGACTCAAGCGAGATAAATTCGATAATTTGCCCAGCTCGTCAGGAATTCTACCTGTGAGCTGATTAATTGATAGAGAGATTATTTGTAAACGAGTGATATTACTGATGGTTGGGGGGATGGTTCCTGAGATATCATTCTGACGAAGCTTTAAGACCAAGAGATTCGAAAGGAGACTCAGCTGAGGAGGAATTTCACCGAATATAAGATTGAAACGGAGGATTAGTGTCCTCAGGTTGGAACAGTTTGTGAGTGCAACCGGGATCCTATCATGCAGTGAGTTATTGCCCAGATCAAGGACCTCAAGTTTGTTGAGACGGCCTAGAGGAGGCAACCGGCCGGAGAGAGTGTTTGAGGAGAGGTTGAGTTCCTTGAGCAAGGTCAGGTTGCCGAGGGAGGGGGAGATGGAGCCTGACAAGCCATGGTCTCCAAGGTGTAGTGCCATGACACGCCCTGGGTGGTTCCAAGAGCACACGACCCCTTTCCACTGGCAGAAAGGGGTGCTTGCGTTCCACGACCTCAAGACCCCGTCTGGATCGCCGGTGATGGCCTTCTTGAAGTCAACAAGGGAGAGCACGTCGCTGCTGTTGCCATGGACGGTTGAGCCATGGGTGCCCCTGATTCCTCGGCACAGTAGGAACAGTAGCTGCAAGGTTATAAGCATGGTGAGTTTCCTTCACAATCCACTTGAGGAACTCAACATGGTACCTGCAACAAGATCCGCTGCGGTCATAAGCATTTCCGCATGTTCCATTTGCACTTTTTATGGGACGGAGGGAGCAGTATATATAAACATGCCAATTGCAAAAACATGAAAAGGGGAAGTGGAAACATGCAAGTGTTCATGGATTTGCCGGGATCTATGTTGGACAATTGTTCCCAACTAAATCCCCCACATCCGAGCGGTAGATTGTTTACCTGCTGGTAGGGTGGAATTGATCTCCAGCCGCAAGCGAAGAGGCAAGGAAGGGACTCCAGATCGGCTGGCCGTTCGTCGGTTCGTGCTCGGTTTTCGCCAGCCTCGATCACCAATGGAAGAAGCCGAGCAGCTGCTACTCGGAGGCCAGCTAGCTGTTCAGCACTTTAAAGAGATCCATGTTCATTGCATCCACACTTCCAATTCGTTCATCCGCTACTAGTCTTAGCGCAGCGCCGCAGCTCTTGACGGCTAGAGCAGCGATTATCTTTGACCCATCAAACTTTCTGAGTTGATAGGGGCGTCATAACCAACACTAGAGACTGGTTCAATTCGAGATAGTATATCTTTTGCGGAAGATGGTGTAAACTCATTTAAATCGATTAATGTTTTTTTTTGCATGGAAAGAGACTTCCATTAACTTATAGGCGCAGCGTCGCTGGCCACAAGGTCACTTACAAAGACAGGCGAGGATTCCCATAGAGATCCATCACCATCAGGGAGCAAACTCCCCTTCACCGCAAGGGCATGAGCTACTTTATTACAGTTCCTGGGAACATATTTGCACACGAAACTACTGAAGCTACCCACGATTAAGTTCTTCAGTTCAAGGATGAGGCCGCCCACCTCGGCCAGTATGTAGGAATCGTCTGATAAGGCTTGTTTCAGGATCAAAGAGTTTGTCTCCAGCATAAGTTTAGATATGCCCTGCTCTGCTGCTGCTTTGACTCCTCGAGTACAGGCCAGTACCTCGGCATGAAGAGCATCACGGATGTATCGAAGCCTGCTTGCGCCTGCCAAGATCAGTGCCCCATCCTCATCTCTAATCACAAAGCCCCATCCTCCCTCACCAGTGTTCGCCGAGAAAGCACCATCTGCATTCACCTTCAGCCAATCCCTCAGTGGTTTGCACCATCGCTGCACTTGCTTGGTTGAGATTTGAGTTGATTTCTTATGCAACTCCAGATACTCGACAGCGATCTTATTCAGCACGTAGGCCAAGTCACTCATTGTTCGTCTGCGTTCTCCTTCCCGAACAGCATTTCTTTCTTGCTACCATAGCCAGAGCAACAGCACTACCGTCATATGTAGCTTCTCGTCCATTTGGAGTATCTGTGCCATCATATCAATTGCTGAGAGCTTCTCTGCCAATAAGCACCGTTGGTCTTCCAGGAACAGCTCTCTCCATAGCCCCTTCACATGTTTGCAGTTGAGGAATAAATGTCCACCATCCTCTATATATCTATTGCACATAACACACCTTGTGTCCACCTCTACCCCCCTCCTTTCCAAATTTCTTTTCACTGCGAGGCTATTGTGGGTGAATCGCCACAAGAATTGTTTCACCTTCGCAGGGCATTTCAGATTCCATATGTGCCTCCATTGTTCCTTGTTCAAAGCCCCACCATCCACTGTCGACGCTCCACCCCCTCTATTTTGCATGATTAATTGCCTTCTGTACACCTTGTAGGCTGACTTAACAGAAAAAAGCCCCTTCTTATCATAATACCATGCCACAATATCATCTAATTCAGTATGAACCGGGAGGGACAAAATGATCTGTGCATCTTCAGGCCAAAAGGTTTGGCTAACAAGTTCTTCATCCCATCCACCTGTGATCGGATTTATCATGTCTGTTACCGTGGAGAGGATGGTAGAGCCCCTGGGTGTGAGTGGTCTTCTTGTTGAATCCCGTGGCAGCCAAGGATCATTCCGTATACTGATCTTACTCCCATCACCCACTCTCCACACTATGCCGGCCCTAAGAACATCAATTCCTTTTAAGATGCTCCTCCATGTATATGACATATTTGGTTTTGGCGAGGCTTTCATAATATCTCCCTGGGGAAAATACTTGGCTCTCAGCACCTGTGCACATAGTGAGTCTGGGTTGTGGATCAGCCGCCACCCTTGCTTTGCTAGCATTGCCATGTTGAAGGAGTGAATATCCCTAAACCCAAGACCCGCTTCTTCCTTCGGTTTAACCAATTTCTCCCAGCTTATCCATTGAAGTTTGTTGTCCTTGTCTTAATTACTCCACCAATATCTGGCTATGACCGTGCTAATTTGGTCACACATATCTTTAGTCAGGTCAAAGCAGCCCATAACAAATGTGGGGATTGCTTGTGCCACAGCTTTGATCAACACTTCTTTCCCTGCCCAAGATAGAGTTTTTTCCTTCCAGCCCTGAATTCTCCTCCATATTCTCTCCTTCAGATAGGCGAAAACTTTTGTTCTGCATTGGCCAACATGAACAGGCATTCCCAAGTACTTGTCATTCATGGTGGTCCTCTAAATATTCAAGGCATGCATCACCCTACCCCGATCATCTTCTCCTGTGTTTGGGCTGAACATTATCGCTGATTTGTCCTTGTTTATCATCTGTCCTGAACATCCCTCATACAGGTTCAGGATCTCCTGTAGCTTTTGTGTGTCCCCTTCCTTTGCTCGAAACAAAATTAAAGAATCATCAGCAAAAAGCAAATGGGACACCATGGGGGCTCTTGGGCACACCTTAATTCCCCTTAAACCACCGTCTTGCTCCGCTTGGTTTAGTAGGGCCGAGAAACCTTCAGCACATATAAGGAACAGATAAGGGGACAGCGGGTCACCCTGTCTAAGACCCCTTTCTGGTATAACTTCATTTGATAGCTCTCCATTCACTCTAATCCGGAATCTCACAGACGACACACACTTCAAAATCAAGTCAATCCATCGCCGGCAAAAACCCATTTTAACCATCATATCCTCCAAGAAATGCCATTCCACCCTATCATAGGCTTTACTCATGTCAAGTTTAACAGCCGCATAACCATTATTTCCTTTCCTTCTCCCCCTCATATAATGTGAAAGTTCATATGCTACGAGGATATTGTCAGATATTAACCTTCCTGGGACGAATGCACTTTGGGCCGGAGAGATCACCTCTGGTAATATAGCCTTCAGATGGTTCGCTAGCACCTTGGCCACCAGCTTGTATACCACGTTGCAGAGGCTAATGGGCCGCAGATCCTTCACTTGTTCAGGCCTGGGCACTTTCGGGATTAGAACAATTGTCGTTTCATTCCAGCCCGTTGGTATTTGGCCACCATTCAGCACCTCCAGTACCTCCTTCACCACCTGATCCCCAATGATTGCCCAAAAATTTTTGTAGAAGGCCAAGGGCATACCTGAAAGGACCTTGATGTCGCCTAGAGGGGGGTGAATGGGCGAGACGACCGACTTAAACTTTTCTTCCCCGAAAACTTGAGCTGTCAGTGTCCACCGGTCAGACCGGTGGTGGTGACCGGTCAGACCGGTCGCGCACTGGGCTTCACAGGAGGCACCGGTCAGACCGGTGTAGCACAGAGCACCTGCAAAAACAACTTCAAGCACCTCTTGACTTCTAGCATGTACCAAACTTGGTGAATAGCCTTTGCAGATGATCACAAGCAGGGTAATGAGCCATACACACACAAGTAGCACACCCAAGTAGATCGAAGCGGAAGCAAATCAAACATGCTAGAAAAACAACTTAGAGAGGCAAACCACAAAGAGATGCAAGGATTTGTTTCCCGAAGTTCACCGCCCACTAAGGAACGGCTACGTCTCCGTTGAGAAGCTTGTAAGGGAGAATTCCCACAACAAGTCGGGTCTCTTTCAACCTCTTTCCTCCTTTCCACTAAGGCGATCTTTTTCACGAAGAGGCAAGATCACAGCCCTCACAAACTTTCCGCTGCTCACCACAACCTTGGGAGCTAGCCTGTGACGCCTAGCCATCTAGGAGGCAAACCTCCAAGAGTAACAAATGCGTCAAAGCTTGCAGACGCGAAATCGAAGTGCTCAAGCTATGGGAATGCTCTTATTAGCTCACAAAGACGCTCTTGAGCTCACTCTCTCAACCCAACACAAAGGATATGGCTTGAATCCACAAATCTCACAAAGAGAGGTTGGGGAGAGCCACTAAGGCTTAGGGCTTGCAAGAATTGGCTTGGGACCTCAGCACAACCACTAGAAACAGCAACCTTCAACTGAAGAAGGCTTGGGGTATTTATACCCCTCAAAGGAGAAAACTAGCCGTTAGCTCTCGGGCGGCACCGGTCAGACCGGTGCCTCACACCGGTCAGACCGGTGTTTGAAAAACTAGCCGTTGGGCTAGCGGCACCGGTCAGACCGGTGCCCCTGACCGGTCAGGCCCGAGACACCCCCAAAACCCTTTCTAGGAAACTAACACTTCACCCAAGAGATGAAGTGGCTCAGGTTAGGTTAGGAGGGTTTGTTAGCACACTCTAAGACTCTCAAGGCTAGATCTCACTTAGGTCAACTAATGAGCACTTTGACTTGGTCAACTCGCTAATGTTGCATCCCTCTTGATAGTACGGCAAACCTATACTCAAGAATAAATAAAAACATCTTGACAACCTCTTGAGCTTGAATGTCTTCAATCTCGCCATACTTGAGCAATATCCGCTTGAGGGCTTTCAACATAGACTATGTCTTGAGCACGTCCATACTTGAGCTAATGACTTATGATCTTTCCATCTAGAATAAGAATGCCACTCGGGTCCATAAGTCACACCATATTGCCAACCATAACATGTTGATGAGTTGCATTGCTTCCCTCGGTTAAGGTTTGGATATGATACTTGAAGACCCCGCGGATGCTAGAACTTCACCTTAGCAAAACACTAATGGCAGCTTAGCTACGGCCCCAAAGATTGCTTAGTCCCTCGCCCTAAACATCTCGGTTGATCTCTTCATCACTTACCCAATCCACTTTGAGTTCTACTTTGCTTCATCCATTATTAAACTTCATCTGAAATCCCGCTTCAAATGCTTGATCTTGATTGACAACGAATATGCAAGCTTCCAATTACGAACCATAATGTTTGCACTCATCCTTGTGTCCTCTTCCAATTATCACATGAAGTCTTGCACTTGACTTAGAGAATTACCATCTTCTCTTTTATGATCCTTGTAAATTTAATCAAGCTATGTCTAGTATGGGAGACCATGAATTGACCTTCTCAATTTATCCCAACGATTATCTTCCTTTATTCCTTGATATTTGTCACTTATGCATTAGGATCATCCATATATTTGTCTTTTCCAATGTGAGCCATATAATATTCATTCTCAAATAAATACTCCAATAATTGCTCATGAATACCTAAATAAAACCTACTCACAATCTTAGACAAATATATTAGTCCTTTAATCGCTTTGTCATTCAATTCACCAAAATCCACTTAGGGGCCCAGATGCACTTTCAATACCGTCCGGACCGGGCGCCTTCAGATCACCGATAGAATTCAGCACCATTTTGATTTCTTCTCTTGTAAACTCCTTCACTAGGGACTCGTTCATAGCAGCTGATACCCTGCACTGCACGGCGTCCAGCAAGGTCTGTGATGTATGGCCACCGTTAGACCTGAAAAGCATAGTGAAGTAATTAGCAATATAGGCCCTCTTCTCCTCCTCTCCTTCCATCCAGCTCCCATCCTCCCTCTTCATCCTCCCAATCCGGTTAGTTCTCCTTCTCTCCCTACAGGCAACATGGAAGAAAGAAGTGTTTCGATCTCCTTTATGCAACCAATTCACATGAGCCCTCTGTTTCCAATATATATCCATCTGTTCCTCCAATCTCTCAAGCTTATACCTCAGAAGGACCTCTCTAGCTACTTGCTCCCTCCCTATCCCTGCTCGCCTACACTCCTCCAATTCTTTTTTAACTTTTTTCACTCTTTTTTCCGGATCTCCTAGGACATTGTGGCTCCAATCCATCAGGTCGGCCGCAACCACTTTCAAGGCCTCTTGTGTTGATGTATCTGGTTCTTCCATAGCCCTTTGCCATGCATTTTCCACCACTTCCCCACATTTTTCCTCCTCTAGCCAACTAGCCTCAAACTTGAAGCTGTGTTCACCCTGCCGTCCACCTCGTTTTACCCCTCTCTCCGTTGTTATAATTAGGGGACGGTGATCAGAGTGTCGTGGATCCCCATTTATGACTCTTGCTGCAGGGAATCGAGCTCTCCAAAGATCATTAGCCACTGCTCTATCCAGTCAATCCCTGATATAATTCTCCGCTATATGATTGTGGTTACGCCATGTGAAAGTATCTCCTTCGTACCCCAGATCCCTCAACTGGCAGTGCTCAAGTGTCTCCCTAAACATGTCCATACATTGCTGACTTCTTTGTCTCCCCCCCTCCTTTTCATATGAAAAAAGAATCTCATTGAAATCTCCTGCACACATCCAGGGCACGACTGGATCCACATATAGGGCTTTTAGTTGCTGCCATGTATGATGCTTCAATTCAGATTGTGCTTCACCATACACTCCTGTAAATCTCCACATAAACCCATTCTCCTCCTTTACATCCACATCGATGAAGTATTGCGACAGACCTCGCAACGAGACATCAACACCACTCCGCCAAAACACAGCAATTCCCCCCCCTTCCATCCCCTTTCTGGACTAACATATTCGTTAAGCCCAGCCGCCATTTGAATTTCTCCATCCTTCGCTTAATCTAATTTGGTTTCCGACAAGAACAATATGTCCGCCCCCTCCGACTTCTGGAGATCAGAAGTCCCCGAACTGCCGGGCGGTTGCCCAGACCCCGGCAGTTCCACGCCAGTATCTTCATTGGGTCTTGCAGGGTTGGTCCGCCAGCCCCGCTACCTTTGCTCGCTTGTTTGGTTCTCCAATCGATTCCTGTACCTTGATTCAGTATCCTTCTTCTCCACCTCACTGCCAAAAGGAGGGGAAAGAGAAGGAGGTGGGGCTGGAGGAAGGGTACGTTTAGGAGAATATCACGGACAAGAGGAAGCGAGGGGAGTGAAAAACAAGTTAAGGAGGCAGGGAGGAAACGGAGCTCGGTGGAAATCAAATAATGTTAAGTTGACCTGTTTCCTGATTCTTCTGTGTCTTTCAACGGGAGTTATGGTGATCCCAGCGTTGAAGCGGCAACCTTCTTCCATTTGGGCCCAGCTTCTATAGCCCAAAGGGATAGTGCCTTCTTCAATTTGGTGAAGGTGTTTGTTGACGCTTTTTCTGGTCAAACACACAAGTGCGCTAGATCGCGCGGTCGTCAGAAATCCACTCGCCGAACCACCCAGCACGGGCCGGTCTAACCGCCTGTGGGGGCCGGTCTAACCGCCTTGGACAGGAGGCACGTCGAAAACCTAGATTCGCTGCTCCGGGAGGGACCCCGTCGGGAACAGTACGCCTAGGGTTGTCCTGAGATCGGCAGGCCACTCAGAACTCCCTCAACCGCCGTGGAGACGAAGGAGGAGAGCAATGGAGGTTGGAAAAGTTAGGGTTTGGAGAAAATAAGGTAAAATTGATAATGACGATTGGATCATCCCTCTCAATCAGCCACGACCCTTTATATTTATAGGGTGGGAAGACTTGCCCTGCAAATAACGCTTTACAACTCGGAATCAAGCCAAACTCCTAATTCTACCCGAAATCGGGGTGACCCGGTTAGACCACCCCTGGGGGGCGGTTAGACCGCCTAGCGGCTATGTGTCGGACCGGCTACAGCGCACCCCGGTCAGACCACCCTGGGGACCCAGTCTGACCAGCCTGCAATGCCTGATCCGGCTCTTGCCAAATTTGGGTGTCAACACATGCCCCTCTATTTTTTAGTAAAGCTTGCGTGCTAAAAAATAATTCTAAGGACGACACAACTGTTTGTCGGCTATTTTTATGCTAAGGGCGATTTTCATAGAAACCGGCCATGTACCTTCAAGCATCTTGCCACACACTTGGATAGAACTTCTTCAAGTATCTTCCATTGAGCGCCCTGGGTAGCTGCTGTCCTTGCAATGATTCCACCACATAGGAATTTCCGGAGCAAACTCTCACAATCTTGTATGGACCTTCCCAACTTGGAGACCATTTACCAAACTTGTTGCTTTTGGATCCTATAGGAAGAATAGTTTTCCAAACCAAATCTCCTACTTGAAAAGACTTAGCTTTTACCTTTTTGTTATATGCTCTAGCAACGCGCCTTTTGTCCTTCTCAATTGCTTCCAAAGCCTCCAATCGCTTGTCGGTCACTTCATCAATGTTATCCATCATCAAAGCATAATATGTATCAACATTAAGATCATTTTGCTTTGCAAATCTATATGCGCCTAGATTCACCTCAACGGGCAAAACGGCCTCTTGACCATACACAAGCTCGAAAGGAGTAACTTTAGTAGCACCATGTCTAGAAATACGATGAGCCCACAAAGCCTCAGACAATACCTCATGCCATCTTCTAGGATTATCTTCTATCTTCTTCTTAATGAGCTTAACTAAAGTTTTATTGCTAGACTCGGCTTGACCATTAGCTTGAGCATAATATGGAGATGAATTGAGCAACTTAATACCATAGGAATTGACAAAATCACGCACCTCTTTAGCCACAAATGAAGTACCTTGATCAGTAGTTAAAGTCTGCGGAATACCAAACCTATGTATGATATGCTCCGTAATAAACCCAATTACCTCCTTGTGTGTCATGTTCTTGAGAGGAATTGCTTCAGTCCACTTGGTAAAATAATCAGTAGCCACAATCACAAAGCAATGTCCCTTGGTCGACGGAGGATGTATCTTGCCAATGAAATCCAATCCCCAACCTCTGAAAGGCCAAGGCTTGATAATCGGATGCATCAACGCAGCAAGCACTAGCTGAACATCTCCATGCTTTTGACATTCTTCACATCCTTTGTAGTACCTAAAACAATCGACTATCATAGTAGGCTAATAAAAGCAAGCTCGCCTAAGGAGCCACTTCATCTTTGGAGCCGATTGATGAGTACCACAAACTCCTTCATGCACCTCTGCCATAGCCAATCTTGCTTGATCAGGACCTAAGCACTTTAAAAGCAAATCATCTGCCGTCCGACGATATAACTCATCATTATCCAGAATAAACTTAAGTGCCCACCGTCGGACTTTTCTGTCACTTATACTTTAGGATCCTGCAAATATTTAATCAGAGGCGTTCTCCAATCCTCCACTTCGTCCTCAACAATTTCGGAAGAAACGGTGACCGAAGTAGGGTTGCCCTCCGAGGGGCGGTCTGACCGGGGTACCCGGTCTGACCGGTCGGAGGGGGCGGTTGAACCGGCTCCTCCAGAACGTAACCCTCGGCTTCGCTAAACATCGGTTTTCGTTCCTGAAAATTTCTTTTCTGGACACTATAACCAGATACTTGCTGAGCCAGAGTGTTAGCCTTCAGATTCTCCTCCCGTGGTACATGATAGATTACAAATTCATCCATACAAGATATGATGTCTAAACATTTATCAAGATAAGCATTTAAAGAACCATTTAGACATTGGCATACCTTAGATACTTGTCGTACCACCAGTAAAGAATCACCATAAGCTTCTACATATTTCACTCCCATGTCATGTAAAATTTGCAATCCAAACAAGAGAGCTTCATACTCAATTTGATTATTAGTACATTTATGATCTAATCGGCTAAGGGCCTCAAAAATAGCTCCACTAGGTGATATAATAATGATCCCAACACCACAACCACTTCTACAAGTCGATCCATCAAAATGCAATTTTCATGGAGTAAAAGTTACATAACCGACATCTAAATCAAGTTGCTTATCAATTCTATGTTGAACAATAAAGTCGGCTACTATTTGACCTTTCATTGATCCAATGGGTTCACAACGCAAATCATATTCAACAAGAGCATAAGCCCACTTGCCGACTCTACCACTTAGAATGGGTTTTTGCAACATGTATTTAATTATGTCGGTTTGGCATGCAACATAACAAGTACTAGACAATAAATAATGCCTTAACTTGGTACAAACATAATATAAAGATAAACAAAGCTTTTCAATAAATGTGTACCTCGTTTCGGCGTCTAGTAATCTTCTACTCTCATAAGTAACAATATACTCCTTGCCATCGGTCTCTTGAGTCAAAACAACTCCAATTACACTTGGCTCTAATTCGCAAAAAAAAAATTACACTTGGCTCTGCCGCAATATAAAGCCGGAATGGAACACCACTCTTAGGTGCTTGAAGAACAGGCGATGAAGTCAAGTAACTCTTAATCTCATCAAAAGCCTCTTGTTGTTTTGCCCCCCAAGTGAACTCAGCTCCACTTTTCAACCGAAGTAAAGGAGTAAAAACATCAACCTTCCCGGACAGGTTACAAATGAATCGCCTCAAGTAATTAACCTTGCCCAAGAATCTCTGCAACTCTTTCTTACAAGTAGGAGCTTGAACCTTTTTAATTGACTCAATCTTTTTAGGATCAATCTCCACACCTTTCTCATGCACAATGAAACCCAAAAACTTGCCAGCCGACACTCCAAAGGCACATTTGAGTGGATTCATCTTTAAACCATACCGACGCATTTTTTCAAATGCAAGTCTCAAATCCGCTAAATGGGAATCTAAACCAGCCGATTTAACAACAATATCATCGATATAAACTTCTACGATAATACCAAGTAAGTCATGAAAAATCAAGTTCATAGCTCTTTGATAAGTAGCACCAGCATTTTTCAAACCAAAAGTCATGACTACCCACTCAAACAAGCCTATGAATCCTGGACATATGAAAGCCGTTTTGGAGATATCCTCTTCGGTCATAAAGATTTGATTGTAACCAGCGTTACCATCAAGAAAGCTAAGCACTCTCTGTCCAGATGCAGAATTAACAAGAAAGTCGGCTATAGGCATAGGATATTCATCTTTAGGAGTAGCTTTATTAAGATCTCTAAAGTCAATGCAAACACGAAGTTTCTTTGTTCCTTTTTTCTCAACAGACATAATATTAGAGATCCAATCAGCATATCGACAAGGCCTAATAAACTTAGCATCAAGCAACCGATTGATTTCTTCTTTCACTCGGTCATAAATATCAGGAAATATCAGGATTAAAATTCCTACGAGGCTGTTTATAAGGCTTAAAACCAGGTTTAATAGGCAATCGATGTTCTACTAAATCACGACTTAAGCCAGGCATCTCATTATAATTCCAAGCAAAGCAGTCGACATACTCCTTCAACAACTTTATTAATTCAAGCTTAAAAGTAGGATCAAGATTCTTATTTACAAATGTCGGCCTAGGTACAGTGCCATCACCAATATCTACCTCCTCAAGAGGATCAGCCGACGTAAACCCTTGTCCTAACTTGCCCAAATCATCAAGATCCTCAATAGCTTCACACGTATCGGTCTTATGCGCCCGATAGTGATCAATCCTCTGCTGCAACCACTCTTTTGTTGAACTCATTGAGTCACATGAAGTGGTTTAGCCGATTATCAAACGGCTTTATGACAGCAGGGATGAAGCCATCATTCGAACAGCTTACAAACTCATAATTAGACGAATCTAAGCCAGATAGACATTTTACATCATCATGCACACCTATAGAATGGCTATCAGCTACAGCTACACAAGCAGAATTATCACCATGCACTACTTCTACCTCATCATCTACCCATTGTATTAAAATTTGGTGCAAGGTAGAAGGAACACATTTATTCGCATGAATCCAATCACGACCAAGGATAAGACTGAAGTTACCTTGTGTCTCAGCAACGAAGAAAGCTGTGGCGAGCGTCTTGCTTCCAATAGTGAGCTCCATGGAGATCACGCCTTTAGCTCCTATCGGCTCGCCTCCTCCAACTCCGCTAACGGTCATGTTGGTCTTGATCAGCTCCTCATCTGAACCTCCAAGCTTCTTGAATAGAGAGTACGGCATCAAGTTGACAATCGCACCTCCATCACCAGCATCCGAGAAATAGGCTTCCCATTGATGTGACCCTTCATGTACAAAGCCTTCAGATGATTATCAGTGTCTTTGGGCTTCTGAAATATAGCATCTTTAGGCCCAAAGTCAAGATGAGCGAAGTCCTCCTCCGTAGGCACCGAACCATCAACAAACAAATGAACCACATTAACTTCAAGGTTCATCCGCTCTGGAGAAGAACTGTAATCTACAAGCTCCTCGTCGTCCTCTGGAGTAGGGACCAACGACACCTTGTCATCACAAACCATGGGGACTGAAGAGGCGAAGCCGGGCGGTGTTTCTGGAGAACCCGGTCTGACCGCCTGGTCAGCCGGTCTAACCGCCTCAGGCGGTTGAACCGCCCCCTCTGGCGGTTTGACCGCCTCTGTCTGGGGCACCGTCTTGACTCTCCACTCCTTTCCCTGCAGCACCATGGGCCTGTAGCTGTTGAAGACCTCGTCTCTCTGCTTCTCCAGTTCCTTCTCTCTTTTCTCCCGTAGCCTCAGTCGTTGAAGCTTCCTCCTTTGAGTATGAGTCAAACTGGGAGGACACCACCTTGGCAAGAAGTATTCTGGACGAGACTTGCTTCCACTGGCCTCATGATCATTTGCAGCAACAGATCCCTTTTGAGTAGGTGTCACAACCTGATTATTTAGCACAACCGGTCCTTTGCCACTTTTCTTAATAGGAACGTCCATCGTCCCAATCTTAATGATATCAAGACCTGTAGTCCTCTCTGGGTCAATGTCCATCTTCTGAACCTCCTCCTCTCTGATCTTGGGCTTGTACACCTTTTTCGGAGGAAGTTGCGCTTTCCTGGGCAGGGCGGTCTGACCGCCTGTAGAGGGCGGTCTAACCGGGTCAGCCTGATGACCCTGCCCGAACTGTCTTGGAGCCCAGCGATCTTGTGTATGTCTCGAGATTCGATCCAGCGCTGATCTCCTCGGTCCTCCCCATCCAGGATGGAAGGATTGCTGATATGGTACCCACATTACTCCATTGTCGTCGTAGATCGGACGAGGCGGATGTGAACTTGAAGGAGCCCAATCTGGAGTAAAGTGTTGGCTCTGAGATGATTCACCTCTGAACCTGACAGCTGCTCTGGGAGGCGATGACGGCCTCTCTTGACGTGGAGGTGACCTCATCCTTTTTTTTACTGGCCGATCACTTGTAACGGCCTTTTGTTTGGAGTACTTGTCAAATAGCATATCAAAGGTGACCTTTGGCTTTGGAACACTCCCCTGATTCTTAGCCACGTTGAGCTTCCAGTTTCCAATCTCCGACCGCTTCGGAATAAGCATCTTTGGGCGGCCATGTGCAGGGGCGGTCTGACCACCCTGTACCCCCGGTCTAACTGCCTTGTCCAGGACAGGCTCGATTGTTTGTTGACCAGAAGGCGTGGATGATCCTTGCCCCCCAGGTCCAGAAGCTTTGACAGTAATCTTGAAAGTTTCTCTGCCATCAGGGGTCTTTTCATATGCCACTTCTCCTGTCAACTCTTTTCCCCTCAAATCGGGCTTAGCTTCTCCGACCATCACGTTCTTACCTTTGGTAGCTTCGGCTTGATGCGGCCGAACCAAAACCTTAGGCTGCTACAACTCCATAGTGTTGACGGGAAAAGATTGCTTGTCCACTTGCATCTCATGAAGCATCAAACAACATTCATTAATGGCCGATTGAATCTGACGACGAAACACATTGCAATCGTTAGTGGCATGAGAATAAGAATTATGAAACTTACAATATGCACGTCGTTTAATTTCATCAAGTGGAGGCATAGTATGAGAAATTTTAATGTTTCCAAGCTTAAGTAATTCATCAAAGATACGATCGCACTTAGAAACATCAAAAGTAAACTTTATTTCTTCTTGCCGACCTTTAGTAGCCGGCTTAAGAGATGCACAAGAACTAGCTTTAGACTTTGAAGGCCACACAAATTCAGCAACATACACCTCATTCTCGTCGTCTGAACTATCGGAATCAAATTCAATCATATGCACATTAGACCGACGAGGCTTAGAGTGTTCTTTTTCCTTATTTAGTTTTAATTCTTGTGCCATACCTCTAACAAGCACATTAGCAAGTGTATGAAATTCTATACCTTCTAATCTATCTCTAATAGCAGGTCTTAGCCCTCTAGCAGCAAGATCAGCAAGGTCAGAATCAGTAAGAGACAAATTAAAACAACAGTTTTTAACTTCTTTAAAGCGCTTAAGGTAATCGGAAACCGACTCCTCTTTACTTTGCCTAACCGATGTTAAATCTGTCAATTTTAATTGGTAGCTCCCACTAAAGAAGTGGTCATGAAACTTTTGCTCTAATTGATCCCAAGAATCAATAGAGTTGGGAGCTAACGAAGAGAACCAAGCAAAAGCGGTACCAGTTAAAGACAATGAAAATAAGTGAACTTTTAAGGAATTAAAGGTACCAGCTTCACCTAGTTGAGCAGTATATTGGCTAATGTGTTCCCAGGTTGTACGGTTATCGTCACCACTAAATTTAACAAAGTCGGGCATACGCCAACCAGGGGGAAAAGCCACATAATCAAAATCAGCTCTATATGGTTTTTGATACAATCTAGTATTACCCATATAAACGCCGAGTTTATTTTTCATCATGTTAGCTATTTCTTCCTTAAATTGAGCCAATTCGTTCCTAGCAGCTAACTGAGATTGCATTGCAGCTGTTCTTAAGTTACTCACAGGGGGTTGATTAGGATTTTGCATGCGATGCAAGTCGGTGAACACATCATTAGGCACACCATAGGATGGAGCAACATTAGGAATAGGTGGTGATGTGTGAGCTATTGTGCTATACATTGGTGGAACAGTACCATAAGAATTATTTTGACTCTGAACCAATGTACTAGGCACAACCGACAAAGGCAACGGCTGATCCGGGACCATAATCATCTGGCCAGACAGGGCGCTTGAACCGGCCTGGGGGGCGGTTTAACCGGGGTCGGCTTGGGTGACGGTGATTGTCCCGGATAAAACCCCGTCGGCATACCATACACAGGAGCTTCAGGTGAAGTTTCTAGTGCTGCCGACGTGGTTGGATGCAGAACCCCTTGTGAATCTACTTGAGGGATATTATCATCAATTATATTATTAACAACACGCTTACCCTCTATTTTTTCAAGGCGAGTAACAACACTAGCAACCAAACTACTCTGATCATTAAACGCACGTTCAAATCTATCGGTAATAGCAGATAATTGCGTAACTAGATCAGCAGGAGGTGTTTGACTTACAGTGGGTATTACCTCAACCTTGTCTTTGTTCAGCTTGATCGCCGGCAACTCGAAATCTTGAGCGAATGTCACCTTGCCTGAACGATCCTTCTTGGCGCCAGAGAGAAACTGCTGCTTGATGTACTCTTGAAGCTCTGTGTACTTCCTCTGGTCTGCCTCGCTGAGTTCCTCGATATTCACCATGATCACGTTGTTCTTGTCAAGATCACAACGTGCTCCCATGCAAAGATCGAAAGATCGGTTGTAAAAACCAGATCTATCCCCAGCGGAGTCGCCAAAAGTGTGTTGACGCTTTTTCTAGTCAAACACACGAGTGCGCTAGATCGCGCGGTCGTCAGAAATCCACTCGCCGAACCACCCAGCACAGGCCGGTCTAACCGCCTGTGGGGGCCGGTCTAACCGCCTTGGACAGGAGGCACGTCGAAAACCTAGATTCGCTGCTCCGAGAGGGACCCCGTCGGGAATAGTGCGCCTAGGGTTGTCCTGAGATCGGCAGGCCACTCAGAACTCCCTCAACCGCCGTGGAGACGAAGGAGGAGAGCAATGGAGGTTGAAAAAGTTAGGGTTTGGAGAAAGTAAGGTAAAATTGATAATGACGATTGGATCATCCCTCTCAATCGGCCACGACCCTTTATATTTATAGGGTGGGAGGACTTGCCCTGCAAACAACGCTTTACAACTCGGAATCAAGCCAAACTCCTAATTCTACCAGAAATCGGGGTGACCCGGTTAGACCGCCCCTGGGGGGCGGTTAGACCGCCTAGCGGCTATGTGCCGGACCGGCTACAGCGCACCCCGGTCAGACCGCCCTAGGGACCCGGTCTGACCGGCCTGCAACGCCTGATCCGGCTCTTGCCAAATTTGGGTGTCAACAGTGTTCTAACTTAGTAATCATCATCATCAATCATCACTATAAAGGATGAGTTCGTTTGGTGTCATCCGTTAAATGTCACCCGTCAATAGATCTCATGCGTGCATATATCTTCTTGTGGCATTCTGTTTGTCGCTTCAAGTCCACCAACCATGGTACAAAAATCGCTGGAAAAATTAGTAATCTCTGTATGTTGGACATTTAAATCGTTATACAACGATGTAGGTCAACATTTCGGACACTCAGATACAATAATGACTTCTTAAGCTACATATGATACATTGGAGCTTGTCGTCGCTAAGATCCAAGTGATGGAGCTGACCAAGGTTTCACAAGTTGGATGGTATAGCACCTTCAAGATTGTTGTAGCTGAGGTTCAGCTTCTGGAGGTTTTGAAGGTTTCCCAAGGTGCTCGGTATGTGGCCACTAAATGCATTTTCTGCTAGAAACAGATTCTCCAAGTTGGTAAGATTGCCAATCGATGGTGGAATTGTCCCGATGAAATTATTCTGTCGGAGATATATTTCTTGCAGATTCCCCAGCTTCCCAATCCATTTTTCAATTGTACCAGTGAGATTGTTTCCACTTAGCACAAGACCAAGCAAGCCACTAAGGTTCCCCATGTGGCCTGGTACATGGCCACTGAATGCATTGTCCGATAGAACGAGAGCCTCCAAGTGAGAAAGATTTACCATAGACGATGGTATTGTCCCGATGAAATTATTCTCTTGGAGGTTTAGATACTTTAGAGTCGTCAGCTTTTTTATCCATTCCCCAATGTTACCAGTGAGATTATTGGCACCAAGATCAAGTGCCGTTAAGCCGATAAGATCCCCAATGCTTTGGGGAACTTCTCCAGATAGACGGTTATCTCCCAAATATAGAGTTTCAAGGTTGCCCGACATACTGCATCTTGACTTCAGTATGCCTCGCAATAGCTGATTATCATGCGGCACTTGTGGAGTAGTACGGTTTCCCAATCCAAACAAAAATTCCCAACTTTTTGGGTCACTCGCCTCAATCATGTTCCTCTGAAGATTAAGATAACATAGGTTTGGTAGCTTGCCCAAAGAATTAGGAACTTGGCCACTAAAATTGTTAGATGCGAAGTTTAGCACCACCAGCCTTGAAGCATTCGCAAGGGAAGCTGGGATGTGCCCATGGAACATGCTGCTTTCCATGTAAAGCCATTGGAGATTAGGGAGGGCATCCCCAATGTTTGGTGGCAACACTCCCCCAATCCTGGTGAGCTCCAAGCCTAGGATTTGAAGAGATGACACGTTAAAGAGGGACTGTGGTAGCCCACCTGTTAGCCAATTTTCACCAAGGAACAACACCGACAAATTCGACAATTTGCCCAGCTCGTAGGGAATGCTTCCTGTGAGTCCACTAAATGCTAGAGAGATTGTTTGTAAATGAGTGATGTTACTGATGGTTGGGGGGATGATTCCTGAGAGGTCGTTCGAACGAAGCCGTAAGACCAAGAGGTTGGAGAGGAGGCTCACCTGGGGAGGAATTTCACCGAATATAAGATTGTAACCAAGGTCCAGTATCCTTAGGTTGGTAAAGTTCTTGAGTGAATCCGGAATCTTATCGTGCAGAGAGTTGTTGCCTAGATCAAGGACCTCAAGTTTGTGGAGACGGCCTAGAGGAGGCAACTGACCGGAGAGTGTGTTTGAGGAGAGGTTGAGTTCCCTGAGCAGAGTCAAGTTGCCGAGGGAGGGGGAAATAGAGCCTGACAAGCCATGGCTGCCAAGGTCTAGCGATATCACACACCCTGAATGCTCGAAGGAGCATGTGACGCCGTTCCACTTGCAGAAATGGGTGCTTGCGTTCCACGAGCTCAAGACCCTGTTTGGATCGCCGGTGATGGCCTTCTTGAAATCTAGAAGAGAGATCATGTCACTGCTGCTGCCGTTGCCATGGACGGATGAGCCATGGGCGACGTCGGCTGGACAGAACAGTAGAAACAGCAGCTGCAGCGTCATAAGCATGGCGAGTTTCATTCACTTCAGAAGTTACTCGTCGAAGTCGCCTTATTAGGATTCAGGAACGCCTGCAGAGGGTGCTCCAATCATGAAGATTTTCACACATTCCCTTTGACGGGTGGAGCAGTAAATACAATCAACACAGATAGAAAAAAAAAACAGCCATACAAATCAACATGTAGTATTTTTCTGTCGAAACAATTCCGACCTACAGATCAGCAGAAGACGGAAGCATATAAGTTTTGATGGGTTGCCGGCCGGATCTCAAGTTGAACGACTGTCCCCAACAAAATCCCCCCACATCTGAGCAGTATGCTGTTTACCTGATCGTGTAGAACTGATTTCCAGCCGCAAGCGGACCGGCAGGGGAAGGGACGCCGGTTCGGCCGGCCGCTGGTGCTCGGTATTCGCCTGGCTGCAGATCGAAGCAACGCAACTGCTACTCAAAGTTGGAGGTCAGTGTTCGGCGCTTCAGCTTGCTCAATAATCTGACGCGGCTTAGAATGGTCAATTTACCATGTGCGCAGGGCAGTATGCTTGCCTCTAATTAGCCTATTAGGGCAGTCCCAATAGAAGTTTCCAAGTGTAAATTCCAAGAGAGAAAAAGAACAATTAATAATATCTAGTAGAAACTATATTCCCCCAACTCATAGTTTCTATAGTAGAGTTAATACAAAGAATAAATTAAATGTAACACAAAAGGAGACTAGATAAGTGTGGCAATCAACCGTATGGCCTTCGCAACAACACAAATTCGATCCGCACTGTTTCTTCGTATTTTTCTCTCAGACTCTCACTGATGAGCGGGCATTGCTTATCATATTCTAACTAACTACCCTGCGTGGCCTTTGAGGAGTAACGGCGTGGGGGCACCCTTTGGCAGGGCCCGCCTTGTCAGCTAAAGAGAGGAGGGAGGGGACCGAACGGATGGGTAACGACGCCCCCTCGTTGTCTTCCTCCTCTGCATATCCGCCATGGGAAAAGAGCTCCCGGACCTTAACCTTAGGGCTAGGGGTGCTTCGGACCTCTAGGGGCTAGGCCGAGGCTACCAGGAGGGAGAGGACGAGATGGGCGACCCATTCCAGGGGTTGGATTGGAGGGAGGTGGCCGGAGTTGGACGCATTTCGCCGGCGGATTCCTAGTGCTCGGCTCGGCTTAGTAGACAAAAATCCTTCGATTCATGCACACCGGATCCGCAAGAGCGCCATGGAAACGACACGGTTTCTCCCCAACACGTTTCGTGCGGTTTCGTCGCGCTTTGATCCGCGCGTAGACGTCGTTTCCCGGTGAGGAAACGATTTCTTCCTTGGGCACTCTCTTTCTTTATTAAATCAGTTGCCACGTCGAAAAAAAATGAGCTGTCAAGATAATTAATAGACATAGAAACTGTCATAAATATCCTATTGGGACTGCTCTTAGCGCAGCTTGATGGCTAGAGCTGCGACGACCCTTGACCCGTCAGGGCGTCGTCGAGCTGCGATGACCCTTGACCCGTCACGGTGTCGTCGTAACTAATCTAATTACGAGAATGGATTGACCGTCGTAGGGGTGTTTTGATGGGGTGATTAAAATTAGTGACTAAATTTACTTACTTTTATAGGGATTATAAAGTCCCAAACGGGTGGAGCAGCTAAAATGGACTAAAATTTTTTCTCTCCCCTCTCGCCCGAGCCCGCGGGGGGAATCCCCTCGCCGCCTCCCCTACGCGCAAAGCGCGAGAGGCGCACAGCTGCATTGCCGTTTGCCGCGAGCTGCGCCGCCACCGCGCCTCGCTGCCAAGGCCGCCGCGCCCAGACTCGCCACCGCGCCGCCCCCCTCCTCTCGCCCGCCCACCACCGTGCCGCTCCCTCCTCTCGCTGCGCCCTGACCCGCCACCTCCGCTGCCGGCTGACCGTCCGCCCGTGAACCGCCACCTCCGCCGCCGGCAGGCCGTCCCCCTATGTTCCCACCGCCTACCGTGTCGGCCCCATCGTGCTGCCCTCCGTCGCGCTGCACCCGAAGATCCGCCATGGACGACGACGGTAGCTTCCCCCACGACTTCTTCTCACAGGCGGCGTCGTCCAATGCTGCAGCGCTCCCAATCGACGGTGACGACGACGGATGGGGACTGATGCCCCCTCGAATCCGGGGAGGAACCAGATCCGACGGCCGCAGTCCGACGGCCGGTGGGCTCGGCGCTCCCCATGTCGGTCTGGAGAACCTGGACCTCAACTCCGACTGCGCCGCCGCCTCCTCCTTCCCCAACATGAGCATGTACACCCACATCCTTCAACCGGGGAGCGTGTCCGGCCACAGAGGGTCAGATCGGACGGTGTGCTGCAGCTGTCGGGTCGTCCACCTCGCCGGGTCTGCACCTAATTATTATATTTGGAGACTTGATGAATTTTGAGTATTTGCATCTGTGTATTTGCGGACTTCATGATTTATTGGTTTTGTGTTTTTGTTTCAGGATGACTGCAGTGATGTGGACAGTATTGATGAAGATGATGACTCTAGTGAAGAGGAAGAGGAATATACAAGGACCGATAGATTGCTAGCACTACTTCAATTGAGGCGGCAGGAGGCTCAATAATATGGCAACATATCAGGTGGAAACCAAACTCTCCGTGCAAACTATGGAAACTTCAATCTGAGCCACACGATGTTGATCCAACGGAGCGTTCAGAGGAGGTGGGAGGAGTAATTTGCAAAAGCACCTTTGCAAATCACCTCTCCCACCTCTCATGAATTTTTCAAATCACCCCTTCCACCTTCCATGAGCTCTCCCTTGGATCAAGATCGTGTGGTTTAGATTGAAGTTTCCATAGTTTGCACGGAGAGTTTGGTTTCCACTAGATATGTTCTCCAATAATATAGGTATGATCGCCCACATGTTTGGTACGTACTGCATTGACCGTTTCATGGATAAGGGGGAAAGGAGGATTTTAAAAGCTAAAAAGTCTGGATATGATTGGGTAGTAAGAATTCTAAGACATAGAACAGATTGCTACAAAATGTTTAGGATGTACCCACCGGTATTTGATAAACTGCATAATGTGCTAGTGGAGTCTTATGGACTGAAGTCAACCAAGAAAATGTTATCAGTTGAGAGTTTAGCTCTCTTTTTATGGATAGTTGGAGCTCCCCAATCTGTTAGACAGGCTGGGAATTGATTTGTGAGGTCCATGGAAACAATTAGTAGAAAGTTTGACAAAGTATTGGAATGTATGGTTAAGCTTCCCATTGACATCATTAAGCCACGAGATCCTGAATGGTTAAAAAGTGCCTAATGGTACACATGGTTCAATGATTGCATTGGAGCAATAGATGGGACTTATGTGCACGTTGTGGTGCCACCTAACAAGGTTTCCCAGTATTTAAGCAGGTATGGTTTTTGTAGTCAGAATGTTATGGTTGTATGTGATTTCGACACGAGATTCACTTTCGTCCTAGCGGGGTGGCCTGGATCGGTTCATGATATGAGGCCCTTCAAGGATGCTCTTAGCCGGTTTGGTGACAAGTATCCACATCCACCTTCAGGTACCAAACTTCATACTCAGTATAATGTTGTTAAACCTTACATTGACATTGACTGAAATACATTATCATGAATAGGGAAATTTTATCTTGTTGATTCGGGCTACACCAACAAGCCAGGTTATCTTGCACCATATAGGGGACAAAAGTACCATTTCCAAGAGTTCCATCAAAGCACCATGCTTAGAGGTAAAAAAGAGCACTTCAATTATACTCACTCTAGACTACGCAATGTCATTGAGCGGTCTTTTGAAGTCTTGAAAAATAAGTGGAGGATCCTTTTTAAAGTACCAAGTTATTCTCTACGCAAGCAAGTAAGAATCATTGTCGCATGCATAGCGTTGCACAATTTTATTCGTGAAAGTCATTTAGCGAACAAAGAATTTGACAGGTGTGACAACGATGAGAATTATCAACCTCTCCTTGAGGAATCAAGGAGGAGGCGTCGTAACACTAGGGGTGATGAAATGGAGAAAGATTCCGTGGACATAAATCAATTGAGAGATATGATCGCTGATGTTTGTTCAACAGGTGTTGAGAAATTTGTAATGTTAGTTATTTCGTTTTCCAACATGTAACGTTGTGTGGACAACTTTGATTTCCTTATGTGTGTGGACAATTTTAGTTTTCGGACATTTTTTCAGATTTATTTGGAAGCAAATCATTCTTGTTTTCCAACCTGTAACGTTATTTCCTTAGGTAGAATTTTTTATTTTTTTTTGATTAGGCCAAAGCACAGTGCAGCAGCGCAGCAGCAGGCAGCGCTACAGGGGAGAGGCAGAGCATGCGCGCTAAAGGGAGAGGCAGAGCAAGCGCGGGAAATGTATGAAAAAAGGAGAGGGAGAGAGAGTTTTGATTTGTAATGCTCTTTAATGCTATGATGACTAAAATTAGTCTGTCTTCCAAACAGGTAGTGACTAAAAAATTTTAGTCTACTAATTTTAATCATAAGACTAAAGGGTATCCAAACACCCTGTAGACCGGGGCAATTCGATCTTTTTATCGGTTACCTGAGTTTAGCTGTGGGTTTTCAACTAGCTAAAAGATTTTAGCAGGGGCCAACCTAACTATTTCGAAGAGGCGTGTGTTAACGACCAAAAGTTGCATAGCTCATTTTTGCTGGAGGAAGTGCTTTGGTTTGATCTTGATCTCCGGCAGCAAACGGCAACCGTGTACAGAATCAGATGCTCGTAGCCTTAAGAGGAGGAGGGGGTGAATTAGGCAATTTAAAACTTACTATTTTGCGTGAAGTAAACTAGATCACTTCTACCTAGATGTGCAATCACTTCTACCTAGATGTGCAATCTATGGTTGATCTAGTGTGAAACTCTCATCCCAAAACAAGTTTTGTAACCTATAGCCATTCCTAGCATGATACTACTCTAGGAAAGTAAAGGCAAGCAAAGATCGCAAGAGAGTAATGCCGAAACGTAAAGAGGGATGAGAGAAAGCAAACTCTTAACACGCGATTTATCCCGTGGTATCGGTAGGCACTTAGCCACCCCTAGTCCACGTTGTTGAAGCACTCACACAAGAGTATTACTTTCCGGTCACCAAATTTCTCCCAAGAGCACCACTTAACTCACCACAAAGGCTCGCCACTTAGGCATTCGCCAAGCTCCCTTGGTCACCTTGATGCCGCCTCCACTAAGGAGCTTCTCCACTTAGGAAGGGGGTCTCCACGTCCCCCGCACAAAGTGTCCTCGCCGCTTCACACCAAGCCGGAGGGTCAAAGACGATTGCCGGTGAGCCACTTAGGCTCCAAAGCTTCCGGCACACCTTGTACAACTTGATTCACTCAAGAATCACCTCACAAGGTAGGCACACCTTGCACTCACTCAGCTCTAAGCTAAGCCTAGCACTAAGTACACACACAAAGCGTGTGCACGTCTATGAATGAACAATTTAGCACTTGGATGTCTTGGATATGATCTTGTATGTGTCTCACACTCCTCTGCACTTCCACACAATCCAGCAACCTTAAATGGGTGAGTGGAGGGGGTATAAATAGCCCAAGGCGTCCAAAGAGCCGTTGGCTAAAAGCTGCAGAAAGTAGTACCATCGGATGAACCGATGCTTTCCTTTTCGTAGGCGTCGGTTCATCCAGTGCTACTAGCCGTTGCCCTCCACTGCACATGACCGTTGACACAAATTATCCGACGCTTCAACCCACGCATCGTCGGTTCATCCGGTGCTGAAGAGTTCCGCGCCAAACCCTTACTGTTAGCTTTTTCGTGACCATCGGATGAACCGCTGCTTGAATCCCTTTGACCATCGGTTCATCTGGTGCTGAAGGCTCTGCAACAGGCTGCTCTCTGTCTTGATTCTTCATCTCATCAGATATACCGACGGTACCACTCCTTGACCATCGGTTCATCCGGTGCTTGCTGCTTCGCTGCTTCACTTTCAGGTATTCATCCGGTGTAACTAAAAACCATACTGTCGGTTCATCCGACGGTCTCTGTAGACTGAGCTTTCTTCACGCAATGTACCAATTACTCCGGCCTGTAACATCCCTGATGTTTAAAGATCCTAATTTCATGTGTTATCATCACCAAATCATGTTTAACACAAATTGAAACACAATTGACCAAGTCAAACCCCTAGTTCTTGGTCAAACCCTATAGAGCTCTATACTCTTCTTTAGAACTTTAGCTTTATCTCAAAATTTCATAATAAAGCTTAAAAATATTCCAATACAAAAGTCTTTCGTTGTTTCCGGGAACAAAACTTTCATAATTGGCGAACATTCAAATTTTGAGTGCAAATTAGCCCAAAACAGGGTTGAAGCCCTTATGAACAATAATCGAGGCCGTGGAAAAACTGCAACTTCGCCACGTTTTTCCCGTCAAATACATCACCAAAACATAGGTCACCCTTTGTAAAAGTTGTAGCCCTATAATTGCTCTACAACTTTCGTTTTTGGAGATTTTCAAGTTCTATTCAAGAAAAGTGAGTTTCGCATTTTTGAAAAGAGCTAAATGGAAACAAAAGGGCGCCAGCGCCGGCGTCCCGCGGGTCGCCTGCGCCTCGCTCCGGCGTACGGACGCCTCGGCGGCTCCGTGGTGGACCGCGCGTGCCGTGGGGACTCTGAAGGCCCATAGGCCATTGCGCCGAGCCCAAGGAAGGCGGGACCGACCGGCCCAGTGCCTTGCGCCACGCGCCGCGCGGCGCTGTCAACACCGCGCCCTCGCATCGCCCTGCCTCCGGGCCAGCTGGTCCTGCCGCGAGTTGGAAGTCCTCCTGGTCGCCACCTCCTCGTTTTCCCCTCCTCATTCGTAGCGAAACGAACCGAGCCGCATGGCCGTCAGCTCTGTTCCACCAACGCCATTGTCGCGCCGCAGCTGAGCTTGCCTTCCACTCCCGTCTGTCGAGCTTCCGCTGTTTCCACGCCTCCTCACTAATCCATTGAAGCCTCCCGTGTGCCGCCATTGACTCGCCGAGCCGCCTGGCCGCCGGCATTTGGGCCGAGGCGGGCGCTCCACCCCTGTGCCGCCGAGGTTCCACTACCCCAACCACCGCCAAGAATCGGTCGAGCGTGAGTCCAAACCCAACCCTAGCCGCTCACCCGCCTGTCTCCGGCCAACAGTAGTCGCCGGCGAGCTCCCTCCGCCACTAGGGGCATATCTGCATAGATTGAACTCTTTTCAGGGTCCTCCGTGTAAGATTCCAGGGACCCGGTTGTAAAAGATGTTCTTAGGTTTTCTCTGAAATTTCGAAAAATCATTAAAAATCAGAGAAAAATCATAAAAATGCAAATTCAATTTTGTTAGGTTCCTGGTGAAGAACTCTACCTTTTCTAGAAAGGTTGTATAGTGTTTTTGTCTTAGTTTTTGAATGAACATTCAAACTCAGTTTGAGGTGTTTTTGTTGTAGTTTAAAATATACTCATGATATGGAAGTGAACTTTGGATATGTTGTTCTTCATGGCATGTTTAGACTTATGACCAAAGTTTACATGAGTTTGATGAGTAGATATTTAGTTATGATTATGTAATCTTTATGCTAGATTAATCTTGATGCTTTTAATAGCCCCTTTAATAAACTTTCTCTAAGCACAAATCCACTCCATGACTTTGTTATGATGAGATGTACCTCTGTTAAAGTTGATGAGATTTTAGGATGTGTTTTGATGCTTGTTTTGGATTTAATCTTGCTTAGGAGTTTAAATTAATAACTTGAAAAATAATTTGAATCTACACTTGTATTTTGGCTAGAGGCTTAGAATGAACACGAATGGATTGTAGTAGATAGTTGAGACAAAAAGATTAATAAATCTTTTTGTAGGATTTATTTGTGTTATGCTAGGCTGAAATTTGTCTTTTTCATATAAATTAAAATATATGTAATCTGGAGCTAAACTTTGGCATGTGAGCTTAGTTTATGTATATATTGCTGTGTACCAAAGTTTAGGACCTTCGGAAGTGTATTTAATTTAATATGGATTTTTGATGAAAGGCTAGCTAGATTTTAAGTAAATAAGTAAATTCTCACCTTTGGTGTTTAAATTGAAAATGTTATGAAATATTTCTGTTTCAGATCATTAAACACACCACCTTGCTGTTTTGTGAAGTTGAGTAATTTATTCTACTTAGATGTGTACACAATCACCACCAAAGTTAACTTTAATTAACCACCCATGTTCTTTATGATAAAAGTATTGTGTGTTTAGATGAATATGACCAACATGAGTTAGATTTGGTGGTAATTCTCCCACTCACACCCTCACCTAATGCATGTGCATGTTTAACGTGTAGAACTACCGGACGGAACGTATACGCTAGTCCAGGAGGGTGAAGGAATAGCTGAGGGTGGAGTGAACCATATCTGTGTGCAGCAAGACCTGGGCCAAAGCCCAGAAGAGCCCAAGGCTAGTGCTGAAGAAAAGGAAGGCAAGCCCCGGATTGCATTAACCCAAATTTTCTAACTTGGCAATTTATTTATGTATTATTGTTATGTATGTGCATTTAAGTTTCAGGAGTTGATTTGAAACCTTAGATGCATGATCCTTAGGTTCCTATTGAAGGACCGATTAGGCGACCAGAGAGGGGGGGAGTGAATGGGAGCCGATAAAAATTCTTCCCGAAGGATGAACTCATCCTATGCCCCAAATTCACAACCGAGGATTCCCACACGAGTTTGCCAAGGTCGCGTAGTCACAACGAACCTACCAAACCTAGGAACAAACCCCAACCCAAAGCAACACGGAAGCGCAACTCAAGAAGCGAAGGACTTAGGCAATCTGCGAAGTCCCGGGCGGACAGTCCGAGGTGACCGGGCGGACGGTCCGCTTGAGCCTGGCGGACGGTCCGCGGATCAGGGGTGGACGGTCCGCAAAAGAGCGCCGAACCTCCAGTATGCACCGCTTGTAATTCGGATGGTCCGTACCCTACCCTCGGACGGTCCGTGGGCAACTTGTACCGCGTGGATGGTCCGAGACAAGCGGGCGGACGGTTCGCAAACCCCTTGCAACACAAAGCAACTTTCCCGACGGATCAAACCATGAACGCGCAAGAACAAGCGACGAACTGGACGAACACTGGGCCTCGCGGACTGTCCGCGCCTACCAGGCGGACTGTCCGCCAGGTGCAGACAGAGCCGCTCGAGCCCGAAAACGAGAAGTCAACCCCTCCTATCCATTCATGGATCTCCCAAACGGCTTAAGCTCTTGAGGTAAGATTTGGGGGAGATGTGAAGCGTCTCTAGGAGATGCTATACCCCAAAACTTGAGACCTCAAACGAACTAAAATGCTAGGAATCGAATCGCTACCGAGCTCTACCAAAAAGCTAGGGTTCCAATCGAAATCCTTCAATCGAAGGCCAAATCCGGAGATTGAGGGGTCAAGATCAAGCACAAATATGCACAAGACATCTATCCATGATCCCCACGAACAAATCCGAACCCAAACACCTCAGAATTGAAGGAACAAGCCGCGCACGAAAATCCAACGAAAATAGCTCGAAAAAGACACGAAAATCACACGAGCTACAAGAAGGAAATCGACGCAACCATGAAAGCTTCCATACACTCGGAGATCAGATTCTCTACAAAACGGTGAAGAAAATCTAAACCTATGGAGCAGAGAAATGGGAAGCAGTCCGGATGGATGGTTTGCCCAGAAACCCTAGAGCTAATATATATGAGTTCCTCTGGGTTGGGCGAAAGACCAAGCTACCCCTAGCACTTAAGTTGAGATACAAACCCCTCAGGGGCAAATAGGTCAAGTAGCACTCCTCTTCATCGCACGGCCACGTCTTTGCCGTAGTTCGCGTCCTCTCGACGCAAGCCCTGCGATCCCGCCACGTGTCCGCCGGCATCGAAGCTTCTCGGCGCGCCCGGATCCCGTCTCCGCCCGCCGAGCCTCCGGTCTTGGTTTTGTGGCTCAACCAAGTAACCTGACGGTTTTGTGGTGAACCGCCGCAAACCCCGCGTGCAGACTCCGGTTGTGAGCCGCTACCCTGCACCGGCTCCGATCGACGACTTCGTCTTGCTTTTCTTGCCACCATGCGGCCCGCACTTGACCCCGCTGGCCACCGGGTCCCTCGAGCTGAGCCTACTTGTCTCTCCACTCCTCGGAGGCCCCGCAAGGCATAGACCTTTCGCGCCTGCTCTTCACCTGCACCAACGCAAATCAAGCCGCAACCTGCACTTGCAATACTCGGCCAAGAGTCAGTCCACACCACGTTGTCAATCACTCATCACACTAGGGAGAGACCATCCACCGGTCCTCGGACGCTCCTGTCCTCACCTATGCTCTTTTACTAGTATGCTAGGTCGCTAGTGCCATGCTTTAAGGACATGGTACAAGTCGAGTAATGTCTCATTGCTCGCGAGATATAGGTTACTTATGTTGGAATCATAAGTTTGGTTAAACAGACTCGCTCATGTGGTAAGAGCAATGGGATCGGTCTTGACCGAGTAGTATGTGCTGGTTAAGCTTTTGAACGTACCAAGCACTTGTCGGGAATGGGACCGGTAAGCCTAGTACCTAATGAACCAGTGCGGGAACTTTATCGCTACTAATCTTGAGGTGCGCCTCCAGGCTCGCTACCAGTAGTGCATGTGTGAGTCTAGACGTACTTTGTGGGGCGTACCAGTAAACCTTGTATTTAGGACTGTAGCATCTGATCCTAATCTGAGGGAATGACAGGAACCGCCTGGTCGAGGTATACTCCGCATTTGATTTTATTTGGTTTCTTGGGGTATACCTTCTTCTGTGTGTTTGGTTTACCTTGCAAGGATTATAAATTCGATCGTCGGTCTCTCACCGTTACATGAGATTGCTTAACCCACTACAAGAAAAACGCCGACTAGTGATGCAAAAAAAAGGCCGTTTCTCGTCATAAACCGCGATTAATGACGCCAGTTGTTATGAAAACGCTCCGTCATTAATCGAGCGTCACAAACCATGATTAATGACGAGACCTTATTTCCCGGCGTCATGAGTTTAATGACGCGTATAAATTCGTAACACAAAGGCGTCATAAGGTACATGCCACGTCGGACCAAAATCTGATGTGGCACGACATTTTGTGACAAACCGTTTCGTCATTAAGTGAATTCAGCCCCTATTTTGGCGGGCCATGGTCCAAATACCTTGTCGTCATAGATTGAATTTGGCCCACTTAATATTAAGCTGAGCCCAATGTTTCTTTCATCATAAATTGGTTTTAGGCCTTATTAAGGTTGGATGGATCCCAATATTGTTTGCGTCATAGAATGTTTAAGGCCTATTTATGGTTGGATGGAGCCCAATAATTGTTGTCGTCATAGACACTTTAAGGCCTAATTCTGGTTGGACCGACCCAATAATCGAGGTCGTCATAGAATGTTTTAGGCCCGGTTTTAGTATGACCGAGCCCAATAATTGCATTCGTCATTAATTTGTTTTGGGTCTAGTACTGGTTGGATAGAGTTCAATATTCGATGACGTCATAAAATGATTAAGGCCCAACTGATATTGGACCTAGCCCACCATTTGCTGACGTCATTTTTGATACGGCCCATTTTATTAATAAGTCGTTTTTGAATTCGTAAAAAATAATGGGCCGAGGGGGCAAGCCCACATATTTTTTCCCTGTTATTTTGGGCTGCACTCCAGGTAGTGATTAATTAAATATAATTCAATCTCATATTACATGCTAATCAATTAAGTAATTGATATCACAGATAATATTTCCATACCACTGATACAAATTAATGTTTCGGATCACACATGACACATTATTATCAATGAACACAGAACAACCACAAGCAGATTGTAAGTAGGAGCTCACAAACCAATACACATGATATCTCCATGCTCACAAATAAAGCTGGTATTGAAATAGAACCCACTAAGATAAAAAAGCTCCGTACTCACAAACCAGCACAACTAGCTGGGAGGACACAAGCAGAAGACTAAGAAACACAGTGGCCTTACCCAAGGCGCGAGCCTAGCAGTTGACGAAGGAGGGTCTCAGTAGTTTCTACTTGTTTCTTCAACCTCTCAATCTCATCAGTCTGCACTTTCATTGCTACATCTGATGCTTCTGTCTTGATCTTCAAGTCTGTCAAAACATGGTCCTGTTCAACAAAGATTTCACCAAGGTCAGCAGCTGCATCGAGCCCTCCCAACGAAACTTCAGGTCTTGAGCATGTAGCGAAAGCTGGATAATCTCGAGGCATGTAATCAATGAATGGCATTGACTTCACATTGGAGGGATAGGAATTTGATATTTGAACCGCAAGGATTGTCCTCAACATTTGAGCCTAAAAATGAAAGGAGAAGTCAAACTTGAACCTTAAACGAAGCAAGCAAATAAACTTAAGAATAATCCTAAGAATAAAGTAGCAGGATAATCATGCGTTCTGTTACATACCACGACATGTGATTGAATCTCAGCAATGCAGGAGTGGGATGCTAGGCCCTACACAAAAAGTTACAAATCAGGAACTGGATCTAGAGCGGTCAAGGTAAGAGAAGGATCTGAAATCTAAGACAATAAACATAGTAAATTACTTTCTAAGCATGGCTCATCTATTAAGTTGTGTTACAAATCAGTAACTGCATCTAGAGCGGCCAAGGTAAGAGAAGAATCTCCAATCTAACACAATACACAAAGCAATTTACTTTCAATGCATGGCTCATCGATTAACTTGTGTTCCAAATCAGTGACTGCATCTAGAGCGGCAAAGTTAAGAGAAGAATCTCAGAACAAACACAATACACGAAGCAATTTACTTTCTAAGCCAACGAAAATACTACTAGGGACTAGAAAGAAAAGGAAATGAGATTCTCACTTGTGAAGCTCCAAGATTCAGGGGCCCATGGATTGAGGGGGCATCGGGAGCCGGTGCTTGCGCCGTATCCTCGCTCAACTGCTCAGCTTGGCCAGCACAGCAGACGCAAGCAGAACACCAATATCTGCCGCCCACCATCTGCTGAGATACCCCTCCCCCACCACCGGTGACGACGAGGTCAGACCGCCACCGCAGATCTAGCTGAGCAGAGTGATGCTTTTTGGAAATGGAAGGCGGGAGTTTAGTGGCGCAACGCAGTAGCAATGGAGTAGAGTATTTATTATTTCAGGGCAGAGAGGGAATACAGAATTTGAAAATCCCGCTTTCGACTTCCTGACCGCGAAATGAAAATTTGGTAAGCTGCACTTGCTTCGGGCCACTGACAAGTGAGGCCGTGCAATGACGGCCCCATATTGTCAGCGAGTTTGCGTGGGATTCCGGTGGCGTACAATATAGGCGGGAGACGGATATCTGGAAGAGGCCCATGCTTCAGTGAAGCTGGGTGCGTTTCCAGTCGAAGATCACAAAACCTAACAGCTGCTTCTCCCACTACAATGCCTACACGTCTATTTTTTAAAGTCATACGAATATAAGGATCTTCCTTCTGCATTCTTATCCGGACCAAAGCACACTCGTGTACCCACCAAATATTTCGCATGCCTACCGGGGAAAAAGCCTGCATATTCCGCCCTATACTTGTGACAGGATTCCTCAGCAGTGTAGGCCTTCGTATTCTGAGCATCCCACGTATTTTCGTGGCTACTGTAATCCCGTGAGGGCGTGCTCTGCCACAAGGTGCACGCTGCCTTAGTATCGGTCATGGTTCGATAAATAGGCGTGCCCCCAAGGCCTTTGCTCATCGCCTCTTCATCCTCCACGTATTGTGCTAGCAGACCTCTCTATTTGGTTGTGCGCTCTGTGAAAAGAGGTGAGCTCTTAGCTTCCGCGTCATGTTTTTACAGGATACAATCATTATTTCTGGTCAGTGCTTATCATGTTTACGTTGTTGGCGAGTGTGTAGGAGGATGGCTTCTGATGCGAACGGAGGAACCGCCAACTTACATGCTGTGTCACCTCCGCAGCGGCCAGGATACATGGATCCATATGATCTGTACGACTTGGACGAAGCGGACGAGGAAGAAACGGAGGAGATGAAGAAAGATACTTTAGCTTGGCTGCAGGAGCAGGGTTACACTCATGTGCTTCGCCATGGTCGCTATGTGTGCCCTTACTGCAATCTTGCTAACTGGCAGTGGGGTTTTCGTGACATCCTACAGCATGCTTCTGGCATTGGTCGCTCGGGACGTACCATGAAGTGGAGGGGTAGGCACCGTGCATTGGAGGAATATCTCCGCACGGATCCTCATTATGCTACATTCCGTCGTGCATTAGGTATGGTGGGATAGGCGTGTGCCGTATCCATCTCCATGACCGTGTCTGTTGTCTTCCTCGTTGCCAAGTCCGAAGATTTCGTTGCTGGGTGTGTGTTTGTGCGCGCCTGTGCTAGTGCCACTGTACGGGTGTAGGTCTATGGGGATGTATCATGTATGTGCACATTTAAGTTGAATAATTTGGGCAAGGTGACCATCATTTACGTTCTGTATATTCTTGGCAAAACAGTGAATTTAGTCAAACGGTAAATTTGTAAAATCGGTCATCATTTACGTGTGTATCTGCAATGCGGTGCGGTGGGATAAGAATAAAATATCACATGACAAGACATTACATCTCAGACTATGGCAACGCATCATGACCAGGGAAATCCACTGAAGCAAGGAAGGCGATCATGGAAAAGAAGAACACCCATGTTCTTCATGGATAACAGGGGATACAGGGGATTTTCCTACCACTACAAGATTCACAGAGCAGGAAAACAGGGGATCGATCTTTTCCATCCAAAAGAAAACATACAATTGATCTTTCCATCCACAAGACCACCTATTTGAAAGTGAAAAAGAAAACCCAAATCCGAGTAATCTAAGACGACCCCTCCGAGGAGTTCCCCGATGACTCTGGCGTCGAGGGAGCTTCAATGGCTGGGGGAGCCACGGGACCGGGATTGGTGGGGCCGGCATTTGAAGGACCAGCGCCGAGGTCCATCTTCTTCTTGGTCCTCTTCGAGTCCACCACCTCCTCCTCCGTACCTTTCTTCATCTTCGCCGACGGAATATCCTTGAACGAATCAAGCTTACCGGCCTTGTCATCCTTCAAAAGCTGCCTCACAAACGCCTCTGTCTGTTGATTCCTCTTCTTGGCCTCCACCCGCTTCCTCTTCTTGGCCGCCAATCGCTTCTTCTCAATGGCCGCCCACGTCTCTTCCTCATCCTCTTCTTCTTCCTCTTCCTCTTCCTCTTCATCCTCTTCCACATAGTCGTACTCATCCTCACTGTCCTCACTCTCCTGCCTTTCCATGTCTTCTACATCAGATTCACTCAAGGAGGGCTCAGATGGCTCGCATGCGCTTGGTTGGGGGGAGTCGGGTGGTGTCCCAATGGAGGAGGGGTTGGAAGGGAACGGGGAGGCGGGAAGTCGAATCGGAGAAGAAGGCATGGTGGTTGTGGTTTTCTAGAGGAAGAGAGTTTGAGACAAGGTAATGGAGGGAGTTGGGAGAGTCCGGTATATTAATAGATCTCAGTTTCAGGGAAAGTCGGGGTGTCTCTTCGGGAGTTGTATCCCGCTAATGCAAGGAGGTGCCTCGATCTCTAATAATGTAACGGTCTTTTGCAAAGAAAAGAACTATGTAAATTTGTAATCTTAGTGAATTTGGAGCAAACTATATTTACAAGCACTTCAACATGCAGAGATGAACTGTTTACTGCCATTAAACCGGATGTTCGGGTATGGGATGCATTAACAGACCGGATGTTTCGGTCTAGAAAAATATACATAAAACACAAATTTTTCAGGACCTGTAAAAGATGCTTGTTTTGATTTTGGGCAAAAGTGATCTATGATTTCATAGTTTATAAGAGCAATAAAATAGGATAACATTTATAGGGAGACAAGGAACAGAGATGGTCAGGGAAACAAAGCATAAACAACTTCAAACAAGGGGATTGATCAACAAACAAACGATAACCAAATTCACAAACATGGTTTGGGTTAGGGATGCATTAGCATTTTGGATGTTTGGCAATAACCGGATGCTTGTTTTGAATTTGGTCAAGGTGAGCAACAATCACATTGCTATTTCTTATTAATCATCCAATATTGATCTTCAACTTCTCCAGATCATATGTCAAGCTAGGAAACTGACATTGTCAAGCGATTGGCAGATGTTGGTGTAGGTCTGTCTAGTGGTGCTATGTTTTGGGTTAGAAACTTGTGATGATGTTCAGACTCGTTGTCTGGTGATGCTTACTCTCCCTGGGAGTCCTAGGGGCGATCGTTATCCTAATCTAGCTTTAGTCAAGGTAGGTTAGGGCGAGTCAAGGGCCAGTGAACTCCTCTTTTATCCCCGTTCTATGACTTGTTCGGTATTTCTGTTGTTGCAATGCAAATGGGGGATGCCCTCGATTTGAAAAAAAAATGTGTCAAGCTAGGAAACACGATCATGTATAAGTACAATAAGAGCGGATGTTCTTGTCTACGAAACACGAACAGGCCGGACAACACATGAGACCTTGTTTCAAGGAAATGTAAAGTTACTAATTAACATCACGATGTTCACATACATAAGATAATGTTCCCACGAAATCTAAAGATACTAACTAACATCACAGATGACATATCGGCATTGGTCTTCCACTGGCGTGGCTCGCTCACTCCATCTACATCCATCCCTTGTTTCTGGCCAGGACGCGGTGGCGGCTCCACTTGTTCATGTTGTCCTCCCTCAGGGCCTCAGACCTGGCCATCCCAAGGACGTGGTCCTTGATCTCATTCAGGTTCCTCCACCGGTGCATACGGTTGGGGCAGACAGGGCACCCGTAGGTGTTGGTAGTGCGCCGGAAGATGCGTAGAGCAAAGGTCTTAAGATGGTCTATGTCAGTTTGGGTGTCGGAGTTGGAGTCAGAATTGGAGTCGGAGTCCAACTCTGCAAGTGGTGGAGGAGGCTGGGAATCCGCCGGCGACGTACCAGCAGCTCCGGGCATTAGCGGGTCGACGTTGGCGCCGTCGCAGCGGGGCGGCTCCGTGCCGTGGAATTGACGCCCTTGCCACTCTAAGTAGGAGCGGATGAAGTGGAGGCCGCGCGGTGACAGCCAGGACCCGGATTCGACTCCTGAGGAGGCGGTGGGCGAGAGGCTGGCAACGCCGTCGGACCGACGAGTAGGGGCGGGTACGGCCATGCGCCTGAGCTTTGTGTGTCTGGGGGAGACTGATTGCTTCATTGCGTCGGACGGGCAGTAGGACTGAAACGCGAGTGTTTGGGAAGAGAACTATGGGTAGAGTGGTTCGGAACTGGCAAGGACGCCGATGGTGGTAGGAATACAATGGCCAGATTCCATGAGAAGTTGTGCAAGCTTATGTGACAAGCTAAGCAACGGGCCTCTAGATCGAGTGGCTGCGATTCATCTACAAGCTTCCATGGGGCGTTGTGGCAAGCTTCCATGGGAAATTAGGCAACGGGCGCCTTGGCCTGTCGAGGAAGGCTATGGCCGGATGTTACTGATAAGAAAAGTTGACCAGACCGGACTAAATTCAGTGTTGATTTTGTGGGCAAAATAGGATGACTACGGCCGGATCTTACTGATCTGCAAAAGTGACCGGACCAGACTAAATGGTTCGTTGAATTGTTATTAGGAAAATACGATCGCATTATTCGAACGAACATCCATCCAAAGTAGGAAACAGAGTCCATTCTAAAGTGACTAATTAAACATCACAATTTCCACATACATAAGACAATGTTCCAACGAAATCTAACGATACTAATTAACATCACTGATAACATAACATCACAAAGTTCACATACATAATACAATGTTCAACGAAATCTAAAGATACTAATTAACATCACAGATAACATAACAGCATAGATTTTCCACCGACGCGGCTCCCTCATTCCATCTACTCCATCCATCCCTCATTCCTGGCCACGACGCTGTGGCGGCTCCACTTCTTCTTGTAGTTCTGCCTCAGGGGAGCAGACCTGGCCATCCCAAGGACATGGTCCTTGACCTCATTCAGCTTGCGCCACCGGTGCATAAGGTTGGGGCAGATAGGGCACCCATACGTGCCGTTCAAGCGCAAGAAGACACGCAAAGCATCGCCCCGGGGACCGGAGGGATGTAGCCGTGGAAACGGTCCTCAGACGAATCTGTGTCAGCTTGGGAGTCGGAGTCATCGGAGTCAAACTCACCAGCAGGAAGGGTAACCGTAAATGTAAGCTTCCGAGGCAGCGACGGTGGAGGAGGCTGGATATCCGCCGGTAAGACACCAGCTGCTCCTGGCAAAGCGCCGGCGATCGACGGCGGGTCGACGTTGGCGTCGTCAGAGGGCGGCGGCAGCGATGGTGGAGGAGGCTGGGAATCCGCCGGCGAGCCACCACCGGCTCTTGGGAAACCGACGACGAGCGACGGCGGGTCGACGTTGGCGGCGTCGGAGCTCGGCGGTGGCGGGTCGACGTTGGCGGCGTCGGAGCGCGGCGGCGGCGTGCCGTGGATGTGGCCCCACAGCACCTCCGTGAACATGCGGGCGAAGTGCTGGTTGTCGCGCGGCGGCACCCAGTCACGGGCACGCGAAGAGGATGTGGTGCTGGAGGATCGGTTGAAGGGCGAGGGTGAGAGCCGGCGCGACGGGGAGCCAGTGGGGGATAGCCGGCGCGACGGGGAACCGGTGGGGGATAGCCGACGCGACGGGGAGCCTGATCACTTCATTGCGTTGGCCAGGTAGGAGTGAGGCGCGAGTGTTTGGGAAGTGGTAGCGTGGTTCGGAACTGGTGAGGACGCCGATGGTGGGGGGGTAGGAATGGCGATTTATGTGGAGTTACTCGCCTTGCCTGGGAAGTTGTGCCGCTTCGGTGAGAAGGTAAGCAACGGGCGCCTCTTGAGTCTTGACTCTTGAGTGGCTTCCATTCATCTTCCACCGTTGAGGGGCTGATGTGCGGGTCCCTGTGCCGTATGACCAACACGTGTGTGATCTCTTGATGATGGCAACCACCTTCCATGGGAAGTTGTGGCACGAGGATGGCAACGGGCGGATGTTACTATTAAGAAAAAGTGACAAGACCGGACTAAATTATTTGTTGATTTGTTGGCAAAATAGGTTCACATTTTTCGAACGAACATCCATCCAAAGTACTCCACAGGAGGAAACAGAGTTCTCTGATCATACACTAATAAGCATTACAACAAAGTGACACTTGTTATTGTTGGCAATTATCTTTTCATCCAGTCTGGGTCGTCGAGGATCAAAGGCGCCGCCTCGCCGTCGAGCAGGAACGGGTCCAACATCTGGGGTTGAGCGGCTGGCAACGCCGCCGGCCTTTCGAGCAGGGACAGGAACATTCGTGCCCCTGAGCTCTCCGGGACAGTCGGCGTGGCGGGCGCACTTGACATCAATGGCTGAGCGGCTGGCAACGCCGTCGGGCTGTCGAGCAGGGACGGGAACGATCGTGCGCTTGAGCTCTCCGGGACGGCGGACGCACTTGACATCATTGGTGGAGTGGAGGGCCACGGCTGCCATGTGCGACTAGTCCGGCCTCTCGGGCACTCCACCCACTGCATGCCAGCTTCTGGTGGCGACGGGTACGACCGTGCGCCTGAGCTCTCCGGGACGGTCGAAGCGGCGGGCGCACTTGACATCAATGGCCGAGCGGCTGGTAATGCCGCCGGCCTGTGGAGCAGGGACGGGAACGACCGTGCACCTGAGCTCTCCAGGACAGTCCAAGCGGCGGGCGCACTTGACATCAATGGCGGAGTGGAGGGCCACGGCTGCCACGTGCGACCAACCCGGCCTCTCGGGCACTCCACCCACTGCACGCCAGCTTCTGGTGACGGTGAGACGGGAATCGTGGTTTGATAGATGCGGAGAGAACGCCTGTCCCACCGCTGCCCGGCATGCCAGCAATGAAGGCCGCAGTCGACACAGAGCGTGCCGGGCCCCATCGACCCGGCCATCCATTGCGACGTTTCTGTCCTGCCGCAGTCGCCGCATATCGGCCCCGCCGGAACTTTAGCCGGCGTGGATGGTAGGAGAGCGAGCTCCACAGGAGGCACGCGATGATTGTCGCCGGCCATTGAGGGAGATGCTCTGAAATGCATATAGAAATTAGTTTGCTCAAAGAGGCGGAAAAGGTCGAAAGAATAAAGAAATCGATTGAATTGAGAGAGAGGATGACGGTACTTGCGCCGATAGGAGGCGATGCCGACGGGGTCTTCTAGTGCCGAGAGGAGGAGATGCCGATGGGGTTTTCTTTCGTTGAGGAGGAGATGCAAAAGTGTTTTCCAGTATATATTAATAGATCTCATTTGCCAAGGGAAAGGCGCAGGGTCTCATGGGGGATCGTGTCAGGCAAATGGCCTAGGCGCGTAACTTGCAATCTCGTTGAACTTGGAGCAAACTTAATTCACTTGAACATGATGAGATTGAAAGTTCCCACGAGACCGGTTATTCTGGTATACGAGGTCGGATGTTTCGGTTTACAAACCATGAGTAGACCGGAGAAATATTTTTAATCATTTGATAGCAAAAAGATGCTTGTTTTGAATATGGACAAGGTGAGATATGATATCATCCTTGTTAGGGAGAGCCAAAAATGTGCACAATTCGAACGTGGAGACGTGGCTTAGGTAGAGCAATTTGAAGCGATGGGCAACAAATTGGCTTTCAGTAAGATGGTGTCTACTCTATCTAGTGTACACTACCCCATCTAGCAAAGATTTGTTTTTCAAAGACTTGGTTAGTAGGAAAGAATCGTGAAGACAAGCAAGCTGACTTAGAGTTTGAACCATGGCTTCATTCTTCCTTGTTGACGAGTCATGCTTGGTAACAACAAAATGAAAGCATGCAATGAGATAGGCAATATAACCCGGGCAGGACCGGATGTTTGGGTTTACGAAACATTAATAGACCGGACAAAAATTTTCATTCCTTTCCTGGCAAAAGTTGCTTGTTTTGAGTTGGGCAAACCTGATTATGGATTTCGTAGTTTCTGAGATAGTAAGATCACATTATTTGTTTTTTAATTGTCTAATATTGATTTCGACCTCTCTAAATTGCGATGAACTATTCCAACTACCAGCCGTGGTAAATAAATGGGGGAAGACCAGAAGTTGGATTCCATCACGTCAATACGTGTGTGAGTATTGATACACGGGAATCAAGGAAGAGAGATAGAAACAGATATCAGTGGATTGATCTAGAAACAAATATATCCAAGTTCACTCTCACATGTCAGGGTAATTTGTTTGGATGCAGATATCCAATTATTTTGCTAAAGAACAGATCACATTCAGCGTGAATTCTACATTCCTCGTTACAAAAATGTGACCATTCTTCCCAGCTCATCTTGAAGCATAGGCGGCCTGCGCACTGATGATTGCCGCGCGCCACTGGCGGCGCCAGCGTTGCACGTCGGCGCCATGTCACTCACCGGATCACCTCTGAGGCTGCCTCACGGTAACGCAGGCAACCCTTGTTCGTCCGCATCATCATCGATGTCGCGGCCGCCGATTCTTCCTCGCCCTCGACCTATCTGATGTACCGCCTCGCAGTGTCATCATCACCGGCGCCGCCATTGGCCCTGTAGAGGACCATGGCGTCTACGTAGGCCGCCACATTGTGCCCGGCTTGGGCGGCCTCCTCGAGCTTGGCGATGGATGACCGGGAGCTGTAGTTTTCCCCGAACAGGATGTCCATCCCGGAGAGGAAACATGCCTCCGAGTTTCTTATGCGGGTCAGGCAATTGAGGAGGGTGTAGTAGCCCTTGCGGTTGTTCCACTGCAGCTCGACGGCAAATCGCTCTAGCGCCACACGCCGACCAACGGCCGCGTTGTTGCACACGTGACGCATCTCCCGGCAGGTCACCTGTAGGCTACGGAGGTCGTCCATGGGCCGCTCTGAGGTCACAGTGAGGTGGCCGGCGATGTAATGTTCACCTCTGTAGGGAGCACCACCAGCGATAACGTCAACCGCCACGACGACATGATTACTGACCTACCGGCGTCCTGAAAATAGTTTCATCAAACATCAGAGTGCCGGGTCAAATGCACATTCAAATTGATACAGAGACTTGGAAGAGAGCAATGTACTCTCACGGATCTTCCTTCCAAGAGGAGGAGATGCAATTGTAAAAATGTTTTCTGTACCCCAGGCGGAAGAAGTCGATCAATGCCCCATTTACAACAAATCCACCGTTCCTTTCTCCGCATTTACAGTAAATTCACCGCTCCTTCGCCACCCAAAACAACCTTCGCTGCTGCTCTGTTGATTTCAGGATAACAATAATAATTCATTATGACTGTTGGGGAACCTAATGGAAATTACGTTCTTGAAAATGTGAACAGGTCGGACTAAATGGTCAGTACAATGTGGTGGATACTAACTGCCGCGCATTTCTTGGTCGATTTTGGCAATACATCATCAGTACAATGCTCAGAAGCATAGGGCACAATGTTCAGAATACATGATCGACACATTGTTCACAATACCAAAGTGTCACTTGCAGAATACATGATCGAGACATCTAATTAGCCTTACCACCGAGCATCAATCCCGCCATTGCCGCGAAAATAACAAATAAAGCAAGCAGCACATGCGCGAGTTTGACATTGTGCCTATAATTCCTAATTGACTTCAGCTCGGCGGTAGCCTTCTAAAGTTTTTGTCACGCTATTTTGAGCTCATTCCTAATCTCTCTAAGCTCACAGTTAGCTTTTCCCAATTCCCCCTCCCACTGCTTTGCATCCTCTTCAGCTTTCGCTTTCTTCTTCATGAGCTTTAGCATAACAGCATACGACCTTTCATCCTATTCTGGATCAATCCAGTAGAAGTAATCGCATTGCTCTTTTTGTTCCTGCAAATTAAATGACCCATTAGCAATAGCCGTTGACCACAGGCACCACATAAGCAGGTAGCCAACTAGCCATTACCTTTGGGCAGCCAGCAAACCGGCGGCCAGGGTTGAGAAAGGTCCAAGCATACTTCACCACAGCTCTCAACCCGTGTTTGCACTTGTCTTTAGGATGCCAATGGCTACTATTACAGGAAGATGTCTCCGAGCAGTAACTACCAATGAAAGAAGATGATAGAGTACACGGATGCTTCAAAAAAATTCATTGCAACTTGAAATCAATGCTTAGTTTTGCACTTTCTAAACTAAAGCCTATCAATCAACTTGTAACAACAATCGTGCTTCAACCGAAATCCCCAATTCCAAATATCACTTCCCTCTGACGAAAGGGGAAAGCAGAGGCACAAAACAGGGTACTGACCTGACCGTAGCTCACTCTCCTCCCTTCGATGCGAGGATCCGCCATTCCCGCCGCGGGTTGTAGATCTGCGCACCAATGCATCTAGGCTAGATATTTGCCACAATGACCCACAGGAGCGTGCTGGCAAGCCCCTTGCAGGGTACGCGGTTGATATAGCCGTTGGCCGCGGGTTCGACCCCTGCTATTGACATAGTATCCTTTTAATTTTCCTCTGTTTTTTTATCAGACTGACTTGTGGGACCTTATTAAATTTTATGACGAGTTGGAACCACAGTACGAAACAAGCAGTTTCGCGATCGTTCCTCAGGAAAGTCCTTCCAGCAAAACATCAACAGACTGGAACTTTGCCGTCCACCGAGCAGTAAATATCATATTATTATCAGGTAGCAACAAGTTTCTCAACTCATGACCACAAAGTTCACAACACCAAGTAGCAACAAGTTACAACACCAAGTAGCAAACATCATAGGATGATCATCACACGAAGTAGCAACAAGTTTCTTAACTCATGACCACAAAGTTCACAACACCAAGTAGCAAACATAATAGGATGATCATCATTACAATTTTCAAAATAATCATAACCACCCATTTATAATCATAACGATAAAAACTGATCATCAATTTACATCTATAGGCGTTGATTCTCCTTCCATAGCTCCATCCTGCAGCTGTCCCTTCACCTTCTGCAGCTCAGCGGCAGTAGCTTCAGAGGATCCTTCCCATTGTTGATCCCTTTTTCGCTTGGCTGACCTAAAGAAAAATAAGCACCAACAAGTTTCATAACACTATGTATTATGATCAGGAGGAACAACCAGTAAATAAACATCAACAAAGAACAAGTTTCAGAATAATCAAGCACTACCTATTTTTATCTTTCTTGCGCGGTATCCATTGCTTCTCCTTCTCCATCTGGATAACACTCTGTTGTATCGATTGCTTCTCCTTCTCGATCTCGATAACTAGCTGCTCAACCGATTGCTTATACACTTCCATCGCATCGATGGCATGTTTCAGCTTTCCCTTCACGTTTTCCAGCTCCGTGGTAGTTGTTTTAAGCTTGATGTTAGCCTTTGTGCATTCTTCCTTCCATGACCTTGCCTCCTCTTCAGGTTTTGCCTTCCTGTCCAGTACCAGGTCTTTCGACTCTTGGTCAAGAATCTCACCTATTTCTTTTAATAAGGCATTATCCCGGCGTAACATATGGGCACACAACTCCTTGTAGTTGTTGGTCTGTTGCAATTATTCATGTAACAATTGGTCAGCCATCTCGTTGAATTTCCTCATCTCTTGCATAGTTGTATTTAAAATTTCCTGACACACCTCCTTGTATTTTACAGCCTCTTGCTGTGCCATGAGTTCTCTGCCTTCTTGTTCTTGCAGGTCTCTCTTCACCTCCTGCAGCCCAGCTTTAGTGCTTCAAGCACCTCTACAAGCTAGTAAAATACAATAACCTATCAATCCATCAAACGATGCAAACTGAAAACTAACTGAATCTAACACCTATGAATTGTCTATAGCCTATCAACTTGTAACACCAAACGAAATACAAATATGAGGGTACGATGAAATCTGATTCTAGTGTATATGCTCATCAATCCGTTGGATCCCCAAATCTAGAAATCCCTAGGACGATAGGGAAAAATATAGTGGCTCAAACTAGAGAACTGACCTTGTCGAGCTGTTTCAGCTTCTTGTAGCTGGAAGGTGGCGGCGGAACCATCTTTCCGTCACCTCTAAGATACGCCATTCCTGCCACGAGCTATTGCAGATCTGCGCATAGCAAAAGTCGAGAGTCTTTGCGAAGGCAGTGAAGCCTTTCGCCTGCGAATTACTGATTTATATTAAAGATTCACCTTACACTACCATAAGAAAAGTGTTTCCTGTTAAAATGACAGAACCAAGAAGTGGTGCAGTGGTAAGCAACGCAGTCTTGTTCCTATAGGTCTTTAGTTCGAACCCTTGCAATGGTAAGTTTTTTTTTTGCAACATTTCGTGACCTAGCGAAAATGCTTACATCTAGGACCTCCATTTTATGATGACTTGGAACGACAGTAGGAAATAAGCAGTTTCGCGATCGTTACTCAGGAAGGTCCTTCCAACAAAACATCAACAGACCGGACCAGTAAAACATCAACAAAATTAGCTCAGAATGGTGAGAGTGCTCAAAGCAAATCAGCATAATAAGATGGCATCTCAAAACAACTCATCACCACAAAGTTTACACCACCAAGCAGCAAACATCATAACATGATGAGGTAGAAACATGTTTCTTAAGACATCAGTAGATCGACAATTCTCCCCGCATATAGATTCAAGGTAATATTATGTCTGGCTTCCTGCAGCTGTCCATTCACCTTCTGCAGCTCGTCTTCAAGCATCACTTAAATCGATAAATTCTGAGGGTCGTTCACGTGATCTGAAGAAAACATCAGCAACAACTTTCATAAGATGGCATGTCATGGTTATTCATCATTAAAAATTGTTCCGATAATCATAACTACCTATTGTTCGATTCCATTTCCATGAACACTTGTCCAAGTTCTGTCTGTGTTGGCTTACCCTTCTTCCTCTTCTGAAGCACAGTGGTAGTATCTTCAAGCATCAATTTTTCAGTATCTCCAAGCTTCATGTTAGCCTTTCTGCATTCTTCTTTCCATGACCTTGTTTCCTCTTCAGCTTTTGCTATCCTGCGTGTTAGCTTATTTAGAACAGCTTTAGTCCTACCATCCCATTCAGGATCAATCCAAACAAATGTCTGACATTGTTTTCCTTGAGGCTGCAGACACCAAATACATATATGTTCATAAAATTGTCCATTTCAACACTAATATCAAGAGTACAAGTACTATAAGTCTATTGAAATTTAAACAAGTTATTGTTTACCTGACCACAGGTTCCATACCGGCGCCCAAGGGCGGTGAAGCTTTCCCTGACAAGGAGAGCATACCCATGCTGGCACTTGTTATAAGGATCCACAACAATAAGATCAGCATCAGGAGGCTTCGATGTAACGAAATCAGTGGACCGAGCCACCACCAGATGCTAGTAAAATACAAGAACCTATCAATTCATAAAATATTGCAAATCAAAAACTAATTGAATCTAACACCGATTATCTATAGCCGATCAACTTCTAACACCAATTGCAATACAAATCTGAGTGTATGATAAAATCTGAATCTATTGTATATGGTCATCAATCCTCTAGATCTCCAAATCTAGAAATCCCCATCCCTAGGTCGATAGGGGAAAATATAGTGGCTCAAACCAGAGGACTGACCTTGTCGTCCTGTTTCATGAACTCGTAGCCGGGAGGTGGCGCATAAACCACCCTTTCATCACCGCTAGAATCCGCCATTCGTACCACTAGCCGTTGCAGATCTGCGCGTAGCAAAAGTTGAGAGTCTTTGCGAAGGCAGTGAAGCGTTTCGCCTGCGAATTACTGATTTATATTAAAGATTTACCTGAGACAACCATAAGGAAAGTGTTTCTTGTTAGCATAACACAACCAAGAAGTAGTGCAGTGGTAAGCAGCACAGCCTTGTTTCTTCAGGTCCCTGGTTCGAAACCATGCCATGGCAAATTATTTTTGCAACATTTCATGACGTAGCCTCTAGTCTGGCGAAAATGCTTACACGTGGGACCCTGGAACTATTTATGACAACTTGAAACACTCTATTTTCGAAAAAAATGCTTACATGTGGGACCCAACTGAATTTTATGACGACTTGGAACACTCTATTTAAAAATAATGCTTACATGTGGGACCAAAGTTGGTTTATGACGCCGCTGACATGGCGAAAATGCTTACATGTGGGACCCTGGAAAAATTTATGACGACTTGGAACACTCTATTTTCGAAAAAATGCTTACATGTGGGACCCAACTAAAATTTATGACGACTTGGAACACTCTATTTTTAAAATAATGCTTACATGTGGGACCGATGTTGGTTTATGACGTTTTTGCAGTGCTTATGGCGTCACAAAACAGCATGGAACAGTGAATGCCCGCCTACAGTACCAACCGTAATGACGAAAGTTTTTTTTTCACTAAATTTGCTCAGAAGTGAAATATTATGACGAGATCAGCCAGGAACGTCATAAATCAATGACGCTAAAATGTGGTTAGGTCACTAGTCAACGATTTTCTTGTAGTGACCACTGGCTACCCCATCTTATATTATGGAACAGATGGATTAATTTTGATGCTTGATTAATATTGTTCGCACAACTGCTTGTTTAGTTTAGGTGCTTACCTAGAATGGTTAATATACTAGAATTTGAGCTAAATATTGAAATTAAGGATCAACTCTTAGTCGCTTTTGGCAAAACAAACCCACCGGCCAAAAAGCCTTGTATGTCTAGTTTTAATTTATTTTGTCGGTTAAGTCTTGCTGAGTATTAGAATACTCAGCCTTGCTTTACTTGTTGTTTTCAGATAATGATGTTTGGTCTGGCCAAATCCCCTCGGGTTGGAAACTTGAGTGGGAGAGTGGTGCTGACGATGAGTGATATGCTATGGATGGCCTCCCATGTGTATCAGACGACTAGTTCACCTTTCCGCTATTTTAAACTCTGAACTTTTACTTTCCTGCAAGAAACTTGGTTTGTAATAAATTAACCCTGTGGGCTGTCATGTAATTTAAATTTGTACTCTGGACCCGCCTTCATGTGGGCTTTGTTGCATATTATCGATCTTGTGTTGTAAGTGATTCACCAGGCTTGACCCGGCAGATACGACAGAATACTTCCTTATTATTGATTAAGTGGACAGACTTAGGTGATAATACATAATTATTTTGGACGGGTCTATCACACGGCCATTGCACCGACGCTTGCTTTCTAGGTACCGTCGGTTCATCCGTGTCTTCTCTTTTCTTTTCTTTGCTCGGTTTGGACCCTCAAAATATACACACCATGTGGCATGTGGTATTTTTTGCATCCATAGAACCTAGAAATGCCTATAAAGACATGCTCGACAATACGGTTAGTTACATTGATCATGTTGTCATTAATCACCAAAATCATACTCGAACTAATGGTATATGAGGCTATGTTCGCTACAAGCCGACCTTCTCTTGTCTTTCTGCTGCGGCTGACCAAGTATGCGTGAGCGTCGCATGCTCGCCTGCCCGGAAATCTCGGCTCGCCAATGTTTAGAGCAACTCCAAAAGCCTCTTCATTCAGCCTCAATTCGGTAAAAATAGAAAAAATTGAAAAAAATCTCAATCCAACAGCCTCGCCATCCTCCGCCGCTCACGATCGTGCTCGTCATCTGGAGCCCATCGCTCAGTACTTTTGGCTAGGCAATCCGCTCGCTAGCCGCTCTCATCTCCTGCGGGACCCCTCCGCTCCTGCCACCACCACCGTCCCCGCCACAGTGCCCCGCTGACGTGGAGGAGGAGCGAAGATGGGAAGGCGGGTCGTCGGCGCGGTGGAGTGGAGCTCACGACGGCGGAAAGGGTGCATGCAGCGGATCTTGCGACGGTAGAACGGGTGCATGCCGGAGCGAAGCATGGAAGGGAGGGAGGGTCGCCGGCGCGTGGAGTGGAGCTCCCGAGCTCGTGGCGGCAGACCTTGCGTCGACGGAGCGGGCGAACGACGATGACTCTTGTGACAACGGCATGAGTGCGTGGCGGAGCGAAGCAGAGAAGGGAGTGAGGGTCGCCGACGCGCGGAGTGGAGTTCCCGACGGTGAAGCTTGCGGCGGCGGAGCGGCGAAGTGGAGAAGGGAGGGAGGGAGGCTGGTCGGCGCGGCAGATTTCAAGGAAGGCTCGCCGATGTGCTCGGGGGAGGGGGCTGGGGCGGAGCTTCTATTTGGTGAGCCAGAACTTCGATTCGTCGGTCCGAACTTGGATTTGGCAAGCCAGAACTTCGATTCATTGGCCGGGGATTCAATTCGGAGAGCGGAGAATGATTTGCATGCGGGTCGGAGGTACGGTAAACTGGCGACGACGCGATTGCTAGCAGCACAACCAAGCAGCGACGCGGTGGGCTGTGGCAGTCGGGCAGTGAGGCGACAGGCTGGGGCAGCGAGACGAGGTGTGGAGCGGCTGGCACTGGCAGGCAGCGACCAACGGGGTGGCTAGCTGCCTAGCTGCTCCCTGCTCACGTGCGTTTGAGGATGGATGAGGAGCATAGAGCTGGCAGAAGATAAGAAGGGAACAGGATGAGTGGACCCTGTAGAGGTGGTTTTGAATATAAACATCAAGTTTTACCTAGTCTCTTGGATTATCTCACAAAATTAGGTGATTGTCTATTTTTACAAAGATGTAAAATCTCTAAATTTAGCTATAAAAATACAGAGTATATTGGAGTTGCTCTTACAGTTGTTTCTTCGTGCTCGTTACCCCCCCCCCCCCCACCCACATACTTTCCAATCATTCGATCAGAGTCACATCCGAGTAGACCTCAGCATTTAGCGGGGCGGCCCGGGCCGGGCCGAAAAAAACCCGGTTATTTCGGGCCGAGAAAATCCTGCTCATGACCGTCCCACTGGGCACGTCTAGCCTCAATTTTCGGGCCGGGCCCGGGCTTGGGCGGTCGCCCACGCATTTTATAGTGTAAAATAGCTAAAAACAGCATTTCAGGCCGGGCTCGGGCCAAGATTTTTTTCGCAGGCTGCAAGATCTGTGCCCACGCCCGCCCAATAAGGTCCGTGGGCGGGCCGGGCTCGGGCCGGGCCAGCGGGTCGGGTCGGGCCGGACTAAAAATGCTCAGGAATACATCCGAGCCCGGTGCACCCAGGGTCCCAGGCTGCTCATTCCCTTCCTTGGTGCCCAGACTTCCATCGGTCCAGTGTAGACCTGAGCATTTCACGGGCCGGACCGAAAAAAACCCAGGGCTTTTCGGGCCGAGAAAATCCTGCCCATGACCGTCCCATGGGACGTGTCGGGCCTCAGTTTTCGGGCCGGGCTCGGGCCGGGCCCGGACTTGGGCGGGCCGCCCGCACATTTTATAGTGTAAAATAACTAAAAACAGCATTTCGGACCGGGCTCGGGTCAAAAAAAAATTTCGCGGGCTTCAAGATCTCTGCCCACACCCGTCCAGTAAGATCCGTGGGCGGACCTGGCGCGGGCCGGGCTAAATATGCTCAGGTATAGTCCAGTGGAGTTGGTTGCTGCGTGCTTTTTTTTGTGTGTGTTTGATGAAAGGTTGCTGCGTGCTTCCCCACCTTACTGCTACTCGCCCCCGCCTCAGCAGCCGCGCGCTCGTGCAGCCAGTCACCTTCGCTGATCGTGAGTTGTGAAGTTGTGATTTGTGAACCGTGTCACCTTCAGACTTCAGTACGTGTTGTTTGCGAGGAGAGCGCGACAACCGGGGTCCTCAACCATAAGAGAATTTATAGTTCTGACTCCCAACTCTTGGAAACGAAAATTGGGAGGAATATCACAAGTCAGTGACAGTAATGTTCGTTCGGCTGGTGGCTGGTGCTGATTTGTTCTGGGAGATAAGTACTGCTGATGCTGATATGTTCTGGGAGAAAAGTTCTGCTGACTGATTGCTAGTGGCTGGTGTGTTCTGAGATAAAATGCTGCTGGTTGGTGGTTGATAAACCAAGCGAACAGTGTTTGGTTTAGACACAGATCAGGGTCCAGTCATTGACAATGCATTATAGGACGGGCAGTTCAATATATGGGGAGAGGCAAACTCTGCACAAACTGCAATTCGAACGTGCAATCTATCTACTGCGATTACACAAACATGAAGTAAAGGAGGCCAACTGGAAAGGGATCAAATGGAACACAACATTAGAATTTTGGCAGAATGAATGAACCACCTGATTCATTTCTGTATTTTGCATATACAACGATGTCTGACAGATGACAATATATAATCAATTATCATGTACAACTATCTTCATTTCTTTCTTTTATGTTTTTAGACAAATAAATTGGTTTAAAACTTATTGAATCTTCTACAACAAAAAATATATATACAATATTATACATATAAAAAAATATTAGGACAGATATGATTTTTTTTTGTTGCTAAGTTACCGGACAAGTTTAAAGTGTGACTTGAGTTATATGAATTTTTTTTTACCGAAATCAGCAGGGGAAACCTTATCTATTTTTTATATAAATTTTGTTCCAATCCCACTTAATTCACTCCCACGGCCCACTGGGAGTCGAACTTGGATCCGCTGGCTGCTACTCAGGTGCTCTAGCCACTAAGCTAGAGGTCCTTTCACAAGTTATATGAAATATTGTTAGTGGATTATACATTTGTGAATAAAAGTATAGCTCAATTTTCTCATCACATGCTCAAATTTTTATGTCAAGGTTGTAGACTCATGAAATGTACCAATTTATATAATTTTTGGACCATATTTAGATATTGTTAGATTCTTTTCACCAAAAGTTATAGGAAGAAGTGATAAATATATTAACAAACTTCTGAAATTGTTCATGTAATTTCATGATTTGAGCTAAAATGGATCATAATTTCTTATTGTCATTTTATGCAATTTTTTATCTTATTTGTGAAAATTTTAGTTCAAATATCAATTAATTTCAATAAACATGATTATAATAATTTAAATCTTAGATAATAGTAAACCACTTCTAAAATTTTTGAAACTCCTCGACAACAACACACACTTAGTGGAATTCATATAAAAAATACCTTATGATGTGTAGGATAAAGTTTTTAACTAGTTAAATAGTTTTAATCCTTCTTATTAATGTAAATATGAAAAAACATTTGTGGTGGCGGATAGCATAAGCACTCACCAGCACAAATGACCTTCATTTGTGCTGACGAGTGCTAATGCCATCCGCAAGCACAAATGTGTTTCTGCTAATGGGTTTTAACATGCGAGTCCGAAGATCTTTTGTATTGACGGATGCTAATTACATCCGCCAACACGTTAATTTCGACATGCCAGCACAAATTGTTTCCGACCTATTAGTGCTAGTAATGCTTGTTTGGCCGTTTGGTCGCAGCGTACACAGGACACAGCTAAGCGACCGACCAACGTGGGTTGTAGACGTTCACCGGTGTGCCATCGCCATGATAGCCATTGTAGATTCCACGGAAAAACAGCAACAGCGCAAGCAAGAGAAAGCGTCTTCAATATTTGCACGCTGCTCTGCAACTCATTTGTGGCACATAGTGCTCTCAAATCAAAACAGCAACAGAAGCATCTTCTGATTTGTGCCAAGAATAATAAAGAAGAAAAAAGACAAAAAAAACACAGAGGTAAATGACTTTACCGGTGATAGAATTGAAATAAAATCATTACCAGTAGTACGGAAAAATTAAGAGATATGCACCTGCTGCTACTGCTAGATTATGGGTGCGTTTGGTAGAGCTTCAAGAGCAGCTTCGGGAGCTGTTTTTGCCGAAGCTCTACCAAATGCATGAAAAAAAAACAGCTCTGCAGCAGAATCGATTCCTGACCCTCCCTCTCTAGAGCTGTTCTGCGGGGGCGAAGCTGCGAAAACGCAGCTCCCCCTGCTCCCTCTGCAGCTCCTCCCATTTTTCCTTTCTTTACCCTCGGGCAAGGGGGCCCACGGGCGGTTGGCGCGCTTGGAGGAGGCCGGCGGGCGCGGTGGAGGACGGGGCGGAAGAGACCGACGGAGGCGCGGAGGTCCACGGCGGAGCTGGTCGAGGCAGCCGTGGGGAGATGGCGAGCGCACCTACGCGGCCGCCGGAGCTTCACGGAGGGGTTGGAGGTGCCGGAGGAGGTAGAGGCGAGGTCCGGCTGGGGCGTGCGCGGGAGAGAGCCGGCGGACTCGGGCGCGGGGGAGATCCGGCGGCCGGCGGTGGAGCTCGAGGCCGGCCGCCGACGGCTCGGGCGCGGGGGAGGTGGAGGGCGCCGCTGGGGAGCTGGTATACCTGAGCATTTTTGGCCCGGCCCGACCCGGCCCGCTGGCCCGGCCCGGGCCCGGCCCGCGCTAGGCCCGCCCACGGACCTTACTGGACGGGCGTGGGCAGAGATCTTGAAGCCCGCGAAAATTTTTTTTGGCCCGAGCCCGGCCCGAAATTCTGTTTTTAGTTACTTTACACTATAAAATGCGCGGGTGGCCCGCCCAAGCCCGGGCCCGGCCCGAAAACTGAGGCCCGACACGTCCCATGGGACGGTCATAGGCAGGATTTGCTCGGCCCGAAAAACCCAGGTTTTTTTTCGGCCCGGCCCGAACCCGGCCCGGCCCGTGGAATGCTCAGGTCTAGGTGCTGGGCGCAGGGGTGGAGGGCGCCGCTGGGGCGAATGGATAAGGCCCCAAGGGCTTGCGGTGGAGATAAGTACGGGGAGGAGAAATAAAAGAAGAGAAAAAAGAGAGGGGAAAAAGGAAAAATAAGAGGAAAAATAAAGAAATCAAAAAGAAAAGTGAAGGGAATTATGGTCATTTCACTCTCTTATCCACCTTACACAGCCAGGAGAAGCTGTTTTGCCAAACGTTTTTCCAAAACAGTTTCAACTTCACCAGAGAATCTGCTCCACCGGCACAGCCACAGCCGGAGCTGCCACAGCCGCAGGCACAGCCCTACCAAACGCACCCTACATTTGGGATCGGCCTTTCTTCTGCTCTGTTTTTGACGTGAGTGTGAGAATCAGAGGTAGCGAAAGGTTTATGGATGGAAACGCCGTACCTCTCACTGGTAGGCGCCTGCGTGTTTATATCGCAAGGAACACCCCCTTGCGTGGGATTTACATCAATGGCGGCGGCGGTCGGCTAGGGGTTGTTACAACAAACTCTATCAACTCTCCTAGCCGGCCAACCACTAGATACACATGCCTAGATACAACTTGTTACACAAGATACATCCTAATATATCTAACACCCCTCCTCAATCACAACCGTCTTAGGTTGAGATTGTGCATGAAATTTTCCAGTTGTCGAACTGTAATGGCCTTCATAAACCCATTAGCTACTTGATCACCCGTAGGTACAAAATCAATCTGCAAAAGACGTCTCATGACTCTTTCTCGGACAAAGTGGTAATCCACTTCTATATGTTTGGTTCTTGCATGAAACACTAGATTAGAGGACAAATACTTTGCACCAAGATTGTCACACCATAACTTGGTTGTCACCGGTGCTTGAACTCCAATTTCCTTTAACAGGGTTTGTATCCACATAATCTCTACCGTAGCGTTAGCAATGACCTTGTACTTAGCTTCTGTACTTGACCTAGAGACTGTGGCTTGTTTTCTTGCACTCCACGATATCAGATTATTAGACCCCAAGAAAATAGCATACCCTCCTGTAGATCTTCTGTCATTAAGAGAGCCTGCCCAATTAGAGTCCGAAAAACCACTAATCAACATAGAATTGCACTTAGTTATTTTTAACCCGATTTTTGTGTCTTGCTTCACATATCTCAATATTCTTTTAACTGTCATCCAATGTACATCAGTAGGAGCATGTAGAAACTGACACACTTTGTTAACAGTAAAAGATATGTCTGGTCTTGTAAGAGTTGAGTATTGTAGAGCACCAACCACACTTCTATAGTTCTTTGCATCATTAGGACCCAACGGAGTTCCCTCATAAGTAGATAACTTTTCAATAGTTGATAGGGGTGTACAAACGGGTTTACAATTCACCATATTCACCTTTGCAAGCAAATCAGAAGCATACCGATCTTGTGATAGAATAATGCCATCAGGTACCTTGTTGACTTCCATGCCAAGAAAGTAATGCAATTCACCTAGGTCCTTCAAAGCAAAATCTTTATTCAGGCTATTCAGTAATCCTGTAGTAGCTTCTTGTGATGAGCTTGCAACTATTATATCATCAACATAGATCAGAACAAACACTGTTATTCCCCCTTTGTTAAAATAAAATAAAGAAGTATCTGCCTTTGATGCGTGAAAACCAAGACTAAGTAGTTTGGTACTCAGGCGTGCATACCATGCACGTGGTGCCTGTTTTAAGCCATACAAAGCCTTATCCAATTTACACACATAATCTAGCCTTGTTTTATCCTCATATCCAGGTGGTTGCTTCATGTATACCTCCTCTTCTAAAACACCATGAAGGAAGGCATTTTGTACATCAAGTTGCCTTAAGCTCCACCCTTTGGAGACCGCAATAGACAAGATAGCTCTAATGGTAGACATTTTTATAACAGGACTAAAGGTATCCTCCTAATCAATTCCATATCTTTGTTTGTATCCTTTAGCTACCAAACGGGCTTTGTACTTGTCCAATGTGCCATCAGCCTTTCTTTTAACTTTAAAGACCCACTTACTATCTATAATATTTCTCCCTTTTACATGTGGAACTAAGTGCCAAGTATTATTTTTCATCAAAGCATTATATTCCACATCCATAGCTGCTTTCCAATTTTTATTGTGCAAAGCTTCCTCTACATTGTATGGTTCACCAGCAGAGTTAAAGAAGCCATACCGGACCTGTCCATCAGTGTATATCTTTGGTTTACGAATGCCATCCTGCAATCTGGTGCGTGGCCTCGGCGGAGACAGAGGAACAGGCGGTGAAGCAGGCGATGCAGGAGATGTAGTTGTTCCTGGCGGCGTAGAAGATCCAGGCAGCAGTGTAGAGGATCCGGAGGGCGCAGGATCTGCGGCAGGTGCTGTCGGAGCAGCAGGCGACACCGCAGCCGTGTCAGACGCGGTGTTCCCTCCCCCATGCGCCGACGTCGTCGTGGCCGTCTGGTTGGCTGGGCGCAAAGGGAGGCAGGACCGCAGCCGCGGCAGGCGACCCTGCAGCCGCGGCAGGCGACCCTGCAGCCGCGTCAGGTGACCCTGCATCCGCGTTAGGTGTGGATCATGAGCCAGATACGCACGGAATCAGGCGCGGATCAACTCCGGGAACTGTGCGTGCGCCGGGGCTGCCTTCTTCATGCGATAAAGACCCTATTTCTTCATTGAATTGATTAGAATTTTCACTATTAGGCACAAGATCACCTACAGATTCGTCCCCCTGTTCAGAATATTGCAAGGAAGAGGGTAGAAGAAGAATTTCTGAGCGAAGTCGTGCACCAGCATTGCTATGTAGACGAGAAAAAGGAAAGACATTCTCATCAAATGTCACATCTCGAGAGATATAGATGCGTCTGGATGAAATATCAAGGCACTTAAACCCTTTGTGAAGATTGTTGTAACCAAGGAAGGCACACTCCTTAGATCTAAAGGCAAGCTTGTGTTTGTTATATGGGCACCAATTAGGCCAACAAGCACACCCAAACACACGTAGAGACGTGTAATCTGGTTTTGTGTGATACAGTCGCTCGAGAGGAGTCTCAAAATTGGTGACCTTGCTAGGAGTGCGGTTAATAAGATAAGTGGCTGCTAGAAATGCCTCATCCCAAAATTTCAAGGGCATATGGGCATGTGCTAGGAGAGACAAACCTACTTCCACAATATGTCTATGTTTCCTTTCAGCTGGGCCATTTTGTTGGTGGGCGTGTGGACAGGAGACTAGATGAGAGATGCCTATCTTTGTGAAGAAGGAGTTAAGCTTCTCATATTCACCACCCCAATCAGATTGAACCGCAAGGATTTTGCGACCAAAGAATCTCTCAACTAGGTTTTGGAAGTCTCGAAATTTCTCAAAAACTTCAGACTTATGTTTCAAGAGATACACCCATGTAAATTTACTATAATCATCTATGAAGCTAACATAGTACTTAAAACGCCCAACAGATTCAGGTGCTGCACCCCAAACATCAGAAAAAATCAATTCAAGAGGTTGAGAGGAAACACTTGTTGAAGTAGGATAGGGAAGTTGATGACTCTTTTCCCTTTTGGCACGCATCACACACAACATCTTTATTCAATTCAGATAAAAAAGGAAGTTTGTGGTTCTTGAGAACCCTTTCAACAATGGTAAAAGACGGATGTCCTAAACGACTGTGCCATCTATCAAGTGACACTTTATTGACGCCAAAAACTTGCTTGGATGTTGTGGAAGGAAGGGGATACAACCCCTTTCGGCAAGGCCCCTCAACCAGAGTGTTCTTCGTGTCCCGATCCTTTATAAGAAAGAAGTTTGGGTGAAACTCAAGAAAAACATTATTATAAGATGTGAGGTGATGAACTGAAACAAGATTCTTTTTGGTGGAAGGAACATGAAGAATATTACGAAGTTGAAGGCTACGAACAAGGGTACGAATTGTAGAATGACCAATATGCCTAATGTTCATACCTGCTCCACTAGCGGTGTGAATCTAATCCCCGCCATTGTACTTCTCACGGACGGCCAATTTTTCCAGCTCCCCCGTGATGTGATCTGTTGCACCCGTGTCAGTGTACCAGGTGTTGTCGATGGAGTAGGAGTTCATGGCTGCAGATGCGTTTCTCTCTTCAGGAACATAATCTTCCTCAAACCGGTGCCAGCACCGATCTGCAGCATGCCCAAACTTGAGGCACACTTGGCACTGGACCTTGGAGTTGCCTCCATTGGTTCCACCACGACTGGTGTTACCACGTCCAGCACCTCCACCTTGGCGATGATTGTTGGGGGCGCTGTTGTTGTCGTCCCCGTCCTCCTTGGCCACGCCCACGGTTGCCACCGCGACCACGACCGAAGCCTCCACGTCCACCCCGGTTGGCCGTGTTGGCCGAGGAACCGGAGTTGCCATTGCCTAGCAGATCCATACGAGTCTCAAATGCAAGAAGTTGAGCATATGCATCACTTACAGTAACCAGATTTGTCTTCACAAGGAGTGCAGACACCACTGGATTGAACTCGAGATCAAGGTCGAAGAAGATGTAGGTAAGGAGCTCTTTATCTTCTATCTTCTTCCCAACAGCCGCCATGTCATCCGCCAAGGTACGCATCTTGCCAATGTACTCGGAGATGGATTGGGTGCCTTTGTTTGCAGTGGCGAGGGCAAGCCTCGTGTTCACGGCCCTGGCGCGGTTCTGCGAGGCATACATTGCCTCAATCGCAGACCACAGCTTCACCGCCGTCTCCTGGGCAGCAACTTGGGAGAGTACATCCCGGCTAAGCGAGCTAAGGACGAAACTCAGGACCTGTTGGTCCTTGGCGTACCACTCCTCGTACGCCAGATTGGGGACATCTGCATCTTTGTCGTCGCTGCCCTTGCCGGGAATTTCATCAGCAGGAGCAGGTGTTGCGCCGGTCAAGTGGCCAATCATGCGCGCCCCTTTGACAGCAGCAAGGATCTGCGCCTTCCACATGGCATGGTTGGTTTTACCGAGCTTCTCGGTGACGGTCACGCCCATGAAAGGGCTGCCGATGACGGCGGAGGAAGACATGGTAGGTAGATGGGTTTCTTTGGAAGACAGTGGGGTTTTAGATGGAATTGGCTCTGATACCATGTGAGAATCAGAGGTAGCGGAAGGTTTATGGATGGAAACGCCGTACCTCTCGCTGGTAGGCGCCTGCGTGTTTATATGGCAAGGAACACCCCCTTGTGTGGGATTTACATCAATGGCGGCGGCGGCTGGCTAGGGGTTGTTACAACAAACTCTATCAACTCTCCTAGTCGGCCAACCACTAGATACACATGCTTAGATACAACTTATTACACAATATACATCCTAATATATCTAACAGTGAGCTGCCATGCTCAGTATAGCATATATCAAATATACAAAGCAAAGAAAGAATTATGCCAAGAAAATAAAAAAACGTGAACCATCTTCAATATATACCCTGGGATTCTACCTGGGGCTAGTTTATGGGTGATGACCACAGCAACGGAGGCCAAATACATGACAGACAGGCATGAATCACGATTTTTATATTACATAAAAAAAAAGTAGCTAACAAGCCCGGGCGAGCCAGAACTCGGAGAAACCTAGTATTTGGGGAAAAAAACACTCCCACTGCCCGCGTGTGCACTTAAGGCTTGAATTTAGGGCAAGAGACCACGAAAATTATTGTTTCCTAGATAGAGTATTTTCAATTGACTAAGATAGCTAATGGAGGATGGGATCGGTCCGATGAAGTTATTGTTTTCAAGATGGAGATGTTCTAGATTTGTCAACTTCCGGATCCAATAATGTTCTTCGATTATACCGGTAAGATTGTTATTGCTTAGCCACAGGCTTGTTAGGCCGCGAAGGTTTCCTATGCTTGCTGGAACTGTTCCTTGTAGGGCGTTTCCGTCCAAATAAAGATACTGAAGGTTGTAAGACAGGTTACCAACTGAGTTTGGTATGTTTCCTCGAAGTCGATTCTCTGACAATGAGAGTCCCTCTAGAAAAGTACAATTTCCCAATGCATGTAAGAATTCCCAGCTCTCATTGTCGCTTGCTCCAATCGTGTTATTATTATCAAGCTTGAGGAACCTAAGATTTAGAAGCTTACCGAAGGAACTAGGGGCTTGACCAAAGAAATTGTTAGCCGATAAATCCAACGCCTCTAGATTTGTCGAGTTGTTGAGGAAAGTTGGGAGGCGACCTCCAAACAGGTTGCTACCCAACAAAAACCATCGGAGATTAGGAAGGTTATCACCAACGTTTGGTGGCAACATTGTAACATCCCTGATGTTACTTCAGTTGAGTACTTCAATTACTCATGATAATCAAGGTTAATTAGTCCCTAAGCATGTTTTGCTTGATTGTGCACACTTTTGCACTTAAACCCTTGGTCAAACTCTCAAATCATGGTCAAACCCCTGAGTGCTCCTTAAAGCTGAAATGGTTTTCTTGCGCGTTCTCCAAATTTCTCTATAGAAGTTCAAAATCGGCCAATATAAAAGTTGTTCCTTATTTCCGGGGACACATTTTTCATAATTGGCGGACATTCAAATTTTGAGTGCAAAGCCGCGAAAATTCGAGATGAAGTTCCTGTGCACAGTAATTCCGGGCCGAGTTTTTCCTGAAGTTCAACGCGTTTTTGCCACAAATCCGTTGATCAAAACATATGTCGCCCTTTGCGAAAGTTGTAGGTCTATAGCTCCTCTACAACTTCTAGTTTTGGAGATTTTCAAGTTTGTTATCACTTTTTGAAGTTTGACAAATTTGAATACGGGTTCAGGAAACTGAAAACAGGGCCGGGCGACGTCGTTGCCGTCTTCGTGCGCGTCGCGCCCGCGCGCTCCCGCCGACCGTGGTCAATCCACGTGGCGCCCGCGCGTTTTTCCGGCGTACGGATCCTCGGCGTCTTCACGGTGGACCCGAAGCCCACACTGGACCCTCCGCCCGCACCGGTTCACGAACGCCGCGTCCAGCTCGAGCGTCGCACCGGAACAGGCCACGCGCCGCGCCCGCGCGGCGTCTCGCGCATGCAGGCACACCAGTTGGCGTTGCCGCGCGTTAAGGCACCGCCCGACCTCGCTCGTCTCGTTGAGTAACGCCGTGGCCGCTCGTTTCGCCACCCGCGCAGAGCCGTGCTTCGGCGGAGCAAGAGCAGGGCCGCCGCCGCCATTTTTCCCATGCCGCCGCTACTAGCCAAGCTCCTTCCATGCCGTGCCGCGCCTTCTCTTCCCCTCCAAACGCGCGCACACCCCCACTGCTCCTTCTGTAGCCCCGCCAAGCCGTCGTCGGTCCGCCGGACTGCACCGTCGCCGTGCAGGCGCCACCGCGGCGGACTGGGCAGGGCCGCGCCGCCGTGAGCGCCCAGCGAGGTCGCTCCCGGTCCGGTCGCCGCCCTACAACCCTCTGGCAAGGTCAGTAGCAGCCCGTGCCGCCCCCTCCGGCGAAGTTCGGCCGTCGCCGGCCGGGAATTCCGCCGCCGGTGAAGCCTCCCGGCCGCAGGACTCAATTGCAAGGTTTGAACTCTTTCTAGGGAGTTTTCCGTAAACCAGGGACCTCTGCGTAATTTTGCGAAAATAGTACAAGGGTCCTCCTGTAAAAGCTGTTTTAGGTTTTAGCTGCAACTTCAAAAATCCGTATAAAATCGTAGAAAAATCATAAAAATGCAAATCCATTTTTTTGGGTTCCTGGTGAAGAAACATACATTTTCTAGAAAGCATGTATAGGGTTTTTCTGTGTAGTTTTTGAATTAAAATTCAAACTCAGTTTGAGGTGTTTTTAGTGTAGTTTAAACTATACACATGATATGGAGTTGAATTTTGGATATGTTACTCTTTATGGCATGTTTAGATTTGTGACCAAAGTTGGCATGAGTTTGATGTGTAGATATTTAATTATGATTTATGTAAGCTTTATACTAGTTTAATCTTGATGCTTTTTATAGCTCTTTTAATAAACTTTTCTTTAAGCACAAGTGCACCCTAGGGCTTTGTCCTGATGAATAGTGCCTTTGGTAGAATGGATGTGATTTTAGGATGTGTTTTGATATGTGTTTTGGATTTAATCTTGTGTAGGGTGATAATTTAATAACTCAAAATATAAATAAGATCTATACTTGAGCCTTGGCCAGAGGCTTAGATTTGACATGTATGACTTGTAGGAGAAAGTTGAGATCAAAAAGTTTAGTAAATCTTTTTATATGAATTAATGGTGATTTACTAGGCTGAAACTTGTCTTTTTCATATGAATTAATTTATAAATGATCTTAAAGCCAAATTTTGGTGTGCGAGCTTAGATTAGGTGTATCTTGCTGTGTGCAGAAGCTAGGATTTATTTGATGAGTTTTTATTTTAATTTGGATTTAAGGTTGATAGGCTTGTTTTAATGAATTAATAAAAATAATTGGTAAATAAAGAGTTAAATTGCAAAACCATGCTATGTTTCTGTTTTAAGTTCACAATCACCACCCCTACTGTTTTTGTGAAGTTGTTTAGTTGATTTGAGTGTATATGTGTACACCGTCACCGTTTAAATGAATTAAATGAACTCCGCTCCACCCCACACACCCACTTTTATGGTTATGAGTAAAATAGATAGTTATAGATATATGTGGCCAACAAGAGTTGGTTAGGTGGTAATTTTTTTCTCCCATCATAACCATAACCTAATGCATGTGCATATGTCGTTCGTGTAGAGCTCCCGGACGGCACGTATACGCTCGTGCAGGAGGACGAGGTAGCAGCGGAAGCTAACTACGCCGTAGTGCAAGAAGACCCGGGCCAAAGTCCGGAAGAGCCCAAGGCTGTTGCTAACTTAGAAGAAGGCAAGCACCAGAATCACATATAACCTTTTGGATTTAAAACTTATGTTCTTTTACTTTTTAGCATTTAATGTTACTTTGTACATTTAAGTTTCAGGAGTTGTTTTGAAACCTAGATGCATGATCCTTAGGACTCCTATGTTCTTTTACTAGTATGTTAGGAACGCTAGTGCCATGCTTTAAGGACACGGTACAAGTCGAGTAATGACTCATTGCTCGCGAGATATAGGATGCTTATGTTGGAATCATAAGTTGGATAAATTGACTCGCTCATGTGGTAAGAGCAATGGGTTCGGTCTCGACCGAGTAGCATGGTGCTGGTCTAAGCTATTGAACGTACCAAGTGCTTGTCGGGAATGAGACCGGTAAGCCTAGTACCTAATGAACCAGTGCAGGAATTTTATTACTACTAATCTTGAGATGCGTCTCCCGGTTCGCTACCGGTAGTGCAAGTGCGATTCTGGACGTGCCATGTTTGGGCGTACCAGTAAACCTTGTACTTGGGACTGTATCATCTTTTCCTAATCTGGGGAATGACGGGAACCGCCTGGTTGGGGTAGACACTGCACTTGGTCTGCCTTCTTCCGTGTATCTTGGGTTTACCTTGCAAGGATATAAATCGATCGATCGTCGGTCACTCGCCGTTATCTGAGTCGGCTTGACCACTGGCTACCCCATGTTTATTTATAGAACATTTCGGATTAATATTGTTGGATGATTAATCTTGTTTGTACAACCATGCTTGCTTAGCTAGGTGCTTACCTAGAATGGTTAACATACTAGAACTTGAGCTAAAATTTGAAAGTAAGGATCAACTCTTAGTTGCTTTTGGCAAAACAAACCCACCAGCCAAAAAGCCTTGCATATCTAGCTGTGTCTTTTATTTTTTTTGTCGGGTCAGTCTTGCTGAGTATTAGTATACTCAGCCTTGCTTTTGTTGTTGTTTTCAGGTAACCCCATCTGGCCTGGATCTATTCCAGATGGTTGGGAACTTGAGTGGGAGAACGATGTTGATGAGTGATACTCTATGGATGGCCTCCCATGTGTATCTTCCGCTAGATTTATTTCTGTTGTTTAAACTCTGAAACACCTTTACTTTTATGTTCGAAAACCTGGTTTGTAATAATGTGAACTTATGAACTTTTATGTAATGTAATATTGCACTCTGGTCCCGCCTTCGTGTGGGCTTAGCGCATAACTCGATCCTGTGTAAATGATTTACCGGGCATGCCCCGGCAGAGGCGACAGAATAGTTCTTTATTATTGCTTAATGGCCAGGTGGACAGGCTTAGGCGATAATACGAAATTATTTTGGGCGGTTCTGTCACAAACATTCCCTCTAGCATATTGTACTGAAAGCACAAAACTTGAATAGATGACATATTTAGGAGGGATTGTGGTATAGTACCAGATAGGCCGTTATAACGAAGGAACAGAAGCGATAGTTTCGACAATTTTCCCAGCACATAGGGGATGCTTCCTGTGAGCTGATTATGTTGCAGATCGATTACTTGCATCTGGGAGATGTTTCCGATGGTTGCGGGTATGATTCCTGTGAGATTGTTACCGTGAGGTTCCAAATCCAAAAGCTTGCGGAGGAGACCCACTTTGGGAGGAATTTCACCAACCAGAAAATTTCGAGAGAGGTTTAACCATCTTAGGGTGGAACAGTTTGTAAGCGCATCTGGAATTCTACCATGCAACGAGTTATTCCCAACATCAAGGAACTTTAGCTTGCCGAGATGGTTCAGAGGTGGTAACCTGCCAGAGAGAGTGTTGGAGGACAGGTCGAGTTCCCGGAGCATTGATAAGTTTCCACGGTAGGGGGAAACATGACCTGTCAAGCCTTGGCCGCCAAGACTCAGCTTTGTGACACGCCCTGGATGTTTCCTGGAACACAAGACGCCCTTCCACTGGCAGAAGTGGGTGGTTGTGTTCCACGTGCTCAGAGCTCCGTTTGGGTCGTTGATGATTGCCTTCTTGAAATTGAGCAGCGAGAGCATATCGCTGCGATATCCGCCGCCGACCATCGAGCAGTGATTGTTGTTGCAGATTGCGTGGCACAGCAGCACCAGTGACAGCAGCACGCGCATGGTGTGCTTCGCTCCTCCTGGTCTCAAGGTCTGTGAAAATCACAATGGGCGCAGAGGTAACGTTTGAGAGGATGAGTAGCCAAAACAAAACAAACAGCATGACTTCAGAGATAATCTTGCTACCTGGCTGATGGATTCGATTCCCAACCGCAAGCAACGGGCGAGGTGACAGGTGAGGAAACAAAACCCTGATCCACGATCGGGCTCGGGTGCAGCGCACGACATGGCAGCCTTTCGAGGTTTTGCACCCTTGTCGGTCTGCTCCCGTTCCCGCGGCGCCGATCGAAGAAGAATCTGCGACTGCGATGATGCGCGTTTCAAAGCCAGAGGCAGGCACCGCTAAAATAAACCGCTGCTTTTTTTTAGCCTAAATAAATCGCTGCTGTTACTAGGCATAGGAGCATTTCCCTCCACACACGTCACATTCGCTCATCTACCACCACAATCAAGATCAGCTTGACCGCTGTTGCATGCATTGCATCAACGGACAACCGGTAACCCTGACCCCGTCAAACTTTATAATAAGCAAAAATATTGTTTATGGGGTATTATTGGAAAAATTATCTCGATAGAAAAGTGAAAAATATCATGCATGAAAAAACGGTGTTCAGAGGAGAAATCACAGTAACCAAAATAACATATTTTTATATAATTACAGATTTACTCATTTATAAAAAGTACTTCATACCTTATACATTTTTCAATAATACCTCAATACCACATATATCACCCATGTATACCACTTATACAGTGTAAGTTTTAGTAATATACAATTAATCTCAACCGTCGAATCCTTTCGTACAAAGGTATAGAATGGTACAGTGTAACAAGACAACAGTGGCGGAGCCACCAATATGGCAAGCCATTGCGGCTGCCACACCGGACCGCCTGCATGTACTTGATGATAATATATTCATGAAATGCTCTGAGGCCTTAAAACATCGAAGAATGAATTTTCCTTGAATGTCTTACCTCACTTAGTGCTTCCATAGTATTGACGAAGGGCTAGACTAGGGTTGACCAAGTCATCCCTCTAGTCCTCGACACGTGGCCAAGGGGGCCCGCAACGAGCGGGACCCACGACTAAGATGGAGGTCATTGTTCCACCCAAGGAATTGTCCATTCGCACAACTCCGTCTCCGACTAGTCCGTGGTTCGCACAACTAGCTCTCCGTCTCCAACTAGTATGCGGTTCGCACGACTAGTCTCCGTCTCCAACCACTTGTCGATTCGCACGACAAGTTGTCCGTTACCGACCAGTTCCTCACTCGCACAACTAGTCTCCGTCTCCGACTAGCAGTCCCTTCGCACCTAAGCAACCTCCAGCGGATCCCATGCCCGATTAGCTCCATCCCGCTCTGGAAGTGACTACTCGGCGTCGTCCGCTGCTTTTGCCCACACCAAACCGTACCCACTTGGCGTCCCCATTGTAGAAGGGATGGGCGTTCACCTGCTGCCACGGGGGCCACAATGGAAATTTTTTTGTCCCCCTCCCAGGAGCTCCACAGTGCTCGGGAATAATGCATATCTACCCCGCATGCGTCAGCCACCGTCCAAAAGGAGTACAGTACCGGTCGACATCAGCTCCAAACCACTCGGAAGCATGCCTGAGAAGCCATCCACGCCGAACTACTCAGAGCCAACTACCCCGGTCAAGCAGAGTGCCCACTCCATCAAAGCCTATTCACCGCGTACGACCGCCAATCCAAGATGAAGGATGACGCACCGACACTATTACGCCAACTATAATTCGTTTTTTACCCTTTTCCCTACGGCTCCCCTTTTGACTATAAAAGGAAAAGCAGAGTCCATGCAAGATAGGTTCACGTTTTCACATGCACACCCACACGAACTCAACTAGCTCCACAGGGACTTGGGTACAACAACCCTCTTCCGACTAGTTTGTAACCCCCACTACAAATTTAGGCATAAAGAACACCCTTTTTAGACTGGACGCAGGGCTCCTCGGGCCTGAACCGGTATAAACCCTGTATCTCTTGTGCCACCATCCGGTCCCCGACACGTGATTGTAGAAATCGTACTTGCCGGTGGTAGCAGACCCCGACAAGTATGTTCACTCAATTATCCACTTATCAATGTTTGAAATTTTCATACAATTGTGATTTACACGATGATCTTTAGTATATTTATGCAATTTGATAACTATATCTATAATCAGTAATAGTAACTTCACCATAGGTAGATTTTGATCTTGAGTCCACCACTGCAGAACAAGTAGCGTGCCCAAGAGATTCGCACCTGCTTTGGTTTGATCTCCAGCATCTTTGTGCTGCGCCAGAAGAAGGATGCGTGCGCATCGCAAACTAGATGCTCGCTTGCTCGGAAAGCTCGGGTCGCCAGCGTTTAAAGTTGTTTCTTCGTGCTCCTTGCATCCACATACTTTCCAATCGTTCGATCACAATCACACCACTGTTCCACGCAGCAGCGGTGACCTTGACTCATCGTAGCCTTGGTAAGGTGAGCTGTTCAACGCAGGCCATCAGGATGACTGGACGAGCTCAAACTCGGTTGTCGTACTACACGATAATCGCTTCCGAACAAGAGTTGCCTTCAGTACATGTTGTTTGCAATGAACGCGACAACCATCAGAAACTAAGCAAGCTAGTGTCAAGCGTCGTGTCAGGAATCCAAGACGAAGCGTGGTCCTGGATGGAAGCGGGAACCAAGCAGCGAGAGCAAGCCATCGGGGCACCGAGTAGGCCATACAGACTTCCACCCCACACCAAATACACCGACCAATTTTAATCAATAATCCTGACTCCCAATGTCTTGGAAAAATTGAGAGGAATATCACGAGTCGTGACCATAATGTTCATGTTTGGTTTAGATACACATCACGGTCCAGTCATTGGCAATGCATTAGGCCAGTCTCAGTGGAGATGTCATGAACACGATTACCTAGAGTGATACATCATCTTAAAAACATTTGAAACTATAATGAAACACCTTCCTCTCAATGTATAGTTTCATCTATTGTTGTTTTCTAGGTTGCATGCAAGACACAAGCTGTCTAGGTAACTGTGTAGGGAGGGTTTCATCCTCATGAAACTCATTTTACCTCTTTTCATTAATACACTGTCACATCATCAAAAGTGTGGCAGTCTATTTAATGTCCATGAAACCCCCACTGAGATTGACCTTATAGTACGTGGGCACTTCAATGGGGAGAGGCAAACTCTGCGCAAACTGCAATTCGAACGCGCGATCTATCTACTGCGATCACACAAACATGAAGTAAAGGAGGCCAACTGGAAGGGGATGGAATGGAACACAACCTTAGAATTTGAATTTTGGCAGAATGAATGAACCACCTGATTCATTTCTGTATTTTGCATATACAACGATATCTGACAAATAACAATATATACTCAATTATCGTGTACCGAGCAACATAAGGCAAAATTAGTCAGTGAGGTTGCTAGGAAACTTACAAAATCGTTTCCACTCGTTTTGGGTGTGGAAGTTCTGGTTCATACTTTGCTCTCCAAAAAGTAGGTTGACGAAACAGCCAGACCAGCGGAGTCGTAAGTCCGCACAAGCCGCTGCCTCTTTCCTGGCGACTCCATCCAACAAAACTCCAAGTGGAAAGAATCTAACTGCACGACGGATTTGCTGATGTCTGATGGATATCCCATGTACATTCCACCAGGTAGCAATGTGATTTCATATCCTCCATCAAACTGAAGCAAATTGTTGTTTGCTGATCCTGTCCAGTTCACCGTTGTTGTTGTGCTAGTTCCAGATTTTGTTGATTTAGTATCCTATGCACAGGAGTAGAAATATATTTACATTTAGTTGAAAAAAAATGTAGCAATACTGAAAATGATCAAGTGACCATAAAGTGCCTTTTATATTGTAAAAAGTGGCATGAAGCATATATAACTTTGTTAGACTTCTTTTTTCTGTTTTTGTAAATAACAAATTTGGATAAGATATATGAAAGAGCACATGCGTTTTTTATTTGAAACAGGTACTCCCGTTTGCATTGCATTCCTTGGAAATAACCAAATCCAGTACAGCACAGTTCAAGGAGAGAAACAGTAAGAGCACAATTCATTCTGTTGCACATAATGATACAGGGATGGTCGATTAGTTCCATTTGCACATATTTTAGTTAAAACTATACGATTCAAACCATGGGAGTATTTTTAAAGTGCAAAGTATGTATATTAAACCAGAACTATGAAGCATACCTGAATCAGCCTGCCATTGCTATCCATTTCAAGGACAACAGCTGTATCTGCTTCAGCAAGGGTTGCTCCATATACCCCACTCCTCTTAGTCACAGAATGCCCCTCCCATCTTCCAAGTAGTGCATTTATCCTATCACTGCTGGCACTCTAGTGACAAATGAATACCATTGGGCTTGATTCAGTAATATTGTTTTCACAGATTTCAGCAATTGACTAAAAGAACTCACCTCAGGATCAACTGAAGAGTCGAAACATGACTGTGGCACTGTATATCCCTGCTTTTCATGGAAAACCAGAAGGGTATCGAGCACTCCCTTTGGGTCCATTATGTGGAAAGCCCTCACTCGGCCATTGCCTTCAAGGGAGTAAAGACAATTCTCGCATACAATAGATGGCTTACGAGAAGGTATCTTCAAGTTTCTGGTGAAGATAAAATAGATATGTCACACCTCCTAGAAGAGTGTCAGATATTAGGAAGCACCTAAGTTTATGGCTTAGTATTGTTTACTTGGGGGAGTCTTCAGCAGTATCATCTTCGCCAAGCACACCAACCCGAAGTACAGTCTCCAGCATTCCTGCAGTCTGGTACCTCAGAGCGAATGCCTTCTCTTTGGGAAAGAATCCTATCTGTACACTAAACGATATCACTCATTAACTAAGGTCACTGATGTACAAAGTTTTACATGGAAGATTAGAGGGAAATTTCAGTGCACCTGCTGATACTTGTCCACAGTGAACATGTTTGTCTCTTTGATTTTGTACTCCACCCACTCTGGTTCAGAATCCTCCTCGTCAAGAATTGATATCCTAGAGGAAGCTTGCTTAATATACAGCCTGCAATCACAAATTTTGAAGCACATCACTCAGAGCTCCAGAGCAGATGAAAACGACCAAAGCATTGAATATAATGATCAGCCAAAGAGTCGACATAGGCAAGGAATACTACGCATAATCAGGTTAAAACATTACTAATTACATATATGTGGTGACTGAATCGGAGTGTGACAACCGAGTCAAACACGTCTCATACATGATTGGGTAGTAAATATCACTGAAACTGAGAGGGAGCATTACGATTGGAGGAGGCTGATGAGGTCGTCCTCTCCGTACGTGCTCACGGACAAGCGCGTGCTAATGTCCTGTAGCACCTTCCCATGCGCGTCGAATTGCTAAGCAAAACAAAAGCGCACGCGCAAGCAACATTCAGCGCAATCACGAATGGGGAACACAAGAAACAGGCTTGAAGGTCAGAACAATGGCGGGGAAGATGGTGCGTACATAGAAGGATCCGTTCCATCTTCCGACGTTGAGGTCGAAGAACCGGTGAAGGTTGTCGATGCTCATCGCATCGTCGTCGTCCACCTCTGGCGCCCCCGCGACCGCGGCGCGGGCGCGCAGCCGGCCGCCCCGGAACTGGCTGCCGCGGAGCGCGGCGCGGAGAAGGCGACGGTGGACGGTGCGAGGCTGAGGGACGGCGGAGGCGACGACGCGGAGGCCTGCGAAGGTTTCCGCCATGGCTGAGTGGAGTGGGAAGCGGCAGAGTGCTCTGCTGTTGTTATGTTCGGTTAAGCCTTATCGCCGGTGATGAAGACGAAATACTCGTATTTTATGCTCAGGCGCCAGTTTAGCTATAAAACGTATTTCACGTGGTACAGCACTTTAGCAGGAAAGCGTATTTTCTACGGCTAGATTGAGATTACATCTTCCCATAAAAGATGTAAATTCAGATTTAGATATAATGTTATTATGACGAAGAAAGAATAAAATATTGAATTCATATACATAGTGATGGAGCCGGGCCAGTGCCTAATGTTTTACATTGGAGGAATTTGACACACGCCTAGGGCCATGGCCATAGTGGCTTTAGACTCAGCTCTGTCACTACATATAGAATTAAGAGATATTGGGTTGGGGTATTACATCGTGCATGGTTAGACCTAACCGTCTGAGGCAGTTCCAACATTTGTTCTATTGATGCAGAGATAGTTCTTAGAATTTTTTAATTCAAAAACAGTGTTGAAATGAAGCGATCAACAGAAGTGGAGTGCCAGCTCGCTCGGATCCCGAGGGGACTTCCACTCTCAAGTACGAGCAGCTCGACCGTGTTTTTTTACTACGCTGACTTTTTTACTATATCTAAGAGCTACGTTGGCTCTAATTATTGGAGAGAGCTTAAAAGTGGGCAATTACATGAGGGTAGCTCTCACATTTTTTTCTAAGAGGGTGACCAAAGGAGAGAGAGTGAGAGAGTGACAATTGATGTGCTACATGTTGAAGCGTTAGAGCTAAGCTAGCATTTCTTTGGTATCGGAGTCAGATTAAGAACCGGAGCTAAGGACTAAATAATTATTTGTGCTCGTTGTTAAAAGCTACTATAGGAACAACACGAGAGATGAAAGATAAAATCTAGAGTTAGTGCCAACGTGGAGCCCGTCAATGGTGCTATCCAGGTGCCATAGGTTAGAGCATTTCGTGTTAAGTTAGCCTCTTCTTATGGATCCCATGCTATCACTTCTTGGTTGAGTTAAACGTTAGAGTTACTTTGAGATTTGGTGAGTGTGAGTGTGACAGTCGTTGTCACGCCCTAAAATATGTGATAGTGCCGCATGTGTAGGAAAATAATTTCATACACATTTAAGGCATAAGTGAACATCATTAACAGCAAGCCAAACTTTATTCATTTCTAAGTTACATGTACAAGATTTATTTGTCCCTATGTCTAATACACGTATCAACATTTTTTTGGGTTATCTCAGCTGGAAGTCTACACTTATTCCTTGTTTTTATTTATGAAGATGGAGCAGTAGTGGTTGTCTAGTTGTTGTCTATGCATGCATGTCATCATCACCTTCCCCAATCAAATGAGAACTATCATCCTTCCTCTATGTGCATACCAAAGGAAAAGCTAACATGAGTATGTTTACCATACTCAACAAGAATAATAGAGGATTAAGAAATAAATAAAAGATTTTCAGTTATAATAATACATATAAGACTATACTCTTCAGAGATATTTTCACATATACCATCATATTCTTCCACCATTAATTTTTATTAGTGCCTTTCATCTGAGAATCTGTGGCATCAAAAGGCCCTACTCGTTTGAGCTATTCTTGCTCATACTAACCACAACCAATTTGTGCATTATTATTTCAGGTTTTGGTCGTCTCAGACTGAGCATACCAATACTTATCCATATTATCACAGTATTATGCAACTAATTAATAGCATTCGAGTGTCTTACTGGTTCAAATCATATAATAGCTCATGACAGATTCTTCATAAACCAGTTTATCACATAATTAGTTTAGAGTAGTTTAACGGATATGCGCAGTCTTGCTTTGACTGATGAGTACTCCTTCCTCTATTAACTCTTCTATGGTGATAGGTCTTGAGCTTGCTCCTTCCTCCCAACGACTCTGGTCTAAAAACCTATGTTTGTAGGTGTTCTTTATGTGTGGTGCAAGTACAACATGAACGTATGGACTCCCTACTTATAGAAGTGAACAGTAGAAATATATACAACGTTGTAAATGAGAGTTTGTGATTATCTCTTTCTCTCAATTTTTGTTTTTACCGTATGATCTTATCTCATTTCATCCTGATCCATTTACCTCAAGTTGTGGTGGCCATGACGTGAGTAGCAATGAGTACTTGCCTAGCTATTTCTCTCGTTCGCTCTCTCTTATTCAAATTATTACTGCCGACATGTTTACCCTTTTTGAGAACAATTGTCCAATTATTATTTTTATATACATATATTACTAATAGTATTTAAAATATAGGATCTTACTGTAGTCTCCTCGCAACGGATAAAATGCTGAGACACAACTTGTTCATCTTATCGTTTACCGTAGGTCATGGTGGCACAATGTGGCAAATCAACTTGATCTTCCAAAGTTCCGAATTTCATGGACATCCCACGCATATGCATAGCACACAATCAGGTAGCAGCACACCGCACAATCGCATACGTACAAGTTCCATCCTCCGAGTGCCCAGATCTTAATTTATTATGTTCATACAATCTTACTATGTTTGATTAAGCCTGGAATTATTGTTTCGTAATTAATTTATTAAATAGGTAGACATTTATTCATTTCAATTCTCCTCAATCACTATGTGCTCGAGTAATAGGAAGTATGATTTGGTTGTGAGAAACGTAAAAAGAAACCAAGGCCAAAAGCAGCAGTTCAATCTAAAAAAAAAAGGTGCTCTTGATAAATTTATTGTAACAAATCCTATTTTATTTACTAAAGGGTAATACTTTTCAGTAAAACATGATGTCAGTATTGTTTCCAAACAACTACCGAGTTAGCACCTACATATACTACTGACATTTGCCAGTGCTGTTCATAACCCCCGATCGGCCGATCGTAACTCGTAAGTTTCGAGAAAATACACATACGGTAACCACCGACTCTTGAACTAGAATACAACAATGAAGCTGTTTCGATTGTGTGAGTACCCGATGTGCCATTTACCTGATGCAACAAGCTGCTTTTCATCCACAAGGCCAGGATATAAACTGATACAATCTTACAAATGCTGATTCCAGAAAAATCCAATCAGCTACAGGTTAGACGAAAGCATTTTGGTACACAGCACGCGTGTATGAGATACAAAATAAATTGAACTGGCAAGATAGCCTGCCTTCCGTAAACCATAATGATGCAGATGCTAACTTCAATTAGCTCCAGGTGTCGACAGGCGATGCAATATTTGTATGAGCGTCAACTGCACGCCGCAACTCTTCAAGGAAGTTCATCTATAATCCCAATACTCCCCAGCAAGAAATTAGAATATTGGAAAAGGACGTGTAGGAGGAAATCATGGCAAGAATTTCTACTACAATCCATACCTGATGTGGAAGCTTCAGGTGACCCCATGACGTGCTAGTAGATCCAGAATACATTACTGGTTTATCTGGACAAACATCAAGATAGCAAAGTTAACAGCATTAACAGGTCTCCATTTCTTTGTTTGTTGTTTCATACAGGCATCACTGACAGTCTGACACGGACAAACCAGTATTTGAGGTGTCAGGTTGATACACTGAGTTCATCAGTATATAGTATTTATAACATGCTATTTAAATTATCAGTTCATCAAGAGAAACATTTCCAGGTAGCAAGTAGCCTGCCCTAAAAGAACTTTAGCATGCCCACAGGAACCAAGGGGCTTTCTTTCATCACGGCCCTTCACCCGAGTGATCAGGCTGTGAGGGAATATCATTTTTCTTCAATTTTATCAGGTGTGATTGTAATCTGACTCTATAGTGGGGTGTGTGTTGAGTGTTGTATCTCTCTTCTATTAATGCAATCGATATGCAACTCTCCCACGTGTTTGAGAAAAAAAATATAAAAGAACAGTATCCCCAACTTTGCTTGACTACTGTTGTTTAATGTTGTAGAGCATGACTTTATCTAGCTATCTACCCAATATGAGCATCAATATTCTAAGAGTTGCCACAGAGTATATGCACATACACTTCTACACAAATATGAAATTCTCAATTTTAAGAAACTGCTGCAATAGGTTTAAGGCACAAGAAAATAAATATTAGTCATGCATAGCGCTATGATATATCAACATATGTAGCAGTACAAAAATAATCTCAACTTTCAAGTTTTCACACATCACAACTAAGGTCCTAATTTTCTCACTGCCACAGTGGCTCTTGACCATTGAAGACTCAAGTATTTGCTTTATCAGCTATTGTGGATAAATGTAAAGTTTATAGCAACATATGGACTCACCAGAGGAGTCGATTGTTTGATCATTGTACAAGTTCATTGCAGCAGTCCAACCTACAGAATTGGAATGAAGCTTTACTGTGAGGTAGCAATTATTTTAGGTTAATTAAAAGAAACAATAATGGATTAGGATAAGCACCCAACTTGATATTCTTACATGTACAACACACAAGCAGGAAAACGAGAATGAAATGCGAAAGGTTACAGGTGTTCCATAAGTTGTCTTGCATACACCAAATTTGAGTATATATGGACACTGGGTTATAAAAGAAGCAAAGGGAAACAATTACACTCAAACTGTCTTGGTATCCACCCTAAATACATGTATTATGCAGTAGCATGCAGCAACTATGAGCAGTCAAAAAGTATGAACTTGTAAAAAAAAATTCTAGTAAGAATGTGCAGTTTTGCAGAGAAACATACGGTCACTGAGAAGCTGTGAAGCCTCACTGGCAGAACATCCCTCCAAAGGCACCAATCTTGCTTGACTGTAGTCATTCTGAACATTGCTGAAGAATGTTTCGTGATGAACAATTGGAGGAAGGTTCTTTAATGAAGGAACCTGGCTCTTCTCCCCATCATTGTTGTAGGAGTAATTAGCCTTATCGGCCCTATCTGTTTGGTGGAATGACAATAATCATAAGTACCTGAACAGAACTACTTAACAACTTAACATAGAGCAGTAGCACATTAAGAGACATGATAAGCAATACAGAAACTATAGGAACCAGAAAGGTCAAAATGCAAACATAAGGCTTCTGAAAAGCTACCAGTGATGATCGTCTTCAGTAGAACAGAAATAACAACTTGTACTCTTAAAATGGTAACCACAGATACTATGGTTGCAGGTGACTTTTCAATTTTACATTTTTACTGTAGTAAAGAAATGTATTGGCTAATTTTTTTTGGTATGTGAGGTTTTCCACAATACAGAAATAACAACTTCGCTCTTAAAATGGTAAATAATAGATACTATGGTTCCAAGTGACTTCAATTTTACTACTTTTTTACTGTTGTGAAGAAATGTATTGGTTAATTTGTTAGTGTGTGTGGGTTCACAGAAGAATGTTAGTTTGTTAAAGGATCCTTCCATTATTATAAATTTGGAAGGTGAAACTATGTAATGGCTGTCCATTTGCAGCAGAGCAAACACAGTCACACATAGATTGGACTATATGGAGATTTATAAACATGTTCCTGGACTATCATCTCAAGATGCAACTGGTTACATCTGAAGTGATGCACCATAAAACCCAGTAAATGAAACAGATCATATCAACTAAATTGGTGGAACCTTATGCAGAACAAGTTCCTAAAAAGCATAATCAAATAACTATTTGCATTGCAAAGGATGTACCTCCAGATTTCCGCCGGTTGTTTGCACGATTCCTGAACAATAATGAGAATAAAGACACCCATAAGCAAACAACCATAAGCAGAGACATGTATCAAAATATAAAGCTACGAAAATGTTGATCTACAAATAAAACAAGGCTCCAAGCATTAATTGAGTTCAACAATTCAAATAACATCCAGATAATGAGAAGCAATGCAGACATCGCATTGCTAGATCAGAAATCCTGGCTATATCAACTGAGAATTGATGAGAACAAAACAGTGATCGGCGAATGTACAAGATTGCTACAAAAAAATCGATGTACTCTTTAGTGGTTACACTGAACTCCACTTCTAACTGTGGCCATGCGAGAACACTAATGCAAGGACAATGACAATTGACAACATGCAGAAGTTTACAGGTACCGAGAAAATATAAGATGGTGCGTTTGATGCCAGATCGAATAACAGATGCACAAACTGAACGGAGCCATGAAAATGTCACCCAAGCTGCTCCTCTAGTCACACGCTCAATTGATAGGCTAGATCAGCATTGTAAAGGATAACAAGCAAAATGAAAACGGTAGTAGCTTACTAGTGACAAAGACTGTACGTCACAAAAGCTCCTTTCGTGCTACCTCTCTGAGCTAAATAGAAAGACGGGCGATAGGTGTTAACAACAAAAAGGCAAAAAAGAAAGAAAAAAAGATTTTTAATCTGTGGAGTCTATGTGACAGCAATAATTCGCAAGGCACACTTTTTCAGATGCTACCTCAGATCAAGCCCATCAAAGCTGCTCAAAAAGAGATGCCAGTACACTGCTGAGTGCTGACCGCTCAAATCTAAGCATAACGGCCCAAGAAATGCCAAGAATTGGTCGAATCCAACGGGAGCCTACCCTCAGCGCAAGCATCCCAAGCTACCAAGAAATGCCCCCGCGAATCAGCTCAGCTTGCATCTTGCGGGAGACCCAACCAACGCATGGTGGCGCGACGAGAGCTCACCTGTGCACGGGCGGGGTGTATCTCTTGATGGCGTCCGGGTTGGTGTCCGCCATCGCAGCGAGGCCGCCGGGGTAGCGGGGGGCGGTGGAGGAGGAGGAGGAGAGAGGAAGGACCGGCTGGTGATGGGTGCGGCGCCTTCCTCCTTGCTGCCCCTGCCTCCTTCGCCTGCTGGCCCCCGATGAGAGTTGCAAGAGGGAGGAAAGTGGAGGAGGTCAGACGATGACCAAGGGGCTGAGATGGGGCGCTGATGCGTGGGCCCGGATGTTGGGTGTGAAAATAAGATGAGCGCTGCTCACCGATGTCACTGTCGAGGGAACTACCTTCACCGACAAATGGGCCCAAAGGGCTCTGCCATCCCATCGTCGTGGAGTCTACGGGTTTTAACGGTTGGCCTGAAAAAAGCTCACATGTTTCTTTCAAAAATAAAATAATAAATCGCACTGCAAAATGTTCAACTCAAATTATGTGAAGCGACAAGAGATTTGCATTGCATGCATCTATTTTCTTTAATAGGAGATGTACGCTTGGGATTGGTCTTCCGCGATCAGTGGCGGGTGGCAAGATAAAAACTCGGGTTTTGTTTCTTCTTTCTCTTCCATCTCCACCTCTCCTCTTTTTCTTATTTTTTCTTTTTATTCTTATTTTTTATTTCTTTCCATTCTTTTCCTTTCTTGCTTAAAAAAACGGTTAGGGGGTCAGTGGCTAAACCTTGCTTGCCTCATGGATTTTTCCGGTGCTAAGACTGCAAAGGATGTGGCGGATCCAAGATTTAAGGAGGGGGTTCTCAATTTTTGAAGTCTGTCTAATAGATCTTCTACTAATTTGTATGATAAATTTGGTCTGAGAAAAAAAAATTGTGCGCTAATTTGTATGACTGATTTGTTCTGAAAGAAAAAATAGTGTACACTGATTTATACAACTGATTTGTTATGGGAAAAAATACTACGCAATAAACCGAAAGATAACTTACTTCTCTCTTCTTCCTCCGCTGAAATTTTTAAAATGTGGGATGTGGTAGCCGGGTAGGCTACACGGCCCATGTAACATGGGTGTGGCGGGTCTCCAACCAGTCAGTACGCTTAAAACAGCACTCAACTAGAGCAAATGAATCATGAACCAACTCTCCGCCTCAAATCTTAAAAGCATTTGAAGTAACGCTTCATTAAACTTGGAACATACCCAAGACCAAACTGATACATGATTGATTAGAATGGATCAAAACCGGACCAGTTTGGAAAGAGGGGATTCAGATTCAAGAGCTACTCCTACTTCCAACAATTCTCCAGCATAACGCCCCTCATCCAAACACTCATCAACATATTAGGCAACCCAAGAAGAACTCCCATTTGATTTGTAACACAACTGTTATCAGCTAGCACATGTGCATCTGGCATCAGCATGCCATAAAAGCTGCTTTCTATAACATATTTCATTCACAAAATATGGCTTGCGCACACATTTGTCATGTCCTTAATTGGACTGACTAAAGCTACAAAATATTTCTAGCTACATTTTCCCAGATGAGCATGCAAGCATGAACTTCAAGTAATTTGGAGCTGTGCAAACTATAGAAGGGTTAGCTTATATCCTACAAAACTTCATGCTCAGTACCTAAGCAAGTCTACCAAAAAAATTTAAACCATCACATTGCAAAATACGAATGCACATTTCAGGAGTTTTACATAATTCAACAACCATAAGAACTGTGCCCTGTTCTTGATCTTGTTACAAGATCAGCACTTGCAAAAAAATATAAAACTCCGACTGCTGGGGGGGTAGGATTTTAGATACCTGGAAAGGATAAGAACGTAGTTAGCATAGATGTTTGGGTCGCATCAAAGTGTTACGAAATGTCCAGGTAAATTAACACTAAAGGAAATGACATATATTTAAAAATAATAAATTACTAAATTACACATGTACGTTCCTTCACAGAGTTAAATGAACCATTGAGCATATCCATAATGTTGACTATGACTTGATATTTAAATAGAATCATGACTTCTTTCATCCTCAACGGTGTCAGTGCATATGTGCACCTAGGGAATACATGCTGTTTAATAAACTGCAAATCTACTTCCAGACAAATTTGTATTTGCTCTGCCATGCTCCCCTATAATTAATAGTTTCTTCTAGATAACTAATGATATTTATATTCTATAATAACCCCAAAACACAACCAGATGTCAAAGTAAATTTAATAATCACATTATAAAAACTGCTACTGTTAGCAGTGACAGAGCTTGGCAAACCAGATTGATGCTTTCTTAGTGTACTATGGGGTGGGTGGGGAGTTGGCATGGCCACCTATGGCCATAATGAAGCTCCACCCTTATCCAGGGCCCAGGGCATATTTGACTGTTGATCCAAACGTTGTTAGACCAATGCTTCCTAGTCCACCAGTGGTGCATTCTTGATTATTGATTGTTGAAATGCAATTATCAAATATCCACATTCATATTAATCTCAGAATAGTCGCTTAGTTCTTCAGTGAGCTGTTGTAAGGCAGAACATAGTCTTACATTCTTATTTGTTTGATTTTACATTTGAAGTCACAGGCTCACTAAGAATCACTACGATAATTTCCTCCTGAACTACCTGGACTTGCAAAATTTTTGGGTCCAAGCGAACTGGAAAAGCAAGATTTCACCTTATTATGTATTTTCGCTACCTGGACCTGATCATAAAATAAAATTAGTCTTACATAATGAAGCAACCACATGCAGCAAGGGAATTACTTTGCATATGGACATGATACTACTTATCTACATATTTTTCTGACCACGAGCCATCACCCAAAGCAATAAAACACCATGAAATAGAAGAACCGGTTGGGTTGCAATGAAATTTGGTATCTAACTGATAGGATCAACACGAGTACACGACTATGGTCTAACAATACAGATGTCTTTTTTCCCCTCGAAGGTTTGCAATGCAGGAGAGCTGCATGTCATATATTAAGAAGAAACAAACAACACAGAAAATGTCCAGGATGCAAAGGCAAATTCCCATTTTTCATTTCCAACTTTAAATTCGCGACAGCCGAAGGAGATCATCACAAGGGAGCGCATCAGATTAATAAGTAAAATATCATAAACAAGAAAAGGTCTTATAACAGTGGGTTCAGTAAAAGATACAAGGGAGGTTAGAGGTCACCAAAGTGATTAAGAAAATAAAAAGGGAAACAAGGTTAAACTCACCATGAGCATCACCACAAGAAAGCATGTCCTAATCTCCTAAAATTAGGCAAAAGAACATACCTTGACTTGCAGCAGGGTACAACCATGTAGCACTGAGCAAAATGCCCCTGGCAAACAAAACAGCTCCCACGTGATTCAGAAAAGTCCATTTGGTTGTATCCTTGAAAATGCTGAATCATGAGTCACCAAACAAGTCATCACTGTCATCAGTTGAACTCAAGCTCAAATTCGAGCTATGTGTCTTCTCCTCAACGGCTTTGTCTTTATCTGACTGATCATCTGATTTGTAGGCCCAAGAAGAGCCCACTTTTGCTGGAATAGAATCCCCATAAAGGTCATCGTAAATTCCACTTCTTGTTGTGCTCTTGACTTTTTTAAGCACCTCTTGTAGCTTATCTGTTACCCCACTTGGGAAGCCACTTCCCTTTGGTGAAATTTGCTCCTTTCCTTTTGGTATGACAGTAACCTGCACAAGAGATTCATACTTCCCGACAAGGCTACCTTCCTTTACACCTATTGGGCCTGGTTCAGTTTCAACATCTGCACCATCTGAAATCCCAACCACTTGGATAAGTTCTCCTCCAGCCTGATCCCTAAATGATACTCTCAACCTTTTACTTCTCTTCAAGGGCCTTTCAACTGTATGGTTATTATTGTTTGCACCAGAGAACCCTCCTGAAGAACCTTTGGAACTGGACAATAGGTCAGACTTACTAATACCGTAGCGGTTAAGTATTGTATTGTATGCCACAATAGCATCTTCATCATTGGGGTCTGGAGGAGATGGCAAACTGACATCTGATGGAAGGCTAGGAGTTGGGAATAGAGCAGCTGTGTTCTTTCGCAGTATATAGGTTCTGGTTGATGCAGCAAAGCGAAGTGACTGTCCAACTTCAAGTTCAACAGGATTGTCCTTCGTTAATCTCTCATTTGCAACAAATGTGCCATGAACTGATCCTAAGTCGATAACATAGATGCTGAAATAGAGAAGGCACATATGAGTAGTTAGTAATAAACCTAACGGGCTAGCATAGTGGTACAGCAAAGTACTTTCCAATTTGAAGGGATTGTTTCTCTGACCAAAAATCAGAAAGGTGTTCCATATGGGTCAACAAATGCACAAAAGCAAGGAAGAAATCATTGAAATGGAGCACAGAAGCTACCTATTGGGAGTTCATTTCAAATTTCAGCCTATATCTGCATCCAAGAAAATGATTTTTACATTGATAAAAAAATGGCCTTTAAACTTCAGTGAATACAGAACAGCAAAGACCATGAGCATATTGGAACACCAATACACCATAGCTCATTACAAATCACAAGATAAGATAAGAGCCCAGAACATCATATTCTTTTTGCTAGTTAGATTTCTGGGAATGGGTATTGTTTAGAGAAAGCTGATAAAGTGATATCCAACCAATAATAACTGGAACCAATGTTTTATATAAATGGAAGCATAGAGTAGCTGATAATTAATTAATTATACACCTAAGTAGGGATGCAATTCGGATTGGAACGACCACACAACCATCACAACCTGGGTCTATGAAACAGCTGAAAGAAAGATAACATAGATACTGACTGTTAAGATGCATTTCAGCGTTTTCCATATGTGCATTCATGGTAAATAATTTTGCCTATAATATCATGGCTGACCTTCATACTTGGTAAGATGCATGAACACAAAAGGGCAAGCACATCTGTTGTCACAGCATTTCATAAAAGATGTTATAATTCATGAGATGCTGGAACATCTAGCACTAAGAGAATAAACACATTCTTAAAAAAATGTACCTCACTAACTATCAGATACATAAAAACATAAATGAGTCAGAAGTGGTCAAACATGAGGATTCTAACCTTCCATTCCTGTGTGGAATGACAGCAGCATGCTGGCGTGAAACAGACTGATGGTCCAACACGAAATCACAAGCAGGCACCTGCCTCCCAAATATATGCCTCCTCTTGTCCAGATTGATCCTATCAATGACCTCCCCATCTTTTAACACATCAAGATAGTAAACCCCAGGGCGTGGCTCAATTGCCCAGTCTGGAGGTTGCCAGGTCGACTGTCCTCCACCAACCTGTGTCCCAACATGCCCGGGAGCAACACCGTCTTGCCCAACCACCCTCGAGCTGGTGCCTTGTGGACTATGGTGATTTTGACCAACAACGGAATTAGAATTATGTGACACTGTCAACGGAGCCAGGGGCGCTTTTGCTGTTCCTGCAGCTGCAGGTGTGCTCTTGCCACCCAACCCAGACTGTACTGAGAAGGGCTCCAAGGTCTGTGCCTTCTTGAAGCGGTCAAGACCGCCACGGTGCATCTCCGCTCACTTCACAGCTACCACTTCTTCCAATTCCAGTCTCTACCGCTTCAAAGTTCAAATCAAGCGGCAGATGCACTTGTCAAGAAATCTCCTGCAATTGGCCAAATTAATTTAATCAGAATAGCAATGATGACGAAAATAATTTGCAACCAAACTGGATGGTGAATGTAAGTGATGGACTTGCAAGGGCCATGGAGTTTCAGTTGGGCTTGACGAGGGCCACGGACTTTACTAACGCCTGCACATGTAATATTTGGGGCGGCGGCATGCACAGTCCAGATTCAATGAAACCTGACCGCCCCTGCATCCTCCACCGCCGCCATTGGCTAACTGAGGAAGCCGATCGCCCCCCACCGTCGGTCCTTCCCGCGGGCTGTCGTCCACCGCCTGGCCTCGCAACCCTCGATCCGCCACCTCCAGACGCTCCTCTAAGCCCGCCGGCCCTGCAGCCCTCCCCGAATATCCCCGAACCTGAAACCCTAACCCTAACCAGCCACCACCATGCCTCAATTCGAGAGAGGGAGGAGCACGTGAAGGAGGACGAGGACCTACCTCGTCGCCGGCCGTCTACTACTGCCCAGTGCCCGCCAAAGCTGGACGAGCACGAATCGGAGAGGAAGAGATAGCGGCTGAACTCGGACGGATAGATCAGAGAGGGCGCGGTTGGAGGCTGGACGGAAAAAGTACGGTTTCCGCTTCTTCGTCTTTTTTTCAACTTTTGTTTCCGCTTTCCAGCTATCCATCTGGATTACGGATTTACGGTTGCTTCTCTCCTTTCTTTTTTTTCCCCGAGAATGGATGGTTTCTTTGATTTGAGACCCGTTTGCTTAAGCTCCGTCCCATCAGGTGCTACGAGTCTAATTAAAAATATTAAATTTAGATAAATGATAAAACGAATTTCATAATCATAGATTTTTTCGCAAGGCGAATTTATTAATTTTAATTACTTAAAATTATAATAAATATGTGCTAATTATGAATTAATTAGGTTCATTGGATTCATCTCGTGAAAAATTTAATACTTATATAATTAAATTATATTTAGTCGTCCTAAATAGTTTTGTTTCATTCGATGTAATGGAACGTATTAGAGCATCTCCAAGAGCTCTTGTATATGTGATGAGTTAGCTAAAAAAAATTATCAAAACTCGGATCCAACAGTCTCTGTATTTTACTCAGCTAGCTATCCTGTTTTCTATTTCCTCCCCCTCGCTAGACAAAAAAAAAAGCCTCTTCCACTAGCTATCATGTTTTTTATTTAGGGGAGCTGTTGGATTTCAGCATCTTTTTGCTAACTATTTCATTTTACATAATAGTTAAATTAGGATTTTAGCTACTCATATAAATAAGAGCTCTTAGAGATGCTCTTACATGATCATTTGAACCAAAGCACTTAATAGATACATGTAGGTTCACCTCTTCCAATTTTTGAAGCTCACGCATCACTACCTGCGGTTGCTCAAATACTCTCTCGTCTTTTTTGGCTTCACTCTAGGTGGAGGGCCTTAGATCTTACCGCTAAATGTCGTAGCCCCTGCTACTTCAAATATTTTTTATTGTTGTCCGCCATCACTTACGAAATGGTACGTAGAAACTCAACAGTAAACAAAAAAACAAAAGGTGCAATTGAACTTCGTACCAAAAGAACCAAAGAGTCCAGTTGAATAAGAAATAATGAGCATGTTTGGATGCAAGGGGTAAATGTTTACCTCAAGGTAAATGTTTTGCCCCTACATTTGCCTCTAATAATATTTGCTCCTTGGGGTGTTTGGATTGAGGGGTAAATATGGATGTGAATGTGAGAGAGGGGGTTGGGGTCCACTACAATTTTGCTCCAATTTACTACCTTTTAGGGGTAAATAGAATTAGGAAGGCAAAACATTTGCCCCACCACATTTGCTCCACATGTTTGGCACCTTAGAGGTAAATTTAAGATAAATTTACACAATTTACCCTTCCATCCAAACACCCCCATGAACCTATTGCGTCGTGTGCAGCGTATTTCAAGGTCGGACCACTTGTGATGTTCCGATCGATCTCGTGTTTCCAATGCAAATAGCACTTGGACGAATAAACAAACATGAGCCTTTATAGGCTTTGTAACAAAACTCTAAAGCACTCAGGGACTTTGTTAAGCGACCAAACAATTAGATGTTCTATGGACACTTCATTTATAAGGAAAAAAAAGAAAAAAAGGAAAGAGCTTTTCGTCTCCACACAAACACTAAAAAAATTTGATTGTTGAGGTTAGCATTCTGTAATACTCCCTCCAAATCATAATATTTGACGTTGTTTAGTTCAGTTTTGAACTACCAAACGTCAGATAAAACGATATGGACACTGGCGGAGCCAACTGGATTCCTGGGTATTCCCAGGAATACCCAACTTTGTTTTGAGAAGGTCAGGTATACATCAAGTATATACTTATATACATGCAATATTGGGCCACAATCTTTATTTCTCGTCTTAAACTTCAGAGAAAAAACCTCTTCGACCCAAGCAACAAAACACACAGTCCTTTTTTCACCAGGCTAGCTCCGGCCCATAGGTCAAAAGCTCAAGGCCCAAAACAACTCTCACTGCACCTCCATTTTTGACTCCCACTGCAAGCACGCAGCGTCACTGCCGCCGCCTCTCTCAACCCCCTCCTCTCGTAATTCCTCTCTTTCCCAATCAATGTTCTCTGAAATCCAAAGTGTATGAACCGTAGTTACAAATTAGGCAGCCGCAGGCACGTTGTGCACAGGTTGCTGTGGTGGCGGGTATCAGCATCTAGCAGGAGTAGGCGAGCAAGATGGGGATGCCTGATTGCCTGCCTCACGCCCGGAGTCCTAGACGGGGAGTTGCCTAGGCCCTAGGGAGATGCTGGCTTGCTGTTGACAGGGTTGACGCCCAAACTAAAGCAGATTTAGCACAGTTGATGTATTAGTTAATTAGTGTGTATTCCCGCAACAGCTTTGCAAAATGAAGAACAAGCCAATTAATTTGAAGACAGCGTGGCAAAGAGCGGCAAAGACATGAAGGAATTAGTGAATTATTATCAGTATCGATGCATTGTGAACTTTATTTTATTGTTCAACCGGAAACCTTTGTTAGGAGATGGGAATACCCAACTCCAGAATCTTGGCTCCGCCACTGGATATGGAGGTAGTATGTTCTCATCAGAAGAACAATGCACGAAGAGATGATACGCAGTTTAATGCAAGAAATTAAAGCTGCTTACTGGAACATGTGAGCACCCAACCACAGTACACTAGTGTATAGATAACACACCACATCGTCATATTGATCGATCGATGCAGGCCGGCTAGCCTGTTGATTTGTTTGAAAAAAAAGGAATAAGCTTGAGATCGATGCAGATCGGTGTAGCCCTGCAGGGCAGCTAGCGCTGCCATCATCGATCTCTCCCCTAGCAAGTTGCAACGCGCGCCCTCTCACGGGTCACGGCTCAGACGACGGCTTGACGACGAAGTTCTGGCGGCTGATGGGGTTCATGGCGACCGGCGGGCCGGCGGTGCGAGGCCACGCCTGGAACTTCCTGTCCGTCTCCCGCCACCACTCGTTCGTCGCCACGGTGCGAGGAGTCGTGCCTGCAGCTCCATTTGCCAAGAGGAGGGGGGAAAACACGGTGAGCGTCAGGTAGGCAGTGTGCCTTTGTTCTACTGATTCCACCGGCGAGCTGAGGAAGAAGCGCCGCAAAGAAAGGATTGGTGCATGGCAATGGCATCTCACCTCCGAGGATCTTCCTGTCGGCGACGTAGACGCCGCAGACGTAGGCGAAGGCGAAGGACGCCGCCACCGATCCGAGGATGTACTTGGTGGCCATGTATATCCTTTTTGCTTTCCGACTTGTGATATGGCGCGTTGGTAAGCACACGGCCGATCGAGTATGTAGGCATCTTTATACTGGCAACGGCGAGAAAAACAAGTTGCCGTTAGCATATTGGTTCCGAAAGCAAGCAGACTGTGTAATGACACGCTGGCACAGTCTGCTTGATGATGTCGCTTTTGAACTGTCGTCTTAGGATGGACGACATGAAAACCGGGGGGCGCCCGCTGTATCGGCGATGAACAAGGTGTTTACCAGCACCATTCCGTCGCTTATATTAACAAACTGCTTAGTTGTCGATTGGCATCATCCTCGAGTAACTCATACGTACAGTCACTCTGTGCTCCATTGCTCGTAGAGACTTTTGCCTGTATGGCATTGAAAATTTCGTTGTGACCTGTATGCCATTAAAAAGTTCGAGCGCACATGTATGCCACAGGCTGAAACTTTGTTACCCCTTATGCCACTTCTGTCAAATTTAGATCAAATTGTGAAGGAAAAAGTCCAAAATACCCTCAAGGATAAATATGCTATTGTTTTATTTGAGCATTTTAACAACTTCACAATGAAAAAACTCAAAACTATAAAGTTGTAGATCTTGTCGGGATTTTCAGTTTTTTTCATTTCTCATCATGTATTATTTTCATTTTTAAATCTTAAGTCGTTAAGACACTAAAGAATAATAAATAACATGAAATGAACAAATTCTGAAATTAGAAAGTTGGCGAGATCTATAACTTTCTAGTTCTGAGTTTTTTCATTTGAAGTTGTTAAAATGCCTAAAGAAAATAATACCACATTTAGTCTTGAGGGTATTTTGGACTTTTTCCTCCACAATTTGACCTAAATCTGACTAAAAGTCGCATGGATGGCAACAAAGTTTCGGTCAGTGGCATACAAGTTCGCTCAAACTTTTCAGTGGCACATAGGTCACGACGAACTTTTTCAGTGGCATAAAAGTTTCTTGCTCGTATTACGCTTCACTATGATGTAGAGGGGTGTCGTTCTCTCCGTTGGGGGCGCCATTACGGGGCATCTTGTCTTAGCACGGGTCTCGGGGTGAAAACCTTGTCCAGTTCTGGACAAGCGACGGTGGCGTTTTAGGCGTTGTTCCCTCCTTGGAGGCGCCCCTTCCTGAGATCCGTCGCGGCTTGTGGTAGTGACGGTGGTGGTCTGGTTGGTGGTGTTGCCCGTGTGCAGAGGCGGACGAGATGTGCTAGGTCCGTGTTGGCAGTGAGGAAGAGGCAGAGGATCCATGGGTGCTGGAGGTCTTGAGTTGGCATGCTTGGTGCGGAGTGACCTCGGTGACGGTAGGGTGGAAGCGATGCTCTCATAGCGGTTTCAGATATCTGAGTCCTTGGCGGAGGAGTGTGGGGCGGTGGATGAGGCGAGGCCCCCAAGCAGAGTGGCCGGGATCAGTGTTTTTCATTGGTGTTGTGACGGGAACTTTCTGCTGACGCTTTGTTGGAGCAGGGGGATCGGCGACCAGGTGTGTGCGGCTTGAGAATGATGGTCCCGTGGTGGAGGAGTTTGAGTTGTCGCTTTGGCTTGCAGCGGGCCGTGACATTTGGCATGGCACATCGTTGGTGATGACGGCGCAGTTCACGACGGCTTGCTTTCGGCTACTCTCCCAGGTTGAGGCGGTGTAGAGTTTTGTTGGGTGTGTTGTTTGTGTGTGTTGTTTTTGTGGTGGTGGTGTTCGCTTCGGCTTGTGATGTACAATTGCTTCTTCTTATATGATATGGCAGTGCTCCTGTCTTTAATTTCAAAAAAAATGATGTAGAGGGGCTAAGTTCTTCTTCCTTTTCCATCTCTACTTCTTACGCAGTCCGTCACGACTATATGTCCCTGAAGCGACAAATTGGCAAACCATCAGGCTGGTGAGCCCCACCTATCAGCTCCATCTCTTTCCTATGGCATGCCTCTCAAGCACCACGCGCTGCAGCTCCTCTCCTCCTCTGCGTTGCCGCTCGACGAGTCGACGATGCCTCCCCCTCCTCCTCCTATTCGCTAGCGACCTTAGAAAGGGGGGTGGGGGACGCAGAGAAGTCCGGCGGCAGATGCGGGTTGTGGGGTGTGGCGACCGGCAGTGGGGACGCCGCCGGTCGAAGCCAGCGGCTTGACAGTCAGTGGGCCAGAGACCGGGCGGGGTGGAGCTCAAGCTCTCTCCGGTGAGAGACCATCGAATTAGCGCGTGGGAGGTGAGTGACCGCCGGATTCGGCGGTGGGAGCTGCCGGAGACGGGGGAGGAGGGATGCGCAAGGGCGAGCACGAGTGAATGAGGTGATTGGCATGGACGAGTTAGCATGCGGGGGTGAGCTGCACGGCCGCTGGTTGGAGAAAGAAGGAGAATACAGCTGTTAGGAAAATCATAGCTAAGGTACTTCCAAGTACCTTTCGGTACTTTACAGCTGCCATAACAAAACTCTTATCCTAAATAATACTTATCAGCTTTGTTAAAATTTGTAAAGTACACAAGCTAAAAAAATCGCATGTTTAGTTCTAAAAAAATTTAACAATTTTTTTTGCAACTAAACAAAGACTATTAGGAGTATTAAACATAGACTGATTACGCGAATAGACGGAAAATCGCGAGAAGAATTCATTAAACCTAATTAACTTATCATTAGGGACTATTTACTGTAATATGATATCATAATTAGACTCGTTAGATTCGTCTAGCGATTTAAGTCAAAATTATGAAATGGGTTTTGTCACTAATCCACGTTTAATTCTCTTACCTAGTGTCGTTTGTTTCGATGTTAATGGTGAAATTTTTTGAGACCAAAAGTCCTCTAGCCTACTTGGTTAGATGAGGCTGAGGTATGGTCGCAACCAGGAGACCGGAAATCGATTTCTCATTGGAGCAAATTTACAAGTCTGGTTTAAAAAATATCCCCTCATCGGTGAAGTCGGAGTTCGAGAATTTTCTAAGTCAGGATTCGGTTCCCTTCTTTTAATGAAAACCGTGGAGCGGTCTTAACTCCACCAGTTTAGTTTTCGTTGAAAATTTTTTGACTAGAAAACTAAACGCACCCTTATATAATTTTGATTTTGATCAAACTTATAGAAAATTTCATAAATATCTACAATATCTCAAACTGGTTTTCACTAGACAAACCATACGTGTAATATATTTTCATAATGCATTTACTTCATATTATAATATTGGTTAAAGTTGATGTTTGAGGCAAAACTAAAACCTATAATTAAAATGGACGGGGTATTTTGTTTGAGCTCTTCCACGAATTCCAGACGCGGATTGTGTTGTCATGTTCTAGGCAACATATTGTGCTCCCTCCGGTCTCAAGATTAACTAAAACCATTTTAGACAAAGGGAACAGCCTGATTGCTACTTGCTTGTTTCTTCTTTGTCTGGATAATATGACGTCAAAGTTTGAATTGCGGGTGTAGTACGTCTTGATGAGGTTACTATCCATTCTGATTGGCCTCCTCTCAGAGTCTCAGTGTTGTTGATGCCCTAACAAAAACCACAACGAAGAGCCAATAATCTCGTATACGAGCAGTAACCGCACGCGTCTCCAACACAGTCAACTCCCCGAGTGTATTTTTTAAATTAAAAAAAAGCATCTCCATCGAGTACTAGTACTTGCTTCCATTTATTTTATTTCTTGCTATATTTTTTTCAGAAGATTAATTAAGCAGTGATGTTACTTGCTGGCCCATCTAACCTGCATCTGCATCTGCAGGAGAAGAAATGAAGGAGAGCTGTTGCTACCCGTCAGCTCGATCCATCGGCGACCCCCCGAGCTCCCTCTTATCATTATTGGAGAGGGTTTATTCCCCGGGAATATGCCCTCACTTCGCTGGCATCATCCGCAACCCGCAGCATATATCCCTCGGTCTCGTCTTCCACCTCGGTTCAGATAGGCGCCGACCGCGACGCTTCCCTTCTCCTCCTCCCCCTTCTTCCCAAGCAAGCAGCACCAGCAGCTAGCTCTGGATAGTTTGGCTACACATCATCCGCCATTTCTTTCTCGTTCCTTGCTGTGGCATCTGGCCGGTGAATGCAGCTCCGAACTTGTTTTGTTGGTGGTCACCTAACCATGCTCCGATCAGTTGATCATGAACATGAGCTCATCACGATCGTGTGCACATGCACAGTTAGATGATCATCAGCAAACATGTTCACGAGGCATGCAAATAAAGCAAACTGATTTCTCTACTGGATAGAAATTACCACTGGCCACGACAAGTTTGCTGAATGTGAAGGTTTGCGAAGACGACGCATATGGCGTGTGTTTCGAGCTCCTTGAACATTACTCTCCTCCGGAGACAGCAGAGGTAGCTATGCTGATTCTCTTTGCCGTCAGTTGAATTTTTGCTGCTCGGTTTCGTGTAAGTTTGTGTGTGCAGTGCGCAGTGCAGAACTACAGATGCGATGTCTGTTTAATTCCATGGAGATTGGAGATCCGATCGAGTTATTCTGTCGCTTGCACGCTCTTTCAATCCATGGAAAATTGTTCATGGCTAGCTCCATCGTCACCATCTAAGATGATATTGTTTGGAACTGTGAATATCTTCTGTTCCCCAAAATTATTCCCAGAGATCGAACTGTTTGATTCTCCTACTGGATTTGGTGACGAACAGGTATTGGTCAAGTCTATAACAGGATTCCACGCTCTTCTGTAACAGGATTTGTCAAGTGCAGATCGAGCGTGTGTTGCTGTGCTCGACGCGGATGCACTTGTCATGCTACATAGTCGTACATAGTACAGCCATATGCAGAGTCATCTTGCAGTAATACAGAAGAACTGCTTTATACGAATTCGAATCTGAAGTCATTATGATACAGCGATACATAATGCATCGATTTTTGTTATTTGTGTGTTAAGCCATAAGCCAACTTTGGTGTGTGTTGTTGGATCATCAGGATGCCAATCTGGTTGAGATAAATGTAATTTGATCTATAAATCATAAACCAAGTATGGGAGAAAAGCTTCTCGTCGGACATACTTTTCTGACATTTTGGTTTCTTGATGGATTCCTCTGCACTTTTCCTTTTGTAACTGAGGTGCAGTATCTCAAAATATGCAGCAGCGACAGGGTCGTCAGATAAATGGCACTCCAGGCATCAAATTGAGTATACGAATGTGTGTTTAACTGTTTATGTGTTTCCAATGCAGATGTGCACATATGTCTAACCTTTTGAATTTCATCATTTGTGTGCAAGGTATGCAACATTAAGGTATTGAAATGGTATATATGCTCCTTTCGTTTCAATTTGTAGTAAGTCGTTTTTGCTATTCTAAATACATACTTTTGGCTATGTATTTAATCATAATATAGATGCGCATATAATAAAAGCTACATATCTAAAAATCTAAAACGACCTGCATTTTGAAATGGTGGTAGTATAGTAGCATATTTTTTACTAAACAACATACATATACATATGCATATAATCTTTGTCTTGCAAGAGGTGTGAGAGAGAGAGCAAGCATTAAATGATCCGACAATAGAATTAATAGGGAAAAACAAAAGAATTTCTTCTGTCAACTTTAGGGCAACAAGGAATATGAAAATAAACTTATAGACTCTGGCTTAGTCATAAAAGATCGAGGGTTTATAGCATTCGGGAGGGACCTCCGCGTCGGCGTTCGCGCGCGGCCCTATCGTCACCGCCACTTGGCCCCATTCCTCTCGTCCCCGGCCTCCTTGCCGGTGGCAAAGGAACGGGACGGGGGTCATCCTTCAGTAGATCTGCTACTATGTTGTTAGTTTTTTTAATAATTTTTTCTTTCCTCCACAATAATCAGATTAGGTTTTGGATGTTTTCGATTTGGCTTTCTATTTCGTTTTGGATCTCCTCCAAAGGATGTGTCGTTCTCTTTGGAGACATCGTGTTCTTAATCAAGAGATCGAGGAACGTTCACCTAATCTTCTTTGAGAAGGGATTAAATTTGTTTTCCGCTATGGTGGAATCATATTTCCGGTCATTGGTGTTACTATTGGTGGCGACGGATCAATTCTTCCGGTCGTTGTTGGCAATGGCTCACGACGGCGTCAGATTTTATGTTCGGTTCAACCTCCAGAAGATATGACCGATGTGCTTTCGACGGCTTTTACTCCCTGCAATGGTTGAGCATATATCGTCTCTTTTGCGGCCTTCACGTACGTGGAGTCTTCTGTTGGTGGGGACTGCGATTCTCAAGTTCGGATCTGGTGCTATTCCACGACGATGGAATTTCCTGAAGTAGTGGACAGCGTCTGTTGTAAACAAGATGAAGGGTAGAGACCTAGTGACATGCTTCAATATGATGTTTCTTTATGTTGAGGTCTAGTTGTAAAAGAAGTTATTTTTTAATGAAGTCCGATCCCTTTCAACTTTTTGTGCATGTATCCAGTATTCCTAATAAAGAGAACTTTTTTGTGCACGTACAAGTCTATGTTACCAATTCACGTTTTAAATCGCGTTTTAAAAAAGCCATTACGATGAGATGAGTCACGCAAAACGCAGCGCAAACCAGCAAATGTGCCGTGGCATAACCCAACAATCCAGGGACAGGGTCCTAAATGGAAAACCGCCGACCCAGGATTCCTAGAAGGCTAGAATCCTAGGCTTCCCGAATCCGCCCCCGAATTCTTTTCCACTTTCCCTCGTTCTCCGTTCGATTCTTCCGACTCCGCCGGTTCGCCTCGCTTCCTCCGCCGCCTTCCATGGCGAACGCCGCCGCCACCACCGCCACCTCCACATCCGCCTCCACCACCACCGCCCAGAACCCCAACCCCTTCAATCTCGACATCAACCTGCCTCTATGGCTGAATGGGCTGCGCGTCCCCTTCACCTTCCTCTCTCCGCCCCCGCCGCCACCGCCGCCGCCGCCATCTCCCACTCCTCCCCCGCCTCCGCTGCCGGAACCTGTGGTTTCTCGGTCGCGGCGGTTTCCGGGCCTGCGGGTGACCACGGAGTACGACAGCGAGGAGGGCGTGTTCGCGAACAAGGTGTCGTGCAAGCTCGCGGGGGGGCTCGCCAAGCTGCGGCTCTCCTTCCAGAGCGACCCGCAGGGACAGTGGCAAGGGGGCGGGGAGGAAGGGGACCCGCTGCAGCACCTCTTCGCCAGGCCGCTCCTGGGGCTCATCACCAAGCACTTCTCCGTGCTGTACGACGTCGAGGAGCGCAACGCGCTGCTCAGCGGCGACGCCGCGCTCCCGGGTGGCGACGTACGGCTCCGTGGCTCGCACGATGTCAAGGTATTTGCGCCTTTATTTTGATTCAAAAATGCCTTTTAGAAAGTGAACAGGTAATAATATATGCATTTTTTCGTGTAACCATATATTCATTTGTATTTGGCTGTGCCTGCATCTATAATTCTTATTTTGCTCAATGTCTTTCATCCAGTAGATCATGCTCACAGTCTGTTGAGTTGAGTTGCCCATATCTTACTTTTGTCTGGTTTGATGTCCCTTTCCTTGATTTCTCAGCGGCAAAACGGGGAAATTTCGGTGATCACTAGGTTGGGTGACCCATTGTATAAACTTGAGCTGTCATCTTTGGTGCCTTACAGTGGTCTGGTGAGTATCTACATTCCTGCTGCAGGTGACACAATTTTATTTTTATCATTTATCAAATAGACTAAGCAATTGCAACGAGATTCGGATATACCATATTAGTTTGCTGTGATTTGTATAAGTTCAGACAAAAAATCTTGCAATTGGTAAGTTCATATGAGCTCTGGTACCGCTTCTATCCTTGAGAACTACTATAAAATATAAATACTACTATTATGAGTTGCAATTAGGAGATTTTGTGAAAATTGTAGACTTTTGCTCTTTAGAAGCAAGAATATTTCCCATTTGGCTAACATATCCCTATGACATGTAAAAGATTTCTCCTTTTTATATGGCAGCCGAGGGCAACATTCCACTTTCCTATTGGTCAAGTTTCAGTGGAAGAGAGGAGAACTGAAGAAGAGGAGAAACTGTTGTCTGTATATGGAATTGCGAAATCTGATTTCTTGGATGGTGTTCTTACTGCCCAGTATGCTGAAAATAATCTTAATCTAAGATACTGTTATAAGGTCATCTATTTAATCCTTTCCTTTGTTCTATTTTTGTAGCTCTCTACTTAATTTGATTTTGTTCATACCTTTTCTGTGGCAGGACAATGAATTGACTTTGGTTCCAAGTGTCTCATTGCCTTCCAATGCAGTATCCATGGACTTCAAAAGGCGTTTTGGTCCTTCTGATAAATTGAGGTGAGGCTACAATCATTGTTCTCACGGCCATTAATAAATGCATCAGCTGAACATTCTACACTGTTAATTCTTCAGATCTTTAATTTCTCAAATTGCTTCCAGTACATATCATGTAAATCGCATTTGTGTTCTTTCTGTGTCACCGAAAATTAAGCTTTTCTGATGATGTGTTCATTATTGAAATCACCAAGAAGATTTCAGCAAAGAAAGAAACTGATTTACTTTATCTGCACAGAAATTTGAACAATTGACAAAACACACACTTGCATGGTGCAACTTCAGCATAAACATCATGCTGTCATCCTCTTAGTACATTTGTTTTATACAAAAGATCATATTTACATGTGTTCAACATGTTTTAAGCTTCTATCCAAATTCTTGGATGTCTGTCAGCAACATGGTATGCTTGATGCTTATATGTTAGTGGTGTTTGTGGATCTTAAGTCTGCAGTATTCTGTTTGCTATAACTGTCTTGTTATGAACTTGCGAAGCGTAATTAAGCAAGCACAAGCATAATTGGCTATTTGTCTTCTCAAGTGTCATTCTCCCCTTTTATTGATCATTTTCTTACTATTTTTTCACTTAACACATTCTGAACAGCTGCTAGCACTTATGGCGTTCATCTTGCCAAATGCCAATGCAAAATTTGATAAAATTGTAGTGTTTAGCTGGATTATTGCATGGTGCTTGCATTGACTTTTGATTATTTTCAGCAGTTGCTTGTTTTCCAGTGGGTCTTTAAAAAGTTGGTTTCCCCTCTTTTCAGCTATCGTTACAACTTCGACACTGATGACTGGAATGCTGTTTATAAGCATACATTGGGTAAAAATTTCAAAGTGAAAGCTGGTTATGATTCTGAGGTGCGAGTTGGATGGGCTTCCCTTTGGGTATGTACATTACAGTTACTCTGTTTTTATGCTTCCACAGCATATGTTGCTTTATTTATAAGTTATTATGGAGTGGTTGAGCAGATGAAGTTGAAGCATTTCACCCTTCATTCCTCATAAGTTATTGTACCCTATGCTACACTTAGGGCTGGTAAAGGGCCCTCTTATCTAGCCTAGCAAATTTAAGGGCCGGGCTCAAATACTATGGCGCTGTTTGCTTGTGGTCCTGGCGCAGGCCAGGTAGCGCATCCGATCCCAGGCCATCAAAATCAAATGCCTGGGGTGCTGCCTGCGCCAGGCAGCTTCCTCCAGTCATTAACCAAACAAGCCCTATGTGTTCTTGAGCTAAAAATAGATAGAGTTGAGTTGGATTATGAAGGAGGCATCACCGCATGAGGGCTATGATCTATTACCAGCCCTAGTTAGAACGTATTCAAGGTGACAAATTTGAGATCCTTATGGAAAACTTCTAAATGGAGCGCAATATTTGCTATGTTAGTATGTTTAAGACTATTTATCAGCTATGGTTGTGGAGAAAATTCCTTAGGCTTAGGTGATTTCAGCTATACTTGCTTGCTTGCTTAAGTGGTGGATTTCTGTCAGTAGTCCGAAGCACTACCATATTTGCACACATTTAAAGCTGTGGAGATATGATTGGTCTCTTCTTGTTGGGGCCTTTTGTGAAATTGCTATTCTAGAATATTGTGAATCGTTTCAATTTTTTTATAGCTGATGCTTGCAAACCCCGACTTCACATCTGTGACTAATACTGCACTGAAGCTATTATTTGCCTTCTGACAGCTTGAATTGCATATGACCAGCCTGAGCAATACATGAATTTGTGGCATGTTTTTTATGTTAGGTTGGAGAAGAGGGGGGCAAAACAAAGGCTGCGCCAATGAAAACAAAGCTTCAGCTTATGCTTCAAGTACCCCAGGATGATTTCCAAAATCCTGCTTTCCTCTTTAATGTGAAGAGACGATGGGATCTGTAACCTGGTAAAGCTACCCATTTATATGGAGACTCAAAAAGCTTCGGCCAACCTTTTGTTATAGTAGGTCAGCAGTGACACAATGACTCCAACATTCCATGAGCTCTTTCTATCTACCACTTTCAACTATTGTACATAGTCTTCAGCGCGACAAGCAATCCAAATTTATGTAAGCGTAACTAGTGGAAGGGCACGTGCGACACGCACGTGATATTAAAAAAAAGTACGTAGAAGTTGTTTATCTAGCTATAATATATTTGCATCTTTAATCAAATTTCCAATCGCATGATAATAAATGTAGGAAGTGCATGCACGACATGTGCATGTTATAAAAAAGATTACATACAAGATATTTATTTAGTTATAAGATATTGTAGTCGTTGATATGTCAATATTCCATCACATAATTGATTATGATACTTGTTTTCAACTAAGATACTAAACAAAAAGCCGAGACAAGCAATTAAACTTGAGATTTGAATGAAGAAAATAATTATTTATTTGCAAAAGGTCACCCAAAGATGCTACCCAAATCAAATGGAGTATAAAGATGTCATTGCGAACTAAAGATGTCGTTGCAAGGAGCAGAGAGAGTGGAATGAAAGAGAGAAGAAGAAAAAAACATTTTACAACAAGCTCACACAATTCTGCAAGCTTATGATTTTTTTACAAACAAACATGGGGTAGTATCTCATGCTGTCGTGAATCATTAAGAAAAGGAAAGTAGAATTTCTGGAGGAGGACATGCGCGGAATGACGAGCGGGATGGAGTGGGTACGCGGGCGGGTAAGGAGGCACCCTCGGTGAGAAATAACATCGATATCCGGTAGAAACATCCTCGTCGTGCCATACTCGTTCTCAGGGCCACATCAACCCGCTCTTCTAGTTCTCCAAGGTCCTTGCCGACTACACCTCGTGCTAAGTTTATGTATACCTGGACATCCGATTGCAGTTGTAAAACTCCTTCGGTGCATTCATTAGTTTTTCTATAAAAAATTGTGCTTTAGTATTTCTTTCTTAGCTTATCAAAAGTACTTCTAGTCCATGTTCTTTGTAAGCTTTATTAAAAAAATGCAAGGGATATGTTCTCAGCTTCTATTTCCTCCATATGAATTTTAAACAACACTATTCGGAAAAAAAATCCCTATTGGTTTTATCGAAAACAGTCCTACATTTTTTTTGCAGTAACAATATTTAGATACTAATTTTTGTTGTACTAACTCTTGAATCATGGCAGGTGCCTTTAAAAAATAATTGTAAGAACTTTTATTTATAAAAACACAACTCTTTAAATATGGAGAGGAAACAAAAATATTTGTATTTACTTCTTTATTTATTTAGTTGTTCAAAAAATATTGAGTCCTCGAAAGTTAAATTACAATCACAAGCAATAATTTGTGTGAGCTCATGTGCAACACTATTACACTCTTCTCAGATGGACTTTCCATGCAGGTAACATTTGTCGCACGTGCCATGGCATCCTCATGAATAAACTTCAGATCAGACAACGTGCCAGCCCTTCTCGTCAACATTTCGACCACGGTACTACAATGACAATGAGACTCGAGGATCACCTTTCATGCGTGATAAAAAATTAAATATAAGATGTTTATATAATCATAAGACTCATAGTTATTGATATGGTAACATAAAAGATTTCAAGACTCCTCAATTAAAAGAATAGTATATATTGGGCAATACCAACCCACAATGTCAAGAGGTAATGTCTATACTGCCACATATACAAGACATCACTTTAGACGTTACACTCTACAACCCATGATTTCTTAATATAGATCCTTAATCAATTCATCATCTCTTCTCTCGACCAATTAGATTTGTTCCTTATCAATTACGACCTTGATGTCTATAGCAGTTGCAGCTGCAGCCTCTGTTACTTACTCATTAACTTCCACAAACAACTTGTGAAAAATTGATGTTACACAAATATAAAATACTAACTATATGTTTAAAGTATATTATTAGAACTCTAATATGAGAAACAAATAAATCTTGTCTTTATTTTTCCTAAAATAAAAAAAACTACATAGAGATACCGAAGGAAGACAGATACTTGAGAATAATTTGTCTAAATTCCTGGGACCAATGGAGAAAACCTGCACAAATTGTAGTGCAATTTAGTGGTGTCCTTAAAAATATGCAACAAATATGTGTTCTAAATATTTTTCATACATATGAAAGCGGTTAAACAAAAGAATCATCTATCAATCAGCCAACTGGCACATTGAAAATCATTAAACTTAGATTTTTAGTATCTAACATTAACTCTCAGAAATGTCTTAACATATGACCATATGAGAAGGAAACAATTTTCGTAATTTCTTTGAGTTGTTTCAAAGGTTTCATATCCATCACAATAACTGTTAGGTGAGCCAGAATTTCATTGACTATCATTTAGTAAGCCGTAATGTTGTGGGAGCTCAGAATTGATATGCTTTGAACCCTTTTTTGTTTGCCTCACAGGACACTTGCAAGTTACACAGAATTCAACTCCACGACACCCAAAGCAGTTAACTTGGCCACAACATTGTCCCCATCATCCAGGAACCCTAGCGGAAACAAAACATAAGTACGAACAACACATTTTCTTTCATAGGAAAAAGGAAGGAATAATTGTATATGTTTTCAGTTATATCCATATGGGTAACTATCAGAACTGCATTCACACATTAAGATAAAAAGTCAGAGATATGATTAGAAGACATTATTGCTTTTATTTTCACCTGCCACAACTGATTGTCTTGATTGTCTTTTTAGTAATCAAGAAAACATATTCATAATCTACCTTCAGGTTGGCTCTTTCAGATTAGCTCATATCAAATCAGCACAAATAAGGAACATTTCACAATCTACCTTGGCTGGGTTAAGTACTCAATGAGAAATAGAAATTAATGATCTGGTCGAGCATGAACACTTTTCAAGGGCCTATAACCCAGGATGTTAGTGCCAAATTACAGAATATAACTACAACAATTCTCAAGGCCTTTCAAACATACTACTATAGATATTTGCTTGCTGGGAAAATGGCCCATGGTTTTTGGTCCAGGCAGCCACTCAAGTATCTTAAACAATCTAAATCATCTATACATTGAAAAATAATACTCATTTACAAGGCTAAAAAATTCCGGACATTGCCTGTAGACAACTCCGGACATTGCCCAACAACAGGAGACCCTTGTGCTTCCCATTGAGTTCCTGTAGAAAAAACAAAGATAAGAAAACACTTGTCTCCAGCATTCCACGGACAGCGAGCGAGCAAACCATCCATTTGCTTCTGGTACAAATATAGAATAGGCCAAAATCAGAAACGATTATTGCTCATAAAGTTCCAGTTTTATGCCCTATAGTAATTGAAATCCAGTAGCTACTACACACTCACCGAAAGGATCTGACTTAAAGGGCAAGGGCAAGAATACTGAGTGGACAAGTGACCTGCAATTATTTGTGATTTCAAAACTCATATTTGTAACACAACTACCATCTAGAGTAGTGAAAAATCATGAATCATCTCTTTATAGAGGTTGTTCGTCTGATACGATGAATAGTGTTCAGCTGGTAGATTGAATAGTGTTATGTGAGAGGAGATAAGCCGAAACAAACCGAGAAACAGCCAGCCGAACAGCCTCATAGTTCTGCTCCCTGTGGCCATATTCTCAAAAATGACAGTAGGAACAATTCAACATCAGAAAATGCAACCACACAAGGCTAGGGATAGGAGGAAAGCAAAGGAGCCCGCTAACCTTGGGAGCAAGGAGGGCTGCTACTAGCCACAAACGGATCCAGCCATGGAACAACATGAGCCGACCACTTGGGGACAAATTGGGGATCATCAGAGCTAACCGTACCCTTCCTGCCACACTGGAGTAGAGGAAAAGAAAATCCCAAAACCTAAATTGGAATCCAGAATAAAAAAAATCCTAAAACCTCACATAAGTATAATAGTAGAGCCATCAAAGAACCAGCGGTCACCTCCATAGCAATATGAGGCTTACAGCTTGCAGGGTCACCTGATCCTTGTGAAGCCTCTACATCTTTAATTTCAGAATAGCATATACTTCGATGAATCATACATAACTAACATCAGAAGAATTATTTTCAATTAAAGGATCGCTATAGATAATTTGAACCATTAAGAGCTGGAACATTGGAAAATTACCTCATAACATCAACATTCCCAAGTCTAAATAAAAAACAATCAGCGTGGGGCCTCGGATGCATTTGAGGTCTTGCAGCTCCTAAGCCAAAGACTGACCATTAATAGTGAAGTTTGCACAAGAGCAATTTTGAGAAAGCAGTTCTCTATAAAGAGCAAAATATTTTGGCATGACCAGAAGTTCCATATGAATGTTAGTTAGGTAGAGATGCAAGTGCAAAATACTAATCTTACCTGGTAGCAACACCTCTATGGGTTAGTGGAATGCCTAGTTCTGCTGCAATTCCTGAAGCAGAAGTAATTCCTGCACAGGTTTGATCCAAGCAATTCATAATTGGAACCAACCAGCACTGCAAATTATCCAGATTCCATAGTGAGCTTATCATACCTGGGATAACTTCAACTCTGATCCCTTGCTGCTCTAAGAAATCCATCTCTTCTCCACCTCTTCCAAAGACCTGAAGGGAATACAAAGTGAATTTAGGGCCTACAAATGTACTCCAAGGTAAAGGTAGATATGCTCATATGCAATGCCAATTAGTTCTCTGATGCAGTAAAACACCATGTGTGCACAAATATAATATTTTTATAGTATTTTTTACTACTTTCCTTGCCTCTTTTGTTATGAAAACAAATGCAATTGCAGGTAACCTGTGACGCCTTTATTCTTTCTGTTAATACGTTATGCAGTTATGCTAATCCCTTTTCGTGTATTACACTTTTCATAAAAAGAATGTAGAAAATCATAGAAATTCCAGTTACTACTATACAGCTCAAATACATGACATCATTTACTGTTTTTCATCAATTTATGCCAGATTATTTCAATGAAACGTATTTCTGCATTGTTAACTGGAGAAGTTAAATGAGGACTGGGTTCATCTACATTAATGTGCAAACTGCGACCTAAAAAACTTAAATGATGCAAGATCTTTTTCCATCGTACAACCTACAACCACTATACTAATGATACCAATACTGGATGATTTACTGCTTTAAAGAGTTACAACCTACAACCACTATACTAATGATACCAATACTGGTCAGTATCAGACCATCAATTCATATGAATTCAGTACTTGAAAATAGTCAAAGCAGACTAAGAGTGGATTACTGTTTTGAATCAAAAGTTACTCAATGCGGATGAACATGATAAGACCAATAGCAAAGGTTACTAAGAACTTTAATGTCTGTGCCAGGCTAACAACTGGAATTGTCACATGATTTCTCAACAGATAAGTACATTTCAAATAAGGATCGACAGATTACCAGAGGATGCCGCCTTTCAACCGCACCACATTAGCACCAGCCTCCGCAAAGCTGAGGAGTAGCTCATGAATCTCCTCCTACATTGCATCAATCAGTTATCAGAAATACAAATTACCAACAAGGGAAAGAAAAGGCACAAGTCCTGATTCCTAAGTAGGCCGCCTCAGTTCACTGTTTTTTTCAGACAGAAATATGGCATGCTCTGTTTTGCTTCATGATAGCTATCTGATGCATTGTTAAAACAATAATAATGTACTTGAAATCGTTGTTGCAGAATGCACACCCAATTAGCATTTCCTACATCGCATAAACCTCGATCGATCGCAATTGAATCAATGGAAACAGTATTTCTCACCTATGAAAGGCTGTGGTACCCCGCTGTCTTGCCGACGTATAGAAGCCTTGTGCCCTCCCCGACCAAGTCCATCACGTCGTTGGACACCGGCCGGTCGTAGAGCACAAGGTCCGCGGCCTCAATGGCATGGACGGCCTTGAGCATGAGCAGCTCAGGGTCCTCGAGCCCCGTCCCGACCAGCGCCACCCTCCCGAGCCCACCGCCGCCGCCCTCCCAGCTGCAGCGCGATCTCGTCGTCCTGACGGCCCGCCGCCGCTGCAGCCGCGGCGGCATCGGAGGAGGGGGAGGCGGGGCTGGAGGAGCCGTCGGCGGCGTAGGACCAGGCGTCGCGGCGGTAGCGCGAGGAGGAGGTGGCCTCGGTGAAGGGCGAGGCGGCGGAGGCGCGGAAGGCAGTATACAATTCTTTCAACTTTTATAGTATATAGATATCATGACCAAATCCTAACAATATACTGCTCTACTCCAATGGTTTACTACATCTCAATCCTTTCCTCTTCACAGTCTGACTCGTGCTCCTAACAAAAATTCAAAGGTTATCCCCATCTCAGTCCAACTACACATAAAAGCAGGGATATGCATATAGCAATGCACCTAAAAAATTCAGAAGTAAATATTTGGAGACCTGTTACGCAGATTAATAAACCAGATCACAATGCGAAATCAGAGCACAATAGTAACCTGATCTGTTTGTTGCACTACCTCCATGGTAGCCAAACCCCTCTCACCTTGAGTGTTTAGACAGATCACCACGAATAATGGTGGCCATCTGCAAAACCAAAATCAAAGATGGAATACAGTAGACGAAACTCAATTTACTCTACATGAAAAAGTAGTACCCTATAAAAATTAGTAACTGAAGTAATCATAGTTTGCTGATTTGAAACATCAACAGAGGGAGTAAAGGGACACCTGTATGTTCAGCACCAGAGGGTCTTCTCCTCCCCCAAAGTATTTCTTGTACTACCAAGCTATCCACAAACCCTCATCTTGTGAAACAACATTTCCAGACCAATATAAGAAGAACCCTCATTGGCGATTTAATTAACTTTACTAATGAAAAATATTAAGGAGACATACACTTCCTCGTCCATCACTTCTTGCTCCGACCCCATCATTCTATGCCTTCCATCCTCCTTTGAAGATGAAATAGGGGCCGGCAGTGTACCAAGGAACAACCGTGGCTCCTTCATAGGTACTGCAAAGAGCAGAGGCTGCTTGTGCATAACCCCTGTGTCATGAAGCATCCAAGAAGCAGAAGGTGGTGTGGTGCATCAGTGTCTTGCCTGATCATTACAACCGAGCCAAGAAGAAACCCACCAGCCAAAATCCCTGCAAAAAAGTCCAAAATAAATGGTAATTCAGAGATTCAGTTATTACCAATGCATATGAATAAATACATTTTTTTTCCTTATCAATTTGCAATTTCGATTCTAATCATTTCATTCTTCATCAAATGAAGTAGCTTCATCACACTCCTACCATGCTAATCATTTTTATACTGATATCCTTGTGTACCACTTCCATATATCTGATATAAAAGCATATCAGTTCTTCCTGCCGAGGTAGAGGCAAGCGATAATATTAGTGTAAAAATATATCATTTGTACGAAAGCAGCACAACAATGTCCAAGCAGCAACCAAATTGCCAGAAATAGACCCTACGTATTTACTTGAACAGTATTCTTTGAACAGCGTTAAGGAGCTAACAAATCAATCTATAAACATACCGATCCTGCACACTTCTACTTGATAATCTGGCCATTCTTTGTGAAGGAGATTACGCAAATGCATTAATTTGTGCATACATACTTATGTCAGAGTACCGTTGAGGATTCATTGGTGCCCCCTGTAGACCATGACACTGGCATGTTCAACGACAAATCTCATGAGCACTCACCCATAGAATAGTTGCAGCTTGTTGTTGTTCCTTTGCTATTTTGCAACAAAGACAATCATTCAGAATAAAAATGAGACGACAAAAATAAAGGCACAATATTTAAACACATTGATAGTTTCAGTTAGAGTGTACCTTCACTCTCAAAGCATCCTCATGGCTCTCAATGCCAAGGAAATCATGCAGCCCACTGAAGCACATAGTCAACGGGGCGGAGCTACCACTTTGCGTGGCCGGGATCCGGTAATTTTCTGAATGTGACCAAAATCCAATAATTTTTCAGTAATTATATGCTCCACCAAAAAACCTATTCCTACGGAATATAGCAGGACACATTACACACGAACAGAATGCGAGCAGCATGGAGTGCTTACATTGGTGGGCGACCTCGGAGAAAAAGAAGCCAGTATGTGCAGGGGAGGAGAGATGAACGGTGACCTCTACTACATCGAGGCAGCATCTGAGCATGGCGAGGTCCGCCCCAGCGCCAGTTCGTGGGGGGGGTGTGGTCGTCCGGCAGAGCAGCTCGCCGTCGCCGCCGAGCCGCCACTCCTGCTCCGCCTCGTGCCGTGGAGCCGCGCCGCCACCGGATCGAGGGAGCCCCGCCCCTGGTCCACTCGCCAGATCCTCCGCCGCTGCAGTCTCACTGGGGAGGAAGAAGGCCGGCGCCGCCGGTTCGAGGGAGCCCCGCGGCCGCCGGATCAAGGGAGGACCGCCGCTCCCGGATGGCGCCCCGCCCCCCGGAGGCCGCGCCGTCCCTCCACCGTGGCACAGGAGAAGGGCGCCGCGGAGGCCGGCCCAGCACGCCGGAGTGAGGAGGAGGCCGTCGGGGGAGACTGGAGAGAGGAGAGATAGGTGGAAAGGGATGCGCGTGCGTGAGGAAAGGGGAAAGGCGCGGCGCCGGCATGCTATCAGGAGAGCGGTGGGTTGATTACCGGCTTGCCGTGATGCACGCGTGAGCCGCCGCTTGCACTCCGGCCGCTCCTCTCCTTCATGCTCCTCCTCGTCTCGGTACGCCGACAGAGCGCGCATCTCCAACGAGCCTCCGCGTCCCGGTCTGTGGCGGCGTGAGTGAAGCCCGACCGCTGCCTCCGTCGCCATTCGTGCGCGCCCCGGCTAGCTCCAAGATGGTGGAAGGGGTGGCGGGGCTCGACGTCGCTGGCTTGCTCACTTCGCTCGCTTGGGATCTCATCTCAGGATGGGGAAGGAGAGGAGATGGCAGCGTCGGTGCGGATGGATGGGGAGAGGAGATGGCGTCGCGGATGGAAAGAAACGGGAGACAGAAGCGTGATTGACGGGCGGAACAGAGAGAGGGTACGCGCGCGCGGGTAAGCTCTGCTCGCGGTGAAAAAAAATAGCTGTTCCGGGCGGAAACATTTTAGATTTGCGAAAATTTTGGCTATCTCACCTTTCGTCTAACTCTTTTGGGTGGGCCTCGCTTGACATGTGAGTCCTCTGTGAGAGGTGGGTATGTTTCTCTTTGGGTGAGAATTGTTTTCAATTCTTTCTGCTTTTATATGTAAGCGTAATGAAGATCAAGGTTGACCGAAGTTTGTAGTGTGTATTACCTCTTCATTTAATGGGATCATAGTATTGCCTGCAGCGAGATTGTACTATTTTTTGACGGCTTAATTGGTAGAGCTCAGAAGCTGCATCAGTGGGGGCTCCGTTTAGACTAGGAATTTGGGGGTTTATGTAAGAGTTGTGCCGGATGATTGTTTCAAGCATTGTGCCCAATTGTCGAGCCTGTTTAAAATGCAGGAACTTCAAATGAAATTAATTAATTCCTGAGGAAATTAAGGGAAAATAAGGAGCATGCTCTTGTTTATCCTCGGTCTATTGTCACATAGCCCAGAACAGAAATGGGCGATGCCCATCAAGAAAATTAAACAGCATTTTCCATCACTCATTCTATAAGAACTATCTAATAACAAACTTACATGCAGGGCCCAGAACAGAAATGGGCGATGCCCATCAAGAAAATTAAACAGCATTTTCCATCACTCATTCTATAAGAACTATCTAATAACAAACTTACATGCAGGATTAAACAACTGTACTTGTTTCTCCATTCGTGTTGGCAAATTAGTTTTGCTGTATGCTCTTGGTATCTTTTCTACTTATCAGGCTGAAATATTGATCGGTTCATCAAAACATGCCCTTGAATACAAATCAAAATATGTTGAAGATCTAACCAGCCCGCAATGAGAAATGCACCAACATACTTGAAACAAACAATAATTTGCACCAAAGGTTCTGGCACTTTTACCCTTTTATTAATGTGATAAGTTTCGAAGGTAACACTTCAAAACAAAAATCATCATGAACATATTTTTAGCATGAGAAGACAATACTTCAAAAAGAAAATCATCTCTTTAGTGCAACAATTCCAATTACTATGTGCTCTAAGGCTTTCGAAAGTTGTATGAATGTTTTGGCGACTATAACATGGAATAGAGCAACAAGAGGAACATCAAGCTTCCAAGGTAACAGGAGTGACCATGACACATTACCACTCTCTTATACAAGGTATCAACAGTTAGGAGATACACTGACAGTATGACAACACGATGTACTTGTAAGAACGCACATGCTTATCAAAGCTCTTGTCTGAAACAGGAGGAAATGCACACGCTATCAAGTAGGATTGACGTTCACGTCCCATGCATAGAGCGTAGTAGCGTACTGAAGATCCACAAACCAGCCAAAGCAGAATTTATGCTTCTGCATCATGGACAACAATAGTTATTACGCGTTTGATGTGCTTGGAGGCTTCTCCTTGGGATGTTTCGATCCATAGTGATCAGTCAGCTGTTTTTCATTTGCCAATTGTACCTACACAAATAGGAACATTGTGTAAGAAGGTACAAGCCTTCAAGTGCAACAACTACCTACTACCAACATAAAAATCATAGCAGCTGGAAAAGGCATAATCAACCTGCAATTTTTTTTTCACTAGTTCGATGGAATTCAGATAATATGGAAGATGAGAGGTTGAGAGCCATCGTGCAATGACAACCAGTGTTAGGATCAGAAGAAATTACTCAATAATGAAATAGTAGTAGCTCAGACAAGTTTGACAAAGCGAAAAAAAGTTCAGCAACAGGACTGCATTCCATGGGATCAATTCATGGCAGGTTGCAGCGAAGCTCATGTGGCACCTTTGCTACTAACTAGTAGCAAGAGTCGGGGACAAACCAGTAAGAGATCCTACTTGTACATACTCATCATCAGTCCCTAGGGCTCAAATACAAGGAGACTGGAAGAACATATGGACGGTTGGCCTCCAAAGAGGCTCTTTGCCGGTAGGTACTGTTCTATCGCCTGAATTTTTGGGTAAAAAAAAAACACGAATCCGTGGAAATCGGGGGATGGACCGGATCTGCTACCCAGGCGACCGGACATGTCCAGGCGGCGAGCCGCGACGATGGTTAGGCAGTTAGGGCAGCGATCGGGGGAGGGGCCTTACCTTGCAGATGGGGCAGACGATCTTGAGGCCCTCGGCGCGGGCCTCGAGCTGGGACCCCTTGGCTTTCTGGTTCTTCTCGGCGTTACGCCGCTGCGCGTCGATCTTCTGCTTCCCGCGCGTCATCCCCACGCCGCCGCTGCGCTAGCCGGTGGTCTCCTCTTTTTCCGGCGATCGGATTCGGATGCCCGCCCGCCCTGGCCGTCGAGGGGTAGAGTCTGGCTGGATTCTTTTCCTCGCTTGCCTTCCCGTGCCGTAACTTTCTCGCCCAGATGGGCGCATTACGCGTATGCGCGCTCTCTACTCCGGTACTCCCCACCTCCCGCTCTGTTGTGGGCTACTGGGCTCCTTTCCTGTTGCAGGCCACAACACACAATTGCGTGCGATGATTTTTTTTCATATTTTTTACAATTTTGCAAAAGTACATGACCGAATAAATTTTTTCAAAACTATACTTCTCCGGCCAATTCAAACGACGGTAACCTAAAATCGCCGTTTGAAACCGCCGGCCGTGCTTCCGCTAATCCCTTGTGCTACAGAAGAGATAGATGCTGAACAGCGAAACCGCAGTCCAGAGATGAGCAGCCGCCCTCCTTTTCTCCTCCAGATGTGCAATTTCTTATGGCCAAATCACCACGAACAGAAGTAATCACGTAACAGTAGGAAAATACGGGACCAGTTGATTTTGGATGCTGGCCAAATAACTCCCAATTCAACCAAGAGGACACACATGCATCTTATTCTGACTGTCAACGGAATACATATACAACCTCAGCTTGCATCCCACCAAGGAAGCATATTATTACGACAGCGAGTCAAGGAGTCAGACGAGATGAAGGAAACAAATCTTGCAGATACACACAACCGAACAAGGGTGGATCCCTACACAATCTGCTCTAGCAACCAGGCACGCGCTTTCCGGGGCCATCATCACAAATGTCGGGCTACAACGGGAGAGAGAAGCCGCGGAGGTACTTGGAGTCTACCCTGGATTCGCGGACCAGCGCCACACGACCTGTTCTGGCAACCTGTCATGTGTGCAACATAAAGGTGAGGACCGAGGAGGTGAGGAGAAAACATCTGTCAAGATTTTTGGTGTAAAATCGACGAGTGCATAGAGCGATTGCTTCGCATTGAAAAGGAAAGCTGAAGTATCAATCTATCATGATAATAAAAAGGTGCGCAACCGATTGGGAATGCTCTAGTAGCCGCTAAAAGATTTTTCCCTTTCTCTAACAGCAGATGAATCAATTACATTATATTAGTCCTAACAAAACCTAGAAATGATCCTGTTTGGCAAATATAAATTGGCTGCTAAAAAACTTCTCTAGATATTTGGAACATTGTTATCAACCATGTACAATGTTGCGTGCAATTATTTGATTGGCATTATTAGAGTAGTTAGATTCTGTTTCATAACTAATCATTGAAAGGAATGTCTAATTCACAGGTAAGAAAAATAATAAAGTAAAAGACGCTGGCCAAACAAAAAGCACACATACCTCACAAATGCCATAAGGCTCCAATAACCTTTGTAATGCAACCATCTTGTTAAGATCCCCAGTGAGCTACGAATTATCAACAAGAACGCCATTATTTAAGAGTTTTGCAACACAATAATACTTGGAAGCAGCGAGATAAAGCAGGATGAAGAATAATAGTGGTGCCACAGACTCAGTGATTCTATGGTAATATTACTGTTACTACATGAGTGCTCGGGCAAAGAAAATAGCAAAAGTACACCATGATCTAGTTTGTCGATTGTGCACAAAGCTTGTTCTAACACTGACTCTACTATGATCAGTGTTGGTAAAGCCACTGAAGTAAATCTGGGAGAAACAAAATTATTATGAAGCTAACCTGCAGCGTAACTGTGTGGTCAGAAACATCGACAGGTTTCGCTCGGAAGATTTCAGCAATATCTAGGATCTCCCTCCGAGCAGCAGTGTTTACAGAAATCTTAATAAGCATCAGTTCCCTTTCAGCAAAAGGTAAGTGAGTAATGTCTTGAACCTGCAGGGAGTTACATGTTTATGTTAACATAATAAAACTGCAACCACAAATGATTTTGATAAAAGTTACATACAGCTCACCTCATGCACATCAATAAGCTTATAAAGCTGCTGAACTAACTTCTCAATAGATTCATCAGTACCAGGAACGACTGTTGTAATACGCGAAATGCCTTCCTTCTCAGCTGGGCCAACAGCAAGGCTCTGATGAGAAAGTATGTCTCATTAATAACTAGCCTGGCACTATATTTAGCAAGAAGAAAGGTGATTTTCAATAAGGAAAACCTGTATATTGTAGCCCCTGCGAGCAAACACCCCTGTTACAATGTTGAGGACACCAGGACAATCATTCACAAGGATGGAGAGGGTATGTGAGCAAAGTCCGGTTAACTGTCCAAACAAAATCAGGACTAGTCAGCAGCTGTGCCAACCATAGCTTAAAGCTATATAGGCTTTGCCTATGATTGACTTTTTGCACACATTATGGAAGTGGTATTGGTAAATGAGAACTCACTACAGTCACATTAGAATTAGATTCAGGATGCAATTATGCATACAGCAATACATTCTATATAGCACTAGACACTAATCACATGACGGAAATCTCTAAACTTACATCATCATCATCATCAAGGACACCCCAATGGGCATCAAGTACTTGGTTCATCGATGAACTCTCATAAGGTTCCACCGGATAAACATCACCCTGAACAGTTCAAAAGTCAAAACAACATATGTTATACAAATGTATAGATTGTACTATGACGTCACATTAATTCAATGGCTGAAAATTTTCATTAATGATATTAGTAATTAGTCCAAGTTCTACATATTGGGCAAATGTGAACTACAACTAGGACCACTATGGCTCACCCATTAGGAGTGCTGTCTATATGTTTGTGCACTATGGTGGGCAACACCCAACAAGATGTTCCTGCGTTAACGTAATAAAAAATATGTACAGTCCACACCTCACAAGTTTAATGTACCAGTTGTCATGGTACTGGCCCATAAGGAGAGCTCTTTATGCATGCAAATATGGAGTATGTACCTTCAGTTATTGCTTGATAACTCATAATAGCATTATTATAGTGCATTTTATGAATTCTGAACGTAGTATCATGCACTGGCAAAAATATATTATATTTGGTGAACTAGCCCTAACCCCTTCACAAGACTCAAGGTGATTATTCAAACACATTAGGTCCAGCAAACTATTATCTCTGCATCACTGCAGGTAATTGCTTAAAGACGATTATCAGCACTTTTAACCATTAGCGTGGAAGTTTAACTATAATTGGTTAAGTGAATAGGTGTTACTGATGTGACATGTTTTTTTTATTTAGGTCATCCAGCACAAATTGTTTAGGGATTTTGGTGATTCTACCCCTATACTGAAGCCTAATGGTGATTTTGCCCCTCTTTTTCTAACTTTGCGATTTTACCCTTACTTTTCTCACTTGAAGCTGCCGTTTGCCCCTGTTTTGAAGCTCCGTCTGATATAGCTAGATTAAACAAATTTAAAAAAGGAAAAAATGATTGCAGGATCAAAAAAGGACCTAACTACCCTTGAGGCCTTATCTCTCCCTCTAATCCAAAGAGTCTTGTGCCTGAGAGGATTGAGAAACACTGCGCGGGTTCGAAAAAACAGAGAAACCCGGCGCAGGTCTGCTGCTGGCCGGAGGGGTGTCGTTCCTGGAGAACGTCGAGGCCCGAGGGGCACCGGAGTGGGGGCCCGGAGGCGCCGGCAGCCAGGTCGGGGAAACGTAGGTGCCCAGCGGCACGTTGATTGGGAGGAGGCCGGCGATGGTGGCGCAATGGAGGAGGAGGCCGGCGGCGACGGAGTGACAGGCGGCGCCGCAGTGGAGGGAGGGGCGGAGCGTGCTGTGAGAGGCGCCTGCGATGGTGCGCAGGCGTAGCTGAGCCGGAGCCCGACTTTGCGCGATCTGCTGGCCAGGCGGGTTTCTTTCATGGAGGAGGCTGAGGCGGCAGAGTGGGGACCTTGAGGCGCCGGCGGCCGGGTCAGGGGTGGCGCAGGTGGCCGGCAGTGACGGCGTGACGGGCGGTGACGCGGGAGGGGGGAGGGGCAGAGCGCGCCGGGGCCAACGAGTGGGTGACGAGCGCGCCGGTTCGGAAGCAGCGCAGGTGGCCGGCGCCGCGTTGACGGGGTGGAGGCCGGTGGAGGAGTGAAAGAGGAGGTTGACATGGTGGGGCCCGTTAATTCGTATGGGCAAAATTGTCATTTCACAACCAAACTGACACCATTAAGTCCTCCTATCAGAATAGGGGCAAAATCAGTCTTCATTTTGAAAAACTGAGGGTAAAATCACAAAGTTCGGAAAACAAGGGTAAATTCACCATTTGTGCTCAAAGGGTAAGAACACCAATGCCCCAATTGTTTATATGCATCATTCAATAAAACGAAGAGGCATCTTCTCAGTTCTCAATTTCTCATTCTAACCTGCTACAAAATTATAAATACAGCAGGACATAATAAAAGATTAAAAGGGTAAAGCGAACATACCCCAGCATTGGATGATTGATCCAAACTGCCATTAACAGTCCTATTTACAGATGTAAGTGGATTTTTTGGCAGTGCCTCTATAAGGTCTGGGTAAGAAGCAGCAGAGAATCGCCAGAAACGGGCCGTGGCACCAATCCTTTCACGTCTCAATGCAATCTAAGAATGTAGAGCATTAAGAATTAGCACCACGAAAACAATAATCACATCGATGTAAGAATATTCCGAAATTACTTTTCCCGTTCGGCAAATTTCTTTGATTCCAAATTTCCTCAGGTTCCTCTGTACTGCAGCAATTTTTCCAGGATCTCCAGCTACCTAACATTGGTCAAATAAGCATCAAACACATAGTTCGGTGCACAAAAAGGGATACCAATCAAAATATGCACACTAGTTGGAGATTGAGTTTTGTTACCTCCAGGGTAAGGGTGGTATCAGATATATCAACAACTTTTGCTCTGAAAATATCAACTAAAACCATGACCTGTCAGACATGACAAGAAGCACTACAATAAGACTCACCATGTAATTGAGTATCATAAGTAGAGTATGCTTTTCAATTTTGGGGGTACATAGTCAACACCATATCATACCTCAGGGCGCTGATCAGGTTTGACGTTTAATTTTATAAGCATCAGCTCTCTCTCAACCTGAGGTTCTTTAGATAGATCTTCGACCTGTCATTAATGGTCCGAAACAAACAAAATAAATATTTAGTGTTATTGTGCTTATTGTGACACAGCAATAGTAAAAAAAAAAATCCGAAAGATGTTTGAAACCTGTTAAATGGTAGTTGTGACAAACAATGCAGGAATGATGATCCATATAGTATTTTTAAAAACTTTTAAATAAACATTGCCAATAGCCAAGAAAATCCAGAAACATTCTGTTTCCAAGGCTGCTTTATATTGTCGAAGAATATAGACTTCCAACAGGATACCACTAAAGTTGAACTAATTAACTACCGCATCAAAATATCAACTTTTTTTTTGTAATGGTTAACCAAGTAAACATTATAAGACAATGTGGCTGTTGAGTCATTACACAACCAGAATAATAACATGCACATTTCAGGAGTCCCCTAGAAAGGAATATGTGCACGCAAAGGATGTGCATGACAGTGTGTAGAATATCTATGCACATTTGAGGTATCACCTAGAAAGAAGTATGTCCCTGATGTTGACATGACTATGAAGCAGTGATTCTATGGGAAAAGTAACAGAATATCAAAAAAGGGTTACAGCCGAATCCGGAAAGCGAAAGTTTTTGTGTACTGTACTAAGAAAAGATACTACACGAAAGTGGAAACTGTGTTGTAACTGACTGAAAGGGACATGACATTCAGGAAGCTATACTCACAGAACACAATCTCTATCATGTGCTCGAACCCCAAGGACAACAAACTAAAATGAAATTTCAAGGCATCAAGTCCGAATTCGCATGACTCTGCTGGAATTTCAGGGTGGCGAACTCACACTGTGGACGTTGACAAGCTTATTGAGCTGCTCGATGACTTGATTGAGCACCCTGTCAGTCCCGGAGACGACAATGGTGAAGAGTGCCTTGTCCTTGTTGAGCCCCACCGCGAGCGACTCGATGTTGTAGCCTCTCCTGGCGAAGACCCCGGCGATCCGGTTGATCATGCCGCTCTCGTCCCCGACGAACACAGAAATCGTGTGCCGCCGCACCCTGCATTTGCCACCAGGAACCGGACTAGCCCAATTAGAACAAGTTTAGAAAGAAAGAAAGAAAAAGCAGCGGGAAGGGTCCACGAACAGTAACCGCGCCACCACCGCGCGGCGCCAGAAATTATAAACAACGACGCCGCAATTCGGCGTGGGGGGAGCGCTTACTTGTCCCTGGCGGCGGCCGCTGCGGGGGCGACCGCCGTCACCGCGCCGGGTGCGGAAGCCGCGTCGCCCCCAGCGCCCGCCGCCGCCGCCGCAGCAGCCGCGACAGCGCAGCGCCCGCGTGACGGAGCCGACCCAGCGGCGGGCCGTAGCGCCACGCGCGGAGCGGCGGCGGCGAAGACAGGGCGCCGCACCGGTCCGACCGGCGACGGCCGCAGGTGGTGGGAGGAGGCGACGGACATGTCCATATGCCCACGACGCGCGAGCTCGGAGGTGGCGGGGGACTTGGCTTGCTGGCCTGGGGGCTGGGGCGGTGGCCACTGGCCAGTGGGCGTACTTGCTCGGTGGTGCCGGATGGTTGGTTGGTGGGCTTGGTTTAGCCGTAGGGTTTATGAAGGGCCGTCGCCGCGCCGGGCGAAATGACGAGCCTGCCCCCGCAGCGGCACAGCGCAGCACGTCCGCACCTCTCTGGCCTCGGGAGAGGGCCTGTCGCTGCGCGTGTGATCTGCGCGCGAATCGGCGATGGGGATCACGGGTGGTGTGACCTGCCGTGCCGTCGCGTACTCGCGTCGGGGTCGGGGTCGGGCCCGGTGCGCGCGACCGGGACCGCGCGGATTCCTTCCTTTCCGGTATCTCGTTGACGTCGAGCGCCAGGCGAAGCCCGATGCCGGCACCGTGCCCGCGCGCGGCACGCTCGGGTTGCGCGCTCGTCTCACGCCCGACGCCCACCCGAAAGGCCAAAACGCCAAAGCGAGAGAGCGCGCGCTCTACCGTGCGCCGCGGGGTTTTAGGCTTTTTAGCGGCGGCGAGATAGGTGCGCCGCCGTGGCTAAGGCTAATCCGTCGTTCTCCTTTCTCCTTGCACGGACGAAAGGGACGCAACTCGCGACCACGGCATCGGCCGCCGTCGGGCGCGTTTCGTCGCGCCTCCGGGCCACATCAACGTTTTAGGTGACTGCCGGCTATCTCTTTCGCTGCACGCACGACATGTGCAATGGCTGTTGTTGTTACTAGGTGCAGCGAACCGCGCGCGTGTTTGTTTCTTTTCTTTCATCTTTGGAGGTTTGTTACTGTGTCATATGCGTACTATAAAGGACCTCGGAGATAGGGTCTTCTCTGTATGTAGTCAAGAAAAAGAATGACAAGACCTCAAGCCACTAATGTGTTGGTACGATGATGGTCAATATAAGCGGATTAAAGGAATCCACCCAGCAGGAGCTATCAAAAGTCATTGGTGTTTTTGGCATTGTGAGCACCATAATTAGTGGAAAAGATTTCTTGGGGATTTCCTACAGTACATATGGTAATCGATATTTTGGCTAGAGGACAAATCATTTGATTTGTGGACAGCTTTAATTTATCCTCCACCAAGACACTATACGTTAGAATGAGGTGACATTATGTGTTCATGTATAATTTGCTAGCTGTCTCTCGTAGGACTAAGATTTATAGAATGTGGAAGTCATGGAGGATGGAATCTGGGCCCTAGGATACCGGCCACAGCAAGTTTCGAGATGGGTTCCTGGTCAGGTGGCAGGCCTGCCACGCGCAGCGCGAATTCAGCCGCAAAGGAGAATACGGCAGCGGGTGATGGATGGGCTTTTCGAATCTGGCCCAATCTGGCCCATGGGATCAGGAGGTACTGGATGGGCCAGTAACAGGTTGGACCAGTTTGGTGGTTTGAAAAAACACATGGGGGCCGCAGATCTACCGCAGATCTCCTAAAATATCTACCGCTTCTCTTTCCCCCACCTATTCAATCCATTTGCTCCTTTCTTTTCTCTCTCCTCTCTCTCCCCTTTCAGATCGCCGGCGAGCTGCTCCCTCCTCCGCGGTCAACGACGACCTCCTCCCTCCTCTCCTCCGCGGTCGGTGGCGGGGTCGAGGCCGCGCCGGCACTTTCTCCTCCGCCCGTGCAGCCGCCTGCTCCAGATCTGGCGCGGGGAGGGCGCCGCTGCCTCCTGCTCCAGATCTGGTGCGTATTGGGCACGGCGAGGAGCAAGCGGCACCAGGCCCGCCGCCGCGGTGTCAGACCCGCTCCGGCGACGACGAGCTCCACGGCTCCACTGGGCCGCGAGCGACGACGACGCGCTCCTCCCTCCTTTCCTCCGCGGCTGGTGGTAGGGGTCGGGCCGCCGGCGACGACGCCTCCGACTTCGCGGCGGCCGCCACGTCCCTCGTCCGGGACCACGTTGCTGGTGATCTGCCCCGGTCAACGCCGGAATCGAGGCAGAGCTCCAGCGGTGCACGGTTCCGGGCGCACGGGGGCATGGCCCGCAGCTTCTTGCGCTCGCCGCGAGCAGGAGCGATGCAGGCCCACGTTGATGACGACGCGACTTCCGGTGCACGGTTCCGGGCGCGCGGGGTCATGGCCCGCAGCTTCTTGCGGCCGCCGTGACGCTCCACCGCTGCGAGCAGGAGCGACGCGGACACGCGTCGATGACGACGCGACTTCCGGTGCCCTGCCCAGCGCGTGAGGTGCCTTGCTATTCTGCAGGCGCAACTCCGACCAGCGGCGCGGGTGAGGCCAAGCTGCGTCGGCTGCGCAACGAGGCCAAACCGCGACGTCGGGGGCACAACTCCGGCCAACGGCGCGGCGAGGCCAAACTTCTGCTTTCAAGGCGGCCAGTCGGGCTACGGGGTTGCTTGTGGCGGCGCCGGAGTCCTCCACGAGCTAGGCTGGAGCCACCGCTGCTTAGATCCAGATGGCACTGCCGGAGCCACCGCTGCTCAGATCCAGATGGCACTACCGGAGCCACCGCTGCTCAGATCCAGATGGCACTGCCGGAGCCGGTGAGGTCGCGGATCCCCTGATCCGGCGTGGTGGAAGGATGCAGGGAGCACCCCGGGCCCTGCTCATCAATTGCTTTTGTTTGGTTCTCGAATCATCCTCTTATTTTGTGCTTCTGTTCTTTGTTTCTTCTTCTTCTTTTTTTTGAATGTAAAGTTGATTTTGTACATCAGTTGCACAGTTTCGAATTATGGATTGGCACAACTGTGATGTACAGATTAACATATGCATTTGTGTGTATGAACTTGTGTGTATGAACTTGAGCATAGAGTGATCTGAGCGGGTACCGATATTGATCAGCAAATGATGCGGTGTTGGGCTGGGAGAGTTGGATGATCTGAGCAGGTACCGTTAATGAACATATGCATTAACTATACTTGAAAATATTTTTGGTAATGAACTTATGCATTAACTATACTTGAAAATATTTTGGTTGGGTAAAGGTATTGAGTACTTGGACGTACATGTGTTGGGCATGCCTGTCCACGGCGAGCACCGAAAAAAAAACGTTTGTCAGGTAGTACCGGTTACCACACGCTTTGTTACAGGATCAGGGGGGCCATCTGAGGGGTACAGGACGTGGGCGCGGTGCCGAAAGGTCAAAAAGGTTCCCCTCATGCCTGGCTTTTACCCTGACACGCGGTACCTCCCCCTCCCTTTATGTCCGATCGGAACGTCAGGGATCAGGTTAGAAAAATGCTAAATACAGACCTGTCACGTCGCCGGGTCTGCATGCCGCATCGCTCCACATCTACGACTCCGATTCAAAGTTCCATCACTTCAAGGATCCGCAAATCATTTGCGGTCTCTCGTATGTGTGCAATGCATTTTGTTAGCTAGGTACGTGCACCACGTGGGGTTTTGTTTTTTCAATATTTAGGGGTTTGTTACTTTGTTTTGTCATATGCGTCGTACTGATGATGGACAAGCTAGGCCGCGTGTCAGGTCTTCTATGGTGAAGAAAGAAGGATGGGCTCGGTATGATGGTGCATGAGAACCACCCAGCTAGATTAAAGTCACTGATATTTCAGCATTGTGAGTGACAAAACTGAAGAAGAAGATAGGATCAACCACACCTGTATTGATCTCTGATGCCGGTATTTATACATGTACAACAGGGTTTAACCAATCCCTAATCTAGCGGAGCGGCGCGGCAGCGGACGCGTGCGGAGCGCGCGGCGTGCGCGGCGTGGCGAGCACGGAGCCTGGTGGGAGAGCGTCGTGCGCGTGAGCTGCGGCGCCGTGAGACTAGGGACCTGGTTTACAACACCCCCCTCAGTCCCGGCGTTCAGCTCCTGGATGCAGAGACTGTGACGGAACTCGTTGAACATGGATGTTGGCAGGCCTTTGGTGAACACGTCGGCGAATTGTTGTGCACTTGGTATCTGCAACACGTGGACCTCGCCAAGAGCGACCTTCTCCCGAACAAAATGAATGTCCAGCTCGATGTGCTTTGTGCGCTTGTGATGGACCGGATTCCTTGACATGTAGACGCTTGAAACGTTGCCGCAGTAGGCAATCGTCGCTGTGGAGACAGGGTTATGGAGCTCGCCGAGCAGTTGCCGCAGCCAAGTGCACTCGGCCACTGCGTTCGCGACACCGCGGTACTCCGCTTCCGCACTGGAACGTGACACCGTCGTTTGGCGCTTCGAGGACCACGAGATGAGCGAGTCCCCGAGGAAGACGCAGAAGCCGGCCCAGTCGGCGTCAGAGTATGCGGTGAGGGACGGCGACGGCGTCGCGACGTGGTAGAGCTGGAGCCCGTGGGATGAGGTGCCCTTGAGGTAGCGTAGAACGCGCTTGATCATGGCCGAGTGAGTGTCGCGTGGGGCGTGCATATGCAAACACACCTGCTGCACCGCATAGGCGATATCCGGTCGCGTCAGGGTGAGGTACTGTAGAGCTCCGACCATGGCGCGGTACCAGCTAGCGTCACGAAGAGGAGTGCCGTCGTCGTTTGATGCCTTGGACTTGGTGTCGGCCGGCGTGCTCACGGGCTTGCAGTTGGCCATCCCGGCTCGCTCGAGAACGTCGGCCGTGTACTTGCATTGGGACAAGAAGAAGCCTTGCGCCGTGCGTTCCACTTCGATGCCGAGGAAGTACTTGACGGGTCCCATGTCCTTGAGTGCGAATGATGAGCGTAGCTGGTCGACGATGCGACGGAGCGCGGCCGGCGACGAGGCTGACAAGATCATGTCATCGACGTAGAGAAGAATGTACGTCGTGTCGTGGCCGCGGCGCAGGACGAACAACGACGCGTTTGCGCAAGACTGGACGAACCCGAGCGACGTGACATGCCCGACGAAACGCGTGAACCAGGCCCGTGGCGCCTGACGAAGGCCGTAGAGGGACTTGGACAGCAGGCAGACGTGATCCAGTCGAGCGGGGTCCTCGAAGCCTGGCGGCTGCTGACAGAACACGCGTTCGTTGAGGTTGCCGTGCAAGAATGCGTTAGAAACGTCGAGCTGATGCGCCGGCCAGTCCTTGGTGGCGATGAGCGTGAGCACGGTCCGAATCGTCGCTGGTTTGACGACCGGGGAGAAGGTTTCTCCAAAGTCCATGCCCGGGCGCTGCGTGTCACCGCGCAAGACCCACCGCGCCTTGTACTTGTCGAGGGTGCCGTCGGGATGAAGCTTGGTCTTGAAGACCCACTTGCCGGAGATGACGCGAGCGCCTGGAGGACGTGGTACAAGGGTCCACGTTCCGTTGGCCTGGAGGGCATCGAACTCCTGTTGCATCGCCGCCTGCCAATTGGAGTCCCGGAGCGTGGCGCGAACGGACGACGGGGTGGGCGACAGAGTGCTGGAGGAGCTGGTGAGCGCATACTTTGGATTGGGCTGGCGGATCCCGTCTCTGGCGCGCGTGACCATATGGTGACGAGGCGGCGATGGAGCAGGTGGAGGGGAGTTTTGCGTGGGCGGCTCAGCAGCAGGGGGTGTGGCTTGCGCCGACGTTGGGCTTGGCTGGTGGTCGGATGAGGACGCGGCGGGCGCGGCACCAGACGACGTTCGCGGCGTGGCGTCCTCGACACGTGAAGGCGAGGACGAAGTAGGTAGCGTTGAGCGACGTGGATGACGTGCATGTCGTGCTGGCTGGGGCGCGGTGATGACGATTGGGTCGTCGCAGATACATGGGCGTTACGGCGGTGAGGGCGGTACGTTCCTGAAAGGGAATCGGTCCTCGACGAAGACGACGTGGCGCGACGTGTGAACGCGGCGCGTGCTGATGTCGTAGCACCGGTAGCCGCGGTGGTCGCCGGGGTACCCAAGGAAGACGCAGGCGACGGACCGTGGACTGAGCTTGTGAGCCGCTGTCGACGCCGTGTTCGGATAGCAGAGGCAGCCGAAGACGCGGAGGTTGTCGTAGCACGGTGGAGCACCCAAGAGGAGCTGATGCGGCGTCGTAGGCTCGGTGGCGCGGCAAGGGCGTCGATTGAGCAGGAATGTGACAACCCGCCCAGGAAAATACCGTACTATCACCTAAACTAATCCACTTTGGCCATTAAGCGACAGTAAAGTATCATCCTGTCGTTAGTTGTCGGGTTAACGCCCGGTGAAATCACTTACATAGCAACAAGGATCGACATATATGCATTAAAACTCACGCGAAGGCGAGTCCAGAGTACAACACATAATTAAATTCAATTCTGCCTCGAAGGGTTAATTATTACAAACCATTGTTCATGACAAGATAAGTAAAGGTTGAGAGTTCGAAAACAGCAGAATTAAACTAAACGGCGCGAAGAACATCACAGGAGGCCTGCCATGATGCCTTCATACATCGTCTTCAACCCACTCCAGCTCCCAGCCAGGCGGGATCTCTCCAGGCCACACATCAGCAAAAGCATCACCTGGATCAACAGATTATAGCAAGGCTGAGTATACTAATACTCAGCAAGACTTACCCGTCGGTGACAGCTACATCACCAACTCTAGACATGAAAGGCTTTTTGGCCACTGGGGTTTCTTTTGCTGAAAAGCAACAAAGAGTATGTCCTTACTTTCAAGATTTTAGCACAAGTTCTAGTTGATTATTCTTTTCTAAGTTTGTCGGGGACAGCCACCGGGGTCCCCTAATAACGGGGGAAATCACCCCCTTTTTTTCGAAATATAACGAAAGCAAACAAGCAAACTCACGAACCGCAAATCACACCTCGCATGCCGCGGCCCACGGCCCAAAAAGCCCCAGCGGCCCATCGAAATAGCCAACCCCCGGCACCCCTCGAGCGAACCTCCGCCCCGCTCGAGGGCCGGGCGCTATACCGCGAATCTTCCGCCTCGCTCGAGGGCTTGACGCCCCCTCGGGCGAGTGTCCGCCTCGCTCGAGGGCTTGACGCCCCTCGAGCGAGTTTCCACCTCGCTCGAGGCCTCCTCCGATCCGCGACACCATCCCTGCTCCCACGACCGGAGCATTAAATGCTCCGACGCGTCGCGGGCGCCCGGGTCAAAGGCGAATCCCCACCACGCCGGCCCTCTGACACCGCCTGGGAATCAGATCCCGACGCTGTTCGGCCAACCCGCGCTGTGCAGCCATCCCCGGCGCTGTGCGGGTGCTGTGCGGCATCGTCGGTGTCATTCGGTGACGCTGTGCCGCCTACTCCCGTACCTTCTCCACGTCGCGCCCCTCGAAAGAGGACAGCGGCACCCTCGAAAGAGGTACGGCCGCCAATTCCCTGCCCGCCTGGGACGACGTCATGACGCAAGGCTGGCAGGGCGCGTCACCTCCATCACCTCCGGCCCTGAGCGGCCATCCCCGCCACTGTGCCGCCATCCCGGGCACTGCTGGGCCATCCCCCGCACTGTAAGGATCCAGGTTGACAGGACATCGCCACGCCCGCCGCTATGCAGCCTCCGGTCCTCCGTCAGCCAGGCCCTCGAGCCGGTGTACGGACGGCGAACAAACGAAGAGCTCCAGCGCTACTACCCTCGAAGTCGCACCTGGACGGACACAGGAGTCACCACGACGCCCGCCAGGAGCAAGATTCGCCAGGACGGCCATCGAATCGCCGGCACTGTGCGCCATGCCGCCACACCATGCCTAAAGCCATGCGGTATGATTGTAAACCGCCTCCCCTTGGTCTATAAAAGGAGGAGGCGGTCCCCCGGCCGCAGGGGGACGAGATCATCGCTTCATACCCACATTCACTCGCATACTCGTTCCCTTTGATATTGGCACTTTGCCTCAATCACTTAGCAGGGACTTGGAGGCCTCTCCTCCTCTCCCGCCTTGCTTGTAGCCCCCCTCTACAGGCACCACTGGTGCGAATCAATACAGCGCGCACGCGCCAATCTGCTGGACGTACGACCCCACGGTCGGAACCAGGATAAACCCGCGTCCCTGTGTTGTCATTTGCACCGACCATCGAGAAGCTGATCACAGCGTAACTTACTAGTTAGTGTCGGGACTAATCCTAACACCGACAGTTGGCGCGCCAGGTAGGGGAACTCGCGCTGTGATCGACCCCTCACCAGCAGTCTCGATGGTGATTCGCACTGAGATGACGTCCCAGAGGTACGCCATGGGCAGCTCGGACCCTCTCCCTGCCGAATTCGAAATCCGGTTTGGGAGTCTGAACTTTCAGGCCACAGGGAACGGCTACCTTATGCGCCTCACCAACCGCGACGAACTCCACCCGTGGCGGTCGACTAGGCCGGGCCCAATGCCCGCCACGCCTGCTACTGATGCTCCAGCACCCACCTAGGCGGCTGCTGCGAGCACCTCGACGTCCCGGCGCCGCAAACGCCCAGGTCAGCGCTCGCGTCAGGCGCACGCGGAGCGACGCCGGGCAGCACGCGAGGCGGCTCGGAACGACGTGCCCCCGCCAAGCGACGCGACGGCGCACCCTGCAGGGGAGCACGCGGCCGCGGGGCCGCAGTTCCCCCACGGGATGCGCAACCCTGCTGCGGCGTACGCCTCATCCGTCAGCACCGACATGGCTGCATATGAGGATCTCCCGGGCCATCACCTGCTGTCAGCCCGGAACCTCATCGCCACCACCAACGACGAGTCGTACCATGGCTCGCCCAGCGAGCTGCCGCCATCGACCTCGCATGGCTACGCGGAGTGGGACTTTTCCGGCGTACCGGACCCTGTGGTATTCCGGCGGTTCCTTGACGCCGCGGACTACTGGTTCGGTTACTCCGACGACTCCAGCGAATGGAGCTACGATCCCTCGCGCGAGTGCTTCGTTGTCGCCGCCAACGAGCATGCTGACGGCGCGAACGGAGCGGGCGACGGGAACGCGGCCCAGCATCCGGAGCCGAACCCGCCACCAGCCCCACCAGCGGGCAATGCAGATATTAATGCGCAGCTGGCCCAGGTGCGCGAGCTCGAGGCAAAGCTCGCGGAAGAGTACCGGCAGGTGCGGCTCCTGCGTGCCACCATCGCAGGAGAAGCCTCGGCACGCGGCGAACGCGCCCGAGAAGCCGGGAAGCAGGCATGCGAGCGCATCAACGCCGACTTCAATGTGGACGATCCACACACGCCGCTTCGGGCCAGCCAAAAACTCATCGCGGCGGCGACACTACTTCGGGCCATGCCCGAGCCATCGACGCCCGAGGCACGTAACCTGCGCCGCGAGGCGCAGACTCTCATCGAGCAGGCGGCCGTGCAGCAGGCCGAGAGCTCCGCGTCCCGCATGCGCAACCAGTCCAGCGCGCGGGGCGACGGCGGTGCGGAGGACCAGGAGGCATCCGTCCACGCGGACGGCGCGGCGGGGCAGCCGGCAAACCGGGACAGGACGCCTGTCAGGGAGCGGATCCTTGACACGCGCGGCCAGGTCCACGACGGCGATGCCCGCAACGTCCTGAACGCCAAGAGAAGGGGCGACGCGGAGGCGCGAGCGGCGGCGGGCTACCACCCTCGACGAGGTGGTCGCTACGACAGCCGGGAGGACCGCTCGCCAACACCGGAACCCCCGGGGACCCGAGTGTTCAGCCGGGAGATCCGTGCGGCGAGTTTCCCCCAGCGCTTCCGCCAGCCCACCACCATCGACAAGTACACGGGGGAGACGGACCCTCGTGTGTGGCTCAACGACTACCGCCTGGCTTGCCAGCTGGGCGGCACCACCACCGATGCGGTGATCATCCGCAATCTGCCGCTGCACCTTGCGGATTCGGCCAGAACGTGGCTCGAGCACCTGCCACCCAGCCAGATCCATAGCTGGGATGACTTGGTCCGCACGTTCGTGGGGAACTTCCAGGGCACATACGTGCGCCCTGGGAACTCCTGGGACCTGCGGGCGTGCACCCAGAAGCCCGGCGAGTCGCTCCGGGACTTCATACGGCACTTTTCAAAGCGCTATACTGAGCTCCCGAGCGTTGCTCAGTCCGAGATCGTGCACGCCTTCCTCGAAGGCACGACCTGTCGGGACCTCGTGCGCGAGCTCGGGAGGAGCCCGCCGGTCGACTCCAACGAGCTGTTCGATATCGCCACCAGCTTCGCTTCCGGAGAGGAGGCAGTGGGGGCCATTTTCGACGGCAAGAAAGGAAAGCGCGTGGACGACGCGCCCGCGGAGGGCAGCAAGTCCAAGGAGCCCGCGAAGAAGCAGAAGCGGGGCAAGAAGGGCAAGAAGCCCCACCATGACGCACGCGCGCAGGGGCGCGGGGAGGACGACGAGGCCCTCGCCGTTGACCCTGCCCGTAAGGGTCCTCGAGGGGCCCCTCGAGGCCCCGGCGTATTCGACGATATGTTGAAGAAGCCCTGCCCGTACCACAAGACCCCGGTCAACCACACCCTCGAGCAATGCGACATGCTCAAGAAGTACTACCGCCGCGTCGCCGCGAAGGAGGACGAGGCCAAGAAGGACGGGGGTGACGGAGACACTGATGGCTTCCCCGCGGTGGAGAACGTCTTCTTCATCTTCGGGGGACCGACGGTGGACATGTCCACCAGCCGGCGCAAGCGAGAGCGGCACAAGGTCCTCGCCGCGGAGAGGGCTCCTCCTTCCTTCCTCGATTGGTCGGAGGACGCCATCACCTTCAGCCGCGAGGATCACCCGAACCGCATCCCCAACCCGGGCCAGTACCCGTTGGTCGTCGATCCCATCATCGGCAACGCGCGGTTCTCCAAGGTGCTGATGGACGGCGGCAGCAGCCTCAACATCCTCTACGCCTACACCCTACGGCTGATGGGGATCGGGTTGGACCAGCTGCGGCCCAGCACGGCGCCGTTCCATGGCGTCGCGCCGGGCAAGCGCGTCCAGCCCCTCGGGCAGATCGACCTGCCGGTCTGGTTCGGCACGCCGGACAACTTCCGCAAGGAGGTCCTCACCTTTGAGGTGGTGGGGTTCCGGGGCGCGTACCACGCCATCCTTGGGCGTCCGTGCTATGCCAAGTTCATGGCGGTCCCGAACTACACTTACCTCAAGATGAAGATGCCGGGGCCAAAAGGCGTCATCACCGTGGGCTCGTCGATCGAGCACGCATTCGACTGCGACGTCGAGTGCGTCGAGCACGCTGAGGCCCTGGCGCTCGACGAAACGCTTGTCGCTGACATGGAGAAGCTGGCCAACGAGGGCCCCGACTCCTCCGCCAAGCACGCGGGCAGTTTCGAGGCTGCCGAACAAACGAAGGAGGTGCCCCTCGACCCTGCCGCCCCCGAGGGCAAGGTGTTGAGGGTCAGTTCCACCCTCGACCCGAAATAGGAAGTGGTGCTCGTCGACTTTCTCCGCGCCAACGCTGACATCTTCGCGTGGAGCCCCTCGGACATGCCAGGCATCCCGAGGGAGGTCGCCGAGCACTCCCTTGACATCCTACCTCACTCCAGAGTCGTGCAACAGCGGCTGCGGCGCTTTGATGAAGAAAGGCGCCGCGCGATCGGAGTGGAGCTGCGGAAGCTCCTCGAGGCCGGATTCATCAAGGAAGTTTTCCACCCTGCGTGGCTAGCTAATCCCGTACTAGTTAAGAAAAAGAATGGGAAGTGGAGGATGTGTGTGGATTACACCGGTTTAAATAAAGCATGTCCCAAAGTTCCTTTACCTTTGCCACGAATCGATCAAATTGTTGATTCCACTGCGGGGTGTGAACTCTTATGTTTCCTTGATGTCTATTCGGGTTACCACCAAATAAAAATGAAGGAGTCCGATCAACTCGCGACCTCTTTCATCACACCGTTCGGCATGTTTTGCTACGTAACAATGCCATTCGACCTCCGAAACGCGGGCGCTACGTACCAGCGATGTATGCAGCACGTTTTCGGGGACCACATCGGGCGAACCGTAGAGGCATACGTAGAGGACATTGTCGTCAAAACCAGGAAGGCGGACGACCTGGTTAACGATTTGTGCGTCGCGTTCGATTGCCTACGGGCGAACGGGGTGAAACTCAACCCCGAGAAGTGCGTCTTCGGGGTGCCGTGCGGCATGCTGCTGGGATACATTGTTTCTTAGCGGGGCATCGAGCCCAACCCCGAGAAGGTCTCCACCGTCGACCGAATGGGCCCGATTCGAGACCTAAAAGGGGTGCAGAAGGTGTTGGGCTGCCTGGCCTCCTTGAGCCGTTTCATCTCACGGCTCGGCGAGAAGGGGCTACCCCTCTACCGACTCCTGAGAAGCACGAACGCTTCTCCTGGACCGTTGAGGCCCAGGAGGCACTCAACAAGCTCAAGGCGACGCTCGCACACGCGCCAATCCTCACGCCGCCTCGAGGCGGCGAGCCTCTGTACCTCTACGTCGCGGCAACCACCCAGGTGGTCAGCGCGGTCATCGTCGTGGAGCGAGCAGAGGAAGGGCACGCCCTACCAGTTCAAAGGCCGGTGTACTATATCAGCGAAGTGCTGTCCGAGACCAAGGCGCGGTATCCCCAGATCCAGAAGCTGCTCTACGCAGTGGTGCTCGTGCGGCGCAAGCTGCGGCACTACTTCGAGGCCCATCCGGTCACGGTGGTCTCATCATTCCCGTTGGGTGAGATTATCCGCAACCCGGATGCTGCGGGCAGGATCGCAAAGTGGTCCGTAGGGCTCATGGGCGAGACGCTCACCTACGCGCCGCGCAAGGCAATCAAGTCTCAGATCCTCGCGGATTTCGTCGCCGAGTGGACGGACACACAGCTGCCCCCGTTGCAGATCCAGGCCGAGTGTTGGACCCTCTACTTCGATGGGTCGGTGATGAAAACCGGAGCGGGCGCGGGCCTGCTCTTCATCTCGCCCCTCGGGGAACACATGAGGTACGCAGTGCGCTTGCACTTCCCCGCATCGAACAACATGGCGGAGTACGAGGCCCTCCTCTGCGGCCTCCGAATCGCCATCGAGACAGGCATCAAGCGCCTCGACATCAGGGGGGACTCGCAGCTCGTAATCGATCAGGTCATGAAGAATGCGAGCTGCCACGACGAGAAGATGGAGGCTTACTGCAACGCCGTACGCGCCCTCGAGGACAAGTTCTACGGCATCGAGCTCAATCACATCCCCCGCAAGTATAACAAGGAGGCGGACGAGCTCACGAAGATCGCGTCGGGGCGAATCACCGTTCCCCCGAACGTTTTCGCGCGAGACGTCGCCAAACCGTCCGTCGACCTCAGCCCGGCCCCCTCGAATCAGGAGGAACCCTCGGGGGCTCCCTCGAGTCCAGCGGGTGCGGAACCCATGGACGAGGACCCCTCGAACGAGGCATTCGTGCTCTCCCTACTCGAGGGATACGGCGCGGACGAAGCCGAGGCCATGGAAATCGAGCCGACCCCCCGCGCGGAGGATTGGCGGGCCAAGTACCTCGCCTGGATCGATCGAGGGGAACTCCCCTCAGATCGGATCGAGGCTAGGCGCATCGCCAGGAAAGCCAAGTCATTCGCCGTGATTGACGGCGAGCTGTACAAGCGCGCCGCGTCCGGCGTCCTGCAGCGGTGCATTCTCATTCCCCACGGCCAGGAACTCATCCGTGACATCCACGCAGGCGTGTGCGGCCATCACGCGGCACCGCGCGCCCTCGTGGGCAACGCGTTCCTCCAGGGCTTCTACTGGCCCACAGCGGTTGCCGACGCCAACGAGGTCGTGCGCACCTGCGAGGGGTGCCAGTTCTACACGCGTAGGACCCTTCTCCCAGCTCACGCCCTACAGACCATACCCGTCACATGGCCCTTCGCTGTGTGGGGATTGGACATCGTCGGGCTCTTGCGAAAAGCGCCCGGGGGCTACACCCACCTGCTGGTTGCCGTGGACAAGTTCTCCAAATGGATCGAGGCACGTCCAATCACCAACCTCAGAGCGGAGCAGGCCGTAACATTCTTCACCAACATCATCCACATGTTCGGAGTGCCGAACTCCATCATCACCGACAACGGCTCCCAATTCACCGGCAGGAAATTCCTGGAGTTTTGTGACAACCACCACATCCGCGTGGACTGGGCGGCTGTCGCACACCCACAGACTAACGGCCAAGTGGAACGTGCCAATGGCATGATTTTACAAGGCCTCAAGCCCAGGATCTTCGACAGACTGAACAAGTCCGGCCGGAAATGGCTTCAGGAGCTCCCAGCGGTCATTTGGAGCCTCAGGACCACTCCGAGCAGAGCCACGGGATTCACGCCGTTTTTCCTAGTCTATGGTGCAGAGGCCGTTCTCCCCACGGACTTGGAATACGGATCGCCCAAGATTAAGGGCTACGATGAAGGTTCGAACCAGCGAGCTCGCGAAGACTCGCTGGATCAAATAGACGAAGCCCGTGACGTGGCCATGATGCAATCGGCAAGATACCAGCAGGCGCTAAGGCGGTATCAAGCTCAGAAAATCCGGCGCCGAGACCTCAACGAGGGCGACCTAGTGTTAAGGCTGCGCCAGGACAACCGAGGCCGCCACAAGCTGTCACCACCATGGGAGGGGCCCTACATCGTCGTCAAGGTGCTCAAGCCCGGCACGTACAAGCTGGCGAACGAGCAAGGCGAAGTCTTCACCAACGCTTGGAACATCCAACAGCTACGTCGCTTCTACCCTTAGAAAGGATTTTCAAGTCTTTTTGCACATATCTGACGCCCCAGTCGGCTGTACAAATGTAAAGTTTTCTTTTCGATAAAGTCAAGGGCGACTCGGCTTTCTCCCCGAAAACCAAGTCCCCCTCGGGGGCTACTGCGGGGGGCACCCCCCTAAACGGTCCCATTTTTTCGCAAAAAATCTTTACTTCAAAAGCGCCAAGTACGTCTCGACCCGGGAGTTTGAGCGAAATGACGCAGGACGCGAATGGCCAAAGGGCGAAGACGGGTGAGTCGGGGATAGCCTACGTCTCACGGTAGGATACGGCCCTTCCCCCTCACCACTTTGCCTAAGCGCTACTCGTGAAAACGAACGATTCCAGCTGAAATTCGCCTAAACGACAGGGAGAGACGGAACGACGCAATCACAAAAAATGAAATGGCACTTAAACTTACAAGTACTTTAAGCAAACTGTGTTTATTACATAAAGCCACGAGGCTCGATTTCTAACTACAATCTAAGGGCCTGAGTGCCCAGCTACTTTCAGGGCTCGAGGGGCCCGGCGGGGGGAGCGTCCGGGAAGAGGATCTCTGCGAAGTCGTCGGCGAGGATGTCGGCGGCAGGAGCGGCAAGCGCGTCCAGGCGGCTCACCTCGGCCTCAGCACCATCGTCGTCGAGGTCGTCAGCGATAATGTAGCCCGTAGCCAACGCCGCAAGGTTAACCCGGTAATGCGATTGCACCACGCCAAGGGTCTTCTGGATCCCCAGGCGGAGCGCACCTCGCATACGCAGGGCGACGTGGCCGCCCAAGGCTCGGAGGCGACTCGCCACAGTGCTCCCGGCCTGCCCGTCGCCCTCATCGACGCTCTGGCACGCCTCGAGGGCTGCCTCCTGCAGAACCCCCAGCTCCTGCTGGGAGGAATTGTAGGCCGCCTGGAGCACCTCCGCCTGCGTCGCTGACGTCCCGAGAGCAGCCCGCAAGACTAAAAAACGGAAGACGAATAAGTTGAGAGCAGATCTCGACGAACCCAAGCAAAAAACGAAGAATCTAAGAGGGGCGACTTACCCTCGACCTGCTTCTTCTCTGTCTCGAGGGCCGCGCGCGCGGTCTCGGCCGCCTGCTGCAGCTCGAGGATAACGGCGTCCTTCTCCTCGCTAGCCTGCCGCAGCTCCTCGAACGACACGGCTTCCTGGACCAACTCCCCTCTGAGCCGCGTGACCTCCGAATCCCGGAGCTGGAGCGCGGCTTGAACCTCCCCCAGCGTGGTGCGCTCCCGCTGGAGCTGGCCTTGCGCTTCCTCCCGAGCCGAGCGCTCGCGCTGGAGGGCGGCCTGAGCCTCCTCGAGGGCGGACCGCTCTTGCTGGAGCTGGCTCTCTGCCTGCTGACGCGCGCTCCGCTCTTGGCGAAGCTGATCCTCCACCGCGGCGAGCGACGTGACCTTATCCTGCAGATCAGCGCTCAGCTTCTCGACCTCCTGGGCCTTCTGCTCGGCCTGAGCCTGCCAGGACCTCGCCCCCTCGAGGGTGGTGCGGTCTTGTTGGAGCTGGGTCTGCACCGCGACGAGGGCAGTCTCTTTCTGCGCCAGTAAGGTCTGCGCCTCGGCCAGGGCAGCGCGCGCCTTCTGCAGCTCGCCGTTCGCTGCCGTCAGCACCCCCTCCTTCTCTAGGAGCACGGCCTTCACTCTGTTGACCGCGGTGGCGCCCTCCGCGGTCAGAGCACGCTGGTCCAGGAGCGCGTCCTGCACGGCCATTAGCCGGTACTCTAGCCAGTCGTTGTCCGTTTGCAGGGCCTCCACCAGGGCGTCCAAGGCTTCGTACTGCCCCCGGTACCAGTCGAGGCTCGAGCTCAACTGGGAGAGGCGGTTGTACTTCTCGCGCGCCTGGCCCTACATCTCCTGCGAGCAACAACCAAAGGGCGGAGAGAGGAAGCGGAACGTGAAACACTCGAACGAGAAACAAACGAGAAAACGAGCTCCAATCAAGCAAAGACGCTTACCTCGAAGAGCTGGAACGACCGGCCTTCGTGGAGTCGGAGCGCCTCGGCCAGCGCAGCGTTGAGGGAGGTGCCGTGCTCGCGGAACTCCTGCCACAGCACCTGCTCGGCCTGGGCCTCGTCGAGTAGGGTACGCGGCATCCCGGGGCGACGCAACCCCTGTTCCGACTGCGACGCGGCGGCGTCGGATGATGGCGGCGCGGCATGAGACGTCGACGCCCCGGCATCGTGCGCCAGCCGCTGCGACATCACACAGCCGTCAGCCGGGGCTGGCCCGGACGACCTCCTCGACCGGCCCCTCCTGGGGGCGGAATCACCACCAGCGGGGGCCTCGGCCGTCTCGCGGCCCCTGATGGACCGGCTCTCCGAATGAACCAGCCCGCTCCCTCGATGAGGGTCGCGGAGCACCAGCGCCTGCTGCGGCATCGCGGCCGCCACCGCCACCTCCTGCTGCGACCCCGCGGCCGCGGTCGGGGTGCGTGATGGCTCGCCCGCCGCCGCCATGCTCACCACCGCCCGTGGCGCCCTCTCCGAGCGCCGCCCGGTCGTCAAGGATGACCTTAACTTGAGCGCCTTGGCGGGCGCAAGATCGGGGACGGCCGGCGACGCCCTGACAACGAAATGAAAGGAGGGGGGGATGAGCGGCTGTTTCTCGAAATCGAGGGCGTGCGGGAAACGATGCTACTTACCTCAAATTGGAGAAGCCCCACTTCCTCTTCCTCGAGGGCTGTGGGGGCACCTCCACTGCGCCCACCGGCGCCCCCGCGGTGACCGCTGGCACCTCCACCGACGACCCGGTGACGGGCGGCACCGTGCCCGCCTCAAGGGCCAATTCCGCGGCCGCCCCCTCGACCCGCGGGGACGGGAGCGCCGCGGGTTCCCACCTACCAGAGATGGTCCGCTCCCCGTCGCTCTCCTCCTCGTCCGAGGACGAGTTCTCCAGCACCGGTGGGGGAGAGAGACCTTGCTGCTCACGCAGCCGTACTCCTCGTTGTACTGATCGAGGCACTCCTACCGCCTGATCCTTCTCTCCTTCGCAAGGGCCGCCCGGTCCCGCTCCCGCTGCTGCGCGGCGTGACCAGCGGCCTGAGATCGAGGCGTTGGCAGGTCCGATCGGGCGGCATCGAAGGTCACCAGCTGTGAGCAGGGATTGTCAGGACGAATAAAAAACGCGAAACAAGAATCAAAAAAGAAAAAACGGTGCTCACCGGCTCGGCGTCGGGGAGCATCACGAACGACCAAAGGTCGTCGTCACTGTGCGGCACCACCTTGAGGTTGATCGCGCGTCTCGCCCGCGTGGCCGCATACCCCTTGGGGAGAGGCTCCTGCAGCAGCCGTGAGCGCGGTAGCGACGTGGCGTTGGCCGCATCACTCATCTCGAAGATGCAGAGCTCCCTCTCCATGAGGGGAATGACCCGCCGGTGGTGGAAGTTGGTGATGATCGAAGCCACCCCCAGCCCGGCGTCCGCCAGCTGGCGCAGGGCGGTGGTGAGGGACTCCAACCTTCGTTGCCGCGATGGGGGCGACACACCGTGAAACCAGGCGTCGGGCTTCCCCATCAGCACCTTCCCGGTGTACGGCGGAAGGCCAACACCGTCATTGCGGAGGTAGAACCACCCCTTCTCCCAATCCGCGTTGTTGGAGGTCATGGTGCACAGCGGGTACAGCTCCTTGCGCGCGTCCCGCAGTGCGAGCGTAAGGCCGCCGGCGCGAACCGCCCGGCGCGTCCCCTTCTCGGCCGTGGCGAGGGTGTGGAGCTCGCCGCGAAAGAGATGGACCCAGAGGTCCCAGTTCACCGGAATTCCCAGAAATCCCTCGCAGACGGCGACGAAGGAAGCCGCCTACGAGATGGCGTTGGGGGTGAAGTTGTGCAGCTCCACCCCGTAGTGGTGGCACAGCCCCCGCATAAACCGGCTCACCGGGGCGGCGAAGCCGCGCTCGTGGAGACGGGCAAAGCTGACGACGTAGCCGTGCGGGGGGTTGGGCTCCTTGTCCGTCGCCGGTGGGACCATCCACGCCGGGTATAGGACGTCGCCGGCCAGCGCCAATTGCCCGCCGTTCACCAGCTCGTTCAGCGCCAGCGGTGTCACCGTCGACCGGGGCCATGGGAAAGGCTCCAGCACCCGAGTCGGAGGCGCCATGGAAGACGAGGGGGAGAAGCGAGGACTGCGGCGGAGGCGCAAGGAACACGAACGGAACCTAAGCGGCGGAGCACACAGCCGGAAGGAAGACGAGCTGCGTGCGGGGATGGATGCGAATGGCAAGGTAAGGGGCCTCGCCTCTGCCTCCCCCCGCGATTTATAAGATCCAGGGGAGTAACGCCCCCGAAAGCTCCCCACACAGCGCCAATTAATGCGGCCGGCGCCCTGCGTCACTGGCGGATGGGCCCGGCCGCGCCGAAACGGTCGTGCGCACGCGCGCACGCTATCATTACGACACAATAACCGAAGGGGCACGGCGTCCCGTCCCGTCCGCCCCCACGTCGCCCACGACGCCTGCGGTGCGCCGCCTGAAAAGGCGCGCTCGCTTCGCACGATCTGCGTCCACGATCTGTGCCCATTAAATGGCTGGGCTCCTTCCTGAGTAAGGATGACCCCCTCACGAAACTAGAGCCAAGAGCTCAAGGTCCGACCCCTCGCGGGTGCGATCGATCTAAAACGGGCGGAGCCGTGGCTCACCGAACGAACTCGAGGGCCGGGCCCCTCGAACGCTGTGTTTACTGATCAGCGCTTCCAAGACCTGACCGTTGAGGGTGGGCACCGCAGATGCCCCTCGAGCGGGGATTTACTGATCAGCGGTTCCAAGACCTGCCAGTCGAGGGTGGGCGCCGCAGATGCCCCTTGAGCGGGGATTTACTGATCAGCGGTTCCAAGACCCGCCCGTCGAGGGTGGGCACCGCAGATGCCCTCGATCCGAGGAATTACTGATTAGTGGCTCAAGGGTCGGCTCGACCACAGCCCAGCGGACTCCACAGATCAAGCCAAGATGGGGGCACTTTAGTGCCACCCCGCAAAGGCCCTACTAATCAGAGGTTCGAAGCCTGACCCTCGAAGGGTTCGAACAGGCGCCTCAGATTGACATAGTCAGGGACGACCAGGGCGCGCGCATTCGAGCCTGACCCCGAGCTCGCAAGCTCGGGGGTGCCCCATAGTTCGTGTTCAAGACCAACGAGGGCAGCTAGTCAAGGGATCCCACCGAGGGAGAGCTTCCGCGCCCTCGGTCCCAATCGAACGGGACCGAGCCCTGCCTAGCACACCCGCGTAAGCGCTCTTATGGACGTGTCTCCGGACCACAAGCCGACCCTTATCGAACGGGGCACAGACGTCCACTTGGACCACCCGCTAACAGCTCGACGAGGGACCCATGATTCGCGACCCGTTCGATGGGAGTCATGAGCACCTCACCCCTCCGCCCCGCGAAGGGGCGCGCAGACAAGTCGGAGAGGTCGCCCCGATCGCCTCGAGCGGGCCCAGGCTCGGGGGCTCGACGCACGGCTACACATCTTGGACGCGCCCGAACGCAAGCAAATACCGGAACGCGCGCATGGCACCGCCGAGGCCGGCTGAAATAACGCCGATGCCGGCTGAAACAAACACCTCGCGCACAGGCCGCACGCTACGAAAAACCTTGCAGAAATGCACACACTCCTCCAAGGCTTCGGGGGCTACACCCGCGGGTGCGCTAGCGCGCCCCCACGGAACGCCACAACGCCCAGGCGGGAAGAAAGTCCCATCAGAAAGCACCAGCTTTTGCAGGTTCCTACGGATACCGCTGCAAAGGCTCGGGGGCTACTGTCAGGGACAGCCACCGGGGTCCCCTAATAACGGGGGAAATCACCCCCTTTTTTCGAAATATAACGAAAGCAAACAAGCAAACTCACGAACCGCAAATCACACCTCGCATGCCGCGGCCCACGGCCCAAAAAGCCCTAGCGGCCTGTCGAAATAGCCAACCCCCGGCACCCCTCGAGTGAACCTCCGCCCCGCTCGAGGGCCGGGTGCTGAACCGCGAATCTTCCGCCTCGCTCGAGGGCTTGACGCCCCTCGAGCGAATTTCCACCTCGCTCGAGGCCTCCTCCGATCCGCGACGCCATCCCTGCTCCCACGACCAGAGCATTAAATGCTCCGGCGCGTCGCGGGCGCCCGGGTCAAAGGCGAATCCCCACCACGCCGGCCCTCTGACATCGCCTGGGAATCAGATCCCGGCGCTGTTCGGCCAACCCGCGCTGTGCAGCCATCCCCGGCGCTGTGCGGGTGCTGTGCGGCATGGTCGGTGTCATTCCGTGACGCTGTGCCGCCTACTCCTGTACCTTCTCCACGTCGCGCCCCTCGAAAGAGGACAGCGGCACCCTCGAAAGAGGTACAGCCGCCAATTCCCTGCCCGCCTGGGACGACGCCGTGACGCAAGGCTGGCAGGGCGCGTCACCTCCATCACCTCCGCCCCTGAGCGGCCATCCCCGCCACTGTGCCGCCATCCCGGGCACTGCTGGGCCATCTCCCGCACTGTAAGGATCCAGGTTGACAGGACATCGCCACGCCCGCCGCTATGCAGCCTTCGGTCCTCCGTCAGCCAGGCCCTCAAGCCGGTGTACGGACAGCGAACAAACGAAGAGCTCCAGCGCTACTACCCTCGAAGTCGCACCTGGACGGACACAGGAGTCACCACGACGCCCGCCAGGAGCAAGATTCGCCAGGACGGCCATCGAATCGCCGGTGCTGTGCGCCATGCGCCACACCATGCCTAAAGCCATGCGGTATGACTGTAAACCGCCTCCCCTTGGTCTATAAAAGGAGGAGGCGGTCCCCCGGCCGTAGGGGGATGAGATCATCGCTTCATACCCACATTCACTCGCATACTCGTTCCCTTTGATATTGGCACTTTGTCTCAATCTCTTAGCAGGGACATGGAGGCCTCTCCTCCTCTCCCGCCTTGCTTGTAGCCCCCCTCTACAGGTACCACTGGTGCGAATCAATACAGCGCGCACGTGCCAATCTGCTGGACGTACGACCCCACAGTCGGAACCAGGATAAACCCGCGTCCCTGTGTTGTCATTTGCACCGACCATCGAGAAGCTGATCACAGCGTAACTTACTAGTTAGTGTCGGGACTAATCCTAACACCGACAAAGTTAGCAAGCTATTGCAAGCATAAGTTGTGCAATACAATTAATCAAGCATAAATATTCATCAACTTCCATCATTAGGGATCTCATGACCAGCAGGATAAGTAGTCTCAGATAACGGTGAGAGGCCGACAATCGATTGATTTAAACCTTGCAATGTAGATCTAAACACACGGTAGGATGCCCCCGAGAGGACAACCACCAGGCGGTTCCGAAAAGTCCTCGGTTCGGGATAAAAGGCCACAGTCTTCGGTACAGGCTATCTGGTATACCCCGCAAGGCACCCAGAATCGCACATGCACCACCGGTAGCTAGCCGGGGGACGCATCCCAAGATTAGTCACAGTAATATCCCTTACCGCCTCATTAAGGTAATAGGCTTACCGTACCCATTTCCGACAAGTGTTTAGTAAGTTCAAACACTTAACCCACGAAAGCCATTGGACCGGAGCCCACATCCCACGCTCTTACCACATGAGCAATCCATTTAAAAGATCTTATGATTCCAACATAAGAACCTATTCTCGCGAGTGACAAGCATCACTCGACTTGTAACGGTCCTATAGCATGGCAACTATCGACCTATCATACTAGTAAAGACATAGGTACCTAGGGATCATGCATCTAGAGTTTCATTCAACTCCTGAACGTAAATGCACAATCATCCATAGATAGTTGCATAAGATTTCAAAAACTCTTGGGTTAATGCACCGGGGCTTGCCTTCGTTAGCAAAGTTAGCCTGAGGGTCCTCGGTGTCCTCGCTCACTTCCACGTACTGCAGCTCCGCGTCAGCTCCTCCTTCCTCGACTTCCGGCACGAGAGCGTAGTAACCGTCAGGGAGTTCTACCCAGAATGCAATGCAGGGTTCAGGTGGAGTGAAAGGTTATTTATTTTATCCAACTCTTGTTGGCCATATTCACCTTAGCAAACATTTAATTACTAATTCTTTTCACTAAAGTTAATATATGCGAAGGTTTATTCTTTTAATATGTTCAATAGTGATTGTGTACACATCTAAGCAAATAAATTTATTCAATTTCACAAAACAGCAAGGGTGTGCTTACCTACCCTAATTAAGCTAGGCCACCATTTAATGGGGTCACAAAGAAACAAGGATAAATTTTTCCTACTCAAAATTTTAATAGAAAGCTTAGGTGCACTCTAACTTTTAAATGCAAAACAGCTATAAAAACAAAGACAAGGGTCCTTGCTGGCCCCAAAGATTCTAAACATGCCACTGGACCAAACTTCAAGTTTAAAAGAGCCACAATTTAATTATACCCAAAATAACATTTCCTAGCTACCAAAATTAGGAGAAAAGCATAAATAATTAAATAAAGTGCTCCTGCACCCAAACTCAACCCTACAGCTTCTCTGGCCTAAAACAAGTCTAGAAAACCAGCATGTTCATCACAAACACATTTGAAATTTGAACTATGCATTTAAATGTAAATCTAAGCATAAATCAAGAATAAATATTTCTAGCAGAGATAAAATCATGATAAATTCAGGAAAGTTGAATCTTGGAATAACATGAACCTGGGCACAAGCTGAGCTCAAAAGTCAATTTACAATTTGCTGCAAAAATAAATAAGACAGAAATAGCATAAACACAAGGTAATTCAAATAAAAAGATCTACATAGTAACTTTGTGCAAACTTTTTCCCAGATCCTACAAATGATATAACTAGCAACATATCCAAAGTTTAGCTCCATAGCCTTTCTAGATTTTGAACTACAACAAAATGTTGTCAAACTAAATTTGAATTTCTATTCAAAATCTATAAGTCAAAACTATGGTCATGCTTTGCAAAAGTTGTAGGTCTAGCCTCACTGAAACCAACAAAATTGGTTTTGCATTTTTCTGATGTTTCTACGAATTTCTATGATTTTTCTGAAGTGCTGAACTGAGTTGTGAAGAAACTAAGATACTATCGCGACAAACAGGTCCCTGGTTTACAAACAAGTCCCTGGAATTCACATCCGTGCCCCTCACGGCGGAGGCGAGCTCGCCGGCGGCGAACGGCGGCCGGAGGAGGGCAACATGTAGCACGGGTGCTCGATTGAGCTTACCAGGGAGTGATTGGCGGTGGTGGCTCGGCTTGAGACGGCTCCGGCGAGCGGCGGCTGTGAGGCCGCGGCGGCGCGCCCGCCTCGGCTCGGGTTCCGGCGAGGGCAGCGGCAACGTCGGCCAACAAGCGACGGTTCAGGCACGAGTGAGGTCCAGGGGTGAGCTTGGGGTGTTTGGTTGGCGGCGGGAGCGGGCGGAGGGGTGTGCTCCCCGTGGCGGCGGCAATGGCGGGGCGGCGGACGTGCTTCCGCGCGCGAGAGGCCACGGGCACCCTTTTATAGCAAGAGGAGGGAGAGAGGGGGACCAGGCCTTGGCCGTGAAGGCAAGGGAGCCGGTGGAGGGAGCCCGGACACGGCGGAACCGGGTCGGCGGCGGCCGGCCGACATGGGCGGCGCGGGGCACGGCGGCGGCGCGCGCACAGACGCCACGCGGCACGCGGGAGCCGGGGCCGTGCGAACGGTCGGGAGGAGGGGAACGCAAGGATGTTGTCGGCATCCACGTCGGCGCAATGGGTCGGGGCGGGGCCCGGACGCCGGGGCGGGCAGCGGCCGCGTGGCCGCGACACGCGCGCCGGGCGGCGTCGGCGCCGGTCAACACCGAAACATTTCGGTTTAACCCCGTTTGACCGCGTTTATCTCAAAATTTCAAATTGAAACTTTGACTCTAACAAAAAGGAAACTTGTAGAGGGGACAACCACCTACAACTTTCACAAAGGCCGACATATGTTTTGAGCAAAGGTTGGAGCATGCACTGCTGGCGAAGTTGCTGACTTAAATGGCGCCGAGGAACAGTGTTTGCTGCAGTTGACCAAGATTTAGACCTATTTCCACTCCAAAACTCGAATGCCGCCAATTATGAAATGTGTGTCCCTCGAAAAGATGAACAACTTTTATATTGGTAGAATTTTGAGTGTTTAGACAAAATTTGGAGAACGTGGTCAAAGTCCTAAGGTAAGGTCATGACCTCGAGGGGGTTTGACCCACTTAGCTAGGGTTTTGACCAAGGGAGGAAGTGTTGACTTGCTTAAAGTGCTTAAGGGGTGGTGTTAGGGAGGTTTTTAAGGTGATGGCCCAGGTTGACCATGATTTGACCATAGTCAACTGTGTTGACCTTCACTTAGGGTTAATTAAAAACCTGGGACGTCACAGCCTACCCCCCTTAAACGGAATCTCGTCCCGAGATTCGATTCAAGAAAAACAAAGTAGGTAGAAGAACTTACGGTTTCGAGATTGCAGAAAACCCGGGTACTAGGTGTTGAGATATTCCTCAGTCTCCCAAGTGGCTTCTTCTTCCGTATGATGACTCCATTGGATCTTGTACATCTTCACGGTGTGCCTTCGGGTCTTCCTCTCCTTTCGGTCTAACACTCTCATAGGATGCTCGATGAGTGAGAAATCCGGCTCAATCCAAGCATTTGCTTCTGTGATCACTTCGGTTTCAGGCACAGGCACGCCTTTCTTCAATTGGGTCACATGAAATATGTTGTGGACTGCGGAGAACCGCTCCGGAAGTCGGATGCGATACGCCACGGGCCCACACACCTCAATGATTTCATAAGGTCCGATATAGCGGGGAGCTAATTTTCCTTTAACACCGAACCGTTGCACACCTTTGGTTGGTGAAACCTTTAGGTAGACGTAATCACCAACTTCATACTGGCGGGGTGCCGTGCCTCTATCGTGATAGCTCTTTTGCCTCATTTGAGCTAACTTCAAATTCTCCCTGATCACTTGCACCTTTGCCTCAGCGTCTTTGACTAAGTCGGGGCCAAAGAGTGTTCTTTCCCCGGCTTCTGACCAATTCAAAGGGGTACGACATCTCCGTCCATACAGAGCGTCAAACGGTGCCAAGCGTCAAACGGTGCCATCTTCAAACTAGTCTGGTAACTATTGTTGTACAAGAATTCTGCCAAGGACAAACACTTGTCCCAACTCTTATCAAAATGCAAAATGCTTGCCCGGAGCATGTCTTCTACAATTTGATTTACTCTTTCCGTCTGACCATCGGTCTGCGGATGATAGCTGGAACTACGGATCAATTGGGTTCCTAAACATTCATGCAATTGCTCCCAGAAACGAGCTACAAATTGAGTTCCCCGATCAGAAATTATGGTCTTCGGAATTCCATGCAAGCGGACTATTTGATCTATATATAACTCTGCATAGTGTTGCACTGAATAGGTGGTATGAACTGCAATGAAATGGGCAGTCTTCATGAGTCTGTCCATGATGACCCAGATAGAATCTTTCTTTCTAGCAGTCAGGGGTAAACCCACAATAAAATCCATACTTATGTCATCCCATTTCCACGTAGGTGTCGACAAGGGTTGGAGTACACCTGCCGATTTCAAGTGGCTTGCTTTCATTCTGTGGCAAGTATCACACTCTGACACATACTTTGCTATGTCGACTTTCATATGGGACCACCAGAAATTTTCCTTCAAATCTTGGTACATTTTGGTACTTCCGGGGTGGATAGAGAATTTGGAAAGATGAGCTTCATCAAAGATTTCCTTCTTAAGGTCCGGGTCAGCAGGAATCACCAGACGCTTTCCAAACCATATTACCCCTTTTGCATCCTTCTGGAAACAAGCGTACTTGGGATCTCCTTCTGCTAATTTCTGCTTTATCCGCTGTACGCCCTCATCATTGCGTTGAGCAGTGACAATTCTATCATAAAGATTAGACTCTGCCACTATCGCATAGAGATTCCCTTGTTCCACGACCTCCAACTGAAGCTTCCTCATGTCTTCACATAAGGTGTCACTACACGGCTCCACCTCTACGTGATTGCAGTGAACCTTGCGGCTAAGAGCGTCCGCAACCACATTGGCTTTGCTTGGGTGATAGTGTACTTCTAGATCATAATCTTTAATCAACTCGAGCCATCTTCTTTGTCTCATATTTAGGTCCGATTGGGTGAAGATATATTTGAGACTTTTGTGATTGGTGAAGATATTGCAACGATTGCCCATTAGGTAGTGTCTCCAAATCTTGAGGGCATGAACAACCGCTGCTAGCTCTAGATCATGGGTGGGATAATTGATTTCGTGGGGTCGAAGTGCCCGTGAGGCATAGGCGATGACTCGGCCTTCTTGCATAAGAACGCAGCCGAGGCCAGTGCCTGACGCATCACAGAAAACTTCAAAAGGTTTGGAATTATCCGGTTGTACTAGCACTGGGGCTGAAGTTAGGTGTTGTCTCAACGTGTGGAAAGCTTTCTCACATGCTTCACTCCACACAAATTTTACCCCTTTCTTGAGCAGTTCGGTCATAGGTTTGGCGATTCTGGAGAAGTCCGAAATGAATCGGCGATAATAACCCGCCAGACCTAGAAAACTGCGAATTTGGTGCACGGATTTGGGTGGTTTCCAATCCATCACCTCTTGTACCTTGCTAGGATCTACAGATATTCCCTCTTTGGAAATAGTGTGCCCTAAGAATTTCACACTATCCAACCAGAATTCGCATTTGGAGAACTTAGCATAAAGCTTGTGATCTCGCAAACGCTGTAGAACAATTCGAAGATGCTCGGCATGTTCCTCCTCATGTTTGGAATAGATCAGAATATCATCAATAAAGACCACTACGAATTTATCAAGCTCCGTCATGAATACGGAGTTCATGAGATACATGAAGTAGGCTGGGGCATTGGTCAGACCGAAGGACATGACCAAGAACTCGTAGAGACCATAACGAGTGGAGAAGGTAGTTTTGGGAATGTCACAAGGTCGAATCTTGATTTGATGATAACCAGAACGAAGATCGATCTTGGAGAAAACTTTGGCTCCAGCCAACTGATCAAAAAGAACATCAATGCGGGGAAGAGGATATTTGTTTTTGATGGTTACCGCATTGAGAGGTCTGTAGTCCACGCATAACCTCAAACTACCATCTTTCTTCTTGACAAAGAGTGCGGGACAACCCCAAGGAGAAGAACTTGGGCGGATGTAGCCCTTGTCTAACAATTCCTGGAGTTGATTTTTCAGTTCAGCTAGCTCTTTGGGAGGCATACGATAGGGTCGTTTGGAAATGGGCGCGGTGCCCGGTTGGAGTTCAATCACAAACTCAACATCCCGGTCTGGTGGCATGCCAGGCAACTCATCGGGAAAGACATCAGAATACTCACAAACTACTGGAATTTCTTCAAGGTGAGAAGTAATGGTCACATAGGCACAAGGGTCTGCACCGTCCTTGAAAGGTAGGTACAAGGTAGTGTGCCCGACAGTAGGTGAATTGATGGCTACAACTCTACCCGAGATATCTAGAACCACCTTATGTCGGGTCATCCAGTCCATACCCAAGATAACATCCATACCCTCTAAGCCTATGACAACGAGGTTTGATGAAACAGTCTTACTTCCCAACCTTAATGGTACTCCACGGACTAAGGTACTAGAAGAGATCCCCCCCTGGAGTGATAATTTTATAGGCCGGATTAGTATGAGAACCCATCAAACCCAATTTGCCTACTAGCTTTTCACTTATGAAACTGCGGGTAGCTCAGAATCGAACAATATCTTAACGGGGATGTCATTGATAGAGAATGTACCCGTAAGCACTGAGGCTCCTTCTGGAATATCACTCAAGGTGGTGAAGTTCAGCTTGCCCTGACGGACTTGCACCATCGGCTTCTTAGCCGGATTGGCTGGCTTGGTCCCTGCACCTTGATTCTGCTGGTTGGGTTTAATCTGCCTCGGCTTTGGGCATTCACTTATGTAGTGCCCTGGCTGGCCACAATTGTAACAGCGACGTTCACCGGTGTTACGTGGGGGTGCGTTAGGCTTGGGAGCCTGCTGCTGAGCGTTGCGAAACTGAAAATTCCCGGAAGGCTTGCTCTGGGAAGGCTTCATCGTCCAGCGTCCAGTTGAAGATTGCTGGGACGAGTTAGGAATATTCTTCTTCACAAAGCGAAACTTTTTGTTAGTCCCGCTGCCCGAAGCAAAACCAGCCTGCCTCTTTTTGTCTCTCTGGGCCTTTTTCATAGCATCCTCTTGGGATATAGCCTTGTTCACCAGCTCGTGGAAGTTGTTGGGCTCAATCAAGTTCAGCCGTTCGTACAACTCACCATCGAGGCCATCACGGAACCTCTCCATCTTCTTTGCATCGGTGTCCACGTGATGCCCGCCATACTGGCACAGGCTATTGAACTTCTATGCATAGTGATACACAGTGTCACTTCCCTGCCAGAGAGCCAACAGTTCCCTCATCTTCCGATCCATCAGTCCCTTAGGAATGTGATGGTTTCTGAAAGCTTGCTTGAATTCATTCCAAGTGACAGCATGTCCCTGCTGCATGGTCTTGAAATGGTCCCACCACATTAAGGCTTCACCCTACAGTTGCAGAGCTGCGAAGTTGGCCTTGTTTTCCTCTGAGCATGGCAGCACAAAGGCAGAGAACTTGGCCTCAATGGCCTTGATCCACACCTTAGCTTCAAGGGGGTCTTCCGCCTTAGTGAAGGTCGGGGGCTTCATCCCGATGAACTGAGGGTAGGTGGTGACATGATTTGGCCCCTCATTATTCGCTCTATGGGGTGGCCTCTGGTTCAGCTGCTGGGCTATCTGCTGCTGCGTCTACAGGATCTGGTGCAGCACCTCGGTTTGGGTGGCCATGAATGCTTCCGACGGCGTCATGGGCGGTGGGGGTGGTAGTTCACCACTGCCCGATGCTCCAAAGCCGTTGGGAGAGCTGCGCGTCGGTCCCACCATCTGAAAATGCGAGCCCTCATTAGACACATAGCCATAATCTTGCTTAGGAAGAAATGACAAGTGTAAAATATGCATGACCAGGCTCATTCGTGCAAGGTTCTCAAAAATGGCAGCAACACGTCATATTAAACATTTCGTATCCAACAGCTCAGTCACCGAAAACTTCTCTCATTTCTAGTCGGTAGGTGGAGGATTCCATGCCTTTCAAAGTTGGTATTCAATTCTGCAGCAAACTTCCGAGTCTGTACGCCCGAAGAATTGAATTGCGAAGATTTGCCTAGCTGTCCTGGCAGCAGGCTGTCATTTACCGAAATCCTCGTAACTCTCAGTACTCTCATGCAAAAATGCTGAAATTTGGTGAGTGCGGTCATCACAATATTCCGCCTAACTTTGGTATTCAATGCTTGGAAAGATTTCGACGTTCGACGGCTCGAAAAATTGCATTTCACCGGTTCGGCCTGGCTGTTTGGACAGCAGACAGAACTGGAGTAAAAATTTCATAACTCTTAGTAGAAAAATGCACAGGTGCTGAATTTTTGCGAGCGTGATCATCATAAAATTCCGAGCAAGTTTGGTATTCAACACAGGACTTGAATCTGACCACAAACAGCTTAAACACTTTCTTTACAACAGACACTACAGGAATGGTGTTCGCCAAGCATTACACGGATGCCAAGTCTCAGAATCACCACACACATCAAGGGTTACAATGCAGTAGAGCTGCATAAAAGAATACTCCTACGTTAGCCTACCACAAAAACCAACCAACGGCTACACACAGGAGTATGGAAACCCTACTACAACATTATGGCAACCTAGTTGCCGACTGAAGTGTCACTAGCGGCAGGTGAAGCAGGTGGGGTCGGTGGCGGTGGTCCGGCCTGACTCTCCTGGTCGAGCCCAGACTGACCCTGCTGCTCCTCTGGTGGTGCCTCCACTGGGGGTGGTGGCTGCAGAGCCACGATGGCCTGCAGAGCTGCCACCTGTACCTCAGCCTCCTCAACCTGCTGCTGCATCTCAGCGATGTTCTGCAACAGCGTCAACCTCTCGATGTCCCTAACGTCCACGTCCTCCTGGAGGGTAGTGGTGTGCGCCTCCAGGTCGAGGATCCTCTGTAGGTGGCTCCTCGCTCCAGCTCCAACTGGAACCTCCTGGTACGAAGCCAGTCGTTCTCCTGCTGGGTCTGGAAGAGCGTGAAACTCTACTGCTGGTAAGCTGCTGAAAGACTGTGCCAGGCCAGCCGAGCAGACTCCAAGTGCTGGCTGACGCTCGACGCGGTGGTGTAGTGCAGCCCCTGAAGTGTGAACAAGATGTCGAGGCAACGGGTCAGCGTACTCGTGACGTCTAGTGGCTCTGCTAGCAATAGCAGCTCCTGAAGGTGGTCCACACGGTCCAGCCACACTGGGTCATGCGGGCTCACTGCTGGAAATAGCCCAAACGGTGAGAGGGCTACTACTGTCGGGTTGTGGTCGCAAAAGTCCGTCAACACCCGAAGGGCGGCTGACTCAACGGACTCGTGCCCACGGAAACCCCAGTACACAAAGCTCAAGTCGAACCACTCGGGGTGGACCGGGTGAAGCGGCACGGTAACAGTCACCCTGCAACGAGGAACGCCAAGGCGCTCGAACTCGGTCACCTCGTAGACCGGTGGAACGGTGTAGCCCGCAGCGCTGAGTGCTTCCCACGCAAGGCGTGGAAAACCCTCCCAGTGCAGTCCGTCGGTACGGACCGTACCGTCAGCGCCGTACTCGAAAAACACGGGGGCAGCCATCTGTACAAAAGATGTAACACATGTCAGGACTCAAAAGAGAGCAACATGTCAAATGGTGCAAAATCTGGCAGCGGTGAATAAAAATCCATAATTCAAAATCCAGAACCCCAAAAATTCTCAAATTCTACCAGCTACTCCGTAAGGTTTTTATGCACAAATTTGGTATTCAAAGGTTGAGCTAGATCATTTAGGAACAAGGTCGAAATATGCAAAGTTCCAGGCTCTGTTCCCTGAAAAACAGTAGGACCTAGGTTCACTAAACAGGGTACAACTCAAGATCTACCAAGTCTATAGCCATGAATTTTTTTTGTGAGCAAAAACTAGATTAGATATGGAGCAACTTAGGTAAAGGTCCACTAGTCTAAACATTTTTAGACCATGGTGCAAAAATTCAAACTAGCAGGCATACAGATTTTTGGGCAGCACAACACCTATACATGAGAGGTAAAGCTAGAACACAAAAACCACACACTAGCAAAATATTCCCTTAGAGAGCATACACTTTGTGTTTTGGGTCCATTTTAAGTTGTTTTCGATTTTTAACATGATGCAAGACAACCTACTCGTCCTCACACGGCGATCAAGCCAAAAATCGCAGTTAGTGCCGGTGGTAAGGCTTTTATTCGTCTCTCCCTATAATAACTAGTCGAGAACTATTCGGTACTCACTCAGCGTCTAACGAAGCGCTGTTATGTACCTGCAGAAAAGAACCTTCCGTGCCAGCACGTCACGGAAGCGTCCACATACAGTACCGTTCACTTATAGAAACGGTATCCATGCGTCAAGCCGCTGCATGGACAGCGTCCAACCTCAGATACGCTCCTTTTGGAATGAAGCGGATCCTTGCCTCGCATATTCACAATGCGGAACGTCCACGTATGGCAAAACGTGGTGAGACACAGACGCGACGGTGGGTTCCCTTTGGATTAGGTCCCATCCATCCCTCACATGACTTCCCTGTGGTACCACCACGTATGGAAAAACGTGATGAACTAGTATGGTTGTACAAAAAGTAAGTTCTGACAGGAATAAAATGTGCTGGAAGTTAGCAAAATAAACTATAGATTAATAAGCCACCTGAAAGAACCCAAAAATTCCCTCTAGGGCCTCTCGGTCTAATTCATCCTTAACGGACCAACGTATTTTGCAAATCCAAACAATCTTGGCAAATTTTATTCAAAAACCAATGATTAAGGTTATTAATTACTCTCTGGTGCATATAATTGCTCTGATGCCAGCTGTGACAACCCGCCCAGGAAAATACCGTACTATCGCCTAAACCAATCCACTTTGGCCATTAAGCGACAGTAAAGTATCATCCTGTCGTTAGTTGCCGGGTTAACGCCCTGTGAAATCACTTACATAGCAACAAGGATCGACATATATGCATTAAAACTCACACGAAGGCGAGTCCAGAGTACAACACATAATTAAATTCAATTCTGCCCCGAAGGGTTAATTATTACAAATCATTGTTCATGACAAGATAAGTAAAGGTTCAGAGTTCGAAAACAGCGGAATTAAACTAAACGGCGCGAGGAACATCACAGGAGGCCTGCCATGATGCCTTCATACATCGTCTTCAACCCACTCCAGCTCCCAGCCAGGCGGGATCTCTCCAGGCCACACATCAGCAAAAGCATCACCTGGATCAACAGATTATAGCAAGGCTGAGTATACTAATACTCAGCAAGACTTACCCGTCGGTGACAGCTACATCACCAACTCTAGACATGAAAGACTTTTTGGCCACTGGGGTTTCTTTTGCTGAAAAGCAACAAAGAGTATGTCCTTACTTTCAAGATTTTAGCACAAGTTCTAGTTGATTATTCTTTTCTAAGTTAGCAAGCTATTGCAAGCATAAGTTGTGCAATACAATTAATCAAGCATAAATATTCATCAACTTCCATCATTAGGGATCTCATGGCCAGCAGGATAAGTAGTCTCAGATAACGGTGAGAGGCCGACAATCGATTGATTTAAACCTTGCAATGTAGATCTAAACACACGGTAGGATGCCCCCGAGAGGACAACCACCAGGCGGTTCCCAAAAGTCCTCGGTTCGGGATAAAAGGCCACAGTCTTCGGTACAGGCTATCTGGTATACCCCGCAAGGCACCCAGAATCGCACATGCACCACCGGTAGCTAGCCGGGGGACGCATCCCAAGATTAGTCACAGTAATATCCCTTATCGCCTCATTAAGGTACTAGGCTTACCGTACCCATTTCCGACAATTGTTTAGTACGTTCAAACACTTAACCCACGAAAGCCATTGGACCGGAGCCCACATCCCACGCTCTTACCACATGAGCAATCCATTTAAAAGATCTTATGATTCCAACATAAGAACCTATTCTCGCGAGTGACAAGCATCACTCGACTTGTAACGGTCCTATAGCATGGCAACTATCGACCTATCATACTAGTAAAGACATAGGTACCTAGGGATCATGCATCTAGAGTTTCATTCAACTCCTGAACGTATATGCACAATCATCCATAGATAGTTGCATAAGATTTCAAAAACTCTTGGGTTAATGCACCGGGGCTTGCCTTCGTTAGCAAAGTTAGCCTGAGGGTCCTCGGTGTCCTCGCTCACTTCCACGTACTGCAGCTCCGCGTCAGCTCCTCCTTCCTCGGCTTCCGGTACGAGAGCGTAGTTACCGTCAGGGAGTTCTACACGGAATGCAATGCAGGGTTCAGGTGGAGTGAAAGGTTATTTATTTTATCCAACTCTTGTTGGCCATATTCACCTTAACAAACATTTAATTACTAATTCTTTTCACTAAAGTTAATATATGCGAAGGCTTATTCTTTTAATATGTTCAATAGTGATTGTGTACACATCTAAGCAAATAAATTTGTTCAATTTCACAAAACAGCAAGGGTGTGCTTACCTACCCTAATTAAGCTAGGCCACCATTTAATGGGGTCACAAAGAAACAAGGATAAATTTTTCCTACTCAAAATTTTAATAGAAAGCTTAGGTGCACTCTAACTTTTAAATGCAAAACAACTATAAAAACAAGGACAAGGGTCCTTGCTGGCCCCAAAGATTCTAAACATGCCACTGGACCAAACTTCAAGTTTAAAAGAGCCATAATTTATTTATACCCAAAATAACATTTCCTAGCTACCAAAATTAGGAGAAAAGCATAAATAATTAAATAAAGTGCTCCTGCACCCAAACTCAACCCTACAGCTTCTCTGGCCTAAAACAAGTCTAGGAAACTAGCATGTTCATCACAAACACATTTGAAATTTGAACTATGCATTTAAATGTAAATCTAAGCATAAATCAAGATTAAATACTTCTAGCAGAGATAAAATCATGATAAATTCAGGAATGTTGAATCTAGGCATAACATGAACCTAGCCACAAGCTGAGCTCAAAAGTCAATTTATAATTTGCTACAAAAATAAATAAGACAAAAATAGCATAAACACAAGGTAATTCATATAAAAAGATCTACACAGTAACTTTGTGCAAACTTTTGCCCAGATCCTACAAATGATATAACTAGCAACATATCCAATGTTTAGCTCCATAGCCTTTCTAGATTTTGAACTACAATAAAATATTGTCAAACTGAATTTGAATTTCTATTCAAAATCTATAAGTAAAAACTATGGTAATGCTTTGCAAAAGTTGTAGGTCTAGCCTCACTGAAACCAACAAAATTGGTTTTGCATTTTTCTTATTTTTCTACGAATTTCTATGATTTTTCTAAAGTGCTGGACTGAGTTGTGAAGAAACTAAGATACTATCGCCACAAACAGGTCCCTAGTTTACAAACAAGTCCCTGGAATTCACATCCGTGCCCCTCACGGCGGAGGCGAGCTCGCCGGCGGCGAACGGCGGCCGGAGGAGGGCAACATGTAGCACGGGTGCTCGATTGAGCTTACCAGGGAGTGATTGGCGGTGGTGGCTCGGCTTGAGACGGCTCCGATGAGCGGCGGCGGTGAGGCCGCGGCGGCGCGCCCGCCTCGGCTCGGGTTCCGGCGAGGGCAGCGGTAACGCCGGCCAACAAGCGACGGTTCAGGCACGAGTGAGGTCTAGGGGTGAGCTTGGGATGTTTGGTCGGCGGCGGGAGCGGGCGGAGGGGTGTGCTCCCCGTGGCGGCGGCAATGGCGGGGCGGCGGACGTGCTTCCGTGCGCGAGAGGCCACGGGTGCCCTTTTATAGCAAGAGGAGGGAGAGAGGGGGACCAAGCCTTGGCCGTGAAGGCAAGGGAGCCGGTGGAGGGAGCCCGGACACGGCAGAACCGGGTCGGCGGCGGCCGGCCGACATGGGCAGCGCGGGGCACAGCGGCGGCGCGCGCACGGACGCCACGCGGCACGCAGGAGCCGGGGCCGTGCGAACGGTCGGGAGGAGGGGAACGCAAGGATGTTGTCGGCATCAACGTCGGCGCAATGGGTCGGGGCGGGGCCCGGACGCCGGGACGGGCAGCGGCCGCGTGGCCGCGACACGCGCGCCGGGCGGCGTCGGCGCCGGTCAACGCCGAAACATTTCGGTTTAACCCCGTTTGACTGCGTTTATCTCAAAATTTCAAATTGAAACTTTGACTCTAACAGAAAGGAAACTTGTAGAGGGGATGACCACCTGCAACTTTCACAAAGGCCGACATATGTTTTGAGCAAAGATTGGAGCATGCACTGCTGGCGAAGTTGCTGACTTAAATGGCGCTGAGGAACAGTGTTTGCTGCAGTTGACCAAGATTTAGACCTATTTCCACTCCAAAACTCGAATGCCGCCAATTATGAAAAGTGTGTCCCTCGAAAAGACGAACAACTTTTATATTGGTAGAATTTTGAGTGTTTAGACAAAATTTGGAGAACGTGGTCAAAGTCCTAAGGTAAGGTCATGACCTCGAGGGGGTTTGACCCACTTAGCTAGGGTTTTGACCAAGGGAGGAAGTGTTGACTTGCTTAAAGTGCTTAAGGGGTGGTGTTAGGGAGGTTTTCAAGGTGATGGCCCAGGTTGACCATGATTTGACCATAGTCAACTGTGTTGACCTTCACTTAGGGTTAATTAAAAACCTGGGACGTCACAAGGAACGCAGCGGTTTGAAGCGCCTTGGCCCAAAAGGACACTGGAGCAGCGCTGTGGACGAGCATCGTGCGCATGGAGTCGTTCAGCGTCCGGAGAACACGCTCGGCCTTCCCATTCTGCTGGGAGGTGTATGGGCAAGAGAGCCGAAACACCATCCCCTGAAGAGCAAGGAAGGTGCGCATGGCGGCGGAGTCGTATTCTTTGCCATTGTCGGTCTGGAGAGCTAAGACAGGGAGACCAAATTGTGTTTGCACATATTAGAAAAATGTTCTAATAATTGGAAGCACCTCTGATTTTTGGCGAATTGGGAAGGTCCAAACATAGTGTGTGTAATCATCAAGCAGAACAACATAATATTTGTAACTGGAATTGCTATAAATGGGAGATGTCCAAACATCGGAATGCACAATTTGAAAAGGGAAAAATGTTTGATGAACTGAAGGCTGGAAAGGAAGCCTAACATGCTTGCCAACCTTACAGGAGTGACAAGAATGAGTGGCTGACTTATTACAGTGGAAATCAAAGGTGTTCAACACTTGATGAAGAGAATTGGAGCCTGGGTGACCCAGCCGTTGGTGCCACAGCTCCACTGCCGACGGTGAAGAGGCGTGGAGCGCAGAGTGAGGAAGCAGCCGCAACGGATAGAGGTCGCCGGAGCTTTCACATCGGAGCTTCACCGTTTGTGTTGGAATATCCTTGATGGAAAATCCATGAGGGTCAAACTCAACAGATACATTGTTATCACGAGTAAGCTTTTTAACTGAAATGAGATTCTTGACTAGAGGTGGGGAAACAAGAACATTGTCAAGGCGAAGTGGTGTGGAGGATGTTGGAATGAGTGCACGAGCTGTATGCGTGACAGGCAGCTGGGCACCATTTCCAACCGTGATGGAAGCCGGAAGAAAGAGAGGTTGAGGGCGAGTGAGGTTACCAGGAGAAGAAGACATGTGCGCAGAGGCGCCCGTGTCGAAGTACCAGTCAGCGGCGCTTGGAGGAGTTTGGGTGTGGACGCCAGCGGACTGCAAAGCGGCGGTGAGAGCGCTGTGATCCCAGACGCCAGCATGGGAATGGTCGGCCGGCGCGGGGAGCTGCGGGAGGTGCTGAGCCGTCATTGCTTGCTGGGCCTGAAAAGGTGGCCGGGGGCCCAAGACACCGGAGGCGGGAGGCCTGAAGGGAACACTCCAGGCCTGAACGAGGCCCGTCCACGGGTTGTAGGCGGCAGACCAGGGAGCTCCCAGGCGTGACGGTAGGCCGCCGCCGGGTGCGCCGCCGGTGTTGGCGCCTTGAGATCCACCAGAAGCCGAGCCCCCAGCAGATCCCTTCCCACGCTTCTTGGATTTGCCCTTGTAGCGCTGATTGGAGTTCCCGGAGCCACCGAAGCCGCCGTCCGTGGATCTGGAGTTGGAGGCGCCGCTGTCGGGAGAGTTGGAGGCGTACAGCGCGGTGCCCGCCTCCATCTTGGCGTCGTGCTGCATCTGGATCTCCTCGAGAAGCAGGTACGAACGAGCGCTCATGAATGTATGGGGTGGGGACTTGGAATTAATCACCGGCTTGACATGGCGGAACTTGGGATTGAGCCCGCGCAGGAGATTGAGCACCTGGCTGGGCTCCGACACCGGGTAGCCGACGTCGCGCAGGCTGTCCGTGAGCTGCTTCAGGCGCATGGTGTAGTCAGTGATGCTCAGGTCACCTTGCTGGAGGGAGCGGAACTCGGCCTCGTAGTAGGTGGCGCGCTGGAGCTCGTTGTCGCGGAAGACGCCTTTGATGTCGCCCCAGACGGTGAACGCCGTGGCGTGCGGCTTGTAGATGATATCGAAGACGGGCTTGGCAATGGTGGTGTGGAGCCAATTGACGATGCAGCAGTCACTCATGCGCCAATCCGCGTCACGCTGTGCGATCGGCGGCGGCGCACGGATGTGCTCGTCGATGAGGCCGAACTTGCCGAAGACCGAGTCGAAGAGGCAGCGCCATTGGCCGTAGTTCGATTGATCGAGATCAAGAACGACGGGGACGTGGTTGCGGATGTTAATGGTTTGGAGAGTGGATGCCGCGGTAGGAACGAGAGGAGCTTCATCGTCGGAGCTGGAGGTGTCGGAGTGAACCGGCGAGAGCGCCATGGTTGCGGCGGCAGGAAAAGGCAGAGGATGATGCGGAAGAATAGGATCGAGGGGTAACTGATACCATGAAGAAGAAGATAGGATCAACCACACCTGTATTGATCTCTGATGCCGGTATTTATACATGTACAACAGGGTTTAACCAATCCCTAATCTAGTGGAGCGGCGCGGCAGCGGACGCGTGCGGAGCGCGCGGCGTGCGCGGCGTGGCGAGCACGGAGCCTGGTGGGAGCGCGTCGTGCGCGCGAGCTGCGGCGCCGTGAGACTAGGGACCTGGTTTACAACAAAAACGTAGTGAAAGTGGAATTTTTAGGGTTTTTCCTACCACCACACACCACTCTTGGAGTCTTGGTGTGGTGGCACCGTGGCATTGCATAAACAAAATTCGTAATGGCAGTGAAAATTGTTTGTTGTGTGGGTCATTTGATCATTGGCTAGAGGAGTCGTGGACAGATTTATCCTCCACCAAGATATCATAACATTATCAGGCGTTCATAACGGCTCGAAATCAAAACAATCCAAATCGGCAGAAGTGATTAGTATGGTCTGGTAGTCTAGACTCTAGAGCTTCAGCTCATGTATGTCAAAACGGTTCCAGCTCTGGTCTTTGGTGAAGTTGTTTCTCTTCATGGAGCTAAAGTTGTTTTGAAAATATTTGGTAAAATGACTTCTTAATAGCAATATGTCTAAGTTTATGTTCACCTAATGCTTTGAGAGGGAGAAGTTGGTGAAGCCTTTTTTTCGCTCATTTGTTGTATTGTGAGCTGTTTCGCAACTCCTCCGCGGTTTTTGGTGGTGGAGCCATTTTCAAATGTTCTTTTGGTAAGGCCTCATAAAAATGGATGGAGAAACCGTTCAAAAAGCAAAAAAAAAAGGCTCTAAGAAACATTTTGTGTTACTGTTTACTCATAAATCTGCCTTAGGCCAATTTTGACCCAAACCGTGGTTGAATAGTTCATAGTAGTAGAGCGGAAAAAGTTTGTTTTACCTACCTGAACATAGCACCTAGTCTTTGATTTTTCCCTAGACTCAGAAATCGGGTGAACTACCTCTCTCAACTTTTTAAATTGTTCAATTTACATCCCTATACTAGTTATAAGCGGTTTGCAAGGGTGCTTTTGTCGTTTTCAGTTAAAAATAAATCTTGTGAATACTTGTTGAGGTCATGTCGGCTTCATTTCATGTTTTTATCCACTACGTGAAAAACACAGTTTGGTAACGGGCATAGATTGCTATTGGTAACGGGCAAAACGTCCGTTACCGATCAAGCGTTACAAATAGTCCATCATCAGTTGCCCGTTACCGATAACTGCCACCAGTAACGAGCATTATGGTAATGTCCGTTACCAATAACCAGATATAGGTAACGGGCCTCAATGACACCCGTTACCAATACAAGTTATTGGTTACCATAATGCCCGTTACCAATGTGGAATTAAAAAACAAAAAAAAAGAAATTACAAATGCTATTTTTTTCCTTTATTTACATACACATATTTACAATCAAATCTCAACTTTACACACAGATACATCTGTTCATACATCTATGCTCATACAACATAATACATCTGTTCATATGATCTCAGTTAGGAACAAATAAAGAAAGAAGAGCAAAAAAAAAAAAACATCAGCAAGCAGCTCTCCTGGCCTTCTACACAAAATACAAGCATGACTTATGAGACTTGTTAGAAAAAGTGCAAGAGAATTAAAGAGAAGTCATATAAGCAAAATTTGCACTAATAATCATCATTGCCCTATAGTCAGCAAATCAAGTTGCAAGTTGCATAGATGAGCTTGTCTAGAAGTATCAAACTGTGACATGCAAGTATGCAACAATTGCCTAAAATATTCATGCTTCTAGTTTTACGAGGACTTGATATGGAAAATCCAGCAGCTACAAGCGCACAACAATTAAGTCAACAATACGTACAGACATCTGTTAAGAGCAACATTTCAATACTATGCATCTGCTAGCTCAATTGCACTACACTCCCTATGTCACACTAAACCAAAGCAAAGCATAATATTTGAGTTTGTTGGACTTCCACCCAAATTATAATAAAGGGCAGGACAATATGGACAATTGGGTATAACAGGTTGATGTGCATTGCTGTAGGAAAAACTTGGACTGCTCAGATACATATAAGTTCAAGTTGTGACTAGACAAAATAGACTCATGTTTATCAATCTCTGAATCCAGAACCACTAACTAGATAAATAAGGACAAGAATAATGCAAAGTGCAGCAGCAGGATTGTGAGGAGGATGCAGTATGTCACAACACAAGGAATGCTATCTAGCAAATAATTAAGTCAACACAACAACAAGACTAGCTAGTTAGGTTGCAGAATACATCATCATTGGCGATGGGCATATGCTCAGAACAAGTCTCAGCAAGAGCAACAAAGCCGTAAACCAAAAGCCGAGAAAGGGAAGAAGATGTGTGAGCATACCTGCTCCTTCTCCAAGGTGTGTGAGCCAATCCACATCAGATCCCCGATGAATCACAAGTGTCAAAAAGTATGTATCCTCTTCGCCCTAGTGCCCTCACAAGATTAGTTAGAGTACTCAAAGCAGATCCCTGATGAATCACAGCATGAATGGCAAAGAATATATACTCAAATAGAGGGAACCAGAGCCCACAGAGAATCTGCTTCCCACAAGCCTTGCACCCTCACTGTCAACATAGTACAAGCCAGGACCCTAGACCAAGAGAAGAATCATTAAAGTTCAAGAAACATAGAAGAGCCATTAAGCATATGAGATACAGCTTTGAGAAACTGAAGGTGTAACCAAAACCAGCAACTCACCTTCTCATCCCATCCAGCAATCATTGTACCAATAGACAATCCCATCCCGCGATATGAATACAGGATATTGGCCAACAGCTTGGAAGAACCAGCGACAGAGATCCTTCACTTCTTCGAAAGCTCATGTTGCCGGCACTGAAAATAAGAACCTACATTAGCCCCACCAAGAAAAGGTGTAATACAAGAACTAGGAAGAGGAAATCCGACCTTTTGTCCAAGGTTCCTATGCCAGAATTGGCAATCAGCAGCACCTCCAGCCATCGTCCCAAGCATGTAGGGATTTATTTCAATAACTTTCCTCACAGTTTGTGAAGCTTCATAAAAGGAAAATAAATGTCAGATCGTATGAAACAGCATAAAATCTGATATCACAGAATTCATCAATACAAAATTTTCTGAACTGCAAAGAGCCTGAATTGCCTTTTTCCAAACCACATCTGACATTAATTTGAGAGTTGGAGCATCATCATTAATGAATTCAATCCATCACATGCCTCGGGCATCAGAGGAACATTTTTTCCCACCAAAATCCCAGTTCACCTCTACATTATCTTGATCATGCTATCATAAATGATCCTAACCCGTAAACACTATTTCATTTGTACACCTCTTCGTACAAATAAGTAGAGACATCACATTATCTTGTAATTCTCTATAGTCTACTCAATGGTGCAAAAAAAACATGTTATGTAATTCTCTATTTGAGAATGAACTTCCGAAAACCTTACTCTATTTGTTCGAGATTAGCCATAAGCAAACTAAAGTGAATTACACAGAAATACAAAAAAGCCCATACCACATAAAAATCACATTTTTCCCAATCCCACTAACTAAAAGCTATGCAGCCCTAACCGGTGAGGCAAAACCTTCAAATTCTGCATAAAGATCTAAACTTTCCGGCCCAATTTGCGCATTCCCACCACAGATTCAACCCGCCAGAAAACCCTAACCGGTCCCAACACCGCGAGTTCGAGGAGGAGGTGGGCTACTCAAACATGGATGCACGCACACCTTGGATTGCATCATGCTGCTACAGCTTCTCCCATCGCCTAGCAGCAACACTTCCAAGACCCAAACCCTAGATCTGGACTTAAATCGATTTGAGAAATCAGTGACGGAGGGGCAGAGGAAAGTAAGAACGGAGGAAGGGAGGGAGGGAGAGGCCTGACCGTCGTCTTATCGTCGTCCTCCTCACCGACGTTGCGGCGAAGCGCGCGCTTCTGGAACATCGTCGGCTGCGCGCCCACGAGCGGGAAGATATCCAGCGGGCAGAGCACCGCCGCCTTCCCGCGCGCGGAGAACGGCGCCCGCATGCGGATCTGGCTTCCCCCCACGCGGATCCGTCCATCTCGACACCACGTACGGTGCCGCCTCGACCGGTGCTCCACACCACCGCAGCGGCTCCAGCGCGGGAAGGCGAGGAAGGGGTGCGCGGGAGGCGAGGAGGACGATGGATCTGCTCGCCTCGGATGGGAGTGAGGCGGCGGCGGCGGCATCGGCGGTGGCAGCAGGGTGAGAAGAGAGGAGGCGCGGGGAATATGGGGAAGAGGAGAGGAGGCGAGGGTCCGAGCAGGGGTGGCGGAGACACGGAGTGCAGACGCAAGGCCGCAAGGGGATAGGGTTTGGGCGGACGCGAGTGTGAGAGAGGATAGGGGCGGACGCGAGTGGAGTAAACAGAATTGAAATAAAAATTCGGGTCCGGGAACCTGCAATGGTAACGGACATTCATGTGGTCCGTTACACAAATATTTTAGGTAACGGACATTAATACATTAATGAACACGCGTCGCCAATAAGACTAGGTTGTGGTCTGCAGATTTTATAGGTAACGGACTTTAATAACGCCCGTTACCTTTAATATTTTTTGTAACGGACTTTATAGGTCCGTTACCAATGTTGCGTGACCTATTTGAGGTTTTCACGTAGTGATCGCAAAAGGTATTTAAGATGCGTTTAGAAAATTTTATGATGATTTAATTTTTTTATACATTTTCATTTTGCTAGAGCTAAATTTCAATTTTAGAAAAATTTATAAACATTTAGTTTTAAATAGTTTATTTAAATATCTTTTTAAAATATCTTGCGTTCCAATATCTCTATGATTTTTCTCATAATTTTCAAAAGTTTAGAGATATTTTTTGTGGTTTAATAAGTATTTAGAACATTTATTTTTAATTGGAAAAAACAAGACCACATTTGAAAACAGTTTATAACCAGGAGATGGAGGTAAAGTGGATCGTTTTGAAAGTTGACAAAGGTGCTTCACACAATTTTCGAGTCTACAGAGGAATCATAAATTCATCCAAATATCGATCCAGAAGGTAAAACAGTTTTTTTCCAAAACAAAACAACAAGCCCGATATGAACTTGCTGGGCTAACTTAGCCAACCATATTTAGGCCCGAAACAAAATTGATGGAGTATTCCATTGTATATGATTGTATCGCACATCCACCACTGTGCCTCCACCTTCTTGGATTTGTGAGTTCTCCCCTTTCCTCTTCACAGACTGACTGGCGGGGCAGCAAGCTATAGAGAGGAATTCGTAGCTCCCTGCGTGTGCTGCTCATGGTGGTTATGAGAGGTTTAGTTAGCATCTTGATTCATCAGTTCAAGATCTTGTAGTTAGCATGGTGACGAGTCTCAAGAACCAGGAAGAAATTCTGTGATCTGCGGCGGTCCGGTCAGCAGCCACCCCACCATCATCAACCGCAGCTAGCCCCCAGCTGGAGCCTGGAGGATCCGCCGAGGTGCGTGGGTGTTCTCGTTCCTCGTTGGTCGGCGGCGTCGCCATGCCAATCGCCCCAGCTCTGACCTTCGTGTTTACGCGTAGTACTCTCGTCCGGGTCGACGGCTGTGCGGCAGTCAGCCAACGACGGTCGACGCTGCGAGGGACGCTGGAAAAAACCCGGCCGGCCTCGCGAGCACAAAGCTTCGCCACGTGTGCGCGTATATCTTCCCGTCGCGTCGCCGATCGGACCTGGTAAAAATTGTAAGCGCCGGCCGGACGTCAAGGCGCGCGCGCTCTAGCGCCGCCTCCGCGCGTAAATTTCAGTATAACCACCAGAATCTCATTTGATACATGCTTCATCACCAGTAGCTGGTAGTGGAAAAGGTACAAGTCGAGTGAAAATGGGTCAAGTTTTAGAAGCTTGGAAATTTTTAACCAAATATGACACTGTAAAAAAAATATCAGACAAACCGAACCAACACACTTAAAACACCATATTTATGCACGCCTCCAGCTTTATAGGTTTTAAGGTTCACGAGGCCACGCACACAAAAAAAGACAATTACAGTAGTAGGGAATTCATCTCTCCAACAGTGTGATTAGATAACTTAGATACACCACCCTAAAGACTAGGGAATGGGGTCGGCTGCTTCATCTCTGAAGAGGGTTTGGCATTGAGAATTTCTGCAAACTTAAGGTCCCTAAGGCAATCGAAGTACATAAAATCTGAATCTGTTATGCAATCCACAAAAGATGCAGGTTGAACAGAGTTCAGATAATTTACAGAGGCTCCAATTGAACTGCATTTTGCTCCTGCATGATTTCCAGGAGGATGTGCAATCTTGTTCGACGAAGGCTCACAAATGGCGCAACGTCCTGATAAAGGACAATTAATACTAGGAATGATTAACAGGCAAGACAATAATTTGAAGACGCAATCATCAGATGAGCAAAAGGAATCTGTAAAGAATTATATTCCAAGAAGTCGTGCTTACCAAGGTATGGGTGATCAACATTGTAATACGGCAGTGGACAGCAAAATGAAGCTCTTGATTTCACTTGACCAGATTTACAATAAATCTTAGCATGTGAATTTGAATCGGTACGATGACCATTTGCAGTACAGGGTACAGGAACCATTTTCACAGATGCGTCCAGTTCAGATAGCTTGGTCTTTGGCCCCCACACTTCAGCGAAAAACAGCACGCGGGTTGTTGAGATTGCATTGGAGGAAGCATCGTCACAATATGCCAGAAAATTGAGATGGTAGCACTTTGAATGCTCGTGGTTTGTTTCCTTCACACCACAAATAACATCTAACCTGTGCATCGGCTCCTACAATGACCAATTCAAGTGAACTCATATAAGGATATAATTTGTAAAATCCAACTAAGCATGCAATCAAGAAAACAACCTTTATTTCTAATAAGAAGGCCAATTTAAACAAGAAAAATACATATGCAAAGGTACTACTGTAATAACATATATGCAATATACTCCGAAAAGAAGCAATTGGAGTAATGTTTACGACAGTCAACAGCTAAATCATTATCGATACTACTACTATTATTCTTATTACCCAGGGATGCTGATTAGAGTAGTCGACCAGCAATTCTTCCAAGATTTTCCGAAGAAGCCCCTGTTTCTGTACAAAGTCGCCTTTCCTAGCTGCCAGCATCTTCCACCCCACTGGAGATAATCTAGGATGATCCGCAGATGGTGCAGTGAACAAGCTTTGACCTCCCACTACTTTGGACACCAGCTCCAGGCTTGCATCAGAAATGACATAGCCCTTTGTTTTTCCATCATTGGTCAGTGAGGCCCTCAAAAAGCCTTGCACATCTGAACCGTACATGGACACAAGAAATGATGCGAGGTCCGAATGCTTGGGGTGTTTCCCAGCTTGGCCAGCACAGTCATAGGCTTTAAAGCATATCTCTTTTGATGTCTTCTGTAATACCACAGATAGGTCACACTGCTTGTGGCAAAGGTATTCCACGGCATCATGTTCTGATACCAGTGGCTATGCAGAACATGGCAACAAGGCCATCAAGGGAGCGGACCTCTAGACGGAGCATGGATTTGCTATCAATGATATCTGGCTCAACCTCAGTATCCATTTGAAGCAGAGGAAAATGGGTGTCGTACCAGAAGGCATTGAGAATGATGTTGGACACGGGGTCCAGGGGGCCATAGCAATGCCCAGCCACTAGGATGCCACGGAGATGCTTATGGAGAGACTTGTGGGGAAGCAGGGATAACACCTCGATGTACAAGGCATGGATGGCATCGAGCAGGTATTTCTTGAGATAACTGATGTGCTCACATTTGGTTATGTCTGAAGGTGGGGCAGTAGCAGGATTCAGAGCTGTGTGTGAAGGGCAGCAATTGCCAACGGTGGTAGCAGCAAAGTCGAGGCAACTGGAAAGCATTTGCTTCATCTCATCCGGAGTGCGCAGGTTACAGATGCTAGATATTGGTCCATCATAGCGCGTGATAGCCACATCGGCAATGCAATTTTCACCAATGACACAGGAGAACTTGGAAGTCTGCTGATCAAAATCAGGATGAGGACGGCGCGTGAAGGAGACTTGGACAGCAGGAGAGGCAGAGTAGTGCAGCCGCTGCAGGGAGCCAAGAATACCATTGACATCCTCGACGCTGAGGAGCTGCCCTTTCTGCAGCACAGCAGCTAGAGGCTTCTGATCCTTGAAGTTGAAGGAGGTAAGAGACTTGGCTAGCTGAGCCAGGTCGTTGGGCTCCGGGTGCTCTGCTTTGGCTGCAGCGGCCTTGAGAGCGTACTGGGTCCTGCCGCAGCAGAGGTCGGGGGTTTGGCGACCTTCCAGTCCGAAGTGTTGGTGCTCCCCAAGCTGGACTGCCACGGCGAGGTCGGCACCAGCCACGCGGAGGTAGCGCAGGGCCTGCCCCATGGACAGGAACCGGAAGTAGGTCTGCACGAAGGCGATGAGACCAGAGTAGGAGCGAAGAACTACCGTAGCCCACCTGTAGCTTTGCTCCACTTCCCCCCTCCCAGCTGCCCCCTTGCTGCTCTTCTTTCCCTCCCTCTTCTTGGTGCACATGCGGCGACACCGGAGGTTGAGGGCGTTGAAGATGATGTTGGACACGGGGTCGAGGAGCCCAATGCAGTGGCCGCCGGTGAGGACGCATTCTACAAGATCCGGCATGTCCGCGACGGGAAGCCTGCGGATAGCCTCATTGTAGAAGGCCATTATATCCCTTTCCATCGGCTTCCCCAACTCGGCGCGGATAGACTCGGCGCCGGCGGCGTGGAAGCACGAAAGCCGCAGATGCTCGCCGATTGTGGGAGACGCGAGGCTCGAATTAATCGTCGGAGAATTCTCCGGCAGCTCGCCCATTCTTTGGCGGGTCGGAGTTGACGGAGAAAATGGCGGCGGCTAGGGTTCCTATCCGGATTTTTTTTCTAAATTTAATCCTTTTTAAATTAAAATTTTAAAAATAGTCGACTCAAACTAAATTTCCAAGAAATAATCCTTTTAGTCACAAGATTTGGCGCGACTTCATATACAGTCACGCCACATGATTTGGCGTGACCAAATAGCCACGCTAGACGGAGTGCTGGCGTGGCTCAATCGCGCCGCATGCACTGGCGCGACTGAGTCACACCGTGCGGCTTGGCGCGTCCGGAAGCAAAAAGCGCATAGCAGTAGTCCACCTCTCTCAACTATTCTATCTGTCGCCAGAGCAAGCAGGACAGCTGGTACCAGGCGGACTAAGATCAATAGTGGAGTACGGCCACAGAAGGTTCAATCCGGACCATACGCAGGCGAGGGGAGGGTGCTCCGAGATCTAGACCCAGACAGCGCACGTCTGAGCGTGTCAGTGGCAATACAGGGGCAAAAAGCGAATACGTATGCCGGTGGGTGCAAGTTGGGACATGTGGAGCGGGGTGTTCGGCTGCTGTACCCGACCAGGAAACTAGATGGTCAGACCGGGTACAGGTACAGGAGGTTCGGAAGGGGGCCATATTTTCGAAATAATACCCCCCTCGGCTCAGCACCTCGTCCCATTCCAAAACATTTCAACATCCAACATTCTCTCTCCTCTCCACTCCTCTCCATCCGTTTTCTTCCCCGCAGAAGCGGTGGCGCGGGGATGAGCTGGCGCCCGGCAAGCTCGCCGGATCCAGCCGACGTGGTGCCAGTGCCGAGTGGGATCACCGGATCCAGAGCGTGAGCGCCGCCGCCGAACGCTGTAAGTGCAATCAAGTCCCTAAGTAGGTTTTGATGATGTTAACCACACAATTAAATGACTAATGATCTTTTAAGTTTAAGTGACCGGTGATCATTTTATCATGGGTGCAAAAGAGAGGAAAGAGACCCCTCATTCAAAAAAGAAAGGCTTCCTCTAGTTCAAGTTGAAGGTTAATATTTTTTTCTATTTCGAATTTGAGTATAGGAAAAGTCGTACTATCAAGAGGGATATTAATAATGGTTTGGGTAGAACCAAGTGCATGAAATGCATCTTAAACAAAATCTAACCTAGCCACAAAAAGTCCTACAAGCTTGTTGTCCTGCTCTGTTTTCTTCTGCAGTTCCTGGAAGCTCCCTCTGGAGGTTCCGGACTTCACTCTCACAGCCTGATGAGTCTTCCAGATTGCGGAAGCTCCGGGAAATTTTTCGGAGGTTCCGGGATTTCAAATCCAACCGTTACAGATCTGGATCTAGGGTATTTAGTCTCCACTTCGCCCCAACGGTCACCTGCTTCTCCCCTTCAGTTCAGACACCCTTGTTGACACCGAATTTTGACCAAATCCAGAGTCAAATGATGTCGGTTTGATAATCAGCAGAGCAGGAGCAGGAGAAGAGATCGGCGTGGAAATATCAGCTGATGGAGTCAGCGCACATAACTGAGATAAGTACACGCAGGTGCATGCATTGAAGGGTTACCAGTATGTAAGTAAATTAATTAGCAATGGAGGCAACACATAAGAGAGAAGAGGCCTGCGTATGGCAAGTAAAAGGTGATTAGAATAAAGAAATCATAAAGAAGAGATCCCACACGTAAAGGCAAAATGAAGACAGCAGGGGTAATCTGTGAAGGAGCAATCGGCAAGGCAGAAAAATCGGCAGGAGTACAGGAAGAATCAGCTAGCAGTGAGAAATAAGTCAACCGATGGTGGACTTCACGTGATTGATTAGTAGAAGAATATTTAAAGGAAGCACCATTTAGACCATGGGAATTACTCACATGTATATACGTACATGGAAAAGTGACGTGGGGTGATTATAAGGGAGGCCGAATTGTTTATTCAAAGGAGGCTAGCGTCCTATAGTCAGAAGAGAGATTAGTAGAAAAAGAAGGATACAGTATAATCGCTGACGACATACAAGTCAAGGAGTTCGGCTGGTCACGCATAGGCTTCATCGAGAAGGATTCTGCAGAGGAAAGTCAGAGTCTATGTATCTTAATATTAGCTTATTTAGATTTATTTCTTTAGAAAGTATTGGTGTCGTTAGTAGCTATGATGCGTAAAGAGTCTTTAATTAGGAAGTTAAGCCCTTCCGGCCATAGGAGTCTTGAGAAGCCCAGGGTATAAATATAAGTTCCGGTCATTGTAAAAGATTTATCACACGATCAATATCAAAACCGTCTCGGGGCAAACCCCTTTACAATTCTTACATCTACTTTACCGCATCTACTTTTTGGCGACTTCGCCATCGTACCTTTTTCTTCTTCACGAGTTCTCGCAAACTCGTTGGGCTGCATCGCTTCGATCTCCGGCTTGCTAGCGAGTTCCGCTTTACCGAGTAATATCTAGGCTTTAACCTCCGGGCGTATTGCTGTGGTTTCGTCTAAATTTATTCACAAGTTATCGATATCAGCTAGATTAGCAAATTTTATCTTAATTCTTGTTACTTTAGCTTTTATCACAATTATCCAGCCTGAGACTGCTTCCTGTCGGCTTTATCGCATTATTATTATTATTATTTTAATTATCATATAGCCGGTTAGATCTGTTTCAAGTATTGCTCACGTAACTCTGTTTAAGTTGCCTCTGGTAGCTTACACTTTGCCTACGTCATCATATCGACTGATCTAGCCGATCTGTTCTGCCCATGGATCTAGCCGGCTATCCTAACCGCCGCCCCACCGTCCTCCCACGGATCCTGCGCGGCGCGCGCTAGCATCCGACGGCAGAGCCGTGGTGGCCGTGTACTCTGGCGTCCGGATCCCGGGTCGAGCCGAGCACTGGTGCGTCCTCCGCCGCCCTCCTCGCTGACGAAGACGAGGCGCCACCGCCAACCCCGACGACCGCATCAACGAGCTCGACGTGCTAGACGAGGACGCCGCGGGTGCTGACGCGGCCGACAATGCCTCCGATCTAGGCTTCTTACGCCGTCCTCCCTCCCTGAGCTGCTCAGATCTGGGCTCCCTACATCGTCCTCCCTCCCCGAGCTCCCTCCTCCGGCCACGGCGTCAGCCCCACTCGAAGATGAGTGGGGCTGGCTTCTTGCGGGTTCCGTGACGCTCTAGTGCGGTGGTGGAGGTGGTGGATATGCTGCGCTCGAGCATTAGATGGATGTGCCGGAGCGGACGGAACACGGCCGACATCTCGCGCAGGAGCGGCGCCCGTGCATTGCCGAAGTCAATGGCGAGCTACTGGCAATTTTGTTTATTTGTTGTTTGATTCAGTGTCTTGAGCGATCTGATTCGGTTGTTTTTCTATCCTTTCTTTCCGTATGAAAGATCTAAGATGCTAATAGCCCCCTCTGCTTCTCATTTTAGAGCAACTCTAAGAGCCTCTCTAAAAATCACTAGCTAAAATTCTGATTTGGCTAGTATGTAAAATGAAATAGCTAGCAGAAAGTTAATGAAATCCAACAGATTAGCTAAAATAAACTCTCCATATGCTCCACCGCTAGTGGGTCCCGCCTATCATACTCCGAGAGAGAGGATAGCTAGCGGGACTGGCTAGCCAAAGACGGCTAGCGAAGCCCCCGGTTTAGCTAGCGGAGGATAGCGAGGGCAAGTTTAGCTAGTCTGTTGGATTGAGGTTTTGGACAAATTTTCCATTTTTTAGCTAGTTAAGCTAAGATAGCTAGTCTCTTGGAGTTGCTCTTAATCTGACCGGTTCTTGTTTTGTTTTCCTCTTCTTGCCACTTCTTGTTCCTCTTTTTTCGATTGGGATCTTGATTTTTTCATGTTGTTCATGAGATGTGCACGTGATACACATTAGATGTTTCATTGTATTCAAAAACTTTTGATTCTTTCTCTCTCTTGTTCATGAGATGGCATGCTTTTCTCCCAATTTTCTCTCGGTCAATCTTTGTGCACCCGCGAACATGGCAACAGATGATGAAAAAAGGTAATGTGATTTTATCTTTGTATCAATATTTTTTCGTTTATGTTTAGCAGATTGAAATGACTTGTGGCTCTATATTTGTGGTTCCATTGACGTACGAATGCTAATAATAAGATTAGTGTTGTTAGAAGTTGGGAAAAATTGATGGTTTGGGATGTCGTACTAATAGTGTGAAGTGTTTGTACTATGATGTAAAGATATTTTGTGAGTATTTTCTTTCCAAAACACGAGAGAGAAAAATGATTAAATGATTTATATGTAAAGAACGCATCACTAGTAGATTTTGAATGTGTAAAGGATCATGCTGGGTACAGGATGCCACTGTAACCAAATGTTTTCGTCTGGTAATTTACGTTGACGTAGAATGACCATATGTAACATAACTTTTTCGTATGTACATCCATTGATCGCTTGAAGGTGCATATGATGGACAAAAATTGTCTAGAGTGTAGCAAAGTGGACAGTGTAAAATGGCCATCTGTAACATAATTTTTTCGTGTGTACATCCATTGATCACTTGAAGGTGCATATGATGGACAAAAAATTTGTCTAGAGTGTAGCAAAGTGGACAGTGTAAAAGGCACCGAACCGGTTCCGAGTGGGTACAAGTAACCGCACCACGTGAGCCCCCCCTAATGCAGTGGCACCGTAAGAATTAAAAATTATAGATTTGTTGGAGAATAAGAAAGAAACGACACCCTAGTACAACACAACTACAGATTTAAGCGGGTGGAGGGCCATAATGCGTACATATTGGGTTGGGATCATAACCGCGCGGGTCAAAAATGGAGCGTCAGTGCGACAGCTTTTCGCATCCCCCACCAACTTTATAGCCAGAGTTCTGGGGCTCTTTTACGGTGGGCCACACCACAGGTGGTGATATGCAGTATATGGCTATTTTTTTTGTATGGGTAAATAGGTAATTTTTGTAATCTTTTAATAAATTTGGCAACCTCGGACTGAGAAAAAAATCGTTTATGCCACAAGGACAAATTGAAATGAAAAAATTTCATTTTTGAAATTTGAGTTGAAAATTTTTGTTTTTGAAAAAAATAGCCCTACCACCAGAGGGAAATGGAAAAAATTGAAAAAAATTCGATTTTGAAATTTGAAAATTTTCGGCCATGTTACCAGAGGAAAATAAAAAAATTGAAATATTCCACTAAAATTTGAAACGAAAAAAATTGAAAATTTTCATTTTTGAAATTTGAAAATTTTCATTTTTGAAATTTGAAATGAACATTGCCGTTTGAAATTTGAATTTTTTTTTTGCCATATCACCGAGGGAAATGAAAAAAATTGAAATGAAGAAATCATATATTTCGTTTGTGCCACCGAGATAAAACTTGCAATAGTACCCCTATACCACCACCCTATACCACAGGTGCAAGTTGTGGTGGTATACAATTAATCTCAGCCATCGGATCCTTTCATATTGGTCTTTTTCCAACAGTGATATAGGGTGGTATGGTCCACCGTAAAAGTGTCAGAGTTCTGACGTATACGCTCTCTATTTTAATCCGAATACAACAACATACAATGGGAAGAGACAAGGTTTCACGAGCGACGAGACCAGATGAATGCCCCGAATTGAATCTTCCATGGTTGACGCCCACCATACAACATTTGCGCCACCAGGCACACTCCTCTCTCCTTTCCGTATGTGCTTTCTCCTCCACATGAAGCACGACAAGTAGCAGCCCTGTTCCTCTCCACCGAACCTGCTTGCTATTGCTACAGTACAAATCAACTAGCAGCAGCTCGCTATTCCTTCCCTCTTCGTCCATCTTTTTCAAGCACGGACGTACTCGCAGTCGCAGCTCTTCTTTTCCTCTCTGATGCAGCCCGCTCGAACCCACTGAACCACCAAATCAGCTAGCAGCATCTCTACCTCTCTGTTTCCTTGCATTGAGCAAGCAACACCAGCAGCTACAAGCCTACAAGCCTTCGAGCAAGCAACTACACCTGAAGGGTTACGGGGTGGCTACACTAGCGCAAGACAAAATTTTCTACCCCATAAAACAGGAACTGTTGTTACCAAAGATCACGAGATTACCACTAGACGCGCAGATGCAACAAATCCGTCCAATGTAGACGAACACGTCGAGGGTAGCAGTGCCGTGCAGTTGCTCACGTCACGTCCTTCACGTGTGGCTCGTCCTAGTGCTCCAGATGCAACACCTCCAAGGTATCCACACGCACGGGGAGGAAGCGTCGCGCGCCGGACTGCTAGGTCCACGAGTATGCAGAGGCTGTTGCTTGAAAGTCATACCTTTTCAGAAGGGGGTGTGATCCATATTTAATGGGAGGAAATCCCCCACACCATTGTCCATTAGCAATACAAGACTAATAGATGATGTACCCCTTCCAACGCTAATGGGCTTCTGAAAGGATCAAGATGTCGACTAGAGGGTGGAGGGTGAATAGTTGAACCTGAAATTTACAAACTTTTCAAGCAGCTGTCAGTCCAGGTCCGGAGTTTCCGGATATTTTTCCGGATACTCCGGGAAATCCGGAGAATCCGGGAAAATGTACGGATTGTCCGGGCCTACGAGGGGGGATTCAAATCGATAGAAATTAAACTTGCTCAAACATAGATCTATGAAAATAGGTTATGCAATGGGATGGGACAAGCCTGTTTATCCACCTAGAACCTGCAGAAACCTCAACACGGAGTAGATCGGCACCAAACCCTAGAAATGAGCTCAAAAGATATACAAGCATATAACAAGAGCAACAATCACAAGAGACACAAGGATTTGTTACCGGAGTTCAACCTCACACCTTGAGGTCTACGTCTCCGTTGAGGAACCCACAAAGGGTGGACCTTTACACCTAGGTCACTTTTCTCCCTCTAGCGACCACAAAGATCAAGCTAGAGTTACTTACTCAATTTTGGGGTGATACAAACCTCCTTGGGCAGCCATAAACCTTTGGATGCTCCAAGGCAACGCCTAGCCGGCTAGGAGCTCAAAGCTCCAAGAGTAACAAACACGAAATGTGCCAACCAAGCGAAGAACGAGGTGCTCTAGAGAAGGGAAATCAGCTCACTAGCACTCTCCAAGCTCTTGCTCTCAATCCCTCCTTAAATCCCCAACAAATCTCATCAAACCAAGGCCAAGGGGAGTAAAGAGGGTGAGTGAATGAGTTCTGAGTGTTGCAGGTCGAAATGGGAAAGAGAGAGAAGGGAAAGGGTGGAGGAGGCTTTTATACCCCCTCACACAGAAAAGAGCCGTTACAGCTCTAAGACCTGGAATATCCGGGAAAACCCCAGAAACTCCGGGAAGTCCGGAGACTCCGGGAAAACCCCGGAGATTCCGGCCTTCCAAGGTCAGCACTCTAAAAGATAACCCTGTGAACGTGTTGGTGCAAAGGTGTCTCTCATAGGTTTTGTTTTGACAACTAGAGCACCTGTTCGGCTCTTGGAAGATACATTTCCTATCCCTCTTTATAGTACGACGTTCATAGGACTCAAATTCAAAATATAAAATAAATAAGTCTTAATAGGAACCCTTTGTAGCATCACTTCCTTTTTGCATACTCAATGAACAACACTTGATGCCACATACAATTTTAATTCCTGCTCATACACTAGATAAATCATTAGCCACTTATGCGTGTGTCATTAAATCACCAAAACCCACTTAGGGGGCCAAGATACTCTTCAATCTCCCCCTTTTTGGTGATTGATGACAACACATTTAAGTCTTACAAGAGATAATCAATGAATATTAAAAGACAATTTGTAATACTCCCCCTTAATATGTGCATATTGATTTTGAATATCAATGGTCGTTTTAGGACCAAACTTTGCACAAGAAAAGAGAACATGAGAGTATTACTACAGTGGGGTGCTTGTGATGTGCAACAAGTAATTAGTGAAATGCATATGACAGTTCATGCACTCAAAAAGGATGCAAAAGAAATCTGGTGCTCAGAAGTCCGGAGTATCCGGGCCAGACCCGGAATCTCCGGAAAATCCAAAAACTCCGGGAAGAAGTCCAGACTCTCTGGGATTTCTGATCACAAGTGAAAATAATAGCTAACAAACAATTTTCAATCTAACATATAGCATCCTTAGAATGTAAAAACTGATCAAACAACCACATGCACACAACCATAAGTCTCAAGCTCACATAGTCTTACACGCATACGAATTTAAAGTTATTACAAGCCATTGTTCCAAATTCAAATCCATAAAAGTTCCACACTAGATAGATAGATAAATGTTCACTCCCCCTTTGGCATCAAGCACCAAAAAGGAAGTGGGGCAGCAGCTGGATCACTCGGAGTCCTCGTCGTCCTCCTCATTGTCCTCCTCCTCTTCATTGTTGTTGTCCTCCTCTTCCTCCTCTTGCCTTTCTTCTTCATCTTGAGCGTCCCACTCCGCGAATGGATCATCAAAGGTGGGAAGCTCACGGTAGGGGTCGGTGGGAGGCCAAGATGAGACTTGATCTCAATGATATCTCCGTGGCCATGGTCTTGCACATGCTGAAAATGCTTTTAAGAACCCTCTTGATCATGGAGCCACGGTGTCAACGGGGAGGCCTAGGTGGAGAAGGTGCAGCGGGAATGTCATCATGGCGAGGAGCTGCACTAGAGGAGCCAACATACTTAGGAGCTTTGGGAGCCTTGGGAGCTTTCTTGGCTCGATCACGGAATTGACGAAAAGGCTCATGGACAACATCTTTGGGATAGCGGACATTTGTAACTCTCTCAATCATGTACATGAGATAAGGAGCATAGGGAAGATACTTCATGGGATCATTCATAGCCCTCCTCAACTCATTCCATATGAAGTCAAATATGCAAAATCCTTCTTCATCCGGTGCCATCCTATTGAGGAGATTGGGGGCATAATACCTTAGAGCTGTAGCATCTCCTTGCTTAGAATCAATGGTGGCTCAGAAGAATTGATTGAGATAGTAGTAGTAAGGATTGAGTTGATCCGCTTTGCCCTCAATAGCTAAGGCACGACTAGGGAACATGTAGGTGAGGTCCCTTGGCTTGTACTTGTTCTCATTGTGAATTGGAGTGCGATCTTCATTCTTTGAGCTAAGTCCCAACAACCTAGAGAATGTCATGTAGTCAATGATGCACTTGTTGCCTTGAGTAGTCCAAGTGATGGTGTTGTCATAGGGATTGTAGAAGTAGGAGCAATGGAATTGAGCTAGGATCTCCTTGTTCCAATTATAGCGAAAGCCCACGATGTCATACAAGCCCACCTCCTTGCACTTCTCAATCACGGAGTTGAACACGGTGTTGTTGAGGTCCTCATAGTATTTCCAATCAATGTACCTCATCTTCACAATGGGCACGACATTCTTTGCAACCAACTTAGGATTCCTTATGACGGTTTGGTAGAAGTCCCTATGAAAATCACACCAAAACCGCGCCTCTACCCCTTCACCCTTGAGATAGCGATAGACATTGTCTTCCCTTTGCTCTCTAACCGCAAGAGCATTCTTGGAATAATCACGGATGATATGCTCAGCAAATCCAAGAATCGATCTGGGCTCTCTAAGATTGATGGGAGTGGACACCACCCGGACATTTGGTGGGAGAGTAGGAATGAGTCTTGGGGGTGTTTTGGGGCAGATATGGGCTGCAACTCCTTGCTTGTGTTTGGGAGGTGGACGAGTGGCAGCTTTGCTTTGTTGGATGTATGGGGCTTTGTGGCTCTTCTTGGGATGGGGCTTGTAGCGAGTCTTTTCTTTAGCAGGCCCCTTTCCATGGCGGCGAGGAGGCTCAGGAGGCTGCTCATAAGTTTCATCCTCGACCTCGTCATCATCACTCTCGGTCCTTTCTTCCTCCTCAATTTCTTCCTCTTCTTCACTTCCCTCAGCATAAGATGGAGGGAGATCACCCCTTCTTGGCCTGGCACTGCGCTGAGAAGACTCTTGGCCCAAGGTCTCTTGCACAACCCTTAAAGTGGTGGGGTCATGCCTTACCTTGGTCCTCCTTTGAGTGGATGGTTCATCCGTGTCACGCCCGATCTTCACCCTCATGATCTGAAGATATGGAAGGATATGGACATGAGAGATAAGAAATAGAAGAGATGCAAAGCACTGCAAACATAGGGTTTTCAGTGTGAACCCCGGAGACTCCGGGAAAAAGTCCGGAGATTCCGGGCAGTCCGGAGAGTCCGGGCTTGACTTTTCCGGAGTTTCCGGGTTTCACAGCCGAAACCCTAAATCACAATGCCGCACAAATCAACCATGGAAACTGAGAGATATTGCAGATCTAGAGCCTATAGAGTCTATTCCAACTATTCCCTAAGAGGATACCGAAAGGAAACAAGTAGGGAGATAGATCGGGTTAGGTCTTCATGAGATACCTTAGGGGAGAGAGGGGGAGAAGCTTCAAATCTTCAAATCTGCTGTAGATCCTTATTCTCCACCCCTTGGAGCCCTCAATCTCTCACTCTCACTAGGTTTGGATGGTTGGAAGTGAAAATCGCCTTAGGTGCGTGGAGAGGGAGAGGGAAGAGCGACGGGAGAGGAGATGGCGGCCGGTCAACGCGGTAAAAGGGTGAAAGGGAAATAACCGTGGTGAAAGGGTATATATACCCTTAAAGACCCGGAATGTCTGGACCCAGCCCGGAGTCTTCGGGAAACCCGGAGTTTCCGGAAAAAGTCCGGAGATTCCGCTCCCCCTGAGACCCAGCGAGTAGATTTGCAAGGAATTTGATTTGGGATAGATTTGGATGACTATACACGTAATATATGTGAGCCTGAGTAGTATCAACACTTGAGACTAGCCACAATCAAGCAATGAGAACAATAGTCCAAGTGTTGTACCAAGATAAGATCCAAATATTTCAAAACAAATGAACACAAGTTTTAGCAAATCGTTTTCTTTTCAAAGTCCTATTCTAGGTCACTCAAATATGTGCATGATCTCAAGCCAAGTTACGAGAATCCAAGATATTTAGCTCACTCCTCAAAGCACAAAACCTTAGTTCATCAAGAGGCTTTGTGAAGATATCGGCTAGTTGCTTATCAGTGCTCACATGACTTAAAGCGATATCTCCTTTGGCTTCGTGGTCTCTCAAGAAGTGGTGTCTTATGTCTATGTGCTTTGTTCTTGAGTGGTTTACGGGGTTGTTAGCTAGTTTGATGGCACTCTCATTATCACACAAGAGTAGCACCTTGCTAAACTTACAACCAAAGTCTCTCAAAGTGAGCCTCATCCAAAGTAGTTGAGCACAACAAGCACCGGCTGCAACATACTCGGCCTCGGCGGTGGAAAGGGCAACAGAGTTTTGTTTCTTGGAACTCCAAGACACCAATGACCTTCCAAGGAATTGGCAAGTCCCGGATGTACTCTTCCTATCTACTTTGCAACCGGCATAGTCCGAATCGGAGTAGCCAAGTAGATCGAAAGTGGAGCCCTTAGGATACCACAAACCAAGGTTAGGAGTATGAACCAAGTATCTAAAGATTCTCTTAACGGCCATTAGATGACACTCCTTAGGATTAGCTTGAAACCTTGCACACATGCACACACTAAGCATGATATCGGGCCTAGATGCACAAAGGTAAAGTAAAGATCCAATCATGGAGCGATATATCTTTTGGTCGATGCTTTTGCCTTCTTCATTTAGATCAAGATGTCCATTTGATGGCATAGGTGTTTTGATGGGCTTGGCATTGTTCATATCAAACTTCTTGAGCATATCATTGGTGTACTTGGTTTGACTTATGAAGGTGCCTTCTTTGAGTTGCTTGATTTGAAATCCAAGAAAGAACTTCAGCTCTCCCATCATGGACATCTCAAATCTTTTGGTCATAATCCTACTAAACTCATCAACCCAAACTTTGTTAGTAGAACCAAATATAATGTCATCGACATATATTTGGCATACAAACAAATCATTGCCTTGTTTACGAGTGAAGAGAGTTGGATCGGCTTTGCCTATTTCAAAGCCTTTCTTTAAGAGAAATTCCTTAAGGCATTCATACCATGCTTGTGGGGCTTGCTTGAGCTCATAGAGCGCCTTATGGAGCTTGTAGACGTGGTTGGGGAATTGTGGATCTTCAAAGCCCGGTGGTTGTTCAACATAGACTTCTTTGGAGATTGGGCCATTCAAGAAAGCACTCTTGACATCCATTTGATGTAGCTTGAAGTTGTGATGTGTGGCAAAGGCTAAGAGTATGCGGATTGCTTCAAGTCTTGCCACCGGTGCATAGGTCTCTCCAAAGTCCAAGCCTTCTACTTGAGTGTACCCCTTTGCCACCAATCTTGCTTTGTTCTTGGTCACCACGCCATTCTCATCTTGTTTGTTGCGGAAAACCCATTTTGTACCTATCACATTTTGCTTGGGGCGTTCCACCAAGGACCAGACTTCATTCCGAGTGAAGTTGTTGAGTTCTTCTTGCACGGCCATTACCCAATCAGCATCCTCAAGTGCTTCTTCAACCCTAAGAGGTTCCAACATGGAAACAAACGAGTAATATTCACAAAAATTTGCTAATCTTGAACGAGTGTTACCCCTCTACGGATGCTTCCAAGAATGTTGTCAATGGGATGATCTCTTTGAACACTTTGACGAACTCTTGGATGTGGATCAGAGGCTTCTTGTTGAATCAAATCCTCATTTTCTTGACTGCCTTGGGAATCACCAGCAGAGGATCCGGAATTTCCGGAGTTTTCTCCGGAGTTTCCCGGAATCCCGGAATCTCCGGGTTTGTCTCCGGACTCTTCGGGGTTCGCAGCGGGAGTTACACTTGGTGATTCTTCTATGATCTCGCAGTCCTCATCACCTTCCTCTTGAGGCTTGACTTCTCCAATGGCCATCTTCTTTATAGCCTTTTCAGCAGGTACTTCCTTGCCTACACACAATTCATCAACTTGCTCCACTTGAGAGCCATTAGATTCATCAAACGTCACGTCACACGTGACATCAACACAACCGGTGGTTTTGTTGAGGACACGATAGCCATGAGCGTTTGAGGCATAACCAAGGAAAATACTTTCATCAACTTTAGGTGCAAACTTAGAGCTTTTGGACTTCTTGTTGAGAATGAAGCACTTACAACTAAAAACTCTAAAGTAAGACACGTTAGGCTTTATACCGGTTAGAAGTTCATAGGCGGTTTTGTGACGAAGCTTGTGAAGATACAATCGGTTGATAGCATGACAAGCCGTGTTGATTGCTTCCGCCCAAAAACTATCCGAAGTCTTGTACTCATCAAGCATGGTTCTTGCGGCTTCAATGAGAGTTCTATTCTTCCTCTCCACTATCCCATTTTGTTGTGGAGTGTACGGGACGGAGAGCTCATGACCAATGCCTTCGCCATCAAGATACTCTTCAATGTTGGTGTTCTTGAACTCGGTGCCATTGTCACTTCTTACTCTCTTGATCTTCACTTCAAACTCATTTTGGGCTTTTGTGGCAAACTTCTTGAATATTTCATGAACCTTGCTCTTGTCTTTCATAAAGAATACCCAAGTGTACCGAGAGTAATCATCAACAATGACAAAGCCATACTTGTTTCCCCCAATGCTAACATAAGCCACGGGACCAAAGATATCCATGTGAAGTAGTTTCAATGGCCTTGTAGTGGTAAGCACATTCTTGGTGGGGTGAGGAGCAACAACTTGCTTTCCGGCTTGAAAAGCACTACAAATTCTATTTTTCTCAAAATGAATATTTGTTAGTCCTAGGATGTGTTCCCCCTTTAGAAGATTATTGAGATTATTCATCCCAACGTGAGCTAGTCGGTGATGCCAAAGCCAACTCAAGCTAGACTTTGCCAATAAGCATATATCAAGTTGGGCTTTATCCGATGTGAAATCCACTAAGTAAAGCCTTCCCTTGAGTTCACCCATAAAGGCAACGGAGTCATCGCCCCTTCTAAAGACGGTCACACCCTCATTGGTGAACAAACAATTGTAGCCCATCTCACAAAGTTGTGAAACGGACAACAAATTGTAGTCTAAAGATTCAACCAAATAAACATCGGAAATTGAATGATTGATTGAGATAGCAATTTTACCAAGACCAACAACCGTTCCTCCACCATTGCCTCCAAAGGCAATTCTTTCCGTAGGATTTTCAATTATGTCACAAGAGGTAAACATCTTCTTCTCACCGGTCATATGATTTGTACATCCACTATCAATCACCCATTTGGTTCCACCAGAGGAGTATGCCTACAAAACAAATTATGCTTTTGTTTTAGGTACCCAAGTAGGTTTGGGTCCTAGAGCGTTAGCCACAAGAACTTTGGGCACCCACACATTCCTTTAGACAAGTGTTCCTTTTGTGCGGGGTCCCACATACTTGGCAACCACCTTACCCTTGTGGTCCCACGTCAACACATAATCGGCATAGAAGTTGTCTTGTGAGGCATGTGGCTTGGGCTTCTTGTTTGACTTGATTGGAATGGCCTTTGCCTTTGCTTGTGGTGCATGTTTTGTGTCTTGAGTGCCCTTGAACTTGATCGGAGTGTTATACTTGACTTGGTTGTCAAAGTTCTTCGCACCCAATTGCTTCATGTCGTGCACCACATTTCTTATCTCCACACCTCGAGTGTGGTAGTTCTTGATGAATGGGATGGGGTCCTTTGTACCTTGTGCTTGCTTACCTAGACCCTTCCCACCCGCAAAGTCAAACTTCTTCATGTAGCTTGACCCAATGCCTTTGGTGTGGTTCTCAAACTCACCTCTCTTTGGTTCTTTTTTTTCTCATCAATGAGGGAGTTTGACAACCTAGCGATTTCCTTCTTCATAGCATTCATCTTGGCAATGTTAGTAGTACAAGCATTTATATCAATTTTATAACACCGAGAACAACCATTGCTTGTTGAGGCTTTAGAGTTAGAGTGAGCATCATTAGAGGTTGTTGTAGCACTATTCTTGAGATTGTCAAGTTGAACTTCAAGTGCTATGTGATTAGTCCTTAAGCTTTCAAAGCTCTTTTGAAGTTCAAGCTTTTCACCCTCAAGTCTATTGCAAGAATCCTTAGCTAGGAAAGATTCCCTAGTTAATTCATCTACTATCAACTCCTCTTTAGCTTGCGATTTCTTGAGGTTAAGAATTTCTAGCTCCTTTTCTTTAAGCAAGTTCTCTTGCACCTTGAAACCCTTCTTTTCAATTACAAGGGCATTCTCAAGGGTAATGGTTTTCTCTCGCTCAAGTCTAAAGAGTTCTTCTTGCACCTCTAGAGTCCCATCTCTATTCTCTATTTCTTTCATTAAAAACATGATTTTCTTAGTTGCCTTTTTACCAAAGCCATTTATCATTTTTTCAAATTCAAGATCACTTTCACTATCATCATCTAGAGGTGAAGTGGGAGTGTCTACCTTAGAGCCCCTAGCCATGAGGCATGTGTGGGTGAAGTCATCTTCATCATCGGTGAGATCTCCAAAGAGTGGTGACTTATTGATTGGTTGCCCAATGGATATAGTGGCAAGTCCCACTTCATCATCAGAGTCAGAGCTATCTTCATTTGAATCCCACTCATCACCCAAGTGCGCTTCACCAACTTCCTTCTTCTTGTTCTTGTCATTCTTGTTGGTGTCCCTTCTTCTCACTTTGATGTTGGGGCACTCCGCAATGAAGTGACCCTTCTTGCCACACCCAAAGCATGGCCTCTTGGAAGCCCTCTTGGTCTTGATCTTGTCTTTGTCTTTGTTCTTATTGAAGAAGCCACTCTTCTTGATCACTTTGTTGAACTTTCTAATGAAGAGTGCCATTTGTTCGGGAGTCATGTTCTCAACACTATCTTCATCACTATCTTCCTTGACCACGGTCTTGGAGGTTGATGAGCTTGACTTCTTCTCCTTGCTAGATGCCTTGAGGGCTACCCCCTTGTTCTTCTCAAGTTGTTCATGCATCTTGGACATCTCTTGTGAGAGATTTGACTCCTTGATGGTGATAAGATGTTCTTCAATTCTTCCAATCACATCCGCCGGAGTGAACTTGTTGAAGCCTCTCTTCTCTCTTATGAGTGTTGGGAGTTGCACATCCCTAGCCATGTATGCGGAGAGGATCTTATCAACCACTTCTCTTCTTCCCCATCTTGTGCTTCCAAGGGACTTGATCTTGTTGATGATCTTGTTCAAGCGGTTGTACATGTCTTGTGGAGATTCATCTTCCTTGATAACAAAGCGGTTGAGCTCACTTTATAAGGCACGAATTCTTCCTTCTGTGACTTGCTTTGTTCCTTCATGGTTGATGAACAATGTGTCCCATACTTCCTTGGCGGACTTCAACCCATCCACCTTGTCATATTCTTCGGACGTGAGTGAACTCTTGATGATGCGTATGGCTTGATAGTTTCTTTGTATCTCATTGGCTTGATCTTGAGTTAGCGTTGCATCACCACTAGGAAATGTAATGCCCCTGTTCACAATAGTCCAAAGTGCGGGATTTACCGCCATCAAATAGTCCTCCGTCGAGTTCTTCCACTTGGAATAGCCGGTTCCATCAAATTGGGGTATCTTCCCAATGTGGCTAGAACCCGATGGATGGTTAAAAGATAAGCGAGAGTAATCGAAAGAGGTTCGAGTGTAATCCCTTGATGATGACGGGCGTCGAGCGGAGCGGTTTGACCTTGCATCATCAAACTCTTCATCCTCACTATCGGAGTACTCCGCACCATCTCCATGTGCTTGATGACTTGTGCTTGCTCCACCGGTACCACCTCCTTGAGGTAGAATGGGACGTGTACCAACAACATTGTTGGCGACGTCTCCTCCTTCGGGAAGAGGTGGAGGTTGAGCATTTGGATCCGACATCTTCTTGACTCCAAGCGGTTAAGTTTCAAATTCAGAGCACTTGGCTCTGATACCAATTGAAAGGATCAAGATGTCGACTAGAGGGGGGGTGAATAGTCAAACCTGAAATTTACAAACTTTTCAAGTAGCTGTCAGTCCAGGTTCGGAGTTTCCGGATACTCCAGGAAATCCAGAGAACCCGGGAAAATGTCCGGATTGTCCGGGCCTACGAGGGGGGATTCAAATCGACAGAAATTAAACTTGCTCAAACATAGATCTGTGAAAATAGGTTATGCAATGGGATGAGATAAGCCTGTTTATCCACCTAGAACCTGCAGAAACCTCAACACAGAGTAGATCGGCACCAAACCCTAGAAATGAGCTCAAGAGATACACAAGCATACAACAAGAGCAACAATCACAAGAGACACAAGGATTTGTTACTGGAGTTCAACCTCACACCTTGAGGTCTACGTCTCCGTTGAGGAACCCACAAAGGGTGGACTTTTACACCTAGGTCACTTTCCTCCCTCTAGCGACCACAAAGATCAATCTAGAGTTACTTACTCAATTTTGGGGTGATACAAACCTCCTTGGGCAGCCACAAACATTTGGATGCTCCAAGGCAACACCTAGCCGTCTAGGAGCTCAAAGCTCTAAGAGTAACAAACACGAAATGTGCCAACCAAGCGAAGAACGAGGTGCTCTAGAGATGGGAAATCAGCTCACTAGCACTCTCCAAGCTCTTGCTCTCAATCCCTCCTTAAATCCCAACAAATCTCACCAAACCAAGGCCAAGGGGAGAAAAGAGGGTGAGTGAATGAGTTCTGAGTGTTGCAGGTCGAAATGGGCAAGAGAGAGAGAAGGGAAAGGGTGGAGGAGACTTTTATACCCCCTCACACAGAAAAGAGCCGTTACAGCCCTAAGACCCGGAATATCTGGGAAAACCCCGGAAACTCCGGGAAGTCCGGAGACTCCGGGAAAACCCCGGAGATTCCGGCCTTCCAAGGTCAGCACTCTAAAAGATAACCCCGTGAACGTGTTGGTGCAAAGGTGTCTCTCATAGGTTTTGTTTTGACAACTAGAGCACCTGTTCGACTCTTCGAAGATACATTTCCTGTCCCTCTTTATAATACGGCATTCCTAGGACTCAAATTCAAAATATAAAATAAATAAGCCTTCATAGGAACCCTTTGTAGCATCACTTCCTTTTTGCATACTCAATGAACAACACTTGATGCCACATACAACTTTAATTCCTGCTCATACACTAGATAAATCATTAGCCACTTAAGCGTGTGTCATTAAATCACTGTTGATGGCTGTTAAGTGCTTACTTTAGCCGTCAATTTACTCATGAATGAAGGAGCAAGAGGCATTTCTTACACGCATTTTAGTTAAGAATAATGTAGTTCCACTTGTCCTTGGAGATTATGTGATTGCAGGAAAATAAGCACAAAAGAAGTGGCAAACTCGCCTTCTATGATTCATGCCACGTCACCTCAAGGAATGGCTGCCACCTCAGGTGCCATGCATGCAAGCTAAGCCACCTCAGGTGCCACGCATGCACGACATGTCACCAATCTAAGAGAGGCAAGCCCCGATGAATTAGAGCGTGACACGTGGACTTCACATGGATCCATGGGCCCACCAGAGCGCCTAAACCGCCTCAAGAACACGTGTACACCGGGGACCGACTTAAGGGCCCACAGGACAGCCACCCCGAGGAAGCACACCCCGAGTGGGGCCCACCTGGGATCGGCCGACCCTAGGATCGGCCGAACCGACCTTGGGTCGGTTGATCCTGGGCTTCCACGTGGCGCTTGTCCATTGGTCCTAGAGGCCATCCCCGGGGTGTTTCACTCCGTCTTGCGCCGGTGCTCTGGCCTATAAATAGAAGGGGAGGGGGTTCATTTCTTACCAACACATCTTTCTCCTCCTCTCTCACTTTTGGTTTCTAAGGCTAGGAGGTAGGCTAGAGTAGTTCTACTTCAGGTTCCAAGTCTACTTTGGGATCTAGGTATGAGTCCTCTTGTATCTTTATTTTATTGTATGACTTTGATCTACTTCAGTCATTCAGCTATTTCATATAAAGTTGTGCTTGTATACATGGGTGATTTGTTCATGTGTTCTTCGCTCGTTCATCATTTTGAGGCTCTTGTTCTTGATGAACAAGGCCTCTCGATCCAGTTGACGAGTGACTTACATATGTTTTCGGTGTTTGTTCATAAGTTAGAGGCTCGTGTTCATCACGAACATGACCCTTTGATCTTGTTGAAAAGACATAGGAAAGCACAAATCCGTTTGTGTGCTTAGCCTAGTTTGATCTAGTTAGATCTCATGTTCGTGTTGTATGAAGTTCGTGCTCAAGCTACGGTGCTCGGTGTAATTGGCCGGTTTATCTGGCGGCTCTGACCTGGGTCACAATAGCCCGGGCCGGTCAGGGTCCTGCTAACAACGTAAGCGTGGTGCTTGGGTTGTGTAGCTACGTTGCTTACGAGTGTATCCCACGGTTTGTCTTGGGGTAGGCCGCGGTGGTGACAGCCGTTGGCCCTTTTGGAACCCCCCACGTTCGGATACGCTGTAGGAGTCTAAAGTTTAACAACCGGAGTCGTGCGTAAGCGACGCGGGAGGTTAGCTCCCCGTTTGTACCTAGGTGTTTGAGCCAGCATCATGCAATGCTAGTGTGTGTCTAACTCGTCTGACTAACTTCGTATGTTTAGTACCTTAGAACCTAGAACTAACTCGTATGTTGCCTCCTAAGCCTAGGACCTTTAGAGAGAGTGTGTTTGTGTGTTCACACTACTATCTTATCTATCATATCTTACCCCTGCACTTGAGTATCTGGTTTGTTCCCGTCTATGATTTATACTCCTTGCAACAGTGTTGAACTAGTTAATACGCCCAGCCTTCCTTGGATTCGATACCCTTTGGAATACTCCTTTGGAGAAATGCTACAATGGTACTTCCGTGCGCTTGCGGACTCGTGTAATCATTAGGATTACCATTTGGATATTTCTGGCATCGTTGCTAGGAACCCGTAACTTAGCATCGAGGTTAAGAAATACCAACAAGCATTTCTGGCACCGTTGCCAGGGAAGGCTATGGATAACATGTCAACACTTTGCAATGTTTATAATCATGACAGGAATAAAACAGTTCTCAATGCAGGCTAACTTTGAATGTCTTCTTTGTCTATCGATGATGAAGATAGGTAGTGTATGACTGGTTTCGACTTGCCGCCGATTTTCACTGAAGATCCTGAGTCACTCGTAAGGAGAGCTTGAACTCATTTCGGTTCTCCCCAGCGTGTACGTACGGAAGTCGACCCAGCTTCCTTTGTGCCATCTACATCAACTTCTATAGCCAATCAAGAGAAGACTCTTCGCAAATATTCTGCTCCCTCTGCTGATCAGGTGCCCACCGGCCCCGAGGTCAACACCGGGAATGGAAACTTCGAGATCAAGACTGGCCTCATTATGATGGTACAGGCTAGCCCATTTTCTGGCAAGCCTAATGAAGACGCGAGCGCCCACTTGCAACAGTTCTTGGAGCTGTGCAGTACCTTCACTATACGAGGAGTGGAGGAAGATGCCATTCGTCTGCGGCTGTTTCCATTCTCACTCCTGGGAAAGGTGAAGCAGTGGTTCTATGCAAACCGAGCAGATATTGACACCTGGGCAAAGTGCTCAGCAGCGTTCCTCACGAAGTTCTTTCCGTTGGGTAGGACCAATGCTCTCCGGGGAAGAATTTCAAGCTTTCAGCAAGCTGCAAACGAAACCATTCCAGAGGCTTAGGAGAGGCTCCAGGAGTACATCCTGGATTGTCCCCATCATGGGATGGACAACTGGCTCATTCTTCAGAGTTTCTATAATGGGCTGACTCCGACAGCCCGAGGCCATATTGATGCTGCTGCTGGAGGGGCTTTCTTCTCTCTCACTATCGCTGAAGCAACCAAACTTATTGAGAAGATGGTCTCCAACCAAGGGTGGAGTGACGATCGACTCCAGCCATGTCAGAGGGGTACACATACCGTCAAGGAAGCGGATATGCTACACGCCAAAATGGACCTACTCATGAAGAGAATGGATGCTCTGACCAGCGAGAAGGCTGTCATGGCCATCACTACTCAAGATATGGATGCTCGCATGACCTGCGAAGTCTGTGGTGATACTGGGCATTCAGGGAATTACTGCCCCGCTACCCACATGGATGTGATGTACATGAACGGCAACAACAATGGTTATCATCCACAAGGAGGTCAAACGTGGAATCAATCACGCCCTTACTATCAGGGAGGTAATCAAGGTAATACTTACAATCCCAACCAACCAATCAAGGTAATACTTACAATGCTGACTATGCAGGAAGACCCATACAGCAGGTTCTTGACCCATGGGAATTTTCAGCAATTGTGCACAGGAAGGATCCTGGTTATTCGGCTATCACTTGCACTATATACTATCAGAAAATTAGGAATGCCCTCTGTGATCTTGGCGCGAGTGTCAACCTCATGTCCAAGGCTATGTTCGAAAGATTGGGATATCCCGCTCTTACCCCAACCTCGAGGACAGTTCAACTTGCTGATGCATCGATCCGGTATCCGGAGGGGATTGTGGAGAGTCTACTGGTATTTGTCCAGGGTTCTTGCATCTTCGCGGATTTCGTGGTCCTTGATATGCAAGATGACACGGAAATGCCACTCATTCTTGGGAGGCCGTTCCTAAGTGATGCTCGGGCAAGGATCAATGTGGAAAGTGGGACCATCCGTTTCCGCATTGGGAAGAAGAATTTGATGTTCCGATTTCGACCAACAGAAGAGCAATGCTATTCAGTGCAAGGAAATAATGAGCAGACCTGGGGGTGGACGGAGCCACAACCCCAGCTCACACAACCTCTGACCACACCAAGAAAATCAAGGAAGGCACGGAAGGTGTGGCGGCAGGTACAGAGATCGCACCCCTCTACTTCTCGGGAGTGGGGTGACGAGTGGAACTAATCACCGAGAAAAGTCCCGCTCTCAGACTTAAAAAGATGAATCCTTTTGCCAAAAGGTAAAATTGGTAAGATATCTCATATTTCCCTTCCAAAATTTGATTTAATTTTTTTCCGATGCATGTTTGAATTTTCCATCTTTCCATTTGCATGCTAGAATTTTTTTAGCCAAATTTCCCTTTTTAATAAAAAAATTTCCGAAAATAAAATTTTGGGTTGGAAAATCCTTGAAAGTTCATTCGAGCAAGTTTCCGGGCAAATTTGGACCGGTACACCTAGGCAGGCCCTCATGTGACTGTTAGAGAGCTGTTGCAAAAAGCTGGAGGCGGGCGGACCCAAGGTGGGTTCGGCCGACCCCACAGGTCGGCCGACCCAGCCTAACGGCTGACTCGGCCCTCCTTCCTCCAACGGCTCCTAGCCGTTGCACACGGCCCATGTCTCGGTGCCCGGCTTCATTGCCTATAAATTCAAGGGGGTTTGAGGGGTGTCTTCACCCATTACAACACTCTCTCCCTCTCTTGCTTTCGCTCTCTGGTTTTCGTGGATTTTTCGCTCGAGATTAAGGTGCCAAGTACTCTCTCCAAGTGCTGCTGAAATATTGATCATTGGTGGAGCAACCCTGGTAAGAATTTCATTCGGTTTCACTAACCCATCACCGAGTTGCTCGTGTCGTCCGATAGTTGTGCAAGATGAGTTGGGCTTCCGGCGCATTCCGGAAGTTGACGCGCTCACGCCGTTCACGTGACGGGGGGAGCTCGTCTCGCCATTCCGAAGCTGCACCGAGCCCAATGTCGACCGACCGTGAAGAGGAAGGAGAAGAAGAGCTACCCACGCCACAAGCCGATGAAGTGTACGCCGTTGACGCCACCTTCATCGACTTGAGGAGTGATCGCGAGAGACAAGCCTACGCTCTCATCAAGGACCAAGTCTTCGCCAACACCAAGGAGTTCGACCCGGACCTTCTCGAGAAAATAGGTATGGACTCCGAGTTCAATTCCATTTGGCAAGCACTAGGATGGGAGGATTTTGTCCCAGTTCAGGAGGTTGCTTCTAGACCTACCACCATCCAGTTTCTCTGCACTCTTCAAGAGGATGCGTCCGGTATTTCATTTCGATTTCATGGAGTTCCGTATCGAGTTTCGTGGAAAGATCTTAGTCGCACTCTCGGTTTTCATCGTCGCTGCGCTATTTCTCTTGAGCAAGCTTGCGCTGGTTTTAATCGTGAAAGTTTTTGGGAAGAAATCTCTGGTCGTCCTGTTCGCGGCAAGTTAATACCGAGGTGCAATGACATCTTGCACCCCACTCTCCGACTGTGGCACAAGTGGCTCGCCGTCACTCTCTTTCCAAGGGATGACGTACGGCCCGTGCGCACTGACGAGATGATGATCTTATATGCCGCGGTCAGACGGATCAAGATCTCGCCTGTGCAAGCTATGATTCGGCAGTGGCTAACAAATTTTAAGATGACGGGTTCTATTGAGTGGACGTCTCTGGTTTCTCGTATCATCACGAATCTTGGGATTACGCAAGGGCCCAATGTGCCCTCCATTGCTAATCCCCGGACTCAGATTGACGAGGCTTATTTGACTCAGGGGCATATTCTTAAGAAGGGTTCGGATGATTCTTTGGTTTTCTTTTACCCAGGCCATACAAACCAGATCCAGTTACCTAACCCGGATTTCAGGTTGTACGGCCAGGGGCCACTGACCGTTCCTCTCGAGGAACCTCGTCGTTCTAGTGTCTCTGGTGACAGGGTAACTAGGAGTGCATCGAGGAGAGCAGCCGGAGCACAACAACCGCTACCACAGCCGTCTCCGCAGCTGTCGCCTCAGCCACAGCCTCAGCCTACCACACCTCCGTCTGGTGCATGGACCTCTACCGAGTACATGCCTGGGGTTACTCCCGGGTATGCTCCCGGTTGGGACCAGCCCATGTACCAGCAGGGTGCGAGTAGCTCGGCTTGGGCTAGCACAGGCAGTGGCGAGTGGGCCGTCCCTGCTGGTACTGCCTACGGAGATGCGACATCTTCGTCGTCCGGATTGCGCTCGTCATCTCGCGGGGCCACCCTCACTCAACAGATGAGCGAGCTAAACATCCGAGTCGGCGACATGGAGGAGACCGTGCACCAGCACGTCGAGTCCACCCGGGACTGGCAGCGGATGTCTGGCGAGAGACTTCACGCCATCGAGCTGGCACAGCAGCAGCAGCTGGAGGAGCAGAGGGCCTACTACCGGTGGATAGGATTCCCCCCTCCACAGTAGTGAGCCTGAAGCTAGCTTGGGGGAGGACCCCCACTCGGAGGTAACTTGTATCTTTATTTTCAGAATCTCATATGCTAAAAACACATAAAAATCTGCAAAATTAAAAAGACAAAAAATATTTATTTGCTTTCTTAATTTAGTTTGCTTTCGTTGCGCGATAAGAATGCTTTTGTTCTTCATGGTCGAAATGATGAATAGTTCCTCTGTTTATTCCTTTTGTATGCCTTGCTACAGCTTAGTATCCTATCTTAGTTTTGAGTTTGTTGGCTTGTATGATCAAACCTTAGCTTGAAACTTGTGGGTAGCAAAAAGCATGATCTTTGCCTAGGTTGTTGTGAGGTGTGATATGGTATAATAGGGTTGCTATGAGCCTGTGCTAAGTGATGTTTGATATCCGGAGTTTTCTTTTGAAAAACAATAAAATGATAAGTTCCTCAATGATGAGAAATTCCTATCCAAAGCCATATGTAGATCCTAGCTGTTGTTAGCCTCCACATATGCTACTTGTTTTCTTCATTGAGTCTTGTCGAATTGTCGTGACCCTCGGCGAGAAACTTGTCATGCTCCCATGATCAAGATCACATACACAGCCACCATATGCTAAACTTCTACACCGGAAGTTAGCACCCATCATTTCATCCATCCCCCATCCATTCCACTAATAAAGCTCCGCGCATTGTTCCAAGATTACTCTCTCTCCTAAAATATTCAGCAAGGACTATGAGCTATGCGAAAAAAGTACATGCTCAAGAGCATGACAAGAAAAAAAGAGAGAAAGAAAAAAAAGAAAAAATAAAAAATAAAGAGACATAGCCCAAGTCTCAAAAATCTCAAAAGGAGAGGAGAGAATAATATAAAAAAAGGAGTTCTTCATCCATCCACCATATACACACACATGCACATCTTGATCAGGCTGTATGACTTGTTACTCCCAAGGATCCGGTTTTCGACTCGACAATATATGAGAAACAGGTATGCCACATGTTTTCCCTACCTACAGCCCCACATATCAGCTTATTAGAAGTAGGTAGAGAAAGAAGGCAAATCAATGCCTTGGTAAGGGAGCATACACACTGAGCGATCCGAGAGTATCATTCGAGGAACTTCGATTTCTTTGTGAAAATTTGCAAAACCTCCGGATTGACGACTGATCAAGGTACTTGTGATTAGTAATCCCTATACAACCGTTCTATCTTTCAACCGCTTAAGGCAGGTGAAGCTACAAGCTCCATAGCAATCAAGCGTAAGGTAAGATCAATGCCAACTCAGTCAATTCTTGATAGAGTACCTAGTCGTATGCTTGTCATAAACTAGGAATACAACATCGTAGCAACTCCTGATCGACCAACCTAAGTCCTAAGTGTCTTGCTCGGGACGAGCAAGAGGCTAGCTTGGGGGAGTTGTTGACGGCTGTTAAGTGCTTACTTTAGCCGTTAATTTACTCATGAATGAAGGAGCAAGAGGCATTTCTTACACGCATTTTAGTTAAGAATAATGTAGTTCCACTTGTCCTTGGAGATTATGTGATTGCAGGAAAATAAGCACAAAAGAAGTGGCAAACTCGCCTTCTATGATTCAAGCCACGTCACCTCAAGGAATGGCTGCCACCTCAGGTGCCATGCATGCAAGCTAAGCCACCTCAGGTGCCACGCATGCACGACATGTCACCAATCCAAGAGAGGCAAGCCCCGACGAATTAGAGCGTGACACGTGGACTTCACATGGATCCATGGGCCCACCAGAGCGCCTAAACCGCCTCAAGAACACGTGTACACCGGGGACCGACTTAAGGGCCCACAGGACAGCCACCCCGAGGAAGCACACCCCGAGTGGGGCCCACCTGGGATCGGCCGAACCGACCTTGGGTCGGTTGATCCTGGGCTTCCACGTGGCGCTTGTCCATTGGTCCTAGAGGCCATCCCCAGGGTGTTTCACTCCGTCTTGCGCCGGTGCTCTGGCCTATAAATAGAAGGGGAGGGGGTTCATTTCTTACCAACACATCTTTCTCCTCCTCTCTCACTTTTGGTTTCTAAGGCTAGGAGGTAGGCTAGAGTAGTTCTACTTCAGGTTCCAAGTCTACTTTGGGATCTAGGTATGAGTCCTCTTGTATCTTTATTTTATTGTATGACTTTGATCTACTTCAGTCATTCAGCTATTTCATATAAAGTTGTGCTTGTATACATGGGTGATTTGTTCATGTGTTCTTCGCTCGTTCATCATTTTGAGGCTCTTGTTCTTGATGAACAAGGCCTCTCGATCCAGATGACGAGTGACTTACATATGTTTTCGGTGTTTGTTCATAAGTTAGAGGCTCGTGTTCATCACGAACACGGCCCTTTGATCTTGTTGAAAAGACATAGGAAAGCACAAATCCGTTTGTGTGCTTAGCCTAGTTTGATCTAGTTAGATCTCATGTTCGTGTTGTATGAAGTTCGTGCTCAAGCTACGATGCTCGGTGTAATTGGTCGGTTTATCTGGCGGCTCTGACCTGGGTCACAATAGCCCGAGCCGGTCAGGGTCCTGCTAACAACGTAAGCGTGGTGCTTGGGTTGCGTAGCTACGTTGCTTACGAGTGTATCCCACGGTTTGTCTTGGGGTAGGCCGCGGTGGTGACAGTCGTTGGACCCTTCTGAAATCCCCCACGTTCGGATATGCTGTAGGAGTCTAAAGTCTAACAACCGGAGTCGTGCGTAAGCGACGCGGGAAGTTAGCTCCCCGTTTGTACCTGGGTGTTTGAGCCAGCATCATGCGATGCTAGTGTGTGTCTAACTCGTCTGACTAACTTCGTATGTTTAGTACCTTAGAACCTAGAACTAACTCGTATGTTGCCTCCTAAGCCTAGGACCTTTAGAGAGAGTGTGTTTGTGTGTTCACACTACTATCTTATCTATCATATCTTACCCCTGCACTTGAGTATCTGGTTTGTTCCCATCTATGATTTATACTCCTTGCAACAGTGTTGAACTAGTTAATCCGCCCAGCCTTCCTTCTATTCGATACCCTTTGGAATACTCCTTTAAGGAAATGCTACAATGGTACTTCTGTGCGCTTGCGGACTCATGTAATCGTTAGGATTACCATTTGGATATTTTTGGCATTGTTGCTAGGAACTCGTAACTTAGCATTAAGGTTAAGAAATACCAACAATCACCAAAACCCACTTAGGGGGCCAAGATACTCTTCAGCTTCACAATATTTGTGGCCCATTAGGAAATGAGACCGTCGGTTCATCCGGCTCCTCTGTCTTCGCTGCTTCACCTCTGACATTCATCTGGTGCATCCAGAAATGAGACCGTCGGTTCATCCGACGGTGTTCTTTTTTCTTCCCTTTTCTTCTCTGGTTTGGACCCTCAAAAAATATATTATCTTCTGATTTTGGCATGTGGTATTTTTGCATCTTTGAAACCTAGAAATGTCTACAAAGACATGCTCAACAATATTGTTAGTCTCATTGGTCATGTTGTCATAAATCACCAAAATTAAACTTAAACAAATGACATATGAGGCCATGTTCGCTACACCCAACCCGCCCAAAAAACCTGACCCGATCCGCACAGGCGACGGGTAGGGCATGAGCCAAAATTCTCACTCGAATTAAGAAAAAAAACCCGAATCAACCCGACCTAACCTGAAAATTATAACTAAAAAATCTGAACCCGACCTGACCCAACCGTGCCACGGGTCGGGCGTGGGCCAAGAATTTTGACCCGACACGACCTGACCCGAACCCGAACACGACACGACCCGACGACCCATGATCAGGTCTAGTTATAGCATAATCGTATTGGAAAGCACCTAACTAGACATAGATCATGTAATAAAACAAAAGGAAAAAACAACAAATAATGCTTCTAACAAATAAAGTCTACTAAAAATACATTTGAATATGGAAATCGTGACAACTTTAGCGTTTAATATAACAATTAGCAAGCATTTCAATTAATTCGGTTAATGCCAATTCATAACCGAATAATTTTCGGTTAACCTAATAGTGACAAAGTCTTAACCGAATAGATCACAAAAAATTCGGTTAATCGACATTTTCAGTTAAATAGGTTCGGTTCGGTTAATCGGTTTTGGTGAAATTTTTCCCACCCCTAAAGGCAGCCCACTTCAAGATCGACATCCTTTCAGTGAGTGTTGCATTTTCATCAGGCTCCTCTAGTAAAGGAGTGTCTAGAACCTCTTCCTTTTTCTCAGCCCTAAATAATTCTCCCATGTCTAGAACAATTTTCAGGTTACAGATCAATCTGTATAGTTCGTTCCATTCAACTTGTCCTTCTCGAGGATCGTACGCAAAGAAAAATCCTTACTAGGTGTCATCTACAACAAAATAATAAATGAAAAATAAGAAGAAAAAATATCCATGACTGAGTAAAATAAAAGAATTTACTCCCGCTAAAATCAATATCCTCGCGTTGATACTTAGTGACTCAGAGTCATTGGAGAATGGTTATTGTAGCACGACGTTGTCTAATCATAACATAATTAGGCTCGTTAGATTCGTCTCAAAATTTAAGGTAGAGGTTGTGGAATGAGTTTTGTCATTTATCCACATTTAATACTCCTAATTAATATCTGGAGATTGATGTGACGGATAGTCAGTGAAATTTTTGGGAAGGACAACTCAGGGAAAAAGTCTACATCACCCCCTCACCTATAGGGGTTGGACTACGTAACCCACAACCTATGAAACGGTCTTATCACCTCTAAACTTTTCAAAACCGGTCAAATTACACCCCTAAAGCAGTTTTGAAAAATCATAGTAAATCACAGAAAAATCATAAAATGAAAAATCTAATTGTGTTGGACTCTACTCCCTCCGTCCCGCAAAGACTGTTCATATAGCTTTCAAAATTTGTCCCACAAAGAATATTTTTTTAGCTCGTATTAAATGCTATTCTCATTAAATTAACACCAAGTACCAAGGAAAAATTGCATTGAAAACACATGGAGCCAATGAAATGCTTATTTGATGCCTCTTTTCAAGTTCCAATGCATGATTAATTAGGGGCAACAAAGTCATTTGTCACAACTACTAGCATGTCCTAAATTTTCTAAACGAACGGTCTTTGTGGGACGGAGGGAGTAAATGAGTAGATTACACAATGAACATATAATATGATATGCTTTAGTACAGTTTTTACAGCTATGAAGAAAAGTATAGATCTAAAACTAAAAAAATGTACTAAATCATTTCATATTATATGTTCACTATGTAGATGTACTCATTTGGAGTTCAACACAATTGGATTTTTCATTTTATGATTTTTTATTTTCTATGATTTTTCAAAACTGCTTTAGAGATAATTTGTCTGGTTTTCAAAAACTTAGAGGGATGATACATTCTATTTCATAAGTTGGGGGTTATATAGTCCACTCCCCACGTGTGAGGAGGTGATCTAGACAAGTCAGTAACCGGCTGTTCCGGAGTGCATTTAAGTCGACCTCACAGGACAGAGGAGGGAGAGAGAGAGAGCGCCCATCACTCCAGCATCCCTCCGAGAAAACAGCAAAGATCCAGGACAAGGGGAGAGAGACCGAGGATCTTCATGGCACTCTGAACAAGAAAGATAGATAGAGATCTGAGTCAGTCTCTCCCACAATCCCGGCAACCACCATGCTGATCTCGCTCTCCAGGGCATGGGCGACCGCGTTGCTCCTGCTGATGCTGGTGCTCGTCCTCCATGGGAGGGGAGGCCACTGCGTTGGCCTGGGCATGGATGCGGCGGAGATGGAGATGGAGATGGACTCGGAGGCGCACCGGCGGTTGCTGTGGGAAGCGACCGGCGGCCGGCGGTACATTAGCTACGACGCGCTGCGGGGCGACGTGGTGCCGTGCTCCAGGACCGGGGTGCCGTACTACAACTGCAGGGTATCCACCACCGCCAACCCCTACACCCGGGGCTGCGAGAGCATCACCAGGTGCAGGGACGCAGACCCCTAGATGGGCAAACTCTTGCTTGCAACTGCGATGTGTTGTGTAATCTTTGCTGTTTTCCTTCTTGTTGGTCCTTCTCCTCCTCTGCTGGAAAAGCAAGTGTAGTATGGAAGGATTAATGGATGTGTTTCATGATTGAGAATGCCGTAAGATTCCTCCTGACCTCAAATCTTTTGCTCTTACCGTGGAGGTGAAATTGTGTATTTATGTAGCTATGTACTATGTGAGATTATTAGATTGGGGCTACACGGAAGAGCCAGTGGCAATTTCATCAAGTACCACCGCATGATAATGATGAACGATGCTATAGATTATATAAACTAGGAAAAAAAGGAAGACGAAACTGCTAATCTGTTTGAGAATATGCAGCTAATTTTCCCCCCTCGTCTTACCATTGATGTCACAGGTTCGTAAAGAGATTATGAGAATATGCAACTCATGTCATAGTGTTTTTTTTAAGAATGACACACTACAACGCAGACGCTCACAACACGCACGCACACTCACCCCTATGAATACACGTACGCAAACCCTACCCCTATGAGCACCTTCGAAGGACTGAGCACCGGCAGATCTGGAGATTCTCGAAGTCACCACTGGCGCCTCGTCGTCGACGGGAATGTCGCTTACCACTTAACGCATAACGTCGGAAAATCCCGGAATAATCCAGAAAAAGGTGCAAGCACTAAGATTTGAACCCTGGTGGGTAGCGTCCCACTGGACGATCCTACCGTTGGACTACAAGCCCATTCGCGTCATAGTGTTGTTTCTTTCATTCGGATAAGAAGCTTAACATTCGTTCTAAAAAGTTTCCAAATTTTCAGCGTTGATTGATTACAAGCAAGACTTCACTTTCCCAATGTGCTGTGTTGAATAAACCACCTCAGAAAATGTCAGCGCCTTGCTGGCTTTCAGCATAGTAGCTGGAACTGAAAATGCTATGCTGTATTTATCCAGCCACCCATTGCTTCTTCATTCAAGTTCACATGGATGCACCGACAAGCTGGAGGCCGGAGGATGGATGACTCGTTGATGAGCGGGACCAGAGTACCAGACGACTTCGGTTTCAGGCTCATCAACGAGTGCGCGTCACACTCCCGTCCCGGCACGTACGGAACGAGTGCGCGTCACACTCCCGTCTCGTCCCGATGTGCACGAACGTACGGGCACGCACGTCGGCACGTAACACCACCACACCACGTCCCCTCCGTTCCTGCCCACCCTTCTTCCTGTATGGGTAGTTTCACACAGATTGAAGGCACTGGTTTATATTAGGGAAATTTGTTTGGAGCACACTCTCAAATTGCAGTTTTGTGCGAAACACACCCGCAAAATGAATTTTGTTTCCAGCAAATTGTGAAAATTGGGTTTGGTATGCAATAATGCAACACATCCCCAGCTCAACCATTTTTCCCTTGGTGGAGCCCAGTCACTTTCCCCTTTGTCCCCGGCTCCCCCTGTTTCTCCTGTCTTCACTCCGTTGATCCCTCGCCTGCTGTTGTGCTTGAGGAGCTCGCCCATGAGCAACGATAAGAGCGCGTTTGGTAAACTGGGCCGACCCAGCCAGGCCCGTGAGCCAGGCCGGAGCGAGATGGGCCATGCTCATGGGATGCAGAGATTATGATTGGACAACTTGCAGCCCATGGTGCTGGCTGGGCCGAGTTTCGTGTTTGTTAGGCTGGATCAAATGTGGGGCCCACGTAACTACCCCTAACTGCCTTATGAAGAAGGCGTTTGGTAGCCTGCACTACGGTGGGCTACCATCATTGCGAGCCAGGTGGGGTGTACCTTACCGCCACTTCAGGTACACCCCGAAAAGGATGAATTACAGAGTTTGAACACAAAGATCTTCATTAAGACCCTAATTACGGAGGTCATGAACAGATAAATGGAACAAAATAACATACAAAGGCAAATGAAGTCGTTTGAGCCGCAAGAATTAGCTACAGTGTCGTGGATTAGACAAGTTGATCACGGTTGGAGCTAGGGAAACCACCAAGACTAAGGCAACGTTGAATGGTAATGGCGTCGCTTTCTTCATTTCAACAGCAGCACCTTGACGAAACACATGCATGAAATCAAGGAAACCGAAATGAGTAGTTGCATGACTTGCAAAAAACAAGTTCTATTGTATGAAATCCGAGAGAAATGCATGGGTCTTGAGTACTTGCCGATGCATCACAAGGAGGATACAACTAGGTGGACGTCACAATGGCAATGTTGTCCTTTATCTTCATCAGTGATTGAAAAGAGAACAGCATATCGACTGAAAGATGGCAAAAGAGAGCATAACAGTCAGATTTCAATTCAGAGGAACGGCTCAGCTTAAGTACCGATGCACGAGCATGCATTTTCAGCACCACAACATCATCGCCTTTGACTGTAATAGTGCGTCAGTTTGTATACTACAAAACTAAACTTCCCACAAGGCATTGCGAGCAAGGCCGAGACGATGTTGGTGGTGCTACCCGAAGGCAACACCAGCAAGGTGGTCATCGTCTTCGCTCGCAATGACCGTTTTCAAATGTAGTAACATCATTCGCATAAAGAAGGAGACAATGTCAAATGTAGTAACATAATTCACATAAAGAAGGAGACAATAAATACATAGTAGCGTCAGATGGGATAGTTTGCATAAGCATGCTATCCCTTCATCATTCGCAAACTGAGGTACAAGAGAAACAGAGGCTCACCATTCTCAAGCTGCAAACAAAATTCAGATAAGTTGCATAGCCGCTCCTGTAACAAAATTGTTTCAAACTGCACGGTAAACACGAGAAATGGTTGTGTGTGTGATGGTGGTGGGATGAAATCCTCCCCAGGTATAACTTCATCAACCCTAAATCCCAAAATCCAGTTATGCAAAATACAACACGCTATGACTATCTTCACCTGGGATGAGTAGGGATGGAATGGTTTGTTGTCCAGAATTCTGAACCTGCCTTTCAGGGCCCCGAAAGCCCTTTCAACAGTCGTTCGGAGGGATGAGTGCCTCAGGTTAAACAATTCTTTCGCATTACTAGGACACCTCCTACCCTCAAACTCTGACATGTGGTACCTAACAGCTCTGTACGGAGGGAGAAAACCAGGCTTCAGCGCGTAGCCAGTGTCAGCAAGGTAGAATTTGCCTACAGAAGAGATGATTGGCTTTACATGCATGCACCTAATGGATGGAAACATCATCATAAGCTTTTATGTGTACCTTGTGGAACCCTCAGCCCTCCATCCCGCTCTAATGCATCTGCTAGGATCAAGGCATCATGTGCGGACCCTTCCCACCCAGCAAGTACATATGTAAACTTCATGTCGAAATCAACCGCAGCAAGCACATTCTGTGTTGTGGTGCCCTTACGACCCCTGAATGCAGCTTGCATATGATACGGCACTCGTGCAAGGACATGGGTGCCGTCTATAGCTCATATGCAGTCTTAAAACAGTAAACATGCATCCATCAGTGTCACACATAGGGTGTGCAGTGGTATTCACAGTGCAGGAACAAATTAAGTACCTTAAAGTATGGGTACCACCTCTGGCTCCCAAGGATTTTTGGATGGGTGGTGGTTTCATCACTGGATTTTATCATCTCACCCCTAAGCTCCCCAATAGCATAGAGCACCTGTGCAAAGTACCTACTCACAGTTTCTATAGATCTCCTAAAGCTGTGATGAATGACCCTGAACCTCTGGTTGTGACCCACAATGTGCAGGAACATAGCTACCTATTCCTCTACAGTTGAGTGAATGTTGTCCTGCGGAACGTGTCTCTCTCTAAATAGGTTTACTAACTGAAAGAAAGGTGCTTTACGCATTCTTAGCATGCTAACAGACTCAATATCTGTGCAATTGTATATCTTATCTAGGTTTGCCTGGCGCTCAAGATCAACAACTGCCCTAGGAACGAAGATAGAGTAATCCTCATCATCATCAGCACTAGCTCCCACAGATCTGGGAAGCTTACGAAACAGATATGCAATACAAACAGCAACAAGTGCAGCAGCTTGGGAAACCACTCTCACACGGTGCTGTTCCGAATCCATCTACATTGCAGCATGCCATGAAATAAGGTTGATAAGTGCACAACCAAGTTAAACTCAAAGACCTCCTATAGTGTGGCAGTTAGAATAACAACTGGTTTGGACCATGGGATCATTGCCTTGGCTGCTACAAAACATAGCCTCCCAAAGACTCCCCCTTCAAACATCATCGACCTAAGAAGTGCAACAGAAGCGCTATAAACCGGACGAATGCATGTATCATTGCCTTGGCTGCTACAAAACGTAGCCTCCCAAAGGCTCCTCCTCACCACCATGAAGTTACCAAAAACCTCAGATCTGGCATCACTGGCACGAGTAGAACACAGTAATATCTCCCCAGCCACCAGATCTTGACAGAACAAATCCGGACCCGCGCATAAACTACATATGCATCGTAACAGCATAGATCAATCGAATGTAAACATCATAGAGAAGGAATCAATTCACGAAATATACATGCACATCCGGCGAGGATACCCAACTAACCGCAACATCAGATACTACATACTCTCGGGAAACCAACCCATTTGGAATCCACCCAACACATCGTCAAATAAAGAGCAACCATTAATAGATCTAGAGCGTACGAGGACAATCAAAGTCGTAACCAATAAGTTAACGGACCATAACATTCAAGAGGTACTAGATTTGACAAATAGACGGCGTACGCAGTAAGTAGCAGTAAGTAAGACGAACGAAAAGATGCAGGAGGAACCAGATCTGGCAGAAGAACCACCAACTCGATGAAAACTCCATCGTTGGAGGCCCAACCCATCGCAATCACAGGTGTACCGAGACAGAGGGGGTGGGTGAAGCGGATACGTGTACCTGCTGCGGGAAGACGAACACTACGGACGTGGGGAAGAGGAAGAAGAAGCGCATGCCGGTGCGCGACCCGACATTCGACTGCCAGAGGAAGTAGACGAGGAAGCCCCACTCGATGGAGAGGAAGCAGCACGTTACGCCGGAGATGAAGACGTTGCTCGACCCGCTGGGGATGAGGAGGTAGCAGATCTGGTTCCTGACGAAGACGTAGCACCGATCCAGCCTGCTCCCGTGATGAAGTCCACGCGCTCGTCGGCGAAGACGACCCCGCACCGGCTCCTCCCTCCGCAGGCCACCACCTCCGCCGACGGACGAGCCGCAGCAGCACCAACCGCGCCGTCGCCGCCAAGTCACCGGGACACGAGATCTGGGAGAGGAGTGGAGCAGACAGGGGAGTGCGAACACGAAATGGATGGAGGCGGCGAATGAGGGGGAGGAGTGCGTGCGGCCGGTGGAGGTGCCGCTTTATACCGCGGGGAGGCCAGGCGGTAACCCTAGCCGACCCAAAAAAATGGCGGCAGGCCGCGGCGTCTCCCGCCCTTCCCTCCGCGCCCAGCAAAACGCGCCCGCGCGGGCCTGCATCGCACGAAACGGACCCCCCGAGCGTTCCTTGCAGTGCAGGCTGGCGGGCTGATTTTGCATCGCCCGGGCCTGGCTCCCAAGGCCGGCCAGGTTACCAAACTAGCCCCCCTGCAGCCGCTGGGCCTGGCCCAAAGCTGGTGCAGGCTAACAAACGTGCCCTAAGAAGCTCGCACGGGGCATGCACAGACAGGGAGCTTCGGCAGTGCGGGCGTGCAGCTCATGGCGGTCAACGGCGGCGACGAAATTGAGCGGCGCGGCTGGCGGCAGTCGATGGGGTGTGGAGCTCGCTCGGACGGGGCTGCTGACGACGGCCGGCGGGGACGCGGGGCTGTGGAGCTCGGGCGGTAGGATTTGACAGCTGGCGGCAGTGTGGAGGTTGTGCAGTGCAGGGGCGGACCCAAAGAGGACCGAGCGAGGGCACATGCCCTCACATGATTTATAATTTTCAGTTATATGGTTCAATTTTTCATCATTAGTGTCCGCAGTAAATTTAAATTAGTGTCATCGCTCACTCAATTCAATCTCTCTACTTGTAAGTGTGCCCCTTCTCATTTTTTTTGGTCTGGGTCCGCCCCTGGTGCAGTGACAGCCGGCGGGGGTAGGGAGCTCGGGTTGCGCCGCTCATGGCGGCTTGCAGCGATGTGGAGCTCGAGCGGCACAGCTCCGGCCGGTTCTCCTCCATTCGCCCCCGTGCGCTCCGCCCCATGCTCAAACTGCGCCGCTCTGGTGGCCTGCAGAAGCCATTTATGATGAAGAGGGAAGATAGAATGGTGAGGGAGGAAGAGATGAAGGTGGGGCCAAAGGCAAAATGGTATTCTTATTTTTTTTCTCAACTGAAAAGGATTAGTTTACTTGGTGTGGTGTGTTGTAAACAAAACTGCAATTTCAAGATGTGCTACAGACTAAAATGGCTTTTGATGTGTTCTACACAAAACCCAACTTTGGAAGTGTGTTACGGATAAATTTCCCTTTAGATTAATAAGTCCCATTTGCATGCAAACACAAGCTCTGTGGTTCATCGCAAACATCTGTCATAATTAGAGGTGGTAAAAGGGTCCTCCAATTTAATCTAACGAATTTAAGGATCGAGTCAAATAAAGGTCGGGTCATATTATACAATTTTAAGCTAAAAAGTAGTAGGGGTTAGTTGGATTGTGAAGAATGCATCAGGGACATGACCCATTACTACCCCTAGTCATAATTAATGTTTAATAAGCTGATCTTAGTTACACTAATAGCTCACACACAATACAAGTTCGTCAGAGTCTTATATGTGGCATTGTTCTGGCCATCCTCATGCTAGTATTTCATAATAACATACGAGATCTTCTTGCTTGCATTGCATATCGGTCATGAGGATATATGGATCGTAGAGTGCCACTACAAATATAGGAGGCCGGAATTATTAGATACACAGTCAAATACAATGAAAAAAGTATTGATAAGCGTCAATTAAATTTATTCAAAATCTAATGTACCACAAGGTTCAAAGGGATACACTTTTCATTATGCTCAGTCAGATGGTATCCTAGCGTTGGATTTTCTACATCAAGACGTATATACAATTTTTAAAAATTATTATAATTCTTTTAACTGTTGTTGCTTCTAGTTCTTTTCCTTTCGAAAGAAATTGCTAGCTATTTGTAGTTAGTCATAGAATATGTGATGCTTAATTATTATGTTGTTCTCAAGCATTACATACTTGGCTTCATCTCTAGTTGCAAGCTCAACATCAACCACTCTAGCTACAAATTTGTCAATACATTCCTTTTTAGTAACAATATACAAACAAAAAATGTATATGTGCAATCATTTTAAAATATAGTATAATAAAGTTAGCTAGCATCAAGTTCAGTTACATGTGACACTTCCTCAACATCCTTTTGGATTTGTTATAAAGTATTGTTAAATGACTTGATTTGTAGTGTCGTGATTTTCCTTGAGCTCATCTACATTGTATTTAATCCGCAGAGGTCATGTTTACACTCTCGTACAAAATTTCAGGACATGGCATTTGCAAATGCAATGTGTTTAAACATAATGTATTTAATCCCTAATTCAGTTTGAGTTATTCATCTAGCTTGATTTAAGGGTTAAGATGAAAGTGTGGTAACTTACAATCATCTTAATTTTTATATTTTTTTTGACAAGCAACTTTATATATATTAAGCAGCCATTTTACAAAACGAACCTTCAAAGAAGGTCGTATTACAAGAAGGTCCAAAGACCAGAGCAACAGAAGATCCACAAAGGCGTAGACGATGACGAACTCACCAACGATGAACTGATGTATCGCTAGAGGCGAGGACAGCCGGATGGAGAAACTGCGCCTTGCGTTGGTTGAAGAAGGGGTGACGGAGCCGCTGAAGAAATCCACACCGAACGATCGACAGATGTGTAGTCTTCTCGTCGCCGGCGGCAAGTGATGAGGCTCAAAGTCGAATCCTCGGTGGAGGCAGGTTCATCTGGCCTACGCCTGATGGGTTTGTGCTTGGACGACCATGGAGCTACAGAAGCAGAGGCTACTTGGATGCTTGCAGGCATTGGCGGATGTGGAAGAGGGCAGCGGTGGAGGTTGGAGCCAGTCGATGTGTTCGACGACATTGTGGAAAACGCCGGAACAACCACCGAACCCAAAGGAAATCCAAGATCTGAAGAGGACTCCGGAGGCAAAGGCAGAGACCAAGGCGGGAGCAAACCAATGCGCTCAACAACGTCGCACGTTGGAACAACCATCGAAGAGCTGCCACTAGAACATCTCCAGCCATATCACGGGCAGCTAGAAATCTCCACTAGCAGGGGAACGGGGCGGAGCAGATCTGCGACGGTGGTAGAGCGGAGCAATGCAAGCCAGGGTCGATCTGCGGTGATGGCGTGGCGAAGGAGAGCGGGACGCAGTAGATCTGTGGAGGTGTTGGGGCGGAGAGGAGCGGAGTGGCGCAGATTGCTAGGCAGGAAGGGGTGGTGGAGCTAGTGGGGCGAGGTGGGGGGAGCGGGGACAAGTTCCGCCGGGGAAAGCAGAGAAGCAACTTTATTTAGACTTACCTCAAAGGAGTCGACGACGATGGCGAGGTGGCCGAGGAAGACCACGACGACGACGGCGAGGGCGGCGACGAACTCTGGGGAAGATGCCATACGGCCTATACTAGGAGCAATACTACTACGAGCTAGATGTACAATTTACTAGAGAATGGGGGGAGCGCTCCCTACCCGCTGCGGCCAGGCGAGCTCACCGGAGCCGGGAGGGAGGGGGGCGGGAGGAGGCGGGGGAAAGTAGCTTTGGGAGGGGATGAAGCGAAGGGAGGGGCTCTTGTCCCATCTTAATTTTCATATTACTCTCTCTGTTCAAAATTGTAGGTCGTTTAACCTTTTTTAGGTTCATAAAAATATTATTATGCATCTAGATATAGTATATGCATAGTTGGATAATAATATCTATAAACTTAAAAGTCAAAACAACCTACAATTTAGAACAGAGGGAGCAACCTACTAGATTTATTTGGAATTTTAGCCATGATGCTTATCTAAGTTAATTTTGCTCTAGTGATTCGATGGAGGGAGCATCTTACTTGTGGAATTTTAGCCATGATGCTTGTCAAAGTTTATTTTGGTCCAATAATTCGTAAGTCGTGGGACGTTTAGGTGGTTCATAAGAAATGACAAGTACATAATAAATATCATTTGGAAGTAAAGACGTAGAATGCAGTGATCCATGGTAAGTATGGCATATAATATTAAACAATGGAAACAATCCGGATTGAAAAGGGAACATATTGACTTGCATAGATAGCCAGGTGGAAAATGATTATATCAAGAGTTTTTTCTATATCTTTTGAATTTGAAATGATTATTCTGAATATTTTTTGAAATACCATATAGTAAAACCAAATACTGAGACATACAAAGTAAAATGAATATGATTTAGTTTATGTTGAAATATACAATGCATACTTAGAACATTATAGAAGGTTATGGAAATCACAAGAGACTTTGCCATACATCAAAATAAGATCAAAGTATGAAGGTTCTAAGATCATGGCAGAGTAGGAAGGTTCTAAAAAATGGAGAGGAAGTATGATCTATAAGAATGGAGAGAAAGTATGATCTATAGTTGCCATGTTTCATGACAAGTATGGAATACTCTAGAATCTAGATATTTTACGTGGTAGAAAATTAGATAAGAAACATGCATGGAACCTTTAAAGCGATGCGAGCAATGTAATTATTAGCATCTCCACTGTATTAGTAGAGTTAGTGAAAAAAATAGTGCTCCAACATATTTATTTTATTTTATTATTCTTTAATAATTATTCGAACAAACTAATAATCCATCCCAACTCTATATAAATAAAAGATAAATTATCATCTTGTTAGAATGTGTCTGGTGGCTAATTTGTTGTGAGAGAAAAATATAGCTAGAGGATGGTGGATGTTGCTGATTTTGTGTGAGATAAAAGTATTGTTGGCTGGTTGGTTGAAACTTGAAAGCCAACCAAACGGGTCGAGTAGTATAGTAGTTGGATTGTGATAAAATTATTGAAGTTTTGTAAAAACAACTCTCCTAATAAAATCTACATTATTGAATGTCTAATGAAGATAAATAGTCATGAAATCTGTATATTTCGGTCTATTTCATAATAAACAATATTTTTCTTTTGTGTATTTAGAAGTTAGAACCCTATAGCATATGAATGGATAGTGACATGGTGCTACCTTAATGTAATTAGTTGGATTTCGGAGTGGAAAATCAACTAGCTGGGCGTAAGTAGCACCTAATCAAATTTCTGTCTTAATCGTGATATATTTTTCAAGTTTTCTATACTTGTTTTTAAATATGTAAGACTGTCGTTTAAATTCAACTTTCTTTGTTCTTCACCCACATGTATTTTACACGCATTTATCTCTCTGTGTGACCTAAATCGGCGCATGAGCTAAGTGTCAATATGATGAGGCAACATTGTTTGATCCTTTGACAGTATATTTGAGTTAGTATCTAGTGTAGGCTGAAGAACAAAGCGAAGCATACCAATAGATTTCATGCAATTGAGAGCATGTTTATAGCAGCATGCCGTCATGTTGTGCCTACAGTCGCAAGAGTGCTTATGATTGTGAAAATTTGTTGACAGAGTTATCATCAGCATCCAAAGCGACTCGCCTCCCATGGAGATCGTTGAAAGTTGTTTACTGACAAGTGCTTATGTTTGAAAATTTTAGATTTACATTTTTGTATGCGCATATTTGTGATATTGACTAGAAATGACAAGTGCTCAATATTTAATTTAAAATTTCAAGAGCTTTAGATTTACACTTGGTGTCCTCCGTGGATCTGTGGTTGTGATTATTATGAAAGGTTGCTTCAATACTTGCATCCTTAAAAAATGGTCAATTTTTTATTTATTTCTTAATAACCTTACTACCTTTGTCATGGTTCAATTTGCTGCAATGGAATGTTGTAGAAAATATTTTACACATTGTTTCAAGTTGACTTCATATTGTTTATGCAACAAATCAGTATGGTTAACAATATACTCCCTCCGTCCCAAAAAGAATGTCGTTTTAGAATTGTCGTAAGTCAAACTTTCTCTACTTTGATCAATATTATAAACAAAATTACATATATTTATGGTATAAAATAAGTATCAATAGATTCATCCTGAGATCTATTTTTGTAATATATATATTTGATGTGATAAATATTAAATATTGATACTTTTTCTATAAATTACGTCAAAGTTGAGAAAATTTGACTTAAGACAATCCTAAAACGTCATTCTTTTTTGGACAGAGGTTGTCGAGCATACACCCGGGTACTAGCAAGGAAGGAAGAAGGTGGACTCCTACTAGAATTCCCTGTATCATCATACAAAACTTAATAAGAGCACCCCACTAGCCAATTCTCTGAAACCTCAACACGCCACATCATCTGCTGATGTCACCTGTCCTCCCACCCAGGGTGCCGTCCCCATCCCATCCAACCCCCCACCCCACCCGGACCCCGCGCCCCTTCCGCCGTCTCACCTCCCCACCCCCGCACCGCCCCCCGAATCTCACGTCCCCACGCCGCCGCCCCTTAGCATCCCTGTTGTCTCACCTTCCCACCTGTCCTCATAAATTTGCCCAGAGGCCAAGAAGATGGGTGCGACGCTCCTGCAGGAGGTGGCGGCGCTGGTAGGCCGGCTGCAGTGGGCGGCGCGGAGGATTGAAGCCAGTGTCGGAGTCAGAGGCGGAGGCAAGGGGTCGTCGCAGCGATCCACGTCATCCATCATCCACTCTCCTGCCGCGACCCCGCCGCCGCCGCCCGTGTCGTGCCAGTCCGCCGCCGCCCCCTCGCCTTCATGCCGCCTTGCCTCCCTGCCATCCCCTGGAGCAGCACATGTGCCTGTTGGACCGGCGCGGCGATTCTCGAGCAGCTCTGTGTCGACCAAGGTAGCCGACCCCCCTCCTCCCACTTCCTCTTCCTCGGGTCCCTTGCCTGTGTTGAGCGATCTGGATGGGTTGCTAGATTGGGCCTAGGAATCATTAGTCCAATCGTCTGGCCTGTTGATCTGCAGAAGAAATTGGGAGCCTAATTGTGTGAACTAATGTTAACTTGGCTGGACCTGTGATCGTTGACCAATCAATTACTGAATTGTCTACTAGCTGCCTTCATCTCTGATCGATTGCAAAGTAAAAAAATATGAGGAAGGCTGAAAGGAAAACTTGCTGTTCAGAAGATGGTTGTCAACCTGAAGGGATTGTGTATGCAAAGAAAGAGGTATGTACCCACGGCCCATGGTAATGGACATATTTGATGCTGAATTTTCTTATGAGCTTACTCAAGATCAATGCCAGGTCTACTTGAATCAAATGCTATGTATGATATTCTAAAAAGATTTCTGTTTGTAATATAGGGTATGCAAACAAGTAGTGTTGTGATAAATTATTGTGTTTGCAAAGAAAGAGGTATGTACCCACGACCCATGGCAATGGACGAATTTGATGCTGAATTTTCTTATGAGCTTACTCAAGATCAATGTCAGGTCTACTTGAATCAAATGCTATGTATGATATTCTAAAATGATTTCTGTTTGTAATATAGGGTATGCAAACAAATAGCGTTGTGATAAATTACACTGACTTTTAATTAGGATGTTTTTCCCTATGTGTGATCCACAAAATCTCAAAATTGATATGGTTTTCCTTTTGTGAAATTTTTTTGTGGTTGCCATGTGAGACTATTATTGTTTTCCTTTTGTGAAATTATTTTTGTGGTCGCCATGTGAGACTATTTTTTCCATTCCACAAAATCATGGAGAATAATATTTGCTTTGATTACAGCCACCTATGTTTAGAGAATGAACTCTCAGGCTCTCAGCAATGAGGCAACCTTTAGGCATGACCAAACAACAAATGTTAACAGGTGAGTTTGTTACCATAAGTTTCTATCAATTAATCAACCTAGACAATTGCATGTGTGGACACTGGACAGCCGTATGAAACTTCTGAAGAATGATGCTATCACTTATCTGTTATTATCAAAGAAGTTTATTTTGCTGTTGTTAAATTTTTCAAAAGTCCAACATCTCTCCCGGTTTGCATTTCTCTAATTGCTGGCAGTACCACCTGCAAGCTATTGGCTTTCAGATTCTGTATCATTTTGGTTGTAGCAACAGTTGGCTTTCTCTTTACATGATTTTCAGCCATAGGATCAAGCCAACCATGTCAGGTATATTCAGTTATGTTTGCAAAGGTAAGCACTAGTAGCATGGGAACAATGAGTTTTATCACAGCATTATGAGTCGTGGAGTAAAGATGATGCTCAAAGACAATACACTGTGGAACTTGGTATACTAGAAGAATGGATGCATGAAGCTCTGGAGCGATTTTTTTTGGGGGGGAGGGTGATCACAAACTATGTAATGATCATATTTGCAGAGTATGTGACCCTTAAAAAGCATTGCAAATATTTTGTGATGCCAGTTGATTAAAAATAGAAACATTACACATGAAACATGTTTAGCTAATGAGCTCTATATATAGGCTCTTTATCATGGATTTATGGAGATTGTGAGTGTGCATTGAAGAACTTTACGCAGTGTGGAAATTGGAAGAAGGCTCATACTATTTTCATGACCTCTGTTGCTCATACTATGTTTCTGTCGTGTAAGTTTTCCCTTACAGTACACTGAACAAATATTTTAGTAAATACCTTGATTCAATGTATTTCCTGTGCATAAATATACTTTACCAGAAATTGAGCTAGGTCAATAAATCAACTATTCCTTTTGGCATTTCCTCTTCATTATCTGTTTGTTTATATGCTTGGCGGATGTGTCTTTTTCACTTTCTTTTTTCTCTCTCAATACTTAGATGTAAACCATTCCTATATGTAGCATCATTGTCATGAAATCGTCATTCCAACATATAGTGTCCTATTATCTTAAGCATCCTCGATATTGATTCATAATTTATAAAAAAAACTCTCAAACCCCGCAGCAACGCGCGGGGAATCACCTAGTTCCTACTGGGACTCATACCATATAATCTATACCTGAGCATTTTTAGCCTGGCCCGCCCACGGACCTTACTGGGCGGGCGTGGGCAGAGACCTTGCAGCCCGAGAAAAAAAATCTTGGCCTGAGCCCGGCCGAAAATGCTATTTTTAGCTATTTTACACCATAAAATATGCGGGCAGCCCGCCCAAGCCCAGCCCGAAAAACTGAGGCCCGACACGTCCAGTGGCACGGTCATGGGTAGGATTTTCTAGGCCCGAAATAACTAGGTTTTTTCAGCCCGGCCCGAACCCGACCCGGCCCAAAAAATGCTCAGGTCTAATATAATCCTACTAGGACTCGTACCTTGTAACCGACTAGAAACCCGCCCTTCACTACATGAAAAACTCACTTTGGTAACAGGCATAGATAGTCTTTAGTAACAGGCAAAGCGCCTGTTACCGATCAAGTGTTACAAATGAGAGAAGAAATGGGCTGATGCCCATTACTGATAACACGTATTCGTAACGGGCATCAAACAACGACCGTTACCACAACTAGTCACCGGTCACGTGAAATGACTGTTTCTCTCGGCCCACAGGGAACTTTGGTAACGGGCACCAAAACAGAGCTTGTTACATAAACTCAACATCAGAGACGCGTGCTGTGAATCTGCGTCTCCTCTGTCTCAACGAAATGAGACGCGTCTATTTCACGTGTGTCTCCTGTCTCTCGACTAAAGGAGACGCGTTCTGTGTACGCGCGTCACCTCTGTCGCAACTAGAGGAGATGCTTGTTGTGAAACCGTGTCTCCTCTATCTCAACGAACGGGCCAAGGTCTGGGGCCCACCAGTCAATATTGGTAACGGGCTTTTGATCTTATCCCTTCCTTTTTTTTTGACAACAGATCTTATCCCTTCCTTGTTTTTGCTATAAAGAGGGACCGACGCCTATCGGTCCTCCTCACTTGCTTCGTTCTTCTCTAGATCTAGATCTAGCTATGGCACAAAGAATAGATCTTGTAGGGCGCAAGCTTTTGCTTTTCCCTTTTCTTCCTTCTCCTCGTTCTCTCAGTTGCTAGAAGAATTCTTGTAATATGAGTGATTGAGTTGCTCATCCCTCTAGCACAGCTGCTAGAAAAATCCTTGTGATATATTTCCTTGTGATTTTGCATCAGCTGTTGGGGGAGAGTAGCCCAGAACCTCTGGCATCAGGAAGAACAAGCCGACGGAAAGATCACTGAGGTCTGGAGCATCTCGTCGAACTTGCGCTTCCTTTTGCTTTCCCTCCTCCAGGAGAAAGATTTTTGAAGGAATATGTTTCCCCCTTCTGTTGTATCTCTCTCGTCTGCTCACTTGTAAGCATGAAGAAGAACAAGCCGACGGAAAGGTCACAGAATTTGGAGCATATCTCATCAAACTTACATTTCCTTTTGCTTTCCCTCTTCCAGGAGGAGGATTTTTGAAGGGATATGTTCTCCCCTTCTGCTGTATTTTCCACTTATGCTCACTTGCAATCATGAAGAAGAACAAACTGATGGGAGCATCTCTTTTGCTTAGTTTAGATCTATGTTCCTCATCCTGGTAGTGCCTAGTGATGATGAACATAGATGGCCGCTTTGTAACCTTCTGATGTATCAATGATGACTGTAATCTTTGTGTGTGATTTTGCATCTTAAGAGACATACTTGTGTGATTATGTGTGTGCAGTCCAATTATTTGTATAATTTACCTTCTCACTTGCAAGCATGAAGAAGAACAAGCTGACGGGAGCATATCTCTTTTGCTTAATTTAGATCTATGTTCTTCATCCTAGTAGTGCCTAGTGATGATGAACATAGATGGCCGCTTTGTTACCTTCTAATGTAATCTGTGTGTGTGATTTTGCATCTCTTGCCCGCTTAAGAAATTCTCCCAATCTTCTTGGGATGTCTGCACATCCAAGCCCGAGCAGCAGCCGCCATCTGCAATTTCTATACACCAAATGAGCATAATTCATCAAATTAAAAAACCGATAATATAAGAGGATTAGGACAGCTGAAGAATTTCAATAAAAGGGGACAATTAATTTCCACCTTGACGAGGACTTTCTACGAGGCAAGCGCGGCCGAGGAGGAGGATCGGAAATGGCGTCGCGGCCGCGACGGCAGCGCGGAGGACTGTAAGTGCAATCAAGCCCTAAGTGGGTTTTGGTGATGTTGACCACACAATTAAAGAGCTAATGAGCTTTTGAGTATGTATTGCAGCATGAAAGATATAGGTGTTCATAAAAGAAAGGAGACCCCTCATTCAAAGGAAGAAGGCCACTCTTACTCAAGAAAGGGTTTAATTCATTTTCTATTTTGAAATTGAGTATAGGTTATGCCGTACTATCAAGGGGGATACTAATAGTGGTTTAGGGTAGCTTCAAGTGCTCAATGATCTCCTCCACAAATATCTTACCCTACCACAAAGGAAGACTCTTAGCTGTTGCTGTTTCTGTTTTTCTCTCTAGGGTTGGGAGGTTCCGGTGTTTTTCCCGGAAGTTCCGACCGTACGAGCTACAGTCAACAGCCTCTCGTTTTCTCTCCAGGTCTCAGAGGTTCCGTTCTTTTGCCCGGAGGTTCCGGACTTCAGATCTAATCGTTATTGCTGCGGGTCTAAGGGTATTTATACCCTTTGGCCGCCTAACGGTCTTCTTCTTCCTCCCCTACATTTCAGACCCTATTCAAAGCTCTTCTCTCACTCTTGCATTGATCCCAACCTACTCCACTCCAAATCCTTGCATAGCATTTGTAACGCCCGCGTTTCTAGCCCTAATAAATCACCTGCTAAATCACTCACGTTTTTCAAAAACCTCTCCGCTGAGCTCGATCGTTTCCCCGAAAGCCCCGATCATCTTTTCCTCTTCCCTCTCCCCGGCGCACACGACGCGAATCCCGCCGGCACCACCAGTCCCGCACGCTACCGCTCGCGTCGTACCGCGGTCGGCCACCGCGCCGGGAATCCCGGGCCAGCCACGGTCCCGCCGACCGGCCCGCCTCGCCATCACCGCCGTCCCGGAAATTCCGCCGACACCCGAAAAACCCGGAAATCCCACCAAAAATCATTTCCCTAATTTTCCTGTTTTTCCCAAAAATTTTCCCAATTTTCCTCTTTTCCTTCTCTTTTCCTTTTTCTCCCTTCTCTTTTTCTCTTTCCTTTCCTTTTCCTATTTTCTTCCTTTTCCTTCCTTTTTCTTTTCCCCCCTTTCTCTTTTTCCCTTCCTCCTCTTCTTCCCCGGACCACCCCGGCCCCACGCCCTGCTCAGCCTCTGGCCGCTGTACGGCCTCCCCTCCTCCTCCACCGCTGCGTCGCGCCTCGCCGCTTCCCCCTGCCCGCGCACCCGTACGCGCGCGCTCCGGCCGCGCGGCTGCGCCGCACCAAGCAGAGCGCGCGCTGCGACGCCGGCCCTGCACTGCTGCCGTGCTGCCTGACGCGTCACGTCGCCAGCCCCGCACTGCTGCCCGAGCCGTCCGATCGCCGCTGCCGTGCTCCACAGTGCCGGCTCCACGAAGTGACCGCGCGCTGCCGAACGACGCTGAGGCCGCCATTAACTCCACCCGCCAGAGCGCCTCCACGCCACACCGCCGCAAGCCGTTGTCCGCTCCGCGTCGCCACTTGCTGCTGCCACGGCCTGGCTTGCCCCTGCCCGACGGGCCTTGTCCGCCGGCCGCCATTACTTCCCCTGCCCCGACCGGTCACCTCCACACACAGCGCCACCGCAAGCGCCGCCCGCTCCGCGCCAATGCCGCCTGCCACCACCTCGCCACCGCACCGCTGTTCCCAGCCCCGCCGGCCTGCCTCTCCCTCTGGTACACCGCACGCCGACCCCTCCTCCTCGAGACGCCGCGCCGGCTGTGACGCGACCGCACGATGCCAACGCCGCGACCGCATTAACTCCGCCGCCCCATCACCTCCACGCCACACCGCCGTCAGCCCGCACACCACCAAGCTCGGCCCTGCCGTGGCCGCCTGCCCGAGCCGTCCCGTCGCCCTGCTCGAGCCGTCCCGTCGCCTGACGACGCCAATTAAGGCCGAGATTCCGGCCGGCCACCACGGCCCCGCCCGAGCACCGCCTTCGCCGGCGAGCCCACCGCCGATATTTCTCCGCCCGAACCGCCTTACTCCGGCTATAAATAGCCCCGCGCCGCTCTCCGCCTCACCTCGCACCTCCACAGCCATCTCCCTCTCCCTCCTTGCACTCCACCGCGCCGCAACCCGAGCCACCCCTGCCTGCAGCCGCCGCCGCTGAGGAGCCACCTCCACCGGCCACCTCAGCCCAAGGTGAGCACGGGGTTGAGATCCCCTCGGGCCCCTCTCCGTTTTCCCCTATCTCCCGGCCACCGCCGTACCTCAGGTCGCCGGCGAGCACCCCCCCCCCACCGGCCGGCCGCCCGGTCAAACTCCCCCTCCTCTGTCTGAAAACGAAGGGGAAGGGAGGAGACGTCCCCTTTTGCAAAAAAACCCCCCCTGCCTTTTCTTTTCCACCCGAGCCCCTCCTATTCCCTCTCTCTCTCTTTCTTTCAAAAAAAACCCCTATCCCATAAGATAAAATATGTTTAAACCCCTGCCTCTATAATATAATTTACAACTAGGTCCCTGTATCCTTTAATCAAAACCTTTTACTATTTGTATATTATAACCAAACCCTTTCCATATTAAACTTATTTACAGTTAGGTCCTTAAGCCCCCTATCTAATCCTAATGACGCCTTTAACGCGTCATTTCATGTTCATATTTTCGCCCGATCGATCCCAGCTCTTGCCCCGGCCCTTCATCTACTTTCCGCCAAGCCATATATCCCTAAATAATAGTTACTCCCTTATTATCTATTTTTTTTCCTCGAGCTCAGCCGGTAAAGACCTGTGTGCTTGTATTGATTATATGCTTGCTTGTGTGTGCCGTAGCCGACGGAGTAAACGAGGAAGAGTACCGCAAGCCGGAGCTTGGAGCCGAGTACTGCGAGCAGGAGACCGGAGTCCCGAACCACGAGCAGGAACTCCCCGAGGACTTCGAAGACGGCAAGTTCAATCTCATCCTTTGATGCATGCTTTGATCCTAGTTTTATAAATACAACCCTATGACCCGTTTTATAAATTGCATATTGTTTTACTGTTAAAACCCGGTAGGATAGCCACCTTTGATTGCTATGATTAATCTTGATTACCCTAAATGATTTCTTTAAAATGTGTGAGTGCTTTAAAAATGGGAATGGGATATTTTGGAAAATGAGTAAGGAACTGGGTAGACGGGATGGACGCGTGTGTCAGGAGTATGGGTGAGCTCGTACCTTTGTGGTTGAGCGTGTTGGAGATGTCCATCTTGTCGTTAAGGACCGGGTTGCGTGACATCTCACCTGACCCAATTATCGTACTACCACTCGACCGTTGTATGTGGCAACGGCTTAGCATAAATCCCACTAGTTAATCTACTTGCCATCAGGAGTGCGGGTGAGCAGCGGGAGATCAAGGAGTAGGGGTACGATTTGTGTGAGGTACGCCCTGGTTATGTGAGATAACCCCTTGATTGCTCCCGTGGTGGCTCGTAGGGTTAGCTAAGGTGGGTAATGGCTTTGATAGGATCTGCGCCGACACTAAGGTGTTCGTGTGGCGGTACCCTACTTGTGGGTAAAGATGTACAACCTCTGCAGAGTGTAAAACCTATTCGAATAGCCGTGTCCACGGTATTGGACGAGTCACGGTGTGGTCACAAAGCCAGTGTTTGGGTTCGGGATGATTTTCATGGCGTGAGTTGTTTTCCGGAAAAGTGTGTGGCTGTGTGCCTGGGCTACTGCGGACGGGGAGTCCGGTAGTCCTCATTTGGTTTTCACAAAACAACTGAGTTACTTGAGTTATAACTGTTTGCGAAGACCTTTTTGAAAACAAATCCTTGCATGAGTAAATGCGTTTGCAAAATAAACCTTATTCTGATCCTTGATATATCCTGTGCATGATTTGCTTATTAGCCCCTCCGTGGGTGGGGTTGAACTTGTTGAGTACGTATGTACTCACCCTTGCTTGATTAACTGTTTTTCAGAGGAGGATCCCGACTTCGTACCCGAAGACGTCGAGTAGGTTGCTGTCCTGCACCCAACCCGTGCCTGTGGACTCAGGGTCTCCACAGGAAGCTTCCATGGCGCAAGACTCTGAAGATATCTTAGATGCTGTTGCTATCGTAGTTTGGTCTGTAGTTCTTATGTTACTTCTCGTGGCAGTGGCGCTCCCATGCCCACAGCCTCGACGTGTTGTACGGTAATGAACCATCTGATGTAATAAATGTGTTACCAGCCTCCTGGGACTGGTATTTGTATCACATTTAGTCACCTCTGATGAGGGGACGCTTCAGGTGGTATCAGAGCCGTAGGTTGGCCGTAGGACGCGACCCCTAGGACCCGGGACCTTTTCTAAGCCTTTCCCTAAAACTTTTCCCTGCTTAACTTCTCTTTCCACAAAACCTCTTACCTTGGCCCTTATCTGGTTCCAGATGGCTGACTTGGAATGGAGTGGAGGCATCTGCCCCGCATAGCCTGGCCTCCCTAAGTTACTGCTACTCAGCCTAGAGCGCATCGGAGTAAGGGACCCACCGGAGTACATCTATCGGGAGTACGAACATAGTGGCACCCTTCGGTGTAAAGTGATGATCTTCGTGGGTAGGAGCACACTCTACCCCGACATAGACCCCTGGTTCATTTCCACCACTGGGTTTCGTTTCCCTGACACTTACCCAAAGGCTGCCCGGAAAGCCCTGCGATGCCTACGAGTGGTCTATAGGCAACACCTTCGACGGACTCCAATGGGATTTTTCCCACCCTCTGGAGGAAGAGGACGCTCATGGATCGCCCGGATGAGAGGACTTGGAAGAGAAGAAGAAGACCTAGAAGATACGGTTTCTCACCTGTCCATTTACCTCAACGGCTTAGACCACCTTTTCCATGAACAGGCCGAGCAGCTGAAGCACCAAATCGACAGGGCAGAAAGAGCAGAACAAAGGATAGAATTAGAAAGGATAAAGACAAGAACGGCGGAGGTTTCCCTAGCTAACCTGCAGCGAGATTACGCCAGGGAAAGGGAACGCTCTGAAGTATTCCACAAGAACCTATGGGATGAGCTCCACAAGGAACGTAGGAGAAGAGAAGAAGCTGGGTTGATGGATGATGAACCCGAAGAAACCCACTGGGATAAGGGAACCCAGACTGAGGATGTGATGTTGGAACAAGACCACCCACCGAAGAAGCGTCGCATTCAGCCTGAGGAAGAATCCCCATGAGAAGAGAATGGAGTGCCTAGGCTAGAGCTATCGTCCTAATAATAATAAGTGTACCCCGGAGGAGTGTACCCAACCTTTGTGAATAAATAAAACTATCTATCTTTTGTACCCTATCTTTTGCCCAAACTTGTTCAACTCTACCCTTGTTTTCAGATGGCCGAAGATGGATGGACCCAAGGCGTGTGCCAGGAGGAGCCTGGTTTTGCCCGCCTTCTTATCAACTCCCTGGTGCGCCTCGGTATCACTGAGCGCCCAAGGTACTACAGTAGAGAGTATGAGCAACTCGGCACTCTTCGCTGTAGGGTGGTCCTCTCCATCGCCAGAAGCACCCGCTACCCCAACATCGAGCCGTGGCGCGTGACCACCACAGGTTTTCGACACCAGGATACCTACCCCTTGGCCCTCCGGAAGACTCTCCGTTACCTGTGCAGGATCTACGAGGAGCACCTTGTCTCCACACCGATGAGGCTTTATCCTCCCGCCATCCGGACTCCAGTCTGGCAAGCCCGCATGAGAAACCTTGAACGGCGCCGTCACCAAGAAGATCTCTTGTACCATGTAGTTGCCTACCTCGTCTCCCTGGATAAACTCTTTGATGATCAGGCCAAGTTCCTGAGAGAGCAAATTGGTCGGGCTGAGCAAGCGGAAGTCACAGTAAGGATGCACCAAGTTCGAGTAGCCCAAGCTAAAGCAAGGACCGCGGCCGCCATAAGTAGTGAAGCTGTCGCCCATGAGAGCCTCAGGCGGATCCAGGATCAGCGCATACAGGAATGGACCAACAGTGGAACACCCGTTCCGGCCGTTGGAGAAGCACAAGTCCTAGTTGGGACACCCCTCATAGGATGGGGAGGAGTTCCTGAGACCCCAACACCGTCTGTAGCCGTCGAGCAACCAACATCAAATGCTGAAGAAGGAATTTCCGCCCAGCCCCAAGAGAACGGGAACCCCCAGGATGATGACGGTGATGAGCTGCTCATTCCACTGGAAGCACACTCCGCCCCAGAAGATGGCTCGCCCCGCGAGTAGCATGCCCCAGAAGCCCTTGCCAAGGAATGAAGCCGTAATGGTCCAAGCTTAGAGTCGCACCCTTAGCTTTTGTCGTGGTACCAAGTCGTGTAGTATACCAGCGTTGTACCAGTCGAGTAGCTCGGGATGTATCCTCCTCTCATGGTTGAAATAAAGTTGTTTGTGCTTGTTTGTCATGTGTGCTTGTTGTGTGCTTGACGGCAGGAATCAGATCCTGTCTTTTCAAAAAAACCCGCCTTAATCAAGTTAAACATCACATAAAATCTAATAGAAACCCTCTCCCCTACAGATGGTTTCAAGGCGTCCCGCCAGGAGCTTCCAAGGCTCCGGTCGTATGGACCAAGACGCGGAAGGATCGCATGCTGAGCGAAGGGAGCGCCATAAGAACCAGGAAGTGAATCAGGGCGAAAATGGAGGAGAAAACATGGTTCCGCCACCGCCACCACCTGCCGTAGACCTGGCGCAAGTGTTGGCCAACCAGACCCTGTTACTGGAAGCCATAGCCAATGCCATCAACTGCCCAAAGCCCCGTGTTCTGGGCATTTTGGCGGATCCGTGAATCCCTTGGATGCAGATGACTGGCTGAGGGCCATCCTAAGGGAACTAGAGCCATTCAACTGTGAGGATCGAGACAAGGTTCTTTTGGCCACTCACCAGCTCACTGGAACAGCCTTAGCCTGGTGGGAAAACTACTGTGCAGTGGCCAAAGATCCCTCCACCATCACCTGGGATGAGTTTGTGGAGGAATTTCGCCGCTACCACATCCCAGAAGCCACACTGAAGCGCAAGGCAGACGAATTCCGTGAACTTCGCCAAGGCAACAAGTCCGTGGAGGAATACACCTACCAGTTCATAGAGTTAGCCCGCTATGCCCCCGAAGAAGTGGACAAGGACTCGAAGAAGCAGGACATGTTCAAGAAGGGCTTGACTCCGGAACTGAGGACTCTGCTTACCCCTCAGATCTACCCGGACTTCAACACCCTCATGAACATGGCCATCCTCACAGAGAGAGCCAGGGCAGAAGAGAAGAAAGAAAACAAGCGCAAATTCATGGAGAACAAGGCTCAGCAGCAAGAACGTTCCCAGAGATAGAGAAGCTTCGGTCACCCTATGTCCAGGTTCCAAGCCCCCATGCAGTACAGAACCCAAACACAAGCCACGAGCTCCCAGGGCCCCAGAACCCAGTTTAAACAGTACAACAACCAGAACACCATGAAGCCTCCACAAAACAATACCAGCCAGGTCACTGCCAACAACAACAACACCCGAGTATGTTTCAACTGCCGTGAGACTGGACACTTCATTACCAACTGCCCATACGCCAAAAAGCCAGCAGCTTCAGCCTTCTCCAACTCAGTGAATGGGCCGAGACCGGTCGTATCGGGAGCCAACCGCGTGCCGGTTCGCAGCAACAACAACTTCGGCAACAACAACAACCAGCAGATGAGGCAGCCCCAGCAGTCCTATGGACGAGCCCGCGTCAACCACATCAACGCACAAGAGGCTCAAGAAGCACAAGGCGTAGTGCTCGGTGAGTTCCTGGTCAGCTCAGTCTTGGCAACTATATTATTTGATTCAGGAGCATCACATTCGTTCATATCTTCAAGTTTTGTGGAAAAGCATAATATACCTACAGTACTACTAAAAGCACCCCTGTTAACCCGAACACCCGGAGGTGACATCAAGTGTCAATTGGGTTGCCCCCGGGTGAGAATCATTTTAAGTGGGGTAGAGTTCCTAGCGGACCTGGTAGTACTGAAGTCCAAAGGGATAGATGTGATTCTTGGGATGGACTGGTTAAGCCTTCACCACGGCCTTATAAGTTGTGCCGATAAGGTAGTACACCTAACCAACCCAGACGGAGTGCAAGTAACCTGCCGTACCCGAGGAAGCAGACCAGACATAATGGTTTTTAGCATGGAGGCCAAGTCCCTAGAAGAAATCCCAGTAGTACGGGAATATCCAGATGTATTTCCCGAAGAACTCCCCGGAATGCAACCAGATAGGGATATAGAGTTTGTCATCGACCTCATCCCCGGAACCTCTCCCATAGCCAAGAGACCCTATAGGATGGCAGCCCCTGAGTTGGCAGAGTTAAAGAAGCAGCTGAGAGAACTTCAGCGAAATGGGTTCATCAGACCAAGCTCATCACCATGGGGAGCCCTAGTGCTCTTCGTCGAAAAGAAGGATAAAAGCCTGAGGATGTGCGTGGACTATCGCTCACTAAATGAAGTCACTATCAAGAACAAGTATCCTCTCCCCAGAATAGATGATTTATTTGACCAACTGAAGGGAGCTAAATATTTCTCGAAGGTCGACTTAAGGTCAGGATACCATCAACTCAAGATTAGGGAGAGTGACATCCCAAAGACCGCCTTCGTCACCCGTTATGGACAATACGAGTTCACCGTGATGTCCTTTGGACTCACTAACGCATCGGCATACTTTATGAACCTCATGAATAAGGTGTTTATGGAGGAACTAGACAAGTTTGTCGTAGTTTTCATTGACGACATACTTGTTTACTCCAAAAGTGTGGAGGAACATGAGCAACACCTTCGAGTGGTACTGGAGAAACTGAGGGCGCACAAGCTGTACGCTAAATTCAGTAAGTGTGAATTCTGGTTGGAGAAAATATCCTTCCTTGGACATATTCTGACAGCAGAAGGAGTGGCAGTAGACCCTGGGAAAGTCGAAACAGTTTCCAACTGGCGACAACCAACCAATGTGAGCGAAATCAGAAGCTTTCTTGGTTTAGCGGGATACTACCGGAGGTTTATTGAAGGATTTTCCAAGATTGCCCGACCCATGACTGAGTTGCTCAAGAAGGAGAAGAAGTTCGTCTGGAACGAGTCGTGTGAGAAGAGTTTTCAGGAGTTGAAAAGAAGACTGACAACCGCCCCAGTGCTAACCTTGCCGGACATTCAACTGGATTTTGTCGTCTATTGCGACGCATCCCGACAAGGACTAGGATGTGTCCTTATGCAAGATGGGAAAGTAGTGGCGTATGCTTCCTGCCAACTCAAGCCCCACGAGCAGAACTATCCCACCCATGATTTGGAGTTTGCAGCCGTAGTGCATGCCTTTAAGATTTGGAGACATTACCTGATTGGAAATAAGTGCGAGATCTACACGGACCACAAGAGCTTGAAGTACATTTTCACCCAGCCTGACCTGAACCTAAGGCAAAGAAGGTGGTTGGAATTAGTCAAGGACTATAACCTAGAAATCCATTACCACCCAGGGAAAGCCAACGTAGTGGCAGATGCCTTAAGCAGAAAGTCCTATGAAAAAGCAGTACCTAAGAGTGCCCAATTGCAAGAGGAGATGGCACGGCTCAATATGCACATTGTTCCCCAGGGCTACGTCCGCCAACTAAGTGTCCAGCCCACCCTGGAAGACAGAATCAGAAAAGCCCAAGGGTCCGATAAGGAGTTAATGAAGATCCGCAAGCACACGGGGGAGAATAAGGCCCCAGACTTTAGGGTAGACAGTCATGGTACACAATGGTATAAGAGCAGGATATGCGTACCTGAAAACGGAGATTTCCGGCAGACCATCATGGATGAGGCACACAACTCAGCGTATTCCATCCACCCGGGATCCACTAAGATGTATATGGATTTAAAGCAGAAGTATTGGTGGAATGGAATGAAAGCAGACATTGCACAGTTCGTCGCCCACTGTGATACTTGTCAGAGGATTAAGGCAGAACACCAGAAGCCCGCAGGACTGTTGCAACCCTTACCCATCCCAGTATGGAAATGGGATGAGATAGGCATGGACTTTGTAGTAGGCTTGCCCAATACACAGAAAGGATATAATTCCATATGGGTAATAGTAGACCGACTCACTAAAGTCGCTCACTTCATACCCGTACGTAATAATTATGACGGAGAGAAGTTGGCCAAGCTGTATATAGCAAACATAGTGAAGCTGCATGGAGTACCTAGCAGGATAGTTTCAGATAGAGGGACCCAGTTCACCTCTAGGTTTTGGGAAAGTTTGCATAAATCCATAGGAACCAAGTTGGATTTTAGTTCGGCCTATCACCCGCAGACGGACGGACAGACTAAGAGGGTGAATCAGATTATGGAAGACATGTTGAGAGCATGTGTCCTTACCTATGGCAAAGATTGGGAATAGAGCCTACCATATGCAGAGTTTTCGTACAACAACAGTTATCAAGCCAGCCTAGGCATGTCACTATTTGAAGCCCTATACGGGAGAAAATGCAGAACCCCATTGATGTGGTCAGAAGTGGGAGAACGTGCCTTGGTTGGGCCCGCACCCATTAAAGAAGCCGAGGAATGAGTAGCTGAGATCCGAGAAAAATTGAAGGCTGCCCAATCCCGGCAGAAGAGCTATGCAGATAGGAAGAGGCGAGAAGTAAGCTTCAGTCCAGGAGACTTTGCTTATCTCAAGGTTTCACCTATCCGAGGGACTCGAAGATTTCAAGTGCACGGGAAATTGGCCCCTCGGTACATTGGACCGTACAAAGTGCTGAAGAGAGTTGGAGTAGTAGCATACCGGTTGAAGCTACCAGAGGAAATGGCAGATATACACCCAGTGTTCCACGTTTCTCAGCTACGGAGGTGTTTAAAAGTGATCGAAGAGAAACGAGTGCCAATAGAAACAATAGATTTGCAGCCAGATCTTAGGTACCAGGAGGTACCCGTTAAAATATTCGACACCGTGGTAAAAAGGACAAGGACGTCAGAAGTACGGATGTGCAGAGTCCAATGGAGCAGACACGGAGTAGAAGAAGCCACTTGGGAACGAGAAGACGCGCTGAAGAAAGAGTTTCCCCACTTGTTCAGTAACTAGCCGAATCTCGAGGACGAGATTCATTTTAAGTGGGGTAGGTATGTAACGCCCGTGTTTCTAGCCCTAATAAATCACCTGCTAAATCACTCACGTTTTTCAAAAACCTCTCCGCTGAGCTCGATCGTTTCCCCGAAAGCCCTGATCATCTTTTCCTCTTCCCTCTCCCCGGCGCACACGACGCGAATCCCGCCGGCACCACCAGTCCCGCACGCTACCACTCGCGTCGTACCGCGGTCGGCCACCGCGCCGAGAATCCCGGGCCAGCCACGGTCCCGCCGACCGGCCCGCCTCGCCATCACCGCCGTCCCGGAAATTCCGCCGATACCCGAAAAACCCAGAAATCCCACCAAAAATCATTTCCCTAATTTTCCTGTTTTTCCCAAAAATTTTCCCAATTTCCCGCTTTCCCTTTTCCTTCTCTTTTCCTTTTTCTCCCTTCTCTTTTTCTTTTTCCTTCCTTTTTCTTTTCCCCCCTTTCTCTTTTTCCCTTCCTCCTCTTCTTCCCCGGACCACCCCGGCCCCGCGCCCTGCTCAGCCTCTGGCCGCTGTACGGCCTCCCCTCCTCCTCCACCGCTGCGCCGCGCCTCGCTGCTTCCCCCCCTGCCCGCGCACCCGCACGCGCGCGCTCCGGCCGCGCGGCTGCGCCGCACCAAGCAGAGCGCGCGCCGCGCCGCGCGCACCGCAACACCGGCCCTGCACTGTTGCCGTGCTGCCTGACGCGTCGCGTCGCCAGCCCCGCACTGCTACCCGAGCCGTTCGATCGCCGCTGCCGCGCTCCACAGTGCCGGCTCCATGAAGTGACCGCGCGCTGCCGAACGACGCTGAGGCCGCCATTAACTCCACCCGCCAGAGCGCCTCCACGCCACACCGCCGCAAGCCGTCGTCCGCTCCGCGTCGCCACTTGCTGCTGCCACGGCCTGGCTTGCCCCTACCCGACGGGCCTTGTCCGCCGGCCGCCATTACTTCCCATGCCCCGACCGGTCACCTCCACACACAGCGCCACCGCAAGCGCCGCCCGCTCCGCGCCAACACCGCCTGCCACCACCTCGCCACTGCGCCGCTGTTCCCAACCCCGCCGGCCTGCCTCTCCCTCTGGCACACCGCACGCCGACCCCTCCTCCTCGAGACACCGCACCGGCTGTGACGCGACCGCACGATGCCAACGCCGCGGCCGCATTAACTCCGCCGCCCCATCACCTCCACGCCACACTGCCGTCAACCCGCACACCACCAAGCTCGGCCCCGCCGTGGCCGCCTGCCCGAGCCGTCTCGTCGCCCGGCTCGAGCCGTCCCGTCGCCTGACGACGCCAATTAAGGCCGAGATTCCGGCCGGCCACCACGGCCCCGCCCGAGCACCGCCTTCGCCGGCGAGCCCACCGCCGATATTTCTCCGCCCGAACCGCCTTACTCCGGCTATAAATAGCCCCGCGCCGCTCTCCGCCTCACCTCGCACCTCCACAGCCATCTCCCTCTATCTCCTTGCACTCCACCGCGCCGCCACCCGAGCCACCCCTGCCTGCAGCCGCCGCCGCCGAGGAGCCGCCTCCACCGGCCACCTCAGCCCAAGGTGAGCACAGGGTTGAGATCCCCTCGGGCCCCTCTCTGTTTTCCCCTATCTCCCGGCCACCGCCATACCTCAGGTCACCGGCGAGCACCCCCCCCCCACCGGCCGGCCGCCCGGTCAAACTCCCCCTCCTCTGTCTGAAAACGAAGGGGAAGGGAGGAGACGTCCCCTTTTGCAAAAAACCCCCCCTGCCTTTTCTTTTCCACCCGAGCCCCTCTTATTCCCTCTCTCTCTCTCTCTTTCTTTCAAAAAAAACCCCTATCCCATAAGATAATCTATGTTTAAACCCCTGCCTCTATAATATAATTTACAACTAGGTCCCTGTATCCTTTAATCAAAACCTTTTACTATTTGTATATTATAACCAAACCCTTTCCATATTAAACTTATTTACAGTTAGGTCCTTAAGCCCCCTATCTAATCCTAATGACACCTTTAACGCGTCATTTCATGTTCATATTTTCGCCCGATCGATCCCAGCTCTTGCCCCGACCCTTCATCTACTTTCCGCCAAGCCATATATCCCTAAATAATATTTACTCCCTTATTATCTATTTATTTTTTTTCCTCGAGCTCAGCCGGTAAAGACCTGTGTGCTTGTATTGATTGCATGATTGCTTGTGTGTGCCGTAGCCGACGGAGTAAACGAGGAAGAGTACCGCGAGCCGGAGCTTGGAGCCGAGTACTGCGAGCAGGAGACCGGAGTCCCGAACCACGAGCAGGAACTCCCCGAGGACTTCGAAGACGGCAAGTTCAATCTCATCCTTTGATGCATGCTTTGATCCTAGTTTTATAAATACAACCCTATGACCCGTTTTATAAATTGCATATTGTTTTACTGTTAAAACCCGGTAGGATAGCCACCTTTGATTGCTATGATTAATCTTGATTACCCTAAATGATTTCTTTAAAATGTGTGAGTGCTTTAAAAATGGGAATGGGATATTTTGGAAAATGAGTAAGGAACTGGGTAGACGGGATGGACGCGTGTGTCAGGAGTATGGGTGAGCTCGTACCTTTGTGGTTGAGCGTGTTGGAGATGTCCATCTTGTCGTTAAGGACCGGGTTGCGTGACATCTCACCTGACCCAATTATCGTACTACCACTCGACCGTTGTATGTGGCAACGGCTTAGCATAAATCCCACTAGTTAATCTACTTGCCATCAGGAGTGCGGGTGAGCAGCGGGAGATCAAGGAGTAGGGGTACGATCTGTGTGAGGTACGCCCTGGTTATGTGAGATAACCCCTTGATTGCTCCCGTGGTGGCTCGTAGGGTTAGCTAAGGTGGGTAATGGCTTTGATAGGATCTGCGCCGACACTAAGGTGTTCGTGTGGCGGTACCCTACTTGTGGGTAAAGATGTACAACCTCTGCAGAGTGTAAAACCTATTCGAATAGCCGTGTCCACGGTATTGGACGAGTCACAGTGTGGTCACAAAGCCAGTGTTTGGGTTCGGGATGATTTTCATGGTGTGAGTTGTTTTCCGGAAAAGTGTGTGGCTGTGTGCCTGGGCTACTGCGGACGGGGAGTCCGGTAGTCCTCATTTGGTTTTCACAAAACAACTGAGTTACTTGAGTTATAACTGTTTGCGAAGACCTTTTCGAAAACAAACCCTTGCATGAGTAAATGCGTTTGCAAAATAAACCTTATTCTGATCCTTGATATATCCTGTGCATGATTTGCTTATTAGCCCCTCCGTGGGTGGGGTTGAACTTGTTGAGTACGTATGTACTCACCCTTGCTTGATTAACTGTTTTTCAGAGGAGGATCCCGACTTCGTACCCGAAGACGTCGAGTAGGTTGCTGTTCTGCACCCAACCCGTGCCTGTGGACTCAGGGTCTCCACAGGAAGCTTCCATGGCGCAAGACTCTGAAGATATCTTAGATGCTGTTGCTATCATAGTTTGGTCTGTAGTTCTTATGTTACTTCTCGTTGCAGTGGCGCTCCCATGCCCACAGCCTCGACGTGTTGTACGGTAATGAACCATCTGATGTAATAAATGTGTTACCAGCCTCCTGGGACTGGTATTTGTATCACATTTAGTCACCTCTGATGAGGGGACGCTTCAGCATTGAAGTGGGTAGTGATTCTTTGTGAGTTAGAGCATTAAAGACCCTCTGTTGCTGTTCTTGAGCACTTGGTGAAACCCTAGCTACTTGGTGGATCTTTTACTCTTGGATTCTTGAATCCTAGGCGGCTAGAAGTTGCTTGGGAGCTTCCAATCTTCATGTGGCAGCCCCGAGAAGTTTGTATTACCCTTTGTGATTAGTGAAAACCCTCTATCTATCATCTAGGTGATAGGTGTGAGAGAGGAGTGGATCTAGTGAGATTCCTAAGCCTTTGTGGCTTGCCTCAACAACGTGGATGTAGGCTAGCCTTTGTGGTGAGCTGAACCACGGGATAAATCTTTGTCTTGTGTGCTTTAATTTGGTTCTTACTTAGCTTGTTCTAGTTGGTTCTCTCTAGAGATATTAGGGTTTGCTCTAGATCTGCTCGTGCCTAGTGTTCCCTCGGGTATCCTGCTAGTAGATCTTCAGTTCTCTTGTTTTCTAACCCCTAGATATTCTCAGATCTATTTTATCTTAAGTTATCCGCAGCTGATCTGTTTTCAGAGCTGAACTACTGACAGGGTCTGGAAGTTCCGGGATTTTTCCCAGAAGTTCCGGAGTCTAACAGACTAAGTGCAAGAAAAGTTGGAATTAGTTTTGTAGGCCTATTCACCCACCCTCTAGGCCACTTGCCTGATCCTTTCAATTGGTATCAGAGCCAGTTTCCTCGTCAACACATAACCATGTGAGAATATGGAAAGTGGGGAAGAGAGGCCTAAAGAAGATGAAGAATTTGAAGACATTCCAAGTGAAGAAGGTGAAGCCACGGAAGTGAACACCACCTCAGCTCAAGACAAGCTAGAGAAGCTCAAGAAGGTGGTGAAAGACACCTCCAAGGACAGCAGCAAGAAGAACAAGAAAGGGGAAAAGACGAAGGAAGAGAAGAAGAAAGAGAGGAAGGAGAAGAAAAGAAAGAAGAAAGATCCATCACCTCCACCTTCATCATCATCGGCATCTTCATCTTCAAGTGAGAATGGAGACGGAGATGATGAGTATTATGGCACAAGAATTCCCAAGAGAACACTCAAGCTCAAGGCCAAGCCCAAGAATGACTATAGAAGCGTATCCTTTAACTATGATTCTTTGCCTCCTAGATCTAAAGATGATGTCTCCGTGCCCGTTGGCAAGTTGCCTCAATTTGATGGGACCAACTTTCCTAAATGGAAGCACATGATGAAAGCTTATCTAATAGGTTTGAGTTTAGAGTTGTGGAACATTGTGTGTGTAGGTTTTGATGATTTCGAAGACTTTGGGAACCTCACTCCACGTGATTGCCGCAACATCAAGAGAAATGCACAAGCCACAAGTATTCTTCTAAGTGCTTTGAATGCTCAAGAGTACAACTGGGTCAATGGACTTGAGATTGCTAAGGAGATATGGGACACCCTTCTCATTGCTCATGAGGGTGTCGACAAGGTGAAGAAGTCCAAGATCAACATATTGATGGCCGAACTAAATAGGTTCACTATCTTTGATGGAGAAGAGCCACAAGAAATGTTTGATAGGTTGATGGTCATAGTTGGAAAGATAAGAGGCTTAGGTGGTGATGAATTGGATGACCATTATGTTGTGAAGGTGACGTTGGAAGCATTTGCTTCAAGAAATCCTACTCTAGTCACCTTGATTAGAGAGAAGAAAAGATTCGAGGAGTTCTCCCCGAATGACGTTCTTGGGAGAATTCTCACACATGAGCTCATGGACAAAGAGATACAACATAGGAAGAAGATTGGAGAGCTAGAGGCCAAGATGAGCAACTTGAAGGTCAAGGATGTGGCTCTCCAAGCTAACAAGTCAAGCAATCATTCTACTTCATCCAAGTCCTCCAAGTCAAAACCGAAGAAGGTTGAAGTAGAGAGCTCCACAAGTGACTCAAGTGAAGATGAGGATGAAGGTCCTCATATTGAAATTGAGGATATGGCATTGTTCATGAAGACATATAAAAGAGGCTTGAAGAAGCAAGGTTACAAGTTCACCAAGAGAAAGTTTCACAACAAGAAAAAGAGAACTTGCTACAATTGAAGCACGGATCACTTCATTGCGGATTGCCCTAATGAGAAGAAAGAGAGCAAATATGACAAGAACAACAAGAATAAAGGGTACAACAAGAAGGATCAAAAGACACATCACAAGAGAAAAATCTATGGTGGAGAAGCCCATATCGGTCATGAATGAAACTCCGGTGATGAAGACTCTAGTGATGGAGAGGAGAAGAAAGTTGCAACCGTTGCCATCAAGAAGCTCTCCTCCACATCAAGGCTATTCACAAACTTGACCGATGATGAAGAGGGCACAACCATTCATTGTCTCATAGCTAAGGGTGAGAAGGTAAAATCAAAATCAAAATCCCTACCTCCACCTAGTGATACCTCAGACATAGACTCTAGTGATGCATCTAGTGATGAAGAAATAAATGACTTAGTTAGAAAAATGGATAGAAAATCTAGAGCTTTCATAGCCAAGATGGTAGAGGAACTAGAGAAAGACCAAGACATGCTTGTCTCAGAGAGAAGTGAGCTTGAAGCCTTGCGCTTGGAAGTTGATCAAGCGGGGGGTATCATTGCTACTCTAAAAGAAGACCTTGCTGCCTCTCAAGCTCAATGTAATTCTCTCATGTCGAGGAATGAAGAGCTTGAGGAGCAATATAGTCTCCTTTAGAGTAGCACCTCACATCCTTTGAAGACAATGGGTGACTCTAGTGCCTCTACTAGCAAGGGTTGTGAAAGATGTCACAATATTGATTTAAATGCTTATGCCACTAACCTTGCAAATCTGGATGCCTTCAAGAAAGAAGTTGCAAGACAACTCTATCATAGCTAGTGGATGCATGAATGAGAAGGTCAAGTACAAGCAAGGAAAGATGCCCGGAAACCTAGATGGTGTTGGTCATCATGAGGGGGCAAGAACAAGTGATAGAGAGATCATTAATGGCAAAGAAAGCATCAAGTTTATGAGCCATGGTGATCTCAAGGAAGATGAGTATATGCAGCCCTGTCAGAATCCGGAGGTTCCGCTCCAGAAGCGCGGAAGTTCCGGAGTCTGGAAGCCTCGAGCTACAAAGGCAGCAGGCTCCGGAGGTTCTGGGAAAATCCCAGGAGGTTCCGGTGTCTGCATTGACAGAAACAAGAAGAAGGTCAAGGCATAGCCTCAACATGTTCCTAAAGTGTCTAACACTCGTCTGCAGGTTAAGGAACATCCAATCATGCCTAGAAGGAGAAAGGTTGAGACCCAACACAAGGCTCATGCATCCACCACCATTCCTCCTAGCTATGTGTTGAGGCGCAACAACCTTGGTAAAGTTGTTGCCACGTATGTTGGAAATCAGTCCAACATATATGTGAAAAGATCTTTATGGGTTCCTAAGATTTTGGTTGCTAATGTGGAAGGCCCCAATTCAAGTTGGGGACCTAAAAGAAGGAACTAAATTATTTTGTAGGCATACTCCTCCGGTGGATCAAGTTGGGTGCTTAATAGTGGATGTACACATCATATGACCAGAGAAAGGAGTATGTTCTCATCCTACCTCCATTTGGAAGGACCAAGAGAAACTATTGCATATGGAGGGGATGCAAAAGGAGAAGTCATCGGTGTAGGTGATATCCCTATCTCTCAAAAATATTCAATTACCAATGTTCTTCATGTTGATTCATTGGGTTACAATCTATTATCAGTTTCATAACTTAGTGAGATTGGTTTTGATTGTCACTTTTCGGATAAGGGTGTGTCCATCATAAGAAGGGAGGATTCCTCTATTGTCCTTACGGGTCGCTTGAGGGGGAGGCTTTACCTAGTTGATCTCAACAAAAGCAAGGTTTCCCCCAAGACTTGTTTAGTGGTAAAATCTAGTATGGGTTGGCTATGGCACTGCCGACTAGCCCATGTTGGCATGAGGAACTTGGCCAAACTTTTGAAAGATGAACACATCCTTGGACTAACAAATGTACATTTTGAGAAAAATAGGATATGCAAAGCATGCCAAGCCGGAAAGTAAGTAGGAGCACCTCATCCACCAAATAGCATCCTCACTACATCAAGCCCATTGGAGCTCATTCACATGGATCTATTTGGACCGGTGGCCTACATAAGTATTGGTGGTAATAAATATGGCTTGGTTATTGTTGATGATTATTCTCGCTTCACGTGGGTGTTCTTTGTGTTTGACAAGAGTGAGGTACAAGGGAAGGTGAAGACCTTCATAAGAAGAGCACAAAGGGAGTTTGAGCTATCTATCAAGAAAGTGAGAAGTGATAATGACTCGGAATTCCGAAACACCAATGTTGAAGAGTTTCTTGATGAAGAGGGCATCAAGCATGAATTTTATCTCCATATACCCCTCAACAAAATAGGGTGGTTGAAAGGAAGAATCGTACACTCATTGAGATGGCAAGAACCATGTTGGACGAGTACAAGACTCAAGACATCTTTTGGGCCGAAGCAATCAACACGGCTTGCCATGCCATCAACCGCCTCTATCTTCACAAGTTTCACAAGAAGACATCATATGAGCTTATCACCGGTAAAAAGCCTAAAGTGTCTTACTTTAGAGTGTTTGGGTGCAAATGTTTCATTCTAAACAAGAGGCCTCGAAGCTCTAAGTTTGCACCTAAGGTTGACGAAGGTTTTCTTCTTGGATTTGGTCCTAATGAACATGCCTACTGAGTCTTCAATCTAACCACCGGGAGATTTGAAGTCACGGTAGATGTGACCTTTGACGAATTAATGGCTCTCAAGTAGAGCAAGTTGTTATGAATGTTGTAGGAAAGGAGGAGCCACCTTGTGAAGCAATCAAGCAATTGGTCATAGATGATGTTAGACCAGTTGAAGCACAAGAGGAAAATGAAGAACAACTCCAAGCTTCAACACCACTCGAAGGGCCAGAAGTCACTGGTTCTGCAGATGTGCAGACTCCGGAAGTTCTGAGAAAATCCCCAGAAGTTCTGGGAACTGCTGCTGGAGCACAACCTCCGGGAATAACTTCAGAGGTTCCGGGGTCTGGAAACTCAACACCTGAAGACTCTGCAGACCAGGCATCACCACAGCTTGGAAATGATCATGAAGCCTCTCCAAGACCCCAAGTTGGTGGTGATGATCAAGATCAACCCCTACATCAACCTCTTGGACTATCACATCCTTGTGTGCATCAATCCACTCAACGGGACCACCCCGTTGACAACACACTAGGGAGCATAAGGAGAGGGGTGACAACACGATCTCGTCTTAAAATTTTTTGTGTATTTTACTCGTTTGTTTCCTCTCTTGAACCCATTAAGGTAGAACAAGCCCTTGAGGATCCGGATTGGGTGGTGGCTATGCAAGAAGAGTTGAACAACTTTGAAAGAAATCAAGTGTGGGAGTTGGTAGAAAGACCCAAGACAAACATCATTGGCACCAAATGGGTCTTCCGAAACAAGCAAGATGAGTTTGGGATTGTAATTAGGAACAAAGCAAGATTGGTTGCTTAAGGGTACACCCAAGTTGAAGGGCTAGACTTTGGAGAAACTTATGCACCGGTAGCAAGACTTGAAGCAATTCGATTCGTACTTGCATTTGCTGCCAATCATGATTTCAAGCTATATCAAATGGATGTTAAGAGTGCATTTCTCAATGGACCACTCTCCAAAGAAGTCTATGTGGAGCAACCACTGGGTTTTGAAGATCCCAAGCGTCCTAATCATGTCTACAAACTCCGTAAGGCGCTCTACGGGCTCAAGCAAGCACCAAGAGCATGCTATGAATGCCTTAAGGAATTCTTGCTCAAGCAAGGCTTTGAGATAGGCAAAGTCGACGCTACTCTCTTCACTAGAAAAGTTGATGGTCACATTTTTGTGTGCCAAATATATGTCGATGACATAATATTTGGTAGTACTAATGAAACTTTTTGTGAAGAGTTTAGTAGGGTAATGACAAAGAGGTTTGAGATGTCCATGATGGGTGAGCTCAAATTCTTTCTTCGATTTCAAATCAAACAAGCAAAGGAAGGGACGTTCATATGTCAAACCAAGTACACAAGAGATATGCTTAAGGAGTTTGACATGGACAAGGCCAAGCCCATCAAGACTCCAATGCCTACCAATGGACACTTGGACCTCAATGAAGAAGGGAAATCCGTGGACCAAAAGGTATATTGCTCCATGATCGGCTCTCTTCTTTACTTATGTGCATCTAGGCCGGATATTATGCTTAGTGTGTGCATGTGTGCTAGGTTTCAAGCTAACCCGAAAGAGTGCCATCTCATGGCCGTAAAGAGAATCTTGAGATATCTAGTACATACCCCTAACCTTGGCTTGTGGTATCCTAAGGGCTCCACTTTCGATCTACTTGGCTATTCAGATTCTGATTATGCCGGTTGCAAGGTAGATAGAAAGAGTACATCGGGGACTTGCCAATTCCTTGGTAGCTAGGTCTCTAGTGTCTTGGAGTTCTAAAAAGCAAAACTTAGTAGCCCTTTCCACCGCCGAGGCCGAGTATGTTGCAGTTGGCGTTTGTTGTGCTCAACTACTTTGGATGAAGCAAACCTTAAAAGATTACGAATGTCACTTTACCCATATCCCACTTTTGTGTGACAATGAAAGTGCCATAAAGCTTGCAAACAACCCCGTAAGCCATTCTCGTACAAAACATATAGACATCCGTCATCACTTCTTGAGAGACCACGAAACCAAAGGAGATATCGCTCTAAGTCATGTGAGCACCGAAAAACAACTAGCCGATATCTTCACAAAGCCTCTCGATGAGTCAAGGTTCTGTAGTTTCAGGAATGAGCTAAATATTCTAGATTCTCGTTGTGTGGCTTGATATCTAGCATGCCTTGATTGATGTACTTTTCTTGTCAAAACATCTTTACAAAATTTTATATATTGTGTTTCAAAAAAAAACTATTTTATATCCCTAACTTGACTCAAATGGCTATAGTTATGAGTTGTTTGATTGAAATCTAGCCATTTGGGACAAGGAGTCCATGACCTAAAAGAAATCTTTGTTGATATGTACCATTCACACAAGAAAAGTTCAAAAGAAGCTCAAGTTCACTGTCTCTGATTCTCAGTCTTCGGAGGTTCCGGAGAAAACAACGGAGGTTTCGCTCCTTATCACTCAGACAGTCTGGTCAGGAGTTGAGAAGGGAATCTTGGAATATTCTGCTGAATCTTATCTTTTTACCCTCTAGGGTAACTCCCCAGATTTACCCTCTCTCTCTTACCGCAGTCAGTTTCATCCTTACCGCACCGCTTCGCATCTCGCTCTCCTCTCTCGCACCCGTGCCACCACCGCACACCCTTGCCGGTGCTGCTCTTCCACGCTGCTATCACTCTTCATCGCTGTCGGGCGAGCCTGTGTGAATAAGAAGGATGGTGAAGTAAGGGGGAGCTGTCCGTGCTGTCGCCTGGATCTACATCAACAGCCTTCTCCGGCACCGTTCGCTCTCCTGCAAGGATCTCGTCCCCTACATCTAGGCCGCACATTCTCTCTCTGCGCACACATCTAAGGTGACAAACCCTAACCGACCCGATCTATGTTTCACCTCAGATCCTGTTGCAGTTTCAGACTCTATCTTGCCTTCTAAGTGTTCCTCGATGTAGATGTAGTGGTACATTTGTGATAGATATAGTTGAAGGTTGAATCAAGAATTCAAGAACTATGTCACTGCATGTTGTCTGGAGGTTTCGGGAAAATCCCCAGAGGTTGCGGATATTGCAGAGACTTGTTCGTGATTCTAATTCAAAAGTCAACTGGACCTTGCCATAGATTTTACTGGTACATTTTCATCTTTCCAATCTTCTAGTGTTGTTTGAATGGGTTCATTTGGGCTCTTTAGTTTCAGTTGAAAGTTGGATCAAATACATAGTCTGCAGTCAAGTGTCAGAACCAGGAAGTTCCAGGAAAATCTCCGGAGGTTCCGGGGTCTGTGCTGACAATGGTTGTGTCTTTGATTCAAAGTTCCACTGAACCTTACCTAAATGATCTCCGTACTCTTGCACTTCGTCCTTATCATCTGTTCACTTCTTTATCTCAGATGTCAGAAGACTCAGGCAAGAAGAGGGCAATGCCCTTTGATTCCCCAGCTGGATAGAAGGCTTTCAGGCTTGCCTCAAGGGCTGTGGCAGGGAGCAGTGGAAGCAGAGGAAAGGCTACACGAAGGAGAGGTCATGGCTTAGGCAGTTTATTAGTAGGCAGAGGCTCAGGCTCAGGTCAGCATGTTGAAGACAATGGTGGGACAGAGGTCAAGACCATTCCCATTGTCATTGATGATTCAACTAAATTGGGTGAGATTGACACTACCTATCACAAGTACTGCAAGTACACCCCCAAAAGAAGGCAACCAACTAAGTATGACAGCTCAGCCTCTTTTGAGCAAGACAACTATGATGCCTCTGGAGTTGAAGTGAAAAGGGCCAGGGAGGAGAACCCTTATCTCCTCCCCAAGTACTCTGCCATTGACTATCGTTTTTGGTCAAGCTTCCACTTCAACTTCTATGGGACAGTGCTGGTCAACAAGAGCAAGATCATCAAGATGAAGTGGGTGGACTTTGAGCACCTTGAGGACCTTAGGGAGAGGTGCCCTGAGGCTGAAGATGTACTTGAGCTAATAGAGAAATACAAGATCAGGGACCTCATGGGGTTCAAATATGACTGGAACACTGAAATCTTGGCACAGTTTCATGCCACCTTCTTCTATGACATCGACAAGGACACTATACACTGGATGACCGAAGGGGTACACTACAAGCTGGACTTTGTGACATTTGCTAGGCTCCTCGGATTTGGATAGGAAGACAGAGATGCCTTTATCCTTCATCATGAAAACCACATGGAAGCTGATCAAGTGGCAGATGCATATGAAGTGCCAGAACTTGCAGATGGCACTACAACAGGGATGAGATCAGTCTACTATGTGATGAACAATCTGTTCAGAGAGACAATATATCCCAAAGGTGGGAGTGACTCAACTCATCTACGCAAATATGCCACAAATTTGATTCTCAGATTGCTGCCAGATGCAACTCCCTTCTCTGTTAGCAAGTTCATTTGGTACAACCTGATCAGATGCACTGAGGATGGAAGGAGCAACCTGCCCTATGCCCCCTATGTGATGTACGTGATTGAGATGGTCACTGGGATCAACTTCAAGAAGGATGGGAAGCACCTCCCATATCAGGTCAAGAATTGGCATCATATCAGAAGGAATGAAGTGCTGAAGCCCTACATGGAACCTGAGTCTCCTCCACCTGCAGCTGAGTCCAGCAGTCCCAAGGATCACAAGCAGTTGAAGCACATGCCGGGGGACATTTTTGGCTATTGCAAATACACTGCAAATCAGGTGTATGAGTCACGGAAGGACCTAAACAGGCTGCTGAACCATTCTGGCTTATCTGCTGACTCTATGCTTCCACCTCCACCCATCTTCCCTGATTTCCCTGAGTACTCCACCAGTGAAGAAGAAAAGGAGGATGAGCAGCCAGCTGCGCCCACACATGTGATATCCAGTGATGATGTGCCCCTTGGTGGCAAGCTTCACAAGTTCAAGAAATCCCAGCCTTCCAAGACTCCTGTGAGGAAGAACACCAAAGCTACTACTGGCCGTGGCAAGATACCTGTGGTCTCTGATGAGGAGGAGGACACTGTGGCTGATGCAGAAGAAGATGAGGAGGAGGACTCCTGGAGCAGTGACTGAACCTTGGTGGACACATCTAATCTGCAGGCTTCCTCTCTTTCCCTTCTCTCCTTTTTGTTAATCTGTTGACAAAGGGGGAGAAGTAAGAAAGATTGAGATTTATTTTGTTGTGGACCTGCTAACTTTTGTGGTAAGAAAGATTGAGATGTATTTTGTTATGGATCTGCTAACTTTTGTGAGCTGTGAGAGAAAGTGAAACTTTATCCTCATCTCATTTGAACTCTGGTCTGTAATAACTGTTGGTGCTATTTGTTCTTGCCTCTGTTGGAAAGTGGTTGGAGTTGGTCATGGACACAATTTGTGGATGTTGAAAAACTTTAAACTCTTGGTTGGTGTAATAGGGCTAGTTGTTGGTTGGCTTGCTGTTAAAATTTTATCTAGTCCCTATTTGCTGTTAGTCTGTGTCTTATACTATTTTTCTGTGATGTTTGTTGGGGTGACTGTGTCAGAATGCGGAAGTTCCGAAAAATTTCCCGGAGGTTCTGACTCTAGGGTCTGCCCGGAGGCTCCGGAGATTTTCCTGGAAGTTCTGCATCCTGTTCACAGTTAACTCTCTGATTGCATGTTATGTCATACACATCACGTTTTATTGTTTGACACAGTTGCTGTGCACCCCACGATGTTGTGAATAATAGACTTTGCTCACTTTACTCTCAAGATATGCAAACCTAGTGTCTTGATAATGACACTTCACTCTATTCGACTTGGGACATGCATATATTGAGGGGGAGTCTAGTATTCACTTCATCAAAAGCTCAATCTTTATCAATTAAATGTAAGCTTTAATTGGGTTGTCAACATTTACCAAAAGGGGGAGATTGTAAGTGCAATCAAGCCCTAAGTGGGTTTTGGTGATGTTGACCACACAATTAAAGAGCTAATGAGCTTTTGAGTATGTATTGCAGCATGAAAGATATCTATAGGTGTTCATAAAACAAAGGAGACCCCTCATTCAAAGGAAGAAGGCCACTCTTACTCAAGAAAGGGTTTAATTCATTTTCTATTTTGAAATTGAGTATAGGTTATGCCGTACTATCAAGGGGGATACTAATAGTAGTTTAGGGTAGCTTCAAGTGCTCAATGATCTCCTCCGCAAATATCTTACCCTACCACAAAGGAAGACTCTTAGCTGTTGTTGTTTCTGTTTTTCTCTCCAAGGTTTGGAGGTTCTGGTGTTTTTCCCGAAAGTTTCGACCGTACGAGCTACAGTCAACAACCTCTGGTTTTCTCTCCAGGTCTCGGAAGTTCCGGTCTTTTGCCCAGAGGTTCCGGACTTTAGATCTAACTGTTACTGCTGCGGGTCTGAGGGTATTTATACTCTTTGGCCGCCTAATGATCTTCTTCTTCCTCCCCTGCGCTTCAGACCCCATTCAAAGCTCTTCTCTCACTCTTGCATCGACTCCAACCTACTCCACTCCAAATCCTCGCATAGCATTGAAGTGGGTAGTGATTCTTTGTGAGTTAGAGCATTAAAGACCCTCTCTTACTGTTCTTGAGCACTTGGTGAAACCCTAGCTACTTGGTGGATCTTTTACTCTTGGATTCTTGAATCCTAGACGGCTAGAGGTTGCTTGGGAGCTTCCAATCTTCGTGTGGCAGCCCCAAGAAGTTTGTATTACCCTTTGTGATTAGTGGAAACCCTCCATCTATCATCTAGGTGATAGGTGTGAGAGAGGAGTGGATCTAGTGAGATCCTAAGCCTTTGTGGCTTGCCTCAACAACGTGGATGTAGGCTAGCCTTTGTGGTGAGCTGAACCACGGGATAAATCTTTGTCTTGTGTGCTTTAATTTGGTTATCTTTCTTAGCTTGTTCTAGTTGGTTCTCTCTAGAGATATTAGGGTTTGCTCTAGATCTACTCGTGCCTAGTGTTCCCTTGGGTATCCTACTAGTAGATCTTCAATTCTCTTGTTTTCTAACCCCTAGATATCCTCAGATCTATTTTGTCTTAAGTTATCCGCAGTTGATCTGTTTTGCAGAGTTGAACTACTGACAGGGTCTGGAAGTTCCGGGATTTTTCCCAGAAGTTCCGAAGTCTGACAGTCTAAGTGCAAGAAAAGTTGGAATTTGTTTTGTAGGCCTATTCACCCCCTCTAGGCCACTTGCCTGATCCTTTCAAGGACGGCGCCGAGCCTGAGGGGGAGGGGACACAGAGGTGTCTACTTTGCGTGACGCCGCAGTCGACGTATGCTGGCCCCTTTCGCCGTCGCGCACACGGCCGGCCGGCCTGCTGCAGCGCCGACTTTCTGAGGAGAGAGAGCGCGATCCTCAGAGCGCGCGCAGCTGGCGGCGGCGAACGGGGCAGGTCGGCAGGGACATCTGAGGAGTTAGAGCGAGTGACCTTCTGAGGAGAGAGAGCAAGTGTTGTCGGAACGTGAGTGGCCTTCTGAGGAGAGAGAGCGAGTGGTGTCGGAAAAAGGCGAAGACAGAGGCGCAATAACAACGCGTGTCTCCGATGTGAGAAAAAAGGCGACACTGGGTGGCAATCAAAGGAGACGCGTCTTAAAAAATGAGTGTATCCAATTGGGTCGCTATCAAAGGAGACGCGTCCTAACTAACATGCGTCTCCGGTACAAAAGTTATCGGTAACGGACTTTAAAGCCGATTACCGATACGGCAGTGATCAGTAACGGACTTAGAAAGCCCGTTACCGATAGGGCATTGATCGGTAACGGATTTTACGAGCCTGTTACCGATAGGTTTAACTTTTGTAACAGACTCGCTTTAACGTCTGTTACAAAGAATTCATGTAACGGTGTTTAAGAAGCCCGTTACCAGGAGTCCACATTGGTGACGAACGCCAAACAACAACCGTTACAGATGTGTGTGCATGTAACAGGTGTTAAGGGCCTATTAGAAATGCTGCGTGACCTATTTGATCGGGACACACCACGAGGCAACACCTCAACACCCAAGCGCAGTGCGCAATATACTACACCAAACAGGATGTAGGGTACGCAATGTGGCTTCCCGCACCTGTATAAATATGTGTCGTGTGTTCTCGTGCATACATTCGAGTTACAAGTCATGGCGATCATCCACTATCTACTCCATATATTTGACGTCATAAATATTGACATTTTTCTCTATAAATTTCGTCAAAGTTGAGAATATTTAACTTAAGACAATTCTAAAACGTCATTCTTTTTGGAACGGATGTAGTAATTAATTAGGTTGGCTTTCAGTAGTTATAATCTTGTTCATAGCAATGTACCATTTGGTTACATCATACAATTATGTTACCGATAGCCTTTTAATAGACACAACTTCACGTGTTATGCTGCTCCAGGTAGAAAATTTTCCATTGGTCTGTGAGCATCATCCACATTTTGTGTTGAGTCTACTATTGATGTCAATCTGTTGGGGTATATTTATGGAATCGACTTAGCTAGACGCCTACACCAGGTAAAAGTGATTTGGATCAACTGGTCAATATGTTCCGCAGATTTGCCAAATATTTACGTACATGGTCAATATCTGTGCTTCTGGTGCAGGATGTGTCGGACTGAGCTCAACAAGAGCTCTTGGAACTGCATACTGAGTTACATAACAATCACCACGACCACCAATCAGGCGAATTCAACACACAATGTTAATATCTTGAGCTTGAACAATTTTGTTTGTCCGACCCTTAACAGAGTAAATCCAAATAGGTCCTTGTGAAGAATGCAACAACATTCACATGTACTCCCGCTGTTTCAAATTACTTGTGGTTTCGATTTTTCTAGATACGTTCCTTTTGAATTTATATATATACATAACAAATGAAATGTATTTTAAAAAGTCAAAATGATAATAATTTGGAAAGGATGGAGTATGTATCTTAACAAGGGACTTCATGAGTTTTTTCTTTATTGCAATTTTGAATGACATGACATAACTACGCTAGTAAAAGAATGGAATAGTTAGCAAGTGTTCAATTTGTTGCTAATCATCAGGATTTTTAGGTTATCCCTTTGGCCATGGCTTTCTGATGTTTATGCATTATTGCACGCGCTTGGTGAAATACTTGACCAATTCAGGGTGCATTTGGCACAATTGTGGTTGTGGTTGCGGCAGCTTCGACTGTGGCTGTGTTGGTGGAGCAGATTCTCTGGTGAATCTGGAACTGTTTTAAAGAAATGTTTGACAAAACAGCTTCTTCTAACTGTGTAAAATAGATAAGAGAGTGAAATGTCCCTAATACCCTTATCTTTTGTTTTTTCTATTTTCTTCTTTAATTTCTCTTTTCCTTCATATTATTTTTCTCGTTTTCTTCTTATTCTTTTCCTTTTCCCTTTTCTTTCCTTCTTATCTTTTTTCCCTTACCTTTCCTTCCCACCTTATCACCTTATCCATTCATCGGGACACCTCCTCCACCTACCTCTACCTCTGGGCATTGGGAGCTCCCCCACCGGCGAGCTCCATGTGCGCCCGCCGGTCACCTCGTGCCGCACCCTCCACCTCCATCTGGGCTCCGTGGTGTCTCGTGTCGCCGCGGTGGAAGACCTAGCGAGCTCCGCGGCAGCACACCGCCCTCCGCCGCCTCGACTGTCTCCTCTCTGGCGGCGCTGCTCGACCTTGCCAGCGGGGACCTCCTCCCGTCCACCCGCGAGTGCATCGTCTTCGTGCTGGCGGCCTTCGCGTCCTCGGAGGCCGCATGCTGGACTGTTGGTTCCTGGTGTCGGAGTCCGGCGCCCGTGGTGCCCCACCTCTGCCGCCAGCCACCAACCCCATCGTGCCGCGGCCCCTCCATCTCTCCGCGCTTGTGCCGCCATCATCCATCTCCCCCACGCCAGCGTCATCGTCCTCCAGCCCCGCCACCTTCTTCCAGCACATCAACGTCAGCTCCGCCGCACCTCTAGCGTCGTCGCCGTCCAGCTCCGCGCCGCGCTCGCCGCCGTCGGGAGGGGGGGCTCCAGCTCCTCTGGTTGGGGATGAGCACGGTAGGTGGCGTTGTTGCGGTCGCATTTTGGCTGTAATTTCCACGAACTTTAGGGGTGGTTTCGTAAGCTGTTAGACACTGGTGGGGAGGGAGCGGCGATTTTCCGCTGCGCCTACGCCCAAGCGCTCGTGAGAGCGGGTTTTCCGAGAGCTCCTTACTAAGAGCTCTTTTTGACAACCGTTTTTTTTAGAATTACACAGTACAACGCAGACGCTCACAACACGCACGCACACTCACCCCTATACACGTACGCAAACCCTACCCCTATGAGCACCTCCGAAGGACTGAGCACCGGCAGATCTGGAGATTCCCGAAGTCACCAATGGTGCCTCGTCGTCAACGAGAACGTCACTTACCACTTAACGCATAACGCCGGTAAATCCTGGAAAATCCAGGAAAAGGTGCGAGCACCAGGATTTGAATCCTGGTGGGTAGCGTCCCACTGGACCGTCCTACCATTGGACTACAAGCTCAATCGCTTTTGACAACCGTTTGACACAACTCCTTGCGAAACAACTGTGGAGCTGCTCACCAAAGTACCCTCGGTCATTTTCACCATCCCGGTCCCTGGCCCACCATTTTCGGCACCTACGAAACACGTCGACGGTCGACCCTCGGAGGAGAAGAGGACTCGCTCGATCACGCTGTGCCGATGGCGGCGGGCGGCAGCCGGCAGCCGGTAGCCGAGCCCCCACAACCATGCCCCCACCAGTGTCCTGTCGCGCGAGGCCACGAGCTACGACGCTGGCGATCCATCGGCTCCCTCTCATCGCGGCTGGTTTGGTTGCGGCGGTGCATCAGCTGTCTCTGTCTTCAGACAGGAACAGGAGGACTGGCGCTTTCGCCGAGCCCGCGACGCCCCGGCGTTGGTTGGCACGCGCGACGGCGACGGGCGCGGCCGACATGCTGCTGCCCCGGGGAGGAATGGGTAATCCGTTCCATTGTCACGATGACGAGGAAGTCCAAACCACATGCTTATCTGGCCTAATCATCCTCAGCCAGACGACACCGGCTGCTTGCTAACGTCGACGGCAAGGAAGCAGCCACCGTACCCACCGCCGGACCCACCTGCCGGGTCGCGAGTGCTGGCTAGTGACCTACCCCGAAGTAGACTCGGTCTCAGTCCGCGTGACCAACAGCGGGTCCTAAATATGGGGCAGTTTTAACCTGACCGTCCCATTTGCGCAATTGGTTTTTGCCGATTCGGTCGCTGATACTATAACAAACCGAATGCCCCACTCAAATTCAGAATTGGGCGTTTCCAATTCATTTAACTTTTTTTAAAAAAATTAGGTCCCATCAAATTTTAGTTGATGATGGTCTTCCTAGTATAATTAAGAAAAAATGCCCCATCATCACTCATCAGCTAACCAAATTGAGCACCCACGCTCACAGAGATCCCCGATGGCAGACACGGCAAGTGGGCAGCCACTTCTGATGAGACGCGCCGAAACAAAAAGAAATCAGGCGCCCTCGCTCGATCCAGAACTAGAAGCGCTACGTGCTGCCCACCACCCCCCGCCTTTTTCTGATGATTCCATGAAAAAGGAGGACCAATCCTCCAATAGCTGCTGTCCGCGTCTCGTTCGGTGATGGCATAAAAGAGGTAAGAACGCCACCCGAACCATGATGCCACTAACTACGGCAAAAGCCACCAAATCTCAACAGGACCCAATGCCAACAGTAAAGTGAGGGCACTACTCAGAACAGGGCTTCGTTTTCAACCTATGTTTCCTTTTTTTTCTTCTTCTTTTTAGCAAATCAACGTTTTCATCACTAGGATAACAATCGAACCAATAATTCAGTTACTATAGCAACTGCTCGCATAATTCCAAGGAGCAAGGACTACATTTAATCATTTTTTTCGTTTAAAAACGGTCTCTTAGATTGTACTACTAGGAGAAAACTATAGTATAACGCCAAGAAAATTCAACGTATACAAGTCGCAGGCTGCTGATGGCCCATCCAGGCATCCAGCATTCCACATTTCCAGGTTGGCAAAGATACAATAAACAAACAAGCAAGCAACTGGGAGAGCGAAGCAAACAAAAGAGAAGAAGGAAAGGTCGTCGGCAAGCGTTCTCACGAAGCGAAGACACGAACCAACACTCAGGCCACCCTACCCACTGACAACCTGACCAAGCCCCGCTCGGGCCCCCACCTCTCAGTGACCTCTGGCTCATCAGCATCTCAGTAGCTGACACAAGGCCGCGTTTTAAAAGTTAAAACCCCTCCACCACCACCGCGCATTTCCCCGGCACCGGAGCGGTTAGTTACTCGCCTCGTCCCGTCGGTGTTTTCATTATTCCCCACACTACCACACCGCGCTGCTCGCAACAATTCCATATTTCCATCACAAAAAAAAACACACAATTCCATATATTTCCATTCCATCCAGTTGCAGCTCGAGCTACTAGAGTACAACAACTGCTGGCCTCGATCGAGTCGTCGGCCAAATTGGTTATTCGGGGAGGGGGGTAGAGCATCCGCCCACGCCCAATCATCCGCCCCCAATCCCCAAAAGCACCCACCCCCTCCTCGCGTCGCGCGGTCGCGAGATCCCACGCGCACCACCACTGCACCCCACCGCGGCGGTCCCAGCCAGGGCCGGCGAGCTACGGAGCAGCGATGGACGGGGCGGCGAAGAAGATGACGCGGACCATCTCGCGGCAGCTCTCGTCGGGGGCGGCGCGGCTGTGGCGCCAGCTGTCGCTGGACCCGCACAACACCCCGCGGCGCGGCGGCGGGCCGGGGGCGAGGCCGACGCGGTTCGCGATCGCGAGGCAGTCGTCGCTCGACCCGACGCCGCGGGGCGGGCCGGACGGCTCGTCGGCGCACCAGCAGCTCGCCGTGCCGGAGAACCTGGACGCCACCATGCGGCTGCTCTTCGCGGCGTGCCAGGGGGACGCGGGCGGGGTGGAGGAGCTGCTCAGGGGCGGGGTGGACGTCGACAGCATCGACCTCGACGGCCGCACGGCGCTGCACATCGCCGCGTGCGAGGGGCAGGGGGAGGTCGTGCGCCTGCTGCTCGACTGGAAGGCCAACATCAACGCCCGCGACCGCTGGGGAAGCACGGTGCGTCAAACTGTACCTGCCGCTTCATCAATCATTGCTAGCTCTCTCTCTGTGTTCCTCTTCCAGGAACGCGATCGTTCTGGTTCTGATGTCTTGTCCAGTTCTCTGAACCGGAGCATGTGCATACACAGACTTTAGTTTGGGCCTACTTCAGTTCATGCTAAAAGTACGGCTACAGAGCAATGTTAGATCAATGCGACGCTAAGAGGAAGTACTGAACGAACTTTATGGTTTACCTATGGAGCTCTGGGTATTGATAGAAAATAGTCAACGAGTTTGATTATACCTGCATGATAAGAGGAAGTACTTATCTAACTTAACTTGGTCTCTGTTTGACTGCATTTTTTTTTTGTATGATTTTCAGCCGGCGGCGGACGCAAAACATTACGGCCATTTCGAAGTATATAACCTTCTCAGAGCAAGAGGAGCAAAAGTTCCGGTACTATATTTCACCTGCACAAAAATTCAGAGCTATTGCTCTTCTCTTGCTTTCACAGATACGTACATATTTAACATGTGCTTCTTTTACTCCCCAGAAAACCAAAAAGACTCCAATGGTCGTGTCAAATCCTAAAGAGCTTCCAGAATATGAACTGAACCCACTTGAACTTGAGTTCCGAAGAGGGGAGGAGGTCACAAAGGCATGTGCTTTTATTAGCTTTCTCCATTTATTCTTCACTTTGCTCTGTTCTTGCTTGCATGATACCTTGCCATACTATTTTTACAGGGTACCTATCTGGCGAAATGGTATGGCTCAAAAGTGTTTGTTAAAATACTTGACAAAGACAGCTTCTCGGATGCAGATAGCATGTAATACTTGCCTCCATGAACGCTTATCTCCAGTAACCATCGATAGTAATTATAATGGTTCATTCTTTTAATACACTGCTTTGTGCCAAACAGTGTTGAATGACTTCTATGATTTATTCCTTCTCATTCACCCAGTGAAATTATCTTTCATTTGTACCATGATTTCACCTAGCAACCATGATTTCAGATGTTTTTATTGGGGATGCATATCCAAATTTCAGGTGTTAGGTTGTTTAGTGTGTATTCAGACTTCGTATTCATCATGTTTAATAACTGATACTATAAGAGAGTTTTCCATATAATTAATCTGCAAATAACCTAAAAGAAATCTGAAGCATTGTTATTGTTATTCTTTTTCAAAGTGAATTAACCTATTAATAAACTTTTGAATTTCCTGTTTCTTTCTCCATGCAATATTTCTAAGTTCTATTGTTATCTCAATTCAGAAATGCATTCAAACACGAGCTTACTTTACTTGAAAAAGCACGGCATCCCAATTTGGTCCAGTTTGTGGGAGCTGTCACACAAAATGTGCCAATGATGATTGTTTCCGAGTACCATCAGAAAGTAAGTAACTATGACAAATGTATTAAGTTTTTGTTATTTGCAAAGCCATTCTCTTTCAAGTAGAGCCCTTTTCCACATATACCCTATGACTCTTTTGTCATCGACAACTATATCTGTTTTTCCCCTGATTTTTTGACTAGGGTGATTTAGCAAGTTATCTTGAGATCAAAGGTCGCCTGAAGCCTCACAAAGCTATAAGATTTGCTCTTGACATTGCGAGGTGTGTGAGTATTCATGACATTATCTCTTTCTGTATATATGTGTCCTTCTTTGAAGTTCTATTTGTCTTGCAAACTGTTGATTGAAACACAACAGATACTCATTGCTCACCTGGAAATAAGATACTCTTTTCTGGTTTATTGATCATAATGGTAGGATAGTTTTTTTAGTTGTGTTATAGATTTGTATTCTCATTTTTAAATTTTGTGTTGTTTCAGTTGAACTCAATTGAATCATACCCGCAAAAAAAAAAAACTCTATTGAAATAACACTATCAAGCTCTACCATTGTACCAAAAAAAAGATCTTCAAGATTTCTTTCTTGTTCAGGGCACTGAATTATCTCCACGAGTGCAAACCTGAGCCAATCATTCATGGCAATTTGTCACCAAAGTAAGCTAATTAATCATTATTTTATCACTGAATTTGCTCAAGACTTTAAATATTTGTAGCTACATGTACACTATACGCTATGATACTTTGGTAAGGTTGCAGAAACATCGTGCGGGACGATGAAGGACAACTTAAGGTTGCTGGTTTTGGATCACTGAGTTTGGTTAAAGTCTCCGAAGACAAACTACAAATGGCTCAGCCAATGACGCACCTAGACAGTATGTAGTACTCACTCTGTTATTCAGATGGATTTTGCTTGTGCTGAAAAAAAGCATTTGGGTTTTTCGATGGACCTAGTTGTCATCATCTTGGAAAACTTTGTCCGATCCATATGCTAGGTTACTGACGATGATCTTTCTAATCAGTCATCTTTCTTTACTATGACATTATTGTTGAAATGTAAGTCCATGAGTTTTGCTAGTGCCTTCTTTGCGGATGTGGTGCTAGCCAAATTTCTTTATGACATCTGATTAGAGATACTTAATGTTTTGGGCAAGGTTTGATCAAATTTTTGAAACTTTGGCTATCAATAACATTTAGCACATTAGGTTTCAGAACTTGAAAGCAGCATGTATAGATTAGTCTCGAAAGATATTATGTAGTCTCATAATTTTGTCGATTTTATAAATATATCTAATAGAAAATAATGGTCAATGATACATTACATGTATAAAACGTAAGTATTTGTTACATGACCATTTTAACTAGTGACAATTTTTCGTTTTATTTTCAACTGCCCCCTTGCAAATGGAATGGTGCCTGTTCTCCAGTGACTCCATGTTTTATATTCTTGCTGATACATTATATTATTTTCTACTTTTCTCAATGTGCCTAGGTGTATACACTTCTCCAGAGATGTACAGAAATGAACCATTTGACAGAAGTGTAGATGTATTTGCATTTGGTCTCATTCTTTACGAGGTACACGAAACTATCCAATCTACTTGCAAGAAGCCATGGCTAATTATTTGTTGCATCTAGGTCGATGTGTCATTCCGGTCGGCAGCGATTCCAAGTTGCTTCGCAATTTCCACATTTACATTTACTTGCCCGTTCTATTGATGGTCCAGATGATTGAAGGAACTCCTCCTTTTCACCCGAAGCCCCAAGAGGAAGCAGCTAAAATGATTTGTTTGGAGGGGCTGAGACCACAATTCAAGAATAAACCCAAATACTATCCCAATGATGTGAAAGAGTGAGTGGATCACACACTCTAGCTTTGCTTTCGCTTGATCAAGCAAGTTTGGCTGTTGCCAACTCGACCACCCTAGCAGAATGCTAAAACCAGGCTCATGGTCAATCACCAATCAGAGTCACGAAGGATATTTACTTAGGCGACTAGGCGAAAGGCTGTCTAGCGTCATTCCATTTGGCTGCTCATGATATTTCTTTGGCACCCTGCAGGCTGATTCAAGAATGCTGGGATCCAACGCCTTCTGTCAGGCCGACCTTCGCAGAGATAATTGTGCGGCTGAACAAGATACACGCAAGCTGCGCTAAGCAGCCTCGCTGGAGAGACACCTTCAAGCTTCCATGGTACGTCTCTGGTTGACCTCATCATATGAACAACATCAGTTATCAACCCCAAATCCAATTCCTGACAGAAGCTCCATACTCGTCAACTTCTGCCTGTCCATCCTGATGGCTAATTTATTTGGCATCCGAGTCTGTCTTGCCGTGGGTCTCATACTCTCGCGTTTTACCTGACGCAGGAAACATGCTGGAGAAAGATAGCTGTAAAGTTCCGCGAGGCCGTCGTCAAAGATTCCATCCGTCCCCTTCAGCAAATGTGAGTAAGCACGAGTGAGAAATTGTATCGAGTTACGAAATAGAATCAGTTCCTTTTCAGGTTCCATACGCTCCCAAAAGAAGGGGAATACGGTTTGTGTAGGCCGTGTGACTGTATCTAGGCCCAATTTCTCTTGAGCTATCTTCATCCAAACGGGAAAAACCGAACAGTGTATTAAGTTTCTGAATATTCAGCACGTATGACTTCCTTTTTTCTGAACTCCTAAATTCTACACGGGTTCGGGGGCCCTCTGCCTTTGGATGGCAGCAAGCATGTCCGAATTTTGCGTATTGAGGAAAAGGAAAACACAGATGGGGATGAGTTGATACGGAAAGGCACGGGTGGAATATGCTTGAACTTGTGGATTCTGTCGGTTTGTGCACTCGTATGTGCCGAAAGAAAAGATTGAGACCGTTCTACCGATAGATTAAAGTGTTGTGTGAACGGAAATAAGTCGAGATAAGTCGAAAAGGCAAATTGAAGTATATACTAAAAGAAATTACTCATACAATACTGTTCAATGTACCGGCCGAACATTATCTTTGTACCAACCGGAAAAGCTCTATGCTGCACGTGTGTTGTACGTCCGGTACTCCAGCGAGCGAGCGGAGAAGCCAGTGAAGGGAAGACGTGTTTCGCAGCCCACAAGGCCACAAGTGTCACGGCGATCGGGTGAGCCAACGGCATGACTGGCTGCCCGGGATATGCCATCTGGGCAGGGCACGTGGCACCCAATATAATACGGAAGTCGGTAGAACGGTCCGCCCGCCACGTATCACGATCAGGACGATACCGATTCCTGTCGAATTTTCAAAGTCGCTAGCGTGTTTTTTTATACGGGCTGCCAAGAAGATTGGAACTGCTTACTCATTCGGCAACAGCTTCAAGAATTAGTAATTTTGTTATTTGAAAATTTGAATAACGCGTGCCCAGTTGAGCTTGGTTTGCAGTTTGATAACTTTCCGTTCAAATCGTGAACCAGCAGCAGTCCACTCCAACCAAACTACCAAAGCAGAGGACTTGGGCCCACTGGCCGTCCTCTGCAAGACATGTGCGGCGGCTTGCGGCCACTCCAGTCCCTTCCTTTTCTTTCTTCCTCCGAGCCTTGTTTAGTTGGTTGAAAATTTTGATTTTTTAACTGCGGGAACTCATGTAGCACACTGTAGCATATTTCGTTTGTTTGTGATAAATATTATGAGGCTTTTACCTGTATGCTATTAAAAAAGATGGTACCGACCTGTGTGTCACTAAAAAAGTTGCTCCCACATATGTGCCATCGACCTAAACTTCTTTACTCTCTATGCCATTCCGTCCATTTTTACACCTAACGGTGTCAAATGGACATGTGAAATGACCATTGTACCCTTAAAGGTGGGTTCATTTTTCAGCCATCTCCTCCTCCGTTCTTCCCCTGTCCAATCCACTTCTTCTCCCTTGCGGCGTGTCCCCGACGGTAAGGCTGTCTCCAGCGGCTTCTGCAGCCGCTGCTGCATCCTCGAAATGCAGATTGGAGGGCTCCTGTTCACGCTCCAGCGGATGCTGCATAAGGCGCTGCAAAATGCAGTCGAGCTCCCCCGTCGCTCATTCCTGGGCGTGCTGCAACCCAACCACCCCCTCTCTTTCTCTTCCCTCTCGCACTCTCTCTCCCACTCTCGCACTCCGCCGTCTCCCCCTCTCGCTCTCGCACTCCGCCGTCTCCGCCTCTCGCTCTCCGCCATGGGCGCCAGGCCCGCCTCTATCCCTTCCTCACGGCGGCGCCATGGCTCTCCCCTTCGCGCAGCTCCTCTACCGGCGCCCACCCGCCCGCGCAGATCCGCGCGGGAGGAGGAGCAGGGCCGGCGCGTTGAGGCGGAGCAGGAGCGGCGTGGATCCGCTTCGTCGGTGGCCGCGGCGTCCTCCCCCGGCGTGGATCTGCTTCCTCAAGCCCGGCCTCCCCATCTCCGCCCCCGCTAGCATGGATCCGCCTTCTCCTCCCCCGCCGGCTGCCTCCTTCTCGGATCCGTCGGCTGCCTCCTCCTCGGATCCGTCGGCTGCCTCCTCCTCCCATACGGCGGCGATGATGAAGGCGCCACGATTGGCGCCGGCCCCGCTCCCGAGCGGCAGTCCTCCGCAGATCAACGCCTCCCCCGGGGCCACCCCTCTCCCAGCTCCCGCGTGTGCCCGTGTCGCCCTCGGGCGGGCGCCGGTGCTGCGGCGGCGGGTGGGTTGGGGTTGGGGACCGTGGCGGTGGGGGATCTGCGGCGGGTCCTGGTCGGGTGGCGCGAGATCTGAGCCGCCATTGATGCCTCCGCCTCTTTCTTCCCGGGGCTCCTCCTCCTCCTCCAGGGCGCGCACGGCCAACTGCCACGAGCGATGCGCGAGACCGCTGGAGCCCCTCCTCGTTTGCGCGACGGGAACGTCTGCAAACGGAGGATTTTTGCAGATGCGCGAAGGGGGACTGCTGGAGACAGTCTAATGGTGGGCTGGTGGCAGCTGCTCTTCAGCGTCAACAGGACAAGGCGGCGGACGCGGGACATGAGGCCGACGTAGGCGGGCCGCGCGCCGGCGCCGAAGCCGCGGACGAGCTCGACCGCCGCGAGCGCGAGCGCGGGGGAGCTCTGTCCGGGCCGCCGCGGGCGAGCTTGACCCCGGCCGCGCCGCGGGCACGAGCGCGGGGGAGCTCCGCCCCGGCCGTCGCGGGCGAGCTCGACCCCGGCCGCGCCGCGGGCACGAGCGCGCGAGAGCTCCGCCCCGGCCGCCGCGGGCACAGCGCGAGCGCGAGGGAGTTCTCGCGGCCGGCCGAGCTCTTGCGACCGGTGGAGCTCTCGTGGGACGCCTCGATGGAGTTCCCGTGACCGCCTGAGGGGCCGCATCCCACCTCGAGCCATACGGCCACCGCACGAGCCTGCCGGGCCTTGGCGTTCGGTGCCAAGTTTTGCTGCCAATGGATGCTGTTCATGACCTTTTGTTAGCAATCCAACTGAATTAATTCAAATTGCTTGAAGAGATTGGTGGAATTGATCGTGAGAAGCCCATATGACCAATCAATTTGTGTCACGAATTTGCTGGGAGCATCTTGACCCCCTGTCATCTGCAATTGGCGGAACAAGCAGGAGCCGCATCTCCCTGCTTTGCTTCTCGTGAGTCATCACGCGCAGGAAAGCAGCATTAGCTAGCTAGTTCCTGTTGCCGTCCATCTCTACTCCTCCCTCGATCGAAGCGCACCAGCAAGCGGAGCTCCAGCCTGGAGCCGTGAAGGAGACGCCGACTGGGGCTCGAGAGGCTGCGCGTCGGTTGTAGTGTCGGGCGGATTGGGAGGACGGCGCGGGCGCCCGCCGCCATGGCCGCGCGTCGAGCCGACAAAGCTCCCGCCGCCGCGCCCGTCGCCATGGCCGCGTGTCCAGCCCACCGAGCTCCCGCTGCCGCGCCCGTCGAGCCGGCCAAGCTCCTGCTGTCGCGCCCGCCGCCATGGCCGCTCGTCGAGCTGGTCGCGCCGGCCTAGCTCCCGGCGCCGCGGCCGTCACGCGGGTGAGCTTTGTCCCGCCGGATCCAGCCCCGCCACCGTGCGTGCCCCAACATGTGCAGAAGGCCGACGACGGCTTGGAGGAGGTGGGAGGCGTGCGACAGGGATTCGGTGCCTTCCCTTCGTCAAGGCACGGCGAGGCTTCGTTGTCCGATCGAAAACGACAGCAAAATCACTGTAGAAAATCACTGTAGAAATATACTGTGGCACGAGTACTGCTCGATTGCTTCCCACGTGTTACTGTACCACCAGTACTGTTTATATGGTTCGGCCGTCGCTTCTCGATCGGACGGTCTAAAGAGGGCCTAAAGGCACACCGTGCCTTGATGAAGGGAAGGCACCGATTCCCTGTCCGGAGGGGTAGGGGAGAACGGATAAATGAAAATAAAAAAAAATAAAATTATTGAAAAGACAATGATATGTGGAACCTACTTTGCAGAGACTCAAAGGGTAAGATCGACATTTCACATGCTTGGTCCCACGTGTCAGGGCTCCCTAACGGTGTAAATGTAACTGATGTTGGACGGAATGGCATAGAGGGTAAAGAAGTTTAGGTTGATGGCACACAGGTGTGAACAACTTTTTTAGTGGCACACAGGTCAGCACCATTTTTTTAATGGCATACAGGTAAAACCCTCAAATATTATCCTACCATGGCCTAACTAGGCTCAAAAGATTCGTGTCACAAAGAACATCCAAACTGTGTAATTAGTTTTTTTTATCTATATTTAATACTCCGAACATATATCTTTTGACGTATTTAATGTGATATGATGGAGAGAGTGGAGAAAATGTTAGAAGTTTTAACCATCTAAAAAGGCCCCACACGGCGAACTGCTACTTCCCCTGCCTGGCTGCCTGCCTGCCTCCCTGCAAGGCTGCAACTGCCCCTCCTCTCCTTCTCCGCCTCTTTCCCCTTCCCATTCCCCCTTCCCTCTTCTCCACCCACTCATCCAAAGCCCTAACTAAACCCTACCCCGCGCAGCTCGCCCGCCTCCGCCCGGCGCCGCGTCCCTCGCCCGGTGAGCGCCCCCCACCGTCTCGCTCGAGGCGATCCTTTCCCCTCCCTTATTATTATTTTTTTGGCTGGCATTGATTTCTGGTTCTGTTTGGTGCGGGTGGGGTTTTATCCCCGATTCCTTCGGTGCTTGGTGATGAGCCTGGGATGGTGTGATCAGTGCGATCGCCAACCGGTGACTCCGCGCGCGGCTCATTGTATTTTTGTTCTTTTTTTTCGGTGAATTTTTTGGGGGATTTTTTCAGTGGTGGCGATCGGTGAGTTTTGGGCATTTGGGGGTCTTGGGGTAGCGAAAGGGACCGAATTTAAACGGCGCTTAACTGCTTATCGGTCCCAATGGGTCGATTATTTACCTTTTTAAAAAAAATAAAAGATTGCGGTGACGTAGTAGTGATACGCGTCGTTGTCTCGTTGCTGCACTCTGTCGCCCTAATTGTTTAATGTTTGCGCTTCCATGTGGGGGTGGTCGCTGATGAATGATGGTAATTGGGAGTATGGGCATTCTTCCTGAGCATACATTTAAGTTATGATGGACGGATTTCAAAGATGACCTGCCCACCTGTTCATATGCTGTTCAGTCATTTAGGATGGGTGCATTTATGTGGACTGCGATTGTAGCATGAATGAACAGAAAGGTATGAATTGAACTGTTGCTGATCGCATAAGTGTGGGAATACATTGATTTGAATCACTACCTCCTTCAAAATTAGTTTTTATGTTGATGTGTAGAAATTTGTCAGATCCCTTGTTGAAATCAGATAAACGCATAAAACTCTGGAAAAATAGAAAGGATTTGTCCAAGTGAAGTGGGAATTGCTTGGATTGGTTGGCTACCTGATTTTTAGTCTATCTGTTACTGATACTCACAGAGTTTCATCCATTAGTGATAATACTGGAAGTGGAGACAAAGAATAAGTATGATTCTTATTTAACTTCTTGCCAGCATCCATGAGAAGACTCTAGATATTTGCCCAGCTGAGAATTACATGAACTAAATTCTGTGGCCACATGCCCCAAAAAAGAAAACAACATTGTAAAGTTGCTTGTTGTAATGCCTATTTGATTGGACAGACTATGCCAAGCTTGGACTAATCACACTAGATCAGAACTAAGACACTGAACCTATTGGTTCTTTCTTACGGCTTGAACAACTGACTTTGGGTGTAAAACTTAGTTGCTAGTTGCTTTATTTGTGGAAATCTACGCATTACTGTTTTTTTGAATAATTATGTTTAAGAAAAATCAGAGAATTCTATAGCACAGCATACTCTAATTTCCTGAAAAAAGTTTACTTTTACCTGTTTTGGAATTGTTAAATTTTTGTTATGGTTGTTGAGTCTTATGTTCACTACGCATCTTTGTTCTTTGCTGCTATTTTCTTCCTTTATGTGGATAGTCAAAGCTTATACTTCTGTTTGAATAATGGGATTACTTCAGGATTCTACCTTAAAAGGCATGAACTTGGCCTTCCCAACTGTAAAGTGAGAAGATGGCTTCACGAGCAATCGCTAGGAGAAGGAAATATCTTTTCGATCATGTCCAACATGGAAGAATTGGTTTGGAGGCTGAGCCAAGAATAGCACAGCTATTTCTAGAGCTAAGCTCTGGGGATTCAAACTCTGAGAAGGGGCAATATAGTGTGAACTTAACTAAGAGGAATTTGGCAGGTCTTGCTAATGGGTTTCTTCGACGCCCAGCTCATGGGATAGCTTTTTCTTATTATGGAATTGGAAGGAATGACTTCGGTTTGCCGTTTGGAGCTAGATCTATGCTGCAGTCACTCCGTGCATCATCAACTGCAACTGCAGGACAACCTAAGTTGGATATTGGTAATGAACAAAGTGAGGATCAAAAGCAAAATACAAAGAAAAAAGAGGCATCCCCAGAAGAATGTGATCAGGCTGTGGAAGGTCTTAGCAATGCAAAAGCTAAAGCCAAAGCTAAGCATGTACCTGAATCTCTGAAGACCAGCCAATCAGTTATACAGCGCCATATGAACTGTCTTCTTAAAATGCTACCTTTTCTTTGGCTAACGATACTTATCTTTGCAGCATTAAGAAGGATGATAAGATGATTCAAGCTGAGGGTGTTGAGTCTCTTTCTGAAGAGGAGCTTCGGCAAGCCTGCCGGGAACGTGGTCTCCTAGGTTTGCTGTCAACCGAAGAGATGCGACAACAGGTTATCTCACTTAATCTGATGACGTGCACTTAATTTCTCATTCTCAGCTATTTATTATGCTGCCCATTCTTGTTTAACTCAACGACTCTTGTCTTTCCGTACCGTCGCCGTCAGGCGACCCTCTGCCACCATGGGCAGGAAGCCGGCAGCCCAGCGGCCGGCCACCTCCCACGACTACCCCATCCGGTCACTGCCGGACAGCCGTGACAGATAGATTCTAGCATTTAATAGCAACAACATATATTAGTTAACAATTCCAGATTTGCCAAGACACCTTAAGCAAGCTAACATTGGTCATTTCGAGATAGCCTTAACCTCTCGGCTAGAATTGGAACTATACTACTATGAAATGGAGTAGCCATATTCCGTCCGTTTCCATGTAGATCCTGATTTCTGTTCTTCCAAATAAGTGCCATGTTTACTTCTCCTAGGCTATTATATTTTTCTTTAACCTTTGTTAGTTGACATTTTTTATGGCCTTATTGCATGCTTGTTCAAGTCTGTGTACCGTCAAAGGACTGTTACTACAGCACTTAGCTTGCACTTCGAATTAAACACAGCTGAAGTTGGGTTACATGGGTGACAGCTTATATATGATTAAGAAACAGAAGAGAGAGAAAACTAACTGATGCTATGTAAATGCATACAACATTATGCTAGTAAGCAGTAACATCCATTGCATCTTCTTTTGCCCAGCTCCGAGACTGGTTGGATCTCTCACTAAATCATTCTGTGCCATCTTCGCTTCTCATACTTTCAAGGTAAGTTCAGTAGACATTTCCCAGTTGTCATGCTATTTCTGTTTGTGTTCTTATGTTTGAAAAATGCTGTCAGAGCTTTTACTGTATCTGGGAAAGTGAAACCTGAGGAGGCTGTTGTAGCAACAATATCTTCACTACCGGATGAAGTTGTGGATACAGTTGGGACAGTACTGCCATCTGAAGATTCTGTTTCAGAGAGGAGGAGGAAACTGGAATTCCTTGAGATGCAGGAAGAACTTATCAAGGTGATGTATACATAGGATGATCTTTTTATTAGTAGTAGATATATAATAGAACACATAGTAAAAACTAACAATGTGGTTTGTAACCTCCTATTCTTCGATGAGCCATAATATTTGGGGATATAAAGTCACAGCACTAATAATTTGATAGAGAAATTCCCTCTGTTGCGTGTGCACCTGCATATTTTTTTCTTTTTCGGGGGTGGGGGTGGAAATGGGCTTGTGCTGGCCCATAGTTGTAGAACTTATCTTTAATTATTAGTTCAAAAAATCATATTTTCTTACAGAATTAAGCCACATATTTAGTTTTAGAACTGTCTCAGATTTTGAGATGACTACTTTTGTGCACCAATGTTGCATACCCTGCTGCACCTTAGTTATATTTCATGCTTGAACCCCTAGTTAGATCTTAAGTTTAAACCTCATAAGAATGTTCATACCTTTTCATGTGGTAGATGTTCAGATGAACTTATTTTTTTAGCCTTTGTTTGGGTGATAGGGATTAAGTTTAGTCTCTAGGGATTGGTAGGGGAATTGAACTAGAACCCCTTACTGGGCATATGTCTGGCCTCTGTGTTTCCATTGAAGTTTCTCACTACATGGTCTATGCAATTTCATGGCAAGCCAGACGATATTCCATTGAGAGAACCTAAAATGAAATTGTTAGTTATAAATGAAACTTGGCAATTGGTACCCTTATCTGTATTGCTATTTGAGGAGTGCTTCCAATTTGTGTAGATTCTAATCCCAACGCTGCTGTCTTGTCTATCCTACTTCAAGATTTACACTATAATTATTGTTGATTATATTCTCTTTCACAAATCTGCTAACACAGTTTGCTCGATAATTATCCAATGTTCGCAGTAGCATTTATTTAGTTTTAACTCAATTATTTAAGTTGTTAACACAATGAAGCAACTCTGTTATTGATGCTTTTCAATCCCAAAAAACGTTCAGGAGGAAGAGAAAAAGAAGGAGAAAGAAGAAAAAGCAAAACAAGAGAAAGAAGAGAAGACAAAGCTCAAAGAACCAGATGGTGCCTCTGAAGATTTAGCTTTGAAGGAAATGACTGAACCTACTGCTAGGGAAGAAGAACTGCAAAAGGCAAAACAGTCTGATAAGGAAAAACTCTGCAATATTAGCCGAGCATTGGCAGTGCTCGCATCTGCATCCGTATGCTCCTAGTCAACCTTTTTTTTCTTTTAGTAGCTATACACATTGACAATAATTACACTGTAATTCAGTAACACTAGTATCTCCCTTTCATCTGAGCCTTTTCTAATTTCCTTGTATTTCAGTCTGTAAGCAAGGAGCGCCAAGAGTTCCTGGGCCTTGTCAACAAGGAGGTATAATGTGAAGCATGTTAGACTAACAAATACTCATGCAGCCATCTTCCATTGTATTGCATATGTAAGATGTACCCTTGAGCTTTAATAGAACTTTTGCGAATGCAGATAGAACTATATAACTCCATGCTCAAAACGGAGGGCACAGAGGGTGAAGAAGAAGCTAAGAGAGCATACATTGCTGCTAGAGAGGAGTCAGACCACCATGCCGAGGCTGCTGCCGAAGAAAAAGTCTCATCAGCACTGATTGAGAAGGTAAGAAATCCTTCCATGGACTCTATAGCCAATAGTTGAGCACTCTATTGCTAAAATCTATTTATATTTCCCATATCTTGTTGCTACTACTCTTGGATGTCTGCTGCCTAAATATCCTCGAATAGACTGAATATTATAAACAAATATCTGAAAAGTTTGAGATAAAGAGCGGAAGCTGTTGTTTGCGGACTTGTCACTCTGAATTTTAAGTCTACCTAAATTAAACATCTTTTTTTTTTGGAAATTTAAAAAATGCTGCAAGTGAAACATGCATCTGCATGCTTTTGTATCTTCAGTATGTTGTTGGCATCTATATGCTTTTTGTTGGAGTATGTGTGTGTTGGCCCATGTACTGTCTACTATATATCCCACCCTCTAGGGTTAGGGTAATACACAGAGAATCATTTGTCTTCGGCGAGTTGCTGCTGAGTTTGTGGATTTGAGCACCTCGTCGACGCTTCGACCCGCGCCCCCTCCACGGCTTCGACCACCCCGCCTTCGGCTACCTCGGCACTAAAGGGCTTTTATCGTCTCCAGTCGAAGCTTTCGCACCGGTGTTCAGACTGCGGGGGGGCTAGTCTCCATTGTTCTCCAGTCTATCCGTTTGTGTTGCTACCACTACGACTGCGGGGGGGCTTTGTCCCCAAGTGTACTTTCATTCGTTCATGTCCAGTCTTGAAACTCCGTTGTGTCGGTAGTTCAGACTGCGGGGGGGTGTTGGAGTATGTGTGTGTTGGCCCATGAGGCCTGGCCCATATATGAGGCCCATGTACTGTCTACTATATATCCCACCCTCTAGGGTTAGGGTAATACACAGAGAATCATTTCCTCCAACTCTTTTATATCCTCTTTTCTTAATATATATATTTATGATTTAGGGGTTCATTATTCACATGAATCACATATAGCTTTGGCCCTTGCTGCATTCAGGTTGATGCTATGCTTCAAGAATTAGAAAAGGAGATTGATGATGTGGACGCACAAATAGGAAACCATTGGCAACTGCTTGACAAGTAAGTCACTTGTATGTACATAGTTGTTTTACGTTGTGTGCTTTGTCAATCAGTGCATTTTGTTGTTGGTAAGTTCTTACTCATAGGGAAACTTATTTTGTTTTAAATTACTGTCAGTGGTAACTCTATTGCCTTGCATCTCACAGTTCTATGCCATCTGTTTCTGTGATTTAGTAGTGCGATAACTCATAGGTTCCTTGTTGAAGTCACTGTAAAAGCATGGTATTTCTGATCCCAATAGCAAATATATGTGAGATAGATTACTTTATCAAGCAGTCTTTCTTAATATGCCACCATTTTGCATGTTGGTCCTCAGCATTTTGAACTGATTTTACTGTGATTTGCAGGGACCATGATGGCAAGGTGACTGCTGAAGAAGTGGCGGCAGCAGCGGCCTATCTCAAGGACACAATAGGAAAGGAAGGAGTCCAAGAGCTCATCAGCAACCTTTCCAAAGACAAAGGTTCGTTCACCAATGATATCTATGTACTGTTTCATTTGCAGCATCCATACAATTTCTTGTGATTTCTGACTATTTTTCTGTACACTTACAGAAGGAAAGATCCTTGTCGAGGACATTGTGAAGCTAGCATCACAAACAGAGAACAATGAAGAGGAAGAGGAAGCACGGCAGTAGCTGGAAGAGCATTTGGAAACATCACTCTTGTTTAGATAGGTGACCTATATATATTATTTCGTCTGGCAGAAAATTCGAGATCTCAGCTACTAATGGCAGTGTGCAAATCGAAAGGCATCACAGCCATTTTTTGTGCCTCTCGGCTGACTTCGTTAGGGTGACTTCCAACTAGTAAGGTAGACTTGCTGTAAAGATGTTGGCATTCATATTGTTTGGTGCAGTGCTGTGGTTCGGGGGCGGGTAATCGCAACCAAAACATCATGGTTGCTATGGAAGTGGAAATACAGATCGGTTGGGCAGCTTTATGGTATCATCCAATCCAATCTTGAAATATTGATCGCTTACAAATTCTTAAGCAGTGGTTACTGGGTGTTTGGGTAATTTATGATCTAGGATGTTTGTGGAATATGGTTTATTGGTTTTAGCTGCTTTGCTATGCCGGTTCTGATTTGTGTGCATGTGGGGTGGACGTGGTTTCTGCAAAGCTCCACATTCATAAAGTGATCTTAACCAGTCATTGCCCATTACATGCAATTAAATTATTCCATTCTCCTTCAAAATCATCCATGGTTAAAGAATCATATTTAGCCTTATGCATTGCCTTGTTAATAGCTATGTAACAGCCCACTTAACTGCTCGGCAGCCTTGCTCATTATCTGAAACAAGCACATTCTATGATGGATTCCAGGAATAAAATTAGCTACAGCACTTTAGATGCCCCTACAATAGTCGGTGACAACTGACAATGGTCTTCGAATAGCCATTTCCCTCGAAGCCTCCGGAGAATCGCATTCGTTGACATCTGAACAAACAGCTGAACACATTAAGTTGTGGCTGTCTATAACTCACAAAAGTGAAAATAATCTTTCCCTCACTTTTTTTTACATAGATCCAAAATCGACGGTGGGCTCCTCCACATTATCCACTTGAGGCGCTGAAAGGATCTTGTGATGCCTAGAGGGGGTGAATAAGCACACTTCAAAAATCTGAAAAACTTCAGCAGCAGATATTAAGGGAGTGTTTGGTTACTTGCATGACTCTAGCCTGGCTCGCATATGTTTGAGTGCGTGCATAGTCTCATGTTTGGTTGTGTGGACGTGTCTAGCCTGGCTGAGAAGAGAATGTGTTTGGTTACCTGTATGAGTCATGTCGCATGAGATAAGATTAGAGAAAATAAGTAAAATTGTAATGCTCAGCTTATAGAGTTGTGCTTTAATGGTTTTATTTTATCATAATACATCTTAATCTTATTGAAAATATATTAATATCACTTAATATAAACTAATCATATACTAATGATGTCATTAACTGGCCTAATGGCCGACTCCCGCGAGCCAGGCCCGCTAGAAACGGCCGATTCCGGCGTTTCCCGCGAGCCAGGCCGGGGCAGTGTTGCTGCATGCAGGGAGCCAGGCCCGGACCCCTGCGCAGGCATCCAATCAACCAATGCCTGCACGTGAGGAGCCTGGCCGGGGCTGGTGCGACCAACCAAACGCCCCCTAAATGGGCCGGGTTATTCGGCGTAGTGCCGGATGATTCGGTGACCGGATCTTCTGGTACTGGGGCGGATGACCCGGCAACAGAGGAAGTTCTTAAAACAAAATTTGAAAACTATTCTAAAATAGACAATTCTACTTGAATCAAAAGATGAGTAGAGATGCTAAGAACCACCTGCAGCCAAAGATTTCACGAGCAACAATAAAAATATGTAGATCGAGCCAACACAAGCTTCTAAGGTTAGTAAAAGAGATGAACTCAATGAACACAAGAGACAAGCGATTTGTTTCCCGAAGTTCACCTTCACTAAGAAGGCTATGTCTCTGTTGAGGTACCCACAAAGGGTGGGCTTTCACGAAGTGTCACTTGCCTCATCAAATTCACGACAAAGTCAAATTGGTGCTCACTAAGAAAACTCCACAAAGGAGAGTGTAATACAAACGTTTCCAGGTGCTCCACACAAAGAGGACACTCAACGGACGACGTCTTGCCGCCACAAGTGCTTCTTGAGATGAACAAGTGAAGAACTCGCTCTAGGGCTCAACCTCACACCTCAAGAACTCTCACACACAATCCCTAGATGAAATCTTCGCAAGGATCAGCTCTAGAAGGAGTTGGGAGAGAGGAGTGAATGTTTGGAGGTGCTTTGTCTCGAGTTAGGTCAGTCGCAAATGAAGGTGGGGTGAAGGGGTATAAATACCCAAACCCCAAAATCTAACTGTTAGCTTCACAGCACGATCCCAATTGGATCATCTGGTGATGTATCGGATGACCCGACTAACACCGGATGACCAACAGTGAGTTTCGGGACTTGTGGTCGGGTCCTCCTATGCAAGCCGGATCATCCGGTATAATACCAGATCACCCGAAGATTCCTGTAACAGTGAGAGAACTCTTGTGTTCGTGTGTGAATCATGTCTCTCAAAGTGAGTTAATTCTCATGAATATCACTAGTGGCAAGCCTTGACTCAACTTTTTGTATCGGTGTTTCCTAAACTCAATTTCAAAATAAGAAAACGAAATTTAAACCTCCATTAAGCTTGAACACCACATAAGCACAATTGGGGGCCTTCCTTTGATCAACTCAATTTTCTCTTTTAATTGTTGCACACATATTTATTGAAAGCATTAATCCATCCAAATCGTGATTGTCATTAGCACCAAAATCACTTAGGGGCCTAGATGCACTTTCAGGCGCCCCTCCCTCATCCCTCCTGCCCGCCGCGCACTCCTCCTCTTCGGCGTTGGCAAGGCCCTCCATCGCTGTTCCTCCCTCCTTCCTTCACCCCCGTCGTCCTCTCCGTCTCTGACAGCTGGCGTCGTCGGAGTCACCACTGCCACCGCCGCCATCAGCTACGTCGCCCCGCCCAATCAACCTCCACCACCGCTCCCTGTTTCCATGCCTCATCGCCCCTTGACCGTACCGCCACCTCCATTGTGTTGGCCCTCCCTACGGCGTCAACGAGTTTCCAACCCCAACAACCCTAATCCTGAACCCCTAATTACTCGCTCTAATCTCGCAAGAACCCTAACCTTAGTAACCCAAACCCCTAATCTCAACGGAGTTGGAGAAAAGAGGGAAACTGTCGTGCAGATGGGGAGGAAGAAAAGTTCAAGTGAGGATGGATTTCAAATCATTCATGTGGCTTTAGCTTTTGCCATTAAAGGAAACCAAGTGCAAGCTAGGGATCAAAAGCTCCAACTGATGACCAATTTCCGATTACCTTAGGAACAATTGGAAACGTAAGGGAGACTTGGGCGGCGGCAACGACATACCAGCTAGCAGTACTTTTCTTTCAGAACAAACCAACCACTAACCAACGTTACTTTTATCTCGGAACAAACCAGCAACCAATCACCAACCAAACGAGCTGGGCCGATTGTTTGTAGCGGGAGGCAGAGACCAGAGGTCAAAGAAGGGAAAGGATAGGAATAAGATCAGAATCGGGAGTAAGCACGGTGGAAGCGGCAAGGGTTACGTGCAAAAACACCGTGGAGCGCCTATTTGCAATTCAAATTCTCTTTTCTTGAGGTACAAATATTTATTTTGAAACGGAGGGAGAAAAAACAACGTGTTTTTACTGTAGAATGCTGGACGGAGAAGTTGGATTTGACCCGACCCGTCCATGCATTGGATCGAGCTCGGATTAAAATATTGCCTGACCCACGAGAGGACGTAGCAGCAAGCAGTTCTCCATTTCCGTTGTGTTGAGAAGAGGGGCCCAACACCGGCCCGGTCCATTTTCCGCCGGTCTACCGTCCGTCGTGAGACACCACCAATTTCTGTGTCTCGCTCTCCGCTGCCTGCCTGTGTCACCGTTCTCTCTTCTTCTCTTCTCCTGTGTCTTTAAAGCCCGAGCCCCCCTCTCCTCTCCACCTCCGTCTCCGCCTCCTCTCTCCCTCTCTACACTCCAACCCACCACCGCCCTGCGGCCGGGTCTCGCCCTCACCGTACTCTCCCCTCACTCTCCACCGCCGCGCGCTGCTCCGTGTTCCTCCCTCCCGCAAATCGTCGCTGAATCTCGCCGCTCTTCCCGTCTGGTTTAGATTCTCTCGCTCCCGGCCGGGGGCGCGTCCGTTTCTCGTCCGAGAGGCCGGGGGGCTCCGCGTGCCCGGAGCTTGGGGGAGGTGCCACCGTCCCGGCGTGCATGGAGCCGAAGGTTTGTCCGGCTGCCCTGCTCCCTCTAATCTCGCATTCGTTCGTGCTCTCGCTCGGGGGGACCGCGCTGCTCTCGTTTGGTGGCGCGTCGCGCGGTTCCTTGTTTTGCGATGGGGTGGTTGCGGAGGACGTGCTCCTCGGTCCGGCTATGGGGATTTCGTCCGTGATCACGCGACCCCGGGGTGTTTCGATAGGCTCGTATCCGTGCTTCGTACCCGTGGGCGGGCGTTCTTGGCTGCTGGCTCGGGCGTGGATTTGGTCGGCGCGGCCACGCGCCTTTGCTTGTCTGCTCCGTTCGGGGTTTGGTCGTCGGTTGCTTTTTTCCCCACGGTGCCTACTATATGCGTGGTCGCGGGTTGGATTGGGTGGTGCGGTGCTTGACCTGAGATAGATTCCCAGGATGCAATTGGTGGCTCGGAGTCTGTGGAATTACTTGACTTGCTAGGCCTGGTGGCTCTGTTTGTGCCTGTATGTGTCATGTAGTCGTGTGGAGACATGGCCAGCGAGAGTTGGGCAGCGTGTTGGTTGATAGGTTCTGCTTATGATGGTGCAGTGCTCTGCTTGATGCTGATAAATAATTTGCACTGATTGTGAGTGGATTATTTCCATCAAGATGAGTCTCTTGTTCTTTTGCAAGGCATTTTATACTTGCGAGTTATGTCCGTCGATGGCCCCTCTTTGATGAAGCTTATACATGATAGGCATTGACTTCATTTCCTGCCTGCAAGTGCAAGTGTTGCCTGTATTTTGGTGTGATGCAATGTTTCTGTAGGAACCTGATCATTTCGATGACGCTAGTTACCGTGGAATTTGTTCCTTAACTAGCATCTTTCGCATGGCTGGAAATCTTATAGCATTGTGCTGTTGTCAGTTTGTGTCACAGCAAGATTTCAACTAATTCGTTTAGCCAGGAAAGTCAATTCGTTGCCTCAAAACATTAACCTCCCCCTCTTAATCTTGCATTTGAGATATTCTGTGAGGTTCTAGTCATCACAGATGCTTGAATAGGATTAGTTAGGCATAGTTGCATCAGTCATCCCATGTAGTAATGCTGGTACTGTTATATCTCTACTTCGTCTGCTCATTGTCACTGCAAAAAGGTAAGTAACCAATCACTGTAGGTTATTTTCTTGTTTCATATAACACATTTCAATTCTACAGTGATTATGCACCATAGGGATGCATATAAGCTAATAAGAATTCTGGAAAGAGGAAGAAGTTTCTCATGTGTACTCTTCTGGTTTTTCTGAAATACATGACCAACTTCGTTATTTGTACTGATAATACACATGTTCTTGCATTGTTTTAATGACTCTTCACAATTGCTTTTCTTTTGTTCCAATCATGATAGATGGAGTCGGAGTCTCCCAATCTTGAAGACACTGGTGACCACCAACCTTCTTCAGAAGCTTCCCTTGCTTCGGATGTGATATACGATGACTCTCCAGTACCTCCATGCATTGGAAGTGCGCACCAGGCAGAAATCCCCAATATGCTTACAGAGGATGAGCGCCGTGAGCTCATGGCCAGTTCACTCAACGGCTCCATATCACATGGCTATGGTTACCCTATTATGGTTGGGTTAGCTCTACCAATTATGTGGGCAAGCGAAGTCAATAAGAAGGAAGATGAATTATCGATGCAAAATTTTCCAGAATCCACAGCAAGAGGCAGCAGCAGCAGCAGCGGAGATGTGCAAAGTCAGGTGACCTCAACTTGTCCAATCAACAATAACACAAGCAAATGTGATCCAACTTTCCAGGATCAACATACAGTGGTGCCTGCAGTTCAAACTGAATGTGACGCTAATCAAGCACATGATGATAAAATGGCTCCTTGCCCCACTCAAGAAGGCTTGAGCGTCACCAGTTCTCCAATGATGAAGCAGATAGGAACCAAGCAATTAAATCCGCTGCCTCATTCACCCCTTGCCCTTTGGTCTGATCTTGAGGCAGAGCTGTTTCTTCTTGGGCTTTACATATTTGGCAAAAATCTCAACCTACTGAGCAGGTTTCTGGGTACTAAGACCCTTGGCGACGTGCTTTCATTTTACTATGGGAAGTTCTACAAAAGGGATGCATATAAAAGATGGTCGGACTGTAGAAAGGCAAAAACCAGAAAATGCATTCTTGGAGAGCGCATTTTTCAAGGATGGCGACAGCAGGAGCTAATATCACGTCTGAAATCTAAAATCCCTAAAGAAGATCACAGTTCATTGGTTGAGGTATGTTGCACTAGTACTGGCAAAAAAAAGTTTGATTCTTTTGTCATTTCTTTGTTGTTCACTGATTAATTTGACAGTAAAATAGTTGAATATGAAATTATCTCATGATATTTCAAGATTAAAAATATTCTCTCGATCTTGTCAGTCTGACCCTCGGTATATAATTTATTTTTTCTCCGTAGTTTTTCTTCTTGTCTGACATCCTAAACATTCCTGTTCTATAAAATGCAATATTTGCCTATTTCATTTCTCCCAGTAACACTTCACATTTGATTTGCACCATTTTATATTTTTTGATTTCTGGTTCCTTCATTGCTCTACCTCTCCTTGCCCGATGAGGCGAGCGGAGCTGAGAATCAAAAGTCATCCTTAATCTCATAGTAATCAATATACGGAAGGTTTTCCAGGCATATTTGATCAATCGTCCTCAATAGAAAATTTTACTGCCTTCATATCTTCCATATACTTTCAAGGACTTACATGCTTATGACTATAACGTCAGACGGTGAAAGATGAAGCCATTGCAGGCGTGTATTTGACCATTGTAATTTCTCTGTTTCGATCTCATTTTTTGTGAAAAAGTCCAGGATGATCATACAACTGTCTTTTTTTCAATTAAAAGTTACAACTGTATACTATCCAAGCACACTTTATTTTCCTAGTTTAATTCCTCAGAATTGTCACTAACCTGCATGCTTCAGATATTTGCTGACATCCCACTATTATGCATTGTCATTGATTTCTTTTGCTCTCACATGGTGCAGGTTTTCAAATCTTTCAGTGACAGTCAAACATCTTTGAATGAATTTGTCTTCGCTCTGAAATCCATTGTTGGGACAGAAGTCTTTGTGGAGGCGGTCGGGGTTGGTAAAGGGAAGCATGATCTGACTGGATTTATTATGGACCAATCTAAACCCAATCAAGCTCTCACTGTTCATAGTGATTTGCCGACAGGCAAAGATTGTTCGTCACTTGCTTCAGAAGATATAATTAAGTTCTTAACTGGTGATTTCAGAAGAAGTAAGACAAGATCAAATGATATTTTCTGGGAAGCTGTTTGGCCCCGTTTGCTTGCAAAAGGCTGGCACTCAGAACAGCCAAAAGATGTCAGCACAACTAAAAATTGCCTTGTATTTCTCATGCCGGGTATAAAGAAGTTCTCGAGAAGTAAACTCACTAAAGGCACCCATTATTTTGATTCTGTGAGCGATGTACTAAAAAAGGTGGCAGCAGATCCCGTTCTTCTTGAGTTGGAGGCTAATGGGGTAGACCATAGTTTAACTGCTGAGAAAAATGGCAGTGTCACAGATATGAAGCTTAACCAAGACAGTCCTTTAGATGGATATCAGGATCTTCCTAAGTTCACAATAATTGATACTAGCTTAGTCGAAGGGGAAGAACCCTTCAATGTGCGGGAGCTGAGGAATTTACCTGCAGATGCAAATATTAGTTTTGTCCTTTCACACCATGCATCTAATATGGTGAACTACAGTTCCTCTGAGGAGGAAGATGCCAGTGATAGATTATCAGATGACCAGGAAGATCGTGGACGAGTTACAGCTGAGGTCATGGAAGAAAGGGTTTCAGTGGGTTCATTGCAAAACATGGTGACCGCTAATGGACATTCTTCTAATGGCAGTGGCGATAAGATTTATTTGACAGGCATCTCTGGCATCAAATCAAAACCTGAAAAGCGCAAGTATTTGTCTCCAGTGTCAAAGCGGAGAAGATTAAGTACCTGTAGTAATGATCAGAGCAGCCGGCGCAGCTTTTCATTCTCGAAAGGTGGTGGTTTGGAGAAAGAGAAAAACAAGCCACTATCAACTTCAAAACTAGCTGCTGTTGATGCTGGTGACGCTTTCCAGACCAAAACAATCGCACGCTGTTCTACAAAGGAGAAGCCATCTAAGCAGAAAACAGATGCTCCGAACTCTGTTACCAGTGATGGGCAAAATGAGAGAATGGTTATGGAGAACTTAATTGAGGACAGGTCATTTGAGCATAAGGCTGACCCAGTGGCTGAAATTCAGCCAAAGATCACCGCTGATGAGACTACCAAAGAAAGAGCTCATGTTAGTGGTTCGATTAACTTGAATAAGCTCGAGGCACCACATGTTGCTAAGGAAAGGGGAAGTATTAGTGCCACGTCATCAGAAAATCAGAGTGGCATGAAGGCTGATGAAGCTCCCTCCATTTCAAACAGCAGCATAGCTCGTGATCCTGCCGAGGCAACTGGAGGACCTGTTGCCCAGCAACCTGAGCCTGCTTTGGAGGCAAATCCCCGGAGGCACGGAACCAGAAACAGGCCTCCCACCGCAAGAGCTCTAGAAGCTGTTGCTTTCGGGCTACTTGGAAGTGGGAAGCGGAAGGGTGACCCCAAGAACATGGCAAGGAGCCGGCCTTCTCAGCGAGCTCGCAAAGCCACCAAAGATCCAGTTCCTACAGCTTCCGGTGGTGACACAGAGTCCAGCGTGGATGCGGAAGCGCATCCGTGAGCTGATTTCGTGCACGTTCATCGGCATGCGCAAGCAATCAAGCGTGCCAAGTCGATGTTCAAGCAACCAGACGAGGACTTCAGGTAAAACCATCTTCAGTTGCGGGCTGCTGCTGCATCATACCACCGTCTGATGTTTACCATGCAGGAGGGTGCCTGAAGAAGAGTGTGCATCGGTCACCTTTCGTGCTGAGACCCATAGTTTTTCTTTTTCAGTTGATAGAGAGACATAGAGTCGTGCTGCCCGTCAAGGCTTGCAAAACCAACTTGTACTGGAGAGACGGAAGGGGAGATGCCAAATTGGCGAATTAGGTTACGTGCTGTACCGGGATTAATCTTTTGGTACATCAACGTTCTGTTGGGCGTTCATCTGAGTGCGTTCGGCGGCTTCAATAGTAACACCAGTACAAGACATGTAGTTGAATGTCATTTGAAAAGGATCGTGCATTGTCTGGCAGGGGCGCAGGGCTCGTCCCAGGATCCCTTCAAAATTTTCCTCATTTTAGCATTGCAAGCTGCCCATCTGCAAGACCCTGAACTGACATTTCTTATGTTCACCAAGACACCAGAGACATCAAATGAAAGAAAAAGCTCCGGAACAAGATTTACTAGAGCGTGCAGCGCGCCTCGAGCGTTCTATATTTTTGCTTCAGCTTGCAGCTTAAGTCTGGTATATCGGTTTTCGGTGAAGGACACTAAATGAACTTACTGGATTTTAATTGATAATGCTTCTGAGATGTGGATGCTGAAGGTCAAAAAACAAGAGCATGCAACACATCCAAATAGTATTATCCCCATGATTATTGTTCAAACAAACAGGGAAAATCATTTAAAAAGATGAGCAGACACTTGAAGCCACTACACATGTGGCCCATGCATAACGAACATTGTTATTTGCTGCATTTTAGCAATGGGAATAACCAGGTACTGAACCAACAAGAAAAATTCAAAAAAGGGGTTCATACACAACATATTTATCAGAGAAGCAACATTGTTCACTAACCACCAGCAGCTGATAGGGCCTACAGTCAACCTAAGTACATAACCAAGCTCGAAGGCTCCAGAAAAATAATTCCACACTTGACAGAGCTTCAAAAGCAGTAGATGATGCCATGAACACAGTGATGCCGGCATACTGTAGAAAAAGAGTGGAATCATCACCGAATATAAACCAATTGTAATAGGCCTAAAGACACAATCAAACACTGAATGTAGCTAAGAATTTAAAGAAAAATATTTGGAACAGGAGATCCAGATTATCATTGCCGAGCTAGGTTCCTGGCTTTGAAGCGCTGTCCATGTCCTTGCAGCACTGGCTGCTCCATTTAAATTTGCATCCCATGGTTCAAAAATACCCACTAGAACTCATGAAGCAAAGTGCTTGCAGTATATTGCGTGGTAAACCAGTGGCTGACCTTTTAGAAACAAAATGCTCAGCATGAAAAATTCAAAAATCAAAACAACTTAAATTACCATCGCACTGGGAAAAAAATCTTTCAGATTAATATGATAAACCTGACTATAGAAACTAATATGGAATACATGGTTAATTCAATCCATTTACTTCAAAAAAATGAAGCACGGTAAAATTGTACTGTTTCAACAAGTTTGTAGCATAACGGTAGTGTAAAGCGCTCCTCTCACACCGATGTACCACGGGCAGTACCAAGTGCTAAACTCACTCTTTTTTTCAAATATGATTAACCATCAGATGCATGTACCAGTTACCAGCATACAACATCAACATCACCTGTTAATTTTAATCCAAGTCAGCATTAACTTTGCCATGGTTTCAAAAAAGATCTTAATGGTATCTTTAAAAACAACAGCACGGAAGGCTTCATCTTCCATGAGAATCCAATTACAGGATGCAGTGGGCTAATCAATAATAAAGATAAGTCATGTTTTGGTAAAAGGCAATAAAGCTTATTTCAGTAAAAAGGCAATCAGAAAATAAATTTTGACAACAAATTACAATATAGTCCTTAAATTGAACATCGAGTCCTTGAGAGCAATCATTGAGAAACAACAGTATAGTCAACAAAACTCAGCCTAATTGAATATTCAATGTAAAGAGCTATAGAATCCCAAGTTCTGAAGAATCTCTAGAAGGAAATACTTAGCTAGAAATGGTTACCTTCTTAATTCCAGCAGCCAAGAATTTCACTGATTCGTAGATGGTCGAGCTAGGCCGGATACTATAAATTTCTTGGATATGAATGGGAAAAAACATCTGGCTGTTTAAACTTTAAGAAACATGAAAGCAATATCAGTTTAGAGATTGATTGAAAAAAATCGAGTTCTATGTCACTATGAATACTTACCAGATTTCATTAGTCATTATGTAATCAAGGATAACATGGGGCAAGTGAAGCTTCCAAAAGTATTATTAAAAAAAAAGCTTCCAATAGTATATATTGCTGAATTGATGCACTCTTTTCCCACTGTTTGCACCAAGTAGACCTCATTCAAAAAAATAATGCACACAGTGACTTCAAGTTGGTAAAGGATCTAGATTTCTGACCATGCTAATTAATGACTTACATGCATGACTTTATAATGAAAAGGAATACGGGGGGCAAAAGAAGCTACCTGACTGGTACTGAATAAGAGATAGTTATAAAGCAGCCATTGTCTAGTTGGGATCAAAAAGTGTGCAAAAGTTTTATACAGCATGAGAATCTCAGGGGGCATGCCAACTAAAAATAATAATTACCAATTAATGGGGCGAATCAAAGTTTAGCACTGCACTACTGGAGCACAAACACAACATACACAATTCTCGGTAAGCCAAAGTGACCTATTGGAATCTTATATAAGTTTTTTTTGTCCCATTTAGGAATGTAAATACAAGAGAGGGGAAAATTGAACTACTCTTTCACAGATAAACTCTATCCTGCATAAAACCGCCTAAAACGTATAGACTTTTAAAACTGAAGCCAGTAGCACTAAAACATCGCAGTGCAAAACATCAACTCTGAAGACTTCTAAAGCTGTGCCCTGCATCCATTTAGACTGGCTTCTAAAACTGCGTGCATAACATTGGACAGATTATCAGAATTTAAGATTCTAACTAAAGACGCTCCCTGCATTCATTTAGGCACTCCACTATTTTTTTTTGGGAAAAGTCTATTTTTCAACCTCCAACTATTGCACAAGTCTGATTTTCAACCTGCAACTACAAAACCGGACAAAGAGGGCCATTGAACTGTCAAAACCGGACAATTTTGGCCCTTTGGGTGGTTTTGAAGAGTGGTTTTGCATTTATAAAAATTTTAAAAGTCTAGATTTAATGCAAAAATTCATAACTATTTCATTTCAAATCAGAAAAATATCAAATCAGTGCCAAATTTTTTCTAAAAATGTAACCTATCTATTGCTATTCTATTTGTCATTATTTGAAACTTAGTTGTCTGTGTTCCTTGTATTTTATTACAAGCAATAAAATACTAGAATAGCAACAAATATTATGTAAATAACACTAAATAGAGTACCAACAAATGGCCTACATTTTCAGAAAACTGTTGGTATCAGCTTCATTTTTTTAAAGATTTGAAACGAATTAGTTATGGATTTTGACCAAATAAAAAAGAACTGAAATTTCTAGAAAATGCAAAACCACCGTCAAAACCACTCTAAGGGCCAAATTTGCCCGGTTTTAACAGTTCGATGGCCCTTTTTGTCCGGTTTCGTAGTTGAAGGTTGAAAATCAGACTTCTGTTATAGTTGGAGGTTGAAAATTAGACTTTTCCCTTTTTTTTTACCACAACTCTATGTTATGAGCCAACCATACAAAGACTTGAGCAGGCCATACTATTTACCCAAAACTGCCACAGTGCCACACTACAATCTACTCCAATCAAGGAACATTGCATTATGATTCGCAAAAAAAAAAGGAACATTGCATCATGGAAATTCTAAATGCAGCACTGAAATTTCTTGCACCACTATTCATGTTAGCATCAATAATTGAGTACTTATAATATGCATAATTTCATTGTGAGCTCAAGAGCCTACTTTGTCGATGCGATTACTCCAATTTTCTGAAGGTCAAATGCAGACCCTGTGTGCATATCTCTAGACCAGCAAGAGAAAAACAATTGTAAGTTGTGTCACCTGTTCATCTCCGTCCACGTTAGCAATTAGCCATGGAATGTTGATATCTCCTCTCATCTCTTTCTCTAGCATGGATAGGATTAACCAGGCCACACTCAGACATTTCGTCGAGCATCTCATGAGCACCGCGAGCTCCGTCAGCGCCGCCTCAACCCGTCGTCCTTGTCGGCCGCGAGCTCTGTCCTTGTGGCGCTGCTGTCCGTTGAATCCCGTCGTACCACCTTGCCACCACCTCCCAGCTGCATGTGCCACCTGAGCATGTCCCGGCGCACCTTCGCGGAGCCCTGACCTCCGCCGTCGCCGTCGTCGTGGGCTCATGGCCTGCCACGACGATGTCTTCCTGAAGTGCTGCGACCATCTTCGGCAAGCACCACTACCATTTGGGAAGCCATGATGGTGAACGAGGAGGGTACTTGCTGGGGAGTGGGGACTTTCAACTGGTCCGACGACCTCTGCCAGATTGCCACTGCTCAAGTGGGCACGTGGCGCGTTTATGACACGCTCTTTAAAGCACCGACGCCGACGCGTTGGTGATCTGGATGGAGTGGAATAGTGGATCATGGCGAGAGTAGTGCTGCACCGTGACGACGGGCACTGGCGGCCACCTCGTCCCCGCCGGCGCTACGGCGACGGTGAACATATATGTGGGTCCTGAGTACATGATGCCCAACCCTCTGGCTGCATCTGCGCTCAGCCAGAGACAGTTCCGTCCCGAGCACTTCCATGAGGAAGGTGTGAGCAATAGCATGCTCGAGATTCGAGAGCAACCTTCTCCTTCAAAATGTCCGCGCCGCCAATGGCCGTCGCTCGCCAGAGTTGGACTTAATCGTTGATCCTTCACCGACATGTACATAGTTTAGTGTGTTTTGGCCTATGCTTAGCGTGTCAGTGCACGTTCCGTGCACGTTCTGAGCTCGTGCTCGCCATGCCGGGCGCGTTCCGCGTCTGTGGGACGGCGTGTGGTGTTCGTGGTGGTCACGGGATGGCGTGATCCAGTAGAAACGTGGGCATCACACGTTCTAGGTAGTTAGTTGGTTTTAGTTTGTATAAATACTTCAGCTAATGCACCAAAACGCTGCTAATTGAGGCGGCACCGAAATTCCCATGTTTTTGCTCTGTTTCTTAAGTGCCTCATCGCCGCCGACGTCCTGGTGGTGAGCACTGTCCGTTCCGGCCATCTCCAGGCGTTCCCGGCGGGTGAACGCCGACAGCCTGCAACCACGCCCTTTCACCACAGCCACGCTCAGTCGGCAGCGCTACCATCACCGCTTGCCCGAGCTCGGCCCGCGTGCGCTCAGTCGCTCTCTCGAGCTTGAATGCGACGTGAAGGCTGCAAATGCCTCGAAGTGTCCCGAGCACTTCCATAGTTCCATAAGGTTTGAGCTTGAATTCCTCAAACGCCCTTGATTATCCAAATCTACTAAGTACAAGAAGTAAGGATTCTTGTTCTGCACGTGCCCAAAAAAAACTTCTTGATGTAGTACTCAATTACTCATCAGTCATCATCCCCTTCCCCAAATTTAAGTCTTACTATATCGGTAAAGTTCCTTTATTCTTGGCATGTCTTAGCTTCTTGTAACAATTAGTGAGCGCCACAGATGACTGGTTAAGTGGATGATTGTGCTCAAGCTTAGCATCATCAGTATATCGCGGCAAACCCTACCCTTATGACTTATGAGCACATCTCTTAGCTTCTTGTAACAATTAGTGAGCGCCACGGATGACTGGTTAAGTGGATGATTGTGCTCATGCTTAGCATCATCAGTATGTCACGGCAAACCCTACCACGACTTATGAGCACATCTCTTAGCTTCTTGTAACAATTAGTGAGCGCCACGGATGACTGGTTAAGTGGATGATTGTGCTCAAACTTAGCATCATCATTATGTGACAAACCCTACCCTTATGAGCACCTGACAGATCTGGAGATTTCCGAAGTCACCATTGATGTCTCGTTGTCGACAGGAACGCCGTTTACCACTTAACGCACAACGTCGGTAAATCCTGAAAAAATTCAAGGAAAAAAACGAGCACCAAGATTTGAACTATAGGATAGCTCCCACTAGACCGTCCTACCATTAAACACAAATCTTGCGGCTAGAAAACTGTGTGACTGTAGGTAGAACTTAACGGGCAGATTTTTCAACCCCAAGAGTTTTCGGGCCCTATTCTCTCTTTCCTTTCCTCTCACCATTGGCACATTGGGCCATAATCCAGATCGAAGCCTCCCCGAATGAAACAAACGTAGTAGGTAGTACTCCGTACTCATAACGGACACGAATCTGACTATTTGAGCTTGGTTACATATATACTCGTACGCTCGTGACCAAGCCGACGCGGCACGACACGACACGACCAGCCCTAGCGTTTTTATCTTCCGTTCGCCTAGGTCTTGCGAGGGAACGAGATTTTGGAGTTTGGACTCTGGACTTCGGCGAACGGTCGGACGGAGGGAGGCATGATGCACACATCGCCGCCTCCACCAGATGAGATCGATGGGGAGTCGAAGGAGAGGGAGCGGCTCGCGCTGGAGATTCTGGAGGAGATGATAGGGCCTGATCCACACATCACCTTGCTCCAGCCCGCGGCGCAAGAGGAGGGAGCCGGCGGGGAGGCTCCGAGCAGTAGTGCCAAGCCGGCGCCGGCGCCGGCGGAACAGCAGGCGGAGAAGCAGCAGGGGAAGCGGCCGGCGGCCCAACCGGACGAGCCGCCGGAGGACGCGACGAGGCCGGCGGCGAAGAGGCGGTTAACCCGCATGCCGATGACGAAGGATCAGATCGACGGTCTGAGGGTGTTCGCGGCGAAGAAAGAGCTCAGCATCATCGCCAATGGTAGCTACAAGATGGGCTGCCGCATGATAAAAGATCCATCTCGGCGTAAGCTGGCGGAGGCGATGTTCCTCGACACCATCAAGGCCATCAAGCAGAGGGCCGCCGATTTTATCAAGGAGTACGATGCCAAGGGCTACGTCGAAGAACCGGACGGCGAGCACTGCCTTGAGCGGTTCGTGAGGTAGCAAGGACGATCAGCAGATGAGAAGAATGAATTGATGCAACCAACCAATAATCTCTGCGATCGTGTTTGTTTATGCATGAGTATAGTATATGTGTCTGAACCGGCTGTTTGCCTGTCATCGTTAAGTTTTTGATATGCCTGTGTTGTGTGTCCACTATTCTGATCGTTTTCTATAAATACTAGTGATCGAACTGATCCTAAAGGGAATCCTTATCGTTAGCAGCAGCTTAATTTTCAGATCTGGATTTGGATTTGTGCTCTCTTCTCAAGATGCATGTTGCACTATTGTTAATTTCCAGTCTTCTATATGAAGACTTTTCTAGTGTGCTATATATATGAAAAATATCATGTGTGTGTGTGTGTTGTGGGTATTTACCATACTTTCAGATTTAGCACTCTCATCCGAATGATGAAAAGTTGGCAAGACATACTTCATCAGATAGCAATAGCCGAAAAATTGTTCCGTAGTACTTTCGTAGCAATAGCATGCAGTTTTAGTTTTGTATGTATGTACTTTCGTGTCAAATGGTGCTTGTATAAATACAACTGCAACTGTTTTACCATCTCCCTGTTGTCATATGCGTCATTTGGTTGATTGTAAATTGTAGCAACAAAACTGATCCGAGTGTACTAGAAAGATAATTTGAAGTTCTTTAATTTGTGGATGAGAGTTGATAACAAGATTCTTACCTTGAGTACCTGCGTGTACAATCAGTAGTGCTCTGTTGATATTCTCCACAACACTGTGCTTTTATCCAAGTGATGAATCACACTTACAAATTGGCAAATATAAGTACGATGAGGATATATGTGCCGTAATCTACAAAGCCGAATCGCAAGTAAACTACTACTTGACACGCCCAGTCGGGCCGCATAGCCGGCGTCATCGAGCTCAAGCTGTCGATCGAGTATTATTGCTGCCCCATGCATGTGGCGTGCGACACCCAGCGTGGCCACCGTCCGGTCCCTGTGCTGCATGATGTTGACGTGCCGCGATCGCGCAGGCGACGCCGATGGCGCCCGTGATGGACGCACAGCAGCAGTGTCAGGAAAAGGTTTTAGCCGGCAGAAGCCCGACCGTGCCGGAGGAGAACGTCACGCGAATATCGCTAGCACATTCCTGATTCTGTCTCATCATACGCTTGAAAATAGCAAATGATATCGTGTGTTGTCAGGGGCCGGAGCCAGCCAACGAAGTCATCGGTGTCAGCTTCATAGATAAGCAGCTTGGAACTGTGTTTTCACACTATTTTTTTGCAGGAAATCGTCTACATCCGCCCCTCGTTGTGTACATCCTAATAATTAGATTTATCATATTTCATCCTAATTAAATGATGAAAGTTGGGAAGACAAACTTCATACGGCAATAACGTGCTATTTCAGTTTTGAACGGGCTTTCATGTCAAACGGTACTTGCAAATAGAACTGAAATTATACTCTGCCCATGACTGATGACACTTATTTGGTTGACTATAAATTATGCAATAAAACTGATCTAAGAGTAGCATAAAGATAATTTAAGTTCTTTTATGGATGACCAGAGATGGTTACCTTCGAGTAATCTTGCCCCTGTTGATGCATATATTTACCAAGTACCTAAAACAAAACTGCAAAGATAATAAGAACCAAAAGCCACTTAACATTTCTGTAACCATTACATGCCTTGCACTAGTTGACTTGTACTATAGTACTCCCTCCATCTCAGGATACAAGACACGGTCAAACTTGGCACGGTCACCAATACTAACATTTGACTCTTAATATCTCGCAGAAAATAATTCTTATAATAACAAAATTATAATCATATGAAAATATATTTAACACAAATTCAATGATATTATTTTTGCAAGACAATAATTGTGCAAAACTATTACTAGTAGGTTAAACGTTTCAAGGATTTAATCTTGATTTATGTGCGCGCCTTATATTTTGAGACGGATGGAGTAATGGTAAAATGTTTGATATGTGAGGTGGAGTGGTGGGAGGAGTGGAAGCATTTGCACTTAGATCTAAGATACTCTCTCCATCCCAAATTACTAGCCATTTTAGTTTTTTAGATACATTCCTTTTGTAATGTATCTAGAAAAAACAAGTATATATCTAGATGCATAACAAAAAAGATTGTAGCTAGAAAAACTAAAACAACTAATAATTTTGAACAGAGAGGGTACTTATTTTTTGCACACATATTATTTTATTATATGTTGAACCACGGCGTTCAGCGTGATGGATTGTTTCCAGGAGAATGTGAAGCAAATGATGAAAGGAAATCATCTTGTTCTTATGTTACAATTGCATGTTATCGGCAATCATAAATGATCTAGACAAGGCATAAATGTCTAATGGGATAAATCGTGAGTTGAATGTTCCAACGATGGTTATTATTTTATTCCATCTCACACATCGTTTTGAAGTTATTAAGTTGCTAGATGTTTTAAAATCATGATTGTCAATGGGAGGGCACATGCAAAGGTGCAAAAATTATTTATTTGTAGTTTCCATGCTCTACATCTCCGATTTGTTTAACCCTAACTGCCTCATTTTAACTTCTATTTTAGGCGTTCTAATTTGTTGGCATTGACGAGATCAACTATGCTGGAAGGCATGGACTAAATAGCAAATAATCCATGCATTGTAATAACATTTCAAAGTTCATCAATTGCGTGTGTGTGTGGGGGGGGGGGCACATTCCCCACCCATGCACGAGGTTCCCACATGAACTTTATTGATGGTTCTTTGAAAGATGTAAGGTACCAATATGGTGCAACTAAAAGAAGTATGTTTGTGCAGTTTTTATAAAAAAATTCAACTCATTGGAATAAGAGGAACGCGGTTTTGTACCTCCTTGATCATCTTGGCTTATGTCACCTCATAAAATTGTTCCATATATACGTCAGCGATGATATGACAAATGAAAACCTCTTCACGGTATGTTTCCAAACAACCTGCATAATTAAATGACTTTTTGACATGATTTGCCTAATATGTTGCTTATTTCAGGTTCTTTTTGACAGAAATACTAAAGTTGGTATCCTTGTCTCAAAGGTTAGCAGGGAACTGCCATTTACTCACTAAAGAACACATTTCATGCAGTGATTTTTCTAATCCACACCTATGTATTTATAACCCTTATATCGTCTTCAAAACTCACTCATGGGGTCCTAGAGATGGTGGTGGAAGTGAAAAATAAATAATAAATCACTAGTTTAACTGTAAAGCAGTTTCATAGCAAGAGCATAGGGGCAGTGCCCCCCACCCAAGTAAACCCAAAAAAAAGAAAGAAAGGAAACTTTTCATCAAAAATCTCAACAATTCAATATTTGCCCCCCCCCCCCCCCCCCAAAGAAACAAATTTGGTGTCGAGTAGCCAAAATTTGGCTTGGCTTGCCATTTAGCTAGTCTCTTGGAGATGCTCTTAGACATTGGTTATGATTATTTTTCTCTTCTTGTGTAAGCTTTCTCCCTTCACTTTTTTTATCAGCTAGCTATAGATCTTGTAAGATTTTGGTTGTGTGCGTTTAACGCAGAGGATGGATACATTTCCATTTTCTAAAAAAGGTATTTGAAAAGTGTGGCATTTGTAAAATCATTGTGGACGGGAAAGTAATTATATTTTCTACTCATTGTTTTCCTTTTCTTTTCTTTTTGACAATTAGCTATCATAGTTCTAGGGCTTGAATGGATGGATGGGCAAGTTAAATAAATTTACACTTGATCATTGATTTTGTTGTTCATTGTCTTATTAATTGGAGAAAATTTACACTTTACGAAAAAATGCATTTGTGGAAGAAACGAGGTTATTAGATTCAATGAAGGTTTACACAATGTAAAAGAGTGATCCGTTGAAGAATTACTTATTTGACATCAGAAGATGACTAAATTTCCCATTTGACACCCAAAAAAATCCTTCCCTATAAATACTTTGAAGTGGCATGTGAAAAGATGAATTTGCCCCTGGAATCATCATGAAGCATTTCTGCACTCACATTCCTTCGTTGCCACTGTAGAGGTCGTCCAAAGCATGTTCCACTCCTGTCATTACACCAACGTACCGAGTACTACCAATTTATCTTCTCATCTCTTTTTCAAAGGAAGAAGACTATTTTTGACCATTGAACTCGCCCGAGTTTGGACCTCTTCTTTTTTTAACTGAGCAACATTTTATTTCCTTCCTTGTGAAATTGAGCAGCATTCTTAGGGTGATAGCAATTAGTATTGCCAAGCAAATTAATTTTCAGCAAATAATTTTCTTTGGGAAAAAGTTCAAAAGAGACCGCAGCAACGCTGCACATTCGCATGCGAAAAAGATCATATGCGCGCATCAAAGAGAAGAATTTCATCACGCAAAAAAGGGAACTTTGCAACAGCATAGCGCATCTCATTGTGCATGTACTACGGCAGTTGGCTCCTGCGCGCGCCTGCTGCACGGAGGACGCCGCAGGCCCTCACTGGGGAGGCCGCCACCAGCTCCACCGCAGCCCTCGCCGGGAGGCCGCCATCGCAGGACCCCGGACTAGAGCTCCGCCACCGTCCACACCTCCAGCAGGCCGCGTTCCATCGTCGGGCAGCCACAACACTCGCCTTTCGCCTGGAACCTTAAGGTCAGCGCACGCGAAGGGAACCGCGTCGCCACCGGAATCCCCGAGGAAGGGCCCGCCACTCGCCGAATTCGGTCGGATCTGCGTCGTCGTCGCCTCTGTTGAGCTCGAGCGGCATCCGCCACTGCTCTGCATCGTCGTGGCTGGCCGAGCCACTTTCGCCACTGTTGGGTTTAGTCCCACATCGAAAATTGATGGTGGGGAAAACAATATATAGGTGGGGCTGTCCTCATCCATCAGGCTAGTCTTTTGAGTTGAGTTAGGCCCAGAGCCTATTGTTGTTGCTCTGGTGGACCTAAGGCCTGGTTGAGCGCGGGCACGTGGGTATAACGGGCTAGGACAGATTCCGCTGTGCCACTCTGACAAGTGGTATCATAGCCGAAGGTCGGAAAATTTTGTGAAAACATCTCTGGGGTTACATGGTGAAGGGGGGGCGTGAACGTCTCTAGAGGGTCACACGGATGGTTGTGACTGGAGAGTTGGACTCGGGGCCTGGATAATGTCTTCGGGAGATCACATGGGTTGTATGTGATGGAAGAGTTGGGCCCAATGTGTGACGGGGAGATTGTTGGGTTTAGTCCCACCTCGAAAATTGATGGTTGGGGAGCAAAATATATAGGGGGGCCTCCTCACCCATCATGCTAGTCTTTTGCGTAGAGTTAGGCTCTGACCTAAGGCCTGGTGGGGCGCCGGTTCGTGGGTATAACGGGTCGGGCTGGATTCCGCTGTGCCACTTTGACAGTCGTTGTGGAGGAGGGGGCGGGAATGGAGGCGCAGCGGGCAGGAGCGCCTCTGGAGCCGCCCGAGCTCCCTTCCGTCGTAGAGGCTCGAGGTCGCGCGCGGCTTGCCTGTTGTCGCACGGGCCCGAGGCCGTCGCAGCTCGCCTTCACTCCTACTCCGCCTCCACGCCGTGGAGCTCCTTCGTGTTGGACCCTGCTCTGCCTCCTCGCCGACTAGAGAGGAGAGGGAGAGGGCGCCGGAGAGGGAGAGCCGCTTCTGCCAGAGCTTGATTTGCGCCTGCCGCCGGAGCTCGTCGCACACGCGCGCTGTTTCTCATCGGGGGATCCGCGCTTAGAGGAGAGGATCAAGCAGAGAGGAGAGCTGGTGGTTGGGAAAATGAAATGAGGGGGAGGAGATAGATACCTTGAGTATGAGGGAGGGAGAGCTGGCCAACGCATACTAGTGATGCGCATAAGCAACCTGCTGGTGGGTGCTATAGTGAACCACTAGAGTCAGTCCTAGGTGTCATTCCACTCCCCAAGCTCGTCCCTTGTCTCCAAGACGTGACGACGCCATCACCTGTCAGCCTGCACAAGCCTGTTGCTTGCGCGTCTGCCCCGTGTCCGAGGCCTGCTTGTCAGCCTGCACAAGCCTGTTGCTTGCGCGTCTGTCCCGTGTCCGAGGCCTGCTGTGGGCAGCAGTGTGTCCGCTTTTGTTTGTGCTCCTCTGGTTCCCTCCCGTGATCCGTGGATGGCATGTAGTTTGCCTTCCTCCCTCGGATGGCCAACACGCCTGCTCGACTGCCCTTCCGCGTACTACCGCCACCCACGGAGAACTATGTTGGAGTTGGATGGAAAGAAGAGAAATAATGGGATGGGAGGAAGAAGAGACTAGTGACCTACTTTGTTCCACCACCAGCAGCCATGACACTGTAATGTGATGGGTGTGATGCTCAGAATCGATGCCACAAGCCAGGAACCGAGCACATCCTAGCTCATGGGCGGATCTACGTTGGGGCGAGATGGGGCGGCCGCCCCAGTTAAAGTTGGGAGTGCACAAGTATATACCCTTCTTCTCCGACGAATTTTTCTGAGCTTTGGCAGGCAACGGTTGGCAGCAGCCATGGCGGCAATCTGTTTTTCAGATGGAGGACGGTTCAGATGGAGGTAGAAGAAGCCGAGAAGGGCCATCGTCCAACTAGGCCTTAGGCCTATGACCATTTGTTTCCTTGCCTCCTCCGGCCCACAGCCCACTAGCCCAACATCTAAAAAAGACCCATCTGGCCATCCGCCACACATAGCAGCCAAGCCAACCAAACTCGCATCCACACAGGCGCACAACCACGGCACGACGCAACCCTAGGTGTCCTGCGGCGAGCGGCGTGGAGGCATGTTTTTTTCGAGTCGAGGGAATCCCCCATTTTCATTTCAACGGAAATACCAACGAGTCATACAAGAGAAGAGTTAGAGACAGAGCACCGAAGATGGCAAAGGAACCGGACTTGCCCCGGCCTACCTTGACTCAAGCTAGGCTAGGACTCAAAGCGACCCTAGGTCTCCCAGGGATACAGAAGTGCCAACAGCAACATGGCTACTCCCCTACATTTAGTTTCATACAAAAGCAAGTTCACTTGACAAGTCTGTCAGCCGCTCCTCGCGCGTCAAATGTGCCTCGAGCTTAGTCTTCCTCTTCAGACGGATTCCCTTGCGGCGCCGGTAGAGCTCTGATCGTCACACATTCCTTCTGCTGTGCCAGCAGCTTGTGCGTGATGGACAGCAGGCGTGGAGGCATGTGGTGGGCACTAGTGGCGGGTGGTGGCCCCAGGCAGCACGTAGTAGCGGCTCTGGCCTCTCGCCTCCGGGCAGGCCAACACCTCGCTCATAGAGGAGGATGGGATTGTGTCGCTGGCCGCAGCCAGGTCTGGGCATGGCCGCGTGGACGGGGCTCTGGTGTTGGCTGCCGAATCGGAGCTCCGGTGGAATCAAGGCTGGTGGCGGGGGCAGCTCCGATGGGAGTTGGTCGAGGGCGAAGGAGTTGACTGTGTTGACACTTTCCTTGCTGCACTTGATGTTGTTCTCTTGGAGACGGATCATCGCTTCAATGAGGTATCATCTGAGTTGCGTGTTTCTTTTGCATGCCTTGATCCAAGAGAAGGATTCTCTAAGTTTATTTGATGTTAAAAATATTGCTCGGGTAACGGATATTTATGTGGAAGATTTCTCGATTAGTGATCGTGATCTTATAAGAAATCAACTTCAAACATATATTCTCCATGTGAGAAGAGTTGATGAGTTCAAATCTTGTCATGACCTTTAAAGTTTAGCTACAACAATGGTTGCAACTAAAAGACATGAGGCTTTTCCATTGATCTATCGCCTTATTGAGTTAGCATTGATCCTAGCTACATGTGGCAACATCATCAGTTGAAAGAGTCTTCTTGGCTACGGTGCACATTTTAGCAAGAACTATCAATTTATTCTTCAAATTTGAGGTAATATCTGAACTTTGTATTAAAATTGTGTGATTGCAATATATTGCTGCATTAATGCGATCGGAATTGCAATGTTCTTGATTTCGGTTTAGTCGGTCATTTGAAGTTCGTCGCAGCTGAATTTTTTTCCTGGCTACGCCATTGTCCTAGCTTGTGCTGATCGGACAAAATCTCAATAGCTAAGGGCATTTTAATTTGGTGCACGCATTATTAATGTGACAAAACTGCACGGTGAAAACAAAGAGAACCACCGGTAGTGGTCATATAAGGCATGAAAAATAGGATTCCATGTCAAAAAAAATGGAAGAGTAAAATTTTTAGTGTGAAATAAAGATTTTAGTCGTATTCTAATTTCAAATAGAAAAATACTCCAACCATCCTGTAAAGAATACAATCCTAGCATTTGAAAAAAATTTCACAAATAGTGCAATCTTAGAAAATAGATGTATTGCATGTGACGTGTTGGCTCAAATTTACACTTTTCTTATTAGCAAACTTGAAAAACAGAATCACATACCATGTGACGAGTCAATACAAATTGGCAAGTCGTAAAAGTACTTGTACGAAAGCTACGAAGGCAGTTGCACGTAAAGTAGCACAGCACCACAGAAACTCCGAAAGGCAAAAACACGCTGGAAGCGACGATGTCATCAGGCTCCCGCTGTCCCTGCAGGTTGCTTGTTGGCGCCGAAGCCACCGTTCGGAGGTTGAGCCGGGTAAGCCACGGGAACCTGCTGGTTTGGCTGCCCCATCGCGACGCCCTGCATCGTGGGCGTTCGGTCCCTCTGCTGGAGGGCGTCGACGTAGGCCGTGATAGCGAAGGCGATGGCGATGATTGCCTCGATGGACGCCGACACGAAGACCCCGTCCCGGAGCTCGTCGCAGACGAAGTCGAAGCCGCCGCCGCCGCCGCCGTTTTGCCCGGGCTGCCGCCTGACCCCGGTGAATCCCCCCGTCCCTCCCGCGTTCCGCGCCGCGCCGTACAGGAAGCTCACCGCCGCCGACACCACGCACAGCCTGCAGTGCAGCTCGATCGGCGGCAAGAATTTAACCAAAGCTAGCTAATAAATCCGCGGCGCAGCGCGTGTGCATTGGAGGACCGTAGCTCTAGCCTGTGTATGAGTGAGTAAGAAACACGTACCGGGAGACTACGGCGCACACGTTCCTGGCGCAGCTGCGCCGCCTGCCGGGCGGGAGCGCAGGGCCGCCGGCCGCCGCAGCAGCCGAAGCAGCCGCTGGCCGCAGTGACGAGCGCCACCGCGGTCAGCGAGAGCAGCGCGGCGAGGACGCCGCAGAACAGCGCCGGCGTGCGTCGGTACTCGCAGTGGCACACCAGGGTGGTCATGGTCCGATCAGGCTAGTTATTCCAAGTTTACAACGGGTGTCGCTAGCTAGCCAGAGCTTGCCTTGTTCTTGAAAACCTCCGCGGCCGTTCCCAGGAGGACCACGGCGAGGCCGAGCACGGCGGCGGCCACGCACACCGCGTCCTCGCGTTTCTGCATCGGCTGGCCTTCTCTGTGATGCTCTGGTTGCTCAGTGAGGCAATGCAGGAAAGAGGAAATATCTCGCTGCAGAGTAGAGGGCTATCAGCTTGGGGAGGTATAGAAAGGGCGTGCTCCACGCGTTCCGATCCCGGGATTTGGTCGACCAGAACACAACAAACTGCTGTATGACCTGCTAATCAGTCAAGCTGATGATTTCCTCGAGCAAGATTAATTAGATGGAGCATGAAAAAGACGACGTCCTTATCGGGACAGATGACTAGAGCGTTTGTCTGTCTCGAAACCGTGCAGCCGCGACCGGAGAGGGAGGATCAGCTGTTTGTGCAAGTGGTGGTGTCTGCATTCGTGCAACTGGGGCTTGCACCTCGCCGTCTGCTAGCCTGGCGTCCTTCAATGACTGTGCCTCGACGGAGCGGTGGAGTGGCCCGTTCATGTCGATGTCCGCCTGCAGACTGCTGCGACTCCATCGCTGGGGCATTTGCACCAGCAGGGTCGTTTCGATGCGCTGCGAGCGTATGCAGTAAAACATGCTTCCAAGTTCCAATACACACACTCACCGTCTCACGCCCACTCACACATGTAAAACAGGATGTTTGTCACTTCACACCTTTCTTTTACAAGTTGCTGTATTTTTTTTGTGAGCCCTGCGCTGAGGATCCAGCTGGACTGCTGGGCCGTTCTTGCAGGCAGAGCGCAGGAATTTGCAAAGCCCGCAGGCCTGCCTGTATAATCTCTTGCCACTTGGTGGATGTGAGAATGTGGATGAAGAAAGAACAATTTAAGTATAGCCACCAAAAGTTCAGACAATGAAAGCACGTTAGCACAGAACAGAGCACCAATATTGCCCAAAAAGGCTACAACTCAAAATCTATAACTCCTATATAGGAGCTCCCCACTAACCCTCCTTAATAAGGAGTTCTCAGGCCTCTGATTGGCTGCTGTGAGTGGTAACTGAAACATAAAAGGGTAAGTACTTCACGAGAATTAATTGCTTCGATCCGTTCGCCTTCTAAAAATGCGCATGTATGATGTATCATCAAGATGATTAATTTTGATTTTTTTTGCTATGAAGCTGATTAATTTAGTTTTGGGTGGTTTTGCCCAGCCTAGCCAAGTGTATGGAAATCTAGCCCGAGATTATCACGTTGAACTGATATTAAAATCTTCAAACCACTGCTGACCTTTAAAATGTATTATGATCGATGCGCCTTTTCCTTTCAAAACTTGCCAATCATAACATATCTCTATAAATTTTAAAATACGTATACACATCTCACTTGTCAGCATACTCTAATGTAATGATTCTGGAACATAGGGACTTGCACTTTGCTCTGATCAGGGTCTGATTGAATCCAATTCTTCACTTGACCAATGAGTTACTTCTGGATTTGTGTGCTGCGTGCGTGGTTTGCTTAGGTTCTAAAATTCCAAACATTTGTGCCCGCTGTATCTTGAGTGTGCCGGTCACTCTAAGTTCTGAAAATGTCTTAAAGGGCTTTGAAAGATCTCAATATTTCTATCAGCAAACCTGGAGAACGGAAAAGACAATTCTAACATCTTCGCATTCCATATATTTTGCAGCGACTCACAGGCTAAACGAAGGTTGGAATTCAACAAAGAGACTCCAGCTGATCCTCTAGCAAAACAACAGAAGACCCATTGAGAGGTACTTCATAAAATATTATACTCAATAAAGCTCTAAATATTCAATCAAGTATAATATCTGACATCTATAATATACTCACTATTCATACAAGTAACCCTTGGAAATTATTCTCAACATAAAACATGGAGAACGAACAAGATAGAATTATCAATGCTACTAAGGACTCACTCTAATAAATAATTACATGTTCTTTTTTCAAGATACACCATGTGATCGTTATGAATATTTGTTTATACTCGGATAAGAAACTTCAGTTCAAATAGCTTGCCACTTTGGTTTAAATAAATAGTGATACTCATTACCCGGGTATTTCAACTTTACATAATATGCTCATGTCCTTATCGTCGAGAGATGATATCATGGTAAATTTTTCTTAAAATCATTGCATTTTCTTAATTCCCGCAGCAACGCGCGGGTGAGGTTCCCTAGTATAAACAAGTTATAGCGTGCCAATAATCGAAAACCGGAAACACATTTGCTGTCTGGTCAGACATCAGACATTCCATTACACATTCAGAATCACCGTGATGAAGATGAACTGATGGAGTGATGGTACATGATCAAAGAAGCACCAAAACTAAAAGACACAAAAATGAAGCTGACAAGTTCAGTTTCGAACCACATTTGGTGTCAGGTGACTACTAGGCACAGCATAAATCGGACATTTCACATTTGCATTCAGGCGAAATTTGATTCACGCAGCAGTGCAGCGCCGCCCTCTCCATCTTCAGCAGCTGCCGGTGGACCTTCGCCTTGGCCATCAGATCGGCCTCGGAGTGCTCCTCTGCTTCCGTGCTCCGCGGCCATCCTCTTCCGCAGGGTCCCCAGCGCAGGGTCGACGGACATCTCGACGCAGCTGCGGGTCATGAACTGGCGTCGGGCGACAGGTATGACGACCTCCATCTGGACGACGGCACCGTTGCGGGCGAGCTTGGTGAACTTCGGGCCGGACGGCACGGGGAGCTTCCGGCGATCGGCGCGGGCTCGGCCGGTCGACGACGACTCTCGGGGACGCTTCGGGGGCAGGCGGGCGCTGGGAACGGGAGCGGCGCGACGACGAAGGGTCTCGCCCATGGGTCGCTGCACGGCGAACGAGCATGCAGATAAGCATTCGCGTGCGGGTCTCCTCGCCGCAAGCGATCGAGAGGTCTCGCCGGAGGGAGAAGAGGGCCGGTGGCAGGATGGATGTGGAATTCTGGATCGAGTGAGGAGACACGGGATCGTCATCAGCATGGATTATCCGTGGAGTGGTTTTATCGTTACCGGGCGAGGGGCCTCGACTCGAGTCCGAAACGGTCGCCGCCACGCGTTTACGTCGGTTAGTTCCGACTTCTGATTCCAACTTGCAAGTTCCAACAAGATTTCGAACAGGAAACGTAATCCGATTACGCAGCGGCGGTGACCCTTGCAATCACTGATGCAAAGCGGGAATTTTTTTATATATTTATTTTTGAACGATTTTCCGAAAATAAATAGCCGTTTCAAACTTTATCAAAAGTAGCCTCGAACCGCCGATTCAACTGGCGGCAGGAACCTGCCGCCGTTTCACAGGGCGGCAGGTCTCGTAACCGCCATTTCAAATGGCGGTAGTGACGTGACCGTAGAGCGCGTGAACCAACCGCCAGGTGGTTGGGCGGTTGGAGCAGCCGCCAAAGGAAATGGCGGTTGACTGACCAACCGCCGTTTGACAGGGCGGCAGATGCAACCGCCAATTCCTCTGGCGGTAGCTCCGGCCTACCGCTAATACAAATGGCGGTAGGTGCCCCTCCTCCTATAAAAGCAGCTGCACCCCGGGGTGGAGCTCCCAGCCTCCTATCAGCCCATCCGGCATTCAACGGAAGAGAAGGAGCATCCGGCAGAGAAACTCTTCCGTTCCACTGGTAATATTTCTAGAACTTCTGAAAATATATTAGAAATTTAGAAAATAGTTTAGAAATACTAGAAATAGAGTAGATATTTAGAAAATAGTTTAGAAATACTAGAATTAGCGTATAAATTTAGAAAATAGTTTAGAAATTTAGAAAATAGTTTAGAAATTCAGAAAATAGTTTAGAAATAGTAGAACTAGTGTATAAATTTAGAAAATAGTTTAGAAATTCAGAAAATAGTTTAGAAATAGTAGAATTAGCGTAGAAATTTAGAAAATAGTTTAGAAATTCAGAAAATAGTTTAGAAATAGTCGAATTAGTGTAGAAAATCAGAAAATAGTTTACAAATTGTATAATTAGCGTAGAAATTCAGAAAATAGTTTAGAAATTCAGAAAATAGCGTAGAAATTCAAGAAAATAGTTTAGAAATTCTTTAATTAGCATAGATATTTAGGAAATGCCTTAATTACTTGCATAGTAGTATTAGTAGTTAATTTAGAAACACCTTATTGCTCAAAACTACTTTAATTACTTGCATAGTACTATTAGTAGTTAATCCAAGTATTTGTACACTATATGATATCAGGGATGTCACAGACAGTCCGGGTTCAATTGTTTTATGGATCTGGGGAAATTAGATATGGTCCCGAAGGAGTTGATCTGTCACTGTTTAAAACAGTGACAAGAGATCTTACAAGAGCCGAAGACAGACCTTGGGGGGTCATAACCAACTGGCTGTACAAGGCATTCAGGAAAGATGAAGAGCAATGAAAATTGTCGGTGATGGCTTTGTTCAACAGAAGTCAACCAGTGTTTTGGGAGCTTATGCACTTACAAGGTACTAAAAATTGGAGGCCTTATGTCAGGAGTGCATGCACAATTGGTGCTCCGGTGGTTTTGCTTATCCAGTTTGTACCGAATGTACAACTGAATGAGGAAGCAGAGGGTCAAGGTCAGAGTAGCCATCATGGGGGAGAGGGGGAAGATGGAGAGGAGGAAGAGGGTGGACAGGAGGAAGAGGGTGGGGAGGAAGATGGTGGTGCAGAGGAAGAACAAGAGGGGGATGAAGCAATTGGTGTGGTTGATAAGGGAGAAGAAGACCCTGAAGTAATGAGGCAGTTCAATGCAGAGATCGATGACTATGAACGTGCATTGGAAGATGACTCCTCAGATGATGAGGATGAATCCATTATGCCAAGTGACTGGGAGAGCTATGATTTCTCACAATTTACTGTAAATCCTGGTGTGAATGTGGCTTGGGAGTACCGGGAGAATGAGGTGTGCGAAGGAGCTCTGTATGCAAATTCAGGAGAGCTTAAGGATGCAGTGAAGAGGTGGTCCACCTTGACCTTGAATAGGGAGTTTAGGGTATTGAAGAGTTCTCCAGCAGTGTATGATGTTCGTTGTGTGAAGCCCGACTGTCCTTTTAGAGTGCATGCTTACAAGGGCAAGTGGAAAGATTACTGGAAGATCAGTATAGTTGTGGATCACACATGTACACTTGACCAGTTAGATGCAAGTCACCGGAATTTGACTGCTGGATTTGTTGCTAACCACATGTACTCCCAGATTGTGGAGAATCCAGCTTATGAGCCCAAGTCCATTATCTGTGCCATTGAGGAGAAATTTAGGTACAGGATCAGCTATGGCAAAGCATATAGGGCGAAGAAGAAGGTTATGGAGATGAGGTGGGGTACTTACGAAGCATCCTACAACAATTTACCAGTCTTGTTGAACACAATAGCTGTGTTAAATCCTGACACCTACTATGATATCAAGACATATCCTTTGGTAGCTAGGCCAGGCAAGCTTGTTCTTCAGCGGTCATTCTTAGCATTGGGGCCCTGCATTGAGGCATTCAGACATTGTAGACCCGTCATTTGCATAGATGACACATTCTTGACAGGGAAATACAAGGGCACAATCTTGACAGCGGTGGCAGCAGACGGCAACAATCAGTTGTTGCCATTGGCTATTGCATTTGCGGAGGGAGAGAATGATGATAGTTGGTACTGGTTTCTGAAGAGGCTGAAGCAGATGGTGGTGAAGGAGGTGCCAAATGTGTGTGTCATACACGATAGGCACAAAGGAATTTTGCAGGTGATGAATGACATCAAAGAGGGTAGCGAAGAAAGAAATAGAGTAGCCCAGTGGCCCGATGTTCATAGCAGATAGTGCATTAGGCGTATGGGAGCAAACTTCCATAGCCAATTCAAGAACAAGCAACTGACTGAACTGTTCAAACGGTTATACTCGCAGAATCAGGAGAGGAAGTTCAATGAGATATGGAAAAACTAGATGAACTCACAAAGAAGCATCAGAAGAAATAGCAAAGAAACCAGTCAATCCTGAACTGGGGCAAGAGCCAATTTCTCTTGAGGACGTTGGGTTAGATGCTCCTAATGTGAGAAGGAGAAGGGGACGTGTAGTCAAGACCTTCAGCCAGTGGATTGAGAACGAGCCGAAGGAGAAATGGTGTCTCTTGCACGACACAGGAGGTGTACGGTTTGGGATCAAAACGACTAATTTTGCTGAGGTATACAACGCAGTCTTGCGTGGGGCCAGGTGTTATCCTTTAGTTGGCATCATTGAGTTCTTCCTGTACCGCACAATGAAGTACTTTTATGAGCGTGCAAATAAAGCACACACAGCAATGGCTGATAGTCAGAAGTTGTACTCCACAGCAATGACTGAGTACCTGGACAAAAAACAAAAGAAGGCTCTGAGTCACCGAGCAGAGCCTGAGCCTATACACCGTGCAAGTGCCTCTGATACTAGGTGGAAGTATCTGGTCGAGTGCAAAGCCAAATCATAGAAAATAGGCAATGAGAGAAGGAGACAAATTGTGGTTCTAGGCAACACGACGTGCTCATGCTCCTGCCACAAACCACAGCTACTACACAAGCCTTGCAGTTATGTGCTCGCTGCATGTTTTAGAACTAAAGGTTGGCACTGGGGTCGGTACGTGTCTAGGTACTACTTGAAGCAAACCATCCTGGACACTTGGAACCACACTCTGGAGGGCCATCTCTTCATCAGTTCGTTCATTGAAGATCCAAAGGAAATGCAACATACATACCTGATCCAAATCCTGAATTGTGCCAAGGCGTTGGTCGACGGAAGAAGAAGAGGATCAGGAACAACATGGATGAAGCTGAAGCTGGTCGTTCAGTGGCGCTCTGTTCAAAGTGCAACAACCCAGGACACACCTACAAGAAATGCACTGCAACAATGTACGCTTGCAATGCACCTAGTTCGTCAAACGCGGATGATGCTGCCCAACCTTCGGCTAGTGGAACTGCACCTTCGGGACGTGGACGTGGACGTCGTAGCCGCCGCAATGAAGGAATGCATTGAGTTTAGTTGTCTTATTTCCCTGAGTTGTTTGTAATAATGTCTTATTTACCGTAGTCGGACGTGTTGTAATAATTGAACTAGTATTTCCTTAGATTATGTTGTGTACAAACTTATTCATACTATCGTATTTATTTGTCATGTTGAATTTATGTAACAGTAATTAGAGATGGCGTCTGCTGCTGCCGGAGGTGGTGAGGATGGCAATGGTGGTGGTAATCGTGATTCCTCACACCACAGGGGGAAAATCACGTTCGAAACACCACCTGATCCTAAGAAAATGAGCACGTTGGAAAGAGACATGCTTCGTCATTTGCAAGGGAAAACTGCAGATGCCATTGCAAGAGGAGAGGAACCTCCATGGAATGGTATTTATGCTCCAAAGGATATGCATCATTATTTGCAACGGAAAACTGCTGATGCCATTGCAAGAGGAGAGGAACCTCCTTATGGTGGTCTTTATGCTCCAGGTGGTCCTTATGCTCCACCAGCAGACCCGAGTGTTGCTAATCCACCAACTACAAAACCTACCAAGGAAGCTAAACCTTCGTCGTCTCGTCGCAGGAAGGGCTGAAGTCTGTCATGTTGTGTGTTGTTGTAGTGTTTCTACCTGCAGCAGTGTAATATCTAAAATACTATTTCGTTTGAATCATGGTGTTGTAATAATAGTGTAATTGTTCTGTACGAACTGGATCCTATTTTAATTGTGTTGTAATAATTGAACCAGTATTCCTTAATTTCTTCTGATATTTCTTTACTGCATTTTTTAAATTTTGCTACAATATTTGGATTTCCTCATGTGCTAACATCCAAATAATAACTTCTTTTGCAGGTTGGGAATGGCGGCCTCAGGTCCTGACTTGGACTTGAAGTTGCTCACTACGAGTAAAGAGGTGGTTGCGGTGCCTAAGGGGATCCACACTCCTATGTGCTACTGCGGTGACAATTGCAAGATTGTCAAGTGCAAGGCTCTGGGGTACGCTTACGGGATGCGGTTCTTCATGTGCGCCAACTATGCGCACGACCCGATCAAGCCATTGAACCGCAATGATAGACCCAAAGTAAGTAATTCGTGCAATTCTTGATTATTCATTTTTCAATTTTTTTAAATTTTTTACTAACATGTTTTTGCAAAAAGAGTCCACCTCCTCTTTGTGATTTCATGCCCACTAGCAAGGGTAAGCTATGGAAATGATATTTGTTCATCAACCATGCTTGGTTTGTTAACATGTTTTTGGGTATTTTTCAGTTCTCCGACGATGATGACAACTGTGGCTTCTCGCAATGGGTGGATCCCCCAGCCATTGACCCCTATCAGGATTACATCAACTACCTCCACGACATCGTCATCTACAACCTGCAGCGGCGCCTGGACGAAGCACTTGCTTCCCCAAATCGTCCTGCCGACAACCAGTGCTGCCCTTGTGCGACTTGCACTTGTGAATGCCACGCGAAGATGAGAGATTGGTCTCCTCTTCCTTCACCTCCACCACCACCACCGGGGTACTACATGCCGTCTCAGCAGTCCTCAGGCGCCGGCTCCTTGCTCTCTGGCCAGTTCTCGTACAACTAGTTTTCGAATGTAATCCAGTATCTAAATTCCCTAAGGCATGTTATGATTAGAGTTGTGTCGTGCATGCCATTGCAATTTCGTCGGTGATTTATCTTTAATTTAGATGATGTCATTTCCATTTCATAAAAAAAAAACCTACCGCCATTTTGCACGGCGGTAGGCCCTGACCTACCGCCGGGTGACATGGCGGTTGACCGCCATCCCCAGCCGCCAGCCCCAGCCGACCTGCCGCCTGCTACCTTAAGAGGAACCGCCCTGTTGTTTGGTGGTTAGGGTTGCCGCCACTTGAACAGGCGGCAAGTCCTTACCGACGTTTGAAACGGCGGTTACAGGGCCTGCCGCCGTGTGAAACGGCGGCAGGTTCCTGCCGCCAGTTGAATCGGCGGTTCGAGGCTACTTTTGATAAAGTTGAAACGGCTATTTATTTTGGGAAAATCGTCCAAAAATAAATATAAAAAAAATCGCAAAGCGGCAAACGTTACAGCGTTTGGGCTTTCTGCGATGCGGGCAAGTCGCACCTCTGCCCAACGATGGCCCATCTGGACTTCCAGGGCGCATTATGCAGGTGAACTGCGGCCACTTTGGCGTTTGGAAAAAGTCTATTCAATAACCCTCATCTATAGGCGTTGTTTGAGTTTTAACCTCGAACCACAAAACCAGGTATTGGACACCTACGAACTATCGAAGCCGTCCGATTTACACCCCTCGGCGGTTTCGTGGGCGGTTTTCGCTGATGTGGCGCCACATCAGCGCATCCAACGTGGCGGTGGGTCCGAGACAGCCACCCACTGCCGAGTGGGACCCACTCGCCCACCCTAAGTGCGCCCTGGTCAACCCACCCGCCCACCTTCCTCCGTCGACGACCTGTGGGGGCGCGCGGCCCTTCTTCATTCTCTCCTCCGCCGGTGCTCCATCCTCCCCGGTGGCGCTCCCTGCCTGCCCTGCTCCTTGTGCCGGTGGCGATAGAGAGCTTCTCCCTACCTTGCTCCTCCACTGGCGACCCACGGGGCGCGCGGGCCCTCCCCTTTATCTCCTCCGTCGGCGCTCCTTTTCCTCCCCAGCCGGCGCCCCCTGCCTCTCGTGTGCTCCCTGTGTCGGCGGTGGCAGAGAGCTCCACCCTCCCTTCCTCCTCCACCGGCGACCCACGGGGGTGCGCGGCCCCTCCTGCTCCCTCTCCTCAGACCCTCCGCGCGCTCACGCCAGTGCGGCCCACAGCGGCGGACACCGCGGAGGAGCAGAGCTCCGCGGCCAGCTCCTCACGGCGGTAGCGGCTGAAGGGGTCGCGCCCCACCGCAATGCCGCGCTTGAGTCCGCCAGCCTGCCCCCATCTCGTCGCTTGCCTACTGCTGCTCGCCTGCTCTGATTGTTGTGCCATGGCCGGCCTGCTCTACTTTGCCTGCTCCCCTCTGATTGCTTTGCTTGTTGCGGTGCTTTGCCTAGGTGCTACAGATGCCGGCGCAAGGAGCCATAGATGACATCATTGCTTGTTAGTTCTTCCTTCTAGCATGTTTCGTCCTGCATGGGGGTGGGGATATTTAGCCTTCTGGCAGTGAGATTTTGTGTCGGGTGCGGATCGAATTGCTTGGGTTCAAGCTCACATCGATTTGTTATATGCTGGATTCTTGGGAAAGATTGAGTTTTGAAGTAGCTTGCATAGCTTAGTTCGAGGTCTTGAATCTATTGCTCGCCTGCTTCCAGCGGGTTCTTTTTCTTTAGGGGACGTTTGGTTTCGATTCATGCATCAAGATTTGATTTCAACTTAGTCCGACTTGTTTAATGAGAATTGCATCGGTCTTTGCCGGTTCCCATACTCGATTCACGCATCAATGTTTCGTCTTCTCCTTCCGCACCCTCAACATCGACGAGACGACGTCGAAGACGGCGACTTCCTGGTTGTCGACATCCCACCGTCGCGGTGCAGCTGCTAGGTGCCTGGCCAGCGCAGCGTGGCGGGGCCGCCCTCGCACTTGGGTACCCTGCAGAGGCGGAGGAACAGTGTGGACGTGCCGCGGCGGCTATCGACGTGCGCACGTCTTCGGCCGGCGCATCGATGTGGCTCACGGAGGACTTCCCGCTGAACGTTGACTGCCGCTCCTGGACATCTTGGGCAGCCGCGTGCGCGCCGTGCGCCGGCTCCGCCGGGAACTGCTTTTCAATTCACGTGCCTGCTGATGTGGCGCCGGAATCCACGTCGGCGATGCTCATGTGGCGCCACGTAGACTAAAACAGCCTAAGAAACCGCTGAGGGGCGTAAATCAGACGGTTTCGATAGTTCGTGGGTATCCAATACCTGGTTTTGTGGTTAAGGGTTGAAATCCAGACGACGACTATAGTTGAGGGTTATAGAATTGACTTTTTCCTTGGCGTTTCAGCCTTTCTGGCACATCAGGAGTTTGCAAGCCCGATGTAGTGATACCAGAATCATCCTCTCTTTCTCTTGAGTGGAGAAGAGAACTCTGAAAGTCTGAACCCACCGCGCCACCGCTGCAATCCTCACCATGATTGCGAAGAGCTCGATCCGTTCCAGAAGCGCAAGCAACAACTACGAGTTGCTAGTGGTTATTCCTCCCTGTGGCAAAAGTTGGGAGCTCTACCTTTGCTCTACCAGAACGCTTTCTTGATCAAAACGGACACGGAGCTCTACTATAACGCTACAACAAGAGTCAGAACTTAAGCCGTCTTGTGGAGGTGTTTCGTGTCAGTGGCAACGCTGTAGTAGCCTAAGTTGGTTTTTGGGTTTTTTTGTTTTTGAACCCCTTTTTGGGGGTCTTTATGCTGTTTGTTTTACCCTTTTTTCTTCTAATAAAAATTACGGCAACTCTCTTGCCGTTCTGTTCAAAAAAATATTAGTACTGATTGTAGAGATGCTCACATTGCTCATAGTGAAATTATTTTTACCATTTGAACACACTGAGCAATAAAATTTTCTAAGAGATATTGTTGTAGAAAATTAGCTTTTATATGTCCCAACTTTTCTGACAGGGTTATTCTAACAAAGTTCTCGTGTTCCTGATGCGGGGATGTGATACTTATTTTCACAAAGATGCAGTTCCAACTTCCAAAGTAGGGCATATGTGTCCCTAGGACCTTAGCACCATGGATTGCAATGGTCTTAGATTAAACTGCTGCCTACCTTTGGGAATTCCATTGCCTTCTGTTGTTTGTCATATTATCTCAGTGTTTTGTTTGATGTCACCTCCACATATTTGATCCGGCACATTCCTCACTTGTTGACCAATCCTCTATAATAAATATTCATCTGAATATTACTGCAACCATATTTCTTACTTTTGATTTTTTATGGACAGACTCTTTAGAAGCTGCAAAGGGCAAGTCTCAAGTGAAGTTCAGTGTTAAGAAAAACTCCAGGATACAGATCAAAAGATTAAAAGGCAAAGGTAAGGTTCTTGTCATTCAACTTAGTAATACATTAAACACTAATTCCTTCTTTGTGAACAATCAAGCATTTAGCAGTTTGCTTACTTTGTTCCACCACGAGATACATCCATCTAACCTTACAGATTCTCTGCAGGTAGAAAGAAAGCCAAAAATGCAAAGCCACCTGCAAAGGACAAAGTTGACGCCATGGTAGAATGAAGGACAGGACTGAATGTTAGTACTGTGAAGCCTCTGTACTTTTGCTGAGACGACCAGCAAGGATTGCAGATACCGACCTCCTCAAAGTGGGAGGGTGAACTACCCTGTGCCACTACCGCCTGAATGTTCATCAGGATCTACTTAGATCTAGTGTTAATGTATCAAACTTCAAACAAGAATCAAGTTTTGTAATAGTTGAGTATGCATACTTTTTTTTCATGTTTGTGTTTGTTGTCTGGTTATGTTATGTCGTGAATTGGTGCCCGTCATCTCCAATGGGCAGCAAGTTTCAGGTTGAGGCTGTCAGAGCAGTGGGTTCTTCCTCCCTAGCTTTGAACAGCTGCAAAGTCGGGAATAGCTGATCTGTGCTGCAGCAAAACATAACTAATATGTTGAGCTCCGTTTCTGGTTTGCGCAGAACACGGCGTGCCTCTCCGTCCCTGACATTTTCTGTTACTATTGCTCAAGTGCAAGCTGGTCTATTTGTCTGCAGTGTTAGGAAGCAGCACGCAGGATCGCTTTGCTGCTGACTGGCTTCATGGGATGCCGTTTCACGGATGATGAATCCAAGACTCGTTCTCACAAGATAGCCCTGAATTACGTGTGAATTTGTTGAAATGTCCAGAGTGTGCCTGGTCTGAAACTTTATATTTATGTGTATTTTCATCTTTCTTAACCTTGAGTACCTGTTGCAAATGCCCCTATGTTCTTCTACTGTCTTATATAGCTGCATCCAAACATTCCGATTGCCCAGAAATAAAAGAAACAACACATTTTCAGAGCTGAAACCCTGAAACATTTTTTTTATCACAGCCATGTTCAGTACTGAAGCACATTTGCCGTCAGAACAATTTTTATTCAAGTTACAATACGGAAACAAACACTATATCAGACATGTCCGTTACACATAACCGAGCATGGCAGTGGCACCTTCTAAAGTTCTATCAGACAAGTTGGCATGTTCAGTTCTATCCTGCTCCTGCAGTCCTGCTTGCCGCGCACTACGCGCTGGCCTTGAGGAAGAGCCCGAGCCGTTGCATGACGCTGGGACTGCCATACTCGTCGATGCACAGGCGCTGCAGGTCCCGTTGGTTGATGCTCTCGTCGGGCAGCACCGCCCTCTCCATCTCCAGCAGCTGCCGGCGCATCTTCGCCTTGGCGATCAGATCGGCCATGGAGCGTTTCTCTGCTTCCGTACTCTGCACCACCTTCGATGCCGGTTGCAGCGCTGGCTGCACAGATGTTTCGTTCTCCTGGGTAAGGACCGCCTGTGGAACTGGGACGTCGACAGTCTCGTCGGCATCGCTGTCAGAGTCGCTGTCTGAATCTGAATCGCACGACGATGAGCTTCCGGAGTCGCTGCTGTCAGAATCTGAATCGCTCGAAGACGAGCTTCCAGTGTCGCTGCTTGAGCTCGGGCTGTGGCCGGATTCGCCAGCCTTCTCAACGGCAGCAGCAGGGGAGACGCCACCGCAGATGTCGACGAGCTCGTTCTTGTCCTCCGCGCTCTCGAACTCAACGATCTTTGCGGGAGTAGAAACCTTCGCCCGCTTCGCCGGTGGCGTCTTGATGGAAGCCTCTGCCGGCGCTTCCGACGATAGTGGTTCGGCGGCGGCCGTGAACCGGTCATTCTTGCCGCTGGACAAGATCTCCGCCTTCCTCAGGAGGGCGTGGAGGGTGTCGAGCTCCGCAGCCATCCTCTTCCGGAGCGTCCCCAGTGCAGGCTCGACGGATGTCGTCGTCTTGACGCCGTCGCGGGTCACCTTGGTGCGCTTCGGACTGGGCAACGAGAACTGCTCCTCAGCGCCGGCACGGCGAGCCGACTTCTTCTCCCGTACCATCTTGCCACAAGTAGAGGTTTCGACGACCCGCGGCGGCGGCTTGACGATCGGGCGGGCGTTAGGCACCTTGCCGCAGACGACGACGGGTATGACCTCCATCTCGACGACGACGCCATTACGGACGATCTTGGTGTACTTCGGGCCGCAGGGCGCGGAGAGCTTCTGATCGCCGCCGACACGGCTGGTCGACGACGACTTCCGCGCCATGGCACCGCAAGCCGCGGCGGCGGCCAGCGAACGCTTCGGGAACGGGCGGGCGACGGGAGCGGGAGCGGCGCGACGAAGGGCGCCCATGGTTCGCCACACGTCGAACGGGCGAGCAAACTCTCGCGGGTCTCGCCAGACGCCGGGAGGGGAGAACTAAGAGAAGAGGATCGGTGGGAGAGGGAGGATGGATCTGGAGGCATGGAGGCATGGTGGGGTGGTATTAATCGTCACCGGGAGAGGGATTCGAGTCGGAGACGGTCGCCGCCACGCGCTTCCGAGTCCGACAAGGATTCGAACGAAAGCAAGCTTCGAGGCGGCGCATCGGAAGCGCGTGGCGGCTGGCGGCGGCAGTATGTTTCCGTCGCTCCCTCCAGAAAACGTAATCCGATGAGGCAATTGTTCCCCAAAACACAAAACCAATCTGCTGCTTTTTTTTTTAGGAACGGCAAGAGATTTGCCGTAATTTTTATTAGAAGGATAAAAAAATAGAGATTAAAAAACAAAAATAAAAAAGGTAGATTCCGGTGGAGCCCCAACTACTGGCTCCAACCTCAACACAACTTAGGAACAACTAAAAAAACCTCTTCCCCTGAAGGAAAAGGCCACCACTGAAACAAAGCTACTCAAAAACTACCCAAGGTCACTACACAGAAGGACCTGTTGTAGCTCTCAAAACCTCGATTGTCCTAGCGTTTTGGTACATATTTATGTCATTGGTGATCACAGACGTCACTTCCGCCACTTCCATGGAGCTATACTGAAAAGTCCTTCTGTTACGTTCCTTCCAAATGTTCCACCAAAAGTATAACATTATCCCGTCAAATCTTGGTTTTTCTTTTTTGTCAAACGTTTTGCGCATCCGTTTCCACCATCGCGTAATGGTACGTGGTGGTGATTGCTGCAGATCATGTCTTCCAAACTGTGTGGTCAAGTGCGTCCAAACATTCCAGGTGAACGGACATTCTAGGCAAAGATGCGTGGACGTTTCTGGTGCAGCGTTACATAATTTGCAAATTGGGTCATGCGGTCATCCTCGTTTGGCTAGGTTGTTGGCCGTAAGTATCTTGTGTTGTAGGAGAATCCAAGCAAAGATCCTGCATTTCGACTCTGCTCGCGCTTTCCAGATTGGGGTGAGCGCTGGTTTCCTGCTACGCCCTAAAAACTGTATCCGACGCCCCAATCTGCTGCCTGAGCCTGACCGATTGGCACAAGCCGTAAATTGTTTGCCAAAACGCAAAATCGCTCTTGCACCTAGATGATTTGGACAAAATTAAATGCCCAGGCGGCCAGGCAGGCATACACGGATTCAAAGCCTATGCATTACGGACAGCCAGAAACCAAGGAGGCGCGCGAGGAGAGTGAGCCGGAGTCGAGGGGGATCCTGCTGCTGCTGTCGTCCGCGGCGTCGGCGGTGAATACTATGCATCGCTTCGGCGACGATTTCGCAATCTGTCGCCGTGCGCGGTTTTTTTTCTTCCTCCGGTTCGCTAGGCGCGCCGCGGGTCTTTTTTTTTCTTTTCTTCCTCTGGTTCCCCTCCGGTTCGCCAGGCGCACTTCTCCGGTTCGCGGTTTTTTTTCTTTTCCGTTTTTTCTTCCGGTTTCCTTTTCTTTGGTTTCCCTGTTTCGCTTTTTTTCATCTGGTTTCCTTTTTGTTTCTTTCTTTCTTTCTTTTTTTTATTTATTTCTTTTCTTTTTTATTTCTTTTTCCTTTTCTATTTTTCTTATTTCTTTTTTATTTCTTGTTTCTTTTTTATTTATATTTCCTTTCTAATATTATTTTTTCTGTTTCATTTTTTTCTTTCTTTCTTTTTATTCTTCTTTTTCTTTATTCTTTTTCTTTTATTTTTCTTATTTCTCTTTTATTTCTATTTATTTTTTACTTTCTAATTTATTTTTTTGTTTCTATTTTCATTTTTTATATTCTTTCCTTTTTAATATTTTTCCCTCCCTTAATATTTTTATTTCGAGATGAGATGTAAATTTGTTATCGCTAAAATAATAAGTTGTTCTGGCTATAAGTATCTTGTTCGGGCTATAATAACAACTTGTTCTAACCCTTGTTCTGATTTGTTCTGACACTACATTTGTTTTTGTTCGAGATGACACTCAAAATTGTTCCGACTATAATAGGATTTTGTTCTAACAGTTGTTCTCATTTGTTCTGACACCTTTTTTTATTCGAGATGACATACAAACTTGTTCTGGCTATAATAATAAGTTTTTCTGGCTATAGTAATATCTTGTTCTGGCTATACTAATATCTTGTTCTGTCTATAATAATAACATGTGTCTGACCCTTGTTCTGATTTGTTCTGACACCATATTTGTTGTTCGGGATGACATATACACTTGTTCTGACAGTTGTTCTCGTTTGTTCTGGCACTTCATTCGTTTTGTTCTAGCGATAACAGAATATATAACCGTAATTAAAAAATACGAATAAAAAAAGTTTGTCAAAATATAGTCAAGTGGGATTTTATTTTGAAGTTTTTATTGTCAGAAATCCAATGGTGCGATCGGAATTTAATTTTGATGTTTGGTTTGTGATTTATAGATTTTTTTAGTTTCAATCAATGTTGCATGTGACTGATGTCATCACTTTTGTTTTCTTTTGCATGCATGCACTCTAGCGGGCACGTCAAGTTTACGGGCGCCCGCATCGGGACGCCCGTGCGGTCGATTTCCGACCGGGATTTTCAACCCACGTGCGCGGTCCCCGGAGGAATGCCGCGTGACCAGGCCTGAGAGGAGAGGTGGGCGTCGGAAAGCAAACACAAAAATCACCCGCAATGAAAGTTTTTTACAAAAAGAAAAATCTAAAAAACAATTTGGTAAAAGTTTCAAAGAAAATTTTGAAAAATATTTTTAAAATGTAGGAACAAAAAAATTTCAAAAACTTTAGCAAAAACATTCGCATAAAGTTTTCGAGCAAAAAAAGAGAAAAAAGAAAACTTTTGCACAAAATCAGAATAAAACAACTTAAAACAAAAAATCAAGAAAAATCAGAAAAAAATTGAAGAAAAAATTTCAAACAAATTTGAGAAAAATTTATCCACACAAAAATTTGAGGAAAAAGCAGACCAAATTTTTTTTAAAAAAACTGAAGAAATTTTTGAAGAAAAGATTTCGGACAAACTTGAGAAAAAATTATACAGGAAAAATTTGACTCACCAAAATAATGAACGAAAGTTTTTGAAAAAAACATAACATAAAATTTTTAAAAGGAAATATTTACATAAAAATTTTGAAAAAAAGAAAAAGAAAAAGTATGTCGGCGCTGACCTTGCGGGCGAACTCGTCTCGCCCAGCGCCGACGCTCACCGTCGTACGTGTTCGCCGCGACCTAGCGCCGCCGCTCTCCCGGGCTCGCTGCCGCTCCATGTGGCTGCCGGGATCTGGGCCTAGGAGCTCGCTGGGGCCCGCGGGCGCTCCCCACGGCCGCTAGGATCCGGCCAGAGGAGCTCGTCCACGGCCGCCGGGATCCGCCTGGAGGGGCTCGTCGGGACCTCTGACGCTTCACTTCGAGGCCGGCGTTATCCGGCATGCGGAGGCTCCGCCTCGGGTTGCGGGCTGGTCGCTCGGAGGAGCTCGCTGGGGGCCGCCGCCGCTGGGGATCCAGCCTGGAGGAGCGCCAGCGGGGGCCATCACCGCCGGCGATTTGTCCTGGGAGGAGCTCGTCGGTCGCCGGGGATTCATCGGGAGAGAGAAAAAAAGAGAAAGGGACGAGAGAGAGGGAGTGGCCGAGGAGTTGCTGCGAAGTGATAATTGTGTGGGGCCCGCCCATGTGCGGGGAGGTGGTGGAGTCGTCGCGCTTCGCGAAGTTGACAACCGGGAGCGGCAGAAGTCACGGTCGAATGTAACTTCAACATTGCGCACTCCAGCCCCTCCTGGTGCCCCTTTCCTTCAGCGACGGGTTGATTTTTTGTCGTTGAAGCGACGTATAAGAGCACCCGACATCGGCGGGAGAGGAGGACGAGCGGCGCCAGCGGGGGAGGAGGACGAGCGACGCCGACCGGGGATGAGAGAGGAGGAGGATGGGTGGCGCCGCCGGTCAGGAGAGGGGAGGGCGCGGGAGAGAGAGAGAGAGAGAGAGAGAGAGAGAGAGAGAGAGAGAGAGAGAGAGAGCAGAGGAAGGGTGCGGCCGTGCGGGAGATGCAGAGTAGAGGAAGAAGAGGGTCCCGGGAGAAGAGGGGGAGATTGGGAAAAGATATAATGGCCCATGGGTCCCACACGTCAGTGAGTGTGAGAAGAATTTGAAGAGTAAGTAATAAAGAGTTTGTTGGTTTAACTCCTAATTTATGAAGTTATTTATTTTTTTAACTTGCTTTATAATCTTCAAATTTAGCTAGGATTTTTGTTAGTCTTTTAGAGATGCTCTAACTCAACTACTTTAAACTTTGGTTAAATATTATTTTTTTACATTTGAAGTTTGGGTATTTAAAAATGACACAACTAGCTGATTTGTCTCCAAACGTACTTTAATGAAATATACTTTTACTATGTTTTATAGATATTTTTAAAAAAAGTGTTACTCAAGTGTCAATGTCCAAAATAACCTTAACTGTGACAGGAGAAAAGTTAGCGTACAACATAATCCAATATGTGTGAATTATTCAGCGCCCATATATTAAACAAGGAGTAATCAATCGATCGAAGAGGTTGTCTATTGTGTCATTAATTATAGATGACATGGACAATTCTTCTTTTTTTGAAAGGGTGACATAGGACCACTTGTGAATAAGCCTTGCATTGAAAAAACAAAAAATATACTACATTCTACTCCCTTCATTTCAAAGTATAGGTCATTTTACTTTTCTAACCTCAAATTTGGCCGTCCAGTCTTATTAAAAAGTTTATGTAAAAATAATCAAATTTAAATCATTTGAAAGATAATTTATTAATAAACACATCACCACAAAATATGATATTTTGCATATTTTGTTAAGGATAAATTGTCAATCTTAAGGAAAAAAAGTCAAAAAACTATAATTTGAAATGGATGGAGTACTTTCATAAAATGAATGGAGCCACATTGGATAAAACTGCACTTACAAATTCGTAATATTTTCATGACACGTACATCGGTGCACCACCGTACACGGTGTTGGTTGGAAACTTGAAACTGACGTCAAGCTGTCCCCGCAGGTTGCTTGGCGCCGTACCCGCCGTACTGCGGAGGAGCAGAGTAAGGCATAGGCGGCGGGGGGTAGGCCGGAGGCGGCGGGTAGGCCGGCGGTGGGTACGGCTGCGACCACTGCGGCTGCCCCATCGCCACGCCCGGCGCGGCGAACTGGCCCGGTACCGCCGGGTACGGGTAGTCGTCCGCCCGCTGGAGGTAGACGTATGCCGCGATAGCGCACGCCGCGGCGGCGGCGGACAAGATGGACGCCGTGGAGAAGATGCCGCTTTTGAGCACGACGCAGCCGTAGTAGTAGCGGCGGTTGTAGAACGGGCCCCGCCTGCTCGTGGAGAGGCCCCGCGTCCCTCCCCGGTTCAGCGCCGCGCCGTAGAGGAACATCGCCGCCGCCACCGACACCAGCACCCTGACGAGACGAGGCATCCCGGCCACCAATCAGATCGAGAAGAGTTCACGGCGTGCGGTTTACTGCAGAAGAAGCTATAGGCACGTACCACGCGACGATCGACAGCCTGACGGCGGTGGCGCGGCGGCGGCCGCCGGTCGCCGGCGCGTTGCGGCCGAAGCAGCCGCTGGCGGCGGTGGCGAGTGCCAGCCCGGCCAGCGCGAGCAGCGCCGCGGCGACGCCGCAGAAGAGCGCCGGCGTGCGCCGGTACACGCAGCGCCGCTCGTCGTATCCCACGAAAGCCTGCGCGTCCGGGATGGGATCGATCGATCATGATTCATGATCGGGGCCAGGTAATAATACTAACGAAGAGCAGAGCGCGAGCTTGCAGAGCAGAGATGATGCTTCACTTGCCTTGGACTTGGTGGCCTCCGCGACGAACCCCGCGACGGCGGCGGCGAGGCCGCCGCGCTCACCAGCACAACGCGTTTCTGCATCCTGCTTCAAAGTCACACCCTTCTGGCCTTGTGTGCTTATCCAACAACTGATGTGAAGACGACGTGGGGAGCAAACAAAATATCTAGCTGCAACTGCAAGGAATCAACTGGGAGGAGACCCTGGATTAGTCAAATGGAGGTTTAATAGATGCTTTTCTTTAATAATTTTAATAAACTAGGAATGTGCCCGTGCGTTACTACGGACAAATACAAAAATATCAGAAACTCAAGTGTTTTTTCAGAAAGCAATCAAAAAATAAAATGGAACTCATATCTTAGTAATATTTTTTTTGTCAATTATCAATCTCCCGGTACCAATTTTGGATGTACATGTTCACTCAAGCAAATCAATCAAGTGACTGAAAAAATTAAATGAAACCCTTTCTTTTCCTTCTGATTATTCTACTCCAATGCTCACAAGGAAATAGCAAAGGTTAGCAACATGGAACACACAAATTTCTTACAAATTTCAGAAACTTTCTAATAAGGCAATGTGGATAATGCTGCAATTTTTTTAAAACTTAGGAGGGTGCTAGCCACAATCCATACACATACTAAGATAAATCGAGGGGCGAGAATCCACGGTACAGAGTGTGGGCAATGTTTGAAAATAAACAAGCAGGCAGTAATACCACGGTCACCATCTTGATTAGCAACTCATCTGTTGTAATTTACCAGCTGTCCACAAATGAAGAGTTTGGGTCAAACTAAAACCTGCTAGAGAATTTTGCCGCATTCTAAATCACCATACCCATTTTGTTTCTCTTCTCTGCTTGCAGTCAGGAAAGCAGTGGACCTTCCACTTGTCAGTTCAGGCAACACATACACCATCAGTTCAGGCAACACATCAATAACTCAAATTTCCCTTGTAGTTGTAGCTTCCCTGCTGGAATGGAGCATACAATTTCGAAATTGTCAAATTGAAGTACTGTAGTGTGATCCCTAAATGCTAGCACAATTAGGTAACGGTGAAAAAAAGATGACGTGCCAGTTGATATCATATCTTCTTGATTAAACAGACCTACTTGCTTTGAAGGGACCAAACACATAGATGCTATTCATTAGACTTCACATCTGCAGTAAGAAAAGAAAATGATCGAAACAGATGACAACTTATGTTATACAGGAACCAGAAAAAAGATAGGATCGCAACATGAAAATCAATTGGCATGCCCAAAGCCTAACCAACTGGAAACAAACACTAAAGATCAGATATTCAGTATCTGGACCCTCATTTGTGTACAGCTGCATGCACAAACAGACTTAAAAATTTCCACGCTTATATAGAAGAGTCCCAAGATATTTATAGCAATAATGTAAGGCATATAATGTAATGTAAGATATTTTCACCACAGATCCACTCCTATCCTGCTAGACATCACTCGCTTCCATGTGAGAATTTGATGCTGGGATGCAAGTTGACCACGTTGTGATCCATGTGTTCCAAGATAGATAGGTCAAAATAATTAAAACAAGGCCATCTCCCACAAAATATAAAACCAGAGCAATATAGGTAAGTGTATTACTTGACCTTTATAATAAATTTTTTAGCAGTTCTAGCAAGCACAGGTTCCTCCTTATGACCTTATCCTAGCATCCAAACCCTAAGTCTATAACATCTTGCAAGTGAGTAACGAAAAATGCTAAGAGAAGACTTTGCTAACATATAAAGAATTGATAAAGTCGAATATTCTCTATCATAACAACTTGTATGGAAGAAATTTATGTACTACAAAATGCAAAAACTATCAACATATACCACATCTTCCTAAAACTCTAAAAGATAGTAGCAGTAGGGAACAACCTTTTTTTTCTTGGCCTTACCACCAGGCAATTTCCACCAAAATGTTCTCCAAGCACAAAAATTGCTTCTAATCACGACCCAATTTCATCTTACCCTATCAAGTTTACAGAGCAAGCTAAGCTCTTGGGCAAAGGAATCATGGAGTGAAAGAAACACAAGTACATCCCACCATACATATTGGACAATTGGTAAAGAGTAGCCTCGCCCCTCTGAAAATTGGTAGTTCTGTTATGCCCCAACACTCTCATGTGATCTTTTCAAGAACTATGAAGCATGACCAGATTTGCAACATACCTTCACGTGACATGCTCTTCCAAAAGCACTTGTCCCCAACATGATCTTGGTGTAGCCAATTTTAGTGCAATATGAGCAAAATACATCACGAAATTATAAGTTTGATATAAAGAAACATGCGAATGCATGGACAAGCGCTCAAGGGAAGCACCTTCAGCAGTGAAAGCATGTGCAAGTGCTAAAGGCATTCCTCCCCATCTCATCATCGATTATGCTGACAGGATCCTTCAACCCGGCCACCTTGTCCTCTGATCCATATGAGAACACATCTTCAAGAGGGGCGACGTGCACTTGCTTATCGCCCATTGACAAATTTGTCACAATCAACTTGATATCTTTAGTGACTGTCTCAGTTTCATGCTCCGGTCTTGCCAAAAAACCTCTCGTCGACAAATGCCACGCCACCGAAAGCCAGTAGAGCCTGCGAGTTGCTGTTCTCAAGTTAGTAAGTTAAGAATTTTACAGTTGGTAATGGAAAAGGATGGGGATAGGACAATAACTGAACCTGTGAGAATGCATATTGCAAATAAATTATTCAGAGTTTGAAAATTGGGGGGGGGCATTAAATTTCAGGAATCAGCATACTGTAACATGTTTTACCCAGCATGCATAATGATCATGAACCACAATCCATTTGACCCCACGATAATTTGACCAGAAAAAGAGATCGGAATGAGAAGATGCATCTTAATGAATTTGCCCTAATGCATGTAGGAGGTCAAAGCTTTACCTGGTCTGCTGTGAATCAAACATCTTCAGACTATCTTGCCTACACAGACCAACCCTGAAATGAAAATTGAATGTATTTATTAAAAGTTAGAACATAGGATTAGACATCATCAATATATATAGATTACTGGAGTCTTAATCTCGCGGAAAGACTGCATGACAGGCACCATAACCTGCTCAAGGCTAATTAGATTCCTGCTGCTCGTCCTAAACCTATTACTGGAGTCTTTAACTGCATCACAAATTAAACAATACAGATTACAATGGGCAGGCTGAGAAAATAATCAATTGCAAACAACCTAAATTTACACCAAGAACCCCACCATAATGTGCAAGGCAACATTACCTCTGCAGCCGCCGGAGCTCGGGGAGCCAAAACGAACTGAGCCAAGTTCCAGCATGGAGAGCCTGTTGTAGGCGCACATGAGCACCACCGTATCAGCTGTCTGGCACTCCGCAATCAACTTGGGATTATGCTCTGCGCTGCAATCACAAGGATACAAGAGAAAAATGACAAGATAACCATTCCCGCAGATGGGAATTGTAAAACTCCCAACTTCTTATCTTCTACTTTAACATTTGTACGATAATTCGCTGCGTCTACCTAATTTTTGCAGCACAAATTTACACTAAATGGAGTATACTGTTCGCTCCAATGGCCAAATCGCCCCGTATATCAGTTTATCCATGAGAGGCATATCATTAAACACCCAATCCTCAAAGGTTTCTTTAAGATAAAAACGAAATTTAAGCACCCTTATTGCCTAAGGCTAGCACAAACCCTAATATGATCAATGGATGTGACGGCACGACTCACCTCTGGGTGTGCCTGGTCCAAGAACCTGGGCGGGGAGGACGGTGCGGCGTCGTGGCTGTCAAGGGCGACATCGAGGTAGGGGGCTTGGGGACACGGTGAGAGGATGCAGAGATCGCCGGCAACCTCGAGGGCAAGGTGGCTGGGGCTGCGTCGAGGGCAAGGGGGCTGGCGGCGGATGTAGAAAGAGAAGGTGGGGACGGCGATGCCGCGAGGGCGATGTTCAGCGTCGATGCTGCGGGAGGGGAAGCGACGCGAGGGCGAGCTGACGGCGCGGATGCCGGGGGGAGGGCGGACGACGCGGTGACGCGATGCTGAGCGCAGACGACATGATCCGCGGGGTGGGAGTGGTGGCGTGCTCGATGGCGGATGCGGCGGCGGCGTCTAGGTAGAGGGCGGCGTTAGGGTTGGATTTGATTTTAACGGAGGGTGGGATGGGAACGTGGGGAGGCAGGGAGCGGACGTGGGGGCAGATGCGGGCGGAGGCGAGCGGCGGATGCGCGGGGCTGGGGGGAGGGCGGACGCACGGAGAGGAGAAAAAAAGTACTAACATATTTTTTTCTCCACTTCGTACTTTTTAGGAGTAGAGAAAGGCAAATTCGGGGATGCGGCCATCATGATACGACAAGGGAGGGATGCAGGCAAATCCGCCGCGCGTCCGCACCGACCGCAAACGCGTCCACGGGATCAAGCGGTGGTCCGTACGTATCCGCCAGATTTTTGCGAGCATCGCGTCGAGGCAACGGCCGCATGCCACGATTAACCTCTGCTGGCTATTAGGCTCGCGCGCGCATGCATCTCGCCATGTGTTGTGCGCAGTCTGTGGCATGGCTTCTTTCGTCTCCTCTCAGGAACTCACGTCGCGGTTGGGCACCACGCCTTGACGCGTTCGCGTGGCAAGAGTGGGGGGCCTCGCCGCGCCACCGGCGTGCTGTGTCTCTGGTTGTCCCCGTCTCGTCCAGGCGGCCGCCGGCCGGTAGATCTCCAGGCGTTGCGTCGTGCCTCGTGCGGCCGGTAGATCAGTCAGGTTTTTTCCGAACCCAAACAACGAACAAAACAGGGTTCTTTTTTTTTTCAATTCCATTCAGGTTTTAGAGGGAGCGTCTTTTTTTTTTTTTTGACAACTAGTCAACTACCTTTCTCTTGCTGCCAGATAAGTGATCACAATGCGAGAAAGAGGACCTCCTTGCTAAAAGTGGAACCAAGATTTTTTTGCCTTCAAACAGTCAATTGTTGTGCACACTGGACTGTAGATGAAAAATGCTTTATAGTATAATTACAGTCAATTATTGTGCACACTGGACTGTAGTCAATTTGAACAGCATATCATAAAATTTGCTTCTCACATTAACATGCATACCTCATCCACATATAACCCCTAAAACAATTACACGAACTTAGCTATCCATAATAGAATAAAGCTTTCCTTAATTTGGTAAAAAAAATGAACTGAAATGGCAGGTACAATAGCTGATTTGAGAGAACAACTAGAGGCTACCTTGTTAACTGATATGAACATAAATATGAGAACTGAGCTTGAACTAGAAAATGTATAGAGTGCGCACTAGATCAAAGTTAAAAACCACATTTATTGATGAGGAGAAAAAACAAATCACGACAGCTGATTCATGCAACGAGTAAATAACATAAGAATAGTATTGGTAGCTTTTACATATTCCAAAAAAATAACATGCATGTATCGCTATGCTGCCAGCAGGCCTGGTTGGACTTGGACCTACTATATACTGGGTTTCGACCAGCACAGAGACCATGTAATCCTAGCAACGTTCACCATCGAACTGTAAGCTAATGCTCTATTCCTCATCACTTTCATAGTACATGAAGCCGAATTCGTCCGCATCACTTCCGTACATGAAGGGGGATTCTGTATCTGGATTGCCTCTGTCATATACACCTATTATAGGATGCCTCAAATCATCCATCCCTTGCTTCTTGCATGCGTAGCAATGGCTTGTTACAGAGAAATATTTCAGGACATGATGTTGTGTGTACAAATGAACAAAAAGTAAATGTTATTGCACATCAATAAGACTTCAGCTCAATAGACAAAGATTTTCATACCATTTTCATACAGCTCTAGAGGAGAGCAGAAGTAAAATTTCTGTCTAAATATCTCCTTCACTTCCGCAAAGAAAAGTGCTGATGTCCAATCATCATAACCGTTAACCTTCATCTTGATAGTGAAGTTGAAATGGTGAAAAATCTCGTGATAACTTTCCACACTAAAACACTGGTGCTCAAGCTTATCAAATTCATACTGAATATCCTATGACCAAAAAAAAAATTTGTTAGGAATGAATACCTAAAAGAAGTCATTTGGTAGTAAAACTGTAAGTAACTGAAACAACTAGAAATGCAAACAAACCTCAACGTCTTCTTTGTCTTCAATGTATTTATTAAATGCTACCATCACCTCCTCCGTCATCCATTTCTTCCCATTTTGAGCAATTTCTTCATAGGAAGCTTCAGAACTTTGCCCTTGCTCTGGAACTGATGGAGCTTGTTCTGGTGCTGGAACTGATCCGGCTTCGTCTTGTTCAGGTGCTATCTCTGACTCTGATCCAAACTCATAATTGTCTAGTGAAGATTGCGGGTACATTGCAGCCAGAGTATCTTTTTGATTATTCCAAAGATATTCAAAAGCATCTTCCATGCTATCAAACGTATGCTCCTTCAAGTACTCCTCAAGTTCGCGAAGCCCCTCCCTAAGTAAAACCATGACCACATGGTAACCAAAGTTTAGTTTTATTTGAATCATACAGCAGGCTAACACAAAGATACACCCTAAGTAAAATCATGACCCCCGTAAAGATGATTCCTTGATTTGGAGGTATAGCCAAGTTAAGACATTTCTCATTGCTTTTTGTGTGGAAGGACAGCTAATTCAAACATTTCTCATTGCTTTTCATGTGGAAGGACAGCTAATTCAAACCACACTCTAAATGGTAACAATGAACTTATAGGTTATGCCACAATGCAGGTAAATTTATGAAGGGTACCATTATGCAAATGAACTTGTTTTCCTAAATAAATAAAGTACAGTAATATCCATCTATGGAAACGGTAGGTTGGACGCTTCTGTGGTGGCGTTGTTAAATAGTAGGACATATTTTTTATATGCAATTGTCTCAGAACATTATGGCTTTATAACATCAACAAATTTATTTATGGTGCTTACAATATAGGGCACAAACTAATCTCATGTCCCATTTCTATTTTCTGTTAATTGGTCCACATGCACATAAAAATAGTTGATACTTCAATGCTTATGCTTATAATGAAAACTGCATGTAAAAAAAACTTCAAGGAGAAGTCCAATTCACACATTGTATTAAACAGAGTTGGGATGTGCTCACTTGGGCGACACAGCTTCCACGTCGGCTGATGGCTCCATAATTGCAGAATCAGGTTGGCCACTGCTAGTAGCACTAGTATGCACCACAACCCAAGATTAAAGCAATTTAAACAAAACAACGTCAGCCAACATTTATTAAATGTTCTTGCAGACAGAATTTTTACTATAATTATTCTAGAACAGAAAGTACTTGTAAAGTTGTAATCGTCATGGTTTTGTAGGTGTTAAGGCGTCCAAGAAAATCTGAGCACACCTTAGCGCCTAGGCGACAAGGTGGCCGGTTTTCCAAGGCGAGTAGGGACCGCCTGAATGCCTAGCGCCTAGGCGACGCCTTTGAAACAGAGGTAATCGTATTGCACTTGTCCATATTCTATACTCAAGTTCAAATGAGTCCAATCAAGGTATCACGTTGTCAGGGACGGAGGCAGCGAGGGGGCGGAGGGGGCTCCAGCCCCCTTTACTGCCTGCACAACAATGGAGCTCTCATTCAATCTCCTTTGAAATTTTCTGCTATAAATGAAGTTTTCCTAGTGTCTAGAGGTACAAGAAGGTGTTCAGCCCCCCCCCCCCATCTGAATCCTAGATCCGTCACTGCACGTTGTAGCAGTTTGCTGGTCAATCTAGAGATCTTGGAAAGGTGCTCTCGAAATGGTTTTTTTCAACATGAGTCCTCAGTTGGGAGGCACAGGCTCAGGTTCTATCGGTATCCAGACATATATTCCTTTACTAGATTAGTCAAGTCACAATCAGTATCAGCACCACCGTCCGTCACAATGATAAAGGTGACTACTTTCTGGTGGCTGGTTTGGTTATTGGTGGAGAATTCAGGGTATTACACTATTACTCCACCTTGTTTCTCCCTCAACTCACATTAACCCTCACAGTCCTAGTTTGTTAGTTTGGGTTGGTTGAAAAAGACAAAACTACATTGAGTAGGTCGGGCTAAGACAAGGAACTCCCAATGAAACTGTAGATTTACTAAATAACCATACACTATTTTTCTCAAGCACGAAGTTAAATCCAACTTTGGAAGCACTGAGACAATTGTGTGAAAAACTTGCAAGGATGATATCATAACTAGCAGTTTTTCACCGCAAAAAAGGTATGGACCTCTTCCTATGACATCAGATTCCGTAGCATAGTAGTGCAAAATGAGTTTCTTTTCCAAACAAGTGCAATCATTTTTCCGAGCAAAACGCGTTGTGTTATTGAATAGAGCTAGGACCTTCCACAAGTCAGGGAAAGATGAGGACAAATTAACAAGTCAGAGAACAAACCAACTAACAATCAAACCAGCATCATAAAACAAATTATAGCAAACAAGAATCGGGATGTGCTTAAGTGGAAATGAGTGTGGGTGAGACAAAGAAACAATTTGCATGTGCATCTAGAGAACTCAAAACATTTTCTTCAGGGAAATGAATCTCATGAATTATGATTGCAAGGCACTATTGGCAATGGATATGGCCAAAAGAGGGCAACATTAAGCACCAGGCAGGGTTAGTGGGATAGGCGAAAAGGAGAGTACTAAGTCTACAGTTTTCAGCAAGAAAAAAAAATCTATAGTATGATCAGAAAGGGGGTCAGGAGTGGTCTAACTCTTGGATGAGCACTGAAATTTGTGCAAACCACATCCAAGGATGCCATGAAGTTATAACAACAAAAGGCCCATGATTTGAATGAAAGAAGCAATAATGGTCATACCCATCAGTCGAATCCAGTGTAGAGGGTGAGTCATTCAGCGACAGTGTCTCGAATTTTGATGTATCTGGAATTGTAGGGCCAATCGCACTGCTGCTCACCTCGGCGACATCCCTTTTAACCCTGATCAGAACATGTTTGTTGAAAATCACAATGGAGGTATTGCAACAAAGTAAAGCCTTCTATGAGAAGGCCAGCAGGAAATACTAGGCAAAAGGAATGCGATGGTAGCTATATTTTTATGGAAAGCAGCAGATATATACTTGGACCAAAAATGGAAATAGCAGAACAGTAGTTAAGGCACTTACGCTTGTCCTGGATTACGTCGAGATAGTCTCGGGCGATCTGAATACATGGAACTCTGCCGAACACGCGTTCGAGCTGCATGTTCTTGTCTCCGGTGAGAACTGCAAAAATACGTAAAAGGTAAATTTTTACCGACAACCACATAATTGTATTTCTCCCGGGAGTCTAGCATCAGCATTCTCTCCTAGAATCAGGGAACAGAAGTTCGGAGGGGGCAACAAAATGTAAAACAGAGAGCGAAGGGATAAGATATTGAGGTTTTTTACGGTACACAATACCACCCAATGGTAGTACGGTGGTATTATCGGATTTTTTCAATTTTTTACTATGGGTAAAATGGTAATTTGCTCGATGTATGTTATTGGGAAAATATTTCCCCGCTGGCAAGGTTACATAAAATGACTTTATTTCATATATTACAATAATATTATTTTGTATATTTTCGATAATACCCATATACTACTCATACCACCTATGAATACCACTCATACCACACTAAAAAACCGGTGGTACATAATTAATCTCAACCGTCGGATCCTTGCATATAGATTCTTTTTTATTACATACGAGTCCTTTTCAACCGGTGTTATAAGGTGGTATTGTGTAACGTAAAAAATCTCAAGATTATTACAATCAAAATTGGCTTTCCCTGCCAGGTCAGAACTCAGAAGCGCACACACTGGAGACTTGAGAGCACCCCCAAAGAGCTTCAGAGAGTCACGATAAGCTCTTAAGCTGTTGAGCTCCATAAAACACCATTAACCACAGGGAGCCTCTTCTGCACGCCTACAGATTTGTGAAACCGGCACGCGAAAGGGGGGAAACGCTTTTTGGCGAGTGAAAAAAATGAGAAATTTCAAAATATGACACCCAATTCGAACGCATCACGTATTTTGACACTCAATTCGTTGACCTTTCAAGAACTGACATCGGGACGCGAATTCCTTCAATACTGGGGACTCCCTTCTATTTCTCTTCTCAACTCCTAGTGAAAAGACCATAATGCCCCCTTTCTTCTTCCTTGGATCTTCTTCCTCCTGGCTGTCGGCTTTCGTGGCTGCCGTGATGGGGATGTCAGACGCCGCCCCGAAGGACCTCCGGGCGCAGGAGGCCAAGCTTGGGGTGCGGGACGCCGAGGCCAGCTGCGCCCGCGCTGCGCTCGCCGACGAGCTTCGTGCCCCGTGCGCTGGATGCGCTCCACCGCCGCGGGTGGGGACGGAGGCGCACGACCGTGAAACTTGAGTCCGCCGCCGCTGTGCTCTGAAACTAGAGTCCCTGCCGTCGTGCTCTCTGCTCCCTCACCTTACTCCCGCCGTCGTTGTTGCCCCTGGCACGCCACTGGCCGCCTCCGCCGCCGTCCCTTGGAGTCCGCCGCCACCGCCGTGCTCTCCCCTCCTACCCTTCGGCGTACATCGACGTCCCTCCGCCCCTCCCCAGCAAGCGGCCTCGTCACAATCTCGGCCGTCCCTCATCCCCTCCACGTGCGGTGGCGAGCTCCTCCAACGCCTGAAGCGCGCCGGCGCAGGGTGGGAGGAGGTGGAGGGCGGCGCGTGGTGGAGGGCGACTCCGGCAGAGGTGGGGCGGCGTAGGTGGGGAGCAAGCCGGTGGCGCGCCAGGAGGGTGGGGAGGAGCACGGCTGACTCCGGCAGAGGTGGGGAGGAAAGCTGGAGGAGGAAGATGAGGGCGTTTTGGTCATTTCACTAGGGCAGGAGAGAGTAAAGGGAGGAGAGTCCCTCCTTTTGAAAGAATTCGTGTCCTCAGTGTCAATTTTTGAAATGCGCTCGAATTAGGTGTCAAGAGACGTGAGGCGCTCGAATTAGGTGTCATTTTTTGAAATTTTTCGAATCGGGACATGTGTATTCGTCAAATCTCATTAGAGCAGAGGTGATGAGAGGAGAGACGAGGTGAGGGCAACTGAATAGAGGAGGGGGAGCGGAGGTCACTCACCCAGCTCCACCGGAGGAGGATGCTGGCGAGGGATTTCCCAGTCAACCGCGTCCCTCTCACGCAGAAAGAACCAGGTGAACGAGACGGATTGGATTACAATATAATGCCATAGTCGTGCCCATCGATACACAGATGGACGATGGCGTGACTCGAATCGCGAACCGCGATCCATGGTGAAGGCGACTAGGTGAGGGGGATTTCGAGACGCACGCAAGGGAGGAGTGCTTGATATGCCTACACACATACTCCCGGACGCTTCTACTCGTCGCTTCAGCGACAAAAAAACAAACCATCACTAAAGGCCGCAACCTTATCTTCTCCCCCGCCCCCTCGTCTTCCACCTCCCAGGCTCCCTCTCGCTCGCCCCTGCCTCCGCCCTCTTGCCCCGTCTCCGGCGGCTCCCGCCGCCGGATCCAGCGGCCGCCTCCCCTCACGCGCTAACACGTCCGTCGTCCCTCTCCTTCCTCCTCGTGCCTCCTCTCCGGTGCTCGCCCCCACCTCCATCACCGACCGCTGCCTCGCCGCCCACCGCCCACCACCGCGGCGCGGTAGGGTCTCGCCGGAGCTCCGCCGCCGCGGCCGCGGCCGCGGAGCTCTGGCGAGACTCTACCGCACCTGCGGTGGCCTCCTTCCTCCCCTTCCCCCTGCCGCCGGAACCCTAGCCGCCCATCGGCGGCGAGCTACTCCCCCGCCCCGACCTGGCCCGGCCGCCGCTTCCGCCGCCAGGGCCCTAAGCCGCCCCACGACCATCCCCACCGCCTAGCTTGCCTGCCTCCCCGGCTGGCCGCTTCTTCTAAGGTCGCAGGAGTAGAAGGAGAGGAAGGGGATGAATCTGACACGTGGGGCCGCGGCATGATGGTTTATCAAATTGTCGCTGAAGCGACATATATGATTCCCGCATACTCCCTCCGTCCCAGAATGATAGTCGTTGCTGGTGTTCGTCCTACAAATTTGACTGAATTTGTAGAAAATACGTGCAATATTTGTATATCCAAATAATTTTGTTAAAAACTAGATTCAAATATCTATCTAATGATTTTAATTTTGTATCATAAATGTTACTATATTTTTGTATATATTTAGTCGAAAATATTTCTCAGGAAACCAAAACGACAGTCATTCCAGGACGGAGGGAGTAGTTAGAACCGGACCCGGTCATCGACCCAGCGTTGAACCGCCAACACCGGTTCGAGATCTTTGAATCGGAGAAGCGAACCGACAATAAATACTTTGAAGCGGTCCAATATACCAGCCTACACACGGAGCTCCCCTACACATAATTAGTTTCCAAAATTTTTCTAACTACTTGTCACATTAATCTTTGAACACTAATTAGAAATACTAAACATAGATTAATGATAAAACCCATTTCATAACCCTTTTAACTTTTGAGATGAATCTAACTAGCCTAATTATGCAATAATTAGACAACATTATGTTACAATAAACAATCTCTAATGACGGATTAATTTGGCTTAATGGATTCGTCTCGCGATTTTCCGTCCATCTATATAATTAGTTTTGTAATTAGTCTACGTATATCACCTCTAATAGGCTTTGAAAGGAGTCTCCAAAATTTTTTTCCCAAAACTTTCCCCAACTAAACAATTAGCTTGGCGGGGAAGCAACTCGCCGGCTCCTCATGTAAGCGCACAGGTGACCACACACGTACATCAGCAGACTTATAACTACACTCAAAACGAAACATCACGTTCTTAAGAAGATCACTCAAACCATCATATGGCTCACTAAGCAACATATGTGTTCCAAATTGTAGATTATTTTTATAAATTCATAAATTCAATTATATACTACCTCCATCGTCCTTAATTATTTGACGTTTCAGACAGCCAAATTGACCTACACCTAGCTAGGTTGAGCTGTCCGAAACGTTAAATAATGCCGAATGGAGGGATTATCTGAGAAAATGAACTTTAAAAACATATATGAACCATAATTTCGATGGATGGAGTGGTTATTGGAGGAAAATATTTTATGAGAATAGTTATTGGGAAAAAATATTAAATAACTACTGAACATGCTCTGCTCATTGGTCATGTAACAAAGAAAGAGCAAGTACGTACCCGTGCACCGACAAGTCGATGAGCGGCAAATCCTCCTCCGACCCTCGAGCATGCGAACGCGACGAAACATGGTCGTTGTTGACTGAGTATGGAAGCAGAAGTCGGTATATAGTATCAAGATCGTATCGTATACGTGTTCTGCACACCTAGCACTAGCTCGTCAGCAGGCAGCTGCTAGCTTAGCTCTGCCCTTGAAATGAAATGATTTCCAAAATCACATCATTTGGTGAGAGACGGTGTATGTCAACTGCATGAAATTTCTTTGAATTTTCCGAATTCCTTGTCAGTTTGACAAGCAAGAGACTGATTAACAGAGGCTCGAGAGTTGACAATGAGAGCCGTGAGTAGACCCGATCTGTTAGTTTCACAAGATTCCATTTTCTTTTGACAGTGAACTTAGCACATGAAGATACGATAGGTTTAGCTGGAACCTGTTTTTCAGTGGAAATAGGGAAACAGGCGTGCTCCTTTCTTCGATCAAACGCACCAGCTTCGTCTTCCAAGTTAGATGGAACATTATCATAAGATTATACTGAACCATACAAGAAGCCGGCCATCTGCATCACTTTCGTACATGAAGGGGCATTCTGTATCTAGATTGCCTTTGTCATATACACCTCATTACCCATTGTCTCATGTCATTGAATTGTTGGTTATCCCGGACTTGGAGAAAAGTTTCTGCTGTCCATCAGACTTGGCAAAAAAGGGAGAAAGCAAGCGACTCAAGGGAGGAAGGATGTGCATAAGCCATGGGATCCAAATTATTTTTTCATTGCTCATATTCTTGATTCTCTCCAATTGGGCTATTGGTGGTTCATGTACTTGAGATTTGATCAGTGCAAGAGTTTGAGCTGCCATATTGAAACTGCTATTTGTTAGATTGAAATGGCTCTGTCTTAATTCTGAAGCTTCGAATTGCAAGGTGGTACAATTCCTGTTGAAAGCTGCTAGGCTCCTTAAAGCCTCTTATCAAGATTCTCTCTCATTCTCTGAACAACAAAATTGCCTTGCAAGTAGCAGCAGGAGGGGAGGTACTTCAGATACAAGATGGGATACAATGGAGTACCTTTGTGCAGGTGGCAACTTTATCTGCCTGTACTGCCAAATCAGACTCAATATCTTGCAAATGCCATGGGATCCGGGTGTTTTGCAGCAACGGCTTGGGGACAAGCTGTTTTTCAAGGAGGGAAGAACGTCAGGAACATTCTATATGTACTACAAATTGGGCCAGACAATGTGCCACGCAACGGGCCAGTCCATCGACCAGCAATAGCGGACACTACGAAGGCCGGCATAAGGGCAACGAGGAAGGCGTCGATCGTCAATTGACAAGACGGTGAAACCAGATAAAGTAATTTCTACATTTTCTAAACAAGATAAAGTAATTTTCTAAAATAGATAAACTAATTTTCTAGAATTTCTAAACAAGATAAAGTAATTTTCTCCAATTTGTAGAACATGGAAACTATTTTTCTACATTTTCTACATTGTCTAGACCAGATAAAGTAATTTTCTATAATTTCTAAACAAGCTTAAGTAATTTTCTACAATTTATACAATAGGTAAACTAATTTTCTACATTTTCTAAAACAGATAAACTAATTTTCTAGAATTTCTACACAAGATAAAGTAATTTTCTGCAATTTCTAGAACATGAAAACTATTTTTCTACATTTTCTAGACCATATAAAGTAATTTTCTAGAATTTATAAACATGATAAAGTAATTTTCTACAATTTCTACAATAGGTAAACTATTTTTCTACATTTTCTAAACCAGATAAAATAATTTTCTACAATTTCTAAACATCATAAAGTAATTTTCTATAATTTCTAGAACAGGAAAACTATTTTTCTACATTTTGTAAACTTGATAAAGTAATTTTCTAGAATCTCTAAACAAGCTAAAGTAATTTTCGACAATTTCTAGAACAGATAAACTATTTTTCTACATTTTCTAAACCAGATAAAGTAATTTTCTAAAATTTTTAAACAAGATAAAGTAATTTTCTAAATTTCTAAAACAAAAAACTAATTTTCTAAATTTCTAAATCTAAACTAATTAAATAAACTATTTTCTAAATTTTTTAATCTAAAAACTAATTTCCTACACTAATTACACTATTCTAAACTAATTAAACTAAGTAAATAAAGAAAGAAAACTTACATGAGAGAGAGAGGAGGCCGTGGGGGAGAGGGGCGGCGGCAGGGTGGGGGGCGGCCGCCGGCCGCCGTCCGCCACGGCGGTTGGAACCTACCGCCGTGGCGCACGGCGGTAGGTTGCCGCGGGCCCACAACCAACAGCCGACCGTTGGCAGTAGGCCTACCGCCGTGGGCCACGGCGGTTGGCCCTATCCGCCGTGGCCCACGACGGTGGTGGTTTAGTTTTGATAAATTTCAAAACGGCAGTATAAATTTGCAAATTGGAATAAAAAAATATAAAAAAATTCAGCAATAGCGGACACTGCAAAGGCCGGCACAAGGGCAGCGAGGAAGGCGTCGATTGAGTTGACCAGACGGTGAAACCAACCGGCGGTGGCGAGCGAAAAGCTCGAGACGATAATTGACTACTACTTGTTCCGTTGTTAATCGAGTACTTGGTTCGTGACACAGGCAAAGGTGGTCCGTTATTATTGTTACAAAGCATAGCAAATTTCATAGAATAGGACTGTGTGATATGCTAGTCCAGCAATAGCTGCAGTCTGCCGCGTGCACGTTGCGAGCAGTACCATGCCTGTATGAACGAGTATGCGTTGCACGTATGCGTTAGCTGTAGTTTGCAGCTTGCACAACCTTATCAACTAACACCCATCGCATAGAATATGTGTGCATGCATAACAGGTATCACTGTACTTAATTAATTTGTATGGACAGGAGTCTAAGTTATGGGAAATTAAGTTTTTCAACACGCATAACCCAAACGCCGATAAATCCTAAAAAATTCAGGAAAAGATTTGAATCCTAGTGGGAGCTGAGATGTGTATATATATATATAGGTTCAAAAGTTTTGCCTAATTTCAATTTTATTTTATTACCAAGTTTGCAGAAATTTATGTCACATATTTTGTACACCACAACCAGGTATGTTGATAAATGTTGTTACGAAGTAATATTTTCTTTTTCTTCCAAGGAAACCATTGTACTTTGACAGCTTAATACTATGTGGCATGCATAATATAGAATATGCGCGAGCATGTATCACACATAACGATTTTCAATTAATCAGATATAAAAATGTAGTGATTATTCCTTCATCTGAATGGGTTAGTTATGTTAGTATTTAATAATATGATTGATATCAGCAAACGCGTCTATAAAAGCGTTGTTTTCTACGGATACGACCAATACTCAGCATCACAGCCCTACAATACAATCTGTAGCTCATAGCTCCAGAAGTAGCTAACAAATGGCAAGTAGCAGCAGCAGGTGCTCGGTGGTTGTGGGGGTGAGCCCGGCGATGGCTATGCTGATCGCCGCCTCGAGCGTGAAGGTGGTGGCTGCCGCCGCCGACAAGCAGGTGGCGTGCAACATCGAGGAGGTCACCGTCAACAACACCGCGGAGGTGATAACATCTGGTACTGCATTCAAGATGACAGTCCTGTGTGATAATACTGTGCAGAGGGTGCTGAGAAAAGGCGACCACTGTTTCTGCGAGCTCCTCAGCCGCGCTGAAGCCAAGCTTGGCCGCAGCATCGATGGCTCTTTCTGTGACCAGAAGGAGAAGATATCCCGGTGCCGCAGTGCTGCACCATCCTGCAGTATCCCGGACGGCGATGTTCAGTACTGTGTCAGCGCGATATTGAAACCTTTAAAAGACAAGTTAGAAGACCCAAGCGAGCTGGTGGGACAACAAGTAGAAGCACCGTTTTTTCGACCCTCAGTCGCAGAATGTTGCTCCAAGGTGTCCAAGCTGAGTGGCGCGTGTGCCTGCGAGTTTGGAAACGCCCTGCAGAAGACGGTCGGCAACGCTGGCATTGACCTCAAGAGGACTGATCTTCCCTGCATGGACGCCATCAGTGGCGACTGCGCCAGGCAGTAGCCATGCAACTGCATCGTTTGGTTGCTCCCCGTTAAGTACTGTCTTTGTTCCTTGTATGCTGTTGTGAGCGTGTGCTGCCCTGTACTGCACATCTCCTTTACAGTTGTTTGTGCGTGCGCGCATGACTTTTTTTTTTTGGAAAAGCAGGTTGTGTTTTCGATAATGTTTCATGAATACAGTTATGCTACCAGTTTCGTTTTTTACATGGATGAAGGGTGAGAAATAATAAGATTGGAAGACAGGGGCGGAGCCGGCCAAATTTCATAGAACACCGGTGTCAACTCCATAGATCAGCAGCGTAGACCAATGATTTTTCACTGAATTTGCAGCCGTCAGTGCCAGCTGACACCGATGAAGAGCCACCCTTGTTCGAAGGGAACGGTTAAGAACATGGCAGACCTTCTGCCAAAAATCCAGACTATCTGGATTATGAGCAAGTCCGCCCTTGTTAAGAACGGTTAAAAACATGAGAAAGTCAAGAAATCAAAGACAATCTGTTTTGAAACTATCTGGAACAAATTGTTGACACCGTTTTTTGGCATGTGTCGAGACTGAAGTCAAAACGAGGCAGAAGGATCGATGTAGAGCATAAGGGCATCCGCCGATGGAAAGCTTAAGGGCATCCGCCGATGGAAGGCGAAAGCAGCAGAGTTGATTGAGGGCAGAAGAAGGCTCAGCTCGTGGTCAGTGAAATCGATGTGATGCAGATCGATCAGCTATACTCTGGCCGGATTATTTTATTGCATAAAAAGAGTCATAAGAACATTGGTTTGATGGAATCCACGAAGAGGACATGTGCACGTTCTACTAGAAGCTCAGTACAGTTAACCTAGTTGAAGCTTGTAGACGTGGCTGATCGGCAGAGGCATCGGCCTGTGGAATATAAGGGTGCTAGTGGTCAGCCGATCATGGATGTGTCGATTGTGGATGTGTGGTGCAGCCGATGCATGTACGGAGTACACACCAATATCAAACAAACCGCCTCCGGGCAAACCCTTTACAATTTACAGCATCTACTTTTCGGCGACTTCGCCATTGCGTTTTTCTTTTTCTTCAACGTCGTCCTTCAAGTTCGTCGGGCTGCATCGATCGATCTTCGGCAAGCTTGTGAGTACCGTTTTACCAAATAATCCTAGGCTTTAACCTCCGGGTGCATCGCTGAGGTTTCGTCTAGTTCTTTATTCACCCCTTACCGATATTAGCTAGATCCGCAAGTTTTCGTACCGATTCTTGTGGTTTTAGCTCTTATCACCAATTTATCCCACTCGATCCAGATTACGTCGGCTTCTAACAATACAGCCGATTTAGACCTGTTCGAGTGCTGACGTCACGATCGGCCGATCCAGCCGATCTCTTTATTTACGTACTTGCGCTTCGGTTGCTTTCGAGCCTGCCGATCCCGCTTCTCTGTATCGGCCGATTGGCAGATACACGTGTCACTGAAGATCCATCGGTTCTCTAGCCGATTCTTAATATTTTCCATTGTCAATCAATAGGTCAGATTGGCTGGCACGCCTCGCTACAGACCGGGGAGTCACGTGTGTCGCGCGCGAAGGTGACGTCCTATTGTCTGATTTTGCCCAACAACAGGGTTATGTAGCACCATACGTCCTATCCACGATGAATCAAGAAGTGTTCAAAGAGTACATACAACGCGTCATGGACAATCAATCTGAAGCATTGATTAATATTATAAGCAATGCAATTAAGGGTGCATTCTCTGATTTTGCCCAACAGCAGGGTTATGTAGCACCATACTGTCAACAGCCGAGATTATCGGCTAACACAGCGATGCCGACATGTTATCCAGGGATTCTTAATCAGGCAGCACATGTGTGTTCTGCTACATTACCATGGGTTGAAACATCAATGCACTCAGCCAACTATCAAGCTCAGGTATCGGCTTCTCAGCCGACGATGCATCAACAACAGCTAGATGGCTTCCAGACGCAAGCGCATATGGCAGGTCATCAATTAATGGTTCAACAGCCAGCACCGATAGCTCAACAATCCAGGCTTGGGGGGCTGTAGCCACGACTTAATCAACAATCTTGGCCCCGGGGGCTGCAATCATCTCAGTTATCGGCTCGGCCACAATTAACAGGAAGTCATTGGTTGCAAGAATCGGCTTTACAGCAAGAGGCACTGAGCCCACAACCGATTGCTCATCAACCACATCGACTAATAATTCCTGAATCAATGGTCAATCAGCCTATTATAGCAAAATCAGAAGAGTTTGTGCATCCAATGGAAACTGATGGAGATCTGTGTCCAACTGATATGGTCAAAGTAGGCAACCAAGATGAAGAGTCTGATTTAGAATTGTCAAGTTCACGGGTAACTAATGGACCAGGAGTCACGGATCAAAAGGTATAGATTCCAGTTGACGAGATCCAGGATGAGGGCCAATATGAAATAGAGTATTATTTGGAAAAGGCTGACAAAGAGAAAAAGCTAGTCGGTAATAAAAAGGAGACATTTGAAGCTAAAATATGGATCTCTCAAGCATTGGCTCAAAATCAAGAGAGGTGTCAACTGAAAGCTGAAAATATTCTGTCGCAGCTTACTCCCGAGGAATCACCGCCAATAGCTCATCAGTCCATTCTAGTACCATCACAACTGGTCCTGGTTGGTGAGTTCAAAAATAAAGGTCGGTACAAAGAGAAAAGAAGCTTTAAGGAAATTCACATGGAAGAAATCCCAGCCAACTACAAGGATAGAGAAAAACAAGCTGATGAGCCATTAAAGAAAGATGAAGTGGCCGATAGAAGGATAACAGAAGTTGGGCAAAGGACGGCTTCTCAAAATATTTATTGCTCGCTGCCCGAAAATATTTCCCAGGAGTATCGGCTGTTTGGAGCTTATTTTCCATGGGAGCTGGGTGATCAAAAATCCAAAAGTATTGCTCAGCAGTATCGGCTACTTGGAATTTATTTTCCATGGAAACTAAGTGATCGAGAGCCGAAAAATATTACCCAGAAGTATCCGGTGCTTGGAATTTATTTTCCATGGGATTCATGTGGTCACCAGCATTACGAATATATCCTGCGTAGTTGGATCAGTTTCTTGTTCTTCGATAAAATAGCTGATTAAAATAGCCGATACAAACTTGTCGGTTCCTACCTCTTAATCATTCATAAATCGGCTGATGTATACATACAAATCGGCTGGATCAATAACATCGCCAAGTGCAGCTTCGACATTTAAAGTACTAATCTGAAAATCACAGAAGAAGACAGGAGCAATATATTAAATGGATTTCTGTATTCTGCCGATCACAGCCAAAGGAAAAAGAGCCGAAGAGATACTTTCGTCGTCTACGTATTATTCAGGTGAATTTCTGTGTCAAAGCTAGTTATAGAGAAGATAAATACGTGATGATGAGGGAATAGCCGATAGTAGTATGAGGACAATCGGCTGATCAATACATTGCTGCAGCATGCGAACTTGAGCCAACACCTACAGGCCATTAATTAAATAACATCATCAACGGGGTAGTCTCAGGCATTAAGCAGGATGTTCCTTGATATTCCCAATGTTCAGTCTTGGGTACCTTCATCAGCAATGGATAATGGAAGCAGAAGAGCAACAGAGTCATCCAAGGGAACACGACCACTCCTCGTTGACCACACTGGAGGAGTCGCCATCAAGCTCGACACTAGCGATCTCGCCGTCGACTTCATCAAAGACTACCTCGACGACGATGACTACAACAACATCGTTAGCAAACGGATTTGCACTGAGTCGTCATCAAGCAGGCATGTCTACGACAATGCCTAACGCCCTACGCGGTATGTATCTACTAATAACTACCCTACGCGGCAAGTGGAGTAGATCAATTGGCACCAAAACAAATGCAAGGTAACTGCGCATTGAGGACATAATTCACTGGATTATTTTAAAATGCTTGCTTGGAGACAAGAGGAAGATATCGCGTGGCGTGGTTATAAAAAGTAGAAGAGTTGAGCCGATAGATAATGCATCGGCTAATTCAGGGGAACGATCAAGCAAGGGAAATTAGCCAGCAGTCAAAACAGCTACGAAAGGAGCATGACACTATGGTAATTATTGGATGATCTAAGCAAGTGATGATACGGTGGTTGCACAATAAATTTAATCCGAATTATTGAGTACTAGCTCCAGATATAATAGCCGTTGTAGTCATATACCATCGGCTAGGAGAAAAGATGAAGCTTGGAGCACAATTGCCGATGGCCATGATTATTTCCTTGAGCAGAGAAAGCGTGCTCAGATTCGGCGGTGATACAACTGCAAGTTGCCATGACGCCGAGAAGATCATGATAAGCAGAGCATTGTCAATAGACGTCGATGCCGTGAATGGTGCTGCCGACAGTTTTGATGCTGACACCACTGCTACCGAGCTGCGAGCAATGCTTTATAAGTCAGAAGGGCACCGGTGTTCACCAAAGAAAAAATTAGACAAATTGGATATTATCAGCAGCAGATGGGCAGTGGCCGTTTCATCAGAAGGCAATGAAAACTGCATATGTCCTGATTTCTGAAAAGGGGGAGCTGATGGCTATTTGTTGAAAAGGTTCCGATCCAAGTCCTTAGTACCACCGATGATGGTTAGAAAGAAATAAGAGTTGATGGCTATTCCCTGATGGAGCTAATGAATGAGGCTAATGCAACAGATTTCAGTGCATCCATAAAGGTTCTGTTGCTGATCACGAAAGAAAAGAAGAGGAGCAGTTTACTATACAGGATTTCTGTGCTTTGCCGGCTGCTGGTGATTCAAAAAATAAAATCGGCTGCCTGTAATTCAGAAGCATCGGTTGGTTGGTGGTTCAAGTGAAAAAACTTTATCAAATCAGAGAAGGCCATAGATCATGACGTTTAAGGGCTGGTGGAATCCAAAGGTATATAAGGAGAAAAGGAAAAACAACCAGCCAGGAAGAGCCGATAAACCCAACACATCACAGCCAATAGAAGCTGACAGGGGGGCTAATCGGCTAACAAATAAGCTGATGTATTACGATGACTAACTCGCTCACCTCACTATATCATTGATTACATCAGGCTGAAGGGGGTTTACTAGTAAAATCACTAGGAGAAATAAAAACAGCCGACAGAGCAAATAGTTAGTTTGTTAATCGGCTACTGTCATTATTGAACGTAATTGAATGGCCGCATTTCTAACATCGGCTCAATAAAATGGACTATATATGCATGATTGGTATCAAAATCATGGCTGGTATATCGCTGAAGGGAATTAGATGGACACGGCCAGTTGCTGCACATGGGCTAGTTGCTGCGCATCGAGGATCATGAATCAGCCAAATAAAGATGATAAAGTGAAGTAATCAATGACTGATGATAAGAGGAGGAAGTCATGATAGCATCGGCTGATGGGGCATCACTCAAATTATATTCGGCAGTACCATCGCAGCTAGTGCACATTCCATTCGACAAAATCAGATATCTGAAGTCAGTCAGCCAAAGCCAATGACAAGTTTCCTATCAAGGTCGATTTACTAGTCGTGCAATGCCAATTGAGTAGAATATTCAAGGTGCAAATATGTCCATGGATCAAGGGATATCATACACATGCTATATTTGCTGAGCTTCACCAACCAATGCTATGGAAGACAACGACAAAGTGGCATGATGCAGACGCACATATCCTTCACACAGATGGTTGGAATGGCTCAGATGACTACAATTGCTTGTATGTGCAGTCAAAGGGTCATTCCACAGAAGCATACACAAGTTAATACATGAGCTGCTAAAAGCGGCACACGCGTATGTCCAGAAGCACTACTGGTCCATCACGACCAGTCGACGCCGATACAAAGTTATCTGTTGACGGATAAAACACGTATCCACCTACGATCCGCAAGCGTACGGACCTACACCTTTTTCACCACAGGGATTCCCTAGGTTCTTATCAATCCGCGGAGCAAGGGGATTACAAGTGTTTGATCTAGCACTACGAACTAACTTATCCGAACTCTAATCTACGGTTAATCTAGAGAACTACTACGCTACATTAGAGAGGATGATTAAACTCACAAGATATATAAAAGACACTTGCCCAAGGGTCTACGATACTTGAACATGCAACCGCTTAAGATATGAAAAACCGATCTAATCTATAGGGGGTTGTGACCACGGTTTCGCCCTTTCCCTCCCCCCGTACTATCACTACGCGGAGGTATTCGTGACTAGACCTATGATGGACACGGCGTATTGAATGGTTCCAAGGGAGCATTGAGATCTATACTCCCTACACGGCATGGTAGCTAACCTTAAACAATAAAGCATCTTCAACACTAGATGATAGATAGAAAACCATACAAAGTAGCGATTACATCTCAAGATCGATTACAACCCATGGACAAATGAGAAGATTACCCCATCAAGGTGCTAGGCATAGCACCGTTGATCATGGTGACGCTTCCGATGGTGTCTTACTTCTCCTCCGGGGGTGTCTTGGCAGGGCCTCGACGTCCTCCACCACTTGTGGTTGCTTCCTTCGAGTAGAGCGATCCTTCTTGCGAATGATCTCCCACCTCTTCTCCCTCTCTAGCTTGTGGACGGCCTCTCGGGCGAATGGCTCTCTCCCTGCGAATGGCAGCGCCTCCACGTACTTAGGGTTGCGTCATCTTCAGGCTCAAGAAAAGGGGGGCCGAACCGACCCGGGGATGGGCCAGGCCGGCCGGCCTGGGCCGACCGGCCCAGGCCCACTTCGGCCCGGTTCGGTCGCCCCTTCGCGCACGTGGGTCCTCTTGTCATTTTGCACTTTGCCCCCTCCAATTGCACCATTTTGATGATGTCATCCTCGCGTCCAAGATGGAGGGTCTTCTCGCATGAAGTTCGGTCTTTTACGCTTCAATCCTCGGGGATGTTCCTTTGTAACACTTCGGTCCTTGCCACCTTTGGGAGTGATTTCATCATGCTCTCAAACACGAACGGGACTCCTCAAATGCTCCTTTGAACTTGTTGTGACTCCGTCCTTTATGTCCATGTTTTCCTGCAAAAACGTAACACTTCCAAATGCACATACAAAGATGAACTTGTTATATCATTAGTGTGCCTAGTGGCGGGTTAGTTTCATAATCAAATCCAAACCAAAGTGTAATGAACATGTTTGGTGCACCAAAATACACCGTCAACATCTCCCCCACGCTTAGATCTTGCTCGTCCTCGAGCAAGTACTCGTAAAAGAACTTTTGTTCAAGGTGTTGAAATCATGCTCCGCTAATTCTTTCTTCACAAGTTAGTCAATCCTTTATCTTTAATATAATAAATATAAAGCAATGATCATCATACATAAACATGGGCGTTTAGAATTTTTACCAAATCGAGATTTACCCCACAACTCATACCTTTCACTCGAGGTCCTCAATTCCAGCCATGCTTACTTCTTTGCTTCTATTGGAGGGTTTTCATGATTTTTTTCAAAAATAAAATTCCTGCAACAAGTATTAGACAAAAACCTTTCTCCAAGTTCTCACATGTCGCTCATATGAAGTGGCTATCCTAAACAATTCATAAACTCTCACCTCCCATAAGTCTCTCATATATTATGTAAAGTGGAGCTATAGGTATGGCTAGTGTAGTCAACACAAGTATTGTCAAGTTAAGAAATTCCTCTAATGGTTGTTTACCTTTCAAAGCCAATGATCATGAGAATTAAACCATAATGTGGGGATGTCAAGGATAAGAAGATATAGAATGGTGGACATGTGCAAGGGCAAAAGAAAACAAGACTACGAGGCACCGATGACGTCCTCGTTGTCGGATTGCACATGGTTGGAAAAAAGAATGGAAGTTTCGTCTCTTAACAACAACGCGGCATCCTTCCTTACACTTTATTTATCCTTCACTTGATTCATCCCTCTTCATATCTTTCTTGCCTTTCTTCTTTCTTTCTTTCTTCTCTTTTCTTTTCTTCCCTTTTTTTTCTTTTTCTTTTTCTTTTCCATACACATATATTTTTTTTCTTTACTTCTCTCTCTCTTTTGACATCTTTACCTCTCTCTCAAAGCTCTTTACTCATCTCTTCTTGCATAAACACAATCTGAATTTAAAATAAAAACCATGCTAGAGACGAGACGAAACTTCGAACATAGGTTGTGTTCAAGGAATACGATGTACAAAAGAGATATTATGGTTTTGGTATGGAATTCGGCGATGTACGGGACTTTCGATGTGAAAGTCTCGTTACCGAATGCATGACGAGGCTAGCAATAAAAGATAAACACAAGGACATGATCATTGCTCGAAATTAAAACTTCCAAGAGAGAAGGATCCTAGCCCAACTCATTATGCAAACCGCACTTATGGTGGAGCGAATATTGAATTGGCTTTGTATAGGATTTTTCTTTGTCTCTCAACTTGGAAAAAGAGAGTTTGCTAACCTTTATTACAAGGGTTTTTCATATAATTTCAGAATTAAATTCCTCCAATTTTAGCATCAAACTTAGCACAATCGAAACGAAGTTCTAGATCAAAGTATGATGCGGGTACTTTTAAAGGTAAAAACTCCACTAAGCACCACGGTAAACGTTTCAAACCAAGCGCTCATGTTTATATATCAAAAATTAAAGACAAACATACAAGTAAAGAGAGAAAAGCATTGCAAGAGACAAAAATTTAAAGGACACTTTTTATTTGATTTTCTTGACTCGAACACTAAATTTAAGACACTTTAAACTTGAAAAATTAAAAAGGACAACTAAAACTTTAACTAAAACTTTAAGACTCTCAAACTCTCACAAAATCTAAACCAAACCGAACTAAACTTGAAGCAAAAGGATCTAGCTAGCTAGCTCTCCCCCACGCTAAAACCATACGACGTCCTCGTCGTATCTTACAAAAAACCTAAGGGGGGAAAACCCTAATTCCTAGTGGAACTTTCCACAGCTCTTGCACCACTTGTTCTTCATGTTGCCCACCATTCCAAACAACTTCCGCACGTTCCGATTGAGGAATTTGTAGTCGTCCTCGACCACTCGTTCCAAGTCCTCCATACGTTGCCTCATCGCCTCCATAGCCTGGAAACATTCATCGACCGATGCGTAGAGATCCGAGATGGAGTGACGGCAAGCCGCACACCATAACGGATGCATCCCAAAAGGGTCGACATCGCCAGGGTCGTCACCGTCGTCGCCGTCGCCGCCATCGTCGGGATCTCCGCCACCGTTAGGACCTTCGGGAGTCTTCTCTTTGGGCACCTCTTCCCAATAGAAGAGGTCGTTGTCCTCCCTCCCGGCGGCCGCCCACGAGCTCGGGCTGCGGTTATCGGAGTAGTCACCCCCCCCCCGTAATCTTTCGGCTCGGGCGACACCTCCTTGTAGTCTTTCCTCTTCATGCCTCGGATGCGCTCCGATCTACGGACGGGAGTAGAGATCCTCTCCTCCTTGACGTGGTGGCGAGATGCGATTAGCCCGGTCGGGACACGCCCTCCGCAACGGATGTGGGCGGTCCTCTTGATCTCCATTGATGGCTTGAGCTCGCATCGCTTCGCCTCCTCCGGCTTCAATGGCTTCTCGGCGCCTAGCTTGATCTCCATACTCCTTGGGGACGTCATGGCTGCTGCTTGGATGCAAAAGGATGCGAATTGGAATGGATTCCCGAGCTCCCATCTCGTCCCTTTAAATAGTCCGGGAAGGAATGCCCTAGAACCCATCTTTTCCTTGTCTTGACTTCCCTAAAATTTTCTGACCAAACAAGGAAGTCAAAGACGCGCGTCCCAGAGAAAATCGGGGGCGAACCGCCACACAGGCCCCCTGGGTCGATCCGACCGGGCCGGCCGGCCTGCCCTGTTTCGCGGACCGGTTCGGTCCGGTTTTTCGCGTGCCCCACTATTTTTCAGTTGCTAGCCCATGTGAAAAAGTTGGCCTGGTAAAACTTCGCGAGAAACTCTAGAAAATTAAAAGAAGAGCTATTTACAAAATGCTCACCTTGTTTTACGTCCTAGGCTTGACGTTCGGGCTCATCCTCCATGATGAAAACATCAATATGGTGAAGAGGCACAACGTCGGGTTTGTAATAAACCTTAAGCCGTTGACCATTCACCATGAATTGATCACCTTTCATATCCATGATGGTTACCGCTCCATTGGAGAGCACCGAATGAACAATGTAAGGTCCGTCCCACTTGCTTTGCAATTTCCCCTTTCCAAAAGTTTTGAATCTCGAATTATAGAGGAGGACCTTATCTCCTTCTTTAAACTCCTTCTTTTTTAGTCTTTTGTCATACCACCTTTTGATTCTCTCCTTGTATATGCTTGCGTTTTCATAAGCTTTCAACCTCATCTCCTCTAGCTCGCTTATTTGGATTCTCCGTTTTACCATCGCAGCGTCTAGATCGAGGTTCATCTCTTTTATAGTCCAATAGGCTTTGTGCTCTAGCTCAACCGGAAGGTGACAAGCCTTGCCATAAACAAATTGATAAGGGGTCATACCTATCGGTGTCTTGAACGCCGTTCGATATGCCCACAAAGCTCTATCCAAGTTCTTTGACCAATCCTTGCCTCCCTTCTCTATAGTTTTGTTAAGGATGCTCTTTAGTTGCCTATTCGATGTTTCCGCTTGTCCGTTGGTTTGTGGATGATAAGCCGTAGAGACTCTATGTTCAATCTCTAACTTGGACAAGCACTTCTTAAAGTTCTTCCCGGTGAAGTGAGTTCCTCCATCGCTTATCAAAATTCTCGGAGTACCGAAGCGAGGGAAAATCACACTCTTGATCATAGCAATGGATTCCTTCGTGGAAGCTTTACGACATGGCATGGCCTCTACCCACTTGGACACATAATCAACCATGACTAGGATATGCTCAAATCCGTGTGAGTTTTTGAAGGGCCCCATGAAGTCTATTCCCCAAACATCGAATAAATCGATTTGTAGATTATATTTCAAGGGCATGGCATTCCTTTGAGAAATATTTCCGGTTCTTTGGCATTCGGGGCATGATGCAACATATCTTTTAGTATCTTCATGCATTTCCGGCCAAAAGAATCCGCTGGACCACACTTTTGCTTGGGTCTGAAAATGGCTATAGTGTCCACCGTACTCCGCCGAGTGGCACTTTCTCAAAATCTCTTGCCTCTCTTCTCTTGGTACACATCTTCTCATAACTCCATCATTGCCAAGTTTGAAGAGGTAAGGTGAATCCCAAAAGTATTTTCGGCTTTCAGAGACTATCCTCCTTTGAGTGTTTTTATCTAAGTGATCAAGAGGCATTCTCCGAATCGCTCGAATGATATCGATCATCCAAGTATCTTTGTCGAGTATTCGGTAGAGGTGGTCATCTCTCATCTTATCCTCTATGGGCTCTTTGTCATCTTGTCCACGGTTCATCCTAGACAAGTGATCGGCCACAACATTCTCCACCCTCTTTTTATCATGAATTTCAACATCGAACTCTTGGAGAAGAAGGATCCAACGAATCAATCTCGGTTTAGCATCCTTCTTAGCCAAAAGATACTTGATGGCCGCATGATCGGTGTAAACAATGACCTTCGAGTTCACGATGTAAGATCTGAATTTTTCAAAGGCAAACACCACCGCTAGCAACTCCTTTTCCGTAGTGGCATAATTTAATTGTGCCTCACTAAGAGTTTTACTAGCGTAGTATACGGTGTGAACTCGGCCTTCCTTTCTTTGACCTAAAACCGCCCCTACGGCGTAGTCGCTTGCATCACACATGATCTCGAAAGGTTGACTCCAATCCGGAGGTTGAATGATGGGAGCACTCACCAAAGCATTTTTCAAGGTCTGGAATGCCGCTAAGCACTTCTCATCAAAGTCAAAAGCCACATCCTTTTGAAGAAGTTGTGTTGAAGGCTTAGTGATCTTTGAGAAGTCCTTAATAAATCTTCTATAGAATTCGGCATGGCCTAGAAAGCTCCTCAAGGACTTAACATCCGTTGGAGGTGGGAGTTGCTCAACCGTCTCCACTTTAGCTTTGTCCACTTCAATCCCTCTCTCGGATATAACATGTCCGAGAACTATGCCTTGCTTCACCATGAAGTGGCACTTTTCCCAATTTAGCACTAAGTCTACCTCCGCACACCTCGTGAGAACCTTATCTAAGTTTGCCAAGCAATCCACGAATGTTTTCCCATAAACGAAAAAATCATCCATGAACACCTCGACAATTTCTTCGATGAATTCCGAGAACACTGCCATCATGCAACGTTGAAAAGAGGCCGGAGCGTTGCATAAACCGAAGGGCATCCTTCTATATGCAAACGTTCCATAAGGGCAAGTAAACGTTGTCTTGTGTTGATCGTCCGGGTGAATGGGAATTTGCATAAACCCCGAGTACCTGTCGAGAAAGCAAAAATAAATGTGGTTTGCTAATCTCTCGAGCATCTCGTCAATGAACGGTAGGGGGAAGTGATCTTTCTTCGTTGCTTTATTTAGCTTTCGATAATCGATACACATCCGCCATCCGGTCATGGTTCTTTGCGGTATTAACTCGTTCTTCTCATTCTTCACCACGGTTAAACCTCCTTTCTTCGGCACACAATGTACCGGGCTCACCCACTCGCTATGCGTTACTGGGTAGATGATTCCGGCATCAAGTAGCTTGATGACCTCCTTCTTTACTACCTCTCGCATGGCATGAGTTAGCCTCCTTTGATCGTCCACTACGGGCTTACATTGGTCTTCCATAGGTATACGATGAGTGCAAAAGGCTGGACTAAGTCCTTTGAGATCATTGATTGAATATCCAATCACCTTCCTATGCTTTTTCAATAAATTCAGCAACTTCTCATTTTCTTCGGGACTCAACTCGTCGCTCACGATGACTGGGTAAGTCTTGTCTGGGCCCAAAAATTCATACTTTAATCCTTTGGCCAAAGGTTTGAGATCCACCTCGGGCACTTGTGGCTCTTCGGGTTTAGTGTCTCCTATGTCTTCGAATTTTTCTTCCTCCACGCTTCCATCTTGTGGTTCTAATCCCTTCGTTGCCTCCTCTAGTTCCTTGTCTTGTTGATCATTAGATTGATTCTTCATTGCTCTTTGCAGCGGGTCTCTAAGGGTTTCAACAAAACAAAGACTACCTACCTCCTCTACTTCTTCATCTTCGGGAGGAAAGGGTGAAGGATGACTAGAAACGCGAAGAAAATTATATGTGTACTTCTTTCCATTAAGATTTATTGTTACTTTGCCTTCTTCGGCATCCAACACGGCATCAATCAGCTTAAGAAAAGGCCTACCTAGGATTATGTGATCATGATTACTATGGTAAGCATCTATGACAAAGAAATCGGTTGGTATGCACTTTCCAGAGATGATTACATTAATGTTGCAAGCAATACCTAGAGGTCTAATAGTTCTACCATCTCCCATGATTAACTTTGTTGAAGTTGGAGCTAAGTCTAGGTTGTGGTCTTGAACTTTATCGTAAATTTTGGAGGATAGGACACTTACTTGGGCTCCGATGTCGCATAAGGCTTTGCATTGAACTCCGTTGATCTCGCAACTCAAGTGTGGTGTCGTCTTCTCCTCTTGGTCGGATCCTATGGCATAAACTTCGGCGAGGCGAGCATATGGCGATGCTTCGGGCTTGATCCCCATGATTCTTTTCACCTCGGCTATGTGATCCGGATCCACTACGTCATCACTAAAGAGCTTTTGAAAGATCTCACCAGTGGTTTCAAGATCGTACGCCTTTTCCGCTTGCTTTTCCGGTGGGAAATCCGCTTCCAATGCTCTTGCCATCCCCTTTTGGTTAGGGAACGGTCTTCTCTTGTCGAATACTTCTCCGTAATCGATTGAAACCCAATCCATATGCTCGAACTCCCTTAATGGCTTCGCGCTTGACATACTTCTCTTGTTTGTTTCATTTGACTTGGCGAAGTCAACGCTTGGGGTAGTTCTTGTCTTGATGTGTACTTCTTCAAGCTTTTCCGGGATTGGCTCCTCTTTCTTGTCTTCCGGGGTTGCCTTTTTAGAAATTTTAGCACATGTCTTCATCCTTGAATCGCGTTCTGACTCTCCCGAAAGTCTTGTTTCCCAATCTCTTCGCATGGCCGCCGCTTTGCTAATCTTTTGTAAAAGTTGAGCGGCTTCCGTGAGCGTTTTCTCCATGAGATCCCCACCTACATACATTTGAACATGTTCCATGCAACTAGGGGTTAGGGAAAAGAAAAATGTATGCAAGAGTACGTCACCGGAGAAGCCGAGTCTTGGTCCTTGTTCAATCAACTCATTAAATCTATTCCAAGCATGGTCTATCCCTTCCTCTTCTCCTTGCGTGAAGGTGATCACTTGCCTCCTTAGATGTTGAACCTTGCTAATTGGAAAAAACTTCTCGCAAAATTTCTTTGTCAACTTGTTCCAATTGCCTTCAACTTCAAAGGACGCAAACGAGTACCATGTCTTTGCTTCGTCGACAAGTGAGTAGGGAAAGAGGTTCCACTTGAACCATTCATCGGGAACTCCTTCTTGACGCACCGTGTTGCATAGCGTCGTGAAATGCCTTATGTGTCTATATGGGTTCTCCGTGTCCATCCCTTCAAACAGGGTTGCCGCCGCCATCTCGATGATCCTAGCTTTGATTTCATACTTGGTCGCTTCGAGCTTTGAATCCGACTCTTGTACCTTTATGTCTTCACATCGAGGACTAGCGTAATCCCTTAGCGATTTCTCCGGTTCTTCCACGGGGTGGTTGACGAACGCCATCTAGACAACAAAATAAAAACAAAAACAAAACAAAGTGGTTTTCTAGGTAATAGGGGTTAGATGTTAGCGATAAACGATAAACAAAATCTAAAACAAAATTAGATGCAAAACCAAACGATGTAAACTGGCTTGCTCCCCGGCAACGGCGCCAGAAAACGGGGCTTGTTGACGGATAAAACATGTATCCACCTACGATCCGCAAGCGTACAGACCTACACCTTTTTCACCAGGGGGATTCCCTAGGTTCTTATCAATCCGCGGAGAAAGGGGATTACAAGCGTTTGATCTAGCACTACGAACTAATTTATCCGAACCTTAATCTACGATCAATCTAGAGAACTACTACGCTACACTAGAGAGGATTATTAAACTCACAAGATATATAAAAGACACTTGCCCAAGGGTCTACGATACTTGAACATGCAACCGCTTAAGATATGAAAAACCGATCTAATCTATCGGGGGTTGTGACCACGGTTTCGCCCTTTCCCTCCCCCCGTACTGTCACTATGCGGAGGTATTCGTGACTAGACCTATGATGGACACGGCGCATTGAATGGTTCCAAGGGAGCATTGAGATCTATACTCCCTACACGGCATGGTAGCTAACCTTAAACAATAAAGCATCTTCAACACTAGATGATAGATAGAAAACCATACAAAGTAGCGATTACATCTCAAGATCGATTACAACCCATGGACAAATGAGAAGATTACCCCATCAAGGTGCTAGGCATAGCACCGTTGATCATGGTGACGCTTCCGACGGTGTCTTCCTTCTCCTCCGGGGGTGTCTTGGCAGGGCCTCGACGTCCTCCACCACTTGTGGTTGCTTCCTTCGAGTAGAGCGATCCTTCTTGCGAATGATCTCCCTCCTCTTCTCCCTCTCTAGCTTGTGGACGACCTCTCGGGCGAATGGCTCTCTCCCTGCGAATGGCGGCGCCTCCACGTACTTAGGGTTGCATCATCTTCAGGCTCAAGAAAAGGGGGGGGGCCGAACCGACCCGGGGATGGGCCAGGCCTGCCGGCCTAGGCCGACCAGCCCAGGCCCACTTCGGCCCGGTTCGGTCGCCCCTTCGTGCACGTGGGTCCTCTTGTCATTTTGCACTTTTCCCCCTCCAATTGCACCATTTTGACGATGTCATCCTCGCGTCCAAGATGGAGGGTCTTCTCGCATGAAGTTCGGTCTTTTACGCTTCAATCCTCGGGGATGTTCCTTTGTAACACTTCGGTCCTTGCCACCTTTGGGAGTGATTTCATCATGCTCTCAAACACGAACGGGACTCCTCAAATGCTCCTTTGAACTTGTTGTGACTCCGTCTTTTATGTCCATGTTTTCCTGCAAAAACATAACACTTCCAAATGCACATACAAAGATGAACTTGTTATATCATTAGTGTGCCTAGTGGCGGGTTAGTTTCATAATCAAATCCAAACCAAAGTGTAATGAACACGTTTGGTGCACCAAAATACACCGTCAACACTATTGGAAGGTTCATATACAATTAACGTGAGGACGTCATCAATGCGCTGTAATGATGTAAACTATTAGAACAGAAAAATATGATGTCACCGTTGATGCCACATGTCCAAATGAGCTATACAACACCAACAAGATGACACACGAGCGAAGACGCCAGGCTGCCGCGACATCGGCTAAGCCACTCGGCAAACAAGGCTTTGCCGAGTATTTTGCTCTGACACTCGGTAACGAAGCAGGTTTTGCCTAGTTTTTTGGCTCTCGGTAAATAAATATTTTTCTTTTCCTTTCCTACCTCTCAAACTTTTTCTACTCTCTACATACAGTATGTGGTACCCAATGTTAAAATTTGATAAAAATTTTATTTTTTATGCTATATTTAGTTAATTAATTGCATTTCAATAATTTTTCTGAATTAAGTCAAATTTGAACTACAAATGATTTTAATAATAGAAAAATGAGTAAAAAAATGATATTCATATTATTTAGCTTAGTTTGACGTCTTACTTGTGAAATTAAAAGGAAATTTGAACATCTTATTAAGGAAACACGATCATGAATGTGTGACCGAATGGTTTTCAAATTCAAAAAAAATCAAATGAAGTCTAAAAATCATGATATTTGTCATGGTGTGATGGTATCTTACATGGAGGTTGTGCTAAAAAATTGAGAAGATTTCACACATTTTGTCACGTACAATGTTTACAAACTGAAGCATTTGAGAAGAAGATCCTAAGCGTTGAGAAGGATTCGACAAAATTTGAAGTCAAAGTGATGGTCAAATTGTGATTTGACAACAAAACTTTTTGTATAGACAATGAACAGCATAGATTGCTTCATGTGAAATTTTGGTAATTTTTAATTTTAATGTATTAAGGTCATTATAGAATTTTAATTGATATAAATTGAATTTGAGCTATCAGTGCATAAGATAATTGAATTATATGAATAGAAAAATCAAATACATATTAGAGTGACTTTGACAAGGTATTGTTGAATTAATTAGTATTAACTTAAATTTATGTTGTGAAAAAGATGAAGAAGAATAAGAAATTTTAAAAATAAAAAACGTTCGCCGAGTGTTTTGTATGGACACTCGGCGAAGCATCTGTTTCCCAAGTGTTTCCCTAGACACTGGGGGAACCAGCCTAGTCACGGATCCCTGCTGCACCTCCTACCCCCACGCCCGCAACTCTACGTCACCGATCCCCTGTGCCTCACACCACGCACCTTATCCTCTCACGCGCTCTCTCCCCGCCGGCCCTCTCTCCCTCCCACCATCCCCCTCTCCTCCCACACGTCGCCTCCGGTCTGCGTCCCCCACCACCTCTCCCTCTTCTCCCATGCGCTGTCGCCGGTCCCTGTCTCAACTCCCTCTCGCGGCTCCTCTCTTCCCCCCTCCGCTCGCCCCTCACCGGAATAGATCGACCGGTCAGGAGAAGCGGCAGGGCGAGGAGCGACGGCCGCGGCCTACAGGAGCTCTAGTGCGAGCGGCCATGGCGATTCGGCTGCGGACGGCAAGATTGAAGCAGTGAGCGGCGACCACGGCCTACAGGAGCTCTAGCGGCACCCGGCCATGGCGATTCGGCGGCGGACGACGAGATTCAAGCGGCGAGCGGCGGCCGCAACCTGTAGGAGCTCTAGCTCGTCCAGCCACGGCGATTCGGTGGCGGACGGCGAGATTCAAGCAGCAAGCGGCGTGATACGACGGCGGGAGCATGCAGCCGGTGAGGTAAGCCATTCTCCCCTCCTCTCCTACCCTCTTCATCTCTCTGCGGGCTCCGGGTGGTGGCGAGCCGTAGAGGGAGCAGGAGTGGGGCGGCGGGCGTGGTGCTCGGCCCCGGCAGGTGACACAGGTGGCCAGCCTCGCTGCACACGGAGGCCCCGGCTCGACGGCGGTGGCCAGCCGGTGGGGGCATTGGCAGGCGGCTGGTGGACCCGGCGGATTTCCCCCCAAAAATCCTGTGTCGAGTGTCAAACATTCCACATGGCATCTCTTCACCGAGTGCGCGACAAACAACACCTGGCGAAGAGCTCTTCGCCGAGTATCTCTACGCCGAGTGTTACACTCGGCAAAGCCTTCACCGAGTGTTTTCTTGCCTTCGCCGAGTATTTTCGACACTCGGCAACTTCGGGCTTCCCGTAGTGAGTGTGGTGAGTTTCTTATGTTTGATTACAATGACAAGTCAACATTATATGTGTGATTTTTTAATTATTCTCGTGACTCTACGTGTGTGATTTTTGGAATAGATTCTCGTGACTCTTCGTCTGCAACAGCTAGCTGGCACCAAATGAAAACCATGCATCTTATTGTTACTAATTGAAGTCTTCTTTGAAATCTCCAGATGAAGTTACCTAGGATTATTCTAGGTGGACACTCTAGAAAAAGACAGAATCCTAGGTGGATGCTTAGGAGAAAAAGAGAAATCCTCACAACTCTAGAAAAAAACAAAACAATTTCCTATTGATCTAAATATTCATGTCATATGATAGCCATTCGACATGTTATATTTGAGCTAGTAACCCTGATGTAACAAGAAATATGTTGACCGGTGATGAACCAAAAAGTATGTAAACGTATTTTGTTCATCATGAACCGTGACTTATGATATTGGGTGTTACAAAAACCCCCCACCCCAAATCGAGCTAAAAAAACCATGACTAGTGATGTTCCTTATTTTAGTACGTCAAGATTATGATGCCTAGGAATCATCAAAACAAAATGTCATTAATTGGTTCATAAATCTTTGCCACGATGGATAGAATCCGATGTGGTATGACAATCATGAGGAACCATTCCGTCATAAAATTAATTTGGTCCATATATTATTGGATGGAATTCAAAATTGTTCCCGCCGGGTCGGGTTGTCAGATAGCCCAAAATTGATTCAGTAGGCCCATTTGTTATGGGGTGGGTCCAAATTTGTTTACATCTGTCGATTTTATTACAATAGGTGCATTTGTTGTTGGGTTGAGTCTAAAAGTTGTGTAAATCATTTGCAGTTCTTTTAATCCCGATTTATGAATAAAATTGACTTTTAACCCAATCATATGTGGGCTATGCACACTTATGGTTAACATAAATTTAACCAATCGTGCCTTACAATTAACTGATTTCATTTCAATGCCGGTCCAATTGGAAAAATAATAAACAACACATGTATTTATTTATACAAGAAAACAATTTGGAAAACAATTTGTTGCTCGTCACCCAGACAACCACTACCATATCGTTCATCAAGTATCATAAACTATTATAAGATAACCATCTCACCATAAATAGAAATTAACAAATCTGCATCCTGATTATAATCTCAAGAAACAAAGTAGAACATTGATCTTAACCTCTTCATCTTATATAGTTTAGCATACCATTTGAATAAGTGGGGTGAGTTCCTTATGTTTGATTACAGTGACAAGTCAAAATTATATTTGTGATTTTTTGAAGAGATTCTCGTGACTCTACGCCAGCATTTCGAACACCAGTCGGAAACCACTTATATGATCAATTTCTATAACTGGTTCTCTAAGTGCATTTGGAAGAGCTCCCACAAATGATTCTCCATTGATTCCAGCAGGAACTCTGCCAAATAGTTTTTTCAGGGAGAAGCGATTCTCTTGTGATTTATGAAGTGATTCTCTGAATGAACTAAAAGACTAGGAGCTAAAAACGTAGCTTCTCCTGATTCTGTGAAGTGATTCGTCATCCCAATTCTAAGAGTTTAATATATGCTAGAGAATCAAAGAGAATCACTTTCAACCACAGATTCACTTCTACCAGAGAATCAGATCCCATAGAGAATCATAATCAGGTTCAGGTGCTGTATTTTTCTCCATTGAGAACACACTGTTTTATCTCTTCTTCAAAGAATGGCTGGGTAAGAACTTCATTTTCTTCTCGAGAAATCTTTTCATTATGACCCCAATAACCAGGGTCCAACTTAAGAGATAGGCTTTCAGAGGGCTCAAACAACTTTTTATAGCACCCCTTTGCATGCTTCAAAATATTCTCATCTCCTTCCACAGTTCCTCCATTATGTTGGATTGTAGGCCAAAAGTAGTGTTTTTCCTCTTCTTGCCACTAGCATTTTTGTGGAAGCAAGTCAGTGTTATTGTCACCTTAGAAGCCAGTTAGCATTGGACCTCTTATGCCAGTATCATTCAGGGACGGATCCAGCGGTGGGGAGCCCCCCTACTGCTGAAAATCTAATGGAGCCCCCCCCCCCAAGCCTCCCTTATAAATTTGAGGAAAAGGAATGAGGGAAGGAGAAGCTAGAGGAAGAAGAAGAAGGAGAAGAGCCCCCTAAATTTATTACTAGATCCGTCCCTGGTATCATTCCTCTTCCTCGAGAATCCTAAGCAACTCGGTTTGAATAAAAGTTTTCATGTCTTGTAGGGTTCTAGTCAACAAATTATCCTCTTCTTGTTTCTCCAATTTGAGCAACTCATCTGGCAGCAGACATTTGTATATTTCTAGTTTGGCCTTTTAAGTTTAAGCTCCAGCTTTTCAAAAAAAATTAACTCTATTTATCCTAATGCACCATTTTTCCGAAGAGTCCTTGGCTTCTGCTTGTCTTCCTCATATTTCATTTATTTTTGGCAGAAAGTATGGATGTTTGTGTTGACGCGAAAATAGGACGTCACCTCCGCGCGTGACACATGTGACTCCCCGGTTTGTAGCGAGACGTGCCAGCCAATCTGACCTGTTGATTGACAATGGAAATATTAAGGATCAGCTAGAGAATCGATGGATCTTCAGTGACACGTGTATCTGCCAATCGACCGGTACAGAGAAGCGGGATCGGCAGGCTCGAAAGCAACCGAAGCGCAAGTACGTAAATAAAGAGATCGGCTGGATCGGCCGATCGTGACGTCAGCACTCGAATAGGTCTAAATCGGCTGTATTGTTAGAAGCCAATGTAATCTGGATCGAGTGGGATAAATTGGTGATAAGAGCTAAAACCACAAGAATTGGTACGAAAACTTGTGGATCAAGCTAATATCGGTAAGGGGTGAATAAAGAACTAGACGAAACCTCAGCGATGCGCCCGGAGGTTAAAGCCTAGGATTATTCGGTAAAATGGTACTCACAAGCTTGCCGGAGATCGATCGATGCAACCCGGCGAACTTGAAGGACGACGTTGAAGAAAAAGAAAAACGCAATGGCGAAGTCGTTGAAAAATAGATGTTGTAAAGTAGATGTTGTAAAGTAGATGCTGTAAACTGTAAAGGGTTTGCCCGGAGGCGGTTTGTTTGATATTGGTGTGTACTCCGTACATGCATCGGCTGCACCACACATCCACAATCGACACATCCATGATCGGCTGACCACTAGCACCCTTATATTCCACAGGCCGATGCCTCTGCCGATCAGCCACGTCTACAAGCTTCAACTAGGTTAACTGTACTGAGCTTCTAGTAGAACGTGCACATGTCCTCTTCGTGGATTCCATCAAACCAATGTTCTTATGACTCTTTTTATGCAATAAAATAATCCGGCTAGAGTATAGCTGATCGATCTGCATCACATCGATTTCACTGACCACGAGCTGAGCCTTCTTTTGCCATCAATCGACTCTGCTGCTTTCGCCTTCCATCGGCAGAGGCCCTTATGCTCTACATCGATCCTTCTGCCTCGTTTTGACTTCAGTCTCGACACATGCCAAAAAACGGTGTCAACACAAGCCCTCCAGTTTCGGAGTATGAAGAATTCATGCTTCGAAATTCTGTAAATCCAGAACCTCTACCTTCTGACCGATGCAAACTGCTCCATGAATTTAACACTCCAAACTTTCCGATGGTGCCCTTTCATGGCCGATATCCATCATAATATATTGGCAAATATGAAGAATTAAAATAACTCTGTTCTTACGTATCTCCTCCTTAAGTCTTGATCGAGCTCGGCATCGTCATTCTTCTGTTCCGTCAACTTTACAGTGATGACTCGTGGTTCCCCATTGACCTCTCGATGGAACCCTTCTTCAGCCTTTTCTTACTTTTGACCATAGGAAATCCTTGGTATGCATGCGAGTAGCTCTTGTGCATTTAGAAGAATGAAGTACCAGCTATTAGCTTCATGGGCGAATTCTCAGCTCAAAGCCCTGCACCATTAGCTCCCATGCTCAATATGCAAATCAGTCAATGCATGCACTAGTCGTCTGGTATTTATCAGCTTCCTAAAGTGAATAACCGATGTATGCAATCTTCCAAAAATATTCTAAGAGCTGCTGATTTCCATCATGATCACTGTCTTCCACCTGTTTCAGCTCTAAATCTCCAACCATCGGCTATTTTGAACAAGAAACTGATATATCATAAGGTGAGTTTTTTTTATCTTGGTTCACTGTAGCTGCATGCACGTGTGGCCAGCATATGTACGATAAATAGCTGATATGTTTGCTTGCCATGAATCCTCAATTGTCACTGCCCTGCATCATTGGTCACACCATCTTTTCTCCTTTCACATCTTCGTAATGAAGATCAGTATCAACCTCAGCATAACGATTTATCATTGATCTCTTGAAGGCATGGAAGTTGATGATTGAATATCTATTGGTCAGAACTCTTTTCTTTCAATAAATCTTCCTGCAGCACATCCCCCTTTTTTTTATGAGTTGCTAACAGTAAGTATCAAGTCGATTAATTATTTCTCATTACCAATCTCATCGGCTTCCTCTTTCATCTCTCTGACACACTAGACTTTGTAGGAGCTGATAGGTCTATGTCGCTGCCTAAAAACAGCCAATTAAAGAATTCTATCAACTGTATGTGCCTCTTTTGTATCCATGATGGAAGACCGGTACGTGTTGTACTATGGGAGGTTTCCACTTTACACTCGGCACCGTCATCCAGTTGAATTAGCTGCTTGCTATCGCCCATGATCATCAAGCTTTGTCAATACTAGCAGTATCGACCATTCTTCATTAACTCTTGTTGCATATCTTCTAAATATTTTTTAGCCGGAACTGAAAAATAATTCGGCTCTCTCTTCATTGATGGCCTACGCAGGGTCGCGCTTGTTGACAATGTCATCCTACTGCCCTTGAGTCTCCATGCATACGCATGTACAACCTTGTGTCTTCCTGCCGCCATGTATGCTGAAAGGTTGGTACGACATCGTCGTTGTCTATGGCACTCAGCTGGTTGCCTGACAGCATCGTGGCAATGAAGATATCCATGTAATTGGTTGTGAGATTGACAGCGACGAGGTATCATGCTTGGTGAAAGACTGCTACTAGGTACGAGCACCATGTTCGTAGGTCTTCATTGCTGTTGCAGGTATCGTCTGGCCATTCGCCTGATCATATTGTCTTGATGCCGATTTCACCGGCTTCATTGGCTATATATGCAACCTCGTCATTGTCTTGGTGCTGGTCTTTCATCTCAGTAGCCACATGTTGTCGTCGGTGTTGACAACATCTTTCTTAAGGAATAAAATCTTAGCTACTGATCGGTTCTATAAATAGTTCCTGATGTCGACATGCAGCTTCCAAACAACGATCCACTGAGAACACGACATTGGTATGATAGTTCATGATAACCACTTGATTCTTGAATGCCGGAATGCGATCCATGATGCTTTGTTTCATCACTATCCCTTCAACCAAGCTCAGTGTCATGTTCGCGTCGTCATCAATGAAAAATTATGTGTTCCGAACCATTGCCGAGTGTTTTTTTTCTGCCGAGTGTTTTTTAGGAAACACTCGGCAAAAGGATTGTTTGCCGAGTGCCCGAGAGATGACACTCGACATCTATGGGGTTTCCCGTGGTGACTTATTATATATATATGTTCAAATGGTTTGGAAAAAGTTTATGACAAATTACATATTGTCAATATAAGCCGGGAGTTATCAGACTATTTCCATGATATGGCATTCCAAGGAGATCATTAAAGTCTATGAGATTTAGTTGCGTGATCATATTCTGTGTCTACTGAAATCATATATTCTGTGACTATTTCCACGCAGAAGTGCTCCGTCATTATTGTTACAAAGCATAACAAATTCCATAGAGGTGGACAGCGTGATATGCGAATCCGGCGATAGCTGGAATTTGTGTCGCATGCACGTTGTGAGCAGTACCATGCCCTGTACATAAATTAGCTGTTGGGATAAAAATCTTCCCCGAAGAGGGGCCAACAGTCGAATCGATCGAACTAAGCGAAGGAAAAACACTAAAAAACACCGAAGAACAAAAACTCGAACTCGACTGAGTGTAATGAAACTCAGCCGCCTTCCAATCGCCCCCATTCTATTACCGTCGGGTCCCTTTTATAGGCCCGTAACAATTACGCTTTACAACACTTGTCATTACTTTTTCACATTGTGCAAAGCATCTCAGGGGTATTTCGGTAACCTCGCAGGGCCCGTACTCACACACTTTACAGATGTTTACTTTACACTCTGTCAGTCTACGTGTCTGCTCCCATGGCAGCCCGATCTTCGCCTGTCTTATCTCTCGGCCTGAGCTTCTCCTGCCCCCTCTTCGGACCCTTATCTTCGCTTGTCTCCGAGCGCACCCCGACACTTCACCTTGTTACGACTTCGCCCCGAACGCACCTCTTCGGGCTTCTCACTGGCCGTTCTTCCCATGAAAGCCGCACACCTCTTCTTTCGGCCGGGGTTCTTCACGGATCATCTTCGCACGAGCGCGACGCGTCTTCGCGGCGGTCGTTTCTCCTTCTCTTCGCGAGGTGACTTCGTTTTCTCAAACGAAGATCCCGAGCTTCGCCGGGTCTTCGCTTATCAATCTTCGATTTCACCCTGAAACAGCCAAAGCACGCACAAAACCAACACCCGTTTTTCTCTGAAGAGCCAAAGATACGGGTGAGGGGTCAGTTGCGAAATATTTACCCCAACACTAGCAGAACTGATTGAGTATGCGTTCCACGTATGCGTTAGCAGTAGTTTGCAGCTTGCACTTACGTATTACCTGCGTCGAAACTGATCACATCTTCCTTATCAACTAATTAACACCCATCACATAGTATATGTGTGCATGCGTCGTAACATGTATGTGTACTTAATTAATATATATGTATGTTCAGGAGTCTAAGTTATCAGAAATTAAATTATATCTAGTTAGGTATAACCAAATAACAACCTTAGGTGGTTGCCATGTGGTAAATGGCAAACACCTCAGGATGTGTTACCAACAAAGCCTATTTTTCACCTTTTCCCGTGAATGATGCAGCAACAGAGCTGAGATGTATATCTAGGTAGGTTCAAGTTTTTTTTCCTAATTAATTTCAACTATATTTTTATTACCAAGTTTGCAAGAAATTTATATGTCACACATTTTGTACACCACAACCAGATCTAATGTAGATATGTTGATACATGCTGTTGCGAATTAGTATTTTCTTTTTCTTTCAAGGAAACCATTATACTTTGACAGCTTAAGGGCGCCAGCAACGTTTATGGACCAAGTAGTCCTTATAAGTGGGTCCTATAGAAGTAGTCCTCAGTTGTATCTTTACCTCCACAATGCTGAGTCTAGATAGACTATAACGCGAGGCCCACTAGCAAATAAAAAAAAATCATCAATCCCAACCATGCGGCCTTCTTTTGCGGCTTGCGCGAACCTTAGGACAGAGAGAATATATACTTATTTTGAGCAAAACACCGTGGGGCAACGCCCCCCGGTAACAGGAAACTATATTAAAGGGATAAAAAGAGTTACAAGAAAGAACTTACCCAACCAGAGGTTAGGCAAAGGAACAGCAGCTAGCTAACAAAAAGGAAGGACAAAACAAACAACCAGAAATTACATGGCTTGATGCCAAAGTTTGATAGAGAGGTGAAGGCCTGGCTTTATTCTAACAAGGTGATCCATGACCTGTGCTTTAAAAGCAACCTTCCATGCAGCAAGACATGGAGCTTTCCTGTCAAAGATAACATCATTTCTTTGATTCCATAAGCACCGGGCTCCAATCATAAAGATTTCCATGAAGAAAGGTTGACCAAAGGCATGCTTGGCCTGGTAAAGCTTCTGATGGATATTTAAGTTCTCCTCCCAAACAATTCCTATAGCAAACCATCTGCTAACTGCAGAGGGGCAATCAAAGAAGAGGTGCTCAATAGTTTCCTCAACACTGTGATGGCACATGACACAATTATAGCCTTCCTCGAGAACTTTCCTTCTTCTTCTCAACATGTTTCTTGTATTTAGTCTGTCATTAAGAAGCAGCCAGGCAAAGAACTTAATTTTTGGAATACACTTGGATTCCCAAATCCACAGGATAGCTCTGCTGGGCCTGATTTCTCGAAACTGGTACTGATAGTAGTGACAAGCAAAGTATCTTTGTTGTCCCCATATGAAGTGCCATGAGTCATTAGTATTCAAATCAATGGGGGGAAGGGTGCTAAGATACTCTTGAAGCTCAAGAAACTCATTGTATGCTGCCCTGGTCATGGGAATTCCGAATTGGTCAATCAAATTATCAGCATGCCTAAGTGTGCAAAGAGAGATGGAAGGGTCCTTGACAAAATGCAGAAGATGAGCGAACTTCTCAGACTGCATGATGCCATCTATGATATCATCCCAGAAACTGATGGTGTCACCCTGATTTGGATGACAGACAGCCACACCCCTATACTGAATGTGAAGCCTAAGGATGTCCTTCTACCAAAAGGAGCCCTTCTCTCTTGCCAGATGCGGAACAGTGTTAGTGTAGTACTTCTGCCAAATGAGATTGACCCACTGAATATTAGCCTTGCTATAAAATTTATCCAGCTGCTTTAAAAGGAGGGCATCATTCTGCACACTAAGATTGATAACTCCAAGTCCCCCTTTATCCTTTGGCCTCCTAACCAAATCCCAAGCAGCAAGGTTATAGCCTTTTTTCCGAATCATTTCCTCTCCAAAGGCAATTCTTTCGGTGCTTGTCTATAATCTCAATTACAGTGATGGGGAGCTTCAGAGAACACATATAGTAAGTTGGCAAAGAGGAGATAACCGAGTTAACCATCTGCAGTCTTCCAGCATGTGAAAGAAACTGAGAAGTAGCCGACATCTTTGTTTCAATTCTACAGATCAAAGGTGCATAATCTTTCACCTGAGGCTTAGTAAGACCCATGGGGAGACCAAGGTAGGTGAAAGGGAAGGAACCAACATTGCATCCAAATACTTGAGCCAATGAACAAGCCCTTTCAGAGGAAATATTGATAGGAACCAGACAGGATTTATGAAAATTAACAACAAGCCCACTTGAAAGGGGAATATTGTGCAGAGCATCTTTGAGAATTGCCAGCTGATCATCTTTTGCTTGCATAATTAGGATGGTGTCATCAGCATATTGGATGATTGGGAATGGGTTCTCATGCCTTTGAGGAAAAGGGGGTAGAAGATTACCAAGCCTGTACTCTCTGTTAATGACACACTGAAGCAGGTCGGCAGCAACTACAAAAAGAAGGGGAGAGAGAGGGTCACCCTGTCTAACACCCCTTTTACAATTAAATTCTTTTCCTGCAGTTCCATTAAGGAGCACTGAAGAAGTTGCCGTGGTCAACAGATCCTCAATCCACCTCAACCATTTAGGAGGGAAGCCCTTAGCATGCAACATAGCAAGAACAGCAGAGTGTTCAATGAGGTCAAAGGCCTTCTCAAAGTCCAATTTAAGAATAATAATCTCTCTTCTGGACTGATGACACTGATGAAGATATTCAAAAGCCCACCCAAGACAGTCCTGAATAGTTTTGCCTTTGATGAACCCATACTGATTCTCATGCACAACTTGCAAAGCAAGCTGGAGCTTGTTTGCAAGCAATTTGGAAATCATCTTTGGAGCTGAGTTAAGGAGAGAAATTGGCCTGAAATCATGAATGGTTTTAGGGTTATCCTTTTTAGGTACCAAGGTAATATAGGAGTGATTGATGCTTTTGAGATTAGCTTCATGATTATAAAAATCATGACAGAGCCTGTACATGTCTCTTCTGATGATATGCCAAGATTTTTTAAAGAACAGATTGTTAAAGCCATCTGGCCCAGGAGCCTTGTCATATGGAAGGTCAAGGATGACCTTGTCAATTTCTTCTGTGGAGAAAGGGTTGCAGAGATGATCAAGGTTACTGTGTCTCTGAACCAAATCCTGAAGATCAAATTGCATGGAGGTTTCAACTGAAGACCCAAGTCTCCTTTTGAACTCCTGCCAGAATAGAGCACTTTTCCCCCCATGATCCTGCACCATTCTGCCAGTATCATCAACAATCTGTGAGATGACATTTCTTCTATATCTTTCAGTGGCCATAGAATGGAAAAACTTTGTATTCTCATCCCCAAACTGCATAACTCTCTGTGTGAAGCGTTGTCTCCAGTATTGATTCTGCATTCTAAGCAGGGTTCTAACATGATCTTTGATGATGTTCCTGAATTTTGACTCATTCAGATAAAGGGTCCTGATTTCTTCCAACTTGTCAAAGAATGCAATTGTCATATTGCAATTGGCTATCAGCTTTGTGAGATTAGAGATATTTCTGGACCAAAGTTTAAGAGCTCTACGAAGGTGCTTGAATTTTGCACTAACCACATGAGCACTGTTAAGCACATTTACTGGGCTAAGCCAGACATTCCTGATTTGCTCCATACACTCAGGATGGTTGAACCAATAATTTTCAAACCTAAAGATATTAGCTTTGGGAATATTGGTGCCAATCTGAATTCTGCATGGCAAGTGATCAGAAGTAATCCTAGCAAGAGGCAGCACCACTGTGAAAGGGAAAACACTGGTCCAAGCAACAGAGGTAATAAACCAGTCAATCTGTTCAAGCAGGAGGTTATCTTGCATATTACTCTGTATAGCTTCTTCCTTTGATAGGTAATTCAATTATCCTTATGGCCGGTCTTTAGGCATATGGGTACCCATAAGTTATGAATCACTATAATGACTACTCCTACAATGGTGAGTCAGGCCACGTAAGTCTATAAGGACTACTTTTACACACATTGTGGACGCCCTAATACTATGTGTCTTGCATAATATAGAATACGCGTGAGCATGTATCACACATACCTTGTTTGAAATATTTAGATATAAAAAATGTACGGATTCCTTCATCTGAGTGGTTTAGTTATGTACTTATGTTTGTATTCTATATTATTCACTAGGATCGTGCCCGTGCGTTGCTACTGGCAACAAAATATTTGTATTACAATACAGAAAGTAATCACCATGATAATAATAATTTGAAAATAAGCATATAAATATGGAATAGGTGTTTATTCAAAAACATAGTTACTAAATTAAACCAATCCAAATCTTAGCAAGTAATAGGCGATAGCCCTTGCGTTGCAACATGCACAAAATTTCAGATGAGATAATAGGTCTTCAAACAAATGACTTGAAACTAAAACACACATATAAATATTATGGTATATATGTTTACAGACCAAAGTAAGATTTTCTAAAAGCTATAGTAAAATTTAGATGTTCAAGTAAAATATAATGGAGGCTTCAGCCACTTCTCACTGAATATAACACTGAACCAGTCCAGCACTCTGTAAAATCAGTAAACAATACAAATAGGTGGTGCAAGTGCCGCACCCGGGGTCTTTTCCACGGTGATCGTGGTGTCGGAGATGATGCAGGTGATCTCCCCGACGATGATGTGACCCTGAGGAGGAGTCACAAAGCCGGCCGCCTGCTCATCGACGGTGGGGGTGGGATCGATGGTCCCGAAAGGGAGTCCTGCCCCCAACGCAGCGAAAGCGAGGCAGCTAGCCGGGATCTTAACTGCGGCCGTCAAGCTCGCCAATTATCACAGTGAAGCCCCTACCTGGCATGCCAACTGTCGGTACAATGGTGCCGGTAGTCCACCACGGGGTAGGTTATGGTGGTAGATTGTGTGGAGGGGATCGCCGAGACTAGAGCTAGATGGTGGGGCGAAGGACACAAGGGTTTATCCAGGTTCAGGCCGCAAGAATGCGTAATACCCTATGTCCTGCGTCTGGTGATTGTATTGCTTCGGAATCCGATTGGACCTGTTTTGGAGGGGGGCCCTACCGCCCTTATATAGGCTCGGGGGGGCAGGGTTACAGATCACGTGGGATCTACCCTAGTTGGTTATACAAGATCTTTCCTCATGTACAAGTAATATCTTTCCTAACCAACTAGTCTTTAACTATGGAACCTTATCTCTTCGGGCGCCGCCTCATTCCTGATCTGTGCGCCCACGCCTAGTACCACCATGTCGGCCCTCGTCACCCCTGAAGATACGCCGTGGGGCCCTTCCATGTGGCACCCGGGGGTATATCCCCCACACACACATCCAAATACGACCAGTTCATGTGCTACTTGCTAATCTCACAATTGGGTACCTAACCTATTATTGAAGTTTTTGAGCCATATGGGATCATATATATGGTGTTCATGCCAGCATATAACTAAAAAGATTCAATAGTCATTTAAATATTGCTAACATGCGACAATATTGCCTCACTGCATGACTATGCAAAAAAAAAAAAACTAAATGGAGCACAATATACTATTAGTGAAGTAATATTGGGAAATATGTAGAAATTATCGCGGCAAAAAAATTCATATAGAGATTCGAACCTGCGTTCCTCCTAGATGAAAGGTGGAACCTATACCACTGTGCTACTTGTGTTGCTATAGAAGGATAACGTTTACTGTTTTATTTGTACTCAGAGAACGACGACACAAAAAAATACAATCTAACAAGCCCATCTCTCATACGCGTTCAGGCCCATCACGCACGCTTCACATTTGCTACGTTTGTGTACATACGACTAACACACGATCTTTCCAACAGACCGTGACTAACCAAGTAAAGCATCCTATCATACCAGATTAGGATTAGCATCCCTATATAAAAAAACAAACCCTCGACAAAATCACCTTTTCCTTTACGCCGGCAACACAACCGACAAAACTCAGGAACCCACGCAGCACATCCATCTGCCGCGGAAACCAGGGAAGAAGCACCACCAATGGAACATCCATCAGCCGCGGCAACCATGGAAGAAGCTCCACCAATGGAGGAAGGCGGTACATCGGAGGCGGCAGGCTCTATAAAAAGTCCTAGCACATCAACAGACCCTGTAAGTCAAATTGGCATAGCATCACATATCTGAATTTGCAATGTAGAATATTATAGATGTTTTCGACATGTCTAACCCATGTTGTTGTAGCACCATGGCCCTTCTAGAATCTTCAATTTTGAGACGACAAACCATATGAAGGAGGAAAGCACTGCAGCCCGTGTAAGTCTTCCTCCCTGCACTACATGTTCACACAAATTACTAGTGGTTACTAGTGGCATAAGGTACAAAAAAATAACACTTCATTATCATTCAGGGTACATGTAGATGTAAACAGAAAGCACTAGTGGAGATTACAAGCGCTTTCAGTCCAGAACAGAGGGGTGCTATTGAGAAAGTCGGCTTTGGTTCCTTGCTAAAGATCAAGGAATTAGACATCCGGCGCGAACAATGCAAGGAGATTGCTGATAGTTTCGACCTAGACACTAATGAATTCAACATTAAAGGAAAGATGGTCAAAATGACCTTCAAAGATGCTGGGCACATACTAGGACTTCCATCACAAGGTGAAGAAATAAGGGATCCTCCCAAAAAACATGTCCCTGAACTATTCAACAAGTACACATTGAAGGATTCTACTGCAATATATTACACACACATGAAGGCTTATTTCAAAAACAATGAAAGCTACGATGATGACTTCGTCCTGTTATTGTACTGTTTTGCATTGGTTTCTACTTGTGCCCAACACTACAGGCGTATGTAAAATCAGATTATCTTGGCCTTATTGAAGATACTGATAATATCAAGAACTTGAACTGAAGCTGCTTGGTTGTTAATTACTTGATCAGAAGCATAAGAGAGTACAAGGAGCAAAAGGCAGCTAATCTTAAAGGGAATCTAGCTCTATTGCAGGTATGTATATCGAAACAAGAGCCAGAGAAAGATGCAAACTAGGACGCAACCATCCCTTTGGAGAAGGGAAGGTAAAAAGTAGATCGGACTTTAGTATGCATCTTATTACTTTATACATACAACAACAGGTATGAACAAAAAAGTTCTTTATTTTTATATTAGATTGTAGATGACATAACAAGTCTGCAATGCCACACAACGGCAGAACAACCTGACATGGCAAATGCGAGAGAAGCATAGAGCAATTCCAAAGATATGCATGAATTGAAAGTGTTTTTTTAAATCAGTTCAAGTTACTATCAAATCAAATGGATGGCAGGTTCAATGCACTAGAGAAGCGGTTCAATGTCATAGAAGGACAAAGGAGGATGATAAAGAACAACCAAACAAGAAACGTACAATCAACAAGTGACCAAATCGTCAAAAAAAATCCATCCAAGAAACAAACATCGATTACGAGTACAATATTGCCACAAAACGACCTCGCACAAACAAGAACAAGGACAAAATGTGGATCCATACAGTGATTAGTTCTAATCTAGCTATTGATTAATCATGATTCAATGCATCTGCAAGTCAAAAATTGGACATGGTTGTCTATAGCTTAGTCAGTTATCACTTAAGGTAGAGTGCCTGTATCTGCAAGTAAACATTGGGATATAGAAACAATCAAGCAAAGTAAAGAGCTAGATAAATTAGAAATTTTCCATAATCGATGTTCAGATATAAGAAAATTACACACTTTTTTCCTAGATGATATAACAGTAGTTAACAACTTACGTAAACACGTGAATTTTCCGTGTGGGGTAGCTACCCACCGGGGGTGCACAGCTACCCCCTGGTAGAAAATCCGGGTCCATATATACATATATATATATATATACATATACATATATATATACATATACATATATATATACATACATACATAGATAGATATACATACATACATAGATATATATACATACATAGATATATATACATACATAGATATATATACATATATATATATATGTATATATATATATGTATATATATATATGTATATATATATATGTATATATATATATGTATATATATATATATGTATATATATATATATATATAAGGTTCGATTTAAACATTACCATCAAAATATGTTTTACTTGCAAATGAAGGTTATGAACTCTTACATCCGAATACTAAAAGCACAACCTAGCATCAAGAAAAGGGAAGGCGGATATACCTACCTAGAAATAACTTACCTTTCCACCCAGATATGTCAGGATATTGTTGCTTCATTACGAGATCAAGACGAAACAAGCTTCCGTTTGAAACGGACATTAACTTATCTCAAGCATGAAATGGTACACCTTGCATCCTATTCCCACTATCTAAGTTTGAGTTGTAACATGCAAACATCTAACGAATCAAGTTTTCAGGTCTACTTTCCAATCAATGTTAAAAATACTCATTGGTATTTGATGGTCATCAATGGTCCTAAGGGTGTCATTCAGATACTAGACTCCAAAGGGACTGCCACTCGCCGCCCTCAAGTACAACACCTGGTGAGACATTTGCAATGTAGCGCCGAGTACTTAATAAAACATCATACATGATTACCTTAACAAATGATGATTATATGGATCTCAGTTGCAAGGGTTGCAGAACCGTATCAAACGCCTTGCAGAACTGGAATTGATTGAGCAACATAAATGGAAGAACACCCAAGTCAAAGAATGGCGACTTGTGGAATGCGTCAAACAGAAAATCCAGACTGACAAGTACGTACAATGCACATAAACAATTCTCACTATACTATTATCCCTACAATTAGTACTTCCTAACTTGTGTAAATACCTAATAATCTTGCAGCACATCGTGTGGATTATTCACGTTAAAATTCATGGAGCTTTGGACCGGAAACAAATTACCTTCCATATTCACGGAGGTAAGTTGAACAATAACATTACAGCAAGCCCATCAGTGCCTCATCGTACATTACTAATAATAATAATCATTTGTATTTGTTACGCACAGAAGGGTATGACTAATTTCAGGCTTAAGCTTGCTGTCACATTGGTTAACTATCCATGGAACACAGTTCAAGGAAGTCTAGGGTGGAAAGCTAGTGATGTCGAGGAGAACTACACGCTGGAAGAGAATGAAAAGAAAAAATAAATTTGCTTCTTTTTGTTTACTTCCTTATATCTAGGATCATTAAACATTCCATTCCAATAATGTTCTTTTCATATATGTAATAATCAGTAGTGCCACAGTTACGCTCATGTTCAGCCAAAGCAGTTGATTTGATCTAGGTCCATTTTCTCAATTTCTTTCTCAGCGGCACTAAAACTAATACAACTATAGTACTTAGACGACAATAGTAGTCACACCTCCACGACCATATAGAATGGTGATAAGATCTCATAAGTCACATCTCTGGAGCACCCAAAACTATCCAAATTCCTACTGCAATTCATACTACGATGACAAATTTATCGACAAATTATAAAGAATGCAGTTCTCAATATGTGATAGCCAATTCGAAGCAAATCAAACAGCACTGGAATGTGAAATTCCAAACCATAAATCTTGGAGAATTTGAGGCGCGAATTCTTACTGCTGTGCGAGGAAGAACATGAGGAAGTCATCGTTGCCTGGCCGTCGGCGCCTCCTCACCTTGCTGGAGCACCTCCCCAATCCGGCAGCTCGCCGATGCTGTAGGGAGACAGGGCAGGTACTCCGCCGTGGCTGTCGCTGTGCGCAGCGCAAATCCCGTTGTCAACCCTACCGCGCAGCCGCCACCCACGCCCGCGGTCGTAGCCGCCGCGCGGGAGTCCTCACCGCCGATTAGTTTTTAAGACGGGGCGGGGTTCGTGACCTCCGCCGGCGTTGATGCAGGGGGAGTGACCGTCGCTGTCACGGAACGCGATTCCCGCCGTCGATCTGTGCCGCGCAGTCGCCGCTCGGATCGCAGGCGCCACTCCACATGCCGTCGCCGCCACGAGTGGACAGTGGAGAGTGGAGAGGCTGTCCCTGCCACGGGGCACAAATCCCGCCGTAGATCCGTGCCATGCAGTGCCCGCCAGACACGAAGTCGCCGCGGCTGCGCCGCCCCCGCCGCCGGTTCAGAGTGGAGAGGTGTGAGTGAATGAAGAAATGAAATGAGAAATGATGAACACTCAGAACAGGTACTGCCTACATAGTACATAACATATGTAAAACATTACCTTGTAAAAAAAACCCTAAAAAAGTTACCTATATTAAATTTCATATATTACAACAAGACCATTTTATATTACCGATAGTACCCTCGTACTACCCATACGGCCTATGAATGCTACCGTACCACAGCTAAAAACATCGGTCGTACAGAATTAATCGCAACCGTCGGATCTTTACATATATGTCCTTTTTTATTACATACAAGTCATTTTCAACCGGTCGTACATGTCGTATTGTGTACCATAAAAAACCTCATTACAAGATGCCTCACATCATCCATCCCTTCCTTCTTGCATGCGTAGCAATGTCCTATTACAAAGAAATATTTACAAGATGTGTGTACAAATGAGCAAAAGAGTAAGTGTTATTGCACAACAATAAGATTTCAGCTCAATAGGATGAAGATTTTCATACCATTTTCATACAGCTCTATAGAGGAGTGCAAAAGTAAATTTTCCATCTAAATATCTCTTTCACTTCCGCAAAGAAAAGTGTTGATGTCCAATCAAATTCAACTAACAGAACCTTTAAACTTCATCTTGACAGTGAAGTTGAAATGGTGAAAACCTCATGATAATTTTCCACACTAAAACACTAGTGCCTAAGCCCATCAAGTTCATATTAATTATTCTATAAGCAAAAAAATATTTGTTAGTAATGACTACCTAAAAGAAGTCATTTGTTACTAAAAGCTGTAAGTAAATGAGACAACTAGAAACCTTAGACTTTGTCTTTAATGTATTTATTAAATGCAACCATCTTCTCCTCCCTCGTCCATTTCTTCCCATTTTTAAAAGCAATTTCTTTGTAGAAAGCTTCAGAACATCGCCCTTGCTCTGGAACTGATGTAGCATGTTCTAATGCTGGAACTAATAATCTAGCTTCATGTTGGGTTGCAATCTCTGGCTCTGATCCAAACTCAGAATTGTCTATTGAAGATTGCTGGGACATTTCAGCCAGAGCAGCTCCTTCATTATTCAAAATATATACAAAGGCATTTTCCACGCTATCAAATCGTATACTCCTTCAATTACTCATCAAGTTTGCAAAGCCCCTCTGACCTAAGTAAAATTATGAACACAAGGTAATCAAAGTTTAGTTTTATTTAAATCATACAGCAGACTAACACAAGCCCCAGCCTCTCTAACCTAAGTAAAATCATGACCACATTGTCATCAAAGTTTACATTTACTTGAACCATACAAGCAGTCAAACACAAAGTTACACCCTAAGTAAAATCATGAACCATGTAAAGATGTTTCCTTGCTTAATTTGGACGCACACCCTAAATAAAATCACAATCTAAGATTCTAAGTTCAGATGTTTCTCATTGCTTTTGGTGTGGAAGGACAACTAATTCAAATCACACTCTCAATGGTAACAATAAAGTTATAAGTTAGAGATAATTCCCTCAATAGCACTCAAAAAACTTCCTCTTCCCTCTATAGCACTGAAAAACTTCGTTGACCTTATTTGGCACTCAAAATGTTACTCTTTTCCTTTCTTAGCACTTCCGTCAACTTTGTTAGTGTTTTCCTATAAAAAAACATTGTTCAACATATCCCATGGACCAAACTACCCATCCCCTCTCCACATCAGAACGACACCCGCCCGCGAGCGGAAAACACTCTCCCTCGATGAAAGTGCTTCTTGGGGATGTTGAAAATTTGCTGACATTTTTCCTACTTCCAGTTATTTGCTGAAATTTTTCATCTTGGTAACCCAAAAAAGGCTAGAAAGGATGTTGCATGTTTCTACTTTGAGAAGGTTGTTGATTGTTACACAACAAACCTTAAGAACTTTGTTGATTCAATCGTGCACAAGTACCCACTGAATTATGGGGAAATCTCACATGTCTAGTACTATGATGTTGTGTTGATAACCTATCTTGTAGTTACAACTGACCAAGAATTGATGGTAATGTTTGAGAAACACATTGAGACAAAGGTCAACAACATGTTTTTTCATACAGTGATCCTTCAAAATTGTATGAGCCTATTACAAAGTGGCCTGAGCATTGTCAGCCTATGCATGAGGAGGGTAGCACACCGGTAGATGAGGATGATTATATAGAAAACCCATATCCAAAGAATGAACTTGTTGGTGTTGATGAGGAGGTCATGTATTTACCTAATCATATGATTATGTGTTCTGGTCAAGCAATGGAGGACTATGTCCCTGAGGATGGAGATGGAGATGGAGATGGTGATGGTGATGGTGATGAGGGTGATGTTGAGATTGGGGAAGATGATGAGCTGGTAGGAAGTGACCATGAGGCAGACCATGTTCCACATGCAGAATATGATAAAGAAGACCCACCAATGGCAGGTTTCTGGCATTCCATGCAAGCATGCCATAGCATTCATCAGATCACTCTATAATGCACCTTTAGAGAATTATGTGGACTCATATTACATTGTTGAGAAATTTAAAGCAGCTTATACTCAGCTAATTGCCGCTATGAATGACAAGTCTCAGTGGCCTGAATCCAATCATGGATTTTTCATGCATCCGCCACTATTAAAACCTACAACAGGCAGGCTAAGAAACAAAAGGTTCAAACTTCAAAGGTTCTATTGACAATAAAGGGAATAAAAAGAAGCACAAATGCCCTATCTGTAAAACATATGGCCATCATTAGCTTACATGCAAGAAGGGAAACCCAGATGACATTGTTGTTGTAATGGCTATGAGGTAATATGGCCATCATTGACTGCTATTTTTGGTCACTATTTGTAGAGGTAATCTGCTGTATGTTAACTATTTTATTTCATATTGCTCATGTAGAGGGCCACCAAAGAAGAAGAAAAAGACCACCAAATTATCTGAGACAAGCATGGTGCCTTTCCAGGGTGATGATCTACCAGCATCATGCATGTCTTTTCCACTTAGGTTAGTAGTGATGAACACTTATGCTCATGCTTACATGATAACCTTCCATGAATTGTTCTAAGTACCTTTCCATTGTAGCCAAAGCTTGGAATCTGCAACTGTGAGAAAGGGAAAAACAACCAACTCAGCATCTACATGTTCCAAAAGGTAAATTCAGCTGTTTTTGTTTCTGACTTTATGCTGAAATTATTTCTGCATGTACAACATCTACTTGTGTTATTTCTGAATATTATTTTGACAAAGTTAATGTTTCATTTTTGTAGGTCAAGAAGTGGCTCAAATCAGGTTGAGGCAATTCCTGTGTCCAGTGAGTAAACTTCTCAACAATGTGCACATGTCAATGTAAAGGGCAAAAGGAAAAGGAAGCAACCAGCTAAGAACCAAGGAAAGAATCTGATAGTATCATTTGACAGCCCAACAATGTGCACAAGAAGCAAAATATGGGCAGACCCGGCTAGTCCTGCTATGAGCACAAAAAGCAAAAGAAGGCTTAGCTTATAATTTGCATCTTTGTCTTCCTTTTGAATCAAATGTGGTGTATGTGAAACTATTGTAATGTTGGTGGCTTTGGTAGTGTGTATCTGTGAACCGAACTGTAAGGTATGCATGTGAACTGTATGCATCAGTAGGTTTGAATTGCTCATGTGAACCGTATGTACTGATTGAAATTATTAGCTTGTTGTGAACCTTAATTGTGTGCAAAATTCATGCTGAATTTTCTAATTTTGGAATGAGATGATCAATTTTTATTTCTATTTAATATTTATGAATTGTTCATGTTCAAATTTGCGAACCATCATTTTTAACGCTACACTTAACAGATGTGCCAAAAATACAAAAAATTTGCCTGCTTGGATGCTTTGATGACATGAAAGGCAAAAGTGTCTTTTTAGGCTACACTTAACAGCAAAACCGACGGAAGTGCTAAGAAAGGAAGAGTGAAAATTTTGAGTGCCAAATAGGGACGACATAGTTTTCTAGTGCTATAGAGGGAAGGGGAAGTTTTTTGAGTGCTATTGAGGGAATTCTCTCTATAAGTTATGCCATGATCCATGTAATTTATGAAGGGTACCATTAGACAAATGAGTTCATTTTCATAAAATTGAAAAAACAAATAGTTGTTGCTTATAAATGAGTATGTAAAACAATAAAATAGTACATTAATATTCATGTAGGGAAGCGGTATGTTAGACACTTCCGTGGTGACGTTGTTAAATACTAGGACATGTTTTTATATGCAATTGTCTCATAACATTATGCCTTTATAACATCATGTCACATTATGAAAAAAATGTTACAACTTACCTTGAGACCTTGATATGTGTGGCCAACTATCTTGCATGTTGCGGCTAAAAATAATCATAAGTACGATTCGTACATTCCAAAGAAATGTCTTAAACATGACGAAACATTTCTTTGTGCAACATATTTATTTGAACAGATGTCACGTTATCTTTTTTAGTAGATCCATGTGCATGTCACTATTTTTCTCTCCAGATATTAGAGCTAAAGTGATTTGAAAGCTTGAAGAAAATGTCATGTTAGAGGGGGGAATAAATATTCATGTCACATTATTTGAGGGCCTGAATATTTATTACCCCCCCCCCCCTAACACGAAAATGTTTGATTGTATGTTAGATCTGATTGTATGTTAGTTAGATCCTTTAGAAGATATTTTACTATATATTTTGGGATTTAAATTATGAAATACTAAATCTGTTACCTTAAAGGAGGAAATATGTCATTAGATCTATGGTCCACGGATACTTGGGAGTACCTTTGGAAAATCCACCTTGTAAATGTTTATCCTATTACTAGTATATAGCCACCAGGAGCCTTTGCCCCTCTTGAACGTGTTCAGGTGGTGAGAACTTTAAAAGGAAAATATGATTTTAGATGTTTAGTAAAAGAAGGAAGAACACGAGGGTTTTCAATTTTTGGCTCCATAGTCATGCCAATCTAGTCGTTAGAACTTTCAAGGACAAATATGATCGGAGTGTCGCTCTATCTGCTCTTAAACAACCCAACATAGTCTTAGTAGTGACTAGTTATGCATTGACATTATCATTGCTATGTGATTGTATATAAGTTTTTTGTGTTGATTTTTCTTATCGTCAATCTTGTGTAAAGTTTGTAAATCTTCTCTTCTTATAATCTTTTTGATAATTTTGAATATTAGAGATGAATATGTACCCTAAGTAATTTAGCAGCATTATCATTTCTAAGTTTTAGGAAAAAGATTGGTGCACTCGTCTCATATTTAAGAAAATATTGAAAGGCTTTGTCTAGCAATCTATTTGCAGCAACCGGATTATGTCGTCTAGCCATTGAAAATTGGTGTTTGGCTTGAACTACTACAAAATATTATTTTCTTTATTGTAATTATTGGTTGTTATATGTGTAAATATGCATGATTTTATCAATGACTTTATTTTATTTCAATTCTAAGAAGTGTTGATAGAAAGGTAAAGGTTTGTGTAGTTTGTCTATGCAGCAACCGGATTGGTGCAATGAGAAATCTCTTAAGTAATGAATATGGAAGATATGAAAAGTTCAATCTAGAAATCGATTCTCTGGTTAACTTGTATGAAAAGTGTATGTGCTATGATGTAATAATCATGTCAACACTTGTTGATAATAAGTCAGAGCTTAGCTAGGGCAACATAATGAAAACAAACGTTACATGAACAAGGCATGTTCTAGAAATATTCTCATCACTCGTATTACTTTTGTATTTTCTCTATTGCTACTATATTGAAATATACATGTTGACACAAAATATTTCCTCATTTTCTCAGTATTGCTTATGGGTTGTTGGTGAAGCTACTCGTCTATGTACTTGTAGAGACACATGGAATGATAGAAAGAGTTAGTTAATAATGCGAAAGAGAGTCATTGTGGGGGCAAGACTAAACAATGATTGATTAGGACAGACCCACTGCTACTAATTGTGCATTTTGAAATAATGTTATGTGCAGAAGGTAAATCCAAATTCAAGCATATATTTATTTTTAACTGTTAAGTTTTTTCTAGTTAGTATTTTCCAATGACCTCACACAAGGGAAAATAAAAAACATTTTTCTAGATTTAAGGGAAAATGAGCATTGAAAGTAGTTCAAATTTCATCAAGAAAAATGTATTTTTGTAATGATTGTAACTTGTTGATAAATGCATGGGTTTAGAAATTGAAACTATTGCTTTGCGATTTCAATTGAAGAATTGTCTGCTCTGCTCTATTCAAATTAGTGATGTTCTTCTTACCCTATTTATATATGTATCTACACATATGTGTACATTCTCTACTGTAATTCTTCATCTTCTTTTTGGGGGCCTTCATTATTTCAATGGTGGCCACTACCTCTTCAGTTTGGCTGGAGTTTAGGATATTGCAAGGGAGACCTGGAATTGGGACTTTGTTCCTCAACGTCAACTAGCTAGTCTAGTTTCTATTATGTTTGGAGTTTGTACGAAATTTGCACTAGGCAATATAATATGTTTATTTTGCCTTAGTTTCTTGTGTTCTTTATTTTCTTCTTTGTTTGCCATGAGATGCAGTACATATAGCTCTTGTTGTTGTCGAGATTGCAGCTAATTTCAGGGGTGCCCTACCGCTCATTCTATTTTCTCACTGCCTACATAGTTTGTCTAATATAGAAAAGAGAGTGAAATACACCAGTGGCCCTTAAACTTGTCGCGATGTGCCACTTAGGTCCACGAACTCACAAAATCGAAATCTGGCACCCTAAACTTGTTAAGTTGTGTCACTTGGGTCCATACCCCTTCGGTGGTCACACATATATGCAAACAAACCCTTTCTTTTTATCTTCTTCTCCATCTATGTCCTCCTCATCTACTCTCTCTCCCCGAATGACACCGGTGAACATGGTCGGCGACTGTTGCGCGTTCCGCAGCCCTGTGCGGGAAGGACAGCGGGGGAGCAAAGGTCTACCGGTCAATCCTCTGCCTCCTCTCCACCATCCTCAAATCCTCCCCCACCTCCACCAGGCGGAAGGGATGGCGGCGGGAGCACATGGGGAGCGGGATGGTGGTGGGAGCGGGATGGGGCAGGACTTGACGCACGTTCTTCTTTCTCTGCGCCGCCCTGCGCTATGCCGCCCTCGGCGCTGCTCTGCTCCGCTGAAGCGCACAGAGGTGGCGTTCGCGTGGGCGGTAGGGACGACCTCGCCGATCCCGGATGGGTTCGAGGACCGCATCGCAGCGGCGGCGGGCAGCACGGGCAGGGACGCAGGTGAACACGAATCAAAGCTCTGCGTGGGTTGTCGAGGCCTGGCGACGGCGTCGAGCACTCGAGCAGGATCTGACCAGCGATTCGCTCACTGGAGGAGCACGGGGGCGGTGTGCTCGACGGCGTCAGCTGGGCCGAGGGCAGCCTTAGTGCCGCAGCGCGGCGGCGGCCGCCGCGACTCCCCTGTGCGCCAGAGCCGAGCGAGAGCCGAGGAGAAGGAGAGGTCGGCGGGGGCAGGGGTGCGGTGAGGGTGCTAGTGAGGGAAGGGAGGTGCCACCAGTGGTGGTGCGGGAGCGGGGAGGTGCAGCCTGCTGCTGCTCCTCCTCCTCCCTGTCCACATCACCGCGGGAAGGAGGGATCGACGACGCCATCACCCTGAGCTCCGGTGGGAGGACAACCGCGGGAAGCAGAGGGGCGCGGGAGAGGAGGAGCCGCGGGTATGGCGGGGAGGGGCCAGCCAGCAGCCGTGGAGGGCGGCGCGACGCAGGATGGCAAGAGGATCATCCAGAGAGAGACGAGAATGAGGATGTGGATGGAGAAGAAGATAAAAATAAAGGGTCGTTTTGCATATATGTGTGACCACCGAAGGGGTATGGACCAAAGTGGCACTACTTAACAAGTTTGGGGTACCGAATTTCGATTTTGCGAGTTCGTGGACCTAAGTGGTACACCGTGACAAGTTTAAGGGCCACTGATGTATTTAACTCTAGAAAAGACGTATGTAACTAAACAATCAGCATACCTTATCCTTTAATTTTCTTCCTTCAATTTTGCAGGTGAAAACTTTGGAGAAGAGAAAATTGTAGGGAAACCTGACCAGTATAGAGCAGATCGTACTCAGGTTTGTGTAATTCATCATACCTAAAATTATCACTGGATATATGAACTGTTATTACCATTGTGTTATTATCACTGGATACATTAATTAATGTATTAGTCAACCCATGTATTAATTATTTCCCCCCATATTTACTTGGTTGTATAGATGGTCCAGCAGGCTAATGTGATTTCACTTGTGCAATTGTGCTAAGATTTCAGTAGCGAAGCTGTTTTTCCACTAGCCACTCACTCTGGTTTCAAGTTCATTTCCAACTGTTTTTTTGTTATAGTCATTGATGCAAATAACACCTGTTGAGCTCATGTCTTCCCTCAGTTTTAGATAATAGCAGTAGCACTTGCGCTAGTGTTCGTGCAGGGGTTTAGTTTAGACATCAGTTTGTCTCTTTTCTTATATATTTTGTACTGCATATACTACTACTTCTAATAACATGGGAATTTACTGTTTTGTGTTTTGCGTACCAGGTTGTCTTCATGTTCATTGGCCGCTTTGTGATTATCACATACATGTCATGGCCTAGAATCCGGACTCATGCCATGCACGGTCGTCTAGCACTGTGCATGAGCCCAACTACATGTTTCTCTCTCGGATTTTATCCAGAATGTAATAGCTACCAGGTACTTTGTTATGTGTACACGAATTTGTAGAAAGTGATTCTACTCAAAAATAAGATTTATGTACCATGATATACCATAATTGTTTATGAGACAAATATATAACTGTTTCTATGGCGAATTTGTAATTACATCTGTGACTATAGTGATGGTACATCCGTGACCATTTCATATCAAAGTGTGATGATGACAAAGAGTATTCTGTGACAATTTAAAAAGTATTATGTGATGATTCCTACACGATGACGTCAGCTGCATCGCTGACGTGGCAGCTGACGTCAGTGCTAACGTGGCATACGCTGTCGAACGAATCCAAACGGTCGGTAATGGCGAAAAAACAAGGCTATATGTGACCAAATGAGATTGTCACAGAACAAGAAACGTCGTTAACGGCGCCGTCAAGACGCTCGTAGACGCGAGATTATGACGAAAACGGTGTTTCATCCATGACCAAAAGCGATCGTCACAGATTGAAACCACTTCAGTGATGACGCATCAATCGTCACAGAATAGCGACACATCTGTTACAAAAATTTGCATTTCGTCACCGATGGATAAATGTGACGCGACCCTAATGACGAAACCCAAATCGTCACAAATTACTATCTGTGACCAAAACGGCGTTTTCAGTGACGAAAGGTATATGTCACCGATGTCAACATCTCTACTAAGTAACCGGCGGTCCTCAAATTTGTTGCAAAGTGTCATTTAGGTCCATAAGCTTACAGATTGTACAAGCACATCCCTAAACAGTGGCGGAACTTCGAGGGGGGGGGCATGACCCCCTCAACAAGAAGAAAATTTATTAGCCAAACACTAAGTGCACATGCTAATTGATTAGCGCAACATGCCTAAAGTCTCAACAGACAATATCTCGTAGCTTGCAAACGATAAACGAAGAGTCGAAAACCTGCGCTCCGGTGACGTTTCTTTTTTTTTTTTTTTTGCATCTCTTGTTTCTCGTGACGATTCATTTTTCCATCGGTTGCCATCCAAATCGACACAACGCGGGCGCGGCGACATCTGACAATGAGCCGGTGAGGGTGTGACATCGAGGCAGTTCGAAGGCCGACGACAGGCGTGGCTGTTGTGAATGGCAGTTTGGTCGCGATAGCATGCAAGGCACGTGCCATGGTGGGCAATAACGACAGCAGACAGGGGTGGTGTTGACGGTTCAAAATCGTGTTAAAGTTCACCGCAAGCGTACGGGTGACTTGGTGTTTTTTTTCACCAAGGAGGGTCCCCAAGGTTTGTCAATCTAAAGATCGGAAGCAAACCGCTAAGGTTCTCTACCTTGTCTAGCCAAACTAACCTAACATTAAGCGTTGATTGCATACAAAGATAAACCTAAGAGATATGTATATGATAGCACAAGGTTGATCACATTCACAAACATAGGTAAGGTAAAGCGCCACCAAGGGGACAACTAAGCCTATCACCTTCTAGTTGTAGTTCCGACAAATGAGCAACAAATCATGCATCTCATCTAATAGCATCCTTAAACTCCCACCTCCGGTCTTCCTCCCAAAAACATCCGCCTTTCGAAACCTTCGTCCTGTCACGACGCGCCCCTATTCATGCGGGGAGTCTAGGGGCACGTCCAGGTGAACATGTCTACAAATCATGAAGGATCCACATACTAGATCTAATCACCATGATTACATAAAGCAGCTAAGTAGTCTAACTATGCATTAGACTAAGAAATAAGCATATTCACAATAGGTAGAAAGCATGAACGGAGACATGAAATCGCTTAAAAGATCGGATGACAAGATTATCATTGCTCACATAATAATAGATGCGTTTGAATCATCACCACCGAGTACATACCATTGATGACCTCAACTAGCTCCGGAACTCCACCATGGCACAACCACGCAAGGCGGCCATGGCGGCTAGGGTCGGCCTAGGCCATCTCCTAGACAACTTCGAGGACTCGTGGCGGCCGTCGTCTCCCTCCGGTGCTTGCTTTTAGGTTTCGCCGAGTTGTGATGAATGGATGTGTGTGGCGGCCGTCAGAGGCAGAGACTATTTATCGAGGAGCACCTAGGTCAAAGGGGAGCGCGAACCGAGCCCGAAATGGGCTGGGCCGGTCAGCATGGGCCGGTCGGCCTGGGCCTGTTTTCGGCCCGGTTCAGCCCAGCCTTCCTCCATGTTGCTTCTCGTGCTTCCTTGAATTTATGCCGAACTTCTTGTGGGCCCTTGACGACGTTTTCACCGCGGTTTGGATAAGGGTACTTGGTGTGCGAACTCCCGCATCTTCTGTTTAGGTCCTCGAAGTTTCACGGCTTCATGATTCGGTTCTCGGGCCATTTGGAGTCATGTTCATCACGTGTCGTGACTTGTGTCGGGCTTCATGATCTTCTTCTAAAGTGCTTGATGAACATATCCCGAAAGTCTCCTCTTTAACGTTGATTTCCTGCGTAAACAATAAACTCTAAAAATCACATGTAAGTGTGAACTTGTTACATCATTAGTATGCCTAGTGGCGGATTAGTCATAATTCAAACCTCAAACCAAAGTGTAATAAGTGCTCTTGGTTGACGGAAATCGACCGTCAACAGACTGCCAAGCATGATGACAAGCAGTTTCGCTACTCGAGTGAGATTGCAATGGTCACCATGGATTTGATTATCGATGATTTCAATATGATGAAGAAACATTCAGTAAAATTTAAATGAGTAAGATATATTGACGACTTTTTCAAACAATTTATGTTTTATCGTTGTTGCATAATTAATTGATAATTAATTGTTGTATAGTGACAGCTAGCTATTATACACTTGAAAAATTGAGGTGAATTGCCAAATTATTGAACTGGTAAATATTTGCCTGAGCCCCTTTAATTTTCTCTCCAATGCCGCTATTGTCCTCCGCTATTGTCACTATCCCTAAATAGCTGAACTTGTGATGACATGATTCACATGCATCTCGATTCATTGGTAGTCTAAGTTGTGTTGCCGGTGTTGGCAAGCGGTGAGAGACAACAACAGAGATCGAGGTCGATGGCTGGGGCACCCTCTATCTCCAGCAATGGATCGTACATGCACGACGACGCGTACATGTGCTCACTAAGGCGTTCAAACTTAAAACCTTTTCCCTCCTGCATTCCATCCAGCCCCGTAAGAGCAGCCTGAGTGTTTGGATAGGCATCTGGGCCGCCTCGTGTAGCGCACCAAACAAAACCTTGAACACAACCTCTGGGAGTTGTAGGACAGAGCTTCCTACTTTGCACGGAGTACCCGGCGAGCTCTCTAGACTGCAAGCGCTAGTAGTATTAATCTTTGAAGTCATATGTCAATTTCCCGTTCCTTCTCACCTTGTTTGCTCCAGAAACTCACGACATACATCACATTTCATTTCCTCTCTCTCTCTCTCATCCTTCCTTGTATCTCTTTGTTTCTTTTTCGTTTTGCTTCATGTTTTTTTCTCATGCCATGAGCCCTTGACCATGGCTGACCGGTTGAACCGTTGAAGGGCGTGATGTGTGGACGGTGCAAAAAGCAGGACGCCACCAAATGGCCACCCAACACCCAAAAAGGATGTGTTCTAGTATCGTATCCATTCATTTTTCCTCCATCAAGCTAAGTCGGCTTTACATGGCCACGAGCCAACGGTGAAGATCGTGGCCTGGAAACATGCTACATTTCAGACACCTGAAATACAGAAACAGATGTGCCTAGGTCGGAGGTGGAGAAACGGGAAATGTTGTGAAGCCCCCCTGCAGATTTTGAGCAAAGCAATGAAGGAAGGGGGAGCTGGAGGTGGAAGAAGCACAGGAGAGCCCCCTTGGGGCTTGATATTGGCTTCGCCACTGAGAGGAGAGAACACATCACACACATGCCAACTCTTGTGCACAAATGCTTTTGGTGCTGCTGAACTGCCTAGAATTGCAGCTGCTCTTCTACTTTATAAAATGTAAAGTCAAACCTAGTACATACTATGATGAGTACACTACTAGTACTACTATGTACAAGACACTACAGGGGGCATGCTTGCCCTTCTACCCTATACGGCTATGCAGCAGGCATTTGAGACAACAACAGGGATCGAGGCCAATGGCTGGGGCACCCTCCAGCAATGGATCGTACATGCAACTATGCATGCGTACGACGAAATGCGCCCGCGCAAGCTCACCGACTCATTCAAACTTCAGACATTTCCCTCCCGCATTCCATCCAGCTCGGGTCGTCTCGTGTCGTGCATCAAACAAAACCTACTCTACATGGAGCGATGGGACTCGACTGCAGGTGCACTGTGCAGTTGGGTCACTGACCCACATGCCAGAGACTTAACCCGCATGAGTAGTACTATATATAGAGGATCCATTTCCGAGCCAAGAGCTTGATGAAATGATGAGCTCTCCAGACCACAAGCGCTAAGTGGCTAGTTCTCCATGAACTACTACTACTACTAGTAGTAGTAGTATTAATCTTGAAGTCATAGAACATTTTCCGTTCCTTCTCAGTGTTTGCTCCATAAACTCACATAAGGATGACAGTGGATCGGGTTTGGAGCGAATATCTGCAGATGTTGAATTTGCGAGTTGCAGATTTGGGCCTATATTTTCGTCCACGGATTTGTGGGTTTGGATATCCGAAACTATGCGGGTTTGGGGTGGATTCCAGATTTCACCCGTGGAGGGATCCATTGGAGCTCCGAAAAGATGTTGATTTGTGTTGTTTTCCCACTCATGTAGAACTCGTAGTGTGTTGAATTGCATATTTTTAAAATAATTGGACAATGTGTGATGTACTGATGTATTCGGTGCTCTTGTTTGTAATAATCCAAATTGTGTGTGATGTTTTTTTATTCTGAAATCTCAAATTTGAATATGTTATGTTGTCTGTGTTGCCGATTAATGAAGTTTTTTGGGTTTTGGATTATCTGTTGGGTTTCGGATATCCGCGGGTTTGGATTTGGAGTTGAATTTTCACCCGAACTGATTTTCGGGTTGGATCCAGGTTCAGATTTGGGTTATGGGTTTGGATGCCCTGGCACTACATCCGATTCGAGTTCAATCCGTTGCCATCCTCAAACTCACATGACATGACACAATAAATTTCTCCTTTTTATCTTTCATATCTTTTTTTGCGTTTTGCTTCATGTTTTTCTCATTCCATGAGTCCTTGACCATGCCTGACCGGCTGACCAGTTGAAGGGCGTGATGTCACTGCAGTGTGGACGGTGCAGAAAGCAGGACGCCACCAAATGGCAAACGTACCCAACACCCAAAGGTACTACTAAACTAAGCACCCCTACGATCTCCGGCCTAATCGAGCTTAACTAACTAACTAAACACTCTAGCAATCTAGCGGGGCTGACAGTTTGTTTGGCTACACACACGCATTCTGCTGTACGATTCAATAATGCTATCTATCTGCTAAAAAATAATCGAGCAATGACGAAACGAACGAAGGTTATACTGCATCGCCGATCGAACCAATCAATCAAGCAGTCACGATTCACGTGGTCGGTGCCATCCCTGCTGCCTTTAAACAAACAATTCGCTAATCGCTAGTGGCGTCTAGCGGTCTACTCACTGCGTCATCACGTTCAAAAACTAAAACCGCCGCGCGCGCCCTGTTGATTAAATTAGTGGCGTCTGTCTATTCACTGAGACCTTTCGTCTCACGGCGCCTAACTTTTTCCTCTAATGAATTGGGGTTTTAATTTGTGTGTGTAAGCCTGCTGTGTGATCACACAGCGAGAACACATCAACATAATCCACACTAGCAATATAGTTAATGACCGTACCGCTATGTATGCACAACCTGCATCTCGGTTCTCATTTGGCGTCGCGATGGTATGGGACAAAATAAACCGAATGTGGGAAACGAGAGTAGATCTGATCGGTCATTTTTTGTTGTTGTTATTGGATATATGTGGATCATGCGTCTGTGATGTTTTTTTTTTTTACTTTTGTCGATTTCAGGAAGGGGAGCCAGGAAAAGAAAACCATAGAAATTTGAATCACTGGAGTACACGGTCATTTAATTTTGTGCTCCGCAGCGAACGATCGAAATGCATGCGTGCGTGGCGCATTATTGTTGTTCTCTTCAGACGGAAATTCCACCTGAACCGAATTATTTCTGTTATAAACTAATGCTAGAGTAACTGTGCATGTAATTTTATATGCTATACGATATAATTTCCACATGAAACACGTGGATCTCATGCTAGCATGCATGAGCATGAAGGTCTTCACCGGTTGAAAATAATGGAGTATATTTGGTCACCTGGGTTGGTCGTTTATTCGTTCACAATTCGGACTCGATCTTGGTCCTTGGAGCAAGCGAGATTCTTCGTTCGATCCCTCAACAACTTCCATTATTAAGTTGACAATGCCGTTGTGTGTGTGAGAGCACATATACATCTAGCACAATTAAAGTAGTAGATACATTTGGAGTTTGATTTCTTTTATCATTAGAGCTTCGTGTAGGCCTTCCTCTCTCTCCCAATTCTGAGATTAGGTAGAGAGATACATGCCTGAAAACAAAAAAAATTTACTTCGTTGGGTTATCAGCTATCTGCTGGCGGGGGCGGATCCAGGATTTTAGAGGAGGGGGGGCTGAGTTTCCCTTCTCCCTCCTCATTTTCTTCTTTCGTCTCTTCCTCTATGGCTGGAATTTCTCAGGGGGCTCCAATGGAGTGCGTGGGGGTAGAGGGGGCTGGGCAGCCCCCCCCCTCCCACCCAGCCCCCATGCTGGATTCGCCCTGTCTGCTGAGCCATATGGAGAACTAGAAATGTTGTCTATTTTGAGAAAAAACCAGTGAAATCTCCTACAGAGATTGTGTGTTTAGCCTCATCTTTCATCTTATATTGGCAGGTCTTCACAAGCAAAACGAGAAGGTGGCGCTGGAAACAGGAGCTGAAGCAACATGAGAAACGGCATTGCATTTTCATCCTTTTCAAGATTCAGAGGTTGTTGAGGATGGTGCAATGCTTCTTCAGTGATGTTTGGCCAGGGGTTGTAGTTTAACCCAGGTGCCATACGCGTTTGTGTTTGTGTTTGCCTTGGCTTTCGTTGCTCTTTTAAACTTTTGCTTTGGTGGGCTGTTTGAGACTTTCTTAGTTCTCCTGTGGGTAGATCCTTGGCATCTCCCCTGGTTTGAACTTGTAATAAGTAGTATGGAAGGTGGTACTTTAGTTTAAACTTTGTAAATTCGTTACTCATGGGTAATGAAATTCGGGCATGGCCTGTGATGGAAAAAAATTAAAGTAGTAGTATAGGTTGTGTTTTGTTGCCTAGCTAAGTCCCTAACCAGTTAAATTTAATGCAGCTTATAGGTGTTTGGTTACTTATATAATATAAGGAGCTTAAAGAGACCAGCATAATACAAAAGATGGCTCTTAGCCAGACTGAGTTAGTACGCACAAATCAAGGGTACTAACTCGACCAGCTAACTTCTAACCAGGTTGGATTAAGCCAAACAACCAAACACACCCCTGCGATCTTGGTCATTTCCCTCTCCTTTCTTTTATAGAACAGAAAGAAAAAAAATGCTTTCTGAATTCCGGATGCAGGGTCGCATGGGTTATTTCGGTCGGCTGCCGCACGGAAGTGTCTTTCTTCATCAGGAAAATCAATGTAATGGAAAAGTAGAGAAAAATCTAGTCCATCATAAAAAAATTATAAAATAACCGATTTTTCATGGACATTATTGCTGTGTTGCCTGTGTTCCACTGTCACTCTTAATTGCCTTCAAATTATTTTTCTGGTTTTCACTGTCCACCCAGCTGAGACGAAATTCAGTCAGTCTGCCCTTACCTGAAGAAAGAAAATTTTCTATCGGTGTGCTAGCGGCCTAATACATTCCTGTGACGGCTCGTGGACGCTCGACCAGCACGGCTGCACGGGCTCCAGTCTCCACAGTGCCCACCCAGACGCCGCTGCTCAAGCTCAACGATTGCGTCCGTCCCAGGAAAGACATTTTCAAAATCAACAAGGCAAAAGTGGAGGATGGAGGGTGGATGCGTGGGAGCAGAGCTAGCGCAGCACGTGCCGAGCGTAGACCATGCAAAATCCCAGAGACTTCCACTAAGCTAAAGTGTAAAAATGCTTGGAGAATTTCCGTAGCATTTTTACGTGCCGCTTAGAAAAAATTAACCGGTTTCAACTCGGAAGATAGAGTACCTGCTGAGCTAACTATAATTGGCTTGTGCACGCACAGGCATAGTTAATTATAACAAGTTACCGAAACGCGCATATGTGCATGTTTGGGTAATTAAAGGTACCTTCACCACTAATCTGTTTTGTGTACTCTAGTATTGCATTCTGTGTAGTGTACAGGGCTAACAAAACCGGTGGGAACGGGACCGGTTCGGCCGGGAACCGATCGAACCGGTCCGGCCTGGTTTCTAAACCGACCGATTTTTCGACCCTAACCGAACCTACAAAATCGGTCCCCACAGTTTACCACTCAGTTGGTTCGGCTTACCGCTCCGGTTTTTCCGGTTTTGAAAACCGCTACTGTTGCGGTTTTGTTAACCCTGGTAGTGTAGGACTTGCAATGACGAATGGACAACTCCTCTTATGTAAGAAGTGATATGTCTTGGACTTCAAGTGGTTCCCCAAAGCTTAGCATGCAATCTCTTTTTTTTTTCGCCAAGTAAGTAGAAACTTTTACATTTAACTTTTGTAAACATATCATATACGTTTTTAATTACAAAATCAGTATGGTGGGGGAATAAAGTATTCTGAATACATCTTCTGTTCGATTTGTCAGAACCCAGTGCATCGAGATCGAGCTGCACGGACACTGGTGTGGTGCATCAGGTGCATGCTACTCCGATCCCGATCGCTTTCAGACGCGGCTGTACTGTACCCCGGCCCGTATCGTATGGCACACGTTGGAAAGAACCGGTGTGCTCCATCCATCTCGACTACTAGTCCGCTCGGTTACGTTGACCGCAACTAATCCCGCGCACTTGCTCCCACCTCCGTCCGCCCACTTGCTCTCAGTTTGGTTTCACAAATTCAGAAGGCACAGACAGCTCACGAGCGTGCCCTGCCCAACTGTCGAGGGGTCGCCTCGCCACTCGCAAGCCTTTGTTCCCCATATATAAGGAGGCACCATTTCCCTCGCTGCCTTGCCCTGTCCCTCCTCACTTCATCACCTTCCACACTCCAACAACAAGCTTAGCTAGCCGGCCAGGGCGCGCCAGGCCAGCGAGGCTGATCGATTTGCCTTCCAAGCTCCAGTCCAGGTAGCTGCGTGCGTGCGTGCTCTCGGAGGATCCATCGAGCGGAGAACTTAGGCGGCGGCGACGGTGAGACCGGCCGCTCGATGTCGTCGTCGATGGACTTCGTGAGCTCCAAGGACAAGGAGGCGACCGATCCACCGAAGTAAATGATGAATGACTCGCTGGCCGGCAGCTAGCCGCCCGGCCTGGCCTAGCCGCCTAGCTCTAGCTCATCCCATCTCCCATCTTGCGCTGATCTGACGAGACTTTGCCCGTGTACTATACTATATCCCGCAGGGCGCCGTGGTGGACGGGGGAGACGGTGGCGGTGGTGACGGGCGCGAACCGGGGCATCGGGCACGCGCTCGCGGCGCGCCTGGCGGAGCAGGGCCTGACCGTGGTGCTCACGGCGCGGGACGAGGCGCGCGGGGAGGCCGCCGCCGCCGCGCTCCGGGCTAGCATCCGCCGCGGCGGCGCCGTGGTGCGGTTCCGCAGGCTCGACGTCGCCGACCCGGCCTCCGTCGCCGCGTTCGCGTCGTGGGTGCGCGACGAGCTTGGCGGCCTCGACATCCTGGTGAGTCCCCGATCCCTCTCCGCCGTGTCGACGCGCGCCGTCGTAGCCTGCCGCCGCGCCTTGCTTGCACCGACCGCCGCCCGGGCGCGTGACGTTTCCCCCACGGTGTCCTCGGGTTCCGGGCGTCCCGACTCCTGAGTATTCGCTTTGTTTGCCGTTCTCGTTTCACCAATTGGTCCATTGGTCCTTGCCATAGAAGTAGAAGGGTTTGACTTTTGAAGGATAGATTATTCCAACTGACACATAGTATTGCTTCAACTAGCAGTGGCGCACCAACGTGGTAAGCACTGTGGCGCCGTCACGATCAAAGTCTCTAACTCTCAATAGAGTTCCAAAATCTTAATTAAATAATGCAAAGCTGATTTTTAAAAAGGTAGTTATATATGTGTTAATATCACAACCTTTGGTATGGATTGATACATATAGTTGTCCGTTGTCCCTTATTACAAGGAAGATCAAGCACCAATGCACCATAGACATTCATTAAGATCAAGGAGTATGTATCAAAGAGATTGTAGTCTATTACTAAAACACCAGCAGTTTCAAGCACACGCCACTCTAGTTTTTTTGGGATTTTTCTCCTTCCTAGTGCAGTAACACCCAAAAGCTCTGCACCAATGAATTTCTTTGAACAAGACCTGCATAGATGAAAAACCCCGTATCTTGTTGAAAACCTCATCATTGCGGCTTAGCCAAATTTCTCAACATATGGCACATGCTCCTAACAAGACTTGATATTTAAGTTTCTTTTCTACCCCTTGTAACCACTCATTAAACATATTGTAAACATTTAAAGGAGAAGATAAAGTAAAAGAAACTTGCACCGTCTCCAAATAAACTTAGGGTTGTGGCAATCAAATAAGAAATGTATAATCCCATTCAAGTTACAAAAACAACATGCACCTCCTTGCTAAATTGTCTTGTTGGTTAATGTAACTCCTTTCAACATATACCACATAAACATTAGTGAGATTTTCAGCTTCCATATAATGTGATTACGAGGCACAACATTGGTAAGACCTAAACACTCTATAACATTGGAGGCTGCGGTTAATTGGCCATTCTACTATGAACGCGAAGAATGATGTTTTGTTTTGTCACAAAGTGACAAAATAGAACACCACTCAGATTTAAAATCTGATTATTTCGTAGTATGCATTTTATAAGCGTCTAAACTTGACAAATGCAACCACGGTCAGTCTGTCAACGCTCTTACGGTCACAGCTGAAGAAGTCACACACACAATGACACAGGCCCACAGCACTGCAATGCCAAAGTCCGTAGTACAACTGGAGTGAGGAGGAAAAGTGCAAGGGGTCATACGGCAGTGATAATCTTACCATTTCGTCGTGTAGGGCTATATTGCGCCTGCCAGTCCACGAATGACGGAACACGGCACAGATTAAGACTTTTGACACCTCTTCATTATCGTAGTCTAGTAGTGCCGTAGTACCTGGTCCTCCCATGTCCCATCCGTTGCTAAATCAGCATATGTTGTAACCCAGAAAAATGTCTGAATTGCAAACTTCTGAATTAACTAAAGTAGCTGCTGTGTTGGATTGTTTCAGAAACAAGGGATTAAAATTGTTTTGCATACAGTTGGAATAGTAGTCACCCAAGGGACACATCCCTCATGCCTATGCATACCTGGACCTGCTGCATGTCTGCAGGTTGGAATTCAGTTCAAAATATAAACTAGCTAGAACATATAAAAAACTTATAAAGTTTAAAACGAAGGTCATGCTACACGCTACGGTTTTTAAAAGCAGCTACCGCAACCGCACAAGCAGCAAAAAATGAACCAGTGCGATCCAGATTATATACATATTCTTTAGTCCATGCAAACATCGCAAGTGGCGGCAGTTACCACTGCCGCATGTATATAGAAGGCAAGCTACTACATCTCGGCCAGACGATCGAACAGTGTGCAGCATCGCAAGTGTCGGCACTTACCACGTTACTATATGATAATCCACAGCATTATGGAGTAGGTTTATCTATCGTATCTTAATTATATTATTACCACCGTTGATGTGAGAGATATAGAGGAAGATTGCCTTTGATTTTTCTAGACGCATGGCCGGCCTGCAACTGAATCTGAATTCTGACACTCTTTCTGTGTGATCCTGAAACTGAGCCGTCTTAGCTGCTGGTGGATCTCCCTGCAGGTGAACAACGCGGCAGTGTCGTTCAACGAGGTCGACACCAACTCGGTGGAGCACGCCGAGACGGTGCTCCGGACCAACTTCTTCGGGGCCAAGATGCTCACCGAGGCGCTCCTCCCGCTGTTCCGCCGCGCGCCGGCGACCAGCCGCATCCTCAACATCAGCTCTCAGCTCGGCCTTCTCAATGTAAGTCATCGTCACAATGCAATGTGGCAGGAGAAGGATTTAATCTGCCAATATTGAACTTCCTCTGCATTTCGATGATGTTTTTCTCACTATGATTCAGACAAAGGCGCATGCACAAGAAGAGTCACTAGTTTCTTGCCACCTGAACACTATGCGAAAAAATAAAAAAAATGCAGCATTAGAGTTTTTTCTCCTTTTTTATTTTTCGCTGCATTATATTATATTTATGTGTAGCCATAATCCTTGACAGCACGTAAGGGATACGCTGCACGAGATGACTAGTGATATTGGAATCAAATCTTTACCTACCTTGTCTGACACCATGCAGTTGCATGTCATTTCAGTTGAAAACCATATCGAGCTGCAGAGAGAGATTAATGATGGCACATGTCTATGCTGACTTGACCTTAGTTTATTTCCTGCCCAATGCCCATCAAATCAACCCCTATCGAGATTATTTGACTAACAGGGCCTAAGCAGCAGGTTAATTATGAGTGCAACTACAAGTAGCTAGCTTGATTATGAAGCCGTGGACTCTGAAGAGTTCACCCTATCACAGAGACAGCGTTGCTCCGGTGTCGCTGCCATTGCAGATGATCGATCTCAGCACTTCTTGTCTGAAGTTCAGCACTGCCCAATGTCGCCAGTGTCCACACCATGTCTGAAGTCTGAACTGCCCAAACTCCCAGCCATGTGAACCAAACTGCAACTAGCCACCCACACGAACATGAGTACAGGCATGGGCTTTCAGATGTCGGTTTCAGACAAAGTGATCCCTAGAAATGTTCCAAGAAGATGAACGTCGATAGTGATTGAGTGATTGTCATCTCACGTGTCTCTCGCCTCTCTTTCTCTTGGTTGCTGCGTGCAGAAGCTCAAGGACCCGTCGCTGCGGCGGATGCTCCTGGACGAGGCGTCGCTGACGGAGCGCGACATCGAGGGGATGGCGTCGCGGTTCCTGGAGGAGGTCGGGGACGGCACCTGGCGCGGGCGCGGGTGGCCCGAGGTGTGGACGGACTACGCGGTGTCCAACCTGGCGCTCAACGCCTACTCCCGCCTGCTGGCGTCGCGCCTGGCCGGGCGGGGCGTGAGCGTCAACTGCTTCTGCCCCGGGTTCACGCGCACCGACATGACCCGGGGCACCGGCAAGCGCACCGCCGAGGAGGCCGGCCGCGTCGCCGCGGGGCTCGCGCTGCTGCACCCCCGCGACCTGCCCACCGGCAAGTTCTTCAAGTGGTGCACGCCGCAGCTCTACTCCAAGTTGTGACGCGGCCGGCCGGGCCGTGCGTGGGTTCCTGGGGGGTGGGTGGGCGGGCGGGTGGCTTTGGCTGACTGCACCGCACCGCCATGCATATGCCTGCGCGCGCGCGGCGTGCAGGTGGTGCGTGGTGTGCGGTTTGTGACTGGTTTGGGTGCATTGCAGGCGTGCAGTCATCGTGATTTGCCTTCTACGCGTCGGTAACCACTCCTGTATTTTTTTTTAGAACAAAATGGACTACTCCTGATTTTGGAACGGTGGTGGTAGGGAGATAGTATGACTTCTTTTCTTTGTCTTCATGGAAATGTGGGCAGTTTATTAATTACCGTGGGCTTCAGTAGTTTTTCGAGCTAGTTTTTATGTACGAGTTGCTCTGCCGAACTGATCAGATAAGATTTCCTTTAAAAAAAAAAACTGATCAGACAAGATCACAAGATGGATTCCGATTTCCATTAGAGCAAGCCGGGTACCGCTGATTCTTCCCAATCCCCCCCTCCCGATTTCTTAAAGAAAATAAATATTTCTACATATATGCATTCGATTTGAGGTCCGGGTTACCAGGCAAAAAGCCCGGTTTCTTTCGAACCCAAAATCTCCACCCAAGCTACGACTTTGCGTGGTGGTGGTGCACGACAGACGACACAGCCAGCAGTCGGACGGTATGACCTAGGCGACTAGGGTCCGGCGACTTCGCGGCGTTCTCCGTCGGCGAAGGTTTTCCACCGACGCCGCTCCTCCTTCTCATCTGGGATCGATCTGTTCCTGCTCGGGCTGACTAAGGGGCTGATCTAACTCAGCTACCAGGCCTTGGTGGGTTTCAGACTCGATCTGTAAGGATGAGGGCGACCATGGCGGGACCATCGTATGCGAAGGTGGGGAAGCATGACAGGAAGAAAAGCAAGAAAGGCACAGCTAGGGAAGGTTCACATGATGAGGCGGCCTCCGTGTCGGAGCGTCGCCAAGAGCAATGAGTTGCCTAAGTTGGAACTGTCGAGGGCTGGGCAATGCCTCGACAGTGAAGGAACTTCGCGATCTCGCGAAGAAGGTTGCCCCGACCGTGTTGTGTGTGCTCGAAACTCAGGTGCACAAAACACGGGTAGAAGGATTGAAGAATACTCTAGGGTATGATAATGCTTTTGCTGTAAGTAGTGCTGGCCGTAGTGGTGGTCTTGGTATCTACTGGAACAAAGATACTAGAGTTGAGATTTTACCGTACTCGCAGTACCATATTGATGCAATTGTTACTCAGCACGGGAAAGAACCATGGAGATTGACATGTGTTTATGGGGAAGCTCAGACCGCAGAGCGCCATAAAACATGGGATATGTTGAAATTCATAAAGGCCTCATCACATCTTCCTTGGGTGTGTATCGGAGATTTCAACGAAGTTTTGCATAGAGATGAGCATTGTGGTGTTCAGGAGCGTAGCTACGCGCAAATTGCAGGATTTCGTGAAGCGGTGGATGTATGTGGGCTGTATGACCTTGGCTTTGAGGGACGCAAGTGGACTTTTGAGAAGAAAGTTGCTGGGGGATCCTACTGTCGGGTCCGACTTGATCGTGCACTCGCCACAACTGATTGGTGCTCACGTTATCCGCTGGCGCAGCTAACTCATCTTACTGCAGCAGCATCAGATCATGATCCAATACTGCTCTGCTGGGAGCAGGATCCGGAGAGAGGGAGGAGAAGGCGAAGTAAGCAGTTCAAGTACGAGGTGATGTGGGAATCTCATGACGAGTTTGCTTCTATGTTGGCTCATACTTGGCAGGACGCAGGGAAGGCACAAACATTGCAGGAGTTGCATGACAAGTTAGTGTCGGTCACTGGCGGTCTCAGTGCGTGGAACAACCACACTTTTGGCCATGTCCGACGGGAGCTGAGGTTGTTGATCGTGGAGCTTGAACGGCTGAGATCGGACCCCAGGCGAGTTGGCGGGCCATCACATGCTGAGCTCAAAGTGGTGGAAAGAATTATGGAGCTGAACCATCGAGAAGAAATTATGTGGAAGCAACATTCCAGAATCATGTGGCTGGCAGCGGGTGACAAGAATACAAAGTTTTTCCATCTTAGGGCGAGCCAGAGGAGGAAGAAGAACCGTATCTTGAAGCTAAAAAGGCCAGATGGGCAGGTCATTGACAATGCAGAGGAGATGGGTGATTTGGTGACAGATTTTTACAAGGCATTGTACCGATCAGAAGGCATTATCGATATTGATCGGGTTCTTGACACGGTCCCGATAAAGGTGACTGCGGCAATGAATGAGGGCCTAATGGCGCCATTTGGCCAAGAGGAGGTGAAGATAGCTTTATTCCAAATGTTTCCGACAAAGGCGCCGGGCCCAGATGGTATGCCATCGCATTTTTTCAGCGGCATTGGGAGTTATGTGGTGAGGAGGTAACCACAGTTGTTTTGCGTGTTCTAAGAGGCCAAGATGATCCATCAATAATCAACAATACATGTATTGTGCTGATTCTGAAAGTAGAGAATCCAGAGGAGTTGGGCCAGTTCAGACCCATAAGCCTGTGCAATGTTATTTATAAAATTGCCTCCAAGATGATGGCGAACAGATTAAAGGTTGTCCTTCCCGAGATCATTTCGGAGGAGCAGTCGGCTTTTGTTCCCGGGCGTCTGATCACAGATAATATAATTACAGCTTATGAGTGTATGCACTTTATGAAGAAGAAGCGAGCACGTGACAACAGGTTTTGTGCTCTTAAGCTGGACATGAGGAAAGCTTATGACCGGGTCGAATGGGAGTACTTAAAGTTTATTATGATCCGACTTGGTTTTCATCGACTATGGGTTGACATGATTATGAGATTGGTAACTTCAGTTTCCTTCTCAGTTTTACTTAATGGCGATCGACTTGAAAGTTTTGTTCCATCAAGGGGGATTCGTCAGGGGGATCCTATCTCACCCTATTTGTTCTTGTTAGCAGCAGAGGGCCTTTCGTGCCTCCTTAAATCAAGAGTTCAGTCATCAAACCTCAATGGAATTACAGTGGCAACATCGGCTCCGATGGTCAGTCACTTATTATTCGCAGATGACAGCCTGCTGTTTTTCAAGGCAAACAGGGAGAGTGCGGATGAGGTGAAGGATGTTTTACACATCTATTGCCAAGCTTCCGGGCAGCGGATCAACATGGATAAGTCGTCTATACACTTCGCCAAGGGTGTAAGTGGCAGCACACGAGAGGAGATCATGGATATTCTGGAGGTCCACAATGAGGCTCTAAGTGAGAAATATTTGGGCATGCCCACAGATGTTGGTACTGCAGCTAATGGGGCTTTCAAGTATCTGAAAGATCGGGTGTGGAAGAGAGTTCAAGGATGGCTAGAACAGACGTTATCAGCTGGTGGCAAAGAAGTACTAATCAAGGTTGTGGCGCAAGCAGTGCCAACGTACTCGATGTCGTGCTTCAGGCTACCACGAGGTTTATGCCAACACCTAGACGGCCTACTCCGAAGCTTCTGGTGGGGAAGTAAGGAGGGAAAAAGGAGAACATGCTGGGTAGCATGGGAGGAGATGACAAAACCAAAATTCTTGGGAGGTCTCGGCTTCAGAGATATCGAGCTTTTCAATCTCGCGCTTTATTGACGGTGAATTTTGGTGCTCCAAACATATTCGTTACACTTTGGTTTGAGCTCGATTATGTAACTAACCCGCCACTAGGCACACTAATGATATAACAAGTTCAACTTCGTATGTGCATTTGGAAGTGTTGTATTTTTGCAGGAAAACATGGACAAAAGGGACGGAGTCACAACAAGTTCAAAGGAGCAAATGAGGAGTTCCGTTCGTGTTCGAGTGCAAGGCGAAATCACTTCCAAAGGTGGCAAGGACCAAGGTGCTACGACGGATCATCACCGAGGACTAAGACGTAAAGTTCCGACTTCATGCGAGAAGACCCCCTATCTTGATCGCGGGGATGAGGACCTCAAAATGACACAAATGAAGGGGGCCAAGTGCAAAATGTGAAGATGAGCCACGGGGAGAAAGATGGGCCCGAACCGACCCAGAAAGGGCCTGGGCCGGCTGGCCTGGTCGGATCGGCCCAGGGGGTTTTTGTGGCGGTTCGGCCCGCCCTTTGACCTAGTCGCTCCTCGGTCTATTATAGCTCCCTCCTCCGACGGCCGCCGCATCCAATCATTCTACCGACACCATTCACCAGAAAACCGCCACCGCAAGATGAGGGAGAGAGTTGGATGAGCTCGTCGCAAGGATCAACGCCGGCGGAGGGAAGGAAGCAAGAGGAGGACTCCAAGCTGCTGGCCTAGGGGTGTTCCCAAGCTTCATCGCCGCCATCTTCATTGACGACGTTCTCCGGATTCTCCATCACCCCTATGTGCTTCAATCCTTGTAAGATGATGGGGTAATGTCTCTGTTCATTCCTAGAGTTAGATGGATACATGTTATGTGATCACTACATGAACCCTATGCCTTTCGATGCTTAATGGTCTATGTCTTTGCGGATGCTTTATTTACATATGTGTGTACAACATGTGGTCTTAGTAGGGTTTGTGGTAATCGTGGTGATTAGCTTAACCCTATGGATGCTTAGGTATAGATGCGGTTATACGTGAAAGTGTTTGATTACCTTGCGTAGTGACAGTACGGTGGAGGGAAAAGGCTTAGCGGCCGCATAACCGCCATGAAGCTAGTGTAGGCAACACCCTTTTCATGTAGTAGATGCATGTTCATGTGATCCTAAACCCTAGGGAGGGAACGCTTATCTATCTTAATCTCTCTCTTGTGTCCACCCTTTGCCATCTAGTTTAACCTTAGATTTCTTTGATTAACATATGTTAGATTGTCTTTAACTTTAGATTAATACCCCTTTCAAATGTTTTCCATCAACTAGATTAGTACTTGGTTAAGCGCTAGCAATCCCCTTGCTCCGCGGATAGACAAGAACCTTAGGGGTCACCCCGTGGTGAAAAAGGTGTAGGTCCGTACGCTTGCGGATCGAAGGTTGTTACATGTTTCAACCATCAACAAGCCCTCTTTTCTGGCGCTGTTGCCGGGGAGTAAGACAGTTTACTACGTTTGATCTTGTATTAGTTTTGTTGATTACTAACATCTAACCCTCATTTTCTAGAAAAAAAACCGTTTGTGTTATTCCTTTTTATTTTTAGTGCCTAGATGGATTTGTTCACCTCACCTTTGGAGGACGAAGAGATGTCGCTAAGGGAGCTAGCAATGCCGTCAATGGAGGACATTGAGATGCAAAAATCAGATTTGACGCTTGCTACAACCCACTACGAAGTGAAGACTAGAATCATCAACTTAGTGGCGACAAACCCCTTTAGGGCTCCTTTGGCAGCATCGGGCTTATTAGCCCTGGGTAGGAACGACCCGGATGGAATTTTTTGGATTTTCCAATCCTCTCCACCGCAGGGGCAGTGCTGCCCCTTCCCCCGTCGCGCTGTTTGGAAGTACGGGATTGTCAAGGGGGGCAGGGGCGGGGGCAGGGAAAGTATGGTGGGAGAGATAAGTAGGAATCATGATGAGCCTATCCAGCTACCGATGTCACCATACACATTTTATAAAAAAAAACTACAACCAAGAATATATATATATATATATATATATATATATATATATATATATATATATATATATATATATATATGGCATACAAAGTAATCCATTTTAACAACACCAATTTTCTCCTGTAGCAACCTCCATGCATTTTGCAGTTAATTTGTGAACACATACATGATGTTTTCTAGAAATTGAGACAACACAATTGACGTAAAAAAATACCAAGGTTGAGACTACACAAATGGGTGGAACAATACATTGCATCTAGCTGATTCAAGAGACAAAAAGGGACGTGTTCTCTGTGATTTAAGAATTTAATTAGCCACAAATCTACTCTCTTCAACATAATTGTTGCTACGATAAGAAATTTTCCTAGGACCTTTCCCCAATCATTTTCTCCTTGCCTTTTGGCTCTCCTCAAGACCCACTAATTCTGGCAAAAACAATAACAAGAAAATTAAGATCAGTTGATCACATAATATAATAGCAACAATAACACTCGCAAGTAAAATCGATTTATTCAACATTAGTTCATTGCCTGCGTATAGCAGCAAGATTATCAGTCCATTTTCCATTAAACAAACAGGTGGACAATTAACAACCATCATACTATGTCTACAAGATTATGATGCAAGAACTGATAAATCTCAGGATCAGAAGTTAAATAATTGCAAAGTTTCAGCCTTAGAATTTTTACTGACAGTTAACCACCAAAACAGCAGCTAGATTCATTCTTTGAACTCAAATAGTGGTGTTACATTTAGTATGAAAAAGAATCTAGTCATGCCAGCTTCGGCTATTCTATAATAGCTTCATCATACTGAGTAAACATGGCTGTAAACATTTTATCTCAACCGACAAGACTAACCGACAAGATTAACCCTTAGCTTTTACTGTACCAAGTTTGTAAAATCAGATAAAAAAATGGAGTCTCTTGGAGTTGCTCTAAATATGTATCATAACAGATCAAAAGCTTCAAGATACAAGGGCATGCAGTTGCATATCTCATGGCACAGACATTATTATCTACAAGTAAGGCAGCAGCTATGCATATTAGTATTAGCCAAATGAATTTCGGCTTAGACCCCCTGTTTTATCCTGTAGCTAATCTCACCTCACCAACATGCATGTGGCGTACAGTTTTGGCACATAACACAGCTACTTCATAAACATGTATGTCTAAATTAATAAACCAGATATCTAATGCATCATGCTACCTAAATTCAACATACAGAAGGCATAACAAACATGGTAAATGTCTTGTCATAGTATACAACAGCATGACTTATTTACTGACATGGTTCGCGAGCCAGACACGGTTTCAGGGAAGCTACTGCTAAGTGCTAACAAAGAATAGCTTATCAGCAATGCGCTGATCTCTAATAACTTATTTACTGACAAAAGGAACAGATTGATAGTCACAAACAAAGAACTAGCAATTCAGGGCTACAAGATTGCAAAGCAGGGAAACACTCATATTAAAAAAAAAATAGTTGGGTGGTTCAGTAGATGTTGCTGTTCATGGAGTCCATGACGAGCAGCTCGCCACCCTGGGTGACCTCCATGGAGTAGGGCTCGATCCCCAGCTTGCTGCCGTCGAAGACAGTCTCCACGGTGTAGCCGCCCCTCGTACTTCGCCATCGACTTGCTCCCCGTCGCTGCTCCAGCAGGAAGAGAAGCACTCGTTCTCAGGAAACCCGAATCGGAACCGGAGGAGAAGGAAACCGGCAGGGAGGCCTCGGTACTCACCTGTCTTGGTACGCGGAGGCCGGAGCGCACGCGCCGATGAGGAAAGGGGAGAACTCACAAATCCAAGAAGGTGGATGAACTGAGGCAGCCAAGGTGGTGGTATTGTAGATCCGGATTGCAGAGGAGGCAGACGAAGAAGCACCAGGGACGACGGCGATGGCTCCTGGACCGGGGACGACGGCGGCGGCTCCTTGTCCGGGGATGGCGTGGACGGCGGAGGAGTGGCGGCGATTGGTTGGGGGAGGCAGCGTGGTGGAGCGGATGGGGAAGAGGCCGCACTTCTTCTCCCGCGAGCGCGAGGAAACGACGGGGTCGCGGCGGTGCGCTGGGTGGAGTGGTCGGGGAGGAGCACGGGTCGCGCGAGGGAAGGACCGAAGGAGAGACGGGGCGCCGCCGCCAGGACTCTGGAGGTGGGGAAGGATCGCCACGGGGAAAACGGGGGGCTAGGGTTTTGGCGTCTGGGGCTGTGGACTGCCAAACGACGTGGGGGCACGACCCGGGGCCAAAAACGACGTGGGAGCATGGCCCGGGAAAAAGGAGGGGATCCCGCAGGGATACTGGGCTCCCAAATGGGCCCTTAGAGGATTGGAGGATGACAACCCATATAGACACATTAAGGAATTCATGATGATATGCAACACGGTGCAACAAGGAGGAGTTCCGGCCGCTTGGTTCAAGTGGAATCTTTTTCCGTTCTCTCTCGAAGATGGTATACACTTGCATCCGTTGAAGTGAAAGGAAGTTGGGATGAGCTCGTGAAGAAATTTCTTTCAAAGTTCTTTCCCATAAGAAAGGTCCAAGACTTAAGGAGGCAAGTGCTCAATTTCAAGCAAGGAGAAGATGAAGGAATTGATGAAGCTTGGGACCGTTTCAATGAACTACTCGAGCAAGGCCCGAACTTGGGATTTTCTGGTGACTTGATGTTGCATACATTTTATTTTTCACTAACCCCTAACTCTTCTCGTTTTGTAAGCATGTGTGCAGGCGGTGATTTAATGGATAAAACGATTAGTGAAGCCACACAAATCTTACAAAGGATAAGTAATGGAAAAAGAACGCAACGAGATTGGCAAAGACGTTGTCGGGAGGAGCAAAACGACAAAAGCAAGCCCAAGGTGCTTGCTGAATTTTCTGAAAAGATGAACCGGAGGTCAAGGAAGATGAACCGACCATACAAGAAATTGAAGATCCACTTCCTGAGGTAAGAGAAGTCATTTCGGATATTAAAAATGTTGAAACTAACATGAATGTAGGCCGAAGTATGGGGAATGCTAGACCATTGGTAGAGTTCAATCAATCCGGTTGGATTCAAGTTGATTTTGCCCCCCTAATCAACTACCGAAGGAAGGAGGAACACCGACACGTCGCCAAGAGAGTTGAAGACATTTTTGATCAAGAGATGAGTGGAGAGTCGATCCAAAAGATATTTGAAGAAGAAAGAGAAGAAGATGATGAAGGATGGATCGACTGATTTGACAACTCAAAGATTTATGATGAAGAAAGAGAAGAGTACAACCGTGACGAGCCTAGTGACTCGAAGGATAAATGGGAGAAGATAGGACTCAAACTAGAAGATGATGACATAGAGCAAGTACTCCAAGAAGGCCCCTCCCCACAAGGTTATAGCTTGTGTGCTATTGAAGCCTACACACTAGCAAATCAAGACATGGAAGCACTCAAGGATGAAGAAAAGAGTGAATCAACGATGAACGATCTTGACGTCATGTGGTACACGGGAGATAAAGAAAGCAACATACAAGACTTTGAAGATGAAGATTTGGTTGATAAAGAAGACTTCAAAGAAGAGATGAATGCGTACATAGTTGAAGGATTACATGTTCCACATGATGAGTTGAAGAAATTGCAAGATGGTGATATAGAGACAACTCCACTTGTTGAGATTGACTTGATTTCAACGCTACAAGACGAACCAAAGATCACTCTTGTTGAGGGAACTCTGAGGCAAAGGTACACACTAAAATCTCAAGATATTATTGGTATTAATGATGATATGTTCAAATATTCATGTTGGACCAATAGTATGAATAATAGTTTAAATTCTATGCCTTGTTCCAATAATGATCATGTTGATAGGCTAGATTTTATTGAGAATGAAAAAGAGGAAAGATTTATGTTTGAACCAATTAATCTCACACCTAAAGAACCTTTGCCTAATGATGAGCTAAGTGCTATGCATGAAACATATGCTTCTTTTGTTTACACCTTGACTTGTTGCTACAATTCGCATGTGGTGTTAATTATGGACGCGTATGTTTACAATAAGTTTTGTAAATCTCGATCATGCTTTGCGCTTGGTCAAGCTAACGACCTTAAAGAAGCACATGTCGGGAAAGGCTCGATTTTCACTAACCATGTAGACAACGCTCGAATAATGAAAAGAGAAGTCATGCCTAAAGAGTTGCAAGATAAATCATCAACCTCTCCAAATCCCGCGATGGATGCTGCTGTCTTCATCAATTTGAGAGCTTGTTCAGAGGTGTACAAATGAAGAAAATGAGATATTCAGAAGCTCCATCAAGTTTCCATTCCAACGCATCAAGAACCAACAAATTTGAAGACCCGTGCATGGAGTTATGGAGAAAACATTGAGCGTTGCGCATTCTGAAATTTCAGGACAGATTTCATCGCCGAAGTAAAACGGACGTAACTCTCTTGTTCGGAGTCCGATTTGGGCAAATAAAGACTTGTTGGAAAGGAAATTTTGTGCACTATGCAATGGAGTAGAGCTTGGGTATACTTTCAGTTCTAGACATTAAAGAAAAATTCATGGAGTGAAGGCAGCACCGAAGGGTGACAAAGAAGGAGAAAGTGATGATGTCAGACACCTTGGGCAAGTCTTCTATAAGTGATCAAGCACAACATGGGAAGTGAATTTTAGCTGCATTGGTACCTTTTCTTCTTGCATGAAGGGCCATGGCTATGCAATGAAAAGAAGGTATGTGAGAGTCGAGCTCTATGACTTTAAATGAAGCGCTTTTCGGGAGGCAACCCATTTCTTTATGTTTTTATTCCTTTCTTAGAGAAAATAAAGAATGGCACCATCCTATGATGATCAACTTGTGGCTATTAATCTAAGTTTAATTTTCTCTTTAGAACCACCATCATGTTCATGATCATATTTATTTATTTGCATGCATTGCATTTTGTTATCAACGTGATGTTTCTTTGCATATACATGTTTTGCATATAGTTGGCTTGGTTGTTTTAAAGCTCAATGATGTATGCTTTCATATCCATGTTAATGCTCTAGCTGGGCATTTTACTTTTGTGATCTTGTGTAAACGTGGTGTTTAAACATGATTGCGGACCATCATCATTAAGTTCGATAAACCTTGCTAGCTTTTCATATGTTTTCATGTTACATTGGTTAGTTTATAAGCTTTGCAATGCACATAATTTTTCTTGTGCTATAAGAGTTATTGATCTAGGGATAGACATGGTGTTTTAACCCTAGATATATCAACCTTTATGGCTATGGAGAAGTTCGGCAACCTAGTTGTAAACATGGTGTTTAGAACTAGGTGAAAACATTGTCTTCGTTTATATGCTTTCCTCTCATGTGCATACACACTTTGCACCACGAACACCCTTTAGGTTTTTATTTCTCATTAGACTAATTATGCCACAAGTTGAGAGTCCTAGGAAACATTGTTGGATTGTTGGCAATTCTATCTACTCCCAACCGTCACCTTGGGGCTAGAATGTGCGCTTAAAACGTCTTGCAGGCAAGATAAAGACTCTCACTATAAGGAAATTGAAGGATGGCTAAGATAAAAATGCTTTGTCTTCTTCTTTCATGCCTAGCAAAATGCTAAGCATGGGGGAGGCCCTAAATCTTCAACATGGAAGTGCAACATGATGCTCTAGAAGATAGAACAACCAAGATCATCAACATCTCCGGATCAATGCACAAGAAGCCACTGATCTCATCAAAATTCTACATGGTCTCAAAGGGAAAATGCTGTATATTATTGGATAATTGGGATACCCATGAAGTTTCAATTCCAACAAATCAAGAATCAAGACAATCGGAGGTTCCTACAAGCGGTTATGACCGAATCACCGAGTGCAACACGTCCTGAAATCAGTTTTGGACAGCACGCAGGGCTGAAGTAAAACGGACATAGCTCCCTTGTTTGAACTCCGTTTTCGATGAATGACCACACGTTGGAAAGGTAATTTCATAAACTTTTCAATAGAGCTATATTTTGATATATGTTCTGTTCTGGACAGAGGGGAAATCCATGAAAAAGAGACAGCAAGGAGATGATGAGAACAAGAAAGAGGAGATGGTGATGACAACATTGAAGAGAAGGCGACCATTGACTCCATTAAGCATACATGATCAAATTCAGAAGTTTAGGAGCATTGGAAAATCAAGACAAAAGCAAAGCCATATCGATACATGGAGATGTCGGAAGAAGGCAACGAAGAACTACAAAAGATGGTAACACCTCCATGGATCTTCTCTTTTCCGAACATAAATGCTTGTAAGTATGCCTTCAACCTTAGGTGCAACATTTTGTTTTTCTCTTCCAACAATAACATGGCTACTAGGAGGACAACCTAGATTTCTTTTTATTTTCAATAAATAGGCATGACCATGTGTTCACCTCGATGTTTTATATTGCCTATGCTTAAGGAAAAATGATGAAAGTTGCCACTTTGTTTTACCTACATGAAGTTATACATGTCTTGGCTAATTGCTCTCTATAACATGATCTGAAATTAATTTAAATACCGGCTCTTTTATTTGTGGAGGTGAAATGACTATGCTCTAAACCCACGTACATATCTTTGCTCTTTGATTTAAGTTTATGGATAGCCGAATAACTTGTTGTTTTTATGAAAACTTAACTTTTATGCTATCTACATATTTGTGATGCTCTTGCAAAGTTCTACCTACCAAAGTCATATACATATATGTTCTATGATAACAAAACCCGTAGATTATGTTTTGATGAGTTGGATTAGGATTGATTTCTATGGTTCGAGACTAAGAAGCTGGTCATTCCTTTGTGTAACTTTTTCATGCTAGCCTTTTTGTCCATGCATTGTGGGTTTTCACATCAAAAATTTCATAAACTTCGCTGGGCATCCACCCTAAACCAAAAACATCTTTTTGTGATCACCTCCTTGTCCACAACCCAATTTGAGTATGGAGTAAAATTCTCGATGGAGATTCAAATATTCCACAAGATTATGGAATTTATGCTTACTTTAGCAATCATTCCCCCCCTCCCCTCTTTTATGCTCGAGGACGAGCATCGTTCAAGCATGGGGGAGGAGTCATTACATCATCTCTGACAAATGCTATGTAAGTATTATGTTGCAAAAGTTCTGAGGAGCATGTAAGTATTATGTTGCAAAAGTTCTGAGGAGCAAAAGAAAAAAATGAAAAATGAAAAAAATTATGATGAGAAGAAAAGAAAAGTAAGGAAAAAAGGAAGAAGAAAGAAAAAAAAGAAAGAGAGAAAAATGAGAAGGAAATAAAATAAAAGTAAAAATAAAAAAATAAAGATGCTCCTCGGTTCCTTTTGCTTCATAAGTTCTCAAGTGCCTTGATGACAAATCCATACTCAAATCTTCCAACCATGTGCAATCCGATAACGAGGACTTCACTCATGCCTCGGGATCATCCATTTGCCACTTGCACATGTCCACCTATCTAAATGTGTGTGTTTCATCCCTCTCTCTTTCCAACATTTATTTTCCATGGCCTTTTTGACGAGTCTCGGTAATTCCAATAGATCTCTCTCTTAATTTGACAATATTTCGGATGTATGTTTTGCTAGGATTGTTTTTAACCTTCCAAGCTCCACATAAGCCTTCCACTATCACATAAGAGTATAATAGGTTGAAAATAATCTAGTATAGGCTTGAGTGACTTGATGAGATGAGTGTTTCATGAGCTTTTGCAAGAGATTTTCACTTATGTTGGATATGCATCTTTTTGAAAATTCTTCCATAGAACAAGGTAATGGTTTGAAGTCCACTTAAGTTTGAGAGCATCGTGTTTATTAAATGTGGCTTGTTCTTTATTGTTAGTCTATCTTCCATAATGAAAAAGAAGTCGGTCACAACTTGAACTTTAAAAATAAATTCTTAAGAGAGAGCAATTTGCCTCGTCATGAATGACTAAGTGTAGGGACAACATTGGAAGGTAACGCTGATTTCCCTTTTAAGCAAAGATTACTTACTCGAGGACGAGCAAGGTTTAAGCATGGGGGAGATGTTGACGGTGAATTTTGGTGCTCCAAATGTATTCGTTACACTTTGGTTTGAGCTCGATTATGTAACTAACCCGCCACTAGGCACACTAATGATATAACAAGTTCAACTTCGTATGTGCATTTGGAAGTGTTGTATTTTTGCAGGAAAACATGGACAAAAGGGACGGAGTCACAACAAGTTCAAAGGAGCAAATGAGGAGTTCCGTTCGTGTTCGAGTGCAAGGCGAAATCACTTCCAAAGGTGGCAAGGACCAAGGTGCTACAACGGATCATCATTGAGGACTAAGACGTAAAGTTCGGACTTCATGCGAGAAGACCCCCTATCTTGATCGCGGGGATAAGGACCTCAAAATGACACAAATGAAGGGGGCCAAGTGCAAAATGTGAAGATGAGCCACGGGGAGAAAGACGGGCCCGAACCGACCCAGAAAGGGCCTGGGCCGGCCGGCCTGGTCGGATCGGCCTAGGGGGTTTTTGTGGTGGTTCGGCCCGCCCTTTGACCTAGTCGCTCCTCGGTCTATTATAGCTCCCTCCTCCGACGGCCGCCGCATCCAATCATTCTACCGACACCATTCACCAGAAAACCGCCACCGCAAGATGAGGGAGAGAGTTGGATGAGCTCGTCGCAAGGATCAACGCCAGTGGAGGGAAGGAAGCAAGAGGAGGACTCCAAGCTGCTGGCCTAGGGGTGTTCCCAAGCTTCATCGCCGCCATCTTCATCGACGACGTTCTCCGGAGTCTCCATCACCCCTATGTGCTTCAATCCTTGTAAGATGATGGGGTAATGTCTCCGTTCATCCCTAGGGTTAGATGGATACATGTTATGTGATCGCTACATGAACCCTATGCCTTTCGATGCTTAATGGTCTATGTCTTTGCGGATGCTTTATTTACATATGTGTGTACAACATGTGGTCTTAGTAGGGTTTGTGGTAATCGTGGTGATTAGCTTAACCCTATGGATGCTTAGGTATAGATGCGGTTATACGTGAAAGTGTTTGATTACCTTGCGTAGTGACAGTACGGTGGAGGGAAAAGGCTTAGCGGCCGCATAACCGCCATGAAGCTAGTGTAGGCAACACCCTTTTCATGTAGTAGATGCATGTTCATGTGATCCTAAACCCTAGGGAGGGAACACTTATCTATCTTAATCTCTCTCTTGTGTCCACCCTTTACCATCTAGTTTAACCTTAGATTTCTTTGATTAACATAGGTTAGATTGTCTTTACCTTTAGATTAATACCCCTTTCAAATGTTTTCCATCAACTAGATTAGTACTTGGTTAAGCGCTAGCAATCCCCATGCTCCGCGGATAGACAAGAACCTTGGGGGTCACCCCGTGGTGAAAAATGTGTAGGTCCGTACGCTTGCGGATCGAAGGTTGTTACGTGTTTCAACCATCAACACGGTTCTAGCACGACAGGCTTGGCGCATATTGCAGGAGCCGTCCTGAAACTATTGTTTGATTCTTCTCGTGTTAGAGGTTTCTGTTCCTTCACGCGCATTATATCGTCCAGATCGAGTGGGTGTTTATTACTACAAGATTTGGATGGTGCATTCTTGTTCGTCATCATTTCTTTTTCTTTGTTATAGTAGCCCCGAGTGCCGTGCATTGCCATATTTTAACCCAGGAGCCAGGATTTCCCCCTGTTGGTTGATGATGATCTGCACTGAAGTTAAACAATCTGTTTGTCTTTTTCCTGGAACAACAATTTTTAGTTCATTTTGAGAATTTGATATGTTGAACAGGGTGTCAATATCTTATTCATGGTTCTTGTTTAGGATTGACTGACAGCTAGTTCCTTCTTGCCTAGTATCCCATTTACATATTATCTGCTGCAAATTGCTTTGTTTTCTTGGTTTAGAATTTGGTGTAATGATTTAAGACTGCAAAGCTTTTATGTATTTCAGTTGACGGTAAAATCTCATTTCATTTTTTGCTGTGATTGTCGGATAAGATCTTACAAGCAAAATAAGTTAAATTAATGCGCCAGAATATCATTTATTTCACATCACAAAATGCATCCAGGGCACTTTAGTAGGATCATTTCAAAAGTATTCTTGATGCCTCATTAACCCGCAAAATTTGCAATGCCTCTTGACCAAGGATATAACACCTTAAGCGATGCCTATTTAAAAAATTACCTTAAGCGTTGAACTTGCAATAGTGGCAGATCTATATATTTTCTTTTTGTAATCTAATCCAAGCTCTACAATTCTACATGCAGTAACATCTTTGTTCTAATTATAGTACTTTCAATTCATGATTTATCAAGCTCGCTGAGTATTTATGCAATTTGCAGTACAGTTTCAGCACAGCTATTTCTTCTCTGATTGAGTATTGCTATAATGTCACATTGACACTAGAAAGTTTCAGGAAAGCAAACCCGCTATGGGTGCATCTAGCAGCCGGGATGTTGAAACATCAAGGACTACTGAAGGAGGGGAAAATGCCAGAATCAAGTATGCAGCAGCGTCTATGCAAGGTTTTGGTACAGAAATGGAAGATGCTGTGAGTAATCTACTGTTCTAAATATTGTTGGTAGAATTCTTCTGTAGTATCTGATTTATTTTCTAGTAACTTCTTGGAAATACTAAGCCCTTGTTCTGCAGCACGCAGCTGTCCCAGATCTAGATCATACCACATCTTTCTTTGGTCTTTATGATGGCCATGGAGGTTTGATCTTGGTTGCCATCTTCTTATAATAAGTTCGATTTATTTTGTCTATTACCATATCTTATCATGTCAAGCATCAGCTAAATCTGCATGAATGTTTCTGAAACAGGCAAATTTCATGAAATTAATTCAGTCTCTAGAAAAATATTGTAGTGTGCATGTGTTTGTTAAATTATCTGCATGCTCACTTTGTAGATTTTTTTAAGTTATAGGTTTAATCTCCAGCTTCCATGCTCGTAATACATAAATTTAATGCATTACATTTTGCTATGCTTAGGTGAGGGGTCCAAATATTAATCCTTGGATTGGTATGTTGCTTGACATATTTTATTTAGCCTTCCAGGGTCAAGAGACTTGGCACCTATATCTGAAGGGAGTCTTGAGTTAGAATAAAGAGTTGTTACATTTGTTTATCAATTACTCCTTCTGTTCCAAATTACTTGTCACTATTGACTTTTGATCACAACGTTTGACCATTCGTCTTATTAAAAAAATTGGTGCAAATATGCAAAACGTCAAGTTATATTAAAATACCTTTAATGATGAAACAAGTCACAAACAAAACAAATGATATATGTATAATTTTTTGAATAAGACGAATGGTCAAATGTTGTGATCAAAAGTCAATAGTGACAAGTAATTTGAAATGGAGGGGAATATTAGATATAGTTATATCTTTAACCATATAGAGCTGTATGTATATCAAATAATTGCATTCCCGATTAGCTGCAGCAATTGCAAGAGCATTTCAGTTAGTAATGGAAAAAGAATTTACAAGGGTCCAAAAATTTACAAAAGGGAATGGAAAGAAAGATCCATGAGAATAATTATGATAATCACAGTATTATTTCATTCACAAATTCTTGTTTTAGCAATATGTTTGACTTTCTATATTGCTTTCTCTTCTATGAAGCTCTTTCGTTTATTTTCTGTGCCATGAAGTAATGATTAAGTTTCTTTGTTTTAGGACAGTAACGATTAAGCTTATGAGTACACAGTAGGATTCCCTATACATGTTCAATATGTAGCATTTACTACATAGATAAAATGGCCATATTGAACTGTTTTTGTTCTGTTTCAGGACATGAAGTAGCATTGCTTTGTGCGAGACTGTTTCATATTGAGCTCCAGCTCCATCCAAACTATCAGAACGATCTAGATAATGCAATCAGGAGTGTGTTTTCCATGTTATTTCTTTAGATGATCCATCCTGTAATTCAAATCTTTGGTCCATTTTTTGCGACTAGGAGTTGAAAGGGCCAACATCATATCCATCTTTTTTCTTGCATTTTGCATATGCAAAACTGCAAATACGAAATGTGTAATTTGTTTGCTTACTTGTTGCAGAATGGATAAGGTGTTGCAACAATCAAATGTATGGTGAGAATTAGTTAATCCTCCTCGTGGTAGTGGCAATTTTCTACACCGTGTCATATGCCCTATTGCTAACCCTTGGTACTGCAAAATGGTAATATGTCAATTCCTGAATGTTATTTAAGTATAAACCTGTTGAATAAGTTGGTCAAAGCTTCATCTATTCAATATTATGCATAATATTATCTGCATAAGGAACTGAAAGGATGGGATATGGAGGATCTGCTCTTTCCGAACATGTGCTGCGAAGTTGGAAAATATATATTTAAGTACCTAGATTCAATTAGATGCATATGATTAAATCTAGTGCCTGGTTTACTAAGCTGCAGGCCAAAAATATTGTTAGGTTCATGTTCGCACCCAAAATTGGCACAACGCCGATCAGGCTGTCGCCACCGGTCAGACCGGTGTCCCTCAACGGTCTGACCGGTCGGGCGTCTTGTAGCCGATCCGGCAACGGCCACACCGGTCTGACCGGTGGGCCTGACCGGTCTGACCGGTGGACCCCGAGTCCGAACAGAATTGAGGAGTCCTAGCGAATTTCGACTTGTAAAAGGATTCCTTGCGGGGCAAGGCCTCCCCACCCTATAAATATAAAGGGCACGGCCGTTTGAGGTGGAATCACCCAATCGACTATTATTTTCTACAACTTTTATCTCTCAAACCCTAGCTTTTCCAACCTCGTGCTTTCCTTGCTTATCTCGACGACGATCAGGGACGTTCTGAGTGGCCTTGCCGACCTCAAAGCAACCCTAGGCGCACCACCTCCGACGGGGTCCCTCCCGAGGCGGCGATCTTAAGTTTTCACCGTGCCTCTGCAGCCACCGGTCAGACCGGTGCCCCTGACCGGTCAGACTGGTCCGGGCAGGAGCTCGGCGAGTTCAGCGTTTCGACGTTCCGCGCGATCTAGCGCTCGTGTGTGTTGGCCAGAAAAGCGTCAACATACTTATTGGCGACTCCGCTGGGGAAGAAAGATCAGGTTGCTAAAACCGTTCAATCTGACCTCAGCTCGATGGGTGCTCGGTGCGATCTCGACATGAACAACATTGTCACCGCGTCGCTGGAAGATCTCTCTCCAGAGGAGCAGCAGAAGTTCAAGGCGCTACAGGAGTACATGCAAGTACAATTCCTAGCTGGCGTCAAGAAGGATCGATCCGGCAAGGTGGCAAGATTGAAAGAGTTCGAGCTGCCGGCGATCAGGCTAAACGATAGCAATATTGAGGTAATTCCCACTGTAAGTAAGAAACCCCCGTCTGAAACTTCTTCTATAAAATCTACAGTGGAAAGTGATGAATTGCTTGCTTCTTACATTGCTCGTTTAGAACGGTTAGAGGATCTTGAAAAAGATAGGAGTTTAGGTTTTAATAATAATGAAACTAATAGTAGTACTCCTAAAGCTAATCCTCAAGGGTCTCATCCTAGCTTAGCACCTTTGCCTGTAAATAATGGTAATCATGCATATGGTTTGACACCAAATCCAGCATCTGGTCAGTACCCTCAGTTTCAACCGCACAGGCCAAATATGGCCGCACCGGTCGAACCGATGCAGGGTACCGGTTAGACCGGTGCTATGGAGTTGGTATCCGACCAGCCTTTGCCAATTTCTGTCGTGCCAAATCAGATGGTCCCTACTTTATCTAATACAATTAGTAATGTTGGACCTCATTATAGTACGACAGTGAATACATCGGCCTCCAAAAATATTATTCCGGACGGTGTGTTTGAAAGTTACAGGCTAGCTCAAGCTAAGATAGCTCCCTACTTAAATAAGATGAATTTGGAGAATCCTCAACCACAACAGCCAAATAATCCTAATTGGACGGAATTTAATAGATTTAAGGAAGATTTGGCTAATGTGGTAAAAACCAAACTTGGTGTTGATATTGGTAACACTAATTTGTATCAAAAACCATACGATCCCGAGTTTGATAGATTTCCTCTCCCACGTGGTTGGCGTATGCCTGACTTGATTAAATTTAGTGGTGATGATGACCAAACCACATGGGAGCATATTAGTCAATACACTGCACAACTAGGTGAAGCTGGTGTCTATAATGCTTTAAAAGTGCGCTTGTTTTCTTTATCTTTGACTGGCACCGCTTTTGCTTGGTTTTCCTCGCTTGCTCCCGGTTCTATTATATCTTGGGATATGTTAGAACGTAAGTTTCATGATCACTTTTATAGTGGGAGCATACAATTAAAATTGACAGACTTAACATCGGTTAGGCAAGGAAGAGATGAGACTGTCTCTGCCTACATTAAAAGGTTTAAAGAAACTAAAAACCGGTGCTTTAATTTGTCAATCACTGATATGGACCTTGCAGACATTTGTCTGAAAGGTTTAAGATCATCTATTAGAGATAAGATAGAGGGCACTGACTTTCTTTCGGTTGCACAAGTTCAAATTAGAGCTTTAGTTGTTGAGAACCGAATGAACAAAGAGAAAGATAATTTTAAATCACGTCGTTCTAATGTTCATGTTATTGATTATGATTCTGATAGTTCGGACGATAGTGATAAAGAAGTTTATGCTGCTGAGTTTGTTTGGCCCTCTAAAGAAAAATCTTATTCTTGTTCATCTCTTAAGCCGGCTAGTAAAGGTCGGCAAGAAGAAATTAAATTTACTTTTGATGTTTCCAAATGTGATCGTATATTTGATGAATTGCTTAAATCTGGAAATATCAAGTTAACTCATACTATTCCTCCACTTGAAGAGTTGAAAAGACGTGCATATTGCAAATTTCATAATTCATTTTCTCATGCTATTAATGATTGCAATGTGTTTCGTCGACAGGTTCAATCGGCCATAAATGAAGGTCGTTTGACTTTCCATGAGATGCAAGTGGACAAGGCTCCTTTTCCGATCAACACCATGGATTTACAGCAGCCTAAGGTACTGGTTCGGCCACATCAAGCTGAAGCAACTAAAGGCAAGAACGTGGTAATCGGGGAAGCTAAGCCCGATTTGAGAGGAAAGGAGCTAGTTCGCAAAGTTGAGTATGAGAAGACTCCTGATGGCAAAGAGGCCTTCAAGGTTACAGTGAGTGCCTCTGGACATGGGGGGCAAGGGTCATCTACACCCGCTGACCAGCGACCGTCTGAGCCATCTCTGGCCAGACCGGTCAGACCGGTGGAGGTGACCGGTCAGACCGGTGCACCCCCAGGCCGTCCGAGGATGATCAAACCAAGCCGTTCGGAGATTGGAAACTGGAAACTTAATGTAGCAAAAAATCAGGAGAGTGATCCTAAGCCGAAGGTCACTTTCGACATGCTATTTGACAAGTATTCCAGGCAAAAGGCCGTTACAAGTGATCGGCCGTTAAAAAACGGATGAGGTCACCTACACATCAAGGAGGGTCATCTTCACCTCCAAGGGCTGCTACAAGACTTAAGGGTGAATTATCACAGCAAGGGCAACGCTTTACTCCACCATGGGCGTCATCAAGTTCAAATGCACCACGCCCGATATATGATGACAATGGAGTGATGTGGGTGCCATATCAACAAGCCTTTCATCCTGGATGGGGAGGACAGAAATCAGCGTTCGACAGGATCTCCAGACCTATCCAAGACCGATTGGCTTCTCGCCGTTCTGGTCAGGGTCACCAGACCCGACCGGTCAGACCGGTCGCTACCACCGGTCAGACCGGTGCGGCCAGAAAAGCCGTGCCACCTCCCGTGAAGCAAGTCTACAAGCCGAAGCAGAAGGAGGAGGTGCAGAAGATGGAAGTTGATCCAGAGAGGACTACGAGTCAAGACATTATTCAGATTGGATCAATGGATGTTCACATTGGAGAGGATGGCAAAAGACCGATTGTTCCAAACAATAAGGTTGTGACATCAACTCCAAGGGTGTTTGCTGCTGCTAATGACCATGAGGCCAGTGGGAGTGGTTCCAACTCCAAATACTTCTTGCCAAGGTGGTGTCCTCCCGGATTGACTCGCACACAAAGGAGGAAGCTTCAACGCCTAAGGTTTCGAGAGAAGAGGGAGAAGGAGCTAGAGAAGCAAAGGGACGAAGCTTTCAACCAGTACAGGCCCATGGTACCTCAGGGGAAAGAGTGGAGAGTCAAGACCAGCTCCCAGCCAGCACCGGTCAGACCGGTGGAGGGGTCGGTCAGACCAGTCACACCGGTCAGACCGGTGGAGGTTGACGGTCAGACCGATGACCCAGAGACGCCGCCCGGTTTCTCTTCTTCAGTTCCCATAGTTTGTGATGACAAGTCCGCATCGGATCCTGCACCAGAAGACGATGAGGAGCTTGTTGACTACAGTTCTTCACCCGAGCGCATGAATTTGGACATCAACGTGATCCATATGTCTATGGATGGTTATGTGCTCTCAGAGGAGGACGTCGCGCATCTCGACTTTGGGCCAAAGGAAGCTACTTTCCAGAAGCCTAAAGCTACTGAAAATCATCTGAAGGCTTTGTACATGAAAGGACACATCAATGGGAAGCCTATCTCTCGCATGCTGGTGGACGGAGGAGCGATCGTCAACTTGATGTCGTATTCTTTGTTCAAGAAGCTGGGAGGTTTAGATGATGAGCTGATCAAGACCAACATGACCGTCAGCGGTGTGGGAGGAGGCGAGCCGATGGGAGCTAAAGGTGTCGTCTCTATGGAGCTCACCGTTGGGAGCAAGACGTTGGCTACGACATTCTTCGTCGCTGAGACACAAGGTAACTTCAGTCTCATCCTTGGTCGTGATTGGATTCATGCAAATCAGTGTGTGCCTTCTACTTTGCATCAATTCTTAATCCAATGGGTAGGCGACGAGGTAGAGATTGTTCATGGTGATACATCGGCTTGTGTTGCAGTGGCCGATAGTCCTACTATGGATAATCATGAGAATCTTAAGTGCTTAACTGGTTTAGATTTATCTAATTTGAGACTTATTGATTCTACCAAAGATGGCTTTGCTACTGTTGTCATGAAGCCGATCGTTGATCAGGCTAGAACTTCTCTGTCGATTTGAGGGATGCAAATCTGGAGTGGTTGCAACAAAGGTGAGAGCACTATCGGGCGCATAAGAACGATATGTGTGAGGCCATCGAAGACTGATGATTTGAGCAAGTAGGACAAGGGTTTACGTCGGCTGATCCTTTAGAGGAGGTTGATATTGGTGATGGCACTTTACCTAGGCCGACATTTGTAAACAAGAATCTTGATCTATTGTTTAAATCTGAGTTAATAAAGCTGTTAAAGGAGTATGTTGATTGCTTTGCATGGAATTATAATGAAATGCCTGGTTTAAGTCGTGATTTAGTTGAGCATCATTTACCTATTAAACCTGGTTTTAGGCCTTATAAACAACCTCGTAGAAACTTTAATCCTGATATTTATGACCGAGTGAAAGAGGAAGTCAATCGGTTACTTGATGCAAAGTTTATTAGGCCTTGTCGTTATGCTGATTGGATCTCTAATATTGTGCCTGTTGAGAAAAAAGGAACAAAAAAGCTTCGTGTTTGCATTGATTTTAGAGATCTTAATAGAGCTACTCCTAAAGATGAATATCCTATGCCTATAGCCGATTTTCTTGTTAATGCTGCATCCGGACATAGAATTCTTAGTTTTCTTGATGGTAATGCTGGTTACAATCAAATCTTTATGGCCGAAGAGGATATATCCAAAACGGCTTTCATATGTCTGGGTTTTGTTGGCTTATTTGAGTGGGTTGTTATGACTTTTGGTTTAAAAAATGCGGGTGCTACTTATCAAAGGGCTATGAATTTAATCTTTCATGATTTGCTTGGCATCATAGTAGAGGTTTATATTGATGATACTATTGTCAAATCGGCTGGAGATGATTCTCATTTAGCTGATTTAAGACTTGCATTTAAAAAAATGCGTCGGTATAAATTAAAGATGAACCCACTCAAATGTGCTTTTGGTGTATCGACTGGGAAATTTTTGGGCTTTATTGTGCATGAGAAAGGTATAGAGATAGATCCTAAAAAGATTGAGGCAATTCGGAATGTTAAAGCACCTACTTGTAAAAAGGATTTGCAAAAGATCTTGGGCAAGGTAAATTACTTAAGGAGGTTCATTTGCAACTTGTCCGGGAAGGTGAATGCTTTTACTCCTTTACTTCGGTTAAAAAATAATGTTGACTTCACTTGGGGGGCAAAGCAACAAGAGGCATTTGATGAGATTAAGAGTTATTTAACTTCGTCACCCGTTCTTCAAGCGCCCAAGAGTGGTATTCCTTTCAAGTTGTATGTAGCGGCTAAGAAGGATGTCATTGGAGGTGTTTTGACTCAAGAGACCGAAGGCAAGGAGTACATTGTTGCATATGAGAGTAGAAGATTGCTAGACGCCGAAACAAGGTACACTTTCATTGAAAAGTTGTGTTTATCGCTATATCATACTTGCACCAAGTTGAGGCATTATTTATTACCTAGTACTTGCATAGTAGCATGTCAAACCGACATAATCAAATACATGTTGCATAAACCAATTTTGAGTGGTAGAGTCGGCAAATGAGCTTATGCTTTAGTTGAGTATGATTTGCATTGTGAACCATTAAGCTTCATGAAAGGTCAAATTGTAGCCGACTTTATTGTTGGACATAGAGTAGATAAGCAACTTGATTTGAATGTCGGTTATGCTACTTTTACTCCATGGAAATTGCATTTTGATGGATCGGTTTGCAAAGATGGTTGTGGTGTTGGAATTGTCATTATTTCGCCAAGTGGGGCTGTTTTTGAAGCTCTTAACCGATTGGATCATGATTGTACTAACAACTAAACCGAATATGAGGCTCTTCTATTTGGATTGGAAATTTTGCATGACATGGGAGTAAAACATGTGGAAGCATATGGAGATTCTTTATTGGTGGTGCAGCAAGTATCCAAGGTATGTCAATGTCTAAATGGCTTCTTAAATGCATATCTTGATAAATGTTTAGACATCATATCTTGTATGGATGAATTTGTTATATATCATGTGCCACGAGAGGAAAATCCTAGAGCTAATGCTCTGGCCCAGCAAGGATCTGGTTATAATGTTTGAAAAAGAAATTTTCAAGAACACAAACCGTTGCTTGCGGCCGAGTGTTTTGCTCTGGAGGCACCGGTCAGGCCGACGCAGCCGACCGGTCTAACCGGTGACACCGGTCTGACCGATGTCACCGACCGGTCTGACCGGTCTCCTGGTAAAAGTTCCTCCTCAGTTTTTCGTGATAAAGATGAGGTGGAGGATTGAAGAAAACCTCTGGTTGATTATTTGCATAATCCTAGCAGTTCAGTTGATAGAAAAGTCCGACGATGGGCTCTTAAGTTTATTCTTGATGATGGTGAATTGTATCGTCGGACCGCGGATGATTTGCTCTTAAAGTGTTTGGGTCCTGATCAAGCTAGGTTGGCTATGACAGAGGTTCATGAAGGTATTTGTGGTACTCATCAATCGGCTCCCAAGATGAAGTGGCTCCTCAGGCGGGCTTGCTTTTATTGGCCTACCATGATAGCTGATTGTTTTAGGTACTACAAGGGGTGTGAAGAGTGTCAAAAACATGGAGATGTTCAGTTGGTGCCTGCTGCGTTGATGCATCCGATTATCAAGCCTTGGCCTTTCAGAGGATGGGGTCTGGATTTTATTGGCAAGATTCATCCTTCGTCGTCGAAGGGGTATTGTTTTGTGATCGTGGCTACTGACTACTTCACCAAGTGGACTGAGGCTATTCCTTTGAAGAATATGACACATAGAGAGGTGATTGAGTTTATTACTGGGCACATCATACATAGGTTTGGCATTCCGCAAACTTTGACTACGGATCAAGGGACTTCGTTCGTATCCAAAGAGGTGCGTGATTTTGTTGATTCCTATGGTATTAAATTACTCAATTCATCTCCATATTATGCTCAAGCCAATGGTCAAGCCGAGTCTAGCAACAAGACATTGATGAAGCTCATCAAGAAGAGGATAGAAGACAATCCTAGAAGATGACATGAGGTATTATCTGAAGCTTTATTGGCTCATCGTATTTCTAGACATGGTGCTACTAAGGTTACTCCTTTTGAGCTTGTGTATGGTCAAGAGGCCGTTTTGCCTGTTGAGGTGAATCTAGGCGCATATAGACTTGCAAAGCAGAATAATCTTGATGTTGAATCATATTATGCTTTGATGATGGACAATATTGATGAAGTGACCGACAAGCGTATGGAAGCTTTGGAGGAAATTGAAAAGGACAAAAGGAGAGTTGCTAGAGCATACAACAAGAAGGTAAAAGCCAAATTTTTTCAGGTAGGTGACTTGGTTTGGAAGACGATTTTACCTATTGGATCTAAGAGTAATGAGTTTGGTAAGTGGTCCCCAAGTTGGGAAGGTCCATACAAGGTTGTCAAGGTTTGTTCTGGGAATTCTTACATGATGGAGACTTTGTAAGGACAGCGACTTCCAAGGGCTCTCAACAGGAGGTACTTGGAGAAATTTCATCCAAGTGTCTGGCAAGATGCTTGATAGGATATGGCCGATTTAAAGCAAAAATCGCCCTTAGACCAAAAAATGGCCAGTGAAATGTCACATCGACCTTAGAATTATTTTTTAGACAACAAGCTTTACTAAAAAACAGAGGGGCATATGTTCGCACCCAAAATTGGCACAAAGCCGATCAGGCTGTCACCACCGGTCAGACCAGTGTCCCTCAACGGTCTGACCGGTCGGGCGTCTTGTAGCCGATCCGGCAACGGCCACACCGGTCTGACCGGTGGGCCTGACCGGTCTGACCGGTGGACCCCGAGTCCGAGCAGAATTGAGGAGTCCTAGCGAATTTCAACTTGTAAAAGGATTCCTTGCGGGGCAAGACCTCCCCACCCTATAAATATAAAGGGCCACGGCCGTTTGAGGTGGAATCACCCAATCGACTATTATTTTCTACAACTTTTATCTCTCAAACCCTAGCTTTTCCAACCTCGTGCTTTCCTTGCTTGTCTCAACGACGATCAGGGACGTTCTGAGTGGCCTTGCCGACCTCAGAGGAACCCTAGGCGCGCCACCTCCGACGGGGTCCCTCCCGAGGCGGCGATCTTAGGTTTTCACCGTGCCTCTGCAGCCACCGGTCAGACCGGTGCCCCTGACTGGTCAGACCGGTCCGGGTAGGAGCTCGGCGAGTTCAGCGTTTCGACGTTCCACGCGATCTAGCACTCGTGTGTGTTGACCAGAAAAGCGTCAACAGTTCCCATTGTAGCTTAGTTGTTATGCTACTACAGACTTGAGGCATCACTAGAGATATCACCTTTTTGTTTGGGCTCATCATTTCTTTAATATACTATAGGCACACAGAAAAATACAACACCCTAACCTCCGAGTTTTTTTCCAAGCCTATTCCTTGCTATGCGTTTCTTTCATAAGATTACCATTTTATAATTGTCTGTTTTATACATCACTTTGTATCTTTTATCCTCAAGAACCTCCTTATATACCACCACAGAATACAGGAAGCTCATCAAGTGTAGCTGTCATTAGAGGCAACCGGATTATTGTTGGAAATGTTGGAGATTCTCATTGTGTAGCCTCAAGGAATGGCCAGGTGAATGAGTTTTTTTTGTCAAATGTTATAGCAAATTCAGTGACTGAAAATTATGCTTGTTTCCACTGCATCAAAAGGCAATTCAACTATCCACTGATCACAGACCAAGCCGTCAGGGTGAAATACAGAGAACAGAAAGAGCAGGAGGAAAGATAGACATTGATCAGCATGTTGTGAGAGAAGCAGGACGAGTGCTCGGCTTCACTGTGATTAGAGGAATTCTAGCCACCTCCAGGGCAATTGGTATAGTCTTTACCTGATTTCCTTGTCACTTTGTATGTAATATAATGCACTGGAATTGATGTCGCTGCTTACAATTCAGGTGATTTTGTATTCAAGCAGAACAAGGCTTTGCCTCCTGAAGAACAAATGGTGATATGCAACCCAGACATTCTCAATGTGAGTGTGAACAAAGTTATTTTTAGCAGAATACAATTTTGTTGTTGGTGAGATCTGATGGGAAATGGCATCATTCATTCTTAGATGGAGATAACCGATGATATCGAGTTTCTTGTCATAGCAAGTGGTGGTATATGGTAAGTCGTCAGCCAAAAGATAAGTAGTTACAGAACTGAATTATGTCAGTTAATTTTCTTTTCTCCTAGGTGCAAAAATGAATGCAGAACATATAAAAGTCCACATGTCAGCTAGTAGCTTGCATTCTCGTTTCTTCTATACAGTAGTTTTAATTGGATCTAAGACAATAGTGTTTATCCACAACTATCTATGAATTTTCGTTCATTTAATTGTATATGCAGCTTAAACAGGTTTATTTTGAGGCCACCTATATTTTTGCATGATTTCTGGAGTAGGTATATTTTAATGACTATGGACTCTAAGTTACCACAAGAAAGAAATGTTAGCCAGTGCTTCCTATTATCATTGAACATCATGATTTGTTATTTGCTAAGCTTATCTAACTGAAGATGATGGGTCATACATATTTGATTTGTTCTGTAAGACCTTTCTTCAAGAAGTCTCTAGATTTTGGGCCTGCATTGAGATGTAGACAGTAAATATTGTGCAGTAGGATATTCTTTTGCCACAATTATATGCTAAAATGGGTGAGTGATAATAGTAAAATATTGAACTCAACTTTAAGCAATCTGCTATATAGCTCATGAAAAACCTAGAGTCCTAGAACAGTTGGAGCTCGTGGTGAAGAACAACACAACAGAGGATGAGTTTTTGTACTGATCTTAATTTTCCGTTCTTCCTTTATGTGAGCTTCAGAGCTTGGAACATGTAACAAGCTTTCTTTCCATCTGTAATGAGAAAGCAGAAACCACCTGCCTTTTTGCCCCAAAAGACAACCTATAGTATCCAATGCATATCGGATATGATTTTGTTTAATCCACATGCTAATGTTGCATGCCTCTTGTTTTCTTTTCCGGCAGGGCATCTTTGACATCTCAGGATGTGGTTGATTTTGTACGTGAGGAGTTAAACGTGAGTTTTTTCCCTCATCTTTTCTGTGTGTCATGTTGTAGTGATACATAAGGAAACTCCCTACCAGATGAAGCAACTTTTACTACGCACAAGTAACATTTTACCACTGAACATATGTCCCACACCTAAGAGATTAATATTTGAAGTCTACACTTGCGAGCGCATCATGTTTTGAATCTATTATTCTTTTACCATTTTTGTGGGAGAATCTATGTTTTTTTGCTGTCACAGTTTGTTGCCTCTGCTATTTTTTTTAAGAATATGTTTTAAGAGTTGATGGAAAAATCGTTGCCCTGAATATGCACTTTGTTTGTCTGGGCAACGCAGAGGGTGACTGACCTGCGCGTCATCTGCGAGAGGCTCTTGCGCCACGCCCAGCCGACGGTTCTTGACATGACCGTCCTACTGATCCAGTTCAAGCACGATGCCCCTGATGCCGCCGAGGGGACCGAGGATGACAACCACCAGGAGATCAAGTCTGATGCCAGCGATGGCGAGATCAAGCTTGCAGACAGCGACGAGGAGCAGCGGCCCTTCGCTCTGAACGGCTAGACAATACCAAGAGCGCTTGAGTTCGTGAAAAGCAAGCAGAGAGCAATAGCTCTCCTGGGATTTTGCAGGTTTTCTAGACAGTGCTGATTCCTTTTTTTACCCCGGTCAATTAAAGACAGCGAGGGTCGGATCCGTTGGTTTTAGGCCTACTGCGTGGTAGTAGGATGTATTCACACCCAAAATTGGCAGGTCTCGTCTGACCGGTCAGACCTGTGGGCCTCACCGGTCAGACCGGTGTGGTCAAAGTTCACGAAATCCTATTTGGACTTCACCACCGGTGCTCTTCACCGGTCAGACCGGTGCCTCTCCGATTTCGAACCAAATTGAGGAGTCCTGATAGATTAGGCTTGTAAAAGGATTTCCTTGCGGGGCAAGACCTCCCCACCCTATAAATATAAAGGGTCACGGCCGATTGAGGGTCATCATCCAATCGATCAAATACATTTACCTTTTATTGTCTCGTATTTACTTTTACCTCTTCCCAACTTTTCCAATCTACTACTTGCTGTTCTTCCTTCATCTCCGCGACGTCTGAAGGTGTTCTAGGTGGCCTTGCCGACCCTAGAGCAACCCTACGTGCGTCTCCCCGACGGGATCCTGCCCGGGCGACGTTCGGAGGTCTTTCGCAGGTTTACCCCGGCAAAGGTCTGACCGGTGACCCTCACCGGTCTGACCGGTGCACAAAGGTCTGACCGGTGACTCACACCGGTCTGACTGGTGCTGCGTATTGTTGGCCGCAAACCTGCGCCAACAAATTGGCGACTCCACTGGGGAGCGAAGATCTGGCTATCCTAACCGATCTATCCAACTCCGGCGACATGTCTCAGTGTGAGATAAACAAGGGCAACATCATCGACTTCACGGATGAAGAGCTCTCACCTGAAGATCGTCAAGCTATGGAGGACTTCATGAAGCAAAAGGCCGAACGAGATCGCCAAGAATTAGAAGAGCTCATGAAGAAGAAGGGTGAAGAGGATCGGCTTCACTACTTGTCGCACTTCAAGAAGAATCGCGAAGGCAAGGTGAAGAAGATCAAGGACATCACCTTCGACACTCCACCGCCTGAGGTACCACCCAATGTGAGCACATCGTTATCTCCATCCTCTTTTGTTACCGTCAATGATCTTACTACTGTGATGGATAGCTTTCGTTTATCTATGATTGAAAATATGCAAAACATGGTAGATAAGAGTCTCGGTAAACGGGTAGAGGGTGATGATAATATTGCATCTGGTTCTAAAACTGTGGCACCTCAGACCCCACCTATTAATTCATCGGCTGCACAAATAATTAATCCTCAGTATGGCATGCCGTTGAATTATTTTGCGGGACAGTCACCACCGCCGCCGTTTGGTCAGAACAGACCGGTCAGACCGATGGGTCCGACCGGTCAGACCGGTGCCGGTGCTGTGGTGCCTTTTCCCTCGTCTCCGGAACCTATAGTTACTATTCCTCCTGTTCAGGCTGCTTCTGGCCGATCTGGTGGGAATGCTTCAGTAGCTCAAGGTGTTCCAATTATGATTCCGTTTGAGACAGGCATTGGGTATGGTTACGCACCTAATCCCCAAGTTAATAGCCGTTTGCAACACCACACTTCTGGCTCATACATACAGCCGAATGTGGGGCAATCGAATGCTTCCACTACGCCAATGCCAACCATCATCCAGGAAGTCATCGATAGGTTTAACGCTAATCTTGCTAAACAAATGAAAGATGACTATGGGATAGAAGTGAAAAATAAAAATCTTTCATATAGAAAACCATATCCTTCTAATTTTGATTCGGTTCCCTATCCTATTGGTTGGCGTTGTCCTGAATTTGTAAAGTTTAATGGGGATGATAGCAAAACTACGTGGGAGCATGTTAGTCAATATCTTGCTCAACTAGGAGAAGCTAGTGTCATAGAGGAAATAAGAGTGTGTTTATTTTCTTTATCTTTAACTGGCAATGCTTTTTCATGGTTTGCTTCTTTACCTGTTAACTCTATTCGCACTTAGGAACAATTAGAACAAAAATTTCATGACTACTTTTATAGCGGAGATAATGAGTTAAGGTTGAGTCATTTAACATCGGTTAAGCAAAAGTATGATGAACCTGTTACTAGTTACATTAGGAGGTTTAGAGAAACTAAAAACTGTTGTTATAATCTTGTTATCTCCGAAAGGGATCTTGCTGAATTAGCTTTTAATGGTTTGCGATCCCATATTAAAAAAAAATTAGAGGGTCATGAATTTGTTGATGTTGCCCAAGTCTTAGTAAGAGCTTTAGCTCATGAAAGCCGAAGCAAAGATACTCGGCTCAAATCTGATCATCCTAATATACATATGCTAGATTATGAATCATCGGACGATGAGAGTAAAGAAGTGTGTGCTGCTGAATTTACTTGGTTACCTAATGATAAATCAAACACTTGTGCTTCTCTTAAGCCGGCTCATAAGAGTCGGGATGAGATGAAATTTACTTTTGATGTGGCTAAGTGTGATAAAATATTTGATAAATTATTTAAGTCAGGTAAAATTAAGATGTCTCACACTATACCACCTATTGATCAACTAAAAAGACGTGCTTATTGTAAATTTCATAATTCTTTTTCTCATGCTACCAATGATTGTAATATTTTTCGTCGGCAAATACAATCGGCCATTAATGTGGGTCATTTGAAATTTCATGAGATGCAAGTCGACGAAAATCCTTTCCCTAATAGCGCCTTTGTTAATACTCTTGAGTTGTCAAATCCTAAGGTGCTTATTCGGCCGGATCAAGCCGAAAATGCTAAAGGAAAAAATGTGATCATTGGAGAGCAAAGATACGACAAGAGGCAGCCTCTGGAGGTGATCCCCAAGGTTTCAGCGACTTCAACGCTTGGGGGGCAAGACAAGATCAAGACAACCGGTACTGCGTCGACCGGTCTGACCGGTTCCCAGATTGGTCTGACCGGTTCCCAGACCGATCTGACCGGTGCATCAGACCGGTCTGACCGGCGCCTCCAGAAAGGTTCAAGATGCTCCAAGCCTAAGAAAAAAGCAAGGCCGAGTTTTAATGAGCTCCTGGCCAAATATAAGAGGGAAGGAGCTACTAAGGATCGAAGTAATCAGCCAAACGGTGTTAAGGGCGTGAAAGCACCACCAAGACATAAAGGTATTCATCACCAACGAGGTAACTTTTCACAATATCCTTTTGTTGGATCTGTTATGCCATCGTCTTGGTATTATCCTTGCTATTATTCACCTGCTGATTATAGTAGTATGTACATGAATTCGTATATGATTCAATATCCTGTTGCATACTCAAATTATAATGCATTACAAAGACCATTGTTTGCAATAGCAATCTGGTCAAAAATAATGTGTGTACTACTATTAAGCAAGGTGAGAATAGCAACAAGCAAAATGCTAAGGAGATGCAACCGAGGTGGTGTCCCTCAGGCTTGTCTCATACTCAAAAAAGGAGGTTGCAAAGACTACACAAGCGAGGAGCAATGGAGCAGCAGATTGAAGAGAAGCCAGCCAAGTCGACACGGACTCGGAAGGAGTGGAGACCAAAGCAGGCGACATCCTCGACTTGAGTAAATTATGTGTACGACCGTTGTTTTGTTAAACATCGTCCTAAGTGTTTTTAGTTTAGAAAGATATTTTTTTGGCACGTATCCTTTGCCAAAAAACAGGGGGGCATATGGTCGCACCCAAAATTGCCAGGTCTCGTCTGACCGGTCAGACTTGTGGGCCCCACCGGTCAGACCGGTGTGGTCAAAGTTCACAAAATCCTATTTGGACTTCACCATTGGATAGGTCTCATCGAGTAGATCAAAATCCATATGTGGAACGTCCAAATCGGAGTCCGGATGAGAGAGATATGACTTCTCCAAGATCTACACGCCGGGTGCACCGGTCTGACCGGTGCCTCCCCGATTCAGAGCCAAATTGAGGAGTCCTGATAGATTAGGCTTGTAAAAGGATTTCCTTGCGGGGCAAGACCTCCCCACCCTATAAATATAAAGGGCCACGGCCGATTGAGGGTCATCATCCAATCGATCAAATATATTTACCTTTTACTGTCTCGTATTTACTTTTACCTCTTCCCAACTTTTCCAATCTACTACTTGCTGTTCTTCCTTCGTCTCCGCGATGTCTGAAGACGTTCTAGGTGGCCTTGCCGACCCTAGAGCAACCCTACGTGCGTCTCCCCGACGGGATCCTGCCCGGGCGACGTTCGGAGGTCTTTCGCCGGTTTACCCCGGCAAAGGTCTGACCGGTGACCCTCACCGGTCTGACCGGTGCACAAAGGTCTGACCGGTGCTGCGTATTGTTGGCCGCAAACCTGCGCCAATAGGATGATAACATTTTAGTGCTCTTTCTTTCTACCCGAGTCGAGTAGTGTCTTCTGTTGTGCTGTGGGTACGATTCCAGAGCAGATTTTGCTTGGTAATCTGAATTCTGAGGTTGGATCTTGAACTTGAAGGTTCTTAGACGAGTTATTACTAACACAGCTTCATAATTATGTTCGATCTGAGTTATAGGCAAATTTGATGGTTAGTTCATGTCAAGCATTTGATTTGGCTCCAAACAAAGTAGAAAAGTGAAGCTACGCGATCCTTGAATCGAAGCTTTACACTTGAGTCGAAGAGTTACCCGAGGCCCCGCCATCAAAACTCAAACTCCCAATCCCAATCTGCTGCGAGGCGGCGGCGGCCGACCTCCGGCAGTCCGGCCATGGTGGGGGCTAGCCAGGGGCGGTCGGCCCAGTGCGACGGCGTTGGCGGTCGAGAAATGCGACGGCTGGCTGCAGCCAGGAGCCCCAGGAAGCGCTGGGAAATCCGGAATCCTTGCTCCCCTTACGTCACGCGGGGCCCGCGTTGCGGTCGTGGTAGCCAATCAGGGGCGCGCACCTGGACGCCAGCTGTGCCGGGTGGCCAGGGCGAGGCGCATCACGTGAGGAGGATTGGCCGGGCCCCGGGCACCGACCCCACCACACTGGGCCTTTCTCGAGCGTCCGATCCCGCGGCGGTGTCGATCAGACGGGCGAGGCGAGGCGCGCCTCAGGCCACGGAAACGAGAGCCTGCGTCGTGCAAAGCCGGTGGCGTGGTGCGGTTCGCTGGCTCGCTGCAGCTTATAAGCGCAATCGCTTTTGCTTAGCAGGAGCAGAGGAGCAGCAGGCAAGCAGAGGCAGCAGTGCAAAAGGTGAAGCCGTGAAGGTGAGATCGGCCTCTCCCTCCCCCGCCCTCCTCCTCCTCGCGTTCCTCCGCCTCCATCTCCTCCTCTCCCCCAAACCCCTGTGAGATTCCTCGACCGCATCCTGCTCTGATTGAAGCGTCCCGTCGCATGCTGTTGCTGGTGTGTTGCTGCTCGTGCTCTTCTTTTCATTGTTCTCGATGCACTACGATTTTGTCTCCGCGTTTCTTCTCAATTTGGATGCACTTTGCAGGGGTTTACTCCTATTTGATCGAGCTCTGTGTTGGCGTGGTCGCATCCGTGCTTTTGCTGCCGCCGTTTGCTTTGGTGCGGGGGTTTTGTTGGAAGAGAAGGGGGAGGCTGACGAGCACCGATAAACCCATGGTGACCTCTGTTTCGCCTCTCCTCCTCGGTTTCACCTGCTCTGGCGCTTGAGCACACCCATCCGCTCGTCGCTGATGTTTTTTGTTTCGATGGGATCAGCATTTCACCGTTGCTGCTGCCGTTGATTTCGAAGTTGGTGGTGGTTTTCGTTGGAGGAGAGCTAGCAGTGCTACTTCATAGGTGATCGATCCCAGTTTTGTCTTCTCTTCTCTGACGTGATGCTTGTGATTTTAATCGCACCCGTTTTCGTTATATGGATGCCTCTTGTGACTGTCCCTGATTCTCAAACGGACCAGCGTGCGTATCGCAATTCGCAACCAGGAGAAATCTGTGCGTTGCCTCGTTACTCGTTTGTTTACTGGTTTGTACCCCCAGTTTTGGTGCCTTGCAGAAGTGGAATTTTCTGCATGTGGATGGCTCTTTTCTTTTCTGATGACGTGAGGATTTGTACCGCTGTTCCTCGATTCCTCATGCTCTTTGCTGCTTCCTTGATGCTAGTGGGACTGGGACCTCGGGAGCTCCATGTTCATGATCCCAGGCCGTCCTCGGTCCGTTCCTTGTTTCTTGCTTTAATTCCTAGGCTGGTGTGCTGATTAGGAGTCTTGCTCTTTACGTACTCAATGATGTGCTACTGATGTCTCTTCGTTCTTGATGTGCGGCGATGGAACAGTGACCTCCACGTGTTTTTCTCCCTCTTAGTGAAACTGTTGTTTGATTTTCTCGTATCAGAGGTTTCTGTTCCTCGAGTAACTGGTCATTACAAGATTTGGATGGTCCAGGACGATGTGAATTGTCATTTTTTGGGCCAGAATTTTAACTTGTCTAATTATTCGGGGTTGATGATAGATGAACTACAAATTTCAACAATCTCTTCTTGCGAAAAAAAGGAGTTCATTGTGATGTGTTGAACAGGGTGTCCATATCTCATTCATGGTTCCTGTTTAGGTCTGACTTGATACCTAATTTTCTGCTAGTTTTCACTTTCCATCTTGGTTTATACTTTGTTGTTATGATGACTGAAATGTATGTATTTTTGTTGACAGTGAAATTTCAATTCATTTTATTTTGCTATGATTGTTGGATAAGATCTTAGGAGCAAACTAAGCTACAGAAATGCACCTGAGTATGGCTACTTTCGCATAATATAAACATAAAAAAATACATTCAGGGCATGTATCTATCATTTCAGAAATATTATTGGTGCCCCTCAGTGATTCTTGAAAATTAGAGGGCCATTGTACCTAGATATGACCACTTAATTGTTGAACTTTTAGTAGTGGTGTATCTATACATTGAATTTTGTTATCTAATCCTAATTCTACATGCAGTAACATGTTTGTTCTAACTATTTTTAATTCATGTTTTATCCTTATCCGCAATGCTATTTCAACACACTTAATTTGTTCCTTCTCTCGTTTGTTAGTGGAGTATTTCTATAATGTAATATTCACAGTAGAAACTTTCAGGAAAACAAACCCTGCTATGGGTGCATCTAACAGCCGGTATATATCAACTACTGGAAGAGAAAATGTCAAATTCAAGTACGCAGTATCATCTGTGAGAGCCAGGTGTGGTTCGAGGACCGGTGGATGGTCGCTTCCTGGTGTGATGAGTGATTGACAACGTGGTGTAGACTGATTCTTGGCTAAGTATTGCAGGTGCAGGTTGCGGCTTGACTGGTGCAGGTGCAGGTGAAGAATAAGCGCGAAAGGTCGTTGCCGGTGAGGCCTCCAGGTGTGGAGAAGACAAGTAGGCTTGGTTCGAGAGACCCGGTGGCCAGCGGGGTCAAGTGCGGGCCGCATGGTGGCAAGAACGGCAAGATGAAGTCATGAACGGTTTCTTGGTTGAGCCTCAAAACCAAGGTCGAGCCGGGACTACGTGGGAGCCGAGTCATGAGTAGTGATTGGCGGAGGCTACACCGAGTTCGCGAGGTTTCCGGTGGTTCACCAGAAAACCACTGGGTTCCTTGGTTGATCCACAAAGCCAAGACCGAATAACCGAAGACGGAGGTGCAGCAGCTCCAGACCGGTCTGACCGGTGGGTCTGACCGGTCTGACCGGTGGGTACCGGTCTGACCGGTGAGGAGCACCGGTCTGACTGGTGTGCGACGACGCAGTCTGGAATCTTCGAAGCGGAGGACACGCGTCGGGATCGCAAGGCTTGCGTCGAGGCTAAGCAAGTTTGCGGTCGCTAGGCATCCGTCCGATGGAGCGAAGACAAAGATTTCCGAATTCGCCCTTGAGGGGCATGTATCCCTAGTTAGTTAGTAAGGGTATTTTAGTCTTTCGGTTGCCTCCATATAACCCAAGGGGTGAGAGGATGGCAGCCATCTCTTGGAACCCTAGCTCATTTGGTTTTCCTATTTTGCTTCCTATTTTCTTAGGATTTTCGTAGGACTAGCTTGAGAGCTTCATGGTGAGATCTTGTGAGAAGGAAGGATGATCGGGCGGCAAGCTAGACCTTGTATGAACCTCTTTGCTATGTATAGATGATTCGGCGTGGTTCCTCAAGGCTTGGATGTGTCTTTCCCGTTTCTCCTTTTTGGTGATTTTCGGAGGCTTTTCTTGGCGAATTTCTTGTGGCGGTTTTGAGACCTTTCTCTTTGGGATTTGGTGGGGGATGTATGCATGAACCCCTCGTGGTTCTTTTCTCTTTGATCTCCCTCCCAAATCCGTGAGTAAAGGGGCTCAATTTTGGGGTTTTCGTGGTTCTAGGGTTCGTGGTGTTCTTGGCGGAAATCCTTCGATTCCTCTTGATTCAACAAGTTTTGGTGGACCAAATCTTGGCTATGGAGTACCCATGAGGTGTTCCTACTATCCCCAAAGTCTTGTGCGAATCCGTGGAGTGAATCGGGAGATCGGGAGTTGGATTTGGGGGAGTTGACTCGCGGGCGCTGTTCATCCCGAGCTGCCCAGGCACGACCGGTCTGACCGGTGCTAGCCCTTGGTGGGTTTTTGTCTCGGGGAACAGCCTTGTCCGTGTGGTTTTGTCCTGTGGTTCTGCTGGTCAGTTCTTGGCGTGGTTGGAGTTGTTTTGCTAGGTTTTGTGAGGGGTTCTTCTTCCTCACAGGTTGTGTTTCGTGGTGGTTTTTGTTCCAGGGCCTAGAGGAGTCACTGAGGCTTACTGGAACGTTTGCTGTGCGGCTGCTGTAGCCACCGGCCTGACCGGCTCTGTCCACCGGTCTGACCGGCGCAGGCCATCGGTCTGACCGGTGTAGCACAGGCAGCAAGCCGTGCAAGTTTCCGCTGTGTGGTTTGGTGAGTTTTGGCTCAGAAGGTTGAGTGTTGGTTCCTAGGACCAGTAGCACTCCAGTGGCTGTGTGGTCTTGACCAACTTGGGTAGTTGAGTCGGAGACGAGTGTTGGAAGCCGTGTTCATCTTGTTGGAGTTCCCATCTCCTTCGAGAAGAATTTTTATCGGCTCCCATTCACTCCCCCCTCTCTGGTTCGCCTAATCGGTCTTTCAATTGGTATCAGAGCCGGTTCGGGTCTTTATTGACTCTTACCAGTCTAAGATCCAAAGATGGCGTACCAGGAACGGGGTTCGAGTCCTCCGCACTTCGATGGGAAGAACTACCAGATGTGGCAAAGGCGGATGGCGGCGTTCCTCCGCGGAAAGGGTCAGATCCTTTGGGATGTCACGGTGAACACAGCTTATGTTCATCCGATGAACTTCCTTGCTCCAGGATCGAGGGATATGTTCAAAGCCAACAACAAGGCTGTCGACTACTTGTTTCGTGCTCTGTGTCAGCCTGAATTCGATCGGGTTCAGACAGAGGACTTAGCTTGTAGGATTTGGGAGCAGTTGAAGGATGCTCATGCTGGGAATGCTCAGGTTTAGGCTCAGATGTACGCGACTTACCGGAGAGAGTACGAGAACTTCACTCATCTCCCCGGCGAGTCTGTCGATGCCCTTTTCCAGCGATTTACGGTCGTTGTGAACAACGTGAGAGCCAATGTGGACGTCCTCCCATACAATGATCATGATAGAGCTGTGAAGCTCTTGCACTCGTTGGATTGTACCATATGGGACGGGAAGTTTGAGGCTATTGTTGAGTCCGAGAAGTATGACACCTTGACGGTGAACGAGCTGTTCTCGAAGCTCAAGTCGGCTGAGTTGGACCGTGGTATGACAGCCAAGATCGAGAGCCCAACTGATTCTCATAGTCTCGCTCTCGTTAGTGGCAAAGGAGCTAAGTCTAACGCTAACGCATCCTCCAGGATGTACTCTCTGTCTTCTTTGATGTCTTTGCCAGACGAGGAGTTCGACGTGCTTGGAGAGGACGAGCTGGCGTTGCTGACCAGGCGGTTCGAGAGGCTGCACGAGAACCGGGTGAACACGAGGAGGACAGCACGGACGTGCTTTCAGTGCGGCAAGCCAGGACACTTCGTCGCCGACTGCCTGGAGAAGACGGAGAACAAGGATGGCTACAAGGACGGCTACAGGCACCAGTCGAGCAAGGACGGCAAGTACCGATCGAGGCGCGATCACAAGCACAAGAACAAGCACAAGGACGAGCGACGGTCGAGGAAGAAGGATGGCCGCGGCAGGAAGGCCTGAGCAATGGTCGGAGCGAGCGACGTCGACTCCAGCTCCGCCTACTCTTCCTCGAGCTCGAGTAGCAGTGAAGATGAAGGTGATCGGCGTAAGAACAAGAAGTCATCCAGGAACTTGAGCGGGTTGAGCTGCTTTGCGGGAGATGGCTTCTCCGGCATGGCCCGTAGCTCCGGCAGCAAGAAGAGCCACCAGAGTGACTCGGACTCTGACTCTGAGGATGAGGTATGTGATGAGCTTTCTTCTTTGCGCAAGGAGAATGATGAGTTGGTTGACTTGCTTGATAACCGCGATCACATGCTTAGAGAGGCCAAGAAGATGAGGAAAGAGCTTAGGGCCTCACTAGAAGATGCTAGGAACCGTGTGGCTGAGCTAGAAACCCAGAACCTAGATGCTAAGCTTGAGATTGATTCGCTTAAGGCTTCTCCTGTGGTTTCTGATGAGATTGATTGCTGTGATTGCTCTGTGTACCTAGCTGATCTTACTGCTCTTAAGGATAAGCATGCTTCTACTTGTGATGAACTAGATATGCTTAGGGTTGAAGTGGCTGAGCTTAAGTCTAGACCTGCTTTGCTAGGTGCTTGCACTTCTTGCCCTGTTTTGCATGGAAAGATTGATGAGATGCATGCTTACGCTGTTTCGCTTGAGGCTAAGTTGAAAGAGCCTATTCCCACTTCTTGCTCTACTTGTGAATTGCATGCGGTTAAGAATTTGGAGCTTGCACATTATTTTGATCGCTTGCAGGATGAGAATGATGAGCTGAGAAAATGTATGAGCTGGTTGTCGGGTCAGGAGCCTCAGCTTGGTATCATGATAGCGGCTTTCAAACGCTATGATGGTCAGGCACTTGGGGCTGACAAGCTTGGAGAGAACAATGGTGAGGGAGTTGAGAGAGTTGGAGAGATTCCTATCCCACCACCAAACAGACACAAGAACAAGTTTGAGCCCAAGCCTAACCATCTCAGAAACAAACTTGACACTACTCCAGATCCACCCATATTCCCTCACCCAACAAATGATTTTCAGAAACCGGTGAAGTTTGTGAGCCCAAAGGGAGGTGAGGAAGGAGAGAAGAAGGGTGAGAAGCCGAGTGGGCAGCCCCAACCCAAGCCTAAGCCTAAGCCACAGCCCATAAAGTTCCATTGTGGGTATTGTGGGAGAGATGGTCACAAGGATGAGTTTTGCTTCAAGAGGAAGCGTGAGGAGAGAATGGCTAGAGAGTGGGCTAACAAGGACAGGTACCACCCCTCTAATGGTGTACCTGAGCCTCGTATGCAGATGCCTAGGGCCAAGGCGATTGTGAGGACGGTTCCGGCTTGGGGAGACCGGAAGGCTGCAGGTGCTGCTGCTGGCCGAGCTACACCGGTCAGACCGGTGCAGGTCTGGGCAGACAGCGAGTCGGGTTTCGTGCTCGTGAGTATGCTCGGTTTGGTTCTGGAGGTCGTGGTTCTGGTGGTTGGTCTGGAAAGTTTGCAGGTGGTCAGTTTGCTAGGCGTTCTCCACCTCGTGCTCAATACGGGGGTGGGAGGAGTCGTAGCTTTGAGATGGAGAGGAGGAACGATCCACGGTTTCCCTTTCGTGGCTTTCGTCCTCCTCCAGCTAGAGAGGGTTGGTTCCCTCGTGGTGGTTACCGTGGTGGTGTTCGTGGTGGTAGCTTTGATAGGCGTGATGATTTGGTTTGTGCTAACCCCACTTTGGAGCAAATGGCTCGGCACTGGTTTTACTCTTTTGGTACTAACCCCAGTGCTGAGTCGTTTGTTCACTCACGTGCTCGCTTTTGAATTTCAGGTGGGAGACTTGAAGAACATTTGGTTGATTGACTCCGGTTGCTCGAGGCATATGACCGGAGACAAGGGGTGGTTCTCAAGTCTCGTCCCGGTGGTGACAAAGAAGTACATCACCTTTGGGGACAATGGGCGAGGGCATGTGCTGTCAGAAGGTGAGATTAAGGTAAGTGACAAGATCACTCTCAGGCGTGTTGCTCTTGTTCAATCGCTTGGATACAATTTGCTTTCTGTGTCCCAGTTGTTGGATGAGGGTTTTGAGGTGTTGTTTCGGCCTGGTGGTTCTCGGATTTTAGATTCTCCGGGGGATCTTGTTTGCATGGTCGTTCCCGAGGGTCAAGTGTTCCGAGCTGATTTTTCTCAGTCTTCTGGTGTGGAGCGTTGCTTCTTGGCTGGTTCTTCGAGTGAGTTGTGGAAGTGGCATAGGAAGTTGGGTCACTTGAGCTTTGACCTTTTGTCTCGCTTGAGTAAACTCAATTTGGTCCGAGGATTGCCACGGTTGAGGTTTGAGAAAGAGTTGATTTGTGCGCCGTGTAGGCATGCCAAGATGGTAGCCTCTTCTCACCCGCCTCTCACCGATGTGATGACTGAGCGTCCATGCGAGCTGCTCCATATGGACCTTGTTGGCCCAGCTCGTGTGCGATCTGCGGGTGGGAAGTGGTATGTCCTTGTTGTGATGGACGACTACTCTCGGTATGCGTGGGTGTTCTTTCTTGAGGAGAAAGGGGAGACGTTTGGTTTTGTTCGAGATCTTGTCTTGAGGTTAAGAAACGAGAGGCACGGAGATGCCATACGAGCGATCCGCAGCGACAATGGCTCGGAATTCAAAAACTCTCGCTTCGAAACCTTTTGCCATGACTTGGGTCTTGAACATCAGTTTTCGAGTCCGTATACGCCTCCCCAGAATGGCGTGGTGGAAAGGAAAAACAGGACCTTGTGCGAGATGGCTCGGACGATGCTCGACGAGCATAGGACTCCGAGAAGGTTCTGGGCTGAGGCGGTCAATACCGCGTGCCATGTGTCGAACAGGATCTACCTCAGGGTTCACAAGAAGAAAACCTGTTACGAGTTGATGCACGGTCGCACACCCAAGGTGAGTCACTTCCATGTCTTTGGTTGTAAATGCTTCATTCTGAAGAAAGGGAAGAAGTTGGACAAGTTCGAGGCTAGGTCTGTCGATGGCATTTTCTTTGGTTATGCATCTCATTCTAGAGCATTTCGTGTGCTCAATCTTGAAACTAACCAAATCGTGGAGACTTGCGAGGTAACCTTCGACGAGACACAGCCACGTAGTCAGCTTGTTTTTGAGTGTCCAGGTGACGACGAACTTGGCGAGGAGATCTTTCAGGAGGAGGAGCATGAACATGGAGATGATGAACATGGCGGTGTGATGCCCGCGGCTGAACATGTACCTACTACTTCGACGACGATCGAGAATGGACCCTCTCCCACACCTACAACGACAAACCCAGATCAAGGCGAAGCTGCTGTTGAGGGGGAGGTAGCATCAAGGCGAGAACCTCCCCAGCGAGTGCAAGTGGATCACCCAGCTTCGAGAATCATCGGCGACATGAATGAACGTACTACACGGTCGAGGGTTCGGAACAATTCTCATTTCGCTCATGCTGCTTTTGTTGCCACCTTTGAGCCCAAAGACATTAGACACGCGTTATCTGATCATAATTGGGTTAACTCGATGCATGAGGAGTTGGAGAATTTTGAGAGGAACCAAGTTTGGGTGTTGGTTGACCCTCTTCCAGGGTGTAAGCCGATTGGGACAAAATGGGTGTGGAAAAATAAAGAGGGAGAGAAAGGAGAAGTGGTGAGGAACAAGTCAAGACTTGTTGCTCAGGGGTACAGTCAGAAAGAGGGGATCGACTACGAGGAGACTTTCGTTCCTGTAGCTCGTTTGGAGGCGATCAGGATCCTTCTAGCCTTTTGCGTGGCTAAAAGGTTCAAGTTGTACCAGATGGATGTGAAGAGTGCTTTCCTGAACGGTGTGTTGGAGGAAGAGGTGTTTGTGAGGCAACCACCGGGGTTTGAGAGTGAGAAGTACCCCCACCGGGTGTACAAGTTGAGGAAGGCGCTGTATGGGTTGAAGCAGGCGCCTAGAGCTTGGTATGGTAGGTTGAGGGGGTTCCTGTTTGAGAGAGGGTTTGAGATGGGGAAGGTCGACCAGACCTTGTTTCTCCTCAGGCAGGGCAGAGATATCCTAATTGTGCAGGTATACGTGGATGATATTGTCTTTGGTGGCTCGTCTAACTCTCTTGTTGCAAGGTTTGCAGAAGACATGAGCAGGGAATTTGAGATGAGCATGATGGGCGAGTTGCAGTTCTTCCTCGGGCTACAAATCAAGCAATCAAAGGAAGGAACATTTGTGCACCAAGCTAAGTACACCAAGGATATTGTGAGGAAGTTCAAGATGGAGGACTCCAAGGCTATGGCAACACCTATGAGTACGACTACAGCTCTTGATGCGGACGAGGAAGGTGAACACGTGGACCAGAAGGAGTACCGGAGCATGATCGGGTCACTTCTCTACTTGACGGCGACGAGGCCGGACATCCAATTCTCGGTCTGTCTGTGCGCTCGTTTTCAAGCGTCTCCGAGGACTTCGCATCGGCAAGCAGTCAAGCGCATTTTCAGGTATTTGCGACACACTCCCGACTTCGGCCTTTGGTACTCTGCGTCTTCTTCTTTGGCGCTTCATGGATTTTCAGACGCGGACTTTGCCGGGTGTCGGTTGGATAGGAAGTCCACTTCTGGGACTTGCCAGTTCTTGGGTTCTTCTTTGGTATCTTGGTCTTCCCGCAAACAGTCGAGTGTTGCTCAATCCACTACTGAGGCAGAGTATGTGGCCGCAGCTAGTTGTTGCTCTCAGCTCCTTTGGATCACATACACCATGAGTGACTTTGGTGAGGAGTATACCCATGTCCCACTTCAATGTGATAGCACCAGTGCCATAAGCGTTGCAAAGAACCCAGTGCTCCATTCCAAAACCAAGCACATAGAAGTGAGGTATCATTTTCTGAGAGACAACGTAGAGAAAGGGAAGATAGCTTTGATCCATGTACCCACACATGACCAACTAGCCGATATTTTCACCAAACCCCTAGATCAAGCAACTTTCACTCGTTTGCGGGGGGAGCTTGGTATTTGTTTGATTTCTTGAGTTGGCGTGTGGGAGCTCCTTTGTAGCATATGTATAGCTTTTCTTTGTGCATTTCTTGCATTTGGCATGGCATATGTAACATGATGTATAGGCATCTTTGTATCTTAGGTTGCATGCATTTTGTATCATATGCATTGTTTAGGAAAGGCTTCTCCTATATACATTGTTCACCATGGAATGACATATATGTCTTTGTGAGCTAATTTGGTAAGCTATGGTTAGTTTGGCTTAGCTCTTGATAATCTTGGTTTATATCCATGGTTGATGGCTATGTTTTTGAAAAATTTCATATATATGCTCTCTTGTGAGTAAATGCCTTTACATGATCTTGACATGTTTTAGTGGCTTGGCTATGCTTAATTAGTGGTTGGATAGCTTATTTTGATCATATGGGGCCAAAGGCTTATTTGCCATCATGAATGTTTAGCCCCCATGCTTCATCTTGTGGAGGGGCATAAGTTCCTTTTTGTCGCAAAGACATTTCATGTACCAATTATAAATCTGAAAATGAAATGTAAATTGCTTGAAAAATGTGCTCCCATGTCATATGTGCTAATTTTAATTTGCTTTGGGTGCTAAATCGTTGCATGATGCCTACCAATGAGAAGTCTCATATATAGAAGTAGGCACATGGCTCGGTGGCTTTGACATGACATGAGGTACTTGTGGGTGTTTATGATGGTCTTATGCTTAGAATGGTTGTCCTAGCATGAAGTTTGTGTGGCTTTGCCATTTTGACATGTTTTGCTCATGTTTAGGACTTTGCTCATGAGAGGGTGATTTTTCGCAAAATTGCTCAATTCTATCTTAGCTTCGCCCAATGGTTGTGAAACTTGGTGATCATGAAGTTTATGTCATTACGAAGCTATAGAGTATCTAACTTGCTCGTTTGGACATGTGTAGCATCCTATGTTGAATTTTGTCTATTTGAGAAGCTCTAGGTTGCATTTTTTGCATTTTTGACTTGATTCATGCATTGTCAACAAGGGGGAGAAGTTTGAGCATGTTTTGGCCTACTGAATGCATTTGGAAGGTTTTCAGGTGGTTTCGAGCCATTTTTGGGCTCTGTTGTGCACCGGTCTGACCGGTTGAGGTCACCGGTCTGACCGGTCAGAGTGCTGGTCCTGTTCATATGTTGAGCACCAGTCTGACCGGTGGTGTTGGCCGGTCTGACCGGTTAGAGCTGAGTTGTTGCAGCTGCTCTGTTTCGTGAAGTGGCTCGCATGCATCCGTCCAGGGGGAGTTGCATTGGTTCAGGGGGAGCTTGCATGTGTGCAGGGGGAGCTCTTTGTGGTTTTCGAGCTTTGGTTTGTGCTCTTTGCTTGAGCATGTTTTGTCTCGGATGTGTCGAGCCGTTGCCCTTGCCTAAGGGGTCCGAGACTTGTCTTCTTCAAGTGATCTTGCTCTTTGCCTTTTCTTTGGCTTTCGATCGCTTGTTGGAGTTTCTTTTAGTCGTTTCTTTTCTTTTCCTTTTCTCTTGGTCACCAAAACGTGTGTGTTGTCAATGCACTCATCAAGGGGGGATTGAGAGCCAGGTGTGGTTCGAGGACCGGTGGATGGTCGCTTCCTGGTGTGATGAGTGATTGACAACGTGGTGTGGACTGATTCTTGGCTAAGTATTGCAGGTGCAGGTTGCGGCTTGACTGGTGCAGGTGCAGGTGAAGCACAAGCGCGAAAGGTCGTTGCCGGTGAGGCCTCCAGGTGTGGAGAAGACAAGTAGGCTTGGTTCGAGGGACCCGGTGGCCAGCGGGGTCAAGTGCGGGCCGCATGGTGGCAAGAACGGCAAGATGAAGTCATGAATGGTTTCTTGGTTGAGCCTCAAAACCAAGGTCGAGCCGGGACTACGTGGGAGCCGAGTCATGAGTGGTGATTGGCGGAGGCTACACCGAGTTCGCGGGGTTTCCGGTGGTTCACCAGAAAACCACTGGGTTCCTTGGTTGATCCACAAAGCCAAGACCGAAGAACCGAAGACGGAGGTGCAGCAGCTCCAGACCGGTGGGTACCGGTCTGACCGGTGAGGAGCACCGGTCTGACCGGTGTGCGACGACGCAGTCCGGAATCTTCGAAGCGGAGGACACGCGTCGGGATCGCAAGGCTTGCGTCGAGGCTAAGCAAGTTTGCGGTCGCTGGGCATCCGTCCGATGGAGCGAAGACAAAGATTTCCGAATTCGCCCTTGAGGGGCATGTATCCCTAGTTAGCTAGTAAGGGTATTTTAGTCTTTCGGTTGCCTCCATATAACCCAAGGGGTGAGAGGATGGCAGCCATCTCTTGGAACCCTAGCTCATTTGATTTTCCTATTTTCCTTCCTATTTTCTTAGGATTTTCGTAGGACTAGCTTGAGAGCTTCATGGTGAGATCTTGTGAGAGGGAAGGATGATCGGGCGGCAAGCTAGACCTTGTATGAACCTCTTTGCTATGTATAGATGATTCGGCGTGGTTCCTCAAGGCTTGGATGTGTCTTTCCCGTTTCTCCTTTTTGGTGATTTTCGGAGGCTTTTCTTGGCGAATTTCTTGTGGCGGTTTTGAGACCTTTCTCTTTGGGATTTGGTGGGGGATGTATGCATGAACCCCTCGTGGTTCTTTTCTCTTTGATCTCCCTCCCAAATCCGTGAGTAAAGGGGCTCAATTTTGGGGTTTTCGTGGTTCTAGGGTTCGTGGTGTTCTTGGCGGAAATCCTTCGATTCCTCTTGATTCAACAAGTTTTGGTGGACCAAATCTTGGCTATGGAGTACCCATGAGGTGTTCCTACTATCCCCAAAGTCTTGTGCGAATCCGTGGAGTGAATCGGGAGATCGGGAGTTGGATTTGGGGGAGTTGACTCGCGGGCGCTGTTCATCCCGAGCTGCCCAGGCACGACCGGTCTGACCGGTGCTATTAACCGGTCTGACCAGTGCTAGCCCTTGGTGGGTTTTTGTCTCGGGGAACAGCCTTGTCCGTGTGGTTTTGTCCCGTGGTTCTGCTGGTCAGTTCTTGGCGTGCTTGAAGTTGTTTTGCTAGGTTTTGTGAGGGGTTCTTCTTCCTCACAGGTTGTGTTTCGTGGTGGTTTTTGTTCCAGGGCCTAGAGGAGTCACTGAGGCTTCCTGGAACGTTTGCTGTGCGGCTGCTGTAGCCACCGGCCTGACCGGCTCTGTCCACCGGTCTGACCGGTGTCACCGGTCTGACCGGCGCAGGCCATCGGTCTGACCGGTGTAGCACAGGCAGCAAGCTGTGCAAGTTTCCGCTGTGTGGTTTGGTGAGTTTTGGCTCGGAAGGTTGAGTGTTGGTTCCTAGGACCAGTAGCACTCCAGTGGCTGTGTGGTCTTGACCAACTTGGGTAGTTGAGTCGGAGACGAGTGTTGGAAGCCGTGTTCATCTTGTTGGAGTTCCCATCTCCTTCGAGAAGAATTTTTATCGGCTCCCATTCACTCCCCCCCTCTCTGGTTCGCCTAATCGGTCCTTCAATCTGTGAAAGATCTGAAGGATAAGCAGGATGATGCTGTGAGTAACTACTGGCCCTTCTAAATATTATTGGGAGAATACTTTTAAAGTATCTAATTGATTTTCTAGTAACTGGTGGTGAAATACTAATCTTAATATTCATAATATTTACCATTCTTATTCTGCAGTGTGCACTTGTCCCAGATCTAGACCATACCACATCTTTCTTTGGTCTTTATGATGGCCATTCAGGTTTGATCCTGATTGCCATCTTCTTATATTAAGTTTCCAAGCATGTTTTCTATTACCTTAACTTATCATGTCAACCATCAGTTAAATTATCACTGTATTTTCTTCTGAATGAGGATCTCTAAGGAATCAATTCATAATCCTCTAGAAAACGTTGGTAGCGTACATGTGTTTGTTAAATTATCTGCATGCTCTCTTTGGGTATTTATTATTAAACTTGTAACTTGTAATTTTTCATATTCAGGTTGTATGCTCATAATACACAGTGCTTTAATGATAGTACCATTCGGCATGCTTAGATGTACCTAATTATGAATCCTTAGAGTTGGTGTATAGCTTGACATTTTTTATTTAGGCTTCATGATAAGATACTTGCATCTAATCTCTGATAAGGTAGGGTAAATTAGATGAAAAGAGTTTTTGCAGCTGTTAATTAGCTATAGTTTATATTTTCAAACATATGGAGCTGTATAGAAAATAATTTTTTATTCCAGATTAGTTGTGTTAGTTGCACATGCAATTCACTTAGTTATGGAAAAAGTGAGGGAATTACAAGGAATTAAAATTCACGAAAGGGGCTGGAAAGAAGTCCTCTTGAGAAATATGTTGCCAATATATAGTCTCTCCCATTAAGTCATTCCCTCTTTTTTGGTCATGACATGAAGTGACGATTAAGCTTCCAAGTACAGTAGCATAGCAATATACTCATCCAATAGGTAGCATTTTACTACAGTAGTGACTAGTGAGATAAAATGACCATGCTGAAATGTTCTGTTTCCTGTTTCAGGACGAGAAGTAGCACATCTTTGTGCGAGACTGTTTCATATTGAGCTTCGCGCCCATCCAAACTATGAGACCAATCTAAATAATGCAATGAGGAGTGTGTTTTCCAGGTTCATTGGTTATCTCTTTTGTACGATAGGAGTTGAAAGGGCCAATGTGGTCTCCATCTTACTCTTGCATTAGTTGCATATACGAAATTGCAAATATGAAATATGTAATGTTGCCTTCTTGTTGCAGAATGGATGAGGTGTTGCAACAATCAAATGAATGGAGGGAATTAATTATTCCTGCTGCTAGTAGAACCTGGATAAGGCGTCTCATAGAAGCTATTGTTGACATTTGGCACTGCAAACGGGTAAAATATCAACTCCTGAATGTTATTTAAGCATACAGCTGTTCAAGAAGTTAATCAAAGCGTTTTATGTTGAATATTGTGCATAATATATCTGTAAAAGGAACTAGAAGGATGGATATGATATGGGCAGTATTTTGTTCTTTCTCAAGATGTGCTTTGGAGTGGGAAACAACTTATTTAAGTACCTAACCTAGCTTCAATTAGATGTTACAACTAGTGCTTAGTTTACTGAATTGGATGCCAAAATCGTGTTTGAGAAAAAAAAAGTTGGAGGCCAAAAGGTTTCTTATTAGGTTCTGAAACCACCTTGACATGTTATCCAACTCCCCAGTTTAAGGTATATCACCGGAGAGATCACTTTTTTGAGCTCAATATTGCATGCTTTCCTTTACCACAGCCCCACTACCCTTCAAGTTTTTTCAAGTCTCTCCCTTGCAGTCCCTCTCTTTCATAAGATTTTATAATTGCAGTTTCATCCATCACTTTGTGCTTCATCCTCAGGGACTTCCTTATATACCACCACAATATTCAGGATGCTCAGCAATTGTAGTTGTCGCTAGAGGCAGCCGAGTGACTGTTGGAAATGTTGGAAATTGTCGTTGTGTAGCCTCAAGGAATGGTCAGGTGAATGATTTGTTTCATGTCAAATGTTTGGCTATAACTACTATATCCTTTTCACAACAAATGCAGTCAAGTGGTGACTAAAAATTATGTTTGTTTCTGTTGTATCAAAAGGCAATTCAGTTATCCACCGATCACATACCAATGAATCGGGGTGAAAGACGGCGAATTCTAAGTGCAGGAGGAAAGTTAGAAAGGGATAGGTTCGTTGTGGTGGAAGCAGGAGGAGGGCCTGTTGACAGGACACATCGAGCAGTCTTAGACACCTCCAGAGCGATTGGTATAGTCTTCCTCCTACCTGATTTCCTTTTGTAATTTGCATGTAATATATTGCACTGACATTGATCTCTATGCTTGCTTACTATTCAGGTACTTTTGCATTCAAGCAGAACAAGAATTTGCCTCCTAGAGAACAATTGGTGATATGTAATCCAGATATTCACTCTGTAAGTGTAAACAAATTTGTCTTTAGCAGAGTACAAATTTGTTTTGTTGGGAGCTATCTGATGCTTTCTTTGTTAGATGGAGATAACTGATGATGTCGAGTTTCTTGTCATAGCGAATTTCGGTGTATGGTAAGTCCTCAGTGAAAGATAACAGAAGTGAATTGTCAGTTAATTTTCCCATAGTTCGAAACATTAATGCAGAACACAAGTGCACATGATAGTTAGTGGCTTGCATTCTTGTTTAAGTTTTAATTGAATTTATCCAGAGGGATCTGTTCATTTTTCGTCCAGTTAATTGCATGACAGGTCAAATATATTTGTTTTGTTCTGTTAGAGCTTGCTTCAGGTCAAATATATTTATCCAGAGGGATCTGTTAGATTTGGGCCTGAATTCAGAGGTAGTAGGCAGTATAAGTTGTGGACTACGATCTGCTTCTGACATAGTTCATTGCTCATATTGGATAATGCTAATGTACAATATTGAGCTCAAGTTTACCGCAATCTTCTTTATAGCCGGTGAAGAAAAATACAACAGAGAATAAAAATAGGACAGTAACTTCTGAAATTTCTTTTCTTTCTCCTTTATGTTAGATTCAGAGCTTGTGGAGGCAGTGCACCTGACAATTATGTGTGCCTCTTGTTTCTTTTCTGGCAGGTATTATATGACATCTCAGGAAGTGGTTGATTTTGTACACGAACAGTTGGGATCCGTGAATTTTTCACTCATATTTTCTGTTTGTTATGCTTATATAGTGATACATGATAAATTCCCTACCGAATGAAGCAAACCTTTACTTTTTTTTTTTTTGAGAAATGAAGCAAACCTTTACTGGGAACAACACAGTCACACAAGTAAAAATCTACCACTGAATCAAGATGAACGTTTGAATTGCCTACACTTGAGATCACAACACGTTTTGAGCATATATTTCATTTGTTGTCGCAGTTTGTTTCCTTGACAGAACTGTAGCCCTGAACATTGCTTTGTTTTGTCTATGAGCAATGCAGGGGGAGACCGACCTGTGCGTCATCTGCAAGAAGCTCCTGCGCCGCATATTGCCGGCGGTTCTCGACGCGAGCGTGGTGCTGATCCAGTTCAAGCGTGCCGCCCCGGACGCCCCCGAGGGGAGCGAGGAGGACAGCAACAACCAGGAGATCAAGCCTGATGCTGGTGACAAGGAGCAGCCCTCCGCTCCGGACCGCGAGAAGATATCGAGAAGCAAGCAGAGAGAGCACAAGGGGGGAAATCTTAGCGGCGCTACTGCACAGAGTTCTTCCGCTGCTGCACAGAGTTCTTCCTTGAGAAGAAGGGTGCCCTCCTAGGATCTTGCAAGTTTTGCTAAAGAGTGCTGGTGAAGCTTTTATGCTTGGTCGAAGATAGAGAGGGTTAGGTCCACGGGTTTTATGCTAATGCGTATAGGAAATAACGTCTTGGTGCCCTTTAATTTTTCTCGTACTCGAGTAGTGTCTTCTCTTGTGATGGGTACGTTGCTGAGCAGATTTTGACTACTGTTTCAGAATTCTGCTGTTGGATCTTGAAGTTGAAGGTTCTTAAACGAGTTTGATACTAGCGCATGTTTGCAGTATGTTCTGGTATCTTTGAACCGAGTTACTGGTGATTTTGGTGTTCGTTGTTAAGTTGCCATGTCATGCATTTGATTGGGCTCCACAATAGTAGAAGTGAAACTTTTGGTAGCAATACATGTTAACTATTCTCGAATCTTTACAAGACCTAAAGTGAGCCACATCATCAAGAAAGGGAGAACCGTCTAATCGCTCGTGGATGACTCGGATCATCCACAGATACTGTTCATGTGGGACCCACAATATGTTTAGGTGGGACCCAGTGCGGGGCCCACGTGGATTCATGAGATATTCGTATGGGACCCACATTTAGGTGGGACCCACACATTTTTTGGTTTGTGAGACCCACAGTTCTATTGTGGGATTCATGTTTTCTCATTTTGTGCGGAAAATACCTTAACAGCGATTTTGAAATGTATTCCTAATTTCATTTCTAAATTATATTATTCAATATTTTTCTCATATTTTGTTCCGTTACAAACGATTTCTCAAATTATATTATTCAATATTTTCCATCAAATTTGTGTTCTAACTTCTTCAAAAACAGTGTCTCAAAACTATATATATTGACATAAATTATATATAATATTTTACAAACTTCTTATTTATTTTATTTACATAAAATTATGATGTAAATCATTATGACCGGCGCGGTGTACCGTGTGTATTAGCTTATGTAGTATGGAATCCAGCCATCACTTAGGTAATTTTACAAAGACCCTCTCGAACATTGTGAAAATAGTATTTGATCAAACCACCTCTCAGGTTCTGTGGAAAACACCTCGAGTTTTGAAGGAACGCCAACAGGGCTGCCACTTTTACAAAGTCACCCTAAAACTTTATCAAAATTAATATGTAGTCCAGCCCACAAAGATAATTTTATGAAAACCCCCTCAAACTTTGCAAAAATATATTTTCATTCCAACCGCCTCTCAGACAGCTTTACGAAAACCCTCTAGAGCTTTGAAGGAATGCCAAAAAGGCTGCCAATTATATAGAACCCACTCAAACTTTATCAAAAATAAATAGTAGTCCAACCACTGCTCTGACATTTTAATTAAGCGCCCTCAAGTTTAAAAACCTAACATTTCTTTAAGCCACCTTTTAGAAAATTTGACGACATCTAACTCGATCAAACCACCTCTCATGTAATTTTATTAGAATAATTAACCAGCGATCCATGCATCTACAACAAACTTAAACTTTACAGGAACTAATACATGGTCCACATACTTTTATGGAAAAGACCATAAACTATCTACCAATCTAACCACAACTCAAAAATTTTGCGGAAAAGTCCCCTAACTCTATCATAATGAATCCACGGTCCCTGCTTTTTAACTAAGAAATACCATAAACTCTTAAGGAATTAATCCACAACCTAAAATCCTGTAAAATATCCATAACTTTCCTACCAACCACTAGGCTACATGTTAGTCTTTCTGGTCAAAAGTTAATTACTAGCACTCTAGCAGAGTAGAAATAACAAAGATGCAACGTGATGTGCCCCCAATTCCACATTTTTGGACGGACGTGGGACGTGGGAGGACATGAGGAACCGACCACATTGGGTTCACCTGGTGCGGCCAAATGACCCCTGCTGCTCTCAAGTCTCGTGTGGCACTAACAGTTCGGTCCGGGGCCGTCCCAAAATCCCAATCCAATCTGCGGAGGCGGCTTGATATGGGCTCAACATGCAGGTCGGGCAAGGAAGGCGAAGATGGAGGAAGGACTCCGGCCATGGCGGTTGCCGGGCAGATGGACCCGGCAGCGGCGGCGGTCTGCTCGACCGACCATCGCGAAGGCCCGGAAGGGCAGGGCGGCGCCGACAGAACACACCGTTGGCGCCGTGACTATATGTCGCTTTAGCGACAAAAAAGAAACAACATAGAACACCCGCCGCTTCCTTCTTCCTCCCGGTCTTCTTCTCTGCTGCCGCTTTGGGGTTCGGGATTCGGGGGGTTACCGGGGAGAAGTAATGGCCTCCGGCCTTAGAAATGGGTGGAGGGGGCCGGAGGGAAGCAAGGTGGTGGAGGCGGGTTGCGGGGCGGGGCGGTCGGCAGCAGGGACACCGCCGGCCGGGGGCAGCGGCTTGACAACCGGTGGGCCAGGGAGCGTGCGGGGGTACAGCGTGAGCTCTTTGGTGAGAAGCCACCGGATTAGCGCGTGAACGGGGAGAGGCTGCCGGATCCGGCGGCAAGAGCCGCCAGAGATGGGGGAGGAGGGCGGCACGGGGCGAGCTCGGGAGATGAAAGTGGCTGGCTTGGACGGATTAGCGCGCAGGGGGGGTATGTGGGTCTCCGGCGAAGAGAGTTGTCGGAGACATGGTAGGAGGGCGGCGCGGGGGCGAGTGGTGCGGCGGCGGACGGAGAAAGAAGATGAGCGGCGACGGACCGGAGATACGCGACGCTAGGGTAAAAAGAGATGCAGGGTGCGTGGGTCGTGGGCCTTGTTGGGTTGGGCTGGCGCGACGTCTTGTTTTTTCGTCGCGTCAACGACAGCCAGCCGCACTGGGGCCTCCTATATAGCTTCCGGAAGATGAATAAGCATACCAACTTCCAACCCACCAAAGCCCATCTAAATTATGTTTTTTATTTTTCTACTAGCCCACTTCATAGCTATTAAATTAAAAAAATGTTCCAACATTTTTCAAAAATGTTACAATATTTTTTCTTCAACATTTCTAGTAATTTTTTGTCAACATTTCACAAAATGTTCCAACATTTTACGGATCAACATTTTTTAATCAACATTTTTTGGAGGCTTCTTCCAACATTTTTCAGAAATGTTCCAACATTTTTTAAAAATGTTGGTTTCGTCAACTCTTTTTTTCAACATTTTGTAAAATGTTGCAACATTTTTTAGAAATGTTGGACAACATTTTTCTCCATTTTTTTAGGCTTCTTCCAACATTTTTTAGAAATGTTGGTTTCGTTAACTATTTTTAGTCAACATTTTGCAAAATATTGCAACATTTTTCTGAGGCTTCTTCAACATTTTTCAGAAATGTTGGTTTCGTTAACTATTTCTCGTCAACATTTTTGGGTCCAACATTTTTCCAAACCAACATTTTTTAGCCTTCTTCCTCACCGCCGCCGGCAGTCGCGGCGCGCCGGCCAGCCGCGGCGCCGCATGGGGTTGGGTGCGCGGGGGCTCGGCCACGGTAGCCCGGCGAGCTCGCGCGCAGGGGCGCGGCGGCTCGGCGAGAGCGCGCGCACGGGTGGCGGCCATGGCGGGCAGCTCGGAGGACGGCGCCGCGCGGGGCGGCGGCGCGCTGCAGCGGAGGGCGCGGCCGGCAAGTCCCCGCCGGTAGAGCCCGCTCGGGTCTGGGCGACGCAGTCCCGGGGGCGGCGACAGGGCAGGAAAGGGGGAGGAGGAAGAAAGGGTAGGATAGTATTAGGGTTTGGTGGTTAAATGGGCCGTAGTGGGCTGTTGTTGGGTTTATAGTTCGTATGAATTCTATCTTCCGGAAGATATATAGGATTGGCGAGCCGCACCCCACCCCCTGGACCAACGAACAACCGGGAAGCCGAGTCCTCGTCGCCTCCGCCCCACCAAACACGTGGGCCCGCAGCGGCGGCCAATCCGGACGCGCCTGCCCCTTCACGTGGTCGCTCTCCAGCAGTGACGGCCTTAGAAGGTCGTGATCCCGTGGGACCCGTGTGGGGATCTCGCCCCCACGGCAAGCGTGCTAGGGAGCGTCCGACCAGGCGTGCCTGGAGACGTTGAAAGGATCTTGATGTCGTCTAGAGGGGGTGAATAGACGAATCTGCACTTATTAAAAACTTCAACCCACTGTTAGTACCGAAACTGGCCAGACCGGTTTTGCTAGCCAGAAAACCAACAGTCAAGTATATGCCCTCTACGAGTTCTAGCACAAACCAAGCTTGGTGTAGGACTTCCACAGGTGTTTCCAAGAGTGTCAATGAACTCCCTGCACACAACATAAGCACACCAAAGTAGATCAAAGCGGAAGCACAAAGATTAAGCTTGAAACAACTTAAGGCAAAGCAAACAAGATATGAAGAAGTAAAGGCACAAAGACACCGGATTTATCCCGTGGTTCAGCTCGCCACAAAGGCTGGCCTACGTCCACGTTGTTGACGTAAGCCACAAGGGCTTTGGGATCTCTTTCAATCTGCTCCTCTCTCACACCTATCGCCAAGGCAATAGATGGAGTGAACCACTATCTTTGATTTACAATTACAAACTTATTGGAGCCGCCACACAACGATCGGGAGCTTCCAAGCGACTTCTAGCCGTCTAGGAGCCAAGGGCTCCAAGAGTAAAAGATGCTTCACAAGATTTTCAACAAGATCAGCAGGTGCTCAAGTGTGGGATTGCTCACTAGGCTTCACGAAGCTTTCTAAGCTCTCACACAAGTCACTCTCTCAATCCAACTCAAGGATAAGGCACTGAAGGCTAGAATCTCACTTAGAGAGGTTGGAGAGAGCTCAGCTGGGGTTCTGGAGGTGTTAGATGCGTGGAGAACCAGCAGCCCCTCAAAGAGGAGCTCATGGGTATAAATACCCAACTCTCACAAAACTAGCCGTTAGTCTATCAGACAAAACCGGTCAGGCCGGTTTTCAAACCAACTAGCCGTTGGACTGTGTCAGTGACAAAACCGGTTAGACCGGTTTGCCAAATCGGTCAGACTGGTTTGGGCTAGAGAACCCTACCAAGGTTAAGATCTCACGGGTCAGTCTCTCATGGGTTCACTTGAGCACTTTTTGATGTTTGTTGTCCAACCAATGATGCAACCCTTTTGATAGTACGACATACCTAAACTCAAGACAAAAGATAAATATTAAATAATCCACATGAGCTTGAATCCACCAAGGCATGCCGGTAATTGATCTTCAATAACTTGAGGGTTTCCAATAGCGTATACCAACTGAGCACATGTAATTGATGAGTAGATATATGCATGTGCTTGAGCATATCCACCTTAAGCTAATTGACTTAGAATTCTTCCATAGAGTAGAGAATCATCCACTTTGAATTCTAAAGTCACTTCAATTTATCAATCATGACACTAGATGCAATTCATTACTTTCCTAGGTAGGCTTGGATATGATACTTCGAAATCCTTTGACGCTATTAACTTCACTTTAGCAACTTGCTCATGATCGCTATCCATAGCTTTTGCTTGGTTCCTCGTTTTAGCCATCTTGATTTCTTCATCACTTATCCTTGCCACATTTGAGTCAAGCCTTGCATCATAGAGAGAGTTCCATTTGAGATGCCACTCAACCAATTGTCCTTTGATTGATAAGAGTTATTCTTGCTTTCCGAACTTCCATTTGTAGGTCCATCAATTCTTGAGATAACCACATGACCTTTCTCAAAGTTATACTTGAAGTCTTGCAAATAACGTCCTTGTACGAGTCAATATCCTTCTTTTGACGTAAGAGTGAAATCCACTTGATATCATACTCGAAAAACTCATTTTATAGTTCATCAAGTTCCATCTTGTATCAATAATGAAATCCTCTTGATGCTATACTCATCTTTGATTTAGTTCTCCCATTTTTATATCACAAGCTTCTCCTTTCTTCACAATATGCTTTGCTTTAATCATATAGAAGCCAACCAAGTAGTATGATACAATCATGTCTCTATCTATGCTTTTCTTTAGCTTAGGATCACTTGTTGTATGTCTCATGTAGACTCTAATGGGAGGAACACATTAACTAAATCATGACATTCGTCTTTAGTATGCTTGCATACTCTCCATGTATAATGTCATGATCCACACTTGTCTTCTTTGCAATATGAGCCAAACGCATGATCTTACATACGAATATCATTTATCAATAATGAAGGACCGGATTGGCGACCAGAGGGGGGGAGTGAATGGGAGCCGATAAAAATTCTTCCCGAAGGATGAACTCGACTATGCCCCAAAATCAACTCCAAAACCGATCACACACGATGGAGACGTAATCGCCAAGGTCACGTAGTCACAACGGACCTACCAACCCTAGGAGCGATCCTAGGTTCAACTAGCGGAAGCACAAATCAAAGAACCAAAGCACTTAACCAAAGCTGCGAGCCAGAGGCGGACTGTCCGCAGGGGTGGGGCGGACTGTCCGCGAGGAGGGGGTGGACTGTCCGCGAGGACTGACCGGACCGTCCGAAAAATCAGCCCGAACCTCCAGTAGCTCACCACGAAAAACGGACCGTCCGACGGTTCACTTCGGACCGTCCGACGCCCGCGGACCGTCCGTGACACACTTGCGGACTGTCCGACAAACCCCTTGCAACAAGAACCCAAGACCCAAGCGGATCGAACCACGAGCTCGGAAAAACAAGCGACGAACTCGATGAACTGGGCACCTCGCGGACGGTCCGCATGGACCTCGCGGACGGTCCGCCAGGTGCGAATCAGCACAGAAAACAGCCTCGGGGGAAGAAGGGAAAAATCCAAAACTCGATCAAACGACCTCCAAAAATCACGAAATTTTAACCACGGCTCCACAACAACACAAGGAAGCTTTTCCGAAAAGATCTCCCCAAAAAGATCAAACCAACACCACCAGAAAAAGATTTAGACTATGAACCCTAGAGAGGGAGTTTTTTCCTCAAAATCACCGATCTCCCGATTCACCCAATGGATTGAAGCCAAACGTAGGGGAAGTAGATTTACCTCAAGAAGAAGCTATCCCTAAAGAGAGAAGGCCTCAAACCCACTCAATCTCGTGGAATCGAGGAATTCGTGATGAACACCAAGAACTAGAGGTAGAGAGAAGAAACTTTAAATCCGAGCCGATTCGTGGGGTTTGTGGGTGAAAGATCACTAGGAGAATGGTCACACAAGACCTATGAGTGATCCCCACAAAGAAATCCCCACCAAAACGCACTCAAATCTGACAAACGAAAAATCCTCCAAAAATACCTCTGAAAATCGCATAAAAAGAAAAAAATGCCGGGAGCAAAGGATTTGGCACGAGATTGAGAAGGAAGATTTCACTATGAATATCTTAGCCAAATCCGGTTACAAGCCACTCACAAGAAACACAAATCTTGGATGGCAAAAGCTCAAGCAAAGAGCCAACTCTCTCCTCTCCCCTTCTCTCCCAAAGAGCACCCCAAAATGAAAGAGCACTCCCACCACTAGCCAAAGAGATGGCTGAAAATTCAGCCCCCTCCTCCTATATATAGGCCCTCCGGAAAAGACCGAAGTGCCCCTACACTAGGAGTTACAACTCAAGCCCTCACAGGGGCATTTTGGTCAACACATGAAGTTCTCCATCGGACGGCCGCGCATCCATCGGGCCTTCGCGTCCTCCCAACGCAAGCACCTCGATCATGCCGCGTGTCGCTCGCTTCGAAGCTTCTCGGCGCGCCCGGATCCCGTCTTCGCCCGCCGAGCCTCCGGTCTTGGTTTTGTGGCTCAACCAAGTAACCCCGACGGTTTTCTGGTGAACCGCCGCAAACCCCGCGGACTCGGTGCAGCCTCCACGCCAATCCCACTCATGACTTGGCCGCCACGTCGTCCCGGCTCGGTGTTGGTTTTGTGGAGTAAACCAATCAAACCCCGCGTGCAGACTCCGATTGTGAGCTGCTACCCTGCACCGGCTCCACCTTGGTTTTGAGGCTCAACCAAGAAACTGTACCCGACTTCGTCTTACTTTTCTTGCCACCATGCGGCCCGCACTTGACCCCACTGGCCACCGGGTCCCTCGAGCCGAGCCTACTTGTCTCTCCACTCCTCGGAGGCCACACAGGCTAAGACCTTTCGCGCCCACTCTTCACCTGCACCAACGCAAATCAAGCCGCAACCTGCACCTGCAATACTCGGCCAAGAGTTAGTCCACACTACGCTGTCAATCACTCATCACACCAAGGAGCGACCCTCCACCGGTCCTTGGACGCTCCGGTCCTCAGATAATCAACAACCTGCTCACATACTTTACAAGAGTGTTAGTTATTTAATTAAGTTGTCACTCAACTCACCAAAACGCACTTAGGGCTTGATTGCACTTACAATCTCCCCCCTTTTGGTGATTGATGACAACCTTGATTAAAGCTTACAAAAAGATATATAAATGAAGCTTGTAAAGACTAAGATTTAGGTAAAGCTCCCCCTCAATGTGTGCAATGAATGGAATTCATCATTTTGGCCTCAAAATGCCAATTTGCACATATTCAAGAAAAACATGGAGCTCCCCCTAAATCTCAGCAAAGTGGGGTGCAACAAGTGTGTGTGACAAAATAAAATAAGTGTGTGATGCACATGATAAGAGTTATCACAAACAAAAGATGAAACACAACAGAGGTGTGTGCTGTCTGGAGCAAAACCGGTCATACCGGTTTTGGACGGTCAGATCGGTTTCACCCAGTCAGTACACAAAACAAGGTAAGCCCATAAACAACTCTTTCATCATACAACCATGCATCACAATCTAACATTAAGTCACTTAGAACATTTAGAGTACATTACACACAAGGTAGCACACATTACAAGAGTTCTCAAGTCCAACACATAGAAAAGGTTCAACAGATAATTATTACAGATCCAAGTTCTCTCAACAAGTCTATAGATAAAAGATAACTAGATAAAACAGGAGCTGGGAGTGCTCAACACAAACCGGCCAGACCGGTTTGGGAAACCAGTAGGGGTGGGCGTTCGGGTTACCCGATTAGTTCGGGTCGGGTAATTCGGGATTTGAGAAATTCGGGTAATGAGAATCATTACCCGATATCAGCTCCAGAAAAACACTACCCGCAAATTCGGGTACCCGTAAAAATCGGGTTTGGGTTACCCAATTTACCCGAAATCTATAATCAAAGTATACACTCAAACACACATAATTTTGCATAGACTAGTAGTTTGTGTTGAATTTCAACTACAAGTTGAGAAAAATAGTATATTATAGTCACTTGTTGAAATTAAGAGAATTATATTCTAATAAAGTGACAATTTCAAGTGTTCAACTAACAACATGTGAATAAATACAAAGACAAAGGCAAATTTCGGGTAGTTTGGGTACCAGAGTGTATTACTCAAATTACCCAAACTAATTTTGGGTAATCACAATCACTATCCGAACTTGGGATCGGGTACCTCGTGTTCGGGTAATTCGGGTTCGGATTCAGGTAATTCGGGTTCCGATTCGAGTAATTCGGGTACAGGTAATGGGAATCGGGTATTTTGCCCAGGCCTAGAAACCGGTCAGACCGGTTTCACCACACAGCACAGATAGGATATGCTTTAATCATCTTTTCTTCCCCCCCTTGTCATCTATCACTAAAAACTTTGGAGAAGATATGCTGCTGAGCTTGATCACCATCACTGGCCACCTTACTCCGGAGGAGCACCGGGTGGAGCGGGATAATCTAAGGGAGAACTTAAGGATTAGAGTTGAGAACTAAAGAAGAATGGTAGATGCTTAATTATAAGAATTAGAGACTCATCATACCATCGAGATTTCCAAAGAGCGACTGATAAGCTTAAGAAACAAGATTTTCACCACTAGTCGACGGACCCATAGGAGGAGGTGGAGGAGGAGGCACTTGATATCCATAGTGATGAGCATATTGTTGAAAGTAGCCTTCGGAGCCTAGCTGAGCAACCATGCTATCCACTGAAGGGATCTCGGGCTCTTCTGTCTCGAGAGAGATGGGGGATCTAGGAGGTTCGAATCCATGATGGTTGTGCAATAATTTGAGAGTGTCCTTCATTTGCTTCCTCTCTCTCCTAGACCTCTGCTGCTCAACCATTGTGTCCCTCTGACTCCTACACATAGAGGTGAAAAAGTTCATGAGTCGGCGTATAGGAGAGGGTGGCTTGTCCCTTGGTTGACTGCTGCCAGACACAAACCGGTCAGACCGGTTTTCCAAACCGGTCAGACCGGTTTGGTCCTGTCCAGTAGCCCCTGCTAGCTGCTGCTGCTCCTGCTGCTGCTCTTCTCCTTCCTCCATTTGAATCTCATCATATCTACCAGGTGAGGGAGTCCTGATCTTCTTGGGTACAGGGATTCTAAAGGGCTCATGCTTTGCATCCTTGAGATATTTCTTCTTTGACACCTTTTCAGTTATATGCATGATATACGGTGCATAGCCACACAACCTCTGGGGGCTCTCACTAATGGTCTTGATCTCCTCCCAAATGAACTCATTCACTGAGAATGGAAGTTCGGGAGGTCTTGTGTGAACAAGCAAATCCTTAGCATAGTTTGAGATGTCCGCTGGGTTTCCGCCCCTAAGTGTGAGAGTCATTCGAAATATGCGGTTAAGCACACTATAGTAGGTGTAAAGGCCTGCAACATATCCCGCATTTCCTTGCTTATTTCTCGGGTACATGAACCTCAACTCTCTAGGCTCCATCAGACGAGTGCCATGGTGAATACAAGGGAGAGTCACATCCGCCGGGCTAGCTCCAAGCAATCTAGCAAAGTGTGTGAAGTTGACATTGTATCTAGTGCCTTCAGTCATCCAATGCATCCTTCTTGCACCCTCATGTTCCTCAAAGGCAACAGTGGCATAGAATTATGCAATAATCTCTGTGTTCCAACTGTGCCTAAAACCCATAAGAGGCTTAATCCTCAGAGTAGTGCAAACCTCAATAATACCTCTGAAAATCGCATTGTTTGCCTTCTCCATATAACCCCAATCTATCCATCTAGCCTCTGCAACAATACCCTTTTTCTTGGCTATGATGGCGGTGGAATAGTAGTCCTGCTGAAAGAAAGTATGGAACCAATAGTCTATCCCACTGGTCATGTCCTTGGGCTCACTATAGGGCCACTCCCTTCTCTTCCTCCTCGCTGCCTTAGTCTTTCCCAAGCCAAGATAATTTACCATGCGATGAGTGCCTGGATTGACTGGCCTCCTAATCTCAAGCAAAAGTTGCTCCTGACCCTCCTCTTCTTCTTCCTCTACTTCTTTTTCCCTTCCCCCATAATCCTCTTCTTCATCCTCGTCGTCATCATCATCATCATCATCACCTGCTGGTCCTTTTCCCTCCCTAAACTACATTATGTAGTTCTCATCACTCTCATCATCATCACTAGATGTCCTCTGCCCTTCTTCTTCCACAATCTCATCCACACCACTTGTCTCTGCTGCCCTAGGTATCTTAGGCCTCAAGACAGGACCATTGGAGGTACCGTAGGGCTCAATAGGATCGGGATCAACTTCCGGCTCATGAACCCTCTTTTTCTTTCTTGTCCTCGAGTAGGTCTTCGAGAAGTCCGACATTTGATTCCTGACCACAAATATGTGACAAAGTAGATATAAGGTCCATAGGAATTGAATCGAGACTTGACAAGATTTGGAATTGAAGTTTTCGATGAATGTGAGGGTTGCTGCCTGATAAAACCGATCAGACCGGTTTTAGAAACCGGTCAGATCGGTTTCGCTGACTGAAACCCTAGATTATGGAATTCAAAAGGTAGCCATCCAAATCGATTCAAATCTTAGAGATAGCTTCCTGGGCATACTAGTTGATGATTTGCTCAAAGGAATCCTAGAGATATGCATGGAGCTAAGAGATCAGGCAAAGAGAACTTTTGAATACCTTGAGAGGATGTGAGAAGATGAGCAGAGCCTCAAAAACGGTCTCCAATCCGGTCAAGCCGAAGATTAACACTCCAAACCCTTAATCTCCAAAGGTTCACCCCCTTTCATTTGCCAAACTTGAGGGATCCATGATGGAGGAGTGAGTGGAGAGAGGGAGCACGGGAGAGAGGAAAGAACCACGGGCTGAGTCTGTTTGAGAAGAATGGGGAATGAGAGAGAGAGAGAGAGATATGTCACAGGTGGAACATAAAGAGGTGGACCCGGGGCAAACCGGTCAGACCGGTTTCAAAAACCGGTCAGACCAGTTTCCCTCAGGAAACCAGCTGAAGTTAAGAGCACGAGAAATTGAAGCTTGTTCCAAGAACTAATATGAGAGATGTGTTCAAGAGATCTCCAGATACTAGTTTCTTCTCTGAAAGACCTGAAGCTTCAACTATTTTCCAAAAACCTCTTTTTCTCGAAGAGTGGTGATTAGAATGAAGCATAGGATATTGAAAGAATTTTGCTCTTTTTCCTTTTGAGATAAATCTAGTGAGATAAAGAGATAAACAGATGAGCTCTAGTCACTAGATAACTCCCACAGAGAGATTTTTCCAATTAGGTCCAAAAGCTCCTTGATACTTCTAAGAGACTTAGAGAGATATAGATATGAAGAATATGTTGGACTTAAGAAAATCTCACCACTTGTGACTAGCCATCAATCAACCAAGGTTAACTATAGTCACAAGTGGATCAATCGGGTCATAAAGACCAAAAACCAAATATTTTCAAAAAATCACACAAATCCTATCATGCTAGTTGAGTTTTCCAAAATCTAACCTATGTCACACAAACACGTAGCTAAACAAGTTTTAGAACCATATTGGGATGTTTAATTCATGCCTCTCACATTATAACAAGCATTTGACGTAAAGCCAATATAAAGGTAGGTATTAATTAAATATCCAATAGGCGCACAAGAGAGAACCTTGAATGGACCACATGCCAAGAAAATGCACACACTAGCATGAACAAATTCTAGATGATAAAGGTAAAATAAGAGTGAGTGTGACCATACCTTTGCCTCTAGCTTATCACATTTTCACATTGGTGAATTGTGATTTTCCTTTGACTTGTGCATTGCCATGTTAAGTCCAAGTTCTAGCTCTCATTTTGATAAACCTTTTAAGCACAACACGAGAGAGACACTTAAATAGCACAAGCACTAGTTCCAATCCTTAGTGACCTTTTGGGTTAGAGAGACGAGAGGTCCATTAAAAATTGAAACCTCACAATATAGATCAAATTCCCTTTGTTTATGGAGCATATGAAATAATGTGAACGACTAAGGTCACATGCACCATTTTGGCAATTAAGTCCAACTAGAGGAATTTAAACTATATTGTGGTAAGTAGCTATGCTTAAGGTTAGTTTCATAATCCAAAGAGAAATATTAGGCCAATTTTACCACTTTGGACTCAATGTCATAGCATACTGCATGGAGGGAGACAAACTCTCAATTTGAGACTACAAAAATCACTAAATGAAAACATTAGTCTCAAGAACACAAAAGAGTGATCTCCCCCTGTTGACGCAAAAACAGGGCATCACCTCCGCGCGCAGCACACGTGACTCCCCGGTCTGTAGCGAGGCGTGCCAGCCAATCTGACCTGTTGATTGACAATGGAAAAGATTAGGGATCGGCTAGAGAACCGATGGCCTTGTAGCGACACATGTACCAGCCAATCGGCCGATACAGGTAAAAACGGGACCGGCCGGCTGGAGAGCGACCGAAGCGCGGGTGCGTAGATAAATGGATCGGCTGGAATCGGCCGATCGTGATGTCAGCACTTGAGTAGGTCAGAATCGGCTGCGATGTTAGAAGCCGATAGGATCTAGATCGAGTGGATGATAAAGATAATAGCTAAAACCCACAAGAATTGGTACGAAAACTTGCAGATCTAGCTAGTATCGGTAAGGGGTGAATAAAGAACTAGACGAAACCTCAGCGATGCGCCCGGAGGTTAAAGCCTAGGGTTATTCGGTAAAACGGTACTCACAAGCTGGCCGGAGGTCAGTTGATGCAGCCCGACGAACTCGAAGCACGACATAGTAGAAAAGGGAAAATTGCAATGGCGAAGTCGCCGAAAAGTAGATGCTGTAAAAGTAGATGCTGTAAAGTAGATGCAGTAAAGTAAAGGGTTTGCCCGGAGGCGGTTTGTTTGATATTGGTGTGTACACTTTTTCCGACCACGCAGGGTCGCTATTTATATCCCGAGGACAACCCCGACTCCTAGCCGATCACGGCACTGTTTACTTGCATCTAAAGACAAAAAACCACAAAAAATAGAAAAGGACTCTCGCAGGAGTCGAAACTTCCTAAAACTGACTCTTTGACCCGTCGCCAATCGTAGATTGACCCGCCTCCTCCATGCTTTCCTTCTAACGTATCTCGTTGATTACCGCCTTCTTCCTCTCCATCGGCCGATCTTCTGGTTGACCATCGACCGATCGCTTTGATCAACTGGCCCACTGTCAGGGTTGAATCCCTCTGACCGTTGGTGAATCTTGTTGACCGTCCTTCTCTTTTTTCCTATCGGCCAATTATACTCTGTTTTTCATCGGCTGCTCCTCCTTATCCTTTTTTGACCTGTTTTTCCAAAAAACGGTGTCAACACATGCCCCCCAGTTTCGGAGTAAATGATCTTTTGCTCCGAAATTCGCCTTTCATTGATATCTTTTTCTTAATTCGAATGATAGCCCCAAATCATTGATAGCGCTCTGTCCTTTTAATCTGATATTTTCCAGGGCTGTTCACCATGTGACACTTTTTCCTGCTCCTCTTCCCTATAAGACTCACCCTTTTACCCAGGGGTTCCATGACTTCTTCCAGTATTGGTCTTCTTAGATGTAGCCATCAGTCATTTTTAGGCATGAGAGGCATTTCTTCCTGGAAAACTCCTTAAGGGATAATAGTCGCCGCTGGTTATTGACAGACTTCAACTTGAAATAGCATTTCTTCTGGGTGTTGTCAGCGAGCTTGCAGCCTCTGTCTGCAATGTTGAGCAGACGATTTCTGTGAACCATGCTCTGCAGTTTGTCAACGCGACAGAGAGATTTCCCACCGTTTGAGTGTACGCGTGTTATCCTTTATTTGGGGATGATTCCCTTGAATCGGTCATTCTTTGGAAACTGAGCCATTCACGGGTTATCTGTTTCCTTTTTTGCTGGATCTAGCATCTTCGGTTTCCGTCTTTTTCGGCTCCTTCATCTTTATCTCTTCTGGTGCTCTGGCTATAAATAATCGTCCTCATACCCTTACGGAGGTCACACCTTTCCCTTCATCCATGGCTCGAGATATAGGTCCAGGGAGCTTTAGGCTCTTGCTGTTTGGCTCCTTTCTTCTTCTCTGACTCAAGATGGCTAGAAGAATTCTTGTGAAACATCCTAGAATATACTCCCCTCTCTAGTCTCCTTTTGTGAAGCCAGGAGGTCCAACAGCTAGAAGAGCCCTTGTGATGCAACTTAGGTGCATCAGCTGGTGGAGGAGGGTGGTGGTCGTCCCTGGGCGTTGCGGTAAGAAGAACAACCCTATGTATTCTTTCCCAACAAACTTGACGGGGAGAGTTACCGAATCTGGTGATTCATCTTCGTCAAATTTATGCTTTCTTTTTTGTTTTTCTCTTTCTTCGTCCCCATCGCTTGTTTAGTGATGACTAATGTAACCGATCTGTAATGAACCGTCCAAGTTTGTCTTCTCAATGTGCTCTTTCAGATCTGCACTGTAATGTCACCATTGTAATCGAAGATGAGAGAAAAAAAATATATATATATGTATGTATGTATTTTTTGTTCTAAGGGCGATTTGTACATCGGCCATAACCTTAAACCGAACATGCTTCGATGATTCGGCTTTCCGCTGCTAGAGATGATCTTATTTTCAATCAGCTGTAACTCGAGTTTCCAATCGGCCGCTTTCAAGCTCTGATTGGACTAAGCATCTACCCATATGCTTGGATAGTACTTCTTCAAATACTTTCCATTCAATGCTCTAGTAAACTTCTCTCCTTCCAGTGTTTCTAAGATATATGCATTGCCAGGCACGCATTGGCTGATACGAAACGGCCCTTCCCAAGTTGGCGACCATTTCCCGTATTTAGGATCTCTAGAGCCGATTGGTAATATGAGTTTCCAGACCAGATCTCCTTCAGCAAATTCCTTAGCTTTGACTTTCTTATCATACCATCGGGCTATCCTTCTTTTGTTCTTTTCGATATTCTCCAGAGCTCTCAGCCGATTACCAGCAAGATCTTCTAATTCCTCTTTCATCATGGCTGAATAATCATCGGCCGATAGCTGATCTTGTAAAGAAGTTCTTCTGGATCCGGTCTCTAACTCCCAAGGCAATACAACATCATGACCATACACCAATTGATATGGTGATACTTTGGTTGCCCCATGGCATGCCATCCTGTATGCCCATAGTGCTTCATTAAGGATTGTATGCCATCGCTTGGGATTTTCATCAATCTTGCGCTTGATCAATTTGATGATGCCCTTGTTCGCCGCTTGTGCCTGTCCGTTGGCTTGAGCATAATAGGGAGATGAGTTTAACAGCTTGATTCCCAAAGAATTTGCATATTCTTCAAACTCCCCTGAAGTGAATTGACTCCCTTGATCGGTTGTAATAGTCTGAGGTATACCAAACCGATAGACAATATGCTCCTTAACAAAATCAATCATATTGCCTGATGTCACAGTCTTGATTGGGATGGCTTCAACCCACTTTGTAAAATAATCTGTAGCCACCAGCATGAATTTATGACCTTTGCTTGATGGTGGATATATCTGTCCGATCAGATCGATTGCCCAACCCCTGAATGGCCACGGCTTGATTATTGGGTTCATGGCCGATGCTAGAACTCTTTGAATGCTTCCAAACTTCTGGCACACTTGGCATCCTTTGTAGTACTTGAAGCAATCTTCTAATATCGTCGGCCAATAATAGTTATTATTTCTGATCATCCATTTCATCTTAAATGCTGATTGATGGGCTCCACAGACTCCTTCATGAATTTCTCCCATCAAGGTCTTAGCTTCTTCTTCACCAAGGCATTTGAGAAGGACCCCATCGATGGTACGATAGTACAACTCATCTTCTAACAGGACGTATTTAATGGCCCTGTACCTTAATTGTTTGTCAACCTTCTTAGATGGATCTTTCAGATAATCCACTATCTCCTTCCTCCAATCTTCGGCTGATAATTCCATAACCAGAATTGGCCGATATCCTGATGCCCCTTGGGCCAGCTGATTAGCTTCACTGTTGTGACACTTAGGGATATGTTCAAGTCTTACTATTTTGAACTCTCGGAGTAGTTGAAGACATTCTTCGTGATAAACCCTTAATATGTCATCTTTGCATTCATATTCCCCTGCCAATTGATTTATCACAAGTTGAGAATCTCCAAATATCTCAACAACTTTAGCATTGACTTCTCGTAGTAGCTTTATCCCTTTTAGCACTGCCTGGTACTCAGCTTGATTGTTTGTCGAAGTCTTCTCAATTGGGATGGAAAATTCATAATTTGCTCCTTGAGGTGAGATGAGGACGATTCCGATCCCAGCTCCTACTCCACATGATGATCCATCAAATAACATAGTCCATGGAATAGGTTCTACAACTGCAACTTCAGGTCCACAATGCTGAGTTACCAGATCGGCCATTACTTGCCCTTTGATTGCTTTGGCCGATTGATAGGTCAAATCAAATTCTGACAAAGCTAAGATCCATTTTCCGATCCTGCCCTTCAAGATTGGTAATGACAACATATATTTGACCACATCATCCTTGCACACCACGGTGCATTCGGCAGTTAATAGGTAGGGCCTCAACTTCGTGCATGAGAAATATAAGCACAAGCATAGCCTTTCCACCGCCGAATATCTTGTTTCTGCATCCAAGAGTCTTCTACTGATGAAATATACAACTCGCTCTTTTCCTTCAAACTCTTGCACGTGGGCCGATCCAATAGCCCACTCATTAGCCGATAAGTATAATTTGAACAGCTTGTCTTCTTGAGGGGGCATTAAGACGGGAGGAGATTTTAAGTACTGCTTGACATTATCTAGAGCTTTCTGCTGTTCCTCTCCCCATACGAATTTCTGATCGGCCTTGAGCTTCAGTAGAGGTGTAAATGGCTGGATCCTTTCCGACAGATTAGATATAAATCTTCTGATGAAATTGATCTTGCCAATTAATGACTGAAGCTCTTTCTTGTTTGATAGTGCTTTTATATTGTCAATCGCACTGATCGACTTCTGGCCCACTTCGATTCCTCTTTCGTGTATTAAGAAACCTAAGAACTGACCAGCTGAAACACCGAAAGCACATTTGTTGGGATTCATCTTCAAACCATGCTTCCTAGTGCATTCCAATGTTTTTCGTAGATCTGCCAAGTGTTCCTTGTAGCTTTTTAACTTGACAACTACATCATCAATGTAGATTTCTACTATCTTGCTGATGAGTTCATGGAATATGTAATTCATGGCTCTTTGATATGTGGCACCAGCATTCTTCAACCCAAAGGTCATGACAATCCACTCATACAATCCGACGTGGCCGGGGCACCTGAAAGCAGTTTTTGCAATATCCTCTATGGCCATGAATATTTGATTGTACCCAGCGTTACCATCCATGAAGCTGATGACTTTGTGCCCTGCACCAGCATTAACTAATGCATCAGCTACTGGCATCGGATACCCATCCATCGGCGTTGCTTTGTTCAAGTCCCTGAAATCAATGCATACACGTAGTTTGCCATTTTTCTTGTAGACAGGGACTATATTAGAGATCCATTCGGCATATCGACATTGCCGAATAAAACCAGCTTCGAGTAACTTTGTTATCTCAGCCTTTATATCAGGATAAATCTTTGGATTACATTGCCTCGGGTGTTGCTGAAAAGGTCGATACCCTGGTTTAATAGGTAACCGATGTTCAACAATGGATCGGTCTAAGCCAGGCATCTCATAATATTCCCAAGCAAAGCAATCCTTGAATTCTTTTAACAATGCGATCAATTCTTTCTTGTATTCAGCATCCAGCTTGGCACTAATGTATGTCGGCCTTGGTTTGCTTCCATCTCCAAGGTCTATCTTTTCCAATTCATCAGCCGACGTAAACCCATGCCCAAGCTTCCCTTCGTCTTCAATGAACTGATCCACTAAATCTTGTCATCAGAGCCGACTGCTTGAACCGGCTTTAGTCCGAAATCGGACACTTTGAGATACTTGGTATCCCATGCTTTTCCAGATATGCAGCTCACCCGATCACAAGTCCATCCTTGTGCTTCTGTAGCTGCTACTGTCAAGGAGGTCTCTACTTGGACCACCTCCACTGAATCTCCGATCCATTGGATGATGCATCGATGCATTGTAGATGGTATACAACAATTGGCATGTATCCAATCCCGACCCAGTAGTAGATTATAAGATCCCCTCCCTTTAATGACAAAGAAAGCGGTCGAAAGGGTCTTACTGCCGATGGTGAGCTCCATGCAGATTGCTCCTTGAGTCGGAGAGATGTTGCCTTCGAAGTCCACCAACATCATGTCGGTTTGGGTCAAGTCTTCATCAGACTTCCCAATCTTGCGCAGCATGGTGTACGGCATCAGGTTGACTGCTGCTCCTCCATCCACAAGCATCCTGGTGACTGGCTTCCCATTGACAAATCCTTTGAGAAACAAAGCCTTCAAATGTTGTCTTTTCTCGTCTTCTGGCTTCTCAAAGATAGCTTGTCTAGGTTCCAATGTCAACTGAGCAATGCCAAGTTCCTCATCGGACACATCCGAATCAACTGGAGCCATGAACTCTTTTGGTAGGAAGACAACCATATTTATATCAGCTTGTAGTTTGTCATCCTTTTCTTCATCGGCCTTAGGCTTTGGGCGCCAAACCTTAGACCGAACCTTCTTCTTGTCTAGCACATGTCTCTCTGCTTCTTCATGTTGTTCTAGCTGACGTAGGCGCTGGACTCTCCTCTTCTAGGACTTGGTCAAGCCATCTGGACACCACTACAGATTGGGCTTCTTACGTGTTTGGCTTGACCTTTCATCGTCCATTGCAACGTGCGTCGACGTTCAGGAGCTCGGCACATGATATCTTCATCAGAGACTAGAGAATCGGCCATCTCTTCCAGCCGATTGTTTGACTCTTCATTGACTCGGCCTCCCAGCCGATCATGAATACTGGCCTTGCCCCCCAGCCGATCGTGGACGCTGGCTTTGCCCCCCAGCCGATCGTGGACTAAGACCCGTTGATTGTTGAATTCACGGTGATCTCTGGCTGCAGGTCTTTTGTCATTAAAGCAAACCCTTTTGGATGAGTTGCTATTATTGTAAGCCCCGTTGCACTCTGGACAGTTTTCTGCCGTTGGAAGCTTGATCCCTTCTTCCCAGCAGTACTTGAAGAACGGACATCTCCAATGTCCTTCGTTATGTCATGCCCACTCTTCTCTTCCCTTTGCTTTTTCTTGTCGACGCTGGAACTTGTTGATTAGCATCTGGGAAGTGACAGGTCGGCGTGGCTTTAAGTCTCCCTCTTCAAGTAGTAACCCTTTTCCTTTGACATCGGCAGTGGTTACTTGTACTTTGGGATCGACGGCTCCTTTATTTTGAGCCGAATCAAATGTCAGCAACTTAACTCTTGACGCGTCTTTGCTAGACACTTCAACCGTGTTAGTTGGGAAGGGGTGCTGATCAATCTTCATCAGCTTTTCAGCTTTGGCAGGAGTTTCAAATTTAAGCCTTCCTTGCTCAATAGCTGATTGGATCTGTTGTCTGAAGATCTTGCAATCATTGGTGTCATACGATGTTGCATTATGCCACTTGCAATACTTCATCCTCTTCAGCTCCTCTGCAGATGGTATGGTATGGAACTGGGAGAGCTTAATCTGCCCTTGCTGAAGCAATAGATCAAATATCTTATCGACCTTAGTGATATCAAAGCCGAATTTCTCTGGTTCTTTCTTGCCAAAGGGACAGGACACTATCTTCTTGCCTTTGACCCACTCTGCAAGCCCTGTCATATTATCTTCATCTTCTGAAGAAAGTTTCTTCTAGGCTCGTAGGACTTTGCAGTTTCTTGACTCATTCGACTGACTAACTGGCTGAGACTCTCGAAGTCATGTGATGCATATTTCTCTCTCAAGGTTGGCAAGAGACCTTGGAAAGCCAACTCAGCCAGTTGTTTGTCTCCCAGATTCAAACTATAGCACTTGTTTCTGATCTCTCTGAATCTCTGAACGAACCCAGCAATTGTTTCATCATTTCTTTGCTTGAGTCTGGTCCGATCAGTAATCTTCATCTCATGGATGCCAGAGAAGAAGTAATTATGGAACTGTTGTTCCAAATTGGACCACTTGATGATAGAGTTAGCTGGTAGTGATGTGAACCACGAGAATGCTGGCCCCGATAGAGATGAAGAGAACAAACATATCCTGAGTGCATCAATGTTCCCTGCTTCTCCACATTGGATGATGAATCAAGTGATGTGCTCCATAGTGGATGTTTCATCTTGCCCAGAGAACTTGGTGAAGTCTGGCACCGTGAATCTTGGCGGGGACGGTATTTGATCATAGCCAGATGGATACGGTGTCCTGTACATACAGGACTGCTGCTTGGGTTTTATCCCATATTGCTTCTGCAGCATCTCCGAGAAGTGGTCGATCAACTCCTGCTTCATGTGAGACTTCAATTCAGCAGATACTTGTTCAATTGCTTGTATCTCAGCTGGAGTTTCTGGAGGTCGTTCTTCTAAGATTCTTGGCTGTGGATTGGGTACCATTGATGTCCCTGTCCCAGAAGAACCTTGCATATTTGCAACAGGTGGAGCTTGTCCGATCGGCTGACCAGCCGATGGGCTTGATTGCTGTAGATTCAACTAGCTTGAAATAGCCAATTGATTCATAAGTGTTTGTAGTAACTGTGTAGAATCCACCTGTGGAATTATTGGCTGCCCTATTACCCCTTGATTGATCGACTGCTGAGGAGATGATCTTCTATGAGCCACTGTGTTAGCCGGGGTCAAGACAGGCTGCATTGATGTTGACTCCTGTAGTGGGGCAGTCTGTACGAGCATCCCCAATGTTGGCTACTGTAGTGGAGCAGTTTGCACGGGCATCCCTAGTATCGGCTGCTGAGCCGATCTCTGAGGTGGAACAGGAGTTGGTTTCTGAGGTGGAATGGGAGCTCTTTTCTCTGTCGGTATGACCATATGAGCATGAGCTGGACTGATCTTGACTCTTTCAAAGTTCTTGCTCCCGTGATTGAAGTAGACGAACACCACTCCTTCCCCATTCATGTGCACAGTCCCTGGAGTACCCCCAAATGTGGCTTGGTAAGACTGTAGGTACTTTACTTCTGGAATTTCCTCAGGCTGAGGCTCAAGAAAGTTTGAGATATCATTCTCAAAATGATCACGAGGTAAATCCCATCCTGCAAGCTTCCCATCTTGATTCCTCATGGGAGGATACTTTTGATTCTGCACTGAAAATGCTTGATCTTGGGCATTGGACTGTACTTCATGTGTTTGAATCACAGGCATGGTAACAGCAGGATCTTTGGCTTTTTCCCCAACACCTTGGTTCTGAATCGGCTGGGAGTCCGATGAAGAACCAGTAACAACATGTGGAGATGGTGCAACCCTTACTGTTGGATCATCAATCGGTGGGGTGGCCGATTGGTCGTGTTGGAACATTGGAGGAGTTCGGTTTGGTTGAAAATATGCAGGCCCCAGATATCCTCCTTCTGCTCCTTTCTTGAGTGCTTCGATCAGACTATTTTGCACCGTATTAGCAAAAACCTTAGCTTGATCAATCATTGTCTGGTGCATCGCCTTAGTCATCATGTCCTAAAGTGATTCAGGATCCGCTGAGAAAGTGACTTGCTTAGGTGCCGGCAACGGACTCTTCTTGAAGATCCCGTTCTTAGTCTGACCGTATGATGCCAGGCAAAGCTCTTCATAGTGCCTCATATGAGCTTCGAACTCAGCTTTGTCTGTATCCTTCAACTGATCTCTGGTGATCGCTTGAACGTTTTCTGGATCAATCTCAGAAGGACCAGTCTTCATAGGCTTCGTCATTGTTGACTTTTTTGAGTCCCACCGAGCATGCCAAAAGTGTGTTGACGCGAAAATAGGACGTCATCTCCGCGCACAGCACACGTGACTCCCCGGTCTGTAGCGAGGCGTGCCAGCCAATCTGACCTGTTGATTGACAATGGAAAAGATTAGGGATCAGCTAGAGAACTGATGGCCTTGTAGCGACACGTGTACTAGCCAATCGGCCGATACAGGTAAAAATGGGATCGGCCGGCTGGAGAGCGACCGAAGCGCAGGTGCGTAGATAAACGGATCGGTTGGAATCGGCTGATCGTGACGTCAGCACTCGAGTAGGTCGGAATCGGCTGCGATGTTAGAAGCCGATAGGATCTAGATCGAGTGGATGATAAAGATAATAGCTAAAACCCACAAGAATTGGTACGAAAACTTGCAGATCTAGCTAGTATTGGTAAAGGGTGAATAAAGAACTAGACGAAACCTCAACGATGCGCCCGGAGGTTAAAGCCTAGGGTTATTCGGTAAAACAGTACTCACAAGCTTGCCGGAGGTCAGTTGATGCAGCCCGACGAACTCGAAGCACGACGTTGTAGAAAAGGGAAAATCGCAATGGCGAAGTCGCCGAAAAGTAGATGCTGTAAAAGTAGATGCTGTAAAGTAGATGCAGTAAAGTAAAGGGTTTGCCCGGAGGCGGTTTGTTTGATATTGGTGTGTACACTTTTTCCGACCACGCAGGGTCGCTATTTATATCCCGAGGACAACCCCGACTCCTAGCCGATCATGGCACTATTTACTTGCATCTAAAGACAAAAAAACCACAAAAAATAGAAAAGGACTCTCGCAGGAGTCGAAACTTCCTAAAACTGACTCTTTGACCCGTCGCCAATCGTAGATTGACCCGCCTCCTCCATGCTTTCCTTCTGACGTATCTCCTTGATTACCGCCTTCTTCCTCTCCATCGGCCGATCTTCTGGTTGACCATCGGTCGATCGCTTTGATCAACTGGCCCACTGTCAGGGTTGAATCCCTCTGACCATCGGCGAATCTTGTTGATCGTCCTTCTCTTTTTTCCTATTGGCCGATTATACTCTATTTTTCATCAGCTGCTCCTCCTTATCCTTTTTTGACCTATTTTTCCAAAAAACGGTGTCAACACATGCCCCCCAGTTTTGGAGTAAATGTTCTTTTGCTCTGAAATTCGCCTTTCATTGATATCTTTTTCTTAATTCGAATGACAGCCCCAAATCATTGATAGCTCTTTGTCCTTTTAATCTGATATTTTCCAGGGCTGTTCACCATGTGACACTTTTTCCTGCTCCTCTTCCCTATAAGACTCACCCTTTTACCCAGGGGTTCCATGACTTCTTCCAGTCTTGGTCTTCTTAGATGTAACCATCAGTCATTTTTTGGCATGAGAGGCATTTCTTCCTGGAAAACTCCTTAAGGGATAATAGTCGCCGCTGGTTATTGACAGACTTCAACTTGAAATAGCATTTCTTCTGGGTGTTGTCAGCGAGCTTGCAGCCTCTGTCTGCAATGTTGAGCAGACGATTTCTGTGAACCATGCTCTGCAGTTTGTCAACGCGACAGAGAGATTTCCCACCGTTTGAGTGTACGCGTGTTATCCTTTATTTGGGGGTGATTCCCTTGAATCGGTCATTCTTTGGAAACTGAGCCATTCACGGGTTATCTGTTTCCTTTTTTGCTGGATCTAGCATCTTCGGTTTCCGTCGTTTTCGGCTCCTTCATCTTTATCTCTTCTGGTGCTCTGGCTATAAATAATCGTCCTCATACCCTTACGGAGGTCACACCTTTCCCTTCATCCATGGCTCGAGATATAGGTCCAGGGAGCTTTAGGCTCTTGCTGTTTGGCTCCTTTCTTCTTCTCTGACTCAAGATGGCTAGAAGAATTCTTGTGAAACATCCTAGAATATACTCCCCTCTCTAGTCTCCTTTTGTGAAGCCAGGAGGTCCAACAGCTAGAAGAGCCCTTGTGATGCAACTTAGGTGCATCAGCTGGTGGAGGAGGGTGGTGGTCGTCCCTGGGCGTTGCGGTAAGAGGAGCATAATTGTACACCAAATTACTTAGTCAAGCCAAGTGCACAAAACCAAAGCCTTGTAGCACAAGTATCCACTTAGGATCGATTGACTAAGATGAAAGATGAAGTGTATCTTACCGAGATGTGATTGGAGTAAGGATATAAAAGTTTAGACTTGATGCTTGGCATTATTCTAGCTCTTCACCTTTCTCTTGAGTTTTGCCAAGCCTCCAATGCATCACCATGCTCCTGCAATCCTAGCAAGCTCTTCTTGGTACCCAAGCCATGTTGGGTCCTTTAGGGTTAGTCACAAGAGATTTGGAAATCCAAATGGCTCTTATGCTAGTTTGAGGTAAACTAATCACTCTAGTAGCATCGATACCATTCTTGTCATCCCTAAGTTTAGAAAATGCATAATCAATGAGTTTTGACTTAGGAATGTTACCATTTGGACAATCATTACTCTCATGTTCCTTTGATCGACAGGTGTAGCAAATACAGCTTTTGATCTTGCTTGTTGAAGCCTTGCTCTTGTTTTTGCTCACTTGTCCCTTTTTGATCTTGTGGCTTGTTGTAGAAGCTTGGTTGCGCCTGATATGCTCTTGAGGCACTGCTGTTGCAAAAACCGGTCAGACCGGTTTGGTGCAGACATTACCCCTGTCACTTGTGGATAGGTCTCAATGAAGTGTCCATGTTGTTTGCATTTGTAGCATATCTTTTTCCTTAGTTGTCTTTGACTCTTCTTCTTGCCTTCAAGCTGAGATGAGCACATAGATGCATAGTGCCCCATGTTTGAGCACTTGAAGCATTGTATGTGATCAAGCTTCTTTTTTTTGGTTTCTTGAGCCTTGTGATTATTGCCTTGCTTCTTCGGTCGAAAGGTTGAGCTAGTGCGGTTTGAGCCCTTCTCAAGATTCTTCACCATGTTGTCACGATTATCTTGAGAAGGTTGCACTTGACTCTTTTCCTTCAACTTACACAAGTCTTCTTTAAGCTTTTCAACCTCTTGCATGAGTTGATCATTTTCTTGCGCAATGAGGTCATCACAAGTCTCTACAAATACATGCTCAATACTAGATTGGCTTGCTTGAGAACAACAAGGTTTAGTACAAGACAATTCAATATTGACATGTGAGCATGTGCATGTGTGTGAGAGAGGTTGAGTGGATGTTATCGATGAAAGCACAACCTCATGAGCTACTTCTAGACAAGAATATGATTCTACAAGCCTATTGTTGACAGTGTATTTTGGTACACCAAACATGTTCATTACACTTTGGTTTGAGCTTGATTATGGAACTAACCCGCCACTAGGCACACTAATGATATAACAAGTTCATCTTTGTATGTGCATTTGGAAGTGTTGTGTTTTTGCAGGAAAACATAGACTAAAGGGACAGAGTCACAACAAGTTCAAAGGAGCAAAAGAGGAGTCCCGTTCGTGTTCAAGTGCGTGATGAAATCACTCCCAAAGGTGGCAAGGACCGAAGTGCTACAAAGGAACATCCCCGAGGATTGAAGCGTAAAAGACCGAACTTCATGCGAGAAGACCCTCTATCTTGGACGCAAGGATGACATCGCCAAAATGATGCAAGTGAAGGGGGCAAAGTGCAAAATGGCAAGAGGACCCACGTGTGCGAAGGGGCGACCAAACCGGGCCGAAATGGGCTTGGGTCGGTCAGCCCAGGCCGGCCGGTCTGGCCCATTCCGACGTCGGTTCGGTCCCCCATTTCTTGAGCATGAAGATGATGCAACCCTAAGTACGTGGGGGCGCCGCCATTCGCAGGAAGAGAGCCATTCGCCCGAGAGACCGTCCACAAGCTAGAGAGGAAGGAGAGGAGAGAGATCATTCGCAAGAAGGATCGCTCAAGTCCAAGGAAGCAACCACAAGTGGAGGAGGACGTCGAGGCCCTGCCATGACACCCCCGGAGGAGAAGGAAGACACCATCGGAAGCATCACCATGATCAACGGTGCTATGCCTAGCGCCTTGATGGGGTAATCTTCTCATTTGTCCATGGGTTGTAATCGATCTTGAGATGTAATCGCTACTTTTATGGTTTCAATCTATCATCTAGTGTTGAAGATGCTTTCATGTTTAAGGTTAGCTACCGTGCCTTTTCGGGAGTATAGATCTCACTTCTCCCTTAGAACCCTTCAATACGCCGTGATCATCATATATAGGTCTAGTCATGAATACCTCCGCGTAGTGACAGTACGGGGGGAGGGAAAGGGTGAAACCGTGGTCACAACCCCCGGTAGATTAGATCGGTATTCTTATCTCTAAGAGGTTGCATGTTCAAGTATCGTAGACCCTTGGGCAAGTGTCTTTTATATATCTTGTGAGTTTTATCGCCCTCTCTAGTGCAGCGTAGTGTTCTTTAGATTAACCGTAGTTTAGGGTTTGGATAAGTTAACTAGGTAGTGCTAAATCAAACGCTTGTAATCCCCTTGCTCCGCGGATTGACAAGAACCTAGGGAATCCCCGTGGTGAAAAAGGTGTAGGTCGTACGCTTGCGGATCGTAGGTGGATACAAGTTTTATCTATCAACAAGCCCCTTTTTCTGGCGCCATTGCCGGGGAGCAAGCCAGTTTACATCGTTTGGTTTTGCATTTATTTTCGTTTATCGTTTATTGCTAACACCTAACCCTATTACCTAGAAAACCACTTTGTTTTGTTTTTGTTTGTTTTTCTATTTTGTTGTCTAGATGGCATTCGCCAACCACCCTATGGAAGAACCGGAGAAATCGCTACGGGATTACGCTAGCCCTCGATGTGAAGATATCAAGGTACAAGAGTCGGATTCGAAGCTCGAAGCGACCAAGTATGAAATCAAAGCTAGGATCATCGAGATGGCGGCGGCAACCCCATTTAGAGGGATGGAGATGGAGAACCCGTATAGACATATAAAGCATTTCATGACGCTATGCAACACGGTGCATCAAGAAGGAGTTCCCGACGAATGGTTCAAGTGGAATCTCTTTCCATACTCACTTGCCGGCGAAGCAAAGGCGTGGTACTCGTTTGCGTCCTTTGAAGTTGAAGGGAATTGGAACAAGTTGACAAAGAAATTTTGCGAGAAGTTTTTTTCAATAAGCAAGGTTCAACATCTAAGGAGGCAAGTGATCACCTTCACGCAAGGAGAAGAGGAAGGGATAGACCAAGCTTGGAATAGATTTAATGAGTTGATTGAACAAGGACCAAGACTCAGCTTCTCCGGTGACATACTTTTGCATACATTTTTCTTTTTGCTAACCCCTAGTTGCATGGAACATGTTCAAATGTGTGCAGGTGGGGATCTCATGGAGAAAACACTCACGAAAGCCGCTCAACTTTTCCAAAAAATTAGCAAAGCGGCGGCCATGCAAAGAGATTGGGAAACACGACTTTCGGGAGAGCCAGAACATGATTCAAACATGAAGACGCATGCTGAAATTTCCAAGAAGGCAGCCACAGAAGACAAGAAGGAGGAGCCAATCCCGGGAAAGCTTGAAGAAGTACACACCAAGACAAGAACTACCCCAAGCGTTGACTTCGCCAAGTCAAATGAAACAAACAAAAGGAGTATGTCAAGTTGTTGACGGATAAAACTCGTATCCACCTACGATCCGCAAGCGTACGGACCTACACCTTTTTCACCACGGGGATTCCCTAGGTTCTTGTCAATCCGCGGAGCAAGGGGATTACAAGCGTTTGATCTAACACTATCTAGTTAACTTATCCAAACCCTAAACTACTGTTAAACTAGAGAACTACTACGCTACACTAGAGAGGGTGATAAAACTCACAAGAGATATAAAAGACACTTGCCCAAGGGTCTACGATACTTGAACATGCAACCGCTTAGAGATATGAAAACCGATCCAATCTACTGGGGGTTGTGACCACGGTTTCGCCCTTTCCCTCCCCCCGTACTGTCACTACCCTCAGGTATTCATGACTAGACCTATGATGATCACGGCGTATTGAAGGGTTCTAAGGGAGAAGTGAGATCTATACTCCCTACTAGGCATGGTAACTAACCTTAAACATGAAAGCGTCTTCAACACTAGATGATAGATGGAAACCATAAAAGTAGCGATTACATCTCAAGATCGATTACAACCCATGGACAAATGAGAAGATTACCCCATCAAGGCACTAGAAATGGCACCGTTGATCATGGTGACACTTCCGACGGTGTCTTCCTTCTCCTCCGGGGGTGTCGTGGCAGGGCCTCGACGTCCTCCTCCACTTGTGGTTGCCTCCTTCGAGTAGAGCGATCCTTCTCGTGAATGATCTCTCTCCTCTCCCTCTCTAGCTTGTGGATGGCCTCTAGGGCGAATATGGCTCTCTCTCTCTCTCTCTACGAATGGCAGTGCCCCCACGTACTTAGGGTTGCATCATCTTCACACTCAAGAAATGGGGGACCGAACTGACGTCGGGATGGGCCAGGCTGGCCGGCCTGGGCCGACCGGCCCAAGTCCATTTCTGCTCGGTTCGGTCGCCCCTTCACACACGTGGGTCCTCTTGCCAATTTGCACTTTGCCCCCTTCACTTGCATCATTTTGGCAACGTCATTCTTGTGTCCAAGATAGAGGGTCTTCTCGCATGAAGTTCGGTCTTTTACGCTTCAATCCTCGGGGATGTTCCTTTGTAACACTTCGGTCCTCACCACCTTTGGGAGTGATTTCATCATACACTTGAACACGAACGGGACTCCTCATTTGCTCCTTTGAACTTGTTGTGACTCCGTCCTTTTTGTCCATGTTTTCCTACAAAGACATAACACTTCCAAATGCACATACAAAGATGAACTTGTTATATCATGAGTATGCCTAGTGGCGGGTTAGTTCCATAATTAAGCTCAAACCGAAGTGTAATGAACATGTTTGGTGCACCAAAATACACCATCAACACAAGTGTGAAGCCATTAAGGGAGTTCGAGCAAATGGATTGGGTTCCAATTGATTACGGAGAGGTATTCGATAAGAGAAGATTGTTCCCTAACCAAAAGGGGATGGCAAGAGCATTAGAAGTGGATTTCCCACCGGAAAAGCAAGCGGAAGATTCGTACGATCTTGAAACCACCGGTGAGATCTTTCGAAAGCTCTTTAGTGATGATGAAGTGGATCCGGATCACATAGCCGAGGTGAAAAGAATCATGGGGATCAGGCCCAAAGCATCGCCATATGCTCGCCTCGCCGAAGTTTATGCAATAGGATCCGATCAAGAGGAGAAGACGACACCACACTTGAGTTGCGAGATCAATGGAATTCAATGCAAGGCTTTATGCGACATCAGAGCTCAAGTAAGTGTCATATCCTCTAAAATTTATGATAAAGTCCAAGACCATAACCTAGACTTAGCTCCAACTTCAACAAAATTAATTATGGGAGATGGTAGAACTATTAAACCTCTAGGTATTGCTTGCAACATTAATGTAATCATCTCTGGAAAGTGCATACCAACCGATTTCTTTATTATAGATGCCTATTATGAAAATCATGATCACATAATCTTAGGTAGGCCTTTCCTTAAGTTGGTTGATGCCGTGTTGGATGCCGGAAAAGGCAAAGTAACAATAAACCTTAATGGAGATAAGTACACATATAATTTTCTTCGCGCTTCTAGTCATGCTTCACCTTTTCCTCCCGAGGATGAAGAAGAAGAGGAGGTAGGTAGTCTTTGTTTTGTTGAAACCCTTAGAGACCTGCTGCAAAGAGCGATGGAGAATCAATCCAATGATCAACAAGACGAGGAACTAAAGGAAGCAACGAGAGGATTAGAACCACAAGATGGAAGCGTGGAGGAAGAAAAATTCGAAGACATAGGAGACACTAAACCCGAAGAATCACAAGTGCCCGAGGTGGATCTCAAACCTTTGCCCAAAGGATTGAAGTACGAATATTTGGGCCCAGACATGACTTATCCAGTCATCGTGAGCGACGAGTTAAGTCTCGAAGAAAATGAGAAGTTGCTGAATTTATTGAAAAAGCACAAGAAGGTGATCGGATATTCAATCAATGATCTCAAAGGACTCAGCCCAGCCTTTTGCACTCATCGTATACCAATGGAAGACCAATGTAAGCCCGTAGTGGACCATCAAAGGAGGCTAACCCATGCCATGCGAGAGGTAGTGAAGAAGGAGGTTATCAAGCTACTTGATGCCGGAATCATCTACCCGGTGCCGCATAGCGAGTGGGTGAGCCCCGTACATTGTGTGCCGAAGAAAGGAGGTTTGACCATGGTGAAGAATGAGAAGAACGAATTGATACCACAAAGAACCGTGATGGGATGGCGGATGTGTTTCGATTATCGAAAGCTAAACAAAGCAACGAAGAAAGATCACTTCCCCTTGTCGTTCATTGACGATATGCTCGAGAGGTTAGCAAACCACGCATATTTTTGCTTTCTTGATGGATACTCGGAGTTCATGCAAATTCCTATTCACTCAGATGATCAACACAAGACAACCTTTACTTGCCCTTATGGAACGTTTGCATATAGAAGGATGCCCTTTGGTTTATGCAATGCTCCGACCTCTTTTCAATGTTGCATGATGGCGGCGTTCTCGGAATTTATCGAGGAAATTGTCGAGGTGTTCATGGATGATTTTTCTGTTTATGGGAAGACATTCGTGGATTGCTTGGCAAACTTAGGCAAGGTTCTCATGAGGTGTACGGAGGTCGACCTAGTGCTAAATTGGGAAAAGTGCCACTTCATGGTAAAGCAAGGCATAGTGCTCAGACACGTTATATCTGAGAGAGGAATTGAAGTGGATAAAGCCAAAGTGGAGATAGTTGAGCAACTCCCACCTCCAACGGATGTAAAGTCTTTGAGAAGCTTTCTAGGTCATGCCAGATTTTATAGAAGATTCATTATGGACTTCTCAAAGATCACTAAGCCTTTAACTCAACTTCTTCAAAAAGATGTGGCATTTGACTTTGATGAGAAGTGCTTAGCGGCATTCCGGACCTTGAAAAATGCTTTAGTAAGTGCCCCAATCATTCAACCTCCGGATTGGAGTCAACCTTTTGAGATCATGTGCGATGCAAGTGACTACGCTGTAGGAGCAGTTTTAGGGCAAAGAAAGGAAGGCCGAGTTCACGCCGTATACTACGCTAGTAAAACTCTCAGTGAGTGTGGACGGCTATTAAGTACCACTTTTATGCCGTCAACTCCTACATAAAATGAATGGAAAGTGATCGTCAACACTAGGATAGGGCTTTATACTGACAATTTTCACAAGTGTTGGTGTTTCTAGCTTTTTATGCAGGACAGGACAAAATACACATGAAATGATATAGCTGAGAGCAAGTGCATTAATGGCATGAATATGGCATCATCAGAAATAGTCCCAAATGCCAATTTGGACTGCGCCATTGTGACAGGCTCGTCGAGACGATCGAAACGGATATAGCATTTGCATACATCAGAGCCCGGATGAGAGAGATATGCTCAGGACATCATGTGGGCCCGGTGGGACCCACACTAGGCCACGTGGCGATGTGCTGGCACGCAGATGCCATGTGTCCATGACACCTCATCAATCCAAGAGAAGCACCTCCCGACGAATCAGACACCGCCACGTGTTCAGCATAAGGATTCAAGGGCCCACAACCCGAGCAAACCGCCTCCAACCGACCCATACACCGGGAACGCCTTGGGGACCCACATGGCAGTCACCCACACGAAAGGCGGTGCAAACGAAGCCAACTCGGGATCGGCCGACCCCACAGGTCGGCCGACCCCACCTTAAGGCGGTTCGCGCCCATCTTCCACGTGTCGTCTCCCCATTGGATCCTAGGGGCATTCCTGTGGTGCTTGGGGTGTTCTCGCGCGGTGACCCGGGCCAATAAATAGAAGGGGAGGGGGTAAGAAATGAGACACACCACTCACCCAAGGATGAGAGCTTCCCTTCAAAGGAGAGGCCTCTCCTTGGTAGATTAGAGAGTAGGAGAGTGAGAGAGGGATTTGTATCTCTGTGGATGCTTTGTTCTTCATTTAGAATAAAGTGAGTATTTCCGTATTTTCTATTTAGACTAAAGTAGTATTCATGCATAGGTGAATAGTTCTTGTGTTCTTCACTTGTTCATGATTTAGATGCTTGTGTTCTTCATGAGCTTAGCCTTTGATCTTCTAGTGTAGTTCATAAGTTGCTAATTCCGTTTGTATGCCTGCTAGTCCAATTAGAGTAAAGTGGATGCTCCTGCATTCTAGTTTAGACCAAAGTCCTTCCATGATTCATGTATAGATAGCGGTTACCTGAGTGAGTTCTGGTCTCTCCCTCGTGGGTTCGTCGCTCCGTCTTCGTACGGAGTGCTATAGTGTTGTTACGGGCTGGCAGACGTAGCCGTGCTATAGTAGTAACCAGTGGTGTAGACGTGGTGTCTAGACAACGGGTTATCCTTCGATTGCCCTATATCCCACGGTTTGTCTTGGGGTAGGCCGCGGTAGTGACAGCCGTTGGACCCTTACAGAATCCCCCACGTCCAGATACAGGCGTAGGCAACCATTTGCCGTGAACCGACTGTTATAGCTAGGAGGGTCCGGTGTCTGAAACGAGAGTTCCTAACCGAGAGGCTGTTCTCAACTCTACCCATGATCAGCAGGATCCTCTCCATCTTCATCTCATCCTATAGAGTTGTGTCCTTGGACCATAGCTAGGCTAGGAGGTAGCACACACCGTTCCTTGGATTTGATACCCTTAGGAATACTCCTGAGGTGAAGTGCTACAGCAGTATTTCCGTGCGCTTGCTGATTCTTTTGTACCCGTCGGTATACCCAGGTGGATCTTACGCTCATGCTAGGTGCGCAACTAGTGGTGAGGTTAAGAAATACCAACAAGCATTTCTGGCGCTGTTGCCAGGGAACGGTTGCCGTATCTATCTTCGAACCTAGTGGTCCTCGTATCTATCTTTTTCGTTTTTCTTTGTTTCTACCTTTACCCCTGTTACCCATGGAGAAGCCATCCTTTCACGACCTCTCCACCGCATCCAATGAGTTCACTGATCCGTCAACTTCCACACCCATCTATGGACTCAATCATCCCGACATTGTAGCCATGGTTCAGAGTCACACCTTCTCTGGAGCAATTAATGAAGAACCTCACGATCACTTGCGAGAATTCGAGGATATGTGTTCACTCTTGGTTATCCCAGGAATGACGCTGGAAACCTTGAGAGGGAAGCTGTTTCATTTCTCTCTCATAGGGATAGCGAAACAATGGTACATCCGTTCGGTAGGGAGCATGAGCGGTGATTGGGAGAAACTACGAGTTAACTTTTGTTCCTCGTTTTCCCTCCGGAAACGCATAAATTCTCTACCGATGGACATCCTCGATTTTGAGCAACTAGAGAAGGAATCCCTTGGTGCAGCGTGGGCAAGATTTTTACGCCTCCTGGCATTTTACCCACACTTGTCTATACCCGAGGGTGTATCTTTGTACATCTTTTGCTCGTGTCTAGACATGAAGTCTGCTTGGGAACTTGCCATCATTGCCGGGGGCTCGTTTGAAGACAAGACATCAAAGGAAGGAAGTGAAATTCTAGATGGCCTCTTAGAAAACTCTTCCCTTCTTACCTGTCATAACGAACCCCGCCAAGAATCATAGTCGATCCATGAGAGTCTCTCAGCAACTGAACCTGAGCCTTTGACTTCCACATCCCAAGATTCGTCTGTTGAAGCCTCTCCCGAACCACAAACACCGAAGGGACAAGAAATTCAACCTTCGGAGTTCACTTCCAAATTCGAGGACGATCATTCTAGATATCTTTTAGACACCTCGAATTCCTTTGTTGCCCAATCAGGGGAGGATCCTCATTCTGTCCAAATCAATAATTCCAAAAATCTCTCAACAGAACTCCCCCTAGGATCGGTACCACCTCTACCTCCTGATCCTCCTGACGAAGCATATCTTGAGGAGGCCATGAAGGAGGAATGGTCAGATGGAGTAACACGCTTTTCTGAAGCAATTTGGGTTAGTCCACCTTCCTTGATCGTTTCTTGTTCAATTCGAGGAATCACCATAGAGGCCCATTGTAACCCCATCATGGAGGTTAACATTTTGCCATGGCTCTTAGCGGAAACTCTCTTGGGCAATGTTCCGCTAGCACCATCCGACATACTCCTCAAGAGTTGTCCCTCGGGACACATTCTTGAATGTCGGGGGATCACAAGGGCCATGCCGCTCACATAGATGGGAGTGAGCCTATCTTGGACTTTCACATCTTCGATGTCCTCGATCTTGATCTACTCCTAGGCTCCCCGGTGAAGAAATTCCTCGATATATCTTTAGGGAGCCTAGATCATAAGCCTAGGGAATTCGCTTCTACCACTTCCATCACAGGTCCAGGACCTCTGCTGGTGAAGCCTCTTCCCAAGCAAGACCCGCTCGAGAAGATGATGCATGTCTCTCTGTTCGCATCATCCGAGCCCGTTTTCATTGAGGTTGTAGGCTTTCCTACTCCTCATGAGAATGGCTCGGAAGATTCTCTTCACTTCTGTGAAGGTGAACGATCATCATCCCTCTCGACCGAGTTTGAGCCTCTTTCCGCTGGCCCGTATGATGTTGCTTTCGATCATGATCGAGAGATGATATCGAGCTTTCATGATAAATCTCTTGAGATAGAGAACTCATGGGCCATGGAATCTTGTGAGGCGCCGACTCTAGAATTCATAGGTAAAGGTTCCACAGACAAGCATGGTAGTTTCATTCTTGATACACCACCTGAACCATGCTTGCATCATGCCTATCCAGAGCGAGCCATGCTTAGTGCACTGAGCACACTTGAGGGCTGCTACCACCTTCTGGTCCTCTATTGCAAAAAGTTTAGAAGGTTGATTGTGGATGCATATGTTTACCATAAGCATATCAGATTTCATATGTGCATTGTGGCACTAACCTTGCAGCTAAAGCTTCACTGATACATCCAAGATTGGTGGTGAGACGGGAATGACACCACCAATGATAGCTGCAAGATGAAGTTCCCATGGTCGAGCTTATGACCGAAATAAAAAAAGCAATACCATGAGATAGCCTGGATTAGCATAGGATTTATTTCCCTTTCGAATAAAAGCAAGAACATGTTTTTAGGATAAAGTTGCCCTTCGGGTATTTTTGGTCACTAACCTTTTAGGTGGAGATTGAAAAGAACGGTGGACAGGTGATGCGTAAGAACATGTGAGCCACATCAACTACAACACTTTGATAAGATTTTGGTGAGGGATTATTTACAAAGGAAGCCTGATCTCCACACACTTGAGTTTCGCTGCTCCACAATGGAAACTCCAAGTGTGGGGGAGGTATGTGAGCATCCCGAGTAAAAGTTCTTCTCATGCCAAATCTTATCCTGGCTTGGAAATGATGTAAGCTCTTGCATCTTGCCTAATTAGCTAGGTAAGTCTTACTTTTGACTTTAAACAAAGCCCTTCTGGGAGGTTGCCCGAGGTTCACCGTCTTGTGCTCATGCTTATGCCCCTTTTGATGTATAGCTTGATTATGTTTACATGCTTCCTTTGTCTTTGTTCATATGCTCGGGTTTGATTGTATGTTCATGACGTACATTCATAGATTGTTTTAAATTAAGCGTGGTGCTTAGGTTAAAATTGTCTTCTTCAGTCAAAACAAGACATGGTGTCAAGTTTTGATTGATGAACCTTAGAGTTATGCGTTCATAATATCTTGGTTGCATGTATATGGACTAACCCCTGCAGAAAATCATCAAATTCAAATGGGTAAGTCATTAAGTTAGATTCATATGGGAAGGTAAGTTAAGGTGTCAGACTCATGCTGCATAACATACAAAGGAGGAACATGTGACCTCTCAAAGGTCCAAGGTAAGTAAATTCCCCTTACGGAGTGCAATATTGGTCTAACCCTGTTTGAGCAAATGACATGGTGACGATAATAAAAAAACCCCCCAAGAATATTTGCTTTCAAATAAAGGCTCTATGGTTCTCGAACCAGTAGAGTCCATCTTTTGTTCCCACTTTTGCTTGAAGAACAACACCAGGTACAGGAATAAGTGTGGGGGAGTCCTCTCGATCTCATCATCATATCCACTCGAGAACTCCCACACAAGGGCTGCACGACATCGACTACACCTTCGTGACAAGGGCAAGGTAAACTAGAGTGAGCTGGCTACCCCACGAGTTAGCCAAATCACCACTAGTCTTCCTTGATTCCCATATCCTTCAAGAGCGATGGTATGTGCACCCTTCATCTCACTCTCTACCTACGAGTTTGAATGAACTTCAATTCTTATCCAGTAAATCAATCTCAAATAATGGTGCTCAGCTTGCTCTACATGATTCCTGTGGTTGGCTTGCATAAGTTTTATTCCTTACTCATTGTCTTGATGCTTGTGAACAAATATCATTAGGGAACTCATGTTCATCTAAGTAGTTGGTGTTTGTGATATGGTTTGATGATATGATCTTCGCTCTAAATGTTTGAGTGCTTGGGAATTTATTTACAAACATGAAAACCCTTTGCAAAGCTCCTCTCTTTGCAAAGCTCCTCTTTGATATGTCCTAGTCCTACCAAAGCCATATGATGTTCCAGTTGAAAACCTTATACTCATATGCTGCTTGTTTTTGCATTGAGCTTTGTCAAATTGTTGTGACCCTTGTGAGAGTTCTTTTCATACTTTCATGATCAAGATTTATGCGCACACCACCATTTCCCCCTTGCTATGCTTCTGCACTGGAAGTTAGCATTGTACCATCTATTTATTCCACCAAATAAAGCTTCATGCATTGTTCCATGATTTGCCCCTCTCCAAATATCTCCAGAAGAGACTGGGCTATGAAAAAAAAGAGAGAAAGAAAGACATGCTCGAAAAGCATGATAAAAGAAAAAAAGAAAAAAAAGAGAAAGAGATAGCCCATGTCTCAAATATTCCAAAAAGGAGAGCGGGAAAAATCATGCAAAAAGGAGTTCTGTTATTTAATGGTAATAACTAGTACCTACTCTGGGGCTAGTGTCCACCTTACCATCACCGTAACATTTCATCATGTATGGTAATATCTGGGACCCATTCCGGGCCTGGTATCCACCTTACCATACCCATCATACCCATACACATGCGCATCTTGATCTGATTCTATGATTTGATTTTCTCCTTAGATCCGGTTTTTGACTTTGCAATATATGTGAAACAAGTATGCTTTATCTTCTATCCTACCCCGAGCTCCACATATAGCCATCATTAGAAGTAGGATGAAGAAAGGTGATTCTAATGTCTTGGTGAGGACATATACACATTGAGTGATCTGAGAGGATCAAATGAGGAGCTAAGCAAGGTTTGTTTTGAAAATTATTACAAAAACCCCAAGTTACTTGACATGATGAGCAGAAGTGATTTGATTCGTGACCGTTCCATTCCTCAACTACCCAAGATGGCATGATAGACACTCCATAGAGTTCACAAGTACAAGGTATGGTTTGGAATATCTCTTATGCTTGCTTCATATCCCTAGATATCATGTCCCACTTGATTTGTTCTCCCTTTACTCGGGACGAGCAAAGGTCAAGTGTGGGGGAGTTGTTGACGACTATTAAGTACCATTTTTATGCCGTCAACTCCTACATAAAATAAATGGAAAGTGATCATCAACACTAGGATAGGGCTTTATACTGACAATTTCCACAAGTGTTGGTGTTTCTAGCTTTTGATGCAGGACAGGCCAAAATACACATGAAATGATATAGCTGAGAGCAAGTGCATTAATGGCATGAATATGGCATCATCATAAATAGTCCCAAATGCCAATTTGGACTGTGCCATTATTACGGGCTCATCGAGATGATCGAAACGGATATATCATTTGCATACATCAGAGCCCGGATGAGAGAGATATGCTCAGGACATCATGTGGGCCCGGTGGGACCCATACTAGGCCTCATGGCGATGTGCTGGCACGTAGATGCCATGTGTCCATGATACCTCATCAATCCAAGAGAAGCACCTCCTGACGAATCAGACGCTGTCACGTGTTCAGCATAAGGATTCAAGGGCCCACAACCCGAGCAAACCGCCTCCAACCGACCCATACACCGGGAACCACCCATCTTCCACATGTCGTCTCCCCATTGGATCCTAGGGGCATTCCTGTGGTGCTTGGGGTGTTCTCGCGCGGTGACCCGGGCCCATAAATAGAAGGGGAGGGGGTAAGAAATGCGACACACCACTCACCCAAGGATGAGAGCTTCCCTTCAAAGGAGAGGCCTCTCCTTGGTAGATTAGAGAGTAGGAGAGTGAGAGAGGGATTTGTATCTCTGTGGATGCTTCGTTCTTTATTTAGAATAAAGTGAGTATTTCCACATTTTCTATTTAGACTAAAGTAGTATTCATGCATAGGTGAATAGTTCTTGTGTTCTTCACTTGTTCATGATTTAGATGCTTGTGTTCTTCATGAGCTTAGCCTTTGATCTCCTGGTGTAGTTCATAAGTTGCTAATTCCGTTTGTATGCCTGCTAGTCCAATAGAGTAAAGTGGATGCTCCTGCATTCTAGTTTAGACCAAAGTCCTTCCATGATTCATGTATAGATAGCGGTTACCTGAGTGAGTTCTGGTCTCTCCCTCGTGGGTTCGTCGCTCCGTCTTCGTACGGAGTGCTATAGTGTTGTTACGGGCTGGCAGACGTAGCCGTGCTATAGTAGTAACCGGTGGTGTAGACGTGGTGTCTAGACAATGGGTTATCCTTCGATTGCCCTGTATCCCATGGCTTGTCTTGGGGTAGGCCGCGATAGTGACAGCCGTTGGACCCTTACGAAATCCCCCACGTCCGGATACAGATGTAGGCAACCATTTGTCGTGAACCGACTGTTATAGCCTGGAGGGTCCGGTGTCCGAAACGAGAGTTCCTAACTGAGAGGCTGTTCTCAACTCTGCCCATGATCAGCAGGATCCTCTCCATCTTCATCTCATCCTATAGAGTTGTGTCCTTGGACCATAGCTAGGCTAGGAGGTAGCACACACCGTTCCTTGGATTCGATACCCTTGGGAATACTCCTGAGGTGAAGTGCTACAGCGGTATCTCCATGCGCTTGCAGATTCTTTCGTACCCGTCGGTATACCCAGGCGGATCTTACGCTCATGCTAGGTGCGCAACTAGTGGTGAGGTTAAGAAATACCAACAGTGAGGCACAATTAAATTATACCACTACGGAAAAGGAGTTGCTGGCGGTTGTTTTCGCTTTCAAAAAATTCAGATCTTACATCATCAACTCAAAAGTCATTGTCTACACCAATCACGTGGCAATCAAGTATCTTTTGTCTAAGAAGGATGCTAAACCAAGATTGATTCGTTGGACCATTCTTCTCCAAGAGTTCGATGTGGAAATTCGTCATAAAAAGGGGGTGGAAAATGTTGTGGCCGATCATTTGTCTAGGATGAACCGTGGACAAGATGACAAAGAGCCCAAAGAGGATAAGATGAGAGATGACCACCTCTACCGAATACTCGACAAGGATACTTGGATGATTGATATCATTTGAGCAATTCGGAGAATGCCTCTTGATCACCTAGATAAAAACACTCAAAGGAGGATAATCTCTGAAAGCCGGAAATATTTTTGGGATCACCTTACCTCTTTAAAATTAGGAATGATGGAGTAATGAGAAGATGTGTACCAAGAGAAGAGAGGCAAGAGATTTTGAGGAAGTGTCACTCGGCGGAGTACGGTGGACACTATAGTCATTTCCGAACACAAGCGAAAGTATGGTCCAGCGGATTCTTTTTGCCAGAGATGCATGAAGATACTAAAAGATACGTTGCATCATGCCCCGAATGCCAAAGGACTGGAAACATATCTCAAAGGAAAGCTATGCCCTTGAATTACAATCTACAAATCGATTTATTCGATGTTTGGGGAATTGACTTCATGGGGCCTTTCAAAAACTCACATGGATTTGACCATATCCTAGTTATGGTTGATTATGTATCCAAGTGGGTAGAGGCCATCCCATGTCGTAAAGCTTCCATGGAAGAATCCATCGCAATGATTAAGAGTGTGATTTTCCCTCGCTCCGGTACCCCGAGAATCTTGATAAGTGATGGAGGAACTCACTTCACCGGGAAGAACTTTAGGAAGTGCTTGTCCAAGTTAGGGATTGAACATAGAGTGGCTACGGCTTACTACCCACAAACCAATGGACAAGCGAAAACATCGAATAGGCAACTAAAGAGCATCCTTAACAAGACTATAGAGAAGGGAGGCAAGGATTGGTCAAAGAAGTTGGATGGAGCTTTGTGGGCATATCAAACGCTGTTCAAGACACCGATAGGTATGACTCCATATCAATTTGTTTATGGCAAGGCTTGTCACCTTCCAGTTGAGCCAGAACACAAGGCATATTGGGCAATAAAAGAGATGAACCTCGATCTAGACGCCGCAGGAATAAAACGAAGGATCCAAATTAGCGAGCTAGAGGAGATGAGTGTTGACGGCTGTTAAATACCACTTTTACACCATCAATACCTGCATAAAATAAATGTAAAAGGATCATCAACACTAGAATAGGGCTTGATACTGATGATTTCCACAAGTGTTGGTATTTCTAGCTTTTGTTGCAGGATGCACCGAAATGCGTGCCAAATGGTACAATTGAGAGCAAGTGATCCAATGGCTATTAAAGGACGTCATGATAAACATCCTCAAATTCTAATTTGGACTGCACCATTGCGACGGGCTCGTCGAGACCATCGAAACGGATATATTATTTGTCAACATTGGAGCTCGGATGGAAAAGATATTAAATAGACAAAAATACTAGAGGTGTTGACGTCATGCTGACGTCAGCACCCCATTGCCGTACGAACCAGGTGCAGGGGAACTCCCAGGCGCTACCACGTGGCAGGCCGCCGTTGGCCGCCCCAGGCGAACACGCAGACGCACGAGCGGGCTCGCGAGTGAGCCCCGGCTGGGCGACATGGCGGGCCTCCGTTGGCCGCCTCCCTCCGCACGTGGGAGCGCGGGCGCGCGCGGTCGGCCCGGACGTGTGGCGTGCCGCGGTTGGCCGCTGGAGGTCGGTTTGCATGGGCCGCCGGGTTCGGCCGGTTTTTCCCCTTTTAGCGTTGTTTCAGCGACCCAATGACTGGTTCAGCTCCGGTTCAGGCCCCTAGGGTCCGGTTCTTGCCCGGTTTTCTTCTCCACCGCCTTAGGCTCCTTCCAGAGCACACTACAGTGCCCGTGGCCGGCACTGTTCACCTCCAGGTGGCGCAAGAAGAGAAGGGAAGAGAGGGAGAGAGGCACTTGTCCCAAGCCTATAAATATGAGGTGAGGGGGTAAGAATAGAGACACATCCCAAACTCTCCCCTCATTTTCTCACTTGGAGAGGTGAGTTCTCACCTCTCCATGTGTAGTTAGGAGTAGGTGCTATGTAGGTGCTGGTGTGGGTGTGACTCCCATTTGTTCTTCATTTAGAGCAAAGTGAGTATTTATGTATTTCCCTTTTAGACTAAAGTGATATTCATGCATGGGTGATATGTTCTTGAGTTCTTCATCTGTTCATCATTTAGAAGCTCGTGTTCTTCGTGACACGATCCTTTGATCTTGTTGACTGGTGAATAATTCTGCATTCCGTTTGTGTGAGTTATCTCATTAGATCTTATTGGAATACATTAATCGGTGCTTAGTCGTTTGACCTCGCGCCGCCTTGGTTCAATGATGGGCTAGGTCTAGCCGTACTCGTGGGTTCGTCACTCCGTTTTTATACGGAGTGCTATAGTGTTTCTACAGGACGTCAGACGTAGCCGTGCTATAGTAATAGTCGGTAGTGCAGACGTGGTGTCTAAACTACGAGTTATACTTCGATTGCCCTGTATCCCACGGTTTGGCTTGGGGTAGGCCGCGGCAGTGACAGCCGTTGGACCCTTATGAAATCCCCCACGTTCGGATACAGGTGTAGGCAACCCTTTGCCGTGAACCGACTGTTATAGCCAGGAGGGTCCGGTGTCCGAAGTGAGATTCTTTGCAGCTTGTACCTCCCTAGAACCGAGCACCCCATCATCTCTCTACCCAAGTAGGGGCTTGGTGTCCTTGGACCGTTCTCCTAGGATAGAAGGTAGTACACACTGTTCCTTGGATTCGATACCCTTTGGAGTACTCCTGAGGTGAAGTGCTATAGCGGTATTTCCGTGCGCTTGCGGATTCTTTCATACCCGTCGGTATACCCAGGTGGATCTTACGCTTACGCTAGGTGTATAACTAGTGTTGAGGTTAAGAAATACCAACAATGTGGTTAAAAGCTTATGAAAATGCAAGCATCTACAAAGAGAGAATCAAAAGATGGTACGACAAAAGACTTAAGAAGAAGGAGTTTAAAGAAAGAGATAAGGTCCTCCTCTATAATTCGAGATTCAAAACTTTTGGAAAGGGAAAATTGCAAAGCAAGTGGGATGGACCTTATATTGTTCATTCGGTGCTCTCCAATGGAGCGGTTACCATCATGGATATGAAAGGAGATCAATTCATGGTGAATGGTCAACGACTTAAGGTGTATTTCGAACCCGATGTCGTGCCTCTTCACCATATTGATATTTTCATTATGGAGGATGAGCCCGAACGTCAAACCTAGGACGTAAAACAAGGTGAGCAATTTGTAAATAGCTCCTATTTTATCTTTCTGGAGTTTCTCACGAAGTTTTACTGGGCCAATTTCTCTACACGGGCTAACAATCAAAAAATAGTGGAGCACGCAAAAGACCGGACCGAACCGGCCCGCGAAACAGGGCAGGCCGGCCGCCCCGGTCCGATCAGCCCAGAGGCCCAGGGCGGCGGTTCGCCCCCATTTTTCCCTAGGACGTGCGTTTTAAACTTCCATGTTTGGTCAGAAAATTTTAGGGAAGTTAAGAAAAGGAAAAGATGGGTTCTAGGGCATTCCTTCTCGGACTATTTAAAGGAACGAGATTGGAGCTCGGGAATCCATCCCAATTCACATCCTTTTGCCCCCAAGCAGCAGCCATGACATCCCCAAGGAGCGAGGAGATCAAGCTAGGCGCCGAGAAGCTTTTGAAGCCGGAGGAGGCGAAGCGATGCGAGCTTAAGCCTACAATGGAGATCAAGAGGACCGCCCGCATCCGTTGCGGAGGGCGTGTCCCGACCGGGCCGATCGCATCTCGCCACCATGTCAAGGAGGAGAGGGTCTCAACTCCCATCCGAAGATCAGAGCGACTTCGGGGCATGAAGAGGAAAGACTACAAGGAGGAGTCCCTCGAGCCGAAGGATTACGGGGGGAGGGATTACTCCGATGACCGCAGCCCGAGCTCGTGGGCAGCCGCCGGAAGGGACGACAATGACCTCTTCTATTGGGAGGAGGTGCCTAAAGAGCCGACTCCCGAAGGTCCAAACGGCGGTAGTGATCCCGACGACGGTGGTGACGGCGACAACGGCGACGACCCTGGCGACGATGACCCATTCGGGATGCACCTGTTATGTTGTGCGGCTTGCCGTCACTCCATATCGGACCTCTACGTGTCGGTCGAGGAGTGGTTCCAAGCTATGGAGGCAATGAGGCAGAGAATGGAGGATTTGAAGTGTGTAGTCGACAATGACTACAAGTTCCTGAATAGGAACGTGAGGAAGCTATTCAGGATGGTCGGCAACATGAAGAAAAGGTGGTGCAAGGATTGTGGGAAGTTCCACTAGATAGTTAGGGTTTTCCGCCCTTAGGATTTTTGTAAAATACGACGAGGACGTCGTATGATTTTAGCGTGGGGGAGAGCTAGCTAGCTCGATTTAAAAATTTTGAGCCTTAGTAAGTTTAGTTTGGTTTGGTTTAAAGTTTGAAATTTAAACTTTTTGGTGTGTTTTTAAAATTTTTAGCTTGAAGTGTGTTAATTTAGTATTCGAGTCGAAAAATCAAATAAAAAGTGTCTTTTAATTTTTGTCTCATACGATGCTTTTTCTTTCTTTACTCGTATATTTTCCTTTAAATTTTGATATATGAGCATGAGCATTTGGTTTGAAACATTTACCGTGGTGCTTAGTGGAGTTTTTACCTTTAAAAGTGCCCGCACCGTACTTTGATCTAGAACCTTGTTTCGGTTGTGCTAAGTTTGATGCTAATATTGGAGGAGTTTAATTCTGAAAACTATATGAAAACCCCTTGTAATAAAGGTTAGCAAACTCTCTTTTTCCAAGTTGAGAGACAAAGAAAAATCCTATTCAAGGCCAACTCAATATCCGTTCCACCATAAGTGCGGTTAGCACAATGAGTTGGGCTAGGATCCTTCTCTCTTGGAAGTTTTAATTTTGAGCAATGATCATGTCCTTGTATATATCTTTTATTGCTAGCCTTGTCATGTATTCGATAACGAGACTCTCACATCGAAAGTCCCGTACATCGCCGAATTCCATAGCCAACCCATAATATCTCTTTTGTACATCGTATTCCTTGAACACAACCTATGTTCGAAGTTTCGTCTCGTTCCTAGCATGGTTTTTATTTAAAATTCAGATTGTGTTTATGCAATAAGAGATGAGCAAAGAGCTTCGGAAAAGAGGTAAAGATGTCAAGAGAGAAAGAGAAGTAAAAAAAATATGTGTATGGAAAAGAAAAGAAAAAAAGAGAAGAGAGAAAGAGAAAAAGAAAAAGAAAAGAAAAAAAAGAAGAGAGAACAAAAGAAAGAAAGAAAGAAAGAAAGAGGAAAGGTAAGAAAGGTATGAAGAGGTATGAATCAAGTGAAGATTAAATGAAGTGTAAGGAAGGATGCCACGTTGTTGTTAAGAGACGAATCTTCCATTTTTCCAACCATGTGCAATCTGACAACAAGGACGTCATCAGTGCATCGTAGTCTTATTTTCTTTTGCCCTTGCACATGTCCACCATTCTATATCTTCTTATCCTTGACATCCCCATATCATTGTTTAATTCTCATGATCATTGGCTTGAAAGGTAAACAACCATTAGAGGAATTTCTTAGTATGACAATATTTGAGTTGATCTCACTAGCCATACCTATAGCTCCACCTTACATAATATATGAGAGACTTGTGGGAGGTAAGAGTTTATGAATTGTTTAGGATAGCCACTTTAAAAGAGTGACATGTGAGAAATTGGAGAAAGGTTTTTGTCTAATACTTGTTGCAGGAATTTTATTTTTGAAAAAAATCATGAAAACCCTCCGATGGAAGCAAAGAAGTAAGCATGGCTGGAATTGAGGACCTCGAGTGAAAGGTATGAGTTGTGGGGTAAATCTCAATTTGGTAAAAATTCTAAATGCCCATGTTTATGTATCATGATCATTGCTTAATGTTTATTATATTAAAGATGAAGGATTGACTAACTTGTGAAGGAAGAATTAGCGAAACACGTTTTCAACACCATGGACAAAAGTTCTTTTACGAGGGACTTGCTCGAGGACGAGTGAGATCTAAGCGTGGGGGAGATGTTGACGGTGTATTTTGGTACACCAAACATGTTCATTACACTTTGGTTTGAGCTTGATTATGGAACTAACCAGCCACTAGGCACACTAATGATATAACAAGTTCATCTTTGTATGTGCATTTGGAAGTGTTGTGTTTTTGCAGGAAAACATGGACTAAAGGGACGAAGTCACAACAAGTTCAAAGGAGCAAATGAGGAGTCTCGTTCGTGTTCAAGTGTGTGATGAAATCGCTCCCAAAGGTGGTAAGGACCAAAGTGCTACAAAGGAACATCGCCGAGGATTGAAGTGTAAAAGACCGAACTTCATGCGAGAAGACCCTCTATCTTGGACGCAAGGATGACATCACCAAAATGATGCAAGTGAAGGGGGCAAAGTGCAAAATGGCAAGAGGACCCACGTGTGCGAAGGGGCGACCAAACCAGACCGAAATGGGCTTGGGCCGTGTTGGAGTATAAGTGAATTGCCCACCTTTCCTCATCAGCTTAAGCTTTTGGGTTGAACTGGTTGGTGCATGCAACTCAATATGGTATTAGGGCCAGAGGTCTCGAGTTCGAGTCCTGGTGGGTGCGTTAATTAAAATAATTACAGCCCACTCCAATATCCACGTATGCGGCCTGGGGGAGCCTGCACGTGAGGGGGAGTGTTGGAGTATAAGTGAATTGCCCACCTTTCCTCATCAGCTTAAGCTTTTGGGTTGAACTGGTTGGTGCATGCAACTCAATAATGTTAGAGTATATTGGTAGTTGTAGATATACGTATTGTAGACTACCATATGTGTCCGGGGTGTCTTACACCCCAAGCCTTGTACTCTCATATATACCAGCCGAGGCCTCAATGCAATACAACTATCCAGTTACACCAATTCCACCTTTCTACATGGTATCACGAGATTAGGTTTTGAGATCCTAACTAATCTTCCGCTGCCCTCGTCTCGTCTCGCCCCTGCCCTCCGCGTGCCGCCGGTCGTCCTCCACGGCACAGCTCCCGGGCGCCCCCTCGACGACCTCCTAGTGCGCCCCCGGGGAGGTTCTCTATGACCTCCGCCGAGGGCAGCGCCCTCCGTTGTGGCGGATCGCGTTAATCCGCCGCCGTCCTCACGTCTAGCAGCAGTAGCAGATCGGGTGTACATCACCCTCCGCCATGGAAGCCGTCATCAACGACCTTGACCTGCGCTACCGTGGTGGTAGCCGTGGTCTCCTGCGGCGCCTGAGCCCTGACCCGTGCTGCCGTGGTGGTAGCAGGGGCCGGGCGCGACATGTCCTTGTCGCCGGCGGATGCGTGGCGGCACCTCCACTCCACCCCGCTGGGCGGCGGCTCCTACTCCAACGGGTCGGGATCTGCTCATCACGACCGGGACTCGCGGCGACTTCCCTGCCGGACCAGAACCGCCCTGATCTGCCACCGCTGCCCAGAACTCGCGCCGCCAAGATGGATTGCGGTGGAGTCCTCCGCGTCCGCCCGGCTGGGACCCGAGCCTCTTGGTTCCGATCCGTCACCACCAGCCAGGATGCGTCGCACGTCCCAGTGCGGCTCCACCGGTAAGGATCCCCTCCGTCCGCCCCTCAACAGCGATGTCCACATGCCAGACTCTCCGTCCCTGCCTCTCCGTCTCTCAGGCTCTGGTTCTTGATCTCCACGGACTTGCTTGTTGTGCGCTTTGACCGTGGGAGCCAAGAGGAAAGGCCAAGAGATAAGGGAAAGGGAGGCCTGTGCTACGCACACCCAAAGGTGTACACGAAGATTTGCTGCTGCTGATTTTGTTTTTGGTATTTTCTCTGATTTTTGCTCGATCACTGATCGAGATTGAGTCGTCCACCGCTCGTCGACTGCGCGTGCTTCTTCCTCGACATCATCACCGGTTGTTCTTCACCCGTGTCGCCCGGGCTGGCGTGCGGTGCGCCTAAGGGCCCCCTCGCAGCGCCGCTAGGCCCCTCCACGACACGATCCCTACGCCGGCCGTCTCTGACTTCTCCGCCACGACTTCGTCTTGCATGGCATCGTTGTCCGCTATCTCGTACGTGTGCCCTCGGTCTGATCAACTGATAGGCGTACGGTCGCGACATGCACGGATTTGGGACGAGTGTCTTCAGTACGTGTGCACCTCCACCGACACGAGGGTTGCGGCTGCATCGCCTCCTCGGGCAGTAGCGCAGCACTCCCTGGTCCTCCGCTGTTGTATCTTCATCGCCGTCGACTACATCATCGACTTTGTCTACGACTACGTCAGTGCGCATCTTGTGTGCATGGTCTTCATCAGGCTGTTCGGGTTCTTCACCGTCTTCTTCGAGCTGCGCCACCGCGTCATCCGGATCATCAGGCCATGCGCCAGATCGTCCGGGTTCACCTCTTCGCTTCGTCTAGCACCACCTCATGGCCTATTCCGACGTCGGTTCGGTCCCCCATTTATTGAGCGTGAAGATGATGCAACCCTAAGTATGTGGGGGCGCCGCCATTCACAGGAAGAGAGCCATTCGCCCGAGGGGCTGTCCACAAGCTAGAGAGGAAGGAGAGGAGAGAGATCATTCACAAGAAGGATCGCTCAAGTCCAAGGAAGCAACCACAAGTGGAGGAGGACATCGAGGCCCTGCCACGACACCCCCGGAGGAGAAGAAAGACACCGTCGGAAGCATCACCATGATCAACGGTGCTATGCCTAGCGCCTTGATGGGGTAATCTTCTCATTTGTCCATGGGTTGTAATCGATCTTGAGATGTAATCGCTACTTTTATGGTTTCAATCTATCATCTAGTGTTGAAGATGCTTTCATGTTTAAGGTTAGCTACCGTGCCTTTTTGGGAGTATAGATCTCACTTCTCCCTTAGAACCCTTCAATATGTTGTGATCATCATATATAGGTCTAGTCATGAATACCTAAGCGTAGTGACAGTACGGGGGGAGGGAAAGGGCGAAACCGTGGTCACAACCCCCGGTAGATTAGATCGGTTTTCTTATCTCTAAGAGGTTGCATGTTCAAGTATCGTAGACCCTTGGGCAAGTGTCTTTTATATATCTTGTGAGTTTTATCACCCTTTCTAGTGTAGCGTAGTGTTCTTTAGATTAACCATAGTTTAGGGTTTGGATAAGTTAACTAGGTAGTGCTAGATCAAACACTTGTAATCCCCTTGCTCCGCGGATTGACAAGAACCTAGGGAAATCCCGTGGTGAAAAAGGTGTAGGTCCGTACGCTTGCGGATCGTAGGTGGATACAAGTTTTATCCGTCAACACCTATCACGAGAGCACTCAAGCTCCTTGTGACATGCTTGCAAAGCCATATGCTCGCTAGTGAGCTTTTCAAGCTTATCATTGAGCACTTGCTTTTCTTGCTCCAAAGATGCTACACATGTAGACAAGTTAGTAGCACAAGCAACTTTATTTAGCAAGACATCATATTTATTGACCAAGGTAGAGTGTGAGAGTTTGAAAGTTTCAAGCTTTTGAGTTAAGAACTTTATGATGTCAACTTGATCTTCAACTCTCTTTGCCATTTGATCTTCCTTGGTTTCCTCGCTCTTCTTGGCTATCAAGCACTTGTGATCATCGACACTGAGAGTTGAGGACCTGGAAAACATAGATGCTTGTCTTGATCGCCTTCTTGAACGCTTGTTACCCTTGACTGTGTTCATCCTGTGAAAACCGGTCAGACCAGATTCAGAAACCGGTCGGTCGGACCGCTTTTTCCACAGAATCACCCATCTTGCATTTCTTGCCTTGTTGATCCATGGGTGAGATAACTAGAGGATCAGTGTGTGCTTCTGAGGTGGAGCACTCTTCTGAAGGCACACTTGCCACTTGATCCTTACTTGTTGACAGCTTGTCATGCTCAAACCTCAAATCTTCATCTTTGCTTTTGATTTTGCTTTTCTCATCATCCTTAGCCAAGATGTCATCATGAGCACATGAAGAAGCGTGGTTTGCAGTTGTGGCTTCTCCTTGCATGCTTGCTCTACGATCTTGATCTTCACATTTGGTCATGTCATAAAGATCTTGAAAAATCTCCTAAATGTCATGTGCATAAATTATGTCATCACATATTAATTCCTGCACATCATAACTCAAGGTACTATGAATGTAATTAGTAACTTGAGCATTGAGTTGCCAACATTCTACATCCTCTAGAGATAAGCTTGACAAGTCAATGTTGTCTACTCTAGTGTGAGGAGGAAGAATACTAGCAACTACAACCTGCTCAGCATGTGGACCAATGGTCCTAATTCCATTAGGTACATGAGCTGACCAAGAATCATAGTTTGAGCCACCTAGAGCTAATGGCTCAAACGATACCTCATATGTTGTCGACATCTTTTCTCCAAGCAGTTAAGCTCGAATCGGAGTTCCTTGCTCTGATACCAATTGAAAGGATCTTGATGTCGTCTAGAGGGGGTGAATAGACGAATCTACACTTATTAAAAACTTCAACCCACTGTTAGTATCGAAACCGGTCAGACCGGTTTCCAAAACCGGTCAGACCGGTTTTGCTACCCAGAAAACCAACAGTCAAGTATATGCCCTCTACGAGTTCTAGCACAAACCAAGCTTGGTGTAGGACTTCCACAGGTGTTTCCAAGAGTGTCAATGAAGTCCCTGCACACAGCACAAGCACACCAAAGTAGATCGAAGTAGAAGCACAAAGATTAAGCTAGAAACAACTTAAGGCAAAGCAAACAAGATATGAAGAAGTAAAGGCACAAAGACACCGGATTTATCCTGTGGTTCAGCTCACCACAAAGGCTAGCCTACGTCCACATTGTTGAGGTAAGCCACAAGGGCTTTGGGATCTCTTTCAATCCGCTCCTCTCTCACACCTATCGCCAAGGCAATAGATGGAGTGAACCATTATCTTTGATTTACAATTACAAACTTCTTGGAGCTGCCACACAACGATCGGGGGCTTCCAAGTGACTTCTAGCCGTCTAGGAGCCAAGGGCTCCAAGAGTAAAAGATGCTTCACAAGATTGTCAACAAGATCAGCAGGTGCTCAAGTGTGGGATTGCTCACTAGGCTTCACTAAGCTCTCTAAGCTCTTACACAAGTCACTCTCTCAACCCAACTCAAGGATAGGGCATTAAAGGCTTGAATCTCATTTAGAGAGGTTGGGGAGAGCTCAGTTGGGGTTCTAGAAGGTGCTAGATGTGTGGAGAACCAGCAGCCCCTCAAAGAGGAGCTCATGGGTATAAATACCCAATTCTCACAAAACTAGCCGTTAGTCTGTCAGACAAAACCGGTCAGACCGGTTTTCAAACCAAATAGCTGTTGGACTGTGTCAGTGCCAAAACCGGTCAGACTGGTTTGCCAACCAGTCAGACCGGTTTGGGCCAGAGAACCCTACCAAGGTTAAGATCTCACGGGTCAGTCTCTCATGGGTTCACTTGAGCACTTTTTGATGTTTGTTGTCCAACCAATGATGCAACCCTCTTGATAGTACGACATACCTAAACTCAAGACAAAAGATAAATATTAAATAATCCACATGAGCTTGAATCCACCAAGGCATGCCGGTAATTGATCTTCAATAACTTGAGGGCTTCCAATAGCGTATACCAACTGAGCACATGTAATGGATGAGTAGATATATGCATGTGCTTGAGCATATCCACTTTGAGCTATAATTGACTTAGAATTCTTCCATAGAGTAGAGAATCATCCACTTTGAATTCTAAAGTGACTTCAATTTATCAATCATGACACTAGATGCAATTCATTACTTTCCTCGGTAGGCTTGGATATGATACTTCAAAATCCTTTGATGCTATCAACTTCACTTTAGCAACTTGCTCATGGTCGCTATCCATAGCTTTTGCTTGGTTCCTCGTTTTAGCCATCTTGATTTCTTCATCACTTATCCTTGCCACATTTGAGTCAAGCCTTGCATCATAGAGAGAGTTCCATTTGAGATGCCACTCAACCAATTGTCCTTTGATTGATAAGAGATATTCTTGCTTTCTGAACTTCCATTTGTAGGTCCATGAATTCTTGAGATAACCACATGACCTTTCTCAAAGTTCTACTTGAAGTATTGCAAATAACATCCTTGTATGAGTCAATATCCTTCTTTTGACGCAAGAGTGAAATCCACTTGATATCATATTCGAAAAACTCATTTTATAGTTCATCAAGTTCCATCTTGTTTCAATAATGAAATCCTCTTGATGCTATACTCATCTTTGATTTAGTTCTCCCATTTTTATATCACAAGCTTCTCCTTTCTTCACAATATGGTTTGCTTTAATCATATAGAAGTCAACCAAGTAGTATGATACAATCATGTCTCTATCTATGCTTTTCTTTAGCTTAGGATCACTTGTTGTATGTCTCATGTAGACTCTAATGGGAGGAACACATTAACTAAATCATGACATTCATCTTTAGTATGCTTGCATACTCTCCATGTATAATGTCATGATCCACACTTATCTTCTTTGCAATATGAGCCAAATGCATGATCTTACATACGAATATCATTTATCAATAATCAACAACCTACTCACGTGCTTTACAAGAGTGTTAGTTATTTAATCAAGTTGTCACCCAACTCACCAAAACCCACTTAGGGCTTGATTGCACTTACAGACATGCAGCCAATGGATGTCACAGATGCGCCCGGGCGATGAGCACGAGTGCTATAGGAGGCTACGGGGTGCATTGGGCAGCATGCCCGTAGCACAACCGCTTCTTGCTTTGCAAGAGCATGGTAGCAGCGGAGCAAAAGGTGAAGGTGAGATCGGGGCTTACTCCCCTCCCCAACCTCCTCTGCCTTGGGGTTTTCTCTGCCCCCTTCTCTTCCTCCCCCTCCCCAAAACCCCATCCCGCCTCCAACGCCTTCGCAATTGCTCTCTGATCCAAGCGTCTGTCTCTGTTGTGGTTGACGGTGGCTGCATGCTAGTGGGTGTCGTGGTGGTTGTTTTTCTCTCTCTCTCGCGGTGTTCAGGGTGGGGTTTTCTGGCCATTTATTTGTTCGATCGCGCTCTGGGTTCATCAAGTTGCATCCACACATGTGCGTGTTTGTGGAGTTTGTTTTTGAATTTTGTGCAGGTTTTGTTGGAGGGGGAGGCTTGTGAATCCCGGCTCGGCTCAGTTCTTCGATCACACCTACTTTTGTGCATCTGTCCATTTTGTTGTTGGTGTTTTTTGGGGGAGGAATCTTCATTTTGCCGATGTTTCTGATGGTGGTGATTTTGTGGTGTGTTGCTGGACTACGCTGTTCTTCCTGTTGTTTTTGGTGCGTGACTGCGTGCTGCTTGAAATCAGTGTGTTTCTCCCTTCACTATGATGAATTTTGGGGATCTTTCTGGTTTTCTCTGGGGTTTTTATTAAAACCTCTTCGATCGTGCTTCCATTTCCTGCAGTTGCAGTTGCTTTCATGTGTGTCTCTGCTGCAGTTTGGCTTTGACGAAGTTGGTGGTGAACGAGCACCGAGAACCCATGGTGATCTCTCCATTCGCCTCTGTTCTTCAATCTCACTTTCTCTTGCCCATTCTTCTGTTGTGGTTTGTTTCTCGGAACCATCCATCAGTCGTTGTTGATGGTTGGTTTTCTTGGAGGAGAGCCAAACGATCACCTACAACCATGGCGATCTCTTTGTTGCCTCCTCTTCTCCAACATGGCGCCCTTGATCTCTAATCACCATCCTTTTCCGTTGATGCCTCTTTTCCTTCTTTGCTTCCTTATGCGAATCGCACATATGTTCTCACCGTAATCGCTACTCCACCTAGCTAATCTCTCTTATCTATTTTCTTACCACTTTATTTCCCTTTTCGCTGCGTACTAGAAGTGGAAATTTTCCTCATGCGGTCTGCGAGTTTTTCTGTTTCCCCCCTTTTCTTCACTTTATTTCCCGTTTTCGGTTGTGTCTCGGCACCCCTGGCTGTGCCCTACCTCACCTCCATGTGGATCCCCTGTGCTAGGATCCGGGACCTGCCACCGCCTCTGCAGATCTGTCTGTGACGCGGTGTTCCTCCTTCGTCACCATGACGTCGTCCTCCACCACGTTCGCGACCTCTAGGTTGCTCAACTCCCAGTCTACGACTGACACTGGCAGTGATGTTGGCCCTGTCTTCACCCACTCCTTCGCCATGGTCAATGTCAAATCCCACATCCCCATGACGCTCGAGCTGAAGAACTCCAACCTCAACAAGTGGTCGTCCTTCTTCCGTGCCATGTGCGGCAAATTAAGCTTGTTGGCACACATCAACGACCCCATCCCTCACACCTGCAATTCGGCATGGGAACAGGGGACTGTTGCATCCGTAGCTGGCTGTTTGGCTCTGTCTTCGACGTCGTCCTCGACCTCGCCACGGACGGCACCGAGTAGACATCCAGACAGCTTTGGGTTGCCATCACCAACCTGTTCAAGGTCAACAAAGCTCCACATGCCATCTTCCTGGGTCACGAATTTCATTCGATGACTCAGGGGGACTCCTCCGTCGACGACTACTGCCTCTGCATGAAAAACGCGGTTGATGCCGGGCAGCCCGTCTCCGAGACCACCTTGGTGCTCAACTTGTTACGTGGCCTTGCTAAGCCCTACTCCAACACCGCTGACAATATTGCCAGCGGCGCTCACATTCGCATCGACCCGGAACCAGCTTTTGCATCATCCCTCGTCGTCGCGTCCTCCTAGTCATGTGGATCCCATTGCTGCCGCTCCTCCTCGTTTGGCAGCGGGCAGCAGCAGCAGCAACCGCGCTCTGATGACCAGCGACACAACAAGAAAGGCGGTGGTGGTGGCAAGAAGAGCTACGATGGCGGCAACTATGGTGGTGGTGGTGCCTAGTTCCGCTCCCAAGTCGCTCCATCCGACCTACCTGCTGGCCAGTGGATCTGCATCTCCCCGTGGACTCAGCAGGGCGCTGCTGGTGGTAGGACCAAAGCGGTCAGGGCTGGGCTGGCCACGACAGGGTGGCCAGCAGGGAGTTCTGGGCTCCATGCCCCAGGCCCACACTGCTTTTGCGCCGCTTCAGGTCTCCCCACCAGGCCAGAGTGTTGATGCGGCTGGATTACAAATCCAAAGAGGAAAAGCATCTCTATGTGAAATTACACAACCACGTTTCCAACACTGACTTCAAGGTTTTGCTCCATGAAGGACCAGCGTTAATTTATGGTCGACTTCATTGCGTATGCTAATACACAATTTGGTCTAGTTGCTAAGTGCTTTCAGGCATACAATGGCACATAGTTCGTGAATAATGCCACCACAACTTACCTCGCCGCGTCTGGTATTCATCTATGCCTCTCCTGCCCTTACACCTCTCCACAAAACGGCAAGGCTGAACGTGTACTGTGCACGTTGAATTACTCCATTCGCACCCTCCTGTTACATGCATTCATCCGACCATCATACTGGGCTGAAGCCCTAGCTACCGCATGATATGTGCTTAACAGGCGCCCCTGCTCCTCCATCAACAATGACAACCCCTTCACTAGACTCCACGACAAGCCACCACAGTACGATCATATTCGAGTATTCGGGTGCCCTTGCTACCCCAACCTCCAGGCCACGTCTACGCACAAGCTTGCCGCTCAGTCCACAACATGTGTGTTACTAGGCTATCCCTCCTCACATAAGGGTTACTGATGCCTCGACCTCTCGTCTTGCCACATAATCATCTCTCGCCACATTGTTTTCGACGAGTCGATGTTTTCCTTCACCTCAACGGATCCTATCACTGATACTTCCGTCTTGGATTTTTTTGTTGGACGTTGATGAGGATATTGTGCATTGCTCTACCAACCCTCCAGCTGTCCATTCACGTGGACACCCTCCTTCCTCAGTGGTTGCTCCGTTCCCCTAGGACGTCAAGTGAGACCGCTCTCTACGTCAACCACTCCGGCACTGCTCCATCTGTCCAGGACGTCAAGCGGCCGCCCTCTCTGACCTTGACTGCTGAGCCATGCAATTGTGGCCTTGTGCCCCCGTCTGTCCCCAAAGTGCTGCTTCCGCGCCCTGGTGGGTGTTGCTACGTGCCCCCTTGTTGACGGTATATATGCGTATCAAACTTCGTTTGGATTGCAAGCGGACAAATCCTCTATGGTAGTCAAGGGACCCTTCTTCCCTCAAGTGTGAACCCAAGGTAGTGAATCCGTGGAACAAATGTGTGATGCAAGATCAAGTCTAATAAAGCCACAAACACTTTAATCTTCGAAAGGTTGTTGCTTTAGCATCTAATCTAGAGAACACCAAAAGAAACGAATCTAATCTATGAAAATCGGAGGTAGCAAGAGATAGAGAGGGATAGGTAAAACCGATCTAGAGAGATTGGATCAAGCTCTTGTTGAAGTTCCAAGCAAATAAGAAATAACCAAATTCAATCTCATAAAAAGCTTCTTTAAATCGCGGCTTGCGTTCCAACTCCGAAGACGCCCGCCTTTTGGAGCCACCATTCTGTCACAACGCACTCCTATTCGTGCGGGTTAGCCTAGGACAAGTCCAATGGACAAGATGAAATCTCTTGGTAGGTCAGACATGCACCTCTAGCCACCACGGCTACAAGAACACCCTCTATGATCTATCTCGAGAATAGATCTTAAAGTAAGAAAAACCAATCGAGATCAAAGTCGTAGAAGAAGCACTTGATCGCTAGAAATCGGATTGCAACTTGATAATTCAATATACTCAAAGGTACATAGACAAGATCACCACCGGGATCCTACATTGATCTTGCTCCTAGCTCCTGGAACTCCGACGTGGTCTTCCTTGCAAGGTTCCCATGTCGGCTAGGGAAACCCTAGACAACTAGCTCGACCCTCTCCTCTCCGGAATGGTGTCCCTCTCTTCTCTGCTCCTCGGCAGTGAATGACGAATGATTTGATGCGTGGCTCTTGGCAGGGGGACTATAAATAGTCCGAGGATCGTCTAGGTCAAAGAGGGGCACGAATGAACCCAGAAATGGGCTGGGCCGACCGGCCTGGGCCCATTCTGGCCCATCTCGTGGCCTCCTTCCTCGGTGATGCTTCTCGTGTCTTCTGGAAGTTTCCCTTCTCTGCATGTGGGCCCTTGACGTTAGTTTCTCCGCGGTTTGGATAGAGCTCCTTGTCTCGCAAGCTTCAGTGTTTTCTGTTCAGGTCCTCGGAGTTTTCTGCCTTCACGGGTTGGTCCTTAGGCTTCTTGGAGTCATGTTCACTTCATTGCTTGACTTGTATCGGGCTTCATGGTCTTCTCACGAGGTGCTTGATGAACTTTACCCGGAAGTCTTGCATTTAACACTAAATTCCTGCATAAACATCAAACTCCAAAACCGACATGCACGAACGAACTTGTTATATCAAGGGGGTTAGTACCAATGGATAAGATATAAAATTGATGCCAACACCGAAGGTAAACTCATGGCTAGGTTGACAGAAATTCACCGTCAACATCTCCCCCATGCTTAAACCTTGCTCGTCCTCGAGTAAGCCTTCGATGGATATCAGTGTTGCCCTTCATTGCTCAAACCCTGCACTTGATCATACACGAGAAAACATAATGCTCTCAAAAATTTAGTTCGTTAGAGTTCCATAGTGTACTAGCCTTCATCCCTACGGAGGGTGGATATTAATTAAGCTCATCCCACAAGTATTAAACATGCTCCCAAAATTCAAATGGATCTCAGAAATTTTGAAATAAAGAACAAGATGAAAAAGAGCTAAACCAAGTTCAAAAATTTAAACCACCTTGCATCTTGCTCATGAACTCTCATCTCATCTTGTCTCTCAAGCCTATTTATTCTACTCCTTTCCCTCTCAAAACATATATATATATATGTGGTAGGCTTTTATGTGGAGCTTTTTGGGAAAGTTTAGTCCTACCAAGATATTATAAATGAGATGTTGTCACAACAGGACAAGCTTCTCATGATCTTACCGAGACTCGTCAAAAAGGTCATTGGAAAATAATGTTATATCAAGGAGGGGGAGAGAAAAATACACACACTTTGAGATAGGTGGACATGTGCAAATGGCAAAGAATGATCTCGAGGCACAAAGGAAGTCCTCGTTATCATATTACACATGGTTGGAAAGATGAGTTTGGATCTTAATCTTGAAACTTTTGAAATTCCTAATGCATTTAGAGAACCGGGGAGTTCACTTTATTTTTTATACTCTTTTTTTTCTTTCTTATACATATTTTTTCTTTATCTCTTTCTTTTTTGTCTCTTCTTTTTTCTTCTCTTTTTTCTTTTTCTTTACTCTCCTTGAACTCTAAATTGCATTGTACCTACCTCCTCCCCCATGCTTAGACGTTTGCTCGTCCTCGGGCAAAGAGGTGATAGACATAAGGTAGGTACTAGAAATATTTTTCCTTTGGAGAGATACTTTTGAAATCTTCAATCTTGACACCATTTTGCGATCTTCCTCGAGTTGACGATCCATACTCAGATGATAGGTTGTGGTCAAGGAGGTAAACACAAAAGATGATATTTTTGGTTTTAAGGGTGGATATCCGGAGAGGTTTGTGAAATCTTCGATGTGGGGATACACAATGCACGGATAGAAAGGCTAGCAAAAAGATAGATACGCAAAAACGGAATGACCAGCTTCTTAGTCTCGGGCCAGAGAAATCAAGCCCTGAAATAACTCATCCAAAAATAAACCTTGTATACTAAGTTTTTGCACTCAAATATATATATGGCTCTGGATAGGTAGAGCAACATGCAAGTGGTATTAGTGACAAGGTTAGCATTACTTTTAAGAACAAACATAAATCATCTTTAATCCATCCAAAACTTGAGAGCATATGTAAAACCATGGGTCTTATTTTTCTCATAACCTCCGCAAAGGATTAAGCTAGCATTTAGATTAATTTCAGATTTGTATTTTAAGAGAGCATTAGCTTAATCATGCATAAAACAAGTACAAAGATAAACAAAGCGGCAACTATCATCATATATCAACATGTCACAAACTTTTTATCTTTGCCAAAGGTAAAAACAAGGTGGTGATTTTATTCATGATGAAAATAAAAACTAACATATATGCTGAAAATAAATAAAAAACTGAAAACACTACGCATACATAGGCGCATAAAAGCTGAAAATTAAAGAAAAGAGAAAAGGAAAAATTAAACAAAAGATCCTCCTCTCTCTAATCTTCCGCCGGTGGTTGATATTGGTAGTCTTGATTGTTGTACCCTTGCTCATAATAGGATTGCACCGCTCCTCCTCTGAATTGCTCCGGTGGTGCTAGGTGAAGGCGACCTAGCTCAAAGGTGATGTTTGAATTTCCTTCACCCATTTGGTTTGCATTGGATTGGATGGCTGCGATATTTTGCATATTTCTTGCAGCGTATTCTCCAATGATGGCCACACTTTGTTGTGGTTGAGGGAGGTGTGCATATTGTTCCTCAAAGGCCATGTTGGGTACCGCAAAATTTGGTGGGGGCATGGCTGCACCACTCCCCCATGCTTGCATTGGTACACCACCGTAGTATCTTGGCGGCACCGGAATTCCTCCATATGGTGGTGCATAATTTTGGGGCGCACCTTCTTCTTCTTGGGCTGCAGAAGAACCTTCTTCTATAATCCTTCCTCTCTTGTTTTTCTTTGCCGGTACAAGAAGTCCTTCCTCTAACCAATCTTCTTTCCCCTCAAGAAAAAGTCTTAGTCTTGCATCCGGTAGGGGTAAATTCACTTTGGCCAATTTGAAGCCTCCTCTCTCATCTACACTTATATATTTACCTTGCCTAAAATAATCAAATCCCAGGGAAGTCCCGACTAGGAGATGCTCCGGATTTCTTGGAATTCCCGGTCTCAAGAAGATGGCCAACATGGAGAGGTAACACCCCGAACCAATATCTCCCAATCCCGATGTTGCTTCGCAACACCACCGGTTAATCATAAGGTATGAGGGGTCGATTGGCTGCCCAGCAATCAAAGCCGAGTAAAGCCAATTCAACTCCATGTTGGTTATCTTGGTCTCTTTAATTCTCCCCAAAATTCTCTTGCACATCCATGAGTGAAACACCTTGATTATGGGGTTCCGGATACTATTCCTTTGCCGGTTAGCTTCTCCCGTGATCATTCTCCAAAAATCTTCCAAAGTATTTGCTTTCACTTCCACTTGCTCCGGGGATCCCTTTTGAAAACCAAGCAACTCCCTAATGTACTCATAGGGAACCACTTGTTCAACTCCTTCCAATCGGAATGAGAGACTCGGCACTCCTTCATCAAGTATCGGCACCATGGTCATGAGAATTTCTAGGGCCAATTCCTTGTGGGTGTTTGCCGACACTCCGTTGAAAAATTGCACCCAACCTAGGTGTCCCAACAAGTAATAGATATCCGTATGAAAGCCCAACACTTGGAGAGCTTGGTCGTCGAAGTCGACGTTCGCCACAAGCCTCTTCTCAAGGCAAGTGAGCTTCTCCTCCTCCTCCTCCTCCGTCTTGATAATAAACCCATACTTGGAATACCGCGGAGTGTATAGAGGTGGAGTGGATGATCGTGTCGAGCGACGAGGTCGGACGGGCGGCTCCTCCGTGCGTCCTTGTGGTTCGGTGAACCGCATAGATGAGCTTCGTGTGGCCCTCATGCCACCGAGGAGTAGAGTGTCGTTCCTCCTCAGCGGTGCCGTGTCCTCCTCCATACTCCGAGGAGACTCGGAGACCGAGTGCCTCCTCGAAGAGCTTGTCGATGATGGCTTGGACGACGATGATCCCTTCTTCTTGGAGAAGAGACTTGTAGTTTTCTTCCACATGGTTGCTGCACTCTTCCTCACAAATATACTTGGGGTTTTGAACCAGTAGCAAGGCACACAAAAATTATTGGAATGTGGACTTTTAGTGGACTTAGGATGGATTTTGATGAACGAATCAAAGCTCGAAGTGGGAAGCTATGTCTCTGGAGGTTTTGGACTTAAAGCTCAGGAACACGAACAAATGGCTGGATGAGTGACTTACCTGAGGATGACGGGCACCAGGGGGCTTAAAAAGAGGTGAGGTCGGCCGGCCTGGGCCGACCGGCCTAGGGTCCTTGCTGCCCCTCTTGGCTCTAGCTTTCTCCAGCGCACTCCATGCTTGTTTGTTGCTTTGTGACCGCGTGCTCCATGGGGTTGCACCGCCCAAATGCTCTCGTCCACTCCTTTGCTTACATGATTGATCCTCCCACTTGATTGCTTTGCTTTGAGTCACCTCCATGCTCCCTTGCCTCACATTCTTCCATGAGATTCCTGCAAAACAAAGCTTGGCTACCCCCCATGCTTGTCCTTTGCATGTGCTTTGATGATAAAGATTGGAGGGGCATCTCGTGATGCATCATGGTGCATGTGTGGTTAAGTTAACTCAATTGCCTCCCTCTAAGCATGTTTTAATGCTAAGTACTCCTCTAATTTCGAAAAATAAAATTAAACTCAGAGCTTGCAATGAGTTCAAATATAATTAGAGGAGTTTTTTTAAGCATCAAAAACAAATGTAAGTCGAAAATATTTTCCGACTACTTTTATTTTGGTCGCACCGGTATTGTTTGCTTTCATTAGTTGAGATCAAGCTTTTCCCGGCTTGATCGTAGGGGCATAGGTTTAGGTTCTAATTTTGGTTAAATGTGAGAGAGAGAGATTTTGAATGAAATAAAATTAAATGAGGTTTAAAAAAATTCTAACTCTAGAGAAACCAAGGATATGAATTTTGAACAAACCAAAAGTTAAGTTTCTAGGTTCACGCGAGTCCTACCATGCGCTGAAATTTAAATAACATCTAGGAACATAGCGTGGCTCTACTCATGTGTTTTTAGCATGTAAAACAAGTCAACCATAACATCATGAAGAGGATGAAAGGTTGAGGTAGGTTCTGAATTTTTTGTTTTGGTTTCTCAAAAAGAAGCAAATAGCACATAGGATGGCTCATGTAAAGGGTTTATGATCCAAATAAAATATCCAAACAAGATTTATAACTCTAAACATTATTCAACCACTTAAGAGTCTATGAATGTCTTGCGCAGCAAATTTTAAAACCAACTTACTTGAAAGACTCGAAAAATATTGATCGGGTTGTCCTCCCGGTAGCTTATTCTTGACTCGACGAAACGGGTTGCCTCCCGCCTAGCACTTCGTTTATAGTCCATGGCTAGACTTCTTCACTTGTTTACTTCGGATCAACGCTCTTTGTGGGTGTCGCAATCTTGGGTACCCACTTCCGCACCATCTTTGGCGCAGGCTTATTCTCTGGCTTAGTCATCTTTTTGGTCTTCACAGGCGGCTTTTGTTCCTTTATCTTGACGGATGCGACAACTTCTTTGATTTCCTTCGCTTCCTTCTTCTCTGGCTCTTCCTTCTTCCTTGGCTCTTCCTTACTAATGCGACGATGAGGTGGAATATATTTAACTCTGATCATGTTGCATACCTCGAAGCGTGGTCGAAACTTGAAGGAACTCCTCTCGTCGTTGATGTCGAACTTGATTTTCCCCTTCCCGACGTTGATGGTAGCTCCCACGATCTTGAGGAAAGGCCTCCCAAGGATGAGCGGTGGCTTCTCCCTTTCTCCCATCTCAAGCACCACGAAGTCGACAGGGATGAAGTGGTGTCCGACCTTCACGGGCACATCTACGGCGATGCCCAAAGGATAGCGAATGGAGTTGTCACCCAACTCCAAGCACATGGCCGTAGGCTCTAGCTTCGGTAGGCGTAGATTCTCAAATACGTCTCTTGGCATGATGCTCACACTTGCTCCAAGGTCACATAATGCCTTTTCGAACTTGAAGGAACCAACGGAACACGGAATCGTCAGGCATCCGGGGTCTCCTTGCTTCTCTAGTCCGTTTGCAATAGCGGCACTACATTGCTCAGACATCTTGACGTGATCCACCCCGAGTGTTGCTATCTCATACTTGTTTGCAAGAATATCTTTGAAGTAGCGAGAATATGTAGGAACTTGAAGGGCGTCCAATAGCGGTATGTTGATGCTCAACCTACGCACAACCTCCACAAACTTCTCAAAATGATTATCAAGTTTACCTCGGAAGTAGCGTGGCTTGAGTTGCGGTATCTTCGTGTCTTCTCCCGACATCTCAAACTCGGGCTCTTCGGTGACGATTTCGGTAACTTTCTCCTTAGCAAATACCTCCGCCTCAGTAGATGGTTTAGGCTTTCTAGCTCCCGCGGAATGCTCCGGATCTTCGGTCTCCTTCCCCGAACGAGTTTGAATGGCCTTCGTCATCTCGGGACCTTGAGGTTGTCCCGGTAGCTTCCCTTCATTAACGGATAGGCACACGGCAAGTTGTCCCACTTGTGTCTCGAGCATCTTCATCATGTTGAGCACTTGATGGTTGGATCTTCCGACCTCCGTCACCTTGCTATCGATGTTCTCCAACACCTTGTCTATGGCCTTGAACTTGGTGACGGTGTCCTTGTTGATCTTAGCTTGCTCATCCATGAAGTCCTTCAATTGCATACGAAGAGGAACTGAATTCGGAATGGACGAACTTGCATTCAATTGAGGTCTACCTTGCGCGTAGCGGAGGTTCAGCAAATCTCCCTTCCTCATGTAGTCGAGCATCTTGGCTTCCTTCGGGCAATCCTTTTGGACATGGCCATACTCCCCGCATTCTTCACATGTGGATCTTGCTTCGGCAGCCTTTAAATCTTGAGCTTCTTTCTTCTCTATCTCCATCTTTTCCAACCTCCTCATGAGCGAGTCGATCTTTCCTTCGAGTAGATCTTCCTTCTCCACTTGCACGACTCCTTTGATGTTCCCCGTGGGTTGAACCGGAAGCAAGCGTTCGGATGACACCCATGTGTCATTGTACGCGACATTCTTGAATAAAGTGAAAGCTTGGGTCGGTGTAAGCTCGATGATCGATCTTCCCGCTGATGCATCGATGATCGTCCTTGACGCCATGGTGAGTCCTTGGTAGAACTTTTGAACAAGGTCTTCCTTCGGGAATTTATGATGTGGCACCGCCCGAGTGTACTCAATGAAGCGCTCGAAAGCTTCCGATATGGTCTCCGTAAGATATTGAGCAAAGGTAGCAATCTTATTGCGCAAGCTTTGAGTCTTACCCGGTGAGTAGTATTCCTTCATGAAAGCTCTCATCAAAGCTTCCCAATTTTGCACCGTCTCCGCCGGTTGAGTGTAGAACCATTGCAAAGATTTTTCGAGTAGCGAGAACGGAAAGAGCCTTGCCCTCATTTGGTTTTGAGTCACCCCTTCCATGTTGAATGTCTAACAAAGTTGAATGAACGCTTGGAGGTGAAGGTTTGGATCCTCTTTACCGGTGAAGGGTGAATGTTGCACCATGCGGATTGTTGAGGTCTTGATCTCGAACGGCCTTCTGATCTCCGCGAGGTTCAAGATTGGTAGGTCGACGATGTCCGGGGTGCATAGCTCCCCGATCTTGCGCTCCGGCTGCGGTTGTTCTCCCATCGGTTGTGGTTGAAGTTGATTTTCCCTAGGGCTTGGAGGTGGTGATTCCTTTGGAGACTCCGACGATCCTTCGGCCTCCGCTTTTGGATCTGCAAATTCCAGCTTTTTAGCTTGTGCTTCACGTCTCCTTAGCCTGTAAAGTTTTTCTGGGTCATCCACAAAATTTTCGGGTTTGTTGGAGAGGTAGCCGTCCATCTCCTGTTAGGGTTAGCAATAAACAAAATATCTACAAAAACAAAAATAAAAACAAATCTAAGAAAACTAGGGTTAGTCAAAAACTAGATTAGATTGATTTTTGAGGATGATCAAAAGTTAGTAGATGCAAAAAGAAAAACCAAAAGAAAACTGAAAATATTCACAAAAAGCAATAAAAGATCGAATCTTGATCACTTGTTCCCCGGCAACGGCGCCAGGAAAAGAGGCTTGTTGACGGTATATATGCGTATCAAACTTCGTTTGGATTGCAAGCGAACAAATCCTCCGTGGTAGTCAAGGGACCCTTCTTCCCTCAAGTGTGAACCCAAGATATCGAATCCGTGGAACAAATGTGTGATGCAAGAACCAGTCTAATAAAGCCACAAACACTTTAATCTTCGAATGGTTGTTGCTTTAGCATCTAATCTAGAGAACACCAAAAGAAATGAATCTAATCTATGAAAATCGGAGGTAGCAAGAGATAGAGAGGGATAGGTAAAACCGATCTAGAGAGATTGGATCAAGCTCTTGTTGAAGTTCCAAGCAAAGAAGAAAAAACCAAATTCAATCTCATAAAAAGCTTCTTTAAATTGCGGCTTCCGTTCCAACTCCGAAGACACCCGCCTTTTGGAGCCACCGTTCTATCACAACGCACTCCTATTCGTGCGGGTTAGCCTAGGGAGAGTCCAATGGACAAGATGAAATCTCTTGGTAGGTCAGGCATGCACCTCTAGCCACCACGGCTACAAGAACACCCTCTATGATCTATCTTGAGAATAGATCTTAAAGTAAGAAAAATCAATCGAGATCAAAGTCGTAGAAGAGGCATTTGATCGCTAGAAATCGGATTGCAACTTGATAATTCAACATACTCAAAGGTACATGGACAAGATCACCACCGGGATCCTACATTGATCTTGCTCCTAGCTCCTGGAACTCCGACGTGGTCTTCCTTGCAAGGTTCCCATGTCGGCTAGGGAAATCCTAGACAACTAGCTCGACCCTCTCCTCTCCGAAATGGTGTCCCTCTCTTCTCTACTCCTAAATGACGAATGAGTTGATGCGTGGCTCTTGGCAGGGGGGACTATAAATAGTCCGAGGATCGTCTAGGTCAAAGGGGGGCACGAATGGACCCAGAAATGGGTTGGGCCGACCGACCTGGGCCGGCCGGTCTGGGCCCATTCTGGCCCATCTCGTGGCCTCCTTCCTCGGTGATGCTTCTCGTGTCTTCTGGAAGTTTCCCTCCTCTGCATGTGGGCCCTTGACGTCAGTTTCTCTGCTGTTTGGATAGAGCTCCTTGTCTCACAAGCTTCAGCATTTTCTGTTCAGGTCCTCGGAGTTTTCTGCCTTCACGAGTTGGTCCTTGAGCTTCTTGGAGTCATGTTCACTTCATTGCTTGACTTGTATCGGGCTTCATGGTCTTCTCACGAGGTGCTTGATGAACTTTACCCGGAAGTCTTGCATTTAACGCTAAATTCCTGCATAAACATCAAACTCCAAAACCGACATGCACGAACGAACTTGTTATATCAAGGAGGTTAATACCAATGGATAAGATATAAAATTGATGCCAACACCGAAGGTAAACTCATGGCTAGGTTGACGGAAATTCACCGTCAACACCCCTCTAGGCTCTGGGCCTTCTACGTCCATGGCTCCGGGCGGGTGTGATCCTATGCCCCCGCCAACAGCTCCACGGGACGCTGCTGGCCTGGTGCCTAGTCTCTCGCACTTCTACACATGACGTCCTGCTGCGACGGCCTCATCCACCATGACGACCGTACCATCGTCTGCCTCCACTTTGGCCTCGGCACTTGCTAACCTTCCTGCTATAGCACGACCTATGACTCGGACACAGACCCGGACCATACCACGCGTGCAGTATAAGGGCCTGATCACCGCCACAGTTCCGTCACTGGTCCCCTCTAACTATCGTAGTGGGCTGGCTGACCCAAACTGGCGTGCGACAATGGTTGAGGAGTACAATGCTCTCATCAACAACGACACATGGTGTCTTGTTCCTCGACCTCCTGGTGCTAATGTTGTGATGGGCAAGTGGATCTTCACGCTTAAGTACCACTCCGACGATATTCTTGCCCGCCACAAGGCCCGCTGGGTTGTCCGCGGCAACAACTAGCAAGCAGGTATCGACTACGACGAGACCTTCAGTCCGGTTGTCAAACCAACAACCATCCAGACCATCTTGAGTATCGCCGCGCCCCGTGGCTGGCCACTTCAACAGCTCAACGTGAAGAATGTTTTTCTTCATGGTCACCTCGAGGAAACTGTCTACTGCCAGCAGCCACCTGGTTTCGTCGACCCTACCGCTCCCAACCACGTCTGCCTGCTCCAGAAGTCCTTGTACAGGCTCAAGCAGGCTCCCCGGTGATGGCGGGAAAACGGATGGCCTGAACGACTCGCCTCCGCGTCAGCAGAGACAAATTTTATTTGAGTTTAATTTAAATGGGACAAATGAAGAAATTAAGGTAATGCGAGTCCATACTTCCATGATTCTTATATTTACATAAAAATTATGTTAATTACATCTCCGTAGAGAACACCCCTGATTAAGAGTTCCAACATGAGTACATGAAAATAAAGATTACATCATAGGGCTATCCTATTACATGGCTACGAAAGAAAATGTTCTAAGTCTTCTCGCCGTAGAGGTGGACGCTTGCCGTAGACTTATCCGTTCATCGCCGTATATTTATGCATGACACTACTTATTATTTTCACGTGACTATGCATATATAGTGCTTGACATTTTAAACGAGCCGTATCATGTATACGTATGCTCACGTACAAGTAACCTGTTGTTGGCTTCATGGCTCAGCCTAGTACGCATCTTCATGGGTGTAATCTAATTTAATTTAGATTATGATGCAGGATTATTTAATTATCTCTGTATCTACCCATGATGCACGCATGACACTAAATTTGAAGGTGATGCATATCTTTAATTTATTGTGTCACAACTGTCAACGCTAAATTTGAATAGCATCAACCTGTTAATCCCTATATGCATATGAGATTGCTAACATGGTCCGGTTCAGATTGATTAAACCGGCCACCCGGTTTGTCTAACCATAATACATGAAAGAAATGTGGACTTGCTAATAATTTGGACAACAATGAATTAACCGCACTCATACAAGTGTAGAATGCAGGCTCTTTATTTATATTAAACCTTTTATTGTGTATTTGGGTGCGGCAGCATGCAAGTTAGCAATTCATACTAACTATGCTGCGACATGCCGGCGGTGTTTGCTTGTTTATTTTACTGCCGGCGAGGCTTGGGACGTATACGTGCGCGGGGCATCGATACGTATACGATCTCCTGTAAGATTTAATGGCATGGAGCCAACATGCGTCCAAGCCAGTTTCATACAGCGGAATGGAGCCAAGACCGCGTCCAAACCGATTTCAAACCATGGAACGGAGCCGAGATTGCGTCCAAACTATTTCATATCATAGGACATCTCTGGATGGAGCCAAGATCGCGTCCACCTGGAGTATAACCAGAGCTTTTCTTGCCGGCCCTTGATTTACCAAGGCAAAACTCATATTCATGGCACTGTTGGCCGAGCTTTCACCAGGGCAGGCAGAAAGAATATGAGGGAGAAGAAGGACGCACTCCTGATGACGGGACAGTTGATCGAAGTAGATCAGATGACTTGAAGAAGCGCCATGAGGCTTCTTACCTTGCAGCCCTTCACGCACGCAGCGGCACCGCGGCGATCCTTCTCCTTCTCCTTCTCCTGGCCTTCTCCCTCTGCGATTCACTCGTGCTTCCTTGCTGACAGCCGGACAGCGGCAGCCGGACGGCGCAGCGCAGCAGCCTGGCGGCGATTTGGGATGATGTGTTCGGGGGCTGAACGCCTGCCGATCGGTGTCTATTTATAGGCCGGCGGGGCTATGGGCGGTTCCATTGGAAATTTAGCGCCTCTTTGTTTTGATTTTGAGTACGCGCTACCAGCTCGCTGGAGATCGTGGAGTACGTGTAGCGCTGCAGGTTTGAACTCGCTCAGACTCGATCACGGCGGTTCGAAACTTGAGCGCCACATCTCGTACAAGAATACGTACGTATACATGGGCACATGACCAATGGGTTTGGCCTGCGGTAGTTTACTTGGTGACGTGCACGTGAGTACAGGATCATGCAATTTGTATTAGCCTATAGCTACGTGTACATGCCATGCATGTATTTAAGGATACATGGTTGTCGTGTGAGCCGGCTCTTTTTCTACTTAACTAATTGAGCTATGCTTAACAAGCTTGCATACACAATGAAGTATACTTTGTGATCATGTACGAGTGTATTCAAACAAGTACGTATTCCAATCATAGACGGTCGGCAGCCGCGTATCTCGGCGAACAAGCCGTATTCATACGTATATGTAGAGAGGTATTGCAACCGTAGACAGCCGGCGGCCGTGTATCCTGGCAAACAAGCCGTAGACGGACGGCAGCCGCGTATCCCGGCGAACAAGCCGTAGACGGCCGGCAGCCGCGTATCCATGCGTACATAGGCATTGCCATACTCCTATGCATATATATGTCGAGTATAAAGTATTGGATTTTATGCTTCATACCATGTTATGTGAATTTCCCTCACTAATTGTGATTATTATTATTTCTCATTTATCGATTTATTTTTTATTTACATAGGGTTTAACTATCAATATGATTTGTTCAAATATTGTATGAATATTGCATACATTTTGGATCGAGCCAAATTTGGTGTCAACACCCAGGTGTGGGACCATCGGTTTGCCACGTTCCTTCGTCAACTTGGCTTCGTCGCCTCCACTTCTGACACCTGCCTCTTTGTTTACAAGGAGGGGGCCAGATCGCCTACTTGCTGCTCTACGTCGACGACATCATCCTCACTGCTTCGTCTTCGGCTCTTCTCCAACACATCATGGCCAAACTTAGTTCTGAGTTTGCATGAATGACCTCGACGACCTCTACCACTTTCTTGGCATCACCGTCACTCGCTCCGCCGACAGTCTGTTTCTGTCCCAACGACAGTATGATGTGGACCTTCTGCAGCGTATCGGCATGGTTGAATGTCACTCTACAACGACTCCTGTTGACACTCATGCGAAGCTCTTGGCCTCTTATGGTGCACTTCTCTATGTGGTTGACGCCTCTCACGGAGTATAGTGGGTGCACTCCAATACCTCACCTTGACTCGGCTCGCCATGCAGTATGTCGTTCAGCAGGTACGCTTCTTCATGCATTCCGCGCGTGACCCTCACCTAGCGCTGGTCAAGCGCATTCTTCGTTACGTCAAGGGCACGCTCTCCTCCAGCCTCCACATCAACACTGGTCTTGTTCAGTCCCTGACTGCATATTTAGATGCGGATTGGGTTGGGTGTTCATACTCTCGACGCTCGACCTCCAGCTTCTGCGTTTTCTTCGGCGACAACCTGATTTCTTGGTCCTCCAAGCGCCAGACCACAGTGTCCAGATCTAGCGCTGAGGCTGAGTATCGGGTTGTTGCTCACGCTGTCGCTGAGTGTTGCTGGATCCGCTAGCTGTTGTAGGAACTCCACGTTCCCCACGCCTCGTCCACAATTGTCTTTTTTAGGGAAACTGTGGGGGAGATCCCCGTAGTAAAAAATTTCATTTCAAAAGAATAAAAAGACAGTTCACAGAATGCTGACATAGGGAATTAACTGAAAGCATCTATTCACCATCAACGCACGAAGCATATTGAGATTGACATTCACTTCGTCCGTGAGAAGGTGGCACTGGGACAGTTTCGGGTCCTTCATGTCCCGTCCTCTCACCGGTTCGTGGACATCATGACCAAGGGACTTCCGGTTCAGCTCTTCACTGAATTTCGGTCTAGTCTTTGCATCTACTCTCCTCCCGCTACGACTACGGGTGGGTATTAGAGATATTGTAGATATCCTAGTTGTTTATAGCTGTGGACACCAAAAGCTTGATGCAATGGCTTGTATAGTTGATAAGCTTGCCTTGTACACTTGATTGTATTCTTGTATTACAAGCCATCTAGGCTATATAATGAAGGTCAACCCCCCCCCCCTCATTAAGGTGTGAGGTGTTTTCCCTAAATCCTATCTTTCTACACTTTTACTGGGAGATTGAGTAGTGTCTTTATCTTTGTTGTGACATTCTTCTTTATTACAATAGCGCAAAATGTCGAGTGATTGCTCTTACCTGTTCTGCGTCATTGTTGAGACAAGATTTTACCTTGATTTATTATCCTTGCTTGATGGTACATGCACTGCAATTTAGATAGGCTACGTTGTCTTTCTTTCTCAAGCAATTTAGATAGGCTATGTTGTATGGGTTTTTGAACTAGTGGTTGTTTCTTCATGATTCTTGTGTAGGACTAACTGGTTCCACATTATATGATATCAAACTTGCATGTTTCCGTTTACTTTTTCACTCTGGACTTTGTTGTTGTAATTTTATGATTCGGAAGCTTGTGTAGTTATATGTACCATGTTGACAGTAAAAATGAGATTCTTTTGGCAGTGTATGTATTTTGTTGATAGTAAAACCATGATTCATTTTTACTATAATTCTCCATTTGGATCTTAGGGTGCAACATTACACTACTGCACTGAACAATATTATGATTCATACACTCCCACAAAGAATATAGGATAATTTGCCTGGATTGTTGCAAAATATTCCTTGGCATCAGTAATTCATTTCTTTCAAATTATACAGCCCCACTAGTGCAAGAGAATAGCATGTTAAGTGTTGAACTTTGCAATAATGGTGTACTTGCATATTTGTTTTGCAGTTTTATTTGTTTTTTACATGTAGTAATATGTTTACACTAATCATATTTTAAGTTCATTTATTGCCAAGCTTTCAGAGTATTTGTGTGATATGTAATGCAATTTAACAATAATTTCTTCTCTGATTATATATTTTTATTGGTAATATTTCTACATTTTATATCCACAATAGAAATTTCAGGAAAGCAAATGATCCCGGTAGATCTTTCCGTCATCCGTTTCATGTGTTGGCGAAATGTACTGAAGGAGGAGAAAATGACAGGATTAGTTATGCAACATCAGCTATGCAAGGTCGGGCTGACACCATGACCGATGTTGTGAGTATTCTACTGGTCCCGAAGATTATCGAGAGATAGCTCTGCATAAATATATGCTTGACTTGCTAGTAATTTGGGTGAAACACTAACCCTTACCCTTCTTATTCTGTAGCGTGCAGTTGTCCTAGATCTAGATGACATCCACTTTTTAGGGCACAAAGTAGGACATTGTGTATAATCTATTTCACATATTTTGTTTTTGTCCTTCTTTTCAGGCGATTTCGCATACAAGCATAAGCGTGGTTTGACTCATGAACAACAAATGGTGACCTGTGAACCATCAATTTGTGGTGTAAGTGTAAATAAGTTGTTTTAGATAGATCTTGTACATAATTTTCCGTATGTGATTAGAACAATGTCCTTTTCTTTGTTAGATGGATATAACCCATTATGTTGAGTTTCTCATTGTGGCAACTGATGTTATTAGGTTAAGTCCTCAGTGTAAAATAATAACAGAATTGACTTTTTTTCTCTCTTCTAGGTTTAAGAGTTGTCAAAGAATATGTTGGCTCTTTCATGACATTTAGTAGCTTGCACAATTGCTTCATCTAAGACATTAGTATTTATTTTGCTTTGATTAAACTGTGTGCAGCAAGGACTGGGTTATCGTCAAGGTGAGCTATCTACCTCTTCATTTTCTTATGATTTCTCGTACATGATAATTTTAAATTGTTATATGTAATTTCCATGATTTGTTAAACTTCGTGATTTGTTATGTGATTTATTCTATGATAACTTGCTTCGAGTACCCTCAGACTATGTCAGTTTTGAGGGAATGTGATCACTTAGCTGGTACAACAATAGAAATTGAGCTAAGTTTTAGAATACTCCAGATCTTTGCTTTAGAATTCTACTAAGAGGAGAGAATATGACAAAGTAGTAAGCTCAACTTTGATGCAAGTCTGCAATCTGCTAAGTAGGTTATGTGCACGAATATTTTGTTTTTATCATTTAGTTTATATGACCGTGCTAAAATTGTACCTCTCATTATTTTGGCAGGGATACTATGATGACTAGTCACGGTGTGGTTGATGTTGTATGCCACTATATAAGAAGTGCAAATTGTGTTAAAAAAAAGTCATCTACATTCAACAAAAAAAACACACATGTAGATCATATGATAATACACAACCTTGTAAAATATCTTATCCAAACTCGACTTTGTCTGTGAGATATAAAAATAACAAATTTCAAGTCAGAAAGTTGTCCACGTGGTTGGTTAAAAATTTGTTATTTTATATCTCACAAATGAAGGTTAGTTTGTACAAGATATTTTATAAGGTTGTGTATCATCGTATCATCTACATATGTGATTTTTTTGTTGAATTTAGACGACTTTTTGCCATGGTTTGCTCGAGTTTTCACGAAGATTGTGGTTTCCAGCTGATACGTTCCCTTCTTAAATATAGAAACATTTACTGTTGAACACGTGTATAACATTTGAAGTTGGATTGCTTCCTGGGAGATGAACACTTTATGGGCCTACATTTGAGAGAATAACATGTTTAATAACAGTTTTCTATTATATTGTTTTGCTCTCTTGATGTATTTTTTTTGCCAGACTTATTTTACCCCCTTCAACATGTGTTTTCTGTCATCCACGCAGGGGGTTAATGATCGTTCCATCTGTGAGCAGCTTTGTCAATGTTCCCTGAAGACGGAGGACAACTCGACTATCATACTGGTTCGGTTCAATCCCCCAGTAGGCTTCCTCCTCCCCTTCCCAAGGTCTCCCTAGAGGCTCTGCCGGAAGAGGACGAGGAATATGAAGGTGGTGAATTGGTGCTCCTCATGGCTAATGATGATGATAAGATACGAGAAGTATGATGGTAGCTGCACTACACAGAGTCTTGAGTTTCGGGTCCAGAGAAGAAAGCTCTGTGGGTTTTGCAAGTTTTGCCAAGTATGTCGTCTGATTTCCAGTTTTCCATCTCCATCCAAGACATACAGGGTTTATGCATTGCCACTGCGTAGAGTGTAATCGTTGTAGCTGTTTCCTCGTACTATAGTCTTAATGTTGTTGCAGGGGTATGTTCCACTTGAATCCACGCACTTTGTTGTTCTCATCTCTGAATCCTGGAGATGCTTAATCCTGTTTTTTTGTTTGTTTATGCGTGTATCCTTAATCCAGTTGCTGGAACAGTTTATAAGTTTCTTGCTTCACTTTATACATTTTTTCGTGCGAGCTATGATCTATGCTATGGTTACCTTGTTATATGAATCCAGCACATCTCAAGTGCATTTTTTGTGACGAAGCCATCTGAAATGATAAGTGGGCAGTTGGGCACTGTTGGTTTTGTCTGAACTATAGCTAGCGGCCACGCCTAAACTTAGCCGATCTCAACAAATTCAGACTAATCTGAAGATGCTGACAGCTTAATCGAGTGAACATGCTGTGATCTCTGATGCCTGAAGTGCACTCTGTTAACGAACCCATCTGAACTTTGTCCGTGTCACCGCTGACTATTTCGTCTGAACCACAGCAGCCCGGGGTCTTGGCTTCTGAAAACTCGCCGGCGTTTTCCAGCACGGGCAGCTACGGACGCGCGCTTGCACAGCGCCGCGGTGCTCGCAGGAAAGGATCGGCCAGCATTGCGGCAGTTCGAATCCGACGCGGGTTCCAGGCTCCAAGTCGGACTCCTGAGACCGACTCGGACTTGCCCACTCGGTGCATAAATAGTTGGGGTGCGGGCAGAGCAACCCATCGCCCCGCGCTCTTTCCGCCCGCCGCCGCGCCACTCTGCCGCCAGGCTCGTCGTGCTCTGAGGCAATGGACGCCATCACCTCGTGCCCGCTTTTCGCTCCTCCGCCAGCCTTCGAACCCTTCACCTGCGGCCGCGACGGCCCCGTGATGCACACCAACCCCTTCAGCTTTGGGCTTGACATCGCGCTCCCTTCGCCTGTCGGCTTCGGGCCTTTCTCCGACGGCGGCGGTGGCCCTGTGCACGCGCTGGCGCAGCGCGGCGAACCTTTCGGCTTCGACTCTTTCCCCGGCGGCGCCACCGTGCACGCGCTGCACGACAATCCCTTCAGCTTCGGCTTCGATAGTTTCTCCGGCGGCGCCGCCGTGCACGCGCTGCAAACCACCAATCCATTCAGCTTCGGGTTTGACGGCATTGCTCATCCGCCGGTCACCAGCTACGATCCTTTCTCCGGCGGCGCCACCGTACACGCGTATGAGTACGGCAACCCCTTCGCCGTCGATCCTTGGGATGATCTTCCTCCGCCGGCCGTGTTTTATCCGTTTTCAACCGGGGCCGACACGTATCCGGGGCCAACGAACTTTGATGCACTTCCTGCCGCCGACTCCCCTCGCACGCCGGTCTACGACAACCCATTCAACGCTGACGGCGCCGCCGACCCTTCCATGGAGGTTCCAGCGCCGTGGGAGTTGGAACTCTGCAGCGGCCACGCCCAGCCGGCCGTCGACGAGCCCGTATCACCCGGCCTGCTGATCCCCGCGCCCGCCGCTCCGGTAAGCGACGGCGACGGCGCCTGCAAGAATTCCACGCCGGCGCACCTGCAGCTGCACGCGTCCTACTACGACGACAACAACGACAACGAGGAGGCCATCCTCCGGGCTCAGGAGAACGACGCCAGTGTGCGGCCATCGCCGGACTACCTGGAGACGACGCAGGGCGGCCGGATGAGCCGGGAGGCGCGCGCCGACCTCGTCTGCTGGATGAGAGGGATCGTCCGGCGCTACGACCTGGCCCCCAGCACGCTCCACCGCGCCGTCTCCTACGCCGACCGATTCCTCTCGGCGCGGCCCCTCGCCGACGTCACCACCCACCGGCTCAACCTCCTGGGCGCCGCCGCAGTCTTCGCCGCGGGCAAGTACGACGACCGGGACGCCGTGCACAAGCTGGACGCCGGGGAGATCGCCTGGTACGGCGGGTTCGCCGCGGGCCGGGAGGTGGTCGCCATGGAGCGCGAGCTGCTCGCGGCGCTCGGCTACCGGCTCAGCGGGCCCACGGCGCACACGTTCCTGGAGCACTTCACCCGCGGCTACGGCCAGAAGGACGACGACGACGACGAGCTCCAGTTCCGGGCGCATGACTTGGCAAACGTGTCGCTGCTCCACTACGGCTGCCTGGAGCTGAGGCCGTCGGCGGTGGCGGCGGCGGCGCTGTCCCTGGCGATGCGGATGCTGAAGCCGTCGTACCGGCGGGTGGTGACTCTGGACAGGGAGCTCGAGGAGCTGACGGGGTACAAGCCCGAGGATCTGGTGCGTGGCGTCGACGCGATTCGCTCTCTGATTTAGAAGGATGGTGGTAATGGCTTCGACGTCGACATCTTTTCCAATGTTCTATGCAGATCCTGACTAGAACGGACAGCACCAGATTGCTGCACGGGGATGGCTAATTGCACAGCAATGTGTGCAGTGTATTTGCTCTCAGATACAGCAGAATTGGTTCATGTAAAAATCGAGCACAAGTTTCTTAATTTGTATGTTTGTGGATATTGGAATTCAATTTGGTCATGCCTTTTCTGTTACTTGCAGTGGAAAATGTATGTTTTGATTTGTAACAATACCTCAGCACTACATCCTAGCAAAAAGTTTGCTACACGAATATCATTTCAATTAAATAACTGGCATCAAACTAGAAACCTTCAAACGAATAAATGGAAAATCTATATTATACACTCTGAGATAATTAGATCAAACCAAAACAGCTCTTGCTCATAGAAACAGTTCATCACAAGATACATAATAATTTACATCTAATAAATATTGTCCGTTGTACAGGTCTCTACACAAAACACTGACTCAAAGTTGCACAATGGGCTATTGTTCCATTAGAAGGCCTCAAGAAATACACTTTGTTTTACATTCACTTTTTTTTAATGTTTTGTTGGTATTGGTAATGTTTGTTACTCAAAACAAGCAGTTGTAAATTGCCAATTGATGTTTAAATTTTGCAAAATTCCTTCTCTAGTGGCATTTTTACAATTTTGAGTATCAATTTGACAATTGGATATTCAGATGAAACTCTAGTGACATTTTGGCAATTACTCCTGTCAGTGATCGCCTTTAGTGACGGATATCTCTACTAGTTCAATATTCTACGACAATAATTGGCATCAAACCAAACAACATCACACTAGTAACGGATAATTCATAACGTGCAAAATAATCCGATAAAATCAAACACCTCCACAAGAACTATAATCAAAAATCAAAAAACCCAGTGCTATATCTGATGACGAATGATGAATAGTTCCGTTCTCAAATATTCTTTAGCAATAATTGATTAAACCAAATATCGTCATATTGGTAACGGATACTTCATCATGCACTTCGGAACAATCAGATAAGGCAAGTAGCTTTGCTCAATAACGGTTAACATAGACCGATAGCTCAATTCAATATTCGGTGACGAATAGCTCCGCTACTCGAATGTTCTTCATCCATATTTGGTATCAAACCAAACAATGTCATATTAGTAACGGATAGTTCATAACACCCTTTCGAGTAATCAGATAAGGCGGGTAGCTTTGTTCGAATAACGGTTAACGGATAGTTCGTTGCGCGCTGCACGATTATTGGCATATAACCAAACAGCGCGCCAAGATCAACCAAAGCATGCACAACAAGATCAGAGATTCAGAGGGAGTGAGGGACTACTGATCTTCACTGGGGCGACGTCGAAGAACTGCTCTCTCCTGCTCCGTCGTCTTCACAGAGGTCATCGTCGTCGTCGTCGTCTGCCAGGGACATCTGGCTGAGCCGGCTGGGCCCCGGTGGGAACCAAACCCGGCGGGATCTCTTGGACGCCGCCTGCATCTCCACGCGCCGGCGGGTGGCGTACTCCTCCTCCAGCACGAGCCGCCTGATCAGCACGTCGTCGTCCAATGTCAGTGACATCCCCAGCAGGACGCACTTCCAGTTCTCCCACTCCCCCGCCGGCAGGCTCACCGCCGGCTGAGCTACCGGTGGGGAGCGGGCGCCGGAGCGGGCTTCCTTCCTCCTCCTCATCGCCGGCGCCAGCGCATCGGCGTGGACGCCGGAGCACGCAGGCTTGCAGATGCACGCCACGCGCGCGAGCGCCGCCCCCACCGCCTTCATGGACGAGCGCCAGAGCGGCGCGGGCGCGAGCGCTTCCACGGCGGCGCGCTGCCTCCACAGGTGTAGCCCGCCCAGCGCGCGCCGGTACCACGCCGGCCGCGCCCCGGCGACGCTCCTCCCTCCCGCGGCGGCGCCGCCACCATACCTGCACGAAATCAGCTGACGATTTCACGGACAGATTCCTGCCAACAATCTCTCAGAAGCGCTAGAACTGCGATCTTGCAGCCGTGATAATTGATAAAGAAACAAAAACTACGCAAAAATCAAGAACTGCGTGATGATCACTCGGTGCGAGCGCGCTCGTGTGATGAACAACACAACACCACCACCTTAACGACGACCGGATCCGCGCCACCTCCCGCCGTTGCGCCGCCGAGAGAGAAGCCTTCATCGCGCTGCTCCCCGCAAAGTCGCAAACCTATCCGATGAACCGATATCTCCTTCCCCCCCGGTACGGTCTCGCCTTCTGAGGAGACGAGGATGACGAACCGGCTGCCTTTTTGTCTTGTCTCTGGCCGCGCCGGGGCGTCGAGAACCGTGCGCTGTAGCTGGAGGTGACGTCCTCGCTCCCTTTTTAGCACTCGCGGTGCGGTGCCAATGCCAACGCTACCCCCGCCGAGCGAGGCAGAGATTTAACCTCTGATGGCACCCATTAATTAAGTGCTCAAGCACTAATCCGGTTCTGATTGTCCGTGAGCTAGGTGGAAAGATCATATCAAGCATAGCGAAAAGGGAGTGCATTTAATTTCGACGGGCTGGGATATCCAGTCATTTATTTTGGGTAGATTTGGGGCCTCTGGCGGTGCAGCGAGAGCGAGCGTGCGTGTGTATACGGTTCGGGGGGAATTTGAATTTGAGTGCTTGTATTTGGTCAGTTACTGGTGCTTGGCTAAAGTTTGAGGGGTTTAAATGCTGGAGATGATGATGAAACGGAAAGGTGGTATAAAGAACTAAAGAAGAAGAGGGTGACGAGGTGTGTACGATTGACGGGGAAGCGGTCTTTGAAATGTGCAACAGAGTCTTGTTGTTCTAAAAAAAATTTAAACCTCCAGGTTGCATAATTGAAGGACAAAAAAAGGCGTGGTCGGCAGGATTCGAACCTGCGCGGGCAAAGCCCACATGATTTCTAGTCATGCCCGATAACCACTCCGGCACGACCACTTTGATGCTACACGTCCCTTATTAAGATATTTAACATATACCGGGAGAGCATAGTAGATAATTTCCCAAGTGATCCTTAACAGCAGCATATTCCACGGCCAGTACGACCGGAAACCACGTGGAAAAATAGCATCCGAACAAGGTCAAGATGACAACAGACACTGCTGGTACGTACGGTGTAGTGGTGTGAAAGACAGTCCCCCGTAGCGACCACGGCCAGTACGTACGCTCGTGTGTGCAGTCGTGGCGCGAGGTTGCACGAGGCGATCAGTGCGGTCATCCCGCGATCCCGGCCAACCCGCCGATTGAGCAGCAAAAACCAGCGCCGCGCGCCGTCGCAGCACCGCCCCGCCACGCGGACGGTCTCTCGCGTGCGCAGCACAGCCAGCCACCTGATCAACCCACCGCGCAGGCGTTCCAAAAAAAACAGACACACAGACACCCCGCAGGCCCCTTGGCTGGCTGGAGACGCGAGCGCACTCGGAAAAGATTGCCTGATTCGATCCACTAAGCCCTTCCTGATCACTTCACTCACACGTACTGTGCGCAGGTCGCAGGGCCTTCCAGACTTGCAGTCAGCCAAAGCCTGCAACTGCAACGGAACCTGCTGCTGCAGGCCTGGGCGCGGGCCGTGCGGCCGCTGCTGGAACGGCCAACTGGCCAACTGGCAAAGCGTCCACGTACACCAGCAGGCAGGCCACCCAGGCGTCGCTGAGGGCGCGGGCCGAGCCAGGATGTTCTTTGGTTCGGGCAGGGTCGTGGCGAGCGACTTGCTTGGGTGACAAATACCTGCTGACGAAACGAACGGAGGGGAGAGTTTCTCACACGAACAGCGCGAACGCCCAAGAAATGATTCAAGGACGAAGGGAGAGGGCCGGGGTTGGTGCGGTGCGGTGCGGTGCTGAATCTCATGATTGCCGGGGTGGCGCCGGAAAAACGACTGGATTCTACGAAAGCGTACGGCGCTTTTCCCCGTTTTCTATCGCGGCCTCCCCCCTCCACCTTGCTTGCCGCCGCCACCCTTTACAACTAGCACTAGCAGCAGGCCACGTCCGAGACTGGGACCGAGAACAAGAAGGTATCATCCTTCTCGACCTTCACTAATCTAATCATAGTACTATATCACAATTCGACGTGCAGAGGGCCAATTCGAAAGTGGCAAGTAGCTTTGATGGATCGGTGTGCTGCGCGACCCTACGTACTCCAGTGCTCTAGTCATCGTAAGCCTGGCTAATCATTGGATTTGAGGCCGGTCGCAATCAGCAGCAGTACTACGTCGTTCTTTTGTTATAGCTTGCAAATATACTATAAGCAGCAGGTAACTTGATGCAACGCGAGGAAGTGCCTAGTTTAGTGTCACGGCAGCTATAGCACTAACGTTTTGCCGCGGGGGGAGGGGGTGTGGGGGGGGGGGGCTCTAATTAGTCTAATGATGCGTAGCTTTGCTTTAAGACCTGCTTCTCCAAATGACTCTCACACGCGTGCATACTCCCCACCACAGAGCGTGTGCAAACAATGAAGCTAGCCGCAATCCATCTTGTGGTGATCTTGTCACAAGAGAACAAAGATCACATCTGTAACAGTCTAATCTCTAGCATCCTCTACAAAAATACATCTTTTCTGTTAGAGGACGGAGAGGCAGAGAGGGAGGAACCTTGCTTGGACCGAAGTGTATTGGATCGGAGCAGCTACCTTTTCTCCCGTCATGCACTACTGGTCTCCTACTGGCTACTGCACTAGTAAAAAAAATGGCCCTAGCGGTGCACGCCGGCCGTGGAGCAGCACCTACCTGCTGGTTGCTGCTAATCATTGTGGCTTTCGGATCCCCGCCGCCAGCCGGGCCTTCCCCTTGCGTTGCGTGCGCGAACCGCTCACTCACCGACGAGCGAGCCCCCCGGCTTGCTCGTTTTAAATGCCCGGGCGCACTGGCCGTGCCAGGCGTTCCCTCCTCCTCCTCCTCCCCGGCGCCGCCCTTTAATTTCCCCCAGAACGCCGCGCGCGCGCGTGTGCCAGCGACCCGACCGATCAGCAGCCTCGGCTCGTCACGGCGGCGCGCGTCCGTCTGGTGTAGTGGTCGGTCATGGGGCAGTGCCTGTCGTGGGCGCTGGGCCTCCTCGTGCCGTCGCTGTGGGAGGCCGAGGTCGCCATCTCCGCCACCGCGCTGCTCATCGCCGCCCTCGTCCTCTTCCTCCTCACGACGTCGTCGGATCACAACCACGCCAAGCCCACGGCCGCCGCCGGCAGCAACTCGCCAGCCTCCTCCTCCTCCTCGCATTCCTCTGCAGCGGCAACCCGCCACCGTGACGCCGCCGGCCGCGGCCGGAGCAGGGCGGTCTCCGAAATCACTTGCGCTCCGGGCTCCGGCGGGTACATCATCAAGGTAACCACAAAACCCATCACATCGATCTCCCATGGCAACCAAGCTTTGCTCATGTTCGTTCGGTCTCGATGCATGTCAGCTGGAGCTGCTCTCTGCCAAGTACCTGATCGGCGCCAACTTGGACGGCAGCTCCGATCCCTTCGCCGTCATCTCCTGCGGCGAGCAGAAGCGCTTCAGGTACTGTGCTGTGAATATAGCTCGCCCTCCATCTTTGCATATCTTCGTAGGATCATCGTATAGTAGCTGAGCTCCTGAATGATTCTGAACGAAGTGAGGGTGTGCCATCCTGCAGTTCCATGGTGCCCAGCCCGAGGAACCCTCTGTGGGGAGAAGAGTTCAACTTCCTGGTCGATCAGCTCCCGGTAGAGGTAAACAGCAATTAGCAACAGCTTCCTCACTGCATTTGAAATTTCGAAGCAATGCGACAGCTGAGCACGTGACAGCCACTGTATCCGTCCATCACTGCACTTCCATTCACCGGTCAACCCTGCGGCCTTTACTCAACTCACTTCCGTCTGCAGTCGTCAAGGCTTTCAAATTTCAATTCAATCATGAACATGTCAGGTTCCCAACAAAATGATTTGATGCCTCAACACGAGTTTTAGCCCAGCCGTGTTCATCCAGAGAGCCTGTCAGCTGCGCCTGTCTGTCCCAACTCCAAAGCGTGAGAGAACAGCAACAGCGTATGGTGCCATACACAGATACACTAGACAAATGCTCCGTTATAGATGGTCCAGGGTGTACGCCAGCCTTTGTTCCGATACAAAACTATCGCTTTGCCACTACAGTACTGCTAGCAATACTAATCAACTATATTTTCAGCCCTTTTGATCCCTGAAGGCTTGCTTAGAACCTTCGAAGAACAGCGTAAATCGCTTCCTTTTGCTTCTGAACTTGAGATTTTAGATTCGGAGTACATGAAAAAAAAGTTGAAAGGCAGCACTTTGCTTCGTTATAATCATGTGACACAAATATGTTTTTTTCCCGGCTCATCCCCACCCAGCCCAAATTCAAGATTTAAGTAGTGAACACCAACCTGCAGAAAAACAAAGTTATGTAAAGTAGCATCAGAGAGCAGGCATGATGAACTTGGCAGTGCAGAGCGTGCTTTGCTGCGCGGATGCAGCATCATAACGCTTCTCTGAAGTCACGTCTTTCTCAGGATAGTAATATAGTATCAGCATGACCTGGCAATGATTCATGTAAGATAACATGGTATAAATTGTAAAAAAAATATCAAAAATAAATAGGTAAACTGTGATTAAGTTCATGTGGTTCAGAATGTTTCCCATCACACAGACACGCCCAAAACTCTGACTAAAAAATTGAGAGCCTCTAGCTTCAAAAAAAAAAAGTTGTGTGTGTGTGTGTGAGTATTTGATGCTAAAATCGCTATGATTAAATGTGTGACATGTGTTGTTACTTTCTGCATAGGTAACCATAACTATATACGATTGGGACACAGTATGCAAATGCAAAGTTATTGGGTCTGTAACTATAGTTGTTCTCAGTGAAGATGAAACTGGGGCTAGTTGGTATGAACTGGACAGTAAATTTGGTCAGGTAAGACGTGACTTTATGAAAGCCTCACAGTTTAGCTTCTTCAGTGAATCCCAGCATGTATTTACAATGCCGCCAAAAATGTCTGGTTGCAGATCTACTTGCGTCTTCATTCAACTAAAGCATTTCCAGATTCTGATAGGTAACCTTGTTTGTTTGGGGAAAATAGTAGCAGTATTTCTGAATGCAGTGCAAACATCATCCCCATTTAATCATATTTTCCAGCTTATTTGAAGAATGTACTGGAGCTGAGTCCCCAAGAAAGATAACATTGAAGAAGCAACGCCAAACGATGATTGAAGGCATTGGCCCTCTGCAAACCATTTATAAACTTCCCCATGATGAAGTACTTACTCTCGACAAATTATAATTACAAATGCAGATATGCATCATACTCATCGGAACTGACAATTTCTGATGCTTTCAGATTGTTCACCAAAGTTACTCCTGTGCTCTGGAGAGATGTTTCTTGCACCATGGCCACATGTACATCTCCCAATGGCATCTGTGCTTCCACTCTAACGTATTCTCAAAACAATTAAATGTAAGAAAATCTTCCGAAAATGTCTCCTTTCAACTTAATATTGCCTCTTGATCTATAATTGGTCAATACTGGATACATACACTGATTGAAGATGAAATGTGCATTGGTCTTTTTCAGCTTTCTGAGAATCCAAAACTGATCCTTAGACAGTTGTAAATGATGAGTAAGGCAAATCATAGCACCATCTCATCCGCATCAGAAAATCTGTAGAAATTTAGTAGTTATCCCAGCTTATATAAATGTTAGTATCTACATGGTACAAATAAGGTACCAAAACCTATAGATAACAGTATGAAATTAGTGAGAAGAAATTGTAGACCAATTTTTCATTGAGTTCCTTCTCTAATATCTGAATTCTTTAGGTGATTATTCCATTACAAGACATAGACGAGGTATGCAAACCATATATCTCTTTTCTGGCTTCAGCATCTGTTTTATTTTGGTTGAAAGAGCTGACATACAAATCAATGTATCCTGCAGATAAAAAGAAGCCAGCATTCTCTTATCAACCCATCAATTACTATTTTTCTTAATGCTGGTGCAGGTGGACATGGAACACCACGCTCATGCAGTCAAAATGGTAAATCATTTTCTGGCGCAATCTCAACAAATTAGATGCAAGCACACACCTAGTTGGAAAAATAGGCCTTCTTGATTCAATCTAAAAGATTTCTGAAAAATTCAATCAAAGATCTTGATTGTACCTTTTTCAAGCTGAAGTACTACTGTACAAGTAAACCAGTAGCAGACGTAGCAACTCACAATAACTCCAAGAAATAACTCATGAGCATTGTTTTTCAGCTTCCATGCTGGAAAATTATCAAGAGAAATTTTCAGTCGAGCATCCGTCTAATTTTTCAGGAAGGGTTAGGTATACATTCGCATCATTCTGGAGTAGAAACCGTACATTTAGAGCTCTAGAGACTGCACTACGAAGTTATGAAGCAACCTTGCAAGCTGAAAAAAAGGTATTCAGAAAGTGTTCAAGCTTTATCATTTCATATCTTTCCACATTGTCTTTTCGAAATTACTTGATATTTATCTTGTTGTCCCCACATGCAGGTGAGAGCACATGTACTTCTACAAAAAGAAAGTAACAGTTTACTAGGTACTAAGACAGACAGCACAAAGGCACCAGAAAAAAACATTGAAAAGGCTATAACGCTCCAACCTTTCATCAATGAACATGTTCTTGTAGATGTAACCAGTGTGAGCATCCCACTTTGTTTTGCTAATTTTTATGATGTATAATCCATTTCATATTCTGATATGACTTATCTTGCAGAAGTTCTTCCCTGGTACAGCCGAGAAGTTTTTCAGTGTAATATTGGGTGACAATTCAATGTTTTTCCAGCAATACCGAGATGCAAGAAAAGATACAGACTTTAAGGTGCCCCTTTGTTAATTGCACTATTTACACTGTTAATATTAATTTCTTGGAGCTGCTACTCATTTGACTGCTGACAGCAATGGCCAATATAATTTAATAGATGAATGTTGGATTTTACTGCAGCTGAGGAAGTGGTGTACCTCAGAAGAGTACGGTGGCAAGGTTCGTGAAATAACTTTCAGGGCACAATGCCACAGTCCTTTGTGCCCTCCAGACACCGCAGTGACAGAATGGCAGCATGCTTCTTTCTCAAAGGATAAAAGAAAATTGGTAACGATAACTTAGAACAGATATATCACTGCAATTTTTCCGGGAGTTTTTTGCCATCAATAAAACAATGAGTACTTATCTGATTTCAGATCTATGAGACAAAGCACCAAGCACATGATGTTCCTTTTGGTTCTTACTTTGAGGTATTTGGCATCTGATGTAGTATATTATTGAAATAGTTGAAACTGAACATCTAAAGCATTTTAAAAAATATTTTATCAGCACACTACTAGTTCCCTGAGATTCAGTAACTTGTGTGCTTCTGGAATAATTTAATATTTAATAGCACCCTTCTACAATTATCTTTCTTCAATTACAATTCGCATTTATATAAGTAAAATTTAACACTCTTATTAATTAACTGTAGTCACATGCTCATGTTTATGTCTTTCTTCAGTTAATGTTTCACAGTAATGCTAGCGAACAGAACATAAAGTTTAACCATTTCTTTTCTACACAAGATTGCAGGTTATTTGGTTTTTCTAGTATAGATATAAATATATTTTCAATGGGGAGAATTGTGGCTAATACCTTTCTTACAGATGCACAGCAAATGGTCGCTAAGAACAACCTCCAGTTCAACATGTCAAGTGAATATAAAGATTGGTTAGTTAAACTGGACTTCCATTAAATCTATTCAGCCGAAACATATTTACGATAATATTACATTATTTTTCTGCACATGACAGGGGTAAACATGAAGAAATGGTGCATATTGCAATCCAGAATAAAATCTGGAGCCACTGATGAGGTATGCAACAACATCTTCAATATGGTCTCCTAGCTAAAGAATATGTACCACCGACATTTCACATATCCATACATAAGAAAATGGAAGACAGCAATTTAGACTTCAAAATCCTAATTTCTTGGACCAATTTGTCGTTAAGTGATTACTACTGTCAAATTAGGAATGTGACAAAAATATGATAAAGTGACTCCAAGTTGATCTGCATCACACAACTTCCTCTAGTTATAATGACCATTAAAATTGTGTAAAATTAGATAAAGAAACCAATACTGATATTATCAAAAACTAGTTGATGGTTTGTTTTGACAAGATCTGGTACTGGTGCAGCACAGGAGAGAAGTTTGCAATATTTTGGAGGCTGCTTGTGATTATTTCCTCCAATCTGAGTCAAAAAGCCAGGACAGTGATGAGATTGTGTTGGCATCTTCACCGTGAAAACCTGCATATGAAAATTATGTACAGACAGCCATGCACAAATACAAGTGCAGTACAAACAAGTTTGCAAGATTATAGGGTGATTGTGATCACATCCCGGAAGCTGCGAAACAGCCAAGCCAACAATGATGTTGTGGAGACCATCCAAGAAAAGCTGTGTGGAAAGCCACATATGGAATCACATCCATATAAAGAGGCTTCAGACCATGGAGAGTTGGAGACATTCCTGCAAAGTAGCAAATCAGTATGAATATGATACTATGATGATTAAGTACGTCAGCCAAGTAATTATATTAGTGATCTAGTTTACCATCTCATTTCAAACAAAATAGGTCAAAGTTGATGTTTGATACAAGCTTCAGAAGAAAAGGAAAAATCTAAACATCTTGAGGGACTGGTGCAACTTGACTTCCAGCAGTAAAATAGTGCAAGTTAATACATCACTTTTTAACCAATTTATATAACATAAGATTCCCGTAAAAGTAAACAGGAACAAGAAATCTCTCATTCATTGATATTAATTAGTTCCTGGCAACCTGCCAGTCAGTTTCTTTTAACACGTAAACTATGATAACTCTTCTGTGTACAATATAACCTGAAGAAAATATTCGCGCTATGTTTTGCAGTGAAATGTTTGTGGAATGTTCTAGAAACACTATACTATTCTCCGTGACAATTTGTTTTGTCAAGGATAATTTCCTAATAATTAGGAAACTCCTATGATGAATTTCTAACCTTGACAAGGTGGATGCTTATGAGATCAAATAGGAACGGGAAAACAATTGTTTTTTGTTATACTTTGTGGAAATGCAATGTGCATGCACTTTTTAATCACAACTAATGTGTTAATGCCTAAATCGACTGGGAGCTGCATCATGCAATGCAAAATTCTCAACTGTGCTTAGCTAATCCAAGGGGTTGGCAAGGCAAGTCAAAGAACTTCCATTACAAGGAGCAGCTTTTGATGATAGAAGCACTCATATATTTCAGCAAAGATGTAGTAAAGTGAGGAATCACACATACCAGCACAGAATGCAGCAAATGAAGCTTGATTCTTTAAGCCAATACCATCCTTGTTTCTTCTAGTGGAAGACCCGCATTAACATATAACAGGTGCATGGATACTTGTACCCTCGGCAAAAAAGATGTGTCTCCAGCGATTCGTAACATTTGTATCATGTGGTAATTGTTTCTCATCACATCAGTGTTGTCACTTGAAGGCATTCATTATATATTTCCAGGTCCAGAACCTCACACTTTTTTCACAAATTACACACAACAAAAAATATGTGTTGCTCTGCACAAACTAGAATGTCATCATGGATGATCATGCCATTGTTCTGTGCTTATAAATTAGGATAAAACACCTGAAAATCATTACTCTGGGATAAAATCAACAAGGCGGTAGATGATTCATATACAACTAATTCCCACAATATTCCAATCATATACTTTCAGATAGAAAAGATCAAAACGTCAGTTACATCAACTTAAAAAGATAACCCAAGAGAAGATCATATTTCTAAACCCTACAGCCTATGGTTTGTACATCAACAAAAGAAAACATGATTGTAAACTGTGTGGCAATGCTAGTTATTATTTACAGGTCCTAAAGTATGCCAACCTGGTTTGTTTAATAAATATAGAATTATGGCAGTTACCAATTATCATGCATTCCTTGACCTAAACTCATTCTCAAGCTTCTTCATCTTTGCCTCTTGTGTTTTGATATCGCGCTCAAGTTTCTTGATCTTTGCTTCTTGCTCCTTTATTATCAGAGTGAGGGACCTGACATCTAAAGCCCCAGACATTTCGTTCAGTGACTGAGCCTGCAATAATATTCAAGAAGATTTAAGCCGTAGTTTAGTTTGGAACACTGTAACACAGGAGTCACATATTTTTTCCTTACAAATAATCACTACCCTTACTTAAAGCAGTTAATGATACTACCCATTGCAATTTGCAAACACCAGTAGAATTCAATTATTACAGCTTGGTCTAAAAAATATCACCTACTCCAGCACATTGATAACTTGGCTAAGCCATCCTAGCACACACTACTAGAGCATATGCATGCAATCTCTTTCTTATAAACCATTTTTACTTTTTCACTGATTCCTCAGTTAGTTACCATATCTAGTCATTGAGTTTAGTATTCATCAACTTATTGAAACTCCTATAGGACAACATAGTTTAAATCTAAGTTACAGAGGGTCAAATACAGATCAGACTAACCTTCTCAAGGAGTTGTAACCGTTGATTCATATCATTAACGGTAGCATTCTGACTTGTAGTTGCTTGGAGAACAAACAACATATGTGTTTGAAGTAGCTTAGAACAATGACTATCAAGATTACCCTGTGGAAAGGCTGTTTCGCATCCAACGTGGTAAAAAGGACAGTTAATAAGCTTCATAGGGCAAACAGTTGCACAATGTATGTCCATCTCACAACGCATAACATGTTGCTCGCACAGCTGGTCACATGGCAGGGCCTTAAATGGACAGATGGAATTATGTTCCTCAATATGAATGGCAGAAAATGAAGCTGAACATCCATAGTTTTTGCAGTTCACTACTCTAAACTTGCACTGACTTCTGTGGTCAGCTAGCTTGTCATGCTCGACGAATCTCTCGGGGCAATGGAAAATGCATTTCATATCTATGCTCTCAAGAATAGTCTCTGCAGTAGCCTTCCTTGCGTCCACTGCCCACACATTCTCAGTCTCCATCTTTTGCATAAAATCTTTAATTTTGTTCAAGCGGCTTTCACTGGACAAAAACCCGGACACATGGCTCAGCACATTCCTTTTCGAAGCGACAAAGTCATCAATCAAGTCTGACAGGAACTCAGTCGGCCTGGTGGATGCTTTCATTAATTGATCCGAATGATCCTCATCTCCACCCACTGATTCACGAACAAGCGCCTGGGTTCTCACGAGCAGGTAACTTTCTAGCTCAGCCCTCACAGCAACAGCTACAGAAGATGCGCTCTTGAATATATCACCGGTGGTGCTGTCCACCGAAGCAGTGGCCAATCCCCGAAGCAGGAGTTCTGTCATGCTGCATATGACCTCCGTATCGCACAGGTAACAACGTGAACTACAGTCATCTTCCACCACCGTGCTCATAACTCATAAGTTTGCCCAATGGAATTCCGGGCAGTTTACTTCAATTGGTCCAAAAGTGTCCTGAGAAAGGAAAGTAATGCAGATTAGAAACAAGTCAACAGTCCTTGTCTATACTGAAGAAAGCAGGGCAATGAGCAGCAACCCCTTGACCAAGCAGAGTAGCAGACTGAAACGATCTTCAGATAGGCCAAAGGCCCAGACTGAACAGATCAGATAAGTTGTGCACCATCCAGTCAATCAGTCAGAACTCAGAAGCAGAAGATGGCTGGAACAGCCATCTCCATCTCCCGCGCTGATGAGCAATCATATATTCCGGTTCAGGGCTACGATGCTAGGGGAATCATCCGCCTATGCTGAACGCAGGAACGCGCAGCGGCTCGACACTGAAAACGGGAGGAAGAGAAACTAGAGTCTAGCCATCTCCCGAACAGGCGCCCCGCGCGACGGCCCGGCGACCAAATTGGACCACCGCCCTCTTGAGCGGTTGAGCCTTTGGCACAAACGAAGAACGCGATTCGAGGACCGTAAGCAGCGTCTGGGTCAATTCAGAGGCTCAGGGAGGGGCGGGGGGGGGGGGGGGGGTGGGTGCTGCGCTTACCACCGACGGAGAGGAGAGCGGCAGGTCCTCGTGCGGAGCTCGGTTGCAGCGAGGCGACACGACGCGCGATCCGCCGGAGGCAGGGGAGAGGCCGTCAGGCGTCAGCTGAGCGGCCTGGGAAGGGAGGGGAGCAGTTGGACGTTTGGACGCGACCTCCTCGCGGAGGTGCTGAGCGGTGCTGGGCCGGGATTGGGCCGCTGGGGGACCGAGATGAAGAATTTTTTTATATTATTTTTTTATTTTCGAAATATATACTGAATTTTTTTTTTCAAAACTATACTACTACCGTCATACCATACCGCCAACCGCCATATGATACGACGGTTGCTGACGTGGCATGGCAAAGGGCGAGTAACCGCCGTTCCATATGAGGGTTAGGTGAACCGCCGTATGGTAGGGCCGTGCGGTGGCCTACAGCACGGCGCTTGCAAGCGGTGGAATCTTCAGTCAGCAATTGTCGTATGGCAGGGCGGTTGGCCTAATTGTCGTATGACAGGGCGGTTGGGTCCTGCCGCCGTATCATACGACGACGGTATGATGTTGTGTTTGTTTTTTTAATTGAAAATAGTTCAATAGTTTTAAATAGTAGAGGAATTTAAAATAGTCCATATTCTTCAAGAACACACTAATTTTCAATGGCATGTACGGCGCGACTATGAACCTAAGCATGCGTTGTTGCTAATCCTAACATGCCTTGGGGAATTTACGAAGCGATTACAACATTTCTAGTCTACTGGTAGGAGTAGTGCTTGGAGAACATAGATCCGTCGGAGTGCTGAGATGGCATGTAGTACCCTGACAGTGGTGGATGTGGGTGAAGATGGTGGGGATGGAGTTGTTGGTGGAGTGTTGTTCTTCTTCTTGTGGCAAGGGCAGGTGCAATACTCGTCTTCACAGTTGTTGTTCGTTCGTTTTGAACACCACAGGGCTCGTCACGAGTCCGTAATCTTCATTGGATGGTGGATCTGGACGAGCCAATGACTCTGCGAGCTTCCGCTTCAGGTTGTAGATGACAACGTCCTCAAGGTAGTCGATGTACCTTTGATACGGCTCAGTAGCTTGCTGACGAGGGCCCAGATTAGGGTCCCCTTTGATGGTGAGATAATCACTCTAGAGGTGGAGTCTTCTGTCGGTGTTTTAACTCGGCAACTTACCAAGGGGAGTACCCGAGGTAGACGTTTGTGGCCTCGCCGAGATCGGGAACTCGAAGGAGAGACACGCGGCACACAATTTAGACAGGTTCGGGCCGCGAGGTGCGTAATACCCTACGTCCTGTATGCTGCGTAGCTCTAGATTGATTGGGTGTGTTTACAAGATGATGCGGATGAAGAGATAGGGGTCTCTGCCTCGCCTTATATAGTCCGGGAGGCAGGGTTACAAGTCGGTTTGCCAGAGGAGTACTAGTCGTGTACGGCTAGGAGTACTCTACATGGATCCGGACATGTCTAGCTTCCTAACCGAGTACTAATCCTCTGTAAGCCTTGCGCTCCACGCCAGCAGGTGCCGTGTAGCCCAAGTCGGGTAGTCCCAGGGGCCCACGGAGTAGTCAGTCCCAGTACCCACCTGTGTAGTGGGCTCAGGGATGTCCGTACGACAAGCCCCCGAGTACTTTGTAGTCGAGCAGGATGTCTTCGAGTAATCTTGACGGCCTTGGCGAGTAGTCCTTGAGCGTCCCCAAATTCCACAAGCCGAAAGTCCTCAAGAATGCTTGAATCATCCTGAGGCTGGAAGGTACTCCAGCTAATCTTTGAGTAGTCTTGAAGTCTTCTGGAGTAGTTCCCAAGCGTCCCCGAGTGCTTCTCCCAAAGGTCTTCAATAGTACTCTTGTTGTCTTTGAGAGCCAGGTGTGGTTCGAGGACCGGTGGATGGTCACTTCCTGGTGTGATGAGTGATTGACAACGTGGTGTGGACTGATTATTAGCTAAGTATTGCAGGTGCAGGTTGCGGCTTGACTGGTGCAGGTGCAGGTGAAGAACAAGCGCGAAAGGTCGTTACCGGTGAGGCCTCCAGGTGTGGAGAAGACAAGTAGGTTTGGTTCGAGGGACCCGGTGGCCAGCGGGGTCAAGTGCGGGCCGCATGGTGGCAAGAACGGCAAGATGAAGTCATGGACGGTTTCTTGGTTGAGCCTCAAAACCAAGGTCGAGCCGGGACTACGTGGGAGCCGAGTCATGAGTGGTGATTGGCGGAGACTACACCGAGTTCGCGGGGTTTCCGGTGGTTCACCAGAAAACCACTGGGTTCCTTGGTTGATCCACAAAGCCAAGACCGAAGAACCGAAGACGGAGGTGCAGCAGCTCCAGACCGGTCTGACCGGTGGGTCTGACCGGTTTGACCGGTGGGTACCGGTCTGACCGGTGAGGAGCACCAGTCTGACCGGTGTGCGACAACGCAGTCCGAAATCTTCGAAGCGGAGGACACGCGTCGGGATCGCAAGGCTTGCGTCGAGGCTAAGCAAGTTTGCGGTCGCTGGGCATCCGTCCGATGGAGCGAAGACAAAGATTTCCGAATTCGCCCTTGAGGGGCATGTATCCCTAGTTAGCTAGTAAGGGTATTTTCGTCTTTCGGTTGCCTCCATATAACCCAAGTGGTGAGAGGATGGCAGCCATCTCTTGGAACCCTAACTCATTTAGTTTTCCTATTTTCCTTAGGATTTTCTTAGGACTAGCTTGAGAGCTTCATGGTGAGATCTTGTGAGAGGGAAGGATGATCGGGCAGCAAGCTAGACCTTGTATGAACCTCTTTGGTATGTATAGATGATTCGGCGTGGTTCCTCAAGACTTGGATGTGTCTTTCCCGTTTTTCATTTTTGGTGATTTTCGGAGCCCTTTCTTGACGATTTTCTTGAAGCAATTTCGAGGCCTTTCTCTTTGGGATTTGGTGGGGGATGTATGCATGAACCCTTCGTGGTTCTTTTCCCTTTGATTCCCCTCCCAAATCCGTGAGCAAAGGGGCTCGATTTTGGGGTTTTCGTGGCTCTAGGGTTAGAGGCGTTCTTGGTGGGATTTCTTCGATTCCTCTTGATTTAGCAAGTTTTGGTGGACCAAATCTTGGCTATGGAGTGCCCATGAGGTGTTCCTACTATCCCCAAAGTCTTGCACAAATCCGTAGAGTGATTCGGGAGATCGGGAGTTGGATTTGGGGGAGTTGACCCGCGGGTGCTGTTCATCCCCGAGCGGCCCAGCCCGACCGGTCTGACCGGTGCTGCTCACCGGTCTGACCGGTGCAGAGGCTCTGTGGGTTTTGCCTCGGGTGAACGTCTGGGTGAGTTCGTTGTTGTCCTGTGTTGCTGCTGTTTCGAGTTTGGTCCTGTTTGGAGCTCGGTAGGTCAGTTTGGTGGATTTGGAATTTCCTGGCTTGGACCGGTCTGACCGGCGAGCTACACCGGCCTGACCGGTGTAGAGTCCTTCTGCGGAAGTTCTCAGATTTTGCCAGCAGGGACCGGTCTGACCGGTGCTGCTCACCGGCCTGACCGGTGTAGCCCAGTAGCTGCTCGAGTTGGTTTTTCCGCTGCGTTCTCGAGTAGGTGTAGGTGATTGTTGGTTCCTAGGACCAGTAGCACTCCAGTGGCTGCGTGGTCTTGGTCAACTTGGGTAGTGGAGTCGGAGACGTGATTTGGAAGCCGTGTTCGTCTTGTTGGAGTTCTCATATTCTTCGAGAAGAATTTTTATCGGCTCCCATTCACTCCCCCCCTCTCTGGTTCGCCTAATCGGTCCTTCAGTCTTGATGAAGAACCATATGGAAAATGCGATTCGGAGAATCGCATTCCATATGGAATGTAGCCCCCGAGCCTTAGGTCGAATTGCAGATTCAAGCTAAGGGTCAATCTGAAGTTCTGTCAATCTTATCCCGAAAAATCCGGAGAAAAAACCGAAGGACACATGGCACGGAGCCCTCGAGCCTTGAGTCAAGTACTTTCTCTCGAATTGAAGGGTCATCTTGACTATAGAATGTGTTCTGAGTGGGATCTAGATCTGATGTAGCCCACTGAATCCGTCGGATGTAGTCGAGCCCCCGAGACTGAGAGCGTCGAGTACTGGAATTTGAAAGGTCAAGCTGCCGCCGCTGAGTCACCCGTCTGGCGCTTATCTGCCCGTTTGGAACTGAGCCGCCCGGCGGCTTATAAATAGCCGGTGAAACCCTTAGGGTTTTTTGTACTCCCAACGACAGCATTCCCACAGATTAGATCTGAGAGACTGCCCCTTCTGCTCCTCTGCTGCCTCCGCCGCCGCGAGCGTAGATTAGATCTACTTGCGCCCGCCGCCGTAGTCCGCCCACCTCCATAGCCCCCGAGCGGATGTGAGTGAAGACACCCGTAACCTGGAGGATGAAGACGTCCCCGGCGAAAAGTTCGAAGACCGGCGCGTCGAAGAAGAGGAGCCGCGATGAGGCCGGAGATGCCGGCCAGTCGTCGTCGTCGCCGCCTGCCTCCCCTCGCCCCAATCCGGCAAAGGAGTGGAAGAAGGTGAAGTTGAAGACCGAGGACCTCCTCGCCTTGGTCAACAGCAGATTCCTCTGTGAGAAGGAGATAGATTTTTGGTGCACCGCCACTGGAGACCCATACCCGATGGAGAAGAATCCGGACGAGATCCCGATGTTCGGGCGGTTCGTCGAGCGTGGACTCGCACTGCCGGCCAGCGACTTCTTCAAGAGGATGCTCAGGTACTACGGTATCGAGTACCTCAACCTCAACCCCAACGGAGTCTTCCACACTTCCATCTTTGTGCATTTCTGCGAAGCTTTTGTGGGGATTAAGCCCCACTGGATCTTGTTCCAGAAATTCTTCCGGGTGAAGCCGCAACCGAGCACTGATGACCCGCGAGTAGTCGGAGGCGCCGGGATTCAGATGCGTGAAGACGCCGCCGGCCAGTACCTGCCGTACAAGCTCATCGATTCCAACCAGGACTAGAAGGCGAGGTGGTTTTATATCACCAACTACCACCCCGAGCTGCCGAAGCCGAGCGGGCGTCAACCGAAGCATGCGCCGTGGTGGAACACGGAGCCTACCATGCAGGAGGGTATTCAACTACCCCCGCTGCTGAACAAGATCAAGGCCTTGCGGGAAGCTGGGCTGAGGGCCGAACATGTGGCCTTCAGTTTCATGAAGAGGAGGGTGCAGCCACTGATGGCGCGAGACACCCTCGGGTATCAGTACACCGGCGACGAAGATACGTCCCGGATGCCCGGCGAAGAAATTGACGATGATGTCATCATCGAGAGACTGGGCAGGATCTTCAAAGATATGCCCCCGTACACACCGTGCCCGGTGCCAGAGTACTCCGCGACACGACCGCCAAGCCAGGTCAGTAGTCGTGACATAAGCCCCTGAGTACTAATTGGCTTGAAGTAGTCGTCTCATGCCTGCTTGATGTTGTAGGATGATGTGCAGAGGTACGTCTCCGCCCCACCCTCCCCTCCGCGACTTGAGGGACAAGCGCAGGGGAAGGGGGAAACCAAAGCGAAGGAGCATCGCGAAGTCGGTGAAGGCGACGATGTCGTCGTTATTGAGGACAGCTCCGATGACGAGGATGAAAAGACGCTGCAACAGCGGTTCCAGCTCCGCTCAAGGTTCAGCCGAGCTAGGATGCCGAACATCCCGATCATCGAGAAGCCATCTAGCCTGGAGGCTAGCTTGCCGGCGCTACCTAGGAAGCCGCGCAATGTGGCGTGGAAACGCGCTGTGAAGAAATTGAAGCTGTCAGAGGCCGCCAGGCCGGAGGTGAGTAGCACGACTAGTGTAGTCGAGTACTGCCGATAAGTAGTCTGTTGCTGACAATATGACTTGCATTGCTGCAGGACATCCCCTCCTCAGATCCCGTTGATCAGGGTGATGAGGATGTCTGGGAGACAGTGGGGGCGGCAGCTGAAAGGAGCATTAGCCTGCCTCCGGCTACTGAAGATGTCGTGCCAGAGGGGGCGCAATAGCAGGCTGGCTCCGTGGAGCCGCAGGGGTCAGCTGAAGAAACCCAAGACCCACATCCGGCTGCGACTGTGGAGCAGCCAGAGGAGACCCCTGTGGAGGCCGGAGCTACAAGCGAGGCTGGCATAGTTGATATCACCAGTATACTGGGCGCTCCGACCGTGACCGTGGTGCGGTCAACTCTGTAAGTTCTCTGAACTCTCGAGTAGTCGTGTAGTTGACAAGCTTTATGTGGTTGACTGAACACTTCGTGATGCAGAAAATCCACGGACTTGTCGTGGGATGGTGGGGAGGCCAGCACTCCAGCCGATGGAGAAGACCGTTCGGCAGAGGTACGCGAACCCACGCCACCACCTCAAGCTGGAGCCGCAGTGGAGTCGGTACTTGAAGAGGCCACCTTGGTTGAAGGTATTCATCCTGCTACCACGAGTAGTCATCATGTAGGGTAGTCGTAGTCGTTGACTTGGCTTCATGTACTGATCGTGACAGGAGCACAAGCCGAGAGAGCCACGATCCCTGAGGCGGTAGCCATGAAGACGGCTGCTGTGGAGACGAAGTCCACGGAGCCGGTTGTTGAGGCAGCGACAAAAACAGCCCCCGAGCCGGGGACTACGGTAGCCCCCGAGCTGAGCGCGGAAGAGCGGGTTGATCCGCACCTCGAGGCGAGTACTGACGTCGTCGTCCGCGAGGCGGTGATAGAAGAGGCTGCGCCGCTTCGCTCGTCGCCCATGCCAGAGACAGGATCTTCAAGCCGCGGAGGTCTTGAGTTGCTGGACGATGATCTCATTGACCCGGCCTTTGTGTCGCTAGGCATGGAGTCGTGGCGCCGGACAGAAAACTGGATCAAGGTATGCTGCGAATACCTTGAGTTCACTTGCCTTCTGAATATTGAGAAAGAGCTGGACAAGTCGAAGAAGCATTCAGCGCTACTCCAATTCAAGCTTGACGGCGCCTTCGCCTAGTACCACAACGAAGTACAGGAGATGCAGGCGAAGATGGACGAACTGATCCGGAAGAACAAGTCGTTGCGCCAGAAGAACAAAGGTGTGTCTTCCACCAAGGTCGCTGAGTACTTATTGTAGTACTTGTGAGTAGTCTGTCATTGTGACGAGTTGTCTGCAGATCTTGAGGCAAAGGTCGACCAGATGAAGGCATCTGAGACGGACCTCAAGAACGTCGTGTACCGCGAAACCGACAAGAGAGAGGTACTTGAACATGAGTACGCTCAGTTGCGCCATGAGTGTATCAAGCACATGGAGCTTCGTGAAGCCTCAGACCGTGACCTTGTCAATTGTTATAAATCTCTGCAGAAGCTCAATGAAGATTGCGAGAAGCTTCGAGGTCAGCTGAAGGAACTCGAAGAAGCCGTGCTGCCCATCGCGAGGCTGCTGGTGCCACATCCGGGCGGACCCAAGATAGCCCCTCTAGTAGACAGGCTGAAGGAAGCCCTCGGGCGCTTGGCGACATACGTCAAACATCTAGCGAAATCTATCCCAAACGAGGTGCTGGCATACATGAAGTCGTACTTCCCAAAGGCACCGGTGGATGTGGTAGCTGGTGGTCTTGCGGCGAACTGTTTCGATGAGCAGTACAAGACTCTCCTGGAAGAGATGGTGCCCATCGCGGAGTAGGTGGCGGAGAAGCTGAATCTCCAATAGATGTACCTGTAGAGGTAGCTTAGAGTAGTTGATGTAAGACAAACAAAGTAGTTAGAGACTTGTTTGAAATATCAATGAAGTTCGCCCACTGCTTGTATTGTAATGAGTACTCGTTGCCGCCACTTGCAGCGAAGTGTGCGGAGTACCAAGCTGTGGGAGATGTGGTGAGTAGTAGTACTCGGTAGATTCTGCCTAGTTGGAAGGCACAGTAAACAAGTTGAGTAGAATTAAGCTTTATTACTGATGAAGAAGTACACCTGGATGGTCAGAGCCGTATACAGATGAGTAGTTGCCAGGACCCGTCGGCCGCCTACGGCTAAGTGGTGCTAGGGCCCTTGAGCCGCTTACAGCTGAAGATCCGTTAGTAGCCGTACATGCTGGATCTAGGGTACATGGTTTGTAGACCGCCGCCAGAGTCCTTCTGCTCTGAGCAGCCCAAAATCCGTTAGTAGCCGTTGACGCTGGATTTTGGAGAAGAGTAGTCCGTAGACTAGTGCTAGGACCGAGAGGCCGCTTACAGCGAAGAGTCTGTGAGTAGCCGTGTAGACTTGGACCCGTAAATTAGTAGTCGAGCGACTACGCGTAGAAGCGACACAGCTGGTCAACGTTCCACGAGTTGTTGATGTCGTCGCCTTCAAGTGTTTGGAGGCGATATGAGCCAGGTCCGGTCACCTTGGAGACTGAGAAGGGACCTTCCCATGGCGAGCTGAGCTTGTGTAGTCCGTCCGTGTTCTGGATACGACGGAGGACTAGATCACCGACGTTGAAGGAGCGTTCCTTGACATTGCGATCGTGATAGCGACGGATACCCTCTAGGTACCTTGCTGACTGAACGAGAGCAGCGCAGCGGGCTTCTTCGAGGCTGTCGATATCAACCCGTCTGCTGTCTTCTGAGATGCCTTCGTCGTATTGTTCTACTGTCGGGGATTCCCACATCACGTCAGCGGGTAGAATAGCTTCGGAGCCGTAGACCAGGAAGTAGGGCGACTGCCCTGTTGGCTTGGTAGGTTGAGTACGAAGCCCCCAGAGTGCGTTGGGTAGTTCCTTGATCCACTTGCCTCCTTTGGTGTTAGCTGTGTCGTGCAATCGCTTCTTGAGGGCGTCGAGTACCATCCTGTTGGCGCGCTCGACTTGTCCTTTGGCGCGCGGGTGGGTGACTGAGACGTACCGGACATCGATCCCGCTGTTCTCGCAGTACTCCCAGAACTGGTGATTGTTGAAGTTGGAACCCAAGTCTGTGATGATGCGATGGGGTAGCCCGTAGCGATGCACGAGTTCATCCAAGAAGTCGAGTACTCTATCGGCCTTTGGGCAGGTGACCGGCTTGACCTCGATCCACTTAGTGAACTTGTCGATGGCCACCAAGACTCTGTTGAATCCTCCTGGCACAGTTGGCAGAGGCCCAATCATGTCGAGCCCCCAGCAGGCAAAGGGCCAGGTTGGTGGTATGGTAACTAGCTTGTTGGCCGGGACGTGTTGCTACTTGGTAAAGAATTGACATCCTTGGCACTTTCTGACGAGTTCTTCAGCGTCGGCTAGAGCTGTGGGCCAGTAGAAGGCTCGTCGAAAGACTTTGCTCACCAGCGTGCGAGAAGACGCGTGGTTGCCGCAGACACCCTTGTGGATCTCCTTCAAGATGTCCTTGCCTTCATCCCGAGGTATGCACTTCATGAGTACTCCAGAAGTGGCACCCCGCCTGTAGAGCTTGTCTCCGACGAGTACGTAGGTCTTGGCCCGGCGGACGAGTTGTTCGGCCATGTTCTTGCCGGAGGGAACCTTCTGCTCGCGGATGTAGTCGATGAAGGGTTGTCTCTAGTCCACGTCGATCATTAGGACCTCCTGACCAGGCTGCGATGCCACAGGGTCAGTGGTCGTTGGCGCCGGCTCCGGGATGGATGGCGCGTGAAGCTTGTGGACGAAGACTCCGACGGGTACTTGTGCGCGAGTAGAACCAAGCTTCGACAGGACGTCCGCTGCAATGTTGTTGTCGCGGACGACATGGTGGAACTCGAGACCATAGAACTTGTTCTCGAGCTTGCGGACTTCCAGACAGTAGGCGTTCATGTTCTCCTTGTTGCGATCCCAAGACTTGTTGACTTGGTTGATGACCACTGCGGAGTCGACGTAGACTAGTAGCCGCTTGATGGCCAATGAGATTGCGAGGCGGAGCCCGTGCAGTAGGGTGTCATACTCGGCTTCATTGTTTGAGACCTTCCAGAAGATCTGCAGGACGTACTTGAGTTGTTCGCCCTTTGGAGAAATCAGCAGTACCCCTGCACCCGCGCCCTCGAGTTTGAGTGAGCCGTCGAAGTACATCACCCAATGCTCTGGTTGCTCTGTTGGAGTTGGTAGCTGATTCTCCCGCCACTCTGCCATGAAGTCGACTAGTGCCTGGGACTTGATAGCTGTGCGTGGCCTGAAGTCGATGTTGAGGGCGCCAAGTTCGACCGCCCATTTAGAGATTCTTCCAGTAGCATCTTGGTTACGAAGTATGTCACCGAGCGGGTAGTCGGTGATGACGACAATCGAGTACTCCTGGAAGTAGTGTCGTAGCTTCCGCGAGGTGATGAGAACTACGTAGAGTAGTTTCTGGACCGGCTGGTACCATGCCTTGGACTCTGACAGAACCTCGCTGACGAAGTAGACTGGTCGCTAGACTGGGTAGGCGTGGCCTTCTTCCTGCCGCTCGACTACGATAGCAATACTGACCACATGAGAAGTCGCAGCGAGGTAGAGCAGTAGCTGTTCCTTTTTGCGAGGAGCCGTGAGGATCGGTGGCTTCGATAAGAAGTCTTTAAGCTGCGCCAGAGCTTGATCAGCCTCCGCGGTCCACACAAACTTCTCTTGGTGCTTGAGTAGCTTGAAGAAGGGTAGTCCTCGTTCTCCGAGCTTCGAGATAAATCTGTTCAAGGGCGCCATACACCCGGTCAGCTTCTGGACATCCTTGATGCAGGTTGGAGCTTTCATATTGGTGATGGCGGAGATCTTCTCAGGGTTAGCTTCGATGACTCGATGGCTGATGATGAAGCCGAGTAATTTCCCAGATGGTACGCCGAAGACGCACTTGTTGGGGTTGAGCTTCCACTGGTACTCTCGCAAGGATGCGAAGGTCTCTTCAAGATCGGCGATGAGCGTGTCGGAGTTCCTGGTCTTGACGACTACGTCATCCACATAGGCTTCGACGTTCTTGTTGAGCTGCTTCTTGAAGCAGGCCTGGATAGCTCCCTGGTAGGTGACGCCGGCGTTCTTCAACCCGAACAACATTGTGGTGTAGCAGTAGGCGCCGAACGGGGTGATGAACGCGGTCTTCTCCTGGTCTTCTTCCTTGATAGCAATCTGGTGGTAGCCGGAGTAGCAGTCGAGGAAGCAGAGCAGGTCACAGCCCGCCGTGGAGTCGATGACTTGATCAATCCGTGGCAACCCGAAGGGGTCCTTGGGGTAGTGTTTGTTGAGGTCAGTCAGGATGAGGACGGGGTTGGCGAGCCACTCAGGATGGAAGACTTCACGGATGAAGCCAGCCGCGAGTAGTTTGGCGAGTTCCTTCTTGATGGCGTACCGTCGATCATCAGCGAAGCAGCGGAGATGTTGTCGCTTGGGCGTAGCTTTAGGGTCGACGTTGAGTGAATGCTCGATCAGCCTCCTGGGCACCCCTGGCATGTCCGCTGGCTTCCATGCGAAGATGTCTCGGTTGGCCCGAAGGAAGCTGATGAGCACGTCTTCCTATTTCGGGTCGAGCTCCGCGCTGATCATGGTAGTCTTGCTGCTGTCGCCTGTCCCGAGGTCGATGGCTTTCACCTGCACTTCCTCTGTCAGATGAGGTTTGTTCGCGGTGTCGGTCTTCTCGGGTATCTCGAGTTCTGTTGGGACAAGCTTCTTAGAGGCAGTGAAGATCTCCATCATTACATTGGGTACTTGATTAGTGGCTGCGAGTTCCACAGCTTCGGTGTCGCAGTCGTAAGATGCCTTTAAGTCCCCTTGCAGCGCGAGTACTCTAGCAGGACTTGGCATTTTGAGTACCAAGTAAGTGTAGTGAGGGACCGCCATGAACTTGGCGATCGCTGGTCTGCCGAGGATGGCATGGTAGGAGGTTTCGAAGTCCGCAACCTCGAACTTGATGTACTCGGTGCGGTAGTTCTCCCTCGTCTCCCCGAAGGTAACTGGCAGGACCACTGAGCCAAGTGGAATAGCCGCGTTACCCGGGACGATGTCGTAAAAAGGCGACGCGCTCTTGGTAAGCATGTCAGTGATGTCGAGCTTCATCTTCTTCAAGGTCTTGGTGAAGAGGACATTGAGTCCGCTCCCGCCGTCGATGAGTACCTTGTTGAGTTTGGAGCCCGCGACTACTGGTTTCAAGACCAGTGGGAAACGTCCTGGCTCAGAGAAGTTTGTCTATTGATCCGCGTGGGAGAAGGTGATGCGTACCTCCGACCACCTTAGAGGTGTCGGTACCGCTGGTTCAATGCTCAAGACTTCCCATAGAGGGAGCTTTTGGGACCGCTTGGTGGGTAGTCCGCCGAACAGGACATTCACCGTCTTGTCAGGTTCCTGGAAGTCGCCATTGCCTTCGTCGACTTTTTTCTTACCCTTCTTGTCGTGAGGAGGCCGTGGCTCAGGAATATCCTTGGGTGCTCGCCGGAGTTGGTAGCACTGATCGGTGGTGTGATTGCCATCCAGATGCCACGGGCACTTCTCTTTGAGCAAGTCTTTGAAGCCGCCGGAGGTCTTTTTGGAGTTATCCTTCACAGAGCGCTGTATAGCCGCGACTGTGTTGTCTGGCTTGCGCTTGCGGTTAGGACCCGAGTAGTTGTTGTTGCGACCCCCTTGGTCCTTGTTGGTGTTGTTGCCACCCGTGTTGTTCTTGTTCTTGCCGCGAATGGAGTCGCACTTGGTGTTCGCCTTGTCCTCTTCGTCGGACCATGAGGTGATCATGTCCTTGAGCTTGGTGATGGAACTCGGGTGGCAGCGACCGAAGTCTTCGAAGGTGCGACGGTGGTAGATCCCGTCTTGGAAGAGGTCGATGACTTCTTTGTCGGTGACGTCGACTACGGTCGCGCACTTGTCAAAAAAGCATCGCATGTACTGGCGGAGCGTCTCGCCTTGTTCCTGTTTGAACATCGCCAGATCCATGCGGGTACCCGAGTGTCCCATGGCGCCCGCGAAGTTGCTGGTGAACTGAGCCTTCAGCTGGTCCCACTGGTCGATCGAGTTCTTGTCGAGTGACTCGAGCCAAGTGAGTGGAGCCTGATCCAGACAGAAGGGGAAGTAGAGGCACTTCGTGTTGTTGTTGCCACCAGCATTTTCAATGGACAGGGCATAGCACCTGAGCCACTGAACTGGGTCTTGCTTCGCGTCGTACTTGGTGATTCCGAGAGGCTTGAATTTCTCGGGGAGAAGCAAATCGCGAAGTCGTGCAGAGTAGGCGGGGAAGCCGTCGCTGTCGCTGACTTCAGTAGCTTTCTTGGCGCGGTGGATCTCGTTGATCTTGTGGCGGGCATCGTAGCCACCGTGAGTATAGCCGGTGGCGTGGCTGTTCGCGTGGCCTCGGCCTCCACGGTCGCCGCCGCCACCAGCTCTTCTGCTGCCGCCATGGGAGGAACTGCCGCCCCTGCTGCCCCTGCCGCCACCGCCCCCACCGCTGTGGCCACCATGCGAGGGTCCTCTCGCAGAGGCTCTAGAGCAGTTGGGTGTTGGTTGGTGTTCGCCATGGACACGGTTGCGTCCGCTATCTGCTGGGGTGCGGCTGCGACTAGTGGCTTCGTGGTTTCCAGCGGGGGTAACTCTGTTGTTGACCCGCATGAAGTAGGCGTCCTCAGCAAGCTTGGTGATGACGTCACCTGCGCGATGCCCCTGGGCCTGCCGTGCTATCGTGGTGATAGACATAAGGCATTGCTCAAGGGTAGTGTGCACCCGGTTGGCGACTTGATCCAGAGCCTCATTGAGGTTCCGGATGGGGAGAGCTTCCCGGAGGCGTCGGCGTCGATCGGCCCGCTTCCTGTTGCGGTCGCGCCGAGCGTTCTTGTCTTCGGTAGTCTCATTAGGGTGTGCGTTGGCTGATTCCTCATCATCTGAAATGTCGTCGAGGTACCGATCAGGCCGGCTTCCTGAGGTTCCAGTTTCCCCGGCCGCCATGAAGACTTCACGGTCAGGAGTGCAGAGGCCGGAGTCGGTAGTCGCCACCTCGGTGGGGGTGTGCTCGTCTTCGTTTGGAGCCAGCGGGGTCCCCTCCTGGAAGGGGAGTGTCTCGAGGTAGGCGACGCAGCGCGAGTTGTCGTCAGTCAGGTCTGCGAGCTTGCAGTCGGGCCAGTAGACGAATCTGCCGGCGGGAGTAGATGTAATGACCAAGCCAGCGGCAGGACCTGACAACGGCTCCTCGGTTGCGTTGAGCTCGGACTCAGACTCGATTGGGTCCGAGCCGAAATCGAACTCGTAGGAGGAGTCCGAGTTGTAGCCGGGTACGACATTGGAGTTCGAGGAGTACTCAGAGACAATCTCCTTACCGGCCCGACGTGCGGCGAGGGCTTCCGCGTGGGCCCTGCTAGAGTTGCAGAGGCCGTACGGGAAGTGTTCGTGGAGGAGGACCATTTCACACGATGGCTCAGGAGCCGGCTCGCATGATTCGATCCATGGCGATGACGAGTTCGAGTTGGAGTCGGATCCAATCTCGAAGTCGGCGACTTGGTTGCAGAGCGAAAATTCGTCGAATTTTTCGACGAGTGGACCCGTGATGGCTTCGGGAAGCGTCACGAGTCCGGTCTCCGGGTCTGGGGTCATGGTGAGGTAGCGCTGGAATGATCCAGCACCATCAGCGGTGCAGAGCCAGGCACCGAAGACGAAGGTGTCGCCACGGTTGAAAGCGGCGGTTGGCTTGATGACGATTGAAGCCGTCGAGTTCGCCATGAGATCTTCGGCGAGATCCCCTACCTGGCGCGCTAGTTGTCAGTGTTTTAACCTGGCAACCTACCAAGGGGAGTCCCCGAGGTAGACGTTTGTGGCCTCGCCGAGATCGGGAACTCGAAGGAGAGACACGCGGCACACAATTTAGACAGGTTCGGGCCGCGAGGTGCGTAATACCCTACGTCCTGTATGCTGCGTAGCTCTGGATTGATTGGGTATGTTTACAAGATGATGCGGATGAAGAGATAGGGGTCCCTACCTCACCTTATATAGTCCGGGAGGCAGGGTTACAAGTCGGTTTGCCAGAGGAGTACTAGTCATGTACGGCTAGGAGTACTCTACATGGATCCGGACATGTCTAGCTTCCTAACCGAGTACTAATCCTCTGTAAGCCTTGTGCTCCACGCCAGCAGGTGTCGTGTAGCCCAAGTCGGGTAGTCCCAGGGGCCCACGGAGTAGTCGGTCCCAGTACCCACCTGTGTAGTGAGCCCAGGGATGTCTGTACGATATCTTCTGACACCATTGCCAACGTGAAGGCCAAGATTCAAGACGAAGAGGACTAAGGACCCCTGTCAAGACCATCACTGGCAAGACGTCTTGTTCCCGACTAGTTGGGAGCTTCTCCGACAAGTTCCCTACTAGAGGAAGCCCCTCCAACTAGTCTCCAGCTCACATGACGAGTCTCCGCCTCGCACGACAAGCTGCTCGTTCGCACGAGCACTCTCTGTCTCTGACCAAGATGCAAACCGTACCACGTGGCGCCACCTCGGCACGTGAACTCCTTCACTACGACACGCGGGGCGCCAGTTCCCCGTGCCATGCAAGCGCACCAGCTGGCAGCACGCGCGGGCATCCGGCTCTGACAAGTGTCTTAATGCAGCTCTGTCGGCCGCGCAGCTATCAACTCGCCGTCACATCCGACCCTGCAGCACACCAACTCCACCCGAGGCACTCGAGTGCCCCCTACGACGAGCACAGGCCTACAATTAGGCCTTAACGTGGCGAGCTATCCCGTGCTCGGACGGGTTGAGTCAGCACCAAACTACTCGGAAGAAGCGCCAGGCGTCCCAAAGTAAACAACCCCGCTCGGCCACGCGGCGGCCTCTACGACAACGTGGCGCGGCTCCTCTTCAATGCGCCCTGACGGACAGCGACGCTCGAGGAGATGTTCCAGTGGCTGACACTGTAACATTTCTTTTATTTCCCTTTTTGCCCTTCCCCCTTACGTTTATAAAAGGGAGAGGAGGGCGACTGTCACAAGGGCTGACGAACCGAACACTCATACTAAGGGACTTGGGCTCGACACCCTCTCCCGACCAGTTTGTAGCCCCTACTACAAACAACCCTAGCTCGGGAACACGGCAGCTCGACACTGGACGTAGGGTGTTACTCCTCGGAGGCCCGAACCAGTATAAATCCCGTTGTCTCCTGCGCTAACCATCCGAGCCCGACACACGATCGATACAAATTTACTGTCCGACGATAGAGAACCCCGACAGTTGGCGTGCCAGGTAGGGGCACATCGTGTGTCTCGCCGAACTTCACCAACGACTCGGATGGAGGGCCGCAGGGTTTTGCTCACCCCTGGGGCCACCATACGCTTCAGCTCCCTCGGCTTCGTCTACGCCGGGCCGGCGGAGTCCGTCGCCGGGCGAACTTTCACCCGGCCGGCTCGTCCCAACGTCCTGACGAGGGCGGCGGGACGCGCGGCATTCGTCCGAGGCTTCTCGGACGAAACGGTCATGGCAATGTTGGGGCCTAACCCGACACAGGAGCGTTTTAGGCTCACCGCCTACTACCTCACTGATCTCTCCTTCCAGGCCAGCGGAGCCGAGCCGCTCGCCTGGGGGGAGTTCATGAAGCGGTACACCGTCATGTACCCCCGTGGGCAGCCAGGCCTCCCGGATGACCCGGTGACAGCCTACGTGAATGACCTACGAGCGACCCACACCTCTCCGGGCTCCACGACAGCTCGGAGGGCACTGTCGACACGGGCGCGTGACCCCACGCGTGACTGCTTCGTCTGCGTGGCATCGGCCTCAAGCAGCTCCACTGATCCGGAGCCAGCACCACACCACCGCGCCACCGATGCCCAACGCAGGGCATGCCTCGACGAGCTCGCCGAGGCCAGGTGCCAGCTTGATGAGGAGCTGGCCAACCTCCAGCAAGAGCTCGGGGAGGACCACGAGCCCCGCAACAGGCAGCCCCCCCGTTGCCTACCCTGCGGCAGGTCCTGGTGCAAGTGCAGCGTGGCGAGGGGAACGGCGAGCGGGAGGAGCGCCGACCAGTCGCCGAGCAGCCTCGAGCCCGCGCCCCGCCGCCGTCGGCTCAGGGACGCACACGCGACAACGACCGACACGCCAATGAGGGCGCGAACGTCGATGCCAACATCGACGGTGACGCCCCGCCGCTCTTTAGGCGGGCGTCGCAGAACCTAGCCGCAGCGGCCATGCTGCTACGCGGTTGCCCGGAGGCAGCGACCTCCGAGGAGAGACGAATGCGCCAACAGCTCAAGGCGCTACTCGAAGCGGCGGCGGCACAGCAGGCGGAGAGTTCCGCCTCGCGCCAGCGGTCGGAACGTGACTGAGGGGCGGCGCCTTCCGCGCATCGCCCGAACCCGCCCCCCTCTCGGCATCAGGATCATGGAGGTGGGGCTGGAGCTGCAGCATCGGCGGTCAAGAGCCGTCTCGGGCCCAACCGCGACGCCCGGGACACCATCGAAGCTCGCCGACGCGCTGCGAGCGTTGATAACCACTGCGACGGCGACAACCGCAACCGCCGTGACGAGCACCGCCCACACCGACACGACGACCAGGGACACAGACGACGCTACGACAGCGACGATGACCGCGGCCGCAGCTGGTCGCCAAACCAGAGGGGCCCACGAGCTTTCGGACAAGGCGTGCGGGACGCGAGGTTTCCCTCGCATTTCTGGGCTCCGACCAACGTTCCCAGGTACGACAGGGACACCAACCGCAGCGTGTGGCTGGAGGACTACTGGCTCGCGTGCCACGCGGGTGGAGCGACAGACGACCTCTTCACCATCAAGAACCTGCCGCTCCACCTCGGCGACTCCGCGCGGACGTGGCTCGAGCATTTGCCCCGTGGCGAGATCAACGACTGGACCGACCTGCACCGGGTCTTCATCGGCAACTTCCAGGGCACTTACACCCACCCCGGCAAGCAGTGGGACCTGCGAAACTGCAAGCAGAAGCCAGGGGAAAGCCTGCGCGAGTACATCCAGCGCTTCTCCAAGCGTTGCACCGAGCTTCCCGGTGCCACGGACAAGGATGGCCTTCTTCGGTGGATCCGCCACCCTTGGCTTGAGAGTGCCGTTGACGTAGTTCTTGATCAAGCGGCAGTCTTTGAGCACGTGCTTCACCGGGACCTCGTGGTGGGGGCACGGCGCATCCAGGAGCCTCTCGAAATGATCCTTCGGTGGACCAGCCCTGGCCGGGCTGCTCTTGGGCCGCGTCGCCTTGCGCTCGACCGCTGCGACGAGGTTGTCGTCACGTCGTCACTTGTCGCTCGTCTTCTTCTTCTTGACACGCGAGGATGTCCCCTCACCATGGTCCACGACTTGCTTCCCCTTGCCCTGAGGGGTGTTGAGTGTCGCCGCGACCGCCTCCTCGCCGTCCGCATGGTTGCTCGCGAAGTCGAGGAGCTCCCGAGTGGTACGGGGCATGCGGCGCCCTAGTCGATGGATCAGGGAAGTGCAGGTCGTGCCATTCTGAAACGCCGAGATGGCGTCGTTGTCCGTGGCGCCGGGAAGCTCGGTGCAACGCTTGGAGAAGCGCCGGATGTACTCACGCAGGCTTTCCCCCGGCTTCTGCTTGTAGTTTCGCAGCTCCCACTGCTTGCCGGGGTAGGTGTAAGTGCCCTGGAAGTTGCCGACGAAGACCCGGCGCAGGTCGGTCCAGTCGTTGATCTCGCCACGGGGCAATGCTCGAGCCACGTCCGCGTAGAGTCGTCGAGGTAGAGCGGCAGGTTCTTGATGATGAATAGGTCGTCTGTCGCTCCGCCCGCGTGGCACGCGAGCCGGTGGTCCTCCAGCCACACGCTGGGGTTGGTGTCCCTATCTTACCTGGGAACGTTGGTCGGAGCCCGGAAACATGAGGGAAACCTCGCGTCCCGCACGCCTTGTCCGAAAGCTCGTGGGCCCCTCTGGTTTGGCGACCAGCTGCGGTCGCGGTCATCGTCGCTGTCGTGGCGTCGTCCGCGTCCCCGGTGTGTGCGACGCGTCTTCGGGGAACTCATAGGACACATCATCGAGGTGTATGTCGACGACATCGTGGTCAAGTCGAAAAAGACCGGCGATCTAGTTCCAGACCTCACGGAGGTGTTCGCAAAGCTGAGAGAGCACAGGGTGAAGCTTAACCCTGAGAAGTGCGTTTTCGGGGTCCCGAGGGGCATGCTCCTCGGCTTTGTCATGTCGGAACGCGGCATTAAAGCTAACCCCGAGAAGATCTCGGCCATCACGGACATGGGACCGATCCGAAACTTGAAGGGCGTACAGCGTGTCACGGGCTATCTCGCAGCTCTTAGCCGTTTCATAGCACAACTCGGAGAGCGCAGCCTACCGTTGTACCGCTTGATGAAAAAGTCCGACCACTTCGCGTGGACTCTCGAAGCTCAGGAAGTGCTTGACTCCCTCAAGAACATGCTAAAGAGTCCACCGATCCTCACGGCTCCGGCGCCTGAGGAACCGATGCTACTGTACATCGCCGCGACGACACAGGTGGTCAGTGCTGCGCTAGTAGTCGAGCGAGAAGAACTCGGAAGATCACTCAAGGTCCAGCGACCGGTCTATTTCGTGAGCGAGGTACTTTCCGACTCAAAGACCCGCTACTCGCAAATGCAAAAACTCGTATATGCTGTCTTGATGACCAAGAGCAAGCTCCGCCACTACTTCGACGCGCATCCCATCACGGTAGTGTCCAAGTACCCGCTCGGGGAGGTTATTCAGAACCCAGAAGCCGAAGGGAGGATAGCCAAATGGGCGCTCGAGTTGATGGGGCAGAACATCTCGTATGCACCCCGCAGTGCCATCAAGTCCCAGGTGCTGGCAGACTTCATTGCTGAGTGGACGGAGATCCAAACTCCGCCGGCACCCGTCGAGCACGAGACATGGATTATGTATTTTGATGGCTCGGTCATGAAGGAGGGGGCAGGTGTAGGCCTTGTCTTCATCTCGCCTCTGGGCGTGCGCATGGAGTACATGGTCCGACTATATTTCCCTACCTCCAACAACATCGCCGAGTATGAAGCACTCATCAACGGCCTCCGAATAGCGGTTGAGCTCGGGATCCGTCATCTCGAGATCAGAGGAGATTCAGAGCTCATCGTGGACCAAGTCATGAAGGAGAAAAATTGTGTTGACCCGAAGATGGCGGCGTACTGCCAGGCCGTTCGTGAGTTGGAAGGCAAGTTCCATGGGCTCGAGCTTCATCATGTGCTGCGCGACTACAACAAAGCCGTCGACGTCCTCGCCAAGACCGCATAAAGTCGCAAGCCGGTGCCACACGGGGTCTTCGCGAGCGACCGACATGCGCCCTCTGTACGTGCAGAAGGGGAGAAGCCGCCAGAAGCAGAAGGACCAGAAGTCATGGAGATCGACCAGCAGCCTGAGCTGAACCTCGAGGACCCGGATTGGTGCTTTCCTATCCTCGAGTGGCTCGTCGAGGGGAAGCTTCCCTCCGACCAGACGGAGGCATGCCGCATCGCGCGACGAGCTAAAGCTTTCGTCCTCGTCGAGGGCGAGCTCTACAAACGAGGCGCAGCAGGCATACTCATGCGATGCATCCTCGGAGATCAAGGCAAGGAGCTACTTCGCGAGATTCACGCCGGCACGTGTGGGCATCACGCCGGTCCGAGGACTCTTGTCGGAAAGGCTTTCCGATAGGGTTTCTATTGGCCCACAGCTGTGGCGGACTCCAAGGACATCGTGCGTCGCTGTGAGGGGTGCCAGTTCTACGCTCGACAAACTCACCTCCCGGCGCAAGCGCTTCAAACCATTCCCATCACGTGGCCCTTTGCTGTGTGGCACCTCGACATGGTGGGGCCACTCCGACAAGCGCCCGGGGGCTTCACGCATCTCCTCGTAGTGGTCGACAAGTTCTCCAAGTGGATCGAGGCGCGACCCATTGTGAACGTCCGCTCCGAGGAAGCCGTAGCATTCTTCACCGACATCATCTATCGCTTCGGCATACCCAACACGATCATCACCGACAACGGCACCCAGTTCATGGGGAAGAAATTCCTCAACTTCTGCGACGACAGCAACATTCGTGTGGACTGGTCTGCCGTGGCGCACCCAAGGACGAACGGACAAGTCGAGCGGGCGAATGGCATGATCCTACAAGGGCTGAAACCTCGCATCTTCAAGCGCCTCGAGAAGTTCCGAGCAAGATGGGTAGCCGAGCTGCCGTCCGTTCTATGGAGTCTGCGCACCACGCCTTGTCGGACGACTGGCTTCACGCCTTTCTTCATGGTACATGGGTCAGAAGCAGTCCTACCCACGGACATCGACTACGGCAGTCCACGAGTGCGAGCCTATACTGAGGAAGGCAACCAAGTCGCACTCGAGGACGCGATCGACCAGCTCGACAAGGCGCGTGACGTCGCTCTCCTACGCTGCGCCAAGTATCAACAAGCTCTACGACGATACCACGAGCGCAATATACGCGCCCGCGAGTTCCAAGTCGGGGACCTTGTCCTCCGACGGGTTCAAGGCAGCAAGGATCGACACAAGCTTTCGCCCCCTTGGGAGGGGCCATTCATCGTCTATCAGGTCCTCCGACCCGGAACATACAAGATCCGGTATGGGGACGGACGGGTTGTCTCCAACGCGTGGAACATCGAACACCTGCGGCCATTCTACCCTTGAGTAACTGTTTAAATCTTATGCATCAGTGAATAAATGCCGCATGCTTTGTTCATATGTCTATAAGTTTGAAAAATTTCTCGGTTGCCATGTTTCCGTTTGTCGCAACTTCTCTGAAGGCTGAGCGGCGAGCGTCCCCGCACCCGTGCCAGAACGCTTCCCGCTCGGGGGCTACCCCAGGGCACGATGCCTTCCTTCTGTTTTTTACGATTTTTTCAAAAAAAATCTGACATCTATGTCATAACTGATCGCACGGGCGAAAGGTTTTTTGGCAGAAGGCTCGACCTGATGAGAAGTAAAGATGATGGCCTGCGTGGGGCACGACGTTGCTGCTCATTCAAAGTTCCTAGCGCTTACGCCTTCGCGGCTACGGTGCGAAAACTTGCGAGCACAGCTCGAGTCATCAGGCCTTCATCCGACCTCTTTTCAAAAGCGTCCGAGCAACCGCACAGACTCCGGTCTAAAAAGATTTTGACGGCAAATCTCGCGAGTTACTTCTCGAACTCCCCCAAGTGCTCGGGGGCTGCGAACGTATGGCACCCCTTAGCGGTTCGAGAGGGCCGAGCTTCTCGACTCCTACGCCCTCGCGGCTCCAGAGTAGAGCTTGGTCATCTCGAGCTCCTAAGGTCTACTACATGTTATAGCGGTCGACCCTGGATGCTCGGGAGCGTTTGAGCTGTAACACTTTTTGAACAAGTTCTCGATAACGCTTTGTTGTTTCATGGTGTTACACGTACGAACTGTTCTTAAATTACACGCACCTAAGAATGATACGTCTAAGGTGAAGGCCTGGAGTTTTCTGGGTCTTCTGGTGCGTCTCTTGGCAGCAGGTCCAGGTCCTTCAAGGCGGCGTCGGCCATGTCGCGGGCGAAGGCGGCGCAGTCTTCCTCGAGCTCGTCGCACTGAGCATCGGAGATGCCGGGGGCCCAGCCGCCGCTCAACGCCATGCGGTCCAACCCCTGGTAGTGCGACTCGAACATGGCGAGCACCCGGTGCACCGCCCTTCGAGCCGTCAACAACTCCCGCTCCTTGATCACCTCCGGGAGGCGCCCAACCCCTTCGAGAAGCCTGTCAGGAAGCATTGGCCCGAAGGGAACGCCGAGCCCAGTCATGACTACGCCAATGGCCCTCGCGAGCTTGGCGAGATCTTGGATGTTCACTTTGCGAGACTCCTCTGACTCGCGCCGGGCGTTCCTAGCCTGCTCCAACTCGACCGCAGCCTGCTCCCGGGCCATTTGGGACTGCTCGAGCTCGGCTCTGGATTCTGAGGAAGCCAATAAGTCGAAGTCAACGAACATGTCACGACCGGTTCAAAAGAGAGGCGAGATCAAAATTAGAGCGAAGGGCTTACTCTCAAGTTGCTCCGACAACCGCTCGATCGAGTTGTCCTTCTCGATGATTTTGAGCAGGGCGGCGTTCAGCTCCTGCGTTTTCTCCGTGAGTTTCACGGTCACCCCGGCGCGGTACGCACGAAGCCCTGAAACCGCGAGAAGACAAGTGAGCACAGGCAAAGATGAGTCAAAGGAGAGGAAGTTCCAGCTGGAAGCATCAAGCCTCACCATTGATATCCTGCGACAACTTGGAGTTGTCCTCCCGAAGCCGAGTCGCCTCGTCCGAGACCACCTGGAGCCTGTTGGTCACCTCGGAGAACTGCCGGTTGACCATCCTGAGGTCCGATCCGGCGGTGACCAAATCCTGCTCTAGCTCCGCCACCTTCGCCTCGAGCGCCGTTTTCTCCTGGGCGGCGGTCTGGGCGGCGTCCCGGGCACTAGCCTCGGCAGTGGCGGTGGCGGTGGTGGCCTTCTCAGCGGTGTCATTGGCGGTCGCCACGGCGGCCCGCAACTCCTCGATCTCCGCCTCCGCCTGAGCCAACCTCGTCGCGAGAGAGTCCCGCTCCGTCATGGCGGTAGCAGCAGCGGCTTGCGTGGCCGTGGCGCGGTCTTCCCCGGACTGCTTGGCGGCCTCGAGCGCAGCCCTCGACGATGCCTCACTCACCACCGCCGCAGTGGCGGCCACACGGGCAACTACCAGCTACATCTCCAGTTGGGCCCTCTCCGCTCGGAGCTCATCGACGGCGCGCGCCCTCCTCCTGCCGGACTCCGCGAGCATCTGTTCCAGGCAAGAGTACATCGGCCATGAATTTCGGGAGAACAGAAAGAGACAAGAGTGGACTACTGCGTCGAGAAAACTTACCGTTGTCGCGGGAAGGATGAGTTCGTCGAACGCGCGGCGCGCCCACAAGAGCCCGCGCTCAAGGCTGCGACGAGCCGCGGACTCTTTATCCTCGTCAATGGACGTATCCGCCTCGAAAGCGGCCGCCCACGAGAAGCGGGCAAGGTCGGAGATCCGCGCGTCGCCTTCCTCAAGCTCCAGCAGTAGGGCCGCGCCAGAGCCCTCCCCGACCTCTTGGATCTCCGGGGAGGTGACCCCCGCTGCGCTCCTGAGAACATCACGTTCTTGCGGAGCCGGGAGGGATGGGCTCGCCGCAGGCGCCGCCTCTTCGGCAGGGGCAGCGGGCCGGAGGGACGACGACTCCGGTACATCACCTGCGGTCGAGTCCACCCCCACGGTCGGGGGCGAGGATGCGGTCAGGGGCAGCTCTGCGCCGGTTGCAGGCTCCCCGAGGACCTCCTTGGCTGCCTCCGACGTGGCCGAGGGCTCGGGACCTCTGACAACCCCAGCCTGACCCGGCGTCAACTGTCCGACTGCAGTTGCACCCGGCGCGGGCTCTTCGTTGGTAGGCTCCGCCGCTTCAGCTGAGGCCACGGCCACGGGCGCGGCGGGCTCAGATGCCTCGACCCCCGACTCCACCGGATCGGCCAGCATCCGCTCCAACACGGCCTCGTAAATATCCCTGTCATTGCTTGGCAGGTCGGGAGCGACGAGGTCAATGATCTCGAGGATGCCGGCGGACATGGCATCAGCCATCAACACCTCCGCCACATCCCCACCCGCCTGCGCCGCCGCAGGCACTGGACTTTCCGCCGCCGCCGCCTCGATTTCATGTCCCCTGGCCGGTGGTGGCGGGGGCACAGACTGCTCGGTGGACGCCGCCACAGCATCACCACCCCCCAAGGTGGCTTCGACCAGCAGCTCCGTCGCCGCCTGGGTAGCGACCGCCTCTGTAGCCGTTTGCTCCCCGCCCAAGTTGTCGGTGCGCGACGACGGCGGTGGCGCCACCGGCTCAACCACCTCGGTGGCCACGGCCAGCCCGCTCTGGGCCTGCTCTACCAACGGCTCAGCATAGGGGGGCAGTGAGCGGGACTCGGACTGCGGACCACGCGCACCCAGCGCTGCGCATTTCAAGGGCGCGAGGCTGAGCACGCCGGTGTCGGCGCGGCTGAGGCAAACACGAACCAAGATCAAGAGATGAACAAGATGAAGAATTCAAGAATGACGAAGGACGGCGGGCAGGAGCTTACATGCTGGATCGGACGCGGGCCCATTTCGCCGGCCTGTCCGACGAGCCCTGCTCGGGGGCTGATCTCTTGGCCCCGGCCGACTCGGAAGCCAACTCCCGGCGCTCCGCTAGCACGGGGGCTGGCCCACCTCTCCCCGCCGACTCGAGGGCGGCGCTTCGCTCCCTCGAGGGCTCGGGGGCTGTCCTCCCGACCTCCGCCGCATCGGAGGCCCACCCCCGACTCCCACCGGCGGAGAGGGGAACATGCACGTCTGGGGCCCTGCCGCCCCGGATTATTAAAGATTGGAGGCGTCGCGGGGGGGTGCTCGTGCCCGCTCCCTGCGGCGCGCTCGGTGCGGACGCCGACGGGGTCGACCTCGTCTTCGACGAACGCCTTTGCAAGGAGTCCGCGTCTGGGCGGTCAGAGCCGTCGTAGAGACGGCGGGGGAAGGCTCATGCTCCGCCGGCCGCCTGGGCGGGTCATCCTGGCGTGGAGGGTCCCTCCACCCCTCGGAGGTGCGCGGGCCACCAGGCACCGCCTGAGAGTGGGTCACTCTCTGATCTTCTCGGGCGGGGCGGGCCCACGACTGCGAGCTCGAGCCCGCACCCTTCTCACGAGCGGCCGGCTCTGGCCGTCATGACGAGCTCACCTCCACCGCCCGGTGTGGCGAAGGTGAGGGGGACCCAGACATGTCGCTCCAGTCGATCGCGATGCTAGGCTCGTCTCCGCTCGACGCCGGCGGCGGCGACGGATCTTCGTCAGAGGAGACGTTGCGCTCTCCCGCCTTGCGGCGATTTATGCGGTTGTCGTTCCGATCGTGCTTGGTGATCTCTTTCTCCTTCTGCTGCTCCTTGCGCGCGGCCCTCCTCCTTTCCGCGGTCGTCTGGTTGCGTTTCAAGATCGCCTCCTCTGGGAGAGGCGCCTTCGCGGGCACGAGGTGAGAGCACTTCAACTGGAAGAACAAGGGGCGAAAGAGTTAGTGGTCATCAAGAATCTCCGAGAAGATCAAGATCGATTGGAAACACCAAGCTTGTCGGAAAGTTTATCGGAAGAAGAAGTCACTTACGAGTTTTTCTGTCTCCTCGTTGGGGAGCATCGGAAGAAGCTGCGGCGGGGGCCACACGAAGGTCGATCTCCCGATGGCCAGCGGCACACGGCACTAGATCTTGTTCAGCGACGGGAGCTCGGGCGCGGTCACGGTCCCTGCCCAAGGGGCCCTGCTGGCTGTCATCTCACAGAGGCGCAGCGGCCGCCTCCAGAGCGGGACGACCCCCCGGGCGTGGTACTGGCCGATGACGGACGCCAGGCCGACCCCGGCGTCACGGAGGTGGGCCAGCACCGCCCAGTGATCCTTGAACATCCTCTCCTGCTCCGCCTTCGGAGGGCCGTCAGTCCAGCTCCTCGGCGCATTCGCGATGGAGTTCCCGATGAACGCCGGCAGCGCAAATTCGGGGTCGTTCCTGAGATAGAACCACCCTTTGTGCTAGCCGCTGTTCGAGCTGGTCAACGAGAAGGGGATGTACTTGTCACCTCGGCCTTGCTTCATCCGAAGGTTGGCGCAACCGATGGTCACCGCTTTGGAGCCGTCCTTCAAGCACGCGAACATGAAGAAGTACTTGAAAAGGGGCCAATGGGCACTGATTCCCAAGTACCCCTCGCACAGTGCCTCGAACGCTGCCATCTGCTGGATGCTGTTCGGGTTGAGGTGCTGCAGCTGTAGCCCGTACTCGTAGAGGACCGCTCGGATGAACCGCCCGGCAGGAACGGAGAAGCCGCGCTCGTGGAAGGCCACGAACGAGACGACGTACCCCTTGGGCGGGCGCGGCACGGACTCCTCGCCGGGCACCTTCCACTCTACGGCGTCGGTGAGCAGAGGAAGCTGCCCGGCGTCGACGAGGCGGCGCAGCATCGAGCGGGACACGTTGGAGCGCGACCAGTTCGACATGGCGACGGCGAGTGTTCGTGTGCGACTCCGGCGAAAGCAGTGGTGGCGCTGCGGGCGCGAGGAGCGAAAGAAGCAGGCGGCAAGGGCAGAGAAAGAGGCAAGGGAGTAAATGTTCCAAACCCTTGGCCGGCACGCGGTTAAAAAGGAAGGGGCACGGCCACCGGCCTTAAATGCTGGGCCCACCACATCGAGGAAACGCTCACCCGTGTGCGCGTGCCCCGGCGTGACAGGAGCCCGCCCGCGCGACACCTCAATTCTCGCTGGGCCCAGGAGCCTGAACCGCCCCTGCTCTGTCCTTTCAAACCGCCTTGTCCGCCGCATCGGCCGTAACACCCGCGCCACCCACGTCATCCACGTCGCCCATGACGCCCACGATATCCGCGACTACCTCAACAAAACAACTCAAGATCGCGACAACACTACTGAAGCTTAAAACCCCACAAGCAAGTCTACAACTCACTCGTGGGCTCGGGGGCTACATCCGGCGGATGCGCTCGCGCGCACCTACCAGGAAAATCAAGAACAAGATCTACGCAAAGCCTTCTCGACTGAGCCTGTGTGCGAGTCCTTGACTCCCTCTCAGGCTCGGGGGCTACTGACGAGGGCCCAGATTAGGGCCCCCCTTTGATGGCGAGATAATCACTCTTGAGGTGGAGTCTTCTGACACCATTGACAACGTGAAGGCCAAGATTCAAGACGAAGAGGACTAAGGACCCCTGTCAAGACCATCACTGGTAAGACGTCTTGTTCCCGACTAGTTGGGAGCTTCTCCGACAAGTTCCCTACTAGAGGAAGCCCCTCCGACCAGTCTCCGCCTCGCACGACAAGTCTCCGCCTCGCACGACGAGTCTCCGCCTCGCACGACAAACTGCTCGTTCGCACGAGCACTCTCCGTCTCCGACCAAGACGCAAACCGTACCACGTGACGCCACCCCGGCACGTGAACTCCTCCACTACGACGCGCGGGGCGCCAGTTCCCTGTGCCATGCAAGCGCACCAGCTGGCGGCACGCGCGGGCGTCCAGCTCTGACAAGAGTCTTAATGCAGCTCTGCCGGTCGCGCAGCTATCAACTCGCCGTCACATCCGACCCTGCAGCACGCCAACTCCACCCGAGGCACTCGAGTGCCCCCTACGACGAGCACAGGCCTACAATTAGGCCTTAACGTGGCGAGCTCATCCCGTGCTCGGACGGGTTGAGTCAGCACCAAACTACTCGGAAGAAGCGCCAGGCGTCCCAAAGTAAACAGCCCCGCCCGGCCACGCGGCGGCCTCTACGACAACGTGGCGCAGCTCCTCTTCAATGCGCCCTGACGGACAACGACGCTCGAGGAGACGTTCCAGCGGCCGACACTGTAACATTTCTTTTATTTCCCTTTTTGCCCTTCCCCTTACGTCTATAAAAGGGAGAGGAGGGCGACCGTCACAAGGGCTGACGAACCGAACACTCATACTAAGGGACTTGGGCTCGACACTCTCTCCCGACCAGTTTGTAACCCCTACTATAAACAACCCTAGCTCGGGAACACGGCAGCTTGACACTGGACGTAGGGTGTTACTCCTCGGAGGCCCGAACCAGTATAAATCCCGTTGTCTCCTGCGCTAACCATCCGAGCCCGACACACGATCGATACAAATTTACTGTCCGGCGGTAGAGAACCCCGACACTTGCGGATCCACCTATTGCACGAAACCGCAGTTATCTAATTGGTGGGAGTGTTGCGGAAACCGAGATTACGTTAGTAACAAAAAAAATATGATGGACAACGGTCACAAAGCTTTGCTTGCCCATGCTTGTGGGCAGTGCCAGAAGCGACGACCGGAGTTGTTCCGTCCCTGGTAGACTTGCATTACGCAAAAGTCACCATGTGCACATCTTGGCCACTGGACCGGTTTATTGGGTGCGTAGCTTTTGACTTCACGCATGGATTCGAAATCTCTTTTATCTTGTACAGGGAAATTGGCCTTGAAGTCTGGATCTTGCTGACTCGACAAGTGAGCAAGGGCGAATCCAACCGAGTTGGCCGTCGGGGTCAGCTCTACTAAAATGACTGTGTCAATACTTGTTTAGCTTAGCAATGAACAATAATTTACTTAGGGAATACAAAATTTTGTCGGGGTCAGCTGACCCCGATGGGAAGGGCTAGATCCGCCCCTGCAAGTGAGGACCGAAGGAGTCTTCATCCCCACTCTAGGAAGTCACTGATGCCTGGTGTGAAGAGCAAATGGAGAGGAGAAGGGTGATATACATGTAGGCAATGAAGAAGCCTAGGTGGCGGGCCATTCGATCCACTGGAAGAGAAAAACAGCAGTGACTTAAAGGAAATACACCCTAATAGTAGAGTAATTGTTTGGGTGCGCTATTCAATCTCGTGGGCAAAGAAAATCCGCAGTGACTCTGAGAAAACACACCCTACGAAGAAAACACACTCTAATACACTTCAATTCAAGTTCTTAAGGATACAAGCCAACTGTAGTGGACAATGAAATAAAATCATAGTTTTTAAGAAATATGTTCAACTCCACCATACAGATCCAATTTTTATGATACTTTTTGCTAATTTTCCCGTCTTGTAAGGTCTGAGGACCAACCACCCTATAGTACGGTGGTCGGCCAAACCGCCCTATCATACCGTCGACCGTCGAGCGCAAGAGACATTTGTTGTCGATTTCACGTACCAAACAGAAGTTAATATCATCATAAATAAAAACAGTGGAATAGGAACACTGAGCTAGCCAACTACTCCCTCCGTTCTCATTTATAAGGCGCGCACGCAAAACGAGATTCAAATTTTATAATCTTTGACTGATAATTTACCCATCAAATTTTTCGTTTTGTCATGTAAATTTGACATGGTTGGATTTGTAATCAAATGTACTTTCCAATAAGTATAAATTCATAATCATAACTAATATAATATAAAGAAATAAATAGTTAAAATATGATTTAGAAGACCGTGTCATGTTAGCTCACGCCTTATAAACAAGAACGGAGGGAGTAATTAATTAAGGTGAACAGAATACGAGCGCTGAACTACCAAAGGAACCAAGAAAAAAAAAGAGAAAACTTCATTTAATCCTACACTGTCCCATCCCTACACTTCGAAAGAAACCTAAACTAGGCGATGAAGGAAGTTTAGCTTGCATATTGTTCCTCCACCAAAACGATAGCTAGTCACTTCTCACTAGAATGCCTCCTGCATCACATTCACACACATATAAAGTTTTTTTTTTACTACACACATATAAAGTTGTAAACTCTAAAAGCGATCAGCTGCCGCATGCAGGCCTCGATCGTCGTCGGTGGCCTCGACCTGGCGCTCGACGTACCCGAGCGTGGCGAGCTCCCCGCGGACGTTGCTGCTCCCGCTTCACGTCCTCCCACGACTTGTACACCATGGCCGCCGCTTCGGCCATCGTCAGGATGCGGTCGATCCGGTCCTGCGACAACCGCACCGTCACCAGCTTCTTCTTCGTAGACCCAACGTGTGACAAGACCATGGAATGAGACAGATTAGGCAGAAATTACACTGGATGACTGGTTTACTCATCCATTTATCACAAAAGGGAACCCTATCGTCATGTAGATCAAACAATGCTTTTCAGTTTTGACAATTGTGTGCATGACAAGGGAACCTTATATATCATCATGTAGTTTTGACAAAAGTGTGCACGACACAGACACAAACAGTGAAACAGAGCAACATAATGAGGTGAAATAGTGTGATCAGGGCAACAAGAGGCATATAGGAACTAAAATGTTATTTAACAAGTTGTATTGAGAACACTGCTAGCAATTCATGCTCGGCGACACTGACAAACATCTAATTTTGGACAAGAAATGCAGCCGTACAGCCAATTATCACCAGAGGTACCAAACATATAAGCCGAAGCATAACAAGTTTACAACCAAAGCAACGAGAGCATAACAAGGAATAGTCCCTAGAAGGTTGATCCAGCGGTAGAAACATGAACTAACTAGATAGGTACTCCCTCCATCCATGCTTAATCGATCAGAGGACGACCCGTAGTACAGCTTCGCCCCCCGGGCCATCAGTTCCCTCCACTCCTCCCGCTCTACGGGGTCCTTGAACCAGGCGAGCTGCTCCCCGGTCAGCACGGGGAAGGGCCTCATCCTCGTGCCCACCGTGACGCGCTTCTTCTCCCCGGCCTTCCCCGCCTTCACCGGCATCTTGCGCTCGACGGTCGCCGTAGCAGCCGCATTGGGGCGGCGCTCGCACTCGCTCGCGCCCACGGCCACCGCGTCGGCCCGCTTCTTCGGCTTCTTCTCCCCGGCCACCGGCAACTTGCGCTCGACGGTCGCCGCAGCAGCATAGGGAGGAGGCGGAATCACCGGGCACTCAACCTTAAGCATCTCGCCTCTCCTCCGAAACAACACCTAAATCAAGGCAAGCTCTCTGGATCTGGAATTCTGCTTTCGTGCGGCGGCTAAGAATTGGGAAGGGTCGGGTCCAGGGTGGGGAATTATTAGCCGCCCAGCTATCCTATCCTGCTGGAATCGAACCCGGTTTGGCTTTGCGTCGCGGTCGCGGAGTCTCCCTCTCCTCCGACTCTTCTTCCCGGTCTTTCTTTATTCTTCTGTCTCTGCTTCTGGGACGAGTAGTGTCGTGCCACCGTGTATTCGAGCGCGGTGCCCTGGGGCCCGATGCGTAACCTCATGCTCGTGACAAAGTTCCTCTAGTCTAACCTACTTATTAGAGAGGTTGAGCCGTTGAGGTACGATGGTAATAAGGGACTTAGGTTTGGTTTCTTATTTGAGCAAATTGTGAAGTTGGTTTTTTTAAAAATCAACTTTTTTAAAAAATCAACTTGCCGGTAAAGTCGAGGTTCGATGATTTCCTAGATCGGGAGAATGTTACTTCTTCTTAATAAAAGCTTGTGAGGCGGTCTTACCCCACCAATCTAATTCTTTTAGTTTTTTCGATCCTCCTGGGTCCAGCTCCGGACCAACTAGAACCGTAACCGTATGTGTGATTGTGACCTACTCCCTCCGTCTCAGAATAAGTGTCGTTTTCGCTTTTCGAGAAACAACTTTGACTAAATATATAAAAATATATATTAATATTTATGGTTCAAAATTAATATCATTAATGTATATTTGAATCTAATTTTTCATAAAATTTATTTCGAGACACAAATGTTGCATGTATTTTCTACGAATCTGATCATACTTGTGGCACGAAAATCAACAGCGACACTCTTTTGAGGACGGAAGGAGTATGGTGCTGGATGAGCAACATGACTTTAAATCCATTAATAGACCCAATTAAAATTTAACATTTCGAAATACACTTTCAACATTTCAGAAATTACTTTCAACATTTAGAAATTGATTCAACATTCAACATTGTTTGCGGTATTCATTTTTTTTCACCTTTTATTTCAACATTTGGTCAAACAAGATTCAACATTTAGCTGCCAAAAATTCAACTTTTCATCATCTTCCTCTCAGACCGGAGGTCGACCGACGGCGCTTGTGGTCGGGGCCATAACGCGTGCGATCGGCTGCCGCAGCTGAGCTCGCGACGCGCGGGTCTGGCGGTACTCGCGGTCAAGGCGGCAGGGGCGGTGGCGCAGCAAGGGGTGGTATCGCACGGGAGAGGGGGCGGCAGCGGTGCAGCAGGGGTCGTCGGCACGTAGGGGAGAGACGGCGGCAGGCAGTGGAGACACGTGCGACAACTGTTGAACAAGGGGCTAGGGTTGAGGTCGATGTCGATCCAACTGACGAAGTTTCTCACACGAATCTTAAATATTGAAAGTTAAATAACGAACAGGCTTTCGGAAGCTATAAAGGATTCCCGGATTGTGATGATAGGCTTTGGGCCTTTCTGCTTCAGAGAATGGGCCAAAAAGCCTAGAGGGTTCGGCCCAGCTCTATATATGAAAGCGCAGCCAAACCACAGCCAATGGACGCGTCCACGTCGCTTGCAAATTTTCGATTGTCGGATCGTGCGACGTACGTCTTAGGTTGAGAGGAGGCGCGACAATAGCCTCACGTGGAACCCACACATGTTCAGGTGGGTCTCGCATGGGATCCGCATATTATTAGGTGGGACCCACATATGTCAAAGTGAGCCCCATAAAAACCACACAATCAAGTGGGACCTGCTCACCTGCATATTGTTAGGTGAGACCCACGTTATATTTTGAAGGGTGGGACCTGCACATGTTTAGGCGGGACCCACTATTAAAGTGGGACCTGCATATTGTTAGGTGGGACCCACATTAAAAAGACCCTTCAATTTAGTGAAAATCGACCCCACAGTCCATATATTTTTACAAATAAACCTGAAACTTTTAGAAAAACTGGTTAATTAGCACAAATGCCTGAGCTTTTTTTTACAAAAATGACCTTGAATGCTTAAAATTACACTGATCACTTCATATTTCACAAACTAACCCCTCAGCTTTAAAAAATACGAAAAAACACCATCCACTAAAGCTACAACAAAATAGGTCCATCCAACATGGCCTCACAACCGTTGGTGCAAACCTATAATTACAACCTAAATTCTATTTACATGGCAAATCTACAACTAAAAATCTCCTCTACTCTATCATCACTTTTCAATCCACCTAATTTCCATCTTTGTGCCAACTGTGTGATCATCTGGTCCTAGTCTATACTAAAACTACTCGCATGTCATCTATTATATCAACCCAAAGTAGCACGATGTTATGGTATCAACACCGACCTACCAAAATTTGAAAGTTCGGCAACGCCACGTGAAGTAGCACACTGCTCATAGTATCACACTGGTCTACCAAAACTTGAAAGCGCGGCAACACCGCTGATTTTTCTAATGGTAACTAGAATCGAAACTTCCACTATGAGGATAAGGAAAAATTCGATTATCATGATATCAACAGCCAAGTGTAAAGACGAGATATATGTGCTTCCTAGAATTTCTTCTAGGAACACGCAAGAATGTATATTGGTCCTTTAATCTATTTTATTTACGATTTCGTTATCTTTTACTCTAAATGATATTTTTTGTTCGGAAAAAATATAAAGGATATTTGGCCATTGGCCGGCCAAAATTTTCTGCAACTCAGGTTGACGTGTAAAGTTTCGACTTTCGAGTCGAACCACAGGCTGCACCGGCGCTCACTCTAGCCGTCTAGCGGCATCCAGTACGTTCCAACCCCCAACCATCGCCGCGTCTCCCCCCTCTCCCACTTCCCGATCTCCAAACAATCCCTTCCCTCGCCACCGCCGTCTCGTCCCGCCACGGCGCCACCTTCTTCTCAAACCCTAGGCTAAGGGACGGGAGCCCCGCGCCATGGACGCCATCCGGAAGCAGCTCGACCAGCTCATGGGCGCCAACCGCAACGGCGATGTGCGGGAGGTCAGCCGCAAGTACTACGACCGCGACGTCTGCCGCCTCTACCTCGCGGGCCTGTGCCCCCACGACCTCTTCCAGCTCACCGTGAGTGCCCTAATTCCCCTCGCTACCTCCATTCCGGCTCGATTCCATTCCCGCGCCGGTCCAGAACGTTCGACTTGATCCGTATTCTCGCGCGGTTCCTGGGTTTTGGTGATGATTCCGTTTTTTTTTCATGTCTGTGTTTTGCAGAAGATGGACATGGGGCCGTGCCCGAAGCTGCACTCGCTGCAACTGCGCAAAGAGTATCCTTACAAGTCCAGTGTTTACTTAATTTATGTATTTATAGTTTGTGGAGGTTAGTTTTCAAGTGATGTTTGATGTGCCGCTTCTAGCGATTCAGAATATTAAATGTGGGTTCATCCCTTCTTTCTGTCTGCCTACAATTGTTTAGAGTACATTGGTATGTCTGAGGTGATGGTGAAGGGTTTGCTGTAAGTTTGCAATGTGGCCTGGATGTACATGTGATGCGATGCTACTGCAAGATTGCTTGGATCTTGTAACTTTCATGATGATTGAGATAAAGCATAAAATCTTTTAGAATTTATTGTACTTTACTAATAATTGTTTCGGAGTAGCTTCATATTGGTGATGATTTGAGCATACCAATTTCTTTAAAGATGATTCGGAATCAAGATTCCTGTTGCTCAACAATTTGAACAAATAATCAATTATTAGTGACTTGGCTTCTCAGGGTTGTTTTGATGCATTCCCTGAGGCCAGGTCCAGCACTGAAATTTCTACTTCTCCTAAGAAATGCCCAAGTCTTCTCTTGATTATCATCATTTTGCACACACATTTTCTCCTATTACCATTTGTTTGTTATCTATATGTCTGCAATTGGGTGCCATTACTCTGTTCTATGTTTTCCTGAGTGCGGTAATAGATATGAGGAAGCCAAAGCCAAGGGTGCAGATAACTATGACCGTGAATTGGAAGAAACAATTGAACGACTTATTGTTGAGTGTGAAAGGAAGATTCAGAGAGCCCTTAAGCGTTTGGAGGATGATGATGCTAAGGCAGCCATTGCTATTTCTGTCACTGAGGTTACACAGGTACATTCTTATTTCACCTTTGTCCCCATCTATTAATTTTGATTGTTCAGTTGAAATATATGTGTGCCTGCAAATGCAGACTAAAGAAGTAATGGAGTTATCCAAACAAATTAGGCAGAAGATGAAGGATATCGATGTTTTTGGTAAGTTTGGTCAATACCCTTGTGCTTTCTTGTAGGTTTCATCATGGCTACAACTGTAATCAAATAGAAATGTGTACCAATGTATATGATTTTGCTTTGGCTCTGTTATATGCTTTTTTTTTTTGCGGTACTGTTATATGCTTTTTGTTGGATGTTTTCTCTTCTTTTCCCTGACAACTGTTCAGTAACAGGAAATTATGTTGTGTTCTGGCATTCATGATTTGTTTCTTTTAGTGTTTTGCATATTTGGTCATATTACGGCAATAACCTAATTAACCACTTGTTTTGACGCATTCCTGCACTGCTGAAAAGTTGCTTTTTGCCTAACCTCTTTTGGCAATAAAGTATATGCAAAATAACATACAATGTATTTAAAAATATCCAATATCCTTAGGACATGCACTGTCTTCTTGACACTGGAGGTATGGAAGTTTATATGAACTATCAAGCTTCATTAATTGTTTTGACTCTTTTGACACATCTAGTATTTTTTCTTGTGATTGTGCCTATAGAGGTAATCAACTAAACTAAATTAATGGAATGAACCTGTCATTGTTTAGGAATATTTTCTCGTTCTGCTATTATTATTTAGGTTAACATTGGCATTCCTTTTGTGTTGAAGCAGAATATTTGAACCCCACCCACCCGGACATTCTTGAACTATAGCATTGTCATGTTAAATTATTTACCTTGGTGTATGATCTACCTATATGTGTATTCATACTTTGCTAACATTCTCTACAAAAACTGTGCACTATAGATCTTGAGGGTAACACTGAAGGAAAAATTCGGGCCACCGAAGAACTTGACAAGCTAAAAGAACAGAGAGCCGAAGAGCAGGTATTTTCAAGATACCTTTCTTACCAGACTCTTATTATTTTGATAATGATTCTTTACTATTTAAAGTTACATGTTTATCTGGGTTTTGTTGTTGGTTATATTATTTCAGGCAAAGATGTTACTTGAGGCTTTCAACAAAGATCGTGCCTCTTTAATAAATTCTCTTCAAAATGCCGCTCAAACAACTACACCTGTGACCCCTGCTGCTCCGGATGCGCGAACCCAAGAAATGATAAATGAGAAACTGAAAAAGGCAGAAGAACTAGGTATTTACCTTTTGTTAGCTAACTCCCAATAGTTTTGTCCCCTTAGTGTCAAAATGTAAATCTCTGGTCATTGACATTTGGCTATCCTCTGCTCATCTCCTTGCATATACGATGAGGTACTAGTGATGTCTTAATTTTATGTTAAACAGGTGAGAGTGGGATGATTGATGAAGCTCAAAAATTGTTAGATGAGGCAGAAGCTCTGAAGAAGGTTGGTGCTTTCTTTTAATATTTAACTTTTTTTGAAATTCTATCAGCTGACTTGGTTTTTTCTAATCGTTTCTAACCAGTTGAGTGCCCGACCACAATCTGTTCCAGACTCTTCAAAAATGACAACTCATGTCCAGATTGTAAGTTTGGTGCACTTTCCTTGCTAAAAAAAAGTCATTTCCATTTTGTTATGTTCAAATTCATAGAACTCTGGAGGGTGTGTGGTGTGAGAAGAGTGAGGGGGTCCTTCTTTTGACACTTCTCTTCTATTAATAGACCATAGCTCTCCCGGAGAAAAAAAGTTTTGTTCAAATCCCTTTCATGTATATGATGGGATTTTTAGGTAGTATAGTATTGTTTACAGTTTACCTGATTAAGGGCATGTTTGGGATGGCTCCAACTCTACTTGGAGCAGCTCCACTCCAAAACTCCAAGTGGAGCTAGCTCCAAGTGAAGTTAGAGTTGGCAAAATGAAGTGTTTGGCTGACAACTCCAAAAACAACATGCATCATATTTCAATGACATGTGGGGCCACCTTGTCATCCTCACAGCTCTCCTTCCTCCCTTTCTCTTTTCCTCTCTCACTCATCAACACTTCAATAGCACACAGCGGCCGGCGGGGCAAGCCAGGGAGGCCTGCGGCGGAGGGAGGCCAGCGGGGCCGGGCAGAGAGACGCGGTGGGTGGGGAGACCGACGGTAGAGGGGATGGTGATGTGGCGGCGGATGGCGAGGCCGGCGAGAAGAAGAGGCTCCCCGAGGCGGTCCTCGCACCCCTGCGTGGCGCGTGTGCCTTGCACCTCCTCCGGCCGCCAGCTCCTCCAGCGGCAGCAGGCTCCTCAAGGACGGCGTCACCGTCGGCGGTGGCGGGATCTCGGCCTGCGTCCTCCGCATCAACCGGCCTTCGCCGGAGGGACGGACGACGCGGGATCTCACAGGAGAGCGGCGGAGGGGCAAATCAGAGGCAGAGGGACCGGTGGAGGGAAAATCGGAGATCCAGAGGAGGGGCCGTGGAGGGTTGTGGCGATTGGAGGGAGGTGCCGCCATCTTGCGCCGGTGTGGGAGGCGGCGGCGGCTCACGGCCTTGCGGGAAGCGGGATCTCACGGGGGAGGCGGCGGCGCCTGAGGGAGGGAGGAAGGGTCGCTGGTGGACGAAAAGAACCGAGTGAAACGTTATTTTTGTGTAATCAGTGGCATTTATGGGTAATAACTCAACAACTCCACGTCTAGGTTTGTATTGGATGGTTTTGGAGCAGCAAAAGAGGTGCTCCAAAACTCCACCTCTATTTGTACTACAGCTCCATGGAGTTCGGGAGTTGAGATGTTTGGCTAGAAAAATGGTTGGAGTTGCTGGAGTTCAGCTCCAGAGCCATGCCAAACAGGCCCTAAGATCTTTGCATGTTAAACTTCGTTTTGCGTCTTCTTGGTGGTGTTATTTTGTCTCAGTGTTAATGATTTCCTTTTTTTTTGTTTAGACTGACCAAAAGTTGCGCCTGTGTGACATATGTGGAGCATTCTTGAGTGTATACGACAGGTAAATTCTTCTTTAGCCTCTCGGCAGATTTGTTCTACTAGGACCATGTATAGTTTGGGGTTTCCAGTTCTGCAGCTTTTGACAGACACGTGTACCTCCTTTTCACCAGCAGGCTTTTGGGCCCACTTTTATGAGGATTACTGTTGCAGCTAAAGAATGTGCGTTTTTATTATATATGTATTCTTATCATGCGGACTAGTTTTAAGGCTTTAATAAATTATTGGAAACTTCTGTTATACATGATAACATTACTTACAGTTGCCAGCATGGCTAACTTCTCTCCTGCCAAACAGTGACCGTCGTCTGGCGGATCATTTTGGAGGGAAACTTCATATGGGTTACATGCTCATACGTGAGAGATTATCTGAACTGCAGGTTAGTCGTTGTATATAATGCAATCTTCTGAATGAGGCTTAGTTGGATTTCGCTAATTAACTGAATTCGATCAGTTTTATTAGTACTTGGTGGTTTTTATGTCTGACAGGATCTTGCTTCTGTTCCTTTTATTTGTGCAGGAAGAAAAGAACAAAAAGCGGAAGATAGACCGACCTGAGTATGACAGAAGGTGATAAATTTTCATCTCCTTTTAAAGCCTCATTGGTATCAACTTAGTATGTCTATTAATGACAGTGCTTCTAATCTTGAGAATTTACCTAATAAACTGAAACACCAGGTCCAGGGACAGGAGTGGGGAACGTGAGAGGGCTTCAAGCAGGGATCCCCACAGAGGAGACCGCAGCAGCAGTCGTGACAGGGATTATGACCACAGAAGAAACCACGATCGCTATCGTGAAAGGGAAAGAGAGAGAGAATCTGGTCGATCTCGTAGTTATGATTCAAGGAGCCACCGCAGGTCACGTTCACGTTCCCCAAGGGGAAGTTCTAGGGATTATGATCGATATGGGTATGTATGTTTTGCTTCTACTCTAGTTAGCATGTAAAATTCGAACTCCACATGGCTGCCATTTTAATATCTTGTTAGTGTGGTACCACATTGCTTGTGTGTAAACAATACTAGATTGCTTCTACTCTAATTAGCATGTAAAATTGGAACTACCACATGAATATTACAACCTCAGTAGTTTACTTTACTAGGGTCATTGTGTAAGATTTCTAGATAAGTAAATTGCATCACTAGGTTATGCACTGCAGTTTCATGTGTGAAGAAACTTATAAAACTCGTGTTTTTTTGTTATAGTGTGTGTGACTTTGTTTTGTATCTCTTTGCAGGCGCCACGAACGTCGAGATCGGTACTAGATGGAAGGAAACCTTGTTGAAGTTTAAGGTTTACCGTAGCTGGGGGAATTTAGGTGGCTACCTTGTGGCCGGAAGGCATAGTCTTCATATGCATTGCATTATATCAAGGGATAGGATCTGACATAACGAATGTGCTATTATCATGTATAAACAGATTGTGGTGTTATGTTTTGATGCGCACTAAAATTATGTCAAGCTTCCCGACCCAATTTGGATGGCTCATGAGCGCATGTCATGTGCGCGTGTTTAGTGCCACATTGTTAGTTGAGTAAGGGTGAAGCTAACTTATAAGCCTTTGTCTACCAGCCATAGTATCTTCGGGTTAGCCCTTTCATACGAAGCGAGGACGAAAGTGTAAGCTGGTTGTTATGTGTACGCGTGCCTGCCTCTACGGAAGGGTTGGGCGGTGCGGGGTGCGGCTTGCTGGTTTTGGAGGGCGGGGTGTTACAATGGTATCAGAGCCGACCTCGCGATTACGAACGGGTCAAATAAATCTGCTTTAATATTATTATGGCTTGACCTTGCAGTACCGTAGTATATATAAATCTGCATTTTGGTCAAGGCTTTTCTAAAGGGGATAATTCAAACCCCCAGTGTTAAAGAGTACTTTGTTTAAAATTATAGGTCGTTTAATCGTTTTAGTTTCTAGGTTCATTGATATTATTATACATATGACATACCCTATATATCTAAGTGCATAGTCCAAATGATCTACAATTTGAAATGTTCTTTTTAGAATAACAATTTGAATCGTTTGGTGGTGTTGATTAGATTGAAATACCTAGTTGCACCGGGCATGAAAATGCGGAAGCATTTTACATACAACCGAAGTATAACAATGCACGCAGACCATCACATGCATCGATGAGCTTATCATCTCGGTGATTTCGTTTCAATCATTAAATCACAGATTATAATAAGTGTGATGTAGCCGAACTGGTTACATGGACCGACATTACTTGAACTTTGCCTCACATTCATATTTCCAATGTCCGGGTACATAATTACCGTTGCAGGAAGAACTTTGTACAGATAACAGGAAGAACTTTGTACAGATAACAGAAATCCTCCTGGTAGCATTATGTATGCCAAAAAGCTTGCCACAAACGGAAAGTACTACTGGTACTGGTAGCATTATGTGCTAATCACAGAACTTACATGGTCACGTTTTCTTTTCTTTTTTTAAAAAAAATATCTATGGGGTTCATTTGTGCCATTGCAGGTCGTTCTCACGGTGCTTGCTAGCTCAGCTCATTAGCCTCTTGACTTTGTCTATGCAACTGCACAAATGCAAGGTATTAAAATCATAAAATGTGATTGCGCGGAAGAGGGATAGAGGCAAAGGAAGACCAAACCTTTTTGGCAAATTAGGCAACACACGTTCCACAGCGTGAGCAAAAATGTCACCTTCTAGATTCTCTGTTGAATTCACAGGCTCATTATCATCGTCTGGCAAAGGCAACAAGAAACCCATCAGTCAGAGGGACTACAACCTACAACACATAAACCCACATGATGAAACCAGAAAGGTTTGATAGTGTTTCACAATGTACCTTGGGGGCTTTGAGAAACCAATCCTCTTCCAAGATGGCTTCTAGAGGGTTCATCCACTTCATTCACGAGCAACCATTTATCTAAAATCTGCCCAATAAGCTTGTGGGCCACTAGTGATGTTTCATCGCAGATCCCATTAATCTCTGAACATCTTGATTCTTTCAAGTGACTAACATCAACAGACTTCTTTGTATAGGGCCCCATCCCACTGCCAGCATCTTCATTGCCACTATAATGCCCAATACCTCCAGAATCTTCGGTTCTTGGACATGATTTCCTAAGCATCTCTTCTGATCTGGGACCAGAATCCTCAGCTCCGGTGACATTATGCGTTTCTCCAACAGTTTCGCTCCAACAACACTCTCTCACAACATCGGTGCCTATATTACTGGAACAACAAGGCTCTTGCATCTGCTGCTGCACGGAGCTTAAATTGAAGTAATTGGTCCCAGAAAGTATGAAATCATTATCCTCATTGCAGCTATCATTCCCTAAGCTAATCAACTCTTCACCACATGAACATTCTTCTACACAGCAATGTGCTAAAGCTTGAAGATGACTGCTTAAGTTCAAGACAGCATCTACCTCGACCTCCTTCCTCTTTTCTGTTAACACAACTTGCTGGCGTCCAGAAGTCCGATTTATAAAGGCTATGGCTTGGAGAGCCTCATCTTGTAAACTACCTTCATCACATTCAAACAAACATTCTGTCAAGTAGTTCCTCAAGGATGCTTTTAAATGTGTCCTTTCAACTTTAGAATCTTGATCCAGGATGGGCCACAAAAATTTTAGCTTGTCATATCTGAGTTTTGAAAGTGACCAAAGAGCATTCAGGATATCATTCTGCAACGATATCGTTTCTTTTGCAAAGGGGAAGAACTCTGATAGTGAAATATCCACACTTCTCAACTTTTGCTTCTTATATAGGTTCGCTACTGACATTGCCTTTGCTAAATTCTTTGGCAGGTCATCACCTTCATCAAGCTTTGTTAGAATCTTGTTGCATCTTTTCCTCACTATTTCGATAATATGCCCTCTATTGGAAGAACGAGCAACGAACCCAAATTTTGGGGTCAATGGTTTTTCTCTAATCTTCCTATTCATTGCAACAAGATGTTGCATGGGCATTTCATCAAGTCCATCCAAAGCATGATGGATTGCTGACAAAAGCTGCGGTGAAATAGGTGTGACAAGCCTCACAGAACCAGATCGATAGGTGCATGGATTTCTAAAAATATTGAATAACTCTTTGTGGTCCATGTTTGCCAAGTAACTTGGCAGGTGAGATTCTACAATTTTTTCCATTGCCAGCCTAGTCTTGTCAAAACTGAACTCGTTACCGGTGATAATGCAAGCCACTGATTGAAGTGTTTCATAGGTTAGTTTTCTGATTGTGCTCTGAATAATACCTAGATATTCTGGACCAAATGGTTCATTTTCCTTTTTCTGTAAGTCAAAAAGCCGGAGACCATCATGAACTATGTGACGGGTATAGCCATTAGACTCTGAGCTCAAACTTTGTTCCATGCTAGCTCTCACTTTCTCGCAAAATATCTGAAAAGAATTTGGTTCCCACTGAGTTCACATTTATGATATGAAGATGCAACAGAAATTGTTGTTACAATAACTGGCGAAACGGAAAAGCAATAACGGTTTATCAAAATGATTGTAGGTTCATTGCAAAGGAAAATTTCTATAACAATAATACAACAACATAGCTAATTTATATAACAATAATAACCTTAAAAACCATCCTGGAGTAATGTAATTAAATGGGACCATTTCAGAACATGGCGATACACGTATACTGCACAGAGCACGAGAGTAACATGTATGTAAGTTCTTAACCTGTTACTCCTTTGAGTACACGCCAGACTTGTTGAGTAAAATTTATCCATGAATATACGGAATATTGATTATTACTTCACATATTACGAAGTTTTAAATAAGTGGGTATCCAGGTAACAGAGTTAAGGGGTGAAACCAAATGAATACATAGTACATGAGCCATGTGTTGATGTTAGCAAGAATAGTAAAAGAAACTTTTAAGGAATATATATAGTTATTGCTGAAGTACCAAACACTTACTTCTCCACTCCTGATATATGACTCAGGCAAGTACCTGCATAAGCAGAGAAAGTTAGCAATCAAACTTTTTATAGTCACTATGTACACACTAATCATTGTTTTATTTTTGGAGAACGGAAATTTGGAAACAGAATTTGGTATGGAAACATTTCAGAGCAAAAGAGATGCCATCACCCCAACTGTTACCATTTAGAAAAATCATTTTCACTTTTTCAGAAGTACCATAGCATTTCTAGGGCATCCGCAATGCAAGGAGTGTTTAAGAAACAAGAAACACCATGATTCATCAGACACAACAACACGCCTGAGCTATCATACCGCCCAAATGGGTTTTAGGATTTTAGCCCTGTATCATCTAAACCAAAATTCACTGTACTAAGAACAAATCTAAAGTTCAGCTGGACCAACAAAACGCTATGCTTAGAGAACACAATCAAGGACCAAGCAAAAGACTCAACTAGAACACTACTCTCGTCCCCAAAAGTCGGCACACACTTACGCCTCGTCCAAAAACTTCGGTCGCTTCACACGACTGCTGCAGCCATCCGGCTTGAGGATCATCGACTGCAGCCACCTGCAAATTAAGAGGCCCAGAATCTTACGCAAAGGATGGGAACCGAAAATTGCATTCCACGGCAAGTCGGCAACAATTGATGGGAGGTGCCCCGGAAGGAGAAACCACACCGACCTCCGCTTCTTGTCGACGAGGGATTCCTGACTCGAAACTAGCGACCACAGTTCCTCCGCATCCTCGAAAGTGAACTCCATCACCAACGCTCGAGATAGCGCGCGGCGGGAGGAGGACTAGCTGCCGCTGATAGCGGGAGGGAGGTCGCGGAGCTAGGCGACCGGCGTCAGGCGCGGCCGGCCGGGAGACCGCTGATGGAGGAGCGCAGGCGCAGGTGGCGGCCGTGTCGGGTCGAATGAGCTCGAACCAGCAGCTGGCGGTGGGTGATTCACGCGAGCCGACCGGCCGCCGTCACGGCCGCGGTGGGGCGGCGCCGGCGAACGGGGTCGAGCGAGGGCCCGGACCGGGTTCCAGAGCTCCAAACTCCACCGTTGTGCTAAAAGCCTGTTGGGCTTCCCGATCCTTTCTTCAAGCCCAGCATACTACACGTGGGTTTCAGCCTTTCAGGCTTTCATTCAGCTGAGCCCACCCGACTCTGTCTGTTTTTCCTTTATTAATAACTAAAAAACGAATCTTATAATTCTCAAAAAAACTCTAGTGCAAATCAAAAAAAGCTTCCACCAAACGGAAATTAATGTGTAATTAAAAAGCTCTACAATCAAATTAAGATTGTCTTAATGTGAAAAGCTAGCGCAAATCAATTTTTTTTCTGAATAATATGAATGAGAATGGCACACGCTATACATGCCTAGCTTGCTCATGCCTCACAAGTCACACCGACACACCGTACCACACGCATCACACCACGTCACCACCAAACCGAAGCATATCACCACCGCCGCACAACCAGCCAGCCAGGCAGCCGAATCAGCAGGTGAGGTTGCTCCCCGGGTCGACGCCGAAGTCCTGGCAGAACTGCTTGTAGTAGCCGACGCGGCTGTTGACGGCGTTGGGGTTCTTGCCGTCGCACTCGAGCCCGCCGTTGATAGCCCGTATGGTGGCGCCGAACCCTCCGCCGGAGGCGAGGAAGGGCTCGTGCACGTTGTTCATCCAGAACCAGAGCGCCGCCCGGAACGCGACGACGGCGCTGCGCGCCACCGCGTCGGGGTCGCCGAGTCCGTCGAAGCCGATGCTCTGCCCCGCCGGGCCGTAGTTGTAGTTCCACGAGATCTGCAGCGGGCCGCGGCCGTAGTACCCCTTCCCTGCCTGGCACGGCCACTGCGTGTTGCCGGCGTCGCAGTAGTTCTTGCTGGGCCCGTCGATCTCGTTGATGTAGCAGAACTTGATGGTCTCGTGGTTGGCGTTGCCGAAGAAGGCGGCGATCTCGCGCCGGGAGTCGTCGGCGGTGCCCGTGCGGCCGAACGACGGGTAGTAGCCGGCGGCGGCGAGGAAGGCGTCGCGGGTGTAGAAGCCCTTGGCCTCGCAGCCGGCGGCGGCCTGCGCGAGGAGGGCGTCGAAGAAGGCCGGCGTGACGATGCTGGCCACGGACTCGTTGTTGGTGGCCGGAACGTCGCAGGGCCCCGACTGGCAACCCGTGCCGCAGTAGTCCTTGCCCGTGCCGCAGAACCCGAACCGGCTGCAGCACAGCCCCGACGCGCACCCGCAGTTCTGCGCCGACGCCGGCGTGGCCGCCGCCGCGAGAACTGCTGCCACCGCGAGCTTATTAGCTGACGCCGTGGCGGCCGTCGGTGAGGCTGCTTGCTTTGGTGGTGCTGGTGCCGGTGCCATGGCCGTGGACGGAGCGACGACTAGTCTTGAGTTGCGCTGAGCTGAGCTGAGCTGAGTTGGTGTGTGATGGTGAGTTGCAAAAGGTGGGTTGGGGCCTGGTTTTATACAGGTGGATTGGGAGGGGAGGATATGCATGGATCAGATTGTTTTGGGTCGTCTTTGACCCGTCGCGATCGTGTCCAAACGAAACGAGGGCCGAGTCAACAGGCGTCGAGGCCAACCGAGTCGGCACCCGCACGTTGCTGAATTGGGTGTCGAGTGTGAACAGCGTGTCGACCTGTGTGGGGGTTGAACTTTGGAAGAACGTCGCCGTTGCCTCATTTTCTTTGCAGAAGACGATAGCTCTCCAAAGCTGAACGAACGCCTGCCTCGACCTCGATCTGCCTTGGCGTGATGGCCGTGCAGGAATTAAGAAACTCGAAGCGATTTCCCGTGCGTGTTGCTCAGCTGTCACGTTCGTTTTCAGCGGCGCCTGCAATGCAACGCTCTTCTCGCTAGAGAGTAGAGACATCAATCGGTGCTTGTTCCAGCCGCCACTTCCGGAAAAAAGCGTTGAAGAGGGAGGGAGCGCTTGTGCAGCGGAAACCGACTGAAGCTGAAGGTGGAAGAGGAAGTTTCTATGCTTGTAGAGAGCAGTTTTCTACGGGCACCGACGTCCACTTGTCCGTCGATCAGGATGCTCCGTCCAAAGACGAAGAGTCAGATGACATCGACGGGTCCGGCCGTGCGGATAAAAGAAATCGAACGGCGGTAGCTGATTGGGTCCCCTTTTTGTTCAACCGCAACAGGGTTGACTAGTTGACTTTTGACTCAAGTGGTCGGGAGGGGTCTGTTTCTACCGCTCCTGTGCCAGGCTGCAGTTTGACAGTTTCAGCGCCGCGCGCCGCAGTGGAGGTTGAAATTGGTCACACAGCAGCAGCAGCAGCAGAAAGGTCTCCACTTCGGCCTTGTTTAGTTCGTGGGAAAATTTGTCTTTTCAACGTTTTGAACTCCTGTAGTACACTGTAGCCCGTTTCGTTTGTTTGTGGTAAATATTATCCTACCATGGTCTAACTAGGCTCAAAAGATTCGTGTCGCGAAGTACATCAAAAATGTGTAATTAGTTATTTTTTTTAACTATATTTAATACACCGAACATATGTCTTTTGGCGTATTTAATGTGATGTGATGGAGAGAGAGTGGAGAAAAAGTTGGAAACTTTAGCAAACTAAACAAGGCCTAAGGACTCGTATATCTCTACCTAAAGCAAGGACGGTTTCTGACCAGTTTTTTCGTCTGTCCTGACAGCTGAGACCCACCTGTCGGCCTCGGTCTCGATCCCTCCGTCTCCCTCCACCATCCGCGCTTGCGCCCTCTGCCCCTCCTCTGTCTCTCAGGTTGTCCGCACCGGCCACCGGGTAATGGGAGCCATCCCATCGACGGGGCAAAGAGATGGGCAGGTTGACACCTCCGCCGCCGCTGGGCTCTTTTTGGCCGACGACCCAAGCCACAGGTGGGAGCGGAGGAGCAGGCCGAGCTTTAGCAGATCCGGCACCGGCGAGGTCGAGGCTGCCTTCAGCAGCTTCGCCCGCCGCCTCTGCTCCTTGCGCCCGTCGTCGTCCTGCTCCGGTGCCCGCGCCACAATTCCCACAGAGGAGTCGTTGCTCCGGACGGAGAAGGAGAGCGTGCTACGGCCAGTGCAGGGAGCTTCGACAGATCTGCAGCGGAAAGGGAGCTAGCGCAAAGCTCGTCGACGTCCACGCGTCTATGGCGCTCCAGGCCGGAGAGAGGAGAGGGGCATGGAGAAGGGATCCAGTGGGGGTGGGAGAGGAGTTGGAGTCAGGCGGAGGAAGGGAGGAGGCGGGAACGCTTGATAGAGGGAGGAGCGCCGAGTGCGCCACCGCTGCCCCTGCTCAACGGCTCCACCGCCGGCCTGGGATTGATGCGAGGGAGAGATCGATACAAGTCAACGGGCGAGCTCAGCATTGAGGACGAAGGGGTACGGGCTCACGGTAGTCACAAAAATATCTTTGGTATTTTACAAGTTGATTCTTGATAAAGAGAGAAATTGTACAGAGTTCTTTTAGGTAGATAATAAAGACAAACTAAATACGGAGTAGAAATTGTGTATTTTGCAAATTTATCCTTGAAAAATGATTTCATTTCAAATTAGTCCTCGAATCAAATATAGGTCATTTTGATGAATTTTTAAATGAATATGGTAGTTGGAGGGGGATGAATAAAATATTTAATTGTTGGATGTAACATGAGTGCGGGAGAAGTTGATGTAGAGTAAAAAATCGTGCTGACATACTTTGGAGGCACGGACAATGGTGAGCGAGATTGGGATGGTGCGGGTGCAATGGGGATGACAGCGAGGCCGGAGAGCTGAAGGGGCCGTGGTGTGACAGCACGACCGGTGTCGACAACGGCTAGGCGAGTAAATATTTTCTCCCGTTGCAACACACGGGCATAGTTGCTAGTTAAACATTAAAACATAGTACAAAGATTGAGATTTTCCCTCCCAAGAGTGGTTGCAGTTTCTGAGCTACTACAAAGGAGTCAAACATGTGACTCAAATGAAAGCACTTAATCTTAAGGATACTAGACGGTCTCATAATCTTGATTCTGCACTTGTAATGGAGCAAACATGGGTGATATCTCCAACGGGAGCGCAATGTTGACTGATGAGTTTCCAATCGCCGGGCGATCGGAAAACTCGTTGTCGACTGGGGGTTGGTCCGGTCAATCAGACACGAATTCACTTTCGCTTTTCGGCTTCCTACTCCATCCAGTCCGCGCATGTTGCAATGCGCAGGATTATCATTATTATTATTGGGCCGCCCCCACGTTCATTGCAGCGCATAAAATTATTATTAATACTAGCAAATATGCCCGTGCGTTATTACGGGGCACATTTTGAACATTTTGTATTTATGTTCATCTTCTGTTTTCAAATCTAGGTTGCTGGTGCGCCACAAACATCATCCTTTTAATTTATCACCCTACATGCAGATCATACCCTCATCCACGTCCATACATGTTTCCATCCCTCTAATACCTCCCGCAATCACTCTGATCTTCAAACTGCACATGGTGAAGACCCATCGAAACTTAGATTGACATGACTGGTTTGTGTATATTATTGTACATACTCTGACATTATTTCACTGGCATATTGGGTTTAGGCTCACATGTCGGTTATCTAATGTCAAAGGGCACTATCGCAGAGGAGTCTCGTTAGCTAAATTGGTTGGCTTGTTTTCATTTCTAGTTTGTAAGAATCATAAGCTTACTTTGTTTGTTTCATTTTGGTAGTCATCACAAGTTTCCTAAACTATATTTGTTCCTTGCGGTATATGCTACAATCTATTCTATCCAAATTTACAATCTATTTACTTCTATCCAAATTTATTACATAGACACCTCACTTTAAATAAAGATAAATATAATAAAATCATGACATGCATTTTAGAAACCCGTAACTCCATTTGCAAGGCCCTCTCCAACGATGTAGCGTTGAGCTACCAGTATATCATTCGAAACACCGCACAATGAAAATATCAGCATGCTAGTGCGATGTGAAGGTTCCTGAAGTAATTGTACACTACAGTTCCGTTCGTCCTTCCCTTAGCTTCTCGCTTGTTACTGACTCTTATTACCGCTAAAGAAGACCTAAGGTGTGCAAAACTTGTTTCTATTGTCTTTCTTTTTTTATTTCTCTTCCCAACGGCCCAGAGGTCAACCGATCATCATCGTAAGTTCACTTCTCTCTTCTTCATTCTATCTTAATGGTCACATAAAATAAAATGTGCATGTAAGCAAATGAAGTGCTAAGTATAGGTGGTTAGGTGTTTCCTTGTGGAGCTATTGGGTCGCGCGTTCAAATCCTGCTTAGTCCTAAATTTTTGTGAGGAATTAAGGCCCACCCATTCTACAACCCCTATCTTAATTTTGGAGCCAAATCTAACGAGCCTAATTTTGGAAGAGGACCTAAAAGTTTCACCTCACGAGCTAAACAGGGCCTAAGGTGGATTGGCTTCCTTTGATTTTTTTTCCTTTCACCTGACTTGGCCTCTGACCTACCGCAGTTGCCGAGCACTAATTATACCTAGTCCATATTAGACTTGCTAGTTCTCTTTTAGCAAAAATCTCGAAAAAAGAGTTCTCTTTTAGCGAATTAAAATCATTTTCAAGCGCGCTACTGGTTCTCTTTTAGGAAGAAAAAAACATTCGGGGGCATGGAAATGGGAAGTAAAATTGGGTGGGGGTATGAATAATAAAAACTAGTTTTAATGACAGCAATACAAACCAAAAATCTTTTCAAGCACACTTCCGGTTCTCTTTTAGAAAGCTAAAAACATTTGGGACCATGGGAAATGGGGAATGAAATTGGGTGGGGGAGTATGAATAAAATCTAGTTTTAATAACAGCAATAAAAATATGAAAAAAATGATAACTTTTACAACAAAAAAGATCTTCGTTTGGCGTATTTATAAATAAGAGCTCAATTTCAAAAAAGTGTACTAACATTGATATTGTTGCTTGCACATCCTTGCACATGTGGTTTGCTAATTTTTGCTTGACCTCTAAGATAAAAGGGGAAAAAGAAGAAAACCTTATTATTCAGACAAACACGGCAAAATCTGTAGGAAAAAAGGCGTGATTTAAAAAATAGATGTAGGAAAAAAATAGTATGTATATAAAAATAACTACAAGAGAAGACATTATGTGTTATGTGTTCACTATGTAGAAAAAATGTGTTGCATTTAGCAAGCATACCTTTTTACTCTTTCTGTGTAATTATCAAGCTCGATGCCCTACAAATCAAAAGGAAGAATAAAAAAGGAAAAAGAGTAGAACATGTGTTCAACACACAGGGGTAGTAGTAGGTTGTTGAGTTTGTTTTTTTTCTTACATGTTGTTCAACAATGTCTTATTTCAAGCATGATAAGTTGATTTTCCTCGTCAGTACATAAGTAGTAGGTGAGTGATTCACGTTGTGGTTTGGCGTGTTTATGTGTGTATAGATATTATGACAAGAAGAATTTTTATGGGAAATGTTGAATAGGAAAAATAACAAGAAAAAATAGGATGTGTGTTGTCTGTCAGAAAACTGATGAAGTGCTTACTTGTTTGAAATGGAAGTACGTCTTGTTGCTATCATACGCAATAGTAACTGGAGAATATATACACCGATGTCATTCCTTGAGAGTGAGTCCTGTGATAGAAAAATAGATTCATAATCAGTATTTAAAAAAATGGTGGAACTGAATAAACTATTAGAAAATATAAGCATTATCTACACAAGTGAGATGAACAACATTATGGTGTGTGAATTGAACTTAACTTGTTAACACGGTTTGAAACGCTTCAAATTATTGTTGGCATCTTGTAGATGTGAATCCTTATCAATCTTGCATGGATAACCTAGAATACCCTTTTGAAGTTTGAAACAATAGTATACCTCGATATGTTCAATTTGTAACTCGGCTTGAAGATAGCTAGATATAGCTTTAATTGTCATCCCATACACATATCCGCGGTATTGTCTGATGAACAATATCATTCCCTACTACCAAGTAATCATAGTATGCAATCTGTATTTTAAAACCAGAGATGAAAAAAAATAGTTGTTGTATAATTTTTAGTACAGAAAATTACTGTATTGTAAAAAGAAGAAAAGGGTCTTGGGTCTACTTACAATGAGTAGGAACATGCATCCAACTACTCTTGATTTGTTTGTGCTTCCTTTAGGTACATTTGTGTGGAATTTGACGATCTCCATGTGGAGGCAGTCTACCACTTCGCTACACTAGTCATACCATCACTACACCAGCTAAAATGGTGAAATAAATGTTTGATTTCCCAGAAAATCAAACATTTATTTCAAACCTTTATTTTACCATTTTAATTTCTCTCTTTCTTTTTGCGTAGAAATTCAACTCCTAATTTTCACAGTCAAAGATGACAAGTTGATTAGTAAATTGACAAAGGACCAGAAAGAGTTCATCTATTCCAAATTCACTTGCTCTTTGGCTCACAATGCGTTGTGACCCAAAAAGTAGATCTATCAAGGCACCAGGTGGTACGTCTTTCACAATTGATGCAACTACAGCGCACCAAATATTGGGTATCCCGTTCGCCAACAATAAAGTCCCAAGTAAGTCTTTCTGGTTTGCTAATGATGTGATATCAAAGGATACTGATCAGATGAATAAGATTGATAATCTGTTGCATATAGTTAACCCTGACATGGTGGGGATAGATTTGCCATGGTTTTTTTCTGATTGTTCTTGGACTTTCTCTCTGCCCTTCCAGCAATTCTAAAGTTAGTTGCCATTACTATGAAGTTATCTACAATGTGTCTGCAATCAAGAAATATGACTGGTGTAGCAAAGTGGTAGACTGGCTCCACATGGAGATCATCAAATTCCACACAAATGTACCTAAAGCAAAAACAAGCGGAACAGCAATACTAGCTGGATGCATGTTCTTACTCGTTGTAAGTAGACTCGTATAAGACCATGTTCTTCTTTTTACAACACATTAATTTTTTGTAATCAAAATTATAAAGCACCATTTTTCATCTTTGGTTTTAAAATGCAAGCTGCATATACTATGATTACTTGGTAGTAGGGCATGATATTGTTCGTTAGACAATACCGCAGATATGTGTATGGGATGACAATTAAAACTATATCTAGCTATCTTCAAGTTGAGTTACAAATTGAACATATCGAGGTATACTATTTTTTTCAAACTTCAAAAGGGTATTCGAGACCGTCCATGTAAGATTCAAAAGGATTCAGATCTACAAGATGTCAAAAGTGATTGGAAGCGTTTCAAACTGCGATAACAAGTTAAGTCCAATTCACACACTATAATACCGCTCATCTCATCTGTGTAGATAATGCTTATATTTCTCAATAGTTTATTCAGTTCCACCAATTTTTTTAAAAATACTGACTATGAATCTTCTTTTTTTTATCATGGGACTCATTCTCAATGAATGATACCGGCGCATATGTTCTCCAATTATGTCGGGGTTCTCTACCGCCGGCAGTAAATTTATATCGGATTGCGTGCCGGGTCTCGGACGGTTGCGCAAATGGGGGTACACAGGATTTATACTGGTTCGGGCCTCCGGAGAGTAACACCCTACGTCCAGTTCGTGATGTTGTGTTATTTGCGCTGATTTGTATTAGGGGTACAAATGGGCGAGAGAGGGACGAGTTCCCAAGTCTCTGTAGTTTTTGAGAGCCATGGAAGGCTGGAGGTAGAAGAAGGAAAAAAGAGAGAGCCCTTCCCTCCGAGGAGAAGAGAGAAGAAAAAAGTAAAAAGCCAGAGAGCCTCTCTCCCTGGGAAAGGACCCCTGCTCTCCCTCTTATCAAACAAGGGGAGCAGGTTACATTAATGTGATGGGACAAGTCAGGAGAGAGAAAGAGAGAGAGTGTGTGCATGCCCAACAGGTGTATCGGGGGAAGCCTTTTCCCATGCTGTGGGTCCCGATGTTTGCTTTTGTTAGGTCCTGGTGCCACGCTTCCTCACGCATGCGGCTTGGGTATTGACTGCTCCTGACACTTGGTGCATGCATGGGCAGTGTGGAGTCCAAAAACCACTCGGGAAGGCCTCCAGCTAGTCGGAGGCTGCTTGTTGGTGGCCACGTGATGCCATAGCTCGACTTGTGGCCGTTTTCCCTCACAAAAAATAATTTCCGGAATACCAATTGATTTGGGGTCGTTTTCCTTCATGAAAATAAATCCAGAAAATCACCAAAAATACCCCAGGGGTCATTGTGGCCGTGATAGTCGCTCGTATTCGCTGTCTTTGGGTATCCATAATATTGGGTCCTGTCAGTAGCCCCCGAGCCTGGGAGGGAGTTGTAGACTCGTTCCCAGGTTCAGTCGTCGCAGAGGAGAGGTAGATCGTCGCTCGTACGGCGGGGGCGTGCGAGCGCACCCGCCGGGTGTAGCCCCCGAGCCCGCGGGGGAGTCGGAGACTTGCTCGCGGGTTTAGTGATTTTGGAGTTGAGCATCGTTTCGTCGGAGGTGTCGTCGCACCCGAGCTTGCGGGAGAAAGATGAATTTTTGGTGACCTCGCACAGCGTGAGGCACTGGTCGGGGAGTCGGTTTCCCTTTTCGTTGCGTCTCCCTCGCGCATCCTTTTCGTTAGGAAGAAGGGGCTGGGTGACGTCGAAGCTTGCCTCGCTGGCCGACCCTCGGCACCCCGTGAGCTGCGTGCGGGTGAGCTCGAGTGAAGCCCCAGAGTCCCATTCGCCGGGTTCCGAACGGATCAGCTGGTGATCGACCTCAGATTCTTGATGGTGAAGTCATCTAGTTACCGAGCCCGTTCGGTTGGACTCGGCGGCTCGTCGCCTTTCTGTCAGGCAAAAACCATGACCTCACTTTCCATCAAGACTCGAACGCAGTTCAGGATGCTCACGGCGCTCGTGCGCCCGAGTTCCGGCCGCTGGGGCCCATCCCTCGCCACCCCTCGCTCGGGTGTCCAGGAGCGGCTGTCGAACCCTTCGACGGGCCAGCCTTCGAACTCCCGGTCGTCGGTGTGTGGCACCGGCCCTCGGGTGCAGAGCCGCGAGGGGCCGCCCGGGCCATCGGAAGAGTGCAATGCTGCGCCGCGACGGTCGAATAGTTGTCGCCCAGCCCCCGAGCGCGAGGGCCGAGTAGTAGTCGTCTAGCCCCCGAGCGTGGGGGCCAAGTCTGCGGACCTGTTCCCGCAGAAGAAAATCGGAGGACAGCAATACGTGGTGCGACAAATACTAATTTAAGAGAAAATTTTTTTGACAACGCCCAGCGAGAATTCTAAGTCCAACTCTTTTAAGTCTATTTAATTTCCTCGGGCAGTTATCCTGTTGCATTTAAGCACCTGACCCCCGACAACCGCATCCGTAGCGCATGGAGCAGGCCGCGTGCACCCGTGGGAAGTGTAGGCGTGGGGTCAAGGTTTCACGATTTAAGGCGTGTGCTCCCTGAGTACTTTTATCGACTTGTGTGAGAGAGAGGAAAAATAAAGTGCGCTGATGTGTCCCGGCGACGTGTGCCGGGGTGTGTTATAGCTGGAAAAACGGTGGTGCTAAGGGTATGCTTAGCTCGATTTATGTTCGAGTCGAGGGAGTCGGCGTGTCGTTCCCGGGCCCGCACTGTCCAGCCCTCGAGCTTCGTGTCGCCCGTGGTGGTCGAGCGAGCAGACGGCTGTCGAGGCGGTCGACGATTCGTCGGAGTCGTCGTTGGTTTTGTGCGGGAGACGTCTCGGGTTCGCTCGAGGTGATTGCCAGATGGCTGCCATCGCCATTGACCGTCGTTGTTGATGGCGGCGTCGCGATCGGTCGGGGTGCGCTCGTGAGCGATGAAGGTGCGAGCTGGGTCGCGCGCGGCGATGTATGCGAAGAAGGATGGGGTACGACGACGAGCAGTCGCGTAGCGGTCAGTCTCGGCTTGCCGCCACCCGTCGCGTTGCTCGAAACGGCTTTGTCCTGATCAGGGTGGCGGACGGCCGATGCTGCAGTTCGTTACCTACACACAAGAACTTGGGTACTGACAAGAAAATTATGTTTTTAGTCAGAAAGGTGATGTTCCCGAGAGAGAACTCCATCTGCACGACTCATTTTTCCGTTCATGGGCAGTTTCTCCGAGTAGGCTCGTTCGCACGACTTTCTTCAGCCTCGCACGAGTACTCTCCGCCTCGCACAAGAAGGTCTTCCGAGAAGCCCTTCCGAGAAGTTTCCGCCTCGCACGAGTAGCCCTTCTGAGAAGCCCTTCCGAGAAGTTTCCGTCTCGCACGAGTAGCCCTTTCGATAAGTTTCCACCTCGCACGAGTAACCCTTCCGAGAAGCACTTCCGAGAAGTTTCCGCCTCACACGAGCAGCCCTTCGGAGAAGTGGCGCCTTGAGTAGATTCGTGTCCATCCCCGAGTAGGAACGACTCGCACGAGAGGTTCCGCCTTGCACGAGAATGTTCTGCCTCGCACGGAACTTTCCGCCTCCGAGTAGTCGTTCCGAGCAGTTTTGCCGTGATGCCCGAGCATCAGTCCTGAAAAAAAGGGAAAAAAGAGAGAGAAACACCTCTCCCGACGGGGAGTAAACCCGCCGCAGGGGATGCAGAAGCAAACTCGTCCGGCCGCCGGGGTCCGCGGCCGCGGTTCTGCCCCACTCATGCCGTCTGTGGGCCGCGCCGCTGCCGGGTCGCAGGCCACCGGTGGAGAAGCGGAGAAGGAGGTCGGGCACCGTGTCAAGCGGACGCGCCGAGGCGGATGGGGCGGTGCGCCCCGCCGCCGGGCCGCCCTGTCGAGGTGGAGAAGCCGGAGCGCCGCGCCGCGTCGCGTCGGGCCACAGCTCGGAGAGGAATGGGCCGCGGGTGTAGAGGAGTCTGTGGGCGCCGCGTCGCGTCGTGGCGAAGGAAGCGGGGCGCCGCCCCGCTGAGCGGTGAGGAAGTGGGAACGTCGAGCGCCGAGCGGCGCAGAGGCGGGGAAGGTCCACCCGCTGTGCCGAGGCGAAGCAGAACAGAGTCGTGTCCGCGCCGAGGAGAAGAACAGGGCCGTGTCGCGCGCCGTCCGCCGTGCCGAGCATCGAGGAGGTGGAGTCGGGCGGCCGCGGTCCGAGCAGGCGGCACGCGTCGGGCCGCGCGACCGCACCCCGAGGAGGAGGCGACGGGAGCCGTCCTGCTGCGGGGCGAAGAGGTGGCGGTGCGCCGGGGCGCGTCTGGTAGGGCAGCCGCGCCCTGAGGAGGGGGCCGCGCCGGGCGAAGACGAGGAGGCGGGGCCGGACCCGCTGCGCGAGGCGGAGAGGCCGCGGTGTGGGGCCGCCGGGCGCCGATACGGGAAAGCCGCGATGCGGGGCCGGCTGGGCGCCGAACCGGGGGAGCCCTGATGCGGGGCCGCCGCGCGCCGAAGCGGAAGAGCCGCGGTGCGGGGCCGCCGCGCGCCGAAGTGGAGGAGCGAGTCGCCGCGCCGCCGGCCGCTGCAGCCTCGGCCAACAAAAAATTAAGCCAACTCCATGAGAATTGAGAGCACGAGAGAGAAAAGGAGGCCGTGAGCAATCGATTTTGCTAGTTGTTGTGAGCGCGCGGCCGTTCGTCGCCGTCTCCCTCGCTTCCGCTCGCGGTCAGCTCCGTGACTCCGTCGTGGGGAGGAGGAAGCCGTGGGCCGGAGGCTATCGTTGATGTAGAGGCCGAGCTCGAGGAGGTTGCCCTGATGCCGTTGATGGGATCGAGGAGGAGAACGGCGGCGAGTAGAGGAGGTGAGGCCGCCAGCGGAAGGGGATCCGCGTCCCCTGCCCCACGTTGCTGCCCTTGCGCCCGTCCACCCTGTCGGGAACGCGCGTGACGGGATGCTTGGGGTGTTGCTGCCTCGTGGGGAGGCCGCTGTCCTTCCGCCATGCGCCGACCGTGCCATCGTCGCGGGTGCCGTTGCTGTGGCCTTCGCCATGTGTGCTAGCATCGCCCCGCCCTGCGTGTGGCACTACCGTGCGCGCTGCCGCTGCATCCTCCGCTCCGCGCTGCTCCTGGGCGTTCTTGCGTCGAGGAAATACAGAGAACACGAGAGCAGTTAGGCCGCGGCTTACTCCATGCGCGAACTGCAAAAGGAAGAAAGGGAGCAGCAGCTAGTTGGTGGAGTCGCGGTGGCGGCGCCGCGGTCGATGTTGGTGATGTCGCGGCTGCCGCCGCCGTCGGCGGCGCCATGGCTGCCAACACAGACGTGGCCGTTGTTGTGGCTGCTAGCATTGCTTGTTGCTTGCTTCTAGTTGTACTTGTACTTTCTATGGGCCTTGCCCCCGAGCGTACGGGTACATCTGCACACAGCATGGTTGGCATGTCTTGCGTGGGCCTCGGCACTCGGCAGCACGAGTTGGAGCACGCTGCCGCCCAGCTCGCCGCTACGCGGTATGTCCCGGGCGGGGTCTGGCTCGCACGCTTGTTGACGTAGATTTGAGGTGCCGGTCAGGGAGTCGGAACCGGTCGGAAGGTCCTGCTGCGCACTTGGCCGACGGGGCGTCCCGTGTCGCCGGTCGTGGTTACGCCACGGTGGCATGTCGTTGGTCGGTCGAAGCGCGCAGTTCGTCGGGTGGTCGAACGTGTAGCCGGTGGCCGTCGTCGCGGCTGCCGTTGGTGTCGTTGCAATCGCCAGCGTCGCGGCCGCCGCCGTTGTCGTCGCCGGCGGAGCCGCGGTTGCCGTTGGCGTCGTTGCGGCTGTCGGCGTCGCGACCGCCGTTGTCGTCTCTCGATTCTTGATGTGGTCGGCCATCCGAGACTTGAAAAACGTCGTGATACGCAAAAGGCTTCTACTGTAACATCCTAGATTTTTGGTTGGTTGCAAAATGGTGAAATTTAAAATTTTTGATTTGATCTTGTGTGCATAAGAAACAATATAAAGATGTCTTCATTTTATCTCCCCTTAATCCTAGATTTATTTTAAGTCAAATAATAAATTTAGGACATATAAAAATGCTAGTGTGAGAAGTTGGAGTTTATTTGGAGTTTATTTGGATTTCAATGTGTGAGGTTGAAATTTGAATCCTAATTCAAATTTGAATCAAGGTTTGTATAGATGTTAAAGGGTTAGGATAATAGGAAAAGCTTCTAACCCTGCGTGGGCCAAGCCCAACCCGACCAAGTCTGCCGAACCACCCTCATCTCTCTACCTGTTTGCACCGCACCACCTCTAACAGCCTGTCGGCCCATCCATCCCGCGGCCCATGCGGCCTGCATCTCCTTATCACCGCGCGAGTCGCAGACAGATGGGGCCCGCCGGTCAGCCGCCAGGCCAGCCACCCTTTCTCCTTCCTTTAGCGCCTTTCCGCGCCCCTGCTCACACCTGCGCCGCGCCGCCGTGGAAAGCCGAGGCCGTGCGGCCATGTCCGCCGCCGTGGATGTGCTCCACGCGTCCCGAGGCGCGATCCGCCGTCCACCCTACCTACCTCGCCTATATAATCACCGCCGGGCCCCCGTGCCCTAACCCTAACCAGTTCGGGGATTCCTCCCCAATTCTGCCGCCGGTGACGTCAAGGGGGAGAAGTGGAGGAGAAGGAGGCGGGGAGGCCGTCCGAGGAAGCACCGTCCGCCGTCGCCGTTGGAGCCGTCCGTGAGGAGGGAGCTGAACCTGTCGTTGCCGCGCCCCCCTGCTACCTCTGCTTCCTCTGCCGCAGACTGTTCCGCGCCACTGCACGTCTTCACCGCCGTTTCTCCGCCGCGACCGCAGCCCTTAGGTGAGCATCGCTTGCTCCCCCTTCTGTGGCGCCCGGCCTTCGAGCCGTGGACGCATCTCGAGCCTTGTGAGCTCGAGGGCCTTGTGCGCCCGCCGTTTATCCCTATCCGCGCCGCGCCGCCGCGCGTCCCGCCGTCGCTTGAGAGCCGACCATCGAGCCGAGCCGGTTGATCTTGCAGGTGCTGCTGCCGTCACCACCGCGCGCGCCACCCGCTTGTTTCCGTTCTTGTTCCGTCCTCCGGTGAGCGTATCGCCCCGCCGTGCCGCCGCCGCACACCCCAGCGCACCGGCGCACGCGCGAACGTCGCGCGGGCGCACCTAAGGTCGGGTCTTTTGGTTGTCTGGACCTCTCTTTAGCAGCCTCGAACGCCCGTTTCGTCGTGGTCTTTTCCCTCTTGCGTGCCATCTCCACGCCGCTGCCGTGGCCGAGCCACCGGCGTCCGCCGCGCACAGACATGCCGAGCCACCGCCGTCGTGCTTGCTCAGACACCGGTGCACGCACGCACGCGCGCTCACGCGCGTACACGCGGGATCTCCCTGGCGCAGGCCACCCCAGCCACGGCGCCGAGAGTTCCCAGTTCGCCCGTGTCGCCGTCGTGCCATGTGTGCTTCCGCCGCGGACGAGCCGCACTCGTGCACGCACACGCTCGCGCGCACACTCGCGCGACATCTCACCGGCAACGGGCCACCCCAGCCGTGTCGCCGTGGATCCCCTGTTCCGCCCGCCGCGCCGGGCAGCACCTCGTCGCCGCCGTGCCGGGATCCCAAGCCAAGCTCCGTCCTTTCCTTGCCCATGGGAAGCCCTAGGACCTGTTCTTGCTTGCCGTGTCGTTTGTGGTCGAGGCACCGGAGCCTTCGCCGCCGGCGAGCTTTTCCCGACCGCCGTTCCTCTGGAGCATTGCTTCGAACACCTGGTGACCACGCCCTAAACCCGGTGGGGTTTTGAGTGCACATGCCGGCCCACATGTTGGCGTGGCCGCAACCTTTTCCCGCTGGATCCCATGCGGCCAGCTGCTCCTAGCTCTGGCACACACGCGCCTGCGTCGCCCCTGTCCGCAGCAGATCCCGTCGGATCTCGTGTGGCCAACCACTCGCGGTCAGGCCACACGCGTGGCTGCCTGACCCGCGCCGCACCAGATCCGCCCGGATCTTTTGTGGCTGTTTTGTTTTATATATGGTAAAAACATTTTATATTTTCAGAAAACCTATTTTGTCTTTGGAAAATCATAGTAATTTCATTTTAGCTCCGAAAAATACAAAACCTTTTCTGAAAATTCTCTAAAATCTTAAACTCCGTGTAGGACTAGTGTTTGATCTCTTTTGGCTCTTAATCGCTATTCATTTGAAGTTAATTGCAATAGGACCGGTCTTTATTTTAATTTACGCGTTAATAGGAGCAGCTGGAGCCGGGGAGCTGAACCCGGAGTACGACTACGCCGACAACTACGCTGCTGACGACTACCCGACCACAGGTTCACGCCCGACTGATACTGAAATACCTACTAGGCATTGCTAAGTAGTATGCTAGCGCTTTACTTTAAATGCATGTTGATGAACCTTGCACTGCCTTCTTTAATTACCCTGTCCTTGATTGCCCTACTACTACTTTATATATATAAGCGTGTATATACGCTGAGCTTCGCGATGCATGTGTTGGGTTGGGTATAGTGGTTCTTAGCGTGAGTGGGGTAAAAACCGGCAGGAGAAGACGTTTTGGGTACTTTGGCGGGGGTGAGCTCGAAACAACCGATCTGGGATCGGGGATGGGGGTGCACTCCTCAGTGTATCCCCACTTTTACGGTTTTCGGAGCACAGATGTTGGGGTTTTACTTGAGTACGGAGGACATGAGCTCACCCCGGTCTGAAAGCGAGTGGATCAACTTGTCGATAGGACTTTCGTACACACCACCTCGCCGAGCGTGGGGTTAGGGCCGAGTTGAGCTCGGCAAGTGCGGAACCATACCTGCCAGCAGGATAGCGGGGTATCAGTGGGGGAGAGGTAGGAGTGAGACCACCTTCTCTCAGTGCGACTCCCGTGTGGCCACACGGGAGCATTTCACAGTTCCAGTGCAATCCCCTCGCGGGGGATCGTTTTGAGGGCCGGATGCAGGATGAGACCGTAACTACCGAGAGTTCGCACGGTAGGATGGGCTCGGTCGGCTGTACACCGGCTGGGTGCCATTCCGGGTTGGGTACAGGTGTACACGCTCTGCAGAGTTGTTCGATCTATAGATATAGCCGCGTCCTCGGTCATGGACATACCTTGAAGATATGTTCGTTCCTGTAACGCCCGAGTTTTAGCCCCTTATAAATCACCTGCTAAATCACGCGTGTTTTTCAAAACCTTTTCCGCTGAGCTCGATCGTTCCCCCCAAAAACCCCGATCATAAATTCTCCTCGACGCGCACGCCATGATTTCCGCCGGCACCACCAGTCCCGCACGCCACCACTCGCATCGTACCGCGGTCGGCCACCGCACCGGGAATCCCGGGCCAGCCACGGTCCCGTCGACCGGCCCGCCTCGCCATCACTGCCGTCCCGGAAACTCCGCCGACACCCGACAAACCCAGAAATCCCACCAAAAATCTTTTCCCTAATTTTTCCTGTGTTTCCCAAAAATTTTCCTAATTTTCCTCTTTCCCTTTTTCCTTCTCTTTTCTTTCTTCTCATTTTTTTTTTCTTTTTCCTTTCCTTTTCTTTTTTTCCTTTTCCTTCCTTTTTCTTTTCCCTTCCTTCTTTTTCCCTTTCTTCCTCCTTCGGCGCCGCGCCCATGCTCTCGGCCCCGCGCCTCTGCTCCATGGCAAGCCCCGCGCCGCTGTTCCGGCCTCCTTTGCCCCCTCCCTGCTCGCCGTGCCAAGTCACCGGCAGGCACCGCCGCACCGCGCGCGGCCCGACCAACGCACGCGTGCGCACCGCGCCAGGACGCCGACCGCGCCAGCCGCTGCCGCGCCGGGCCCCGCCCTGCCGCGCTACGACGCCGGTGCACCGCTGCCGCGCCGGTCCTCCGCCACAGACCGCGTGGCCGCCGCGTCCCTCACCCACGCCGCGTCGCTCGCCTGCCGCTGCCGTCGCGTCGCCGACCCCGCGACTGCGGACCGCCGGACACCACCGCCGCGCCTGCACGACACGTCACGTCGTCGGCCCCGCACCGCTGCCAGAGCCGTCCTGTCACCACTGCCGCGCCAGAGGTGACCACACGCTGCTGCTAGACGCCGCAGCCGCCTTAACTCCGCCCGAGCCCCGCCGCAGCCCGAGCCGTCGCGCCACCGGACGCCGAGCGGCATTAACGCCGCCGCCCTGTGCCAACCGCCGCAAGCCGCCGTCCACCCCGCGACGCACCTCACCCTGCCACCGCCAGCTCGCACGCCTCGCTCGCCTTCACTGCCCGACGAGTCACACCCCGCGGCAAGGCCATAAATTCGTCGCTGCCGCCCACGTCCCGTCGGCGGCAGAGCCGAACAGCCATTGCCGCCGGCCGCACGAGGATCGCGTGCTTGGCCCGGCCGCTCCACCGTCTTTCCCCCGCCTATATATAGACGACGCCGCTCCTCGTCGCACCCCGCACCTCCCCAGCCTTTTCCCTCCCACTCCCGAGCCTCCGAGCGCCGCCGCCCCTAACCACCGCCGCCGAAGCACACCGGCCGCCGCCCGCTCATGCAGAACCGCCTCCACCGACCACCTCAGCCCAAGGTGAGGAAGGGAGAAGAATCCCCTCATCTCCCTCTCCGTTTTCCCCCATCTCCGGGTCGCCGTCGTGCCCTGGAGCGCCGGCGAGCACCCCGGGTAGCCGGCCGACGGGTCGACCCCCCCCCCTCTCTTCTCTGTTCTGAACCGAAGGAAGAGACGGGCGTTTTGCTAAAAGCCCCCTGACCTCCTTCCTTTCTACCCGAGCCTCCCCCTCTCTCTATGGCCTTTTGTCCAGAGCCCCCTACCCTTCTTTTTGCATTCCACCGCAGCCCCTCTCCCTTTCTTTTTTTTCAAGTAAATCCTATCCAAAAGGACCAATTTACGAATTAGCCCCCACTTTTCCAAATAGGTCCCGAGGCTATTCTATTTAAAACCTCACCTTATAGATATGTTACAATTAGGTTCTTTTTCTTTTAAACCTAATTACAACTAAGTCCTTAATCCTTTTAAATCAATCCTAATGACGCCTTTCACGTGTCATTTCCTGTTCATATTTCCGCCTGATCAATTCCAACTCTTGCCCCGGCCTTTTCCCTCTACATTTCCGCCGAGCCACCCATCCCTTTCCCCTAAATAATATTTATTCCTCTTTTTCTATTTATTTTTCTTCCTCGAGCTCAGCCGGTAAATCTTGTGTGCATGTATTGATTGTGTGCTGATTTGTGTGCGTGATAGCCGACGGAGTGAACGAGGAGGAGTACCGCGAGCCGGAGATTGGAGTCGGGTACTACGAGCAGGAGACCGGAGTCCCGAACCGTGAGCAGGAACTTCCCGAGGACTTCGAAGACGGCAAGTTCAATCTCATCCTTTGATGCATGCTTTGATCCCAGTTTTATAAATACAACCCTGTGACCCGTTTTATAAATTGCATATTGTTTTACTGTTAAAACCCAGTAGGATAGCCACCCTTGATTGCTATGATTGATCTTTGATTGCCCTAAATAATTTCTTTAAAATGTGTGAGTGCTTTAAAAACGGGAATGGGATATTTTGGAAAATTAGTAAAGAACTGGGTAGACGGGATGGACGTGTGTCAGGAGTATGGGTGAGCTCGTACCTTTGTGGTTGAGCGTGTTGGAGATGTCCATCTTGTCGTTAAGGACCGGGTTGTGTGACATCTCACCTGACCCAATTATCGTACTACTACTCGACCGTTGTATGTGGCAACGGCTTAGCATAAATCCCACTAGTTAATCTACTTGCCATCAGGAGTGCGGGTGAGTAGCGGGAGATCAAGGAATAGGGGTACGATCTGTGTGAGGTACGCCCTGGTTATGTGAGATAACCCCTTGGGTGCTCCCGTGGTGGCTCGTAGGGTTAGCTAAGGTGGGTAATGGCTTTGATAGGATCCGCGCCGACACTAAGGTGTTCGTGTGGCGGTACCCTACTTGTGGGTAAAGATGTACAACCTCTGCAGAGTGTAAAACCTATTCGAATAGCCGTGTCCACGGTATTGGATGAGTCACGGTGTGGTCACAAAGCTAGTGTTAGGGTTTGGGATGATTTTCATGGTGTGAGTTGTTTTCTGGGAAAAGTGTGTGGCTGTGTGCCTGGGCTACGGCGGACGGGGAGTCCGGTAGTCCTCATTTGGTTTTCACAAAACAACTGAGTTACTTAAGTTATAAAAACTGTTTGCGAAAACCTTTTCGAAAACAAACCCCTGCATGAGTAAATGCGTTTGCAAAATAAACCTTATCCTGGTCCTTGATATATCCTGTGCATGATCTGCTTTTTAGCCCCTCCGTGGGTGGGGTTGAACTTGTTGAGTACGTATGTACTCACCCTTGCTTGATTAACTGTTTTTTAGAGGAGGATCCCGACTTCGTCCCCGAAGACGTCGAGTAGGTTGCTGTCCTGCACCCAACCCGTGCCTGTGGATTCAGGGTCTCCACAGGAAGCTTCCATGGCGCAAGACTCTGAAGATATCTTAGATGCTGTTGCTATCGTAGTTTGGTCTGTAGTTCTTATGTTGCTTCTCGTGGCAGTGGCGCTCCCATGCCCACAGCCTCGACGTGTTGTACGGCAATGAACCATCTGATGTAATAAATGTGTTACCAGCCTCCTGGGACTGGTATTTGTATCACATTTAGTCACCTCTGATGAGGGGACGCTTCAGGTGGTATCAGAGCCGTAGGTTGGCCGTAGGACGCGACCCCTAGGACCCGAGACCCCTTTTCTAAGCCTTTCTCTACTAGATCTTCCTTGCTTAGCACACCTTCCACGCAAAGCACTCACCGTGGCTTTGTTGGTCCCAGATGGCTGACAATGAGTGGAACGGAGGAATCTGCCCCCCAGATCCTGGCCTCCCTAAGTTGCTACTGCTCAGCTTGGAGCGCATCGGAGTTGCGAGCCCACAGGAGTACCTCTATCGGGAGTATGAACTCAGAAGCACCTTTCGGTGTGAGGTGATGATTTTCGTGTCTAGGAGCACGTTGTACCCCGATGTGAGCCCCTGGTACACCAAAACCACCGGGTATCGCTTCGCCGACACCTACCACAAGGCCGCCCGAAAAGCCCTTCGCCGTCTGCGAGTGATCTATAAGGATCTATAAGCACCACCTTCGTCAGACTCCAATGGGATTCTTTCCGCCTGCTGGAGGAAGAGGTCGCTCATGGATCGCCCGGATGAGGAGACTTGGACGCGAAGAAGAAGAGCTAGAAGACACAGTTTCTCACCTATCCATCTACCTCACCGGCCTAGATAAGCTCTACCGAGAAATAGCAGCACAATTGAGGGAGCAAACTCGCAGAGCAGAAGGAGCAGAAAAAGCATTAATAGCGCAAACAGAGAAGGTGGTAAAAGCCGAAGAAAAAGCAGAGATCGACCAAAGAGCCTACGAAGGATTATGGCAGGCCTTTGCTAAAGCTCGTGAGGAAGCACGTCAAGCCGAGGAGCGAGCTGCACGAGCTCGAGCAGATCTACGGAGCCTAATTAACTCAAGTGGAACCAAAAATGGGTGGATATCGGAAGACGAAGAAGAAGAACCCATGGAAACCCATTGGGATAAAGGCACTCAGACCGAAGAGGAGATACTGGAGCAATGCCTTCCACCGAAGAAGCGTCACATCCAGTGTGAGGAAGAGTCCCCATAAGGGGGTAGAGTACCTAAGTGAGAGCTATGGTATAATAAGAATAAAGTGCACCCCTGAGGAGTGTACCCAACCTTGTGAATAAATAAACCTATCTATCTTTTGTACCCTACCCTTTGCACAACTTGTTCAACTCTACCCTTGTTTTCAGATGGCCGAAGATGGATGGACCCAAGGCGTGTGCCAGGAGGAGCCTGGTTTTGCTCGCCTTCTTATCAACTCCCTGGTGCGCCTCGGTATCACTGAGCGCCCAAGGTACTACAGTAGAGAGTACGAGCAACTCAGCACTCTTCGCTGTAGGGTGGTCCTCTCCATCGCCAGAAGCACCCGCTACCCCAACATCGAGCCGTGGCGCGTGACCGCCATAGGTTTTCGACATCGGGATACCTATCCCTTGGCCCTCCGGAAAACTCTCCATTACCTATGCAGGATCTACGAGGAGCACCTTGTCTCCACACCGATGAGACTTTATCCTCCCGCCATCCGGACTCCAGTCTGGCAGGCCCGCATGAGAAACCGGAACGGCGTCGTCACCAAGAAGATCTTTTGTACCATGTAGTTGCCTACCTCGTCTACTTGGATAAACTCTTTGATGATCAAGCCAAGTTCCTAAGAGAGCAAATTGGTCGGGCTGAGCAAGCGGAAGTCACAGTAAGGATGCACCAGGTTCGAGTAGCCCAAGCTGAAGCAAGGACCGCGGCCGCCATAAGTAGTGAAGCTGTTGCCCATGAGAGCCTCAGGCGGATCCAGGATCAGCGCATACAGGAATGGCCAATAGTGGAACACCCGTCCCGGCTGTGGGAGAAGCACAAGTCCTAATTGGGACACCCCTCATAGGATGGGGAGGAGTTCCTGAGACTCCAACACCGTCTGTAGCCGCCGAGCAACCAACATCAACCGTCGAAGAAGGAACTTCCACCCAGCCCCAAGAAAATGGGAACCCCCAGGATGATGACGGTGATGAGCTGCTCATTCCACTGGAAGCACACTCCGCCCCAGAAGATGGCTCGCCCCGCGAGTAGCATGCCGCAGAAGCTCTTGCTAAGGAATGAAGCCGTGTTGGTCTGAGCGTAGAGCCGCACCCTTAGCTTTTGTCGTAGTGCCAAGTCCTGTAGTGTACTAGCGTTGTACCAGTCGAGTAGTTCGGGATGTATCCTCCTCTCATGATTGAAATAAAGTTGTTTGTGCTTGTTTGTTATGTGTGCTTTTTGTGTGCTTGACGGCAGGAATCAGATCCTGTCTTTTCAAAAATCCGCCTTAATCAACTTAAACATCACATAAAACCTAGATCTCATAGAAACCCGCTCCCCTACAGATGGTTTCAAGGCGTCCCGCCAGGAGCTTCCAAGGCTCCGGTCGTATGGACCCAAACGCGGAAGGATCGCATGCTGAACGAAGGGAGCGCCCTAACGACCAAGAAGTGAATCAAGGCGAAAATGGAGGAGAAAACATGATTCCGCCACCGCCACCACCTGCCGTAGACCTGGCGCAAGTGTTGGCCAACCAGACACTGTTGCTGGAAGCCATAGCCAATGCCATCACCCGCCCAAAGCCCCGTGTTCTGGGCATGAATGAGAAACTGATAGAATTCCTCCGGACAAAGCCACCCACCTTTGGCGGGTCTGTGAATCCCTTGGATGCATATGACTGGCTGAGGGCCATCCTAAGGGAACTGGAGCCATTCAACTGTGAAGATCGGGACAAGGTTCTTTTGGCCACGCACCAGCTCACTGGGACAGCCTTAGCATGGTGGGAAAACTACTGTGCAGCAGCCAAAGATCCCTCCACCATCACTTGGGATGAGTTTGTGGAAGAATTTCGTCGCTACCACATCCCAGAAGCCACACTGAAGCGCAAGGCAGACGAATTCCGTGAACTTCGCCAAGGCAACAAGTCCGTGGAGGAATACACCTACCAGTTCATAGAGTTAGCCCGCTATGCCCCCGAAGAAGTGGACAAGGACTCGAAGAAGCAGGACATGTTCAAGAAGGGCTTGACTCCGGAACTGAGGACTCTGCTTACCCCTCAGATCTATCCGGATTTCAATACCCTCATGAACATGGCCATCCTCACCGAGAGAGCCAAGGCAGAAGAGAAGAAAGAAAACAAGCGCAAATTCATGGAGAACAAGGCTCAGCAGCAAGAACGTTCCCAGAGACAGAGAAGCTTTGGTCACCCTATGTCCAGGTTTCAAGCCCCCATGCAGTACAGAACCCAGACACAAGCCACGAGCTCCCAGGGCCCCAGAACCCAGTTCAAACAATACAACAACCAGAACACCATGAAACCTCCACAGAGCAATACTAGCCATGTCACTGCCAACAACAACAACACCCGAGTATGTTTCAACTGCCGTGAGACCGGACACTTCATTGCCAACTGCCCATACGCCAAAAAGCCAACAGCTTCAGCCCTCTCCAACTCAGTGAACGGGCCGAGACCGGTTGTATCTGGAGCCAACCGTGTGCCGGTTCGCAGCAACAACAACTTTGGCAACAACAACAACTCGCAGATGAGGCAGCCCCAGCAGTCTTATGGACGAGCCCGCGTCAACCACATCAACGCACAGGAGGCTCAAGAAGCACAAGGCGTAGTGCTCGGTGAGTTCCTGGTCAGCTCAGTCTTGGCAACTATATTATTTGATTCAGGAGCATCACATTCGTTCATATCTTCAAGTTTTGTGGAAAAGCATAATATACCTACAGTACTACTAAAAGCACCCCTGTTAACCCGAACACCCGGAGGTGACATCAAGTGTCAACTGGGTTGCTCCCGGGTGAGAATCATTTTAAGTGGGGTAGAGTTCCTAGCGGACCTGGTAGTACTGAAGTCCAAAGGGATAGACGTGATTCTTGGGATGGACTGGTTAAGCCTTCACCACGGCCTTATAAGTTGTGCCGATAAGGTAGTACACCTAACCAACCCAGACGGAGTGCAAGTAACCTGCCGTACCCGAGGAAGCAGACCAGACATAATGGTTTTTAGCATGGAGGTCAAGTCCTTAGAAGAAATCCCAGTAGTACGGGAATATCCAGATGTATTCCCTGAAGAACTCCCCGGAATGCCACCAGATAGGGATATAGAGTTTGTCATCGACCTCATCCCCGGAACCTCTCCCATAGCCAAGAGACCCTATAGGATGGCAGCCCCTGAGTTGGCAGAGTTAAAGAAGCAGCTGAGAGAACTTCAGCGAAATGGGTTCATCAGACCAAGCTCATCACCATGGGGAGCCCCAGTGCTCTTCGTCGAAAAGAAGGATAAAAGCCTGAGGATGTGCGTGGACTATCGCTCACTAAACGAAGTCACTATCAAGAACAAGTATCCTCTCCCTAGAATAGATGATTTATTTGACCAACTGAAGGGAGCTAAATATTTCTCGAAGGTCGACTTAAGGTCAGGATACCATCAACTCAAGATTAGGGAGAGTGACATCCCAAAGACCGCCTTCGTCACCCGTTATGGACAATACGAGTTCACCGTGATGTCCTTTGGACTCACTAACGCACCGGCATACTTTATGAACCTCATGAATAAGGTGTTTATGGAGGAGCTAGACAAGTTTGTCGTAGTTTTCATTGACGACATACTTGTTTACTCCAAAAGTGTGGAGGAACATGAGAAACACCTTCGAGTGGTACTGGAGAAACTGAGGGCGCACAAGCTATATGCTAAGTTCAGCAAGTGTGAATTCTGGTTGGAGAAAATATCCTTCCTTGGACATATTCTGACAGTAGAAGGAGTAGCAGTAGACCCTGGGAAAGTCGAAACAGTTTCCAACTGGCGACAACCAACCAATGTGAGCAAAATCAGAAGCTATCTTGGTTTAGCAGGATACTACCGAAGGTTTATTGAAGGATTCTCCAAGATTGCCCGACCCATGACAGAGTTGCTCAAGAAGGAGAAGAAGTTTGTCTGGACCGAGTCGTGTGAGAAGAGTTTTCAAGAGTTGAAAAGAAGACTAACAACCGCCCCAGTGCTAACCTTGCCGGACATTCAACGGGATTTTGTCGTCTATTGCGACGCATCACGACAAGGACTAGGATGTGTCCTTATGCAAGATGGGAAAGTAGTGGCGTATGCTTCCCGCCAACTCAAGCCCCACGAACAGAACTATCCCACCCATGATTTGTAGTTTGCAGCCGTAGTGCATGCCCTTAAGATTTGGAGACATTACCTGATTGGAAATAAGTGCGAGATCTACACGGACCACAAGAGCTTGAAGTACATTTTCACCCAGCCTGACCTAAACCTAAGGCAAAGAAAGTGGTTGGAATTAGTCAAGGACTATAACCTGGAAATCCATTACCACCCAGGAAAAGCCAATGTAGTGGCAGATGCCTTAAGTAGAAAGTCCTATGGAAAAGCCGTACCTAAGAGTGCCCAGTTGCAAGAAGAAATGGCACGACTCAACATGCACATTGTTCCCCAGGGCTACGTCCGTCAACTAAGTATCCAACCCACCCTGGAAGACAGAATCAGAAAAGCCCAAGGGTCCGATAAGGAGTTAATGAAGATCCGCAAGCACACGGGGGAGAATAAGGCCCCAGATTTTAGGGTGGACAGTCACGGTACACTATGGTATAAAAACAGGATATGTGTACCTGAAGATGGAGATTTCCGGCAGACCATCATGGATGAGGCACACAACTCAGCGTATTCCATCCACCCGGGATCCACTAAGATGTATATGGATTTAAAGCAGAAGTATTGGTGGAATGGAATGAAAGCAGACATTGCACAGTTCGTCGCCCACTGTGATACTTGTCAGAGGATTAGGGCAGAACACCAGAAGCCCGCAGGACTGTTGCAACCCTTACCCATCCCAGTATGGAAATGGGATGAGATAGGCATGGACTTTGTAGTAGGCTTGCCCAAGACACAGAAAGGATATAATTCCATATGGGTAATAGTAGACCGACTCACTAAAGTCGCTCACTTCATACTCGTACGTAATAATTATGACGGAGAGAAGTTGGCCAAGCTATATATAGCAAACATAGTGAAGCTGCATGGAGTACCTAGCAGGATAGTTTCAGATAGAGGGACCTAGTTCACCTCTAGGTTTTGGGAAAGTTTGCAAAAAGCCATGGGTACCAAGTTGGATTTTAGTTCGGCTTATCACCCGCAGACGGACGGACAGACTGAGAGGGTGAATCAAATTATGGAAGACATGTTGAGAGCGTGTGTCCTTACCTATGGCAAAGATTGGGAACAAAGCTTACCATATGCAGAGTTCTCGTACAACAACAGTTATCAAGCCAGCCTAGGCATGTCACCATTTGAAGCCCTATACGGGAGAAAATGCAGAACCCCATTGATGTGGTCAGAAGTGGGGGAACGTGCCTTGGTTGGACCCGCGCTTATAAAGGAAGCCGAGGAATGAGTAGCTGAGATCCGAGAAAAATTGAAGGCTGCCCAATCCCGGCAGAAGAGCTATGCAGATAGGAAGAGGCGAGAAGTAAGCTTCAGTCCAGGAGACTTTGCTTATCTCAAGGTTTCACCTATCCGAGGGACTCGAAGATTTCAAGTGCACGGGAAATTGACCCCTCGGTACATTGGACCGTACAAAGTGCTGAAGACAGTTGGGGTAGTAGCATACCGGTTGAAGCTACCAGAGGAAATGGCGGATATACATCCAGTGTTCCACGTTTCTCAGCTGCGGAGGTGTTTGAAAGTGATCGAAGAGAAACGAGTGCCGGTAGAAATAATTGATTTGCAGCCAGATCTTAGGTACCAGGAGGTGCCCCTCAAGATTTTGGACACAGTGGTCAAAAAGACAAGGACATCAGAAGTACGGGTGTGCAGAGTCCAATGGAGCAGACACGGAGTAGAAGAAGCCACGTGGGAACGAGAGGACGCGCTGAAGAAAGAGTTTCCCCACTTGTTTAAGAACTAGCCGAATCTCGAGGACGAGATTCATTTTAAGTGGGGTAGGTTTGTAACGCCCGCGTTTTAGCCCCTTATAAATCACCTGCTAAATCACGCGTGTTTTTCAAAACCTTTTCCGCTGAGCTCGATCGTTCCCCCCAAAAACCCCGATCATAAATTCTCCTCGACGCGCACGCCATGATTTCCGCCGGCACCACCAGTCCCGCACGCCACCACTCGCATCGTACCGCGGTCGGCCACCGCACCGGGAATCCCGGGCCTGCCACGGTCCCGTCGACCGGCCCGCCTCGCCATCACTGCCGTCCCGGAAACTCCGCCGACACCCGACAAACCCAGAAATCCCACCAAAAATCTTTTCCCTAATTTTTCCTGTGTTTCCCAAAAATTTTCCCAATTTTCCTCTTTCCCTTTTCCCTTCTCTTTTCTTTCTTCTCATTTTTTTCTTTTTCCTTTCCTTTTCTTTTTTTCCTTTTCCTTCCTTTTTCTTTTCCCTCCCTTCTTTTTCCCTTTCTTCCTCCTTCGGCGCCGCGCCCATGCTCTCGGCCCCGCGCCTCTGCTCCACGGCACGCCCCGCGCCGCTATTCCGGCCTCCTTTGCCCCCCCTGCTCGCCGTGCCAACTCACCGGCAGGCACCGCCGCACCGCGCCAGGACGCCGACCGCGCCAGCCGCTGCCGCGCCGGGCCCCGCCCTGCCGCGCTACGACGCCGGTGCACCGCTGCCGCGCCGGTCCTCCGCCACAGACCGCGTGGCCGCCGCGTCCCTCACCCACGCCGCGTCGCTCGCCTGCCGCTGCCGTCACGTCACCGACCCCGCGACTGCGGACCGCCGGACACCACCACCGCGCCTGCACGACGCGTCGCGTCGTCGGCCCCGCACCGCTGCCCGAGCCGTCCTGTCACCACTGCCGCGCCAGAGGTGACCACGCGCTGCTGCTAGACGCCGCAGCCGCCTTAACTCCGCCCGAGCCCCGCCGCAGCCCGAGCCGTCGCGCCACCGGACGCCGAGCGGCATTAACGCCGCCGCCCTGTGCCAACCGCCGCAAGCCGCCGTCCACCCCGCGACGCACCTCACCCTGCCACCGCCAGCTCGCACGCCTCGCTCGCCTTCACTGCCCGACGAGTCACACCCCGCGGCAAGGCCATAAATTCGTCGCTGCCGCCCACGTCCCGTCGGCGGCAGAGCCGAACAGCCATTGCCGCCGGCCGCACGAGGATCGCGTGCTTGGCCCGGCCGCTCCACCGCCTTTCCCCCGCCTATATATAGACGACGCCGCTCCTCGTCGCACCCCGCACCTCCCCAGCCTTTTCCCTCCCACTCCCGAGCCTCCGAGCGCCGCCGCCCCTAACCACCGCTGCCTCCATCGACCACCTCAGCCCAAGGTGAGGAAGGGAGAAGAACCCCCTCGTCTCCCTCTCCGTTTTCCCCCATCTCCGGGTCGCCGTCGTGCCCTGGAGCGCCGGCGAGCACCCCGGCTAGCCGGCCGACGGGTCGATCCCCCCCTCTCTTCTCTGTTCTGAACCGAAGGAGGAGACGGGCGTTTTGCTAAAAGCCCCCTGACCTCCTTCCTTTCTACCCGAGCCTCCCCCTCTCTCTATGGCCTTTTGTCCAGAGCCCCCTACCCTTCTTTTTGCATTCCACCGCAGCCCCTCTCCCTTTCTTTTTTTTCAAGTAAATCCTATCCAAAAGGACCAATTTACGAATTAGCCCCCACTTTTCCAAATAGGTCCCGAGGCTATTCTATTTAAAACCTCACCTTATAGATATGTTACAATTAGGTTCTTTTTCTTTTAAACCTAATTACAACTAAGTCCTTAATCCTTTTAAATCAATCCTAATGACGCCTTTCACGCGTCATTCCCTGTTCATATTTCCGCCTGATCATTTCCAACTCTTGCCCCAGCCTTTTCCTCTACATTTCCGCCGAGCCACCCATCCCTTTCCCCTAAATAATATTTATTCCTCTTTTTCTATTTATTTTTCTTCCTCGAGCTCAGCCGGTAAATCTTGTGTGCATGTATTGATTGTGTGCTGATTTGTGTGCGTGATAGCCGACGGAGTGAACGAGGAGGAGTACCGCGAGCCGGAGATTGGAGTCGGGTACTACGAGCAGGAGACCGGAGTCCCGAACCGCGAGCAGGAACTTCCCGAGGACTTCAAAGACGGCAAGTTCAATCTCATCCTTTGATGCATGCTTTGATCCCAGTTTTATAAATACAACCCTATGACCCGTTTTATAAATTGCATATTGTTTTACTGTTAAAACCCAGTAGGATAGCCACCCTTGATTGCTATGATTGATCTTTGATTGCCCTAAATAATTTCTTTAAAATGTGTGAGTGCTTTAAAAACAGGAATGGGATATTTTGGAAAATGAGTAAAGAACTGGGTAGAAGGGATGGACGTGTGTCAGGAGTATGGGTGAGCTCGTACCTTTGTGGTTGAGCGTGTTGGAGATGTCCATCTTGTCGTTAAGGACCGGGTTGCGTGACATCTCACCTGACCCAATTATCGTACTACCACTCGACCGTTGTATGTGGCAACGGCTTAGCATAAATCCCACTAGTTAATCTACTTGCCATCAGGAGTGCGGGTGAGCAGCGGGAGATCAAGGAATAGGGGTACGATCTGTGTGAGGTACGCCCTGGTTATGTGAGATAACCCCTTGGGTGCTCCCGTGGTGGCTCGTAGGGTTAGTTAAGGTGGGTAATGGCTTTGATAGGATCCACGCCGACACTAAGGTGTTCGTGTGGCGGTACCCTACTTGTGGGTAAAGATGTACAACCTCTGCAGAGTGTAAAACCTATTCGAATAGCCGTGTCCACGGTATTGGACGAGTCACGGTGTGGTCACAAAGCCAGTGTTTGGGTTTGGGATGATTTTCATGGTGTGAGTTGTTTTCTGGGAAAAGTGTGTGGCTGTGTGCCTGGGCTACGGCGGACGGGGAGTCCTGTAGTCCTCATTTGGTTTTCACAAAACAACTGAGTTACTTAAGTTATAAAAACTGTTTGCGAAAAACTTTTCGAAAACAAACCCCTGCATGAGTAAATGCGTTTGCAAAATAAACCTTATCCTGGTCCTTGATATATCCTGTGCATGATCTGCTTTTTAGCCCCCCGTGGGTGGGGTTGAACTTGTTGAGTACGTATGTACTCACCCTTGCTTGATTAACTATTTTTCAGAGGAGGATCCCGACTTCGTCCCCGAAGACGTCGAGTAGGTTGCTGTCCTGCACCCAACCCATGCCTGTGGATTCAGGGTCTCCACAGGAAGCTTCCATGGCGCAAGACTCTGAAGATATCTTAGATGCTGTTGCTATCATAGTTTGGTCTGTAGTTCTTATGTTGCTTCTCGTGGCAGTGGCGCTCCCATGCCCACAGCCTCGACGTGTTGTACGGCAATGAACCATCTGATGTAATAAATGTGTTACCAGCCTCCTGGGACTGGTATTTGTATCACATTTAGTCACCTCTGATGAGGGGACGCTTCAGTTCCTCATGTTTTGGGATTTCTACCTCCCCCTGTAGTGAGAGTGTGGTGAGCCATGGTTGCAGTCGGGGAGAGGAGAGTGGCTCCCTCTACCTCGCGGATCCGATTGCAATCATTGAGGTGCGAGGAGAGGAAGTTCTCGCATCGACCCTAGATGGAGATAGGATGTGGAGATGGGGCCCTGGGGTACTAGGTGGTTCCGAGCTGTGTTGAGAGATTTAGGTTGGGATATTGATGGAGATACCTTGTTGTTAATCTGCTGCTGCATAGGAAACCCGAGCTTCTACCTTGTCTCTTTTCTTCCCTTTAGAAGTTAGGCCACTTAAAGCTGCATACAGTTGGTGACGTGGACCTATCCCACTCATTGGGGGTAGACTTTGGGTGTGCAGGGTACGAGTCCGACTATGACAACAACGCCGACGTGTGGTACGACTAAGGGATGCGTTGCTTCGCTCAAAGATGCCAGTGGGCGTGAAGAATAAAAGATGGAGACCCTTCTGAGATGCTAGCTACCGCTGCGTAAAATTTCACTCTGATTCAGCCAAGAGGCTTGTAATGTTGTACTCCATTATGGACATGTAATAAATTATGTACTAATATTTGTGTGATGCGATGTATGGCTTTGTTTTACCTTCTATGATGCGTTCTGTACGCAATAGCCACTGATCCAGGGACTATCGCAAAGGTACAGGGATTCGGGTTTTCCTTACCGAAAATCCGGGGCTTTACACCTACCTGGCGCGCCAACTGTCGGGGTTCTCTACCGCCGACGGTAAATTTATATCGGATTGCGTGCCGGGCCTCGGACGGTTGCGCAAATAGGGGTACACAGGATTTATACTGGTTCGGGCCTCCGCAGAGTAACACCCTACGTCCAGTTCGTGATGTTGTGTTATTTGCGCTAATTTGTAGTAGGGGGTACAAATGGGCGAGAGAGGGACGAGTTCCCAAGTCTCTGTAGTTTTTGAGAGTCATGGAAGGCTGGAGGTAGAAGAAGGAAAAAAGAGAGAGCCCTTCCCTCCGAGGAGAAGAGAGAAGGAAAAAGTAAAAAGCCAGAGAGCCTCTCTCCCGGGGAAAGGACCACTGCTCTCCCTCTTATCAAACAAGGGGAGCAGGTTACATTAATGTGATGGGACAAGTCAGGAGAGAGAAAGAGAGAGAGTGTGTGTGCATGCCCAACAGGTGTACTGGGGGAAGCCTTTTCCCATGCTGTGGGTCTCGATGTTTGCTTTTGTCAGGTCCTGGTGTCACGCTTCCTCATGCATGCGGCTTGGGCATTGACTGCTTCTGACACTTGGTGCATGCATGGGTAGTGTGGAGTCCAAAAACCACTCGGGAAGGCCTCTAGCTAGTCGGAGGTTGCTTGTTGGTAGCCACGTGATGCCATAGCTTGACTTGTGGCCGTTTTCCCTCACAAAAAATAATTCCCGGAATACCAATTGATTTGGGACCGTTTTCCTTCATGAAAATAAATCCAGAAAAACACCAAAAATACCCCAGGGGTCATTGTGGCCATGATAGTCACTCGTAATCGCTGTCTTTGGGTACCCATAATATTGGGTCCTGTCAAATTACTACTGTCGTATGATGGCAAAATAATATTTATATTTCTCAAGTTAAGTCCAATTCGCACACCATAATGTCTCTCATCTCATTTGTGCAGATAATGCTTATATTTCTAAATAGTTTATTCAGTTCCACCAATTTTTTAAATACTGACTATGAATCAAGGTTTTTGGTCGCGGGCTATGAAAAATAGCAGCGTCCTAGTCTGGCCGCTATAGCGGCAGCTATGTGCAGTAGCGCCAGCTTGTTGCTGCTACTATAGCGCCGCTATAGCACGCTATTTGATTGAAACAGCAACAACAACATGACAGTGTTGAACTAGCCTTAATAAGTTAATAATTCAAATAGCCATGACAATGGACAACAAAATATGATAAGTTCTCAACCTCAAAGCAAATAGCCATGAAGGCATCAAGTCAACACTTGAAGTTGAAGTACACAAGCAAACAACGATGGACCACACAACCATAAAGTTCACAAATCACAATTCAAACAGCAACAGCCAAAGTTTTTAATTACAGTCCACTTGCCTTGGTTTTTTTTTGTTGCCTGAGCCTATAGCGGCAAAATAGCGGTGATATGACATTATTCTGGAATAGCGGCGCAATAGCGCGATATAGCGGCAATAGCACCAATAGCGCAAAAAAGAAAAATAGCTTCGCGTCGAGAGCTACGGGCCGCTATAGCACCGCTATTGCGCCGCTATAGCGCGCTATTTAAAACCTTGCTATGAATCTATTTTTTTATCATGGGACTCACTCTCAAGGAATGACAATGGTGTATATGTTCTCCAGTTTCTATCATCGTATGATGGCAAGATAATGCTTATATTTCTCAAGTTAAGTTCAATTCACATACCGTTGTGCCACTCATCTCGTATGTGCAAATAATGCTTATATTTCCAAATAGTTTATTCAGTTCCACCAATTTTTTTAATATATACTGATTATGAATCTATGTTTTTATCATGGGACTTACTCTTAAGGAATGACAACGGCGTATATGTTCTCCAGTTACTATTGTTGTATGATGGAAAGCACACTTCCATTTCAAGTAAGTAAGTACCTTCACCGGTTTTCTGACCGACAACACACATCCTGTTTTTTCTTGTTATATTTTCCTATTCAGCAACTTTTCCCCTGAAAATTCTTCTTGTCATAATATCCATACACATAGGAACACACCAACCCACTACGCGAATCACTCACCTACTACTTATGTACTCATGAGGAAAATCAACTTATCATGCCTGAAATAAGACATTGTTGAACAATATGTAAGTTAAAAAAACAAGCTCATCAACTTACTACTCCCATGCACCTTGAACACATGTTTTACTCTTTTTCCTTTTTTTCTTCTCCCTTTTGATTTGCAGGGTATCGAGCTTGATAATTACACAGCAAGAGTAAAAAGGTATGCCCGCTAAATGCAACACATTTTTTCTTTTGTCGTGTTTGTATGATTAATGAGTTTTTTCCTTCTTTCCCCCCTTTTCTCCCACAGGTCAAGCAAAAATTAACAAACCACATGTGCAAGGATGTGCAAGCAACAATACCAATTCTAGTACACTTTTGTTAAATTGAGCAAAAATTAACAAACCACATGTGCAAAGATTTCGTGCAAGGCAAGGTGGACCACGCCCCAAGGCTCCCCAAAGGTATAAATACAACCCCCTAGGCACCCCAAGATGGTAACCCATTGAGATCCATTCACCAGAGAGCCGCCGAAAGAAGGAGATACATCAAAGGAAGCCGACGGCCGCCGCAAGTCTTCGAGGGTACCTAGGAGATGGCTTAGGCCACCCCTAGCCGCCATGGCCTCCCTGCGAGGTTGTGCCATGGTGGAGTTCGGGAGTCACCCCTAACATCCGTCGGGGTTTGTACGCACACGATGGTGATATCAATCCACTCTTTATCCTAGTTGTCTCTACTCTGGTCTACTTCAATACATGATTTCTTCCTCATATGTGGTGCATCCATATGTTCATAGTAAGATTAGATCTATTCGTGGTGATTAGTCTACATCTTGTGGATACGTTGAGGTAGCGTGTTTTAGCTAGTTGGTTGATTACCCTCGTGTGGTGACAACATGCGGGAGGGAAAAGTTCTAGTGACGACATGATGTGGAATAGGATCGATGGTGAGTACCACGGGAGTCGGTGCAGCGGTCACCAAGAGGAGGTGCTACGAGTAAGAGCGCTTGGTGGGCGTTTGGGGTAAAGCTTTGGGCAACCTTAGGCGTCAACACGCACCTCACACTGGTGACTTTGGGAAAGTAGGCCGCTTGCGAGCCGCCTTACGGAGAGACGATTCCGTGTACCTTTAGTTGAGATGTAATCTATGATTTGATCACCTTTTGACTAGAACTGTACCTAGAGACGACATGTCCTAGCTTCTTGGTTGTGTTATCTCATATATGGCTGTGAATGTGATCAGCACTTATACTTCATTCATATCTATTAAGTGTTACCCTTTCATATGCAATCTAAGCTTCATGTTAGGCTAGATTTGATAGATTAGATGGAAAACCCTAGGTAGTTCTTTGCCGATCCACGGATTGATAAATCTTGGCGGAGTACTCCGAGGGAAGAGCTACAACCGACTCGTGCGCTTGCGGATCGAAACTTGACGCATTATTTAACCGTCAACACCTGTGCCACATCAGATCCAGCGTGGCTCAGGAAAAGCCGGGTCAAAATAATGGTACCAAAAAACATGGCATCGTACTATTCTAAAACGGCGCCAAAGTCCATGGCGCTGTGCCAAGTTCATACGACGCTAAAGAGGATGTCGCCGTGCTTCAGGACTTAGCCTCGCGTGCGTGATACCATACCATACCCAGCAGCACAGCGCCAATGGCCTCGGCGCCGTAGTAACGTAGCACGACGCCAGGACTTTTGGCACCGTTGTTCCAGACTTGGCCAAAAACTAAATAGATTCATGACCACAATTCACACAAAAATTAGCAGATTCAAGTTCATGACCACAAGCACAAGTTCACAGATTCATGACCACATGTTCATATATCATGACCGCAAGTTCAACACCACAAGTTCACATATTCATGACCACAAGTTCATGACCACAAAGCTCCAAGATCACCCTCTCTTTGCCTTGTGCTTGCCCCGAGCCTTGCCAAGTGCAGCTGTGCCCGGTGTGTGTCGTCGAGGCGGCTGGCGACGTCGCTGAGTCAGTTGAGTGCCTCGTGGTGCATCATCTAGTTGTGACGAACCAAGCTCCTCCTGCTCGTCGCCCTGGGCGTCCTCGTCGTCGTCCTCGTCATCGCTGAATGTGGGTGTGTGAGACGAGGACCTTGTGGCTGGCACTCGGTGTGACAACGACGACCTTGCCGCATGCGAGGTGCCAGGCACGAAGACGTCGGCCTGAGCTAGAGTCCGACAACCAGCACGTGTGACAGCTCGACTAAGACGGCGGCGCGACCTCTACGTGTATGACAACAAAAGAAATTGTCTTAGAAACCTTTACATGTGAAAACATTAGTTTGTTGAAGCAAGGTCCAGAAGCGAAAAAGATGAGTTACCTGAAGCAAGTTCTGGAAGCGCCCTTCAGTTTCTTGGTCCCCAATCGGGTACTGAAGAGCTGCATCGATCTCAGTGACTGAGTCCCTCATAGACGTGCCCTGCAAGAAAGTGTTGTAACATTAGAGCTATAGTATATGGAAGTTTCTAGTTTTCAGTTTGAAGAGAACTAACCACTCTATCTAGGATGGGGCCCAGCTCTACTGCCAGTCCCTCTCGACCTCTAATGTAGTAGGTGGCGTTCTCGTCGTCTAAGAAAGCAATGTCGGCGTAGTCGTCCTGTGTCCACCTTTGACGAAGCCTGTACTGAGTAGCAGTGTGGTACCAGGTCAAGTAGCCTCGGAAGTTTGCATTGTTGTGCGGGCCCTCAGCCGGCATAATGTTCGCCTCCATCTTGTTCTACCACCAGGACTGCCTCTGCATTGTAAGGCTCCCACTCCACCTGTGAAAAGTATGTCATTGTTAGTTACCAAAGGAATACTTATGTTAAAATCATGTATTCGCAATAATAAATTATCAGAGTTGAAACAATTCATATTGACGAACCGTGGAGAGGACGAGGGTGTCGATCTCGTTCGTGTAGTTAAGCGCTCGGTCGTGAGTCGCGTACGGGGGGAGACCACGTCCCAAAGGTACGCCACAGTCCGTGCAAGGTCGAGGTTGCCGTGGTCGTCCCAAGGGTTCGGCGGAAGGACGCGAGGCCTACCCACCGGAAGTCGCGACCGCATCCAAAGTTGAAGTAGGAGTGTGCAACCTGCCTGAGTCGAGGTATGGGCGCTGCGTCGGCATGCCTCGCATAGTTGCCTGTAAAGGAAGCCTAGCACGGCGGAACCCCAGCTGTACGTACCTGCACAAATTGCATTACTGAAGTTAGTTAACATTCATAACCAACAACAATGCAATAACTCATTAACATTGGCTGCACATACACGTACCTGCATCGTCCCAGTCCCACAGGCAGTGGATGTACATCCACGAAGCACTGTCTCCCGTGACATTTGGGAAAAGAACGGAACCAAAGAGGTTGAGGACTCACGCTCGGCAGTAGTACGTGACTGTCCCCTCGTCAGCATCCTGTGGGCACTCAGCAAACCTCTCCCTAAGCCAATGCAGCGACACGCCTGAAACACGTCCACGCCTCGCCTCCTCGCCCTGAGGTGCTGGTGGTGGTGTGCCCAAGAACTACTCCACCCGTCTGCGCCAACCTTTAGAGACTGCACTACCAATCATTGGACGGCCTCTGATCCCCAAGCCGAAGAACATCGCCGCATCATGTAGCGTGACAGTCATCTCACCACAAGGTAGGTGGAAACTGTGTGTCTCTAGCCGCCACCTACATAAAATAGACAATACAAGTCAGTTGAGTACAATAGAAGGATCCATAAGAAACCATATAGACAATAGTTCAGTACAAACCTATCGATCAAGGCGGTGAGAGCGGGGGTGTTGAAGTTAGGAAGGCCATGACGAACGTCCTGGGCAACAACGTGGAGGTCGGCCCTCTGGAGCAGTGGTGTTACCGATTGTCGTACCGCATCAGCTGGAACCCATCATGGGTTCTGGCCCGAAGGATCGGAAGGTCCTGAAAGAAATAGACGACGTTAGTAACTTCATTAATTTGCAAGTATCAATTAATTTAATACTTAGTATCGTACCAGTCTCGGGTTGTCTTCTATCGCCCTTGCACGGTGGTTCTTGTCATAGAACTCATCCAGCAGCCGATACCCCTCGCCCCCGCCATCCTGCATAGATGTACAGTTAGGAGAGCCAAGAATGTGAGATAACTCAATGATATTTACGTTCTTTATGAATATACATAGTAGACCGCATGAATCCAAAATACTTTTTTGACACTTTAAAATAATCTAATTCTTTTAAATAATAGGTGTCAACCAGGGCATGCATACATATATCTAATTCTGATTTCCAAATAAATGAAATGAAATATTAGATATTATGAACTACTGAAGATCACTCCAAATGAAGGCAACATGTAGAGACTATAGTCTTTTATAAATCAACAGATGCTCCAAAAATTTTTAGTTGAGTACTACTTATATTCAGATCAGTCATCTAGCTTGAGTCTATGTACAGCTAATAACATTTGCGGCAATGTGCAGATACTAAAGGAAAAGTAGCACCTCCTTTAATGTTACCACTATTATAATTTGGGCCTTCAAGATGAACCTCATCCACTACGACCTCTATCAGGCCACACGCCTTGAGAAGTTCGTAACAGGCAAGGATATATTTGCATTGCAATGCATGCTTATTTAGTCTGCTTATACAATTGCCTTGTGCATTCCAGCATATGGGCAGTTTCTCGAAGCAAATGGTGAGCAGCCTGTCACCTCGAAGAGGGCCGCCACCATGGAGGATGTCCTCAGGGAGGCTGATGTGGTCAGTTTCATATATTATCCCTTGCAATTTGCACACAAGAAGAGCGAGGTGATTGAATTGTAGCTACCAAGCATACATCTGACATTACATTCGTTTTGCTTGCAGATAAGCTTGCATCCGGTGCTGGACAGGTAAGTTCTCACCTTGACCGACGGAGGGGAGGATCGCGCCGGCCGTGGGGAGCTCACCACCGGCCAGCGGCGGACGAGGGCGGCGGGGCGCCTCTTGGAGGAGGCAGAGGAGGCGTCTGGGCGGCTGCTCGACGGGAAGGGCGCAACTGACCGTGGGGAGGGCCGCGCCGACCGTGGGCACCTCACCGCCGGACGGGACCGGCGGCGGCGGGGCGGCGGCGGGGGTGGGGGAGTACGGCGGTGACTTCCGCGGCAGCTGCGGACAGGGGCGGCGGCCCTCCCTCCTCCAGATCTGGCCGGCGGGGAAGAGACAGAGGCGGGTGGGAGGAGGAAGAGGATGAAGGGCGCCAAGCCCTGGTGAAGTTTCGAAGCACGACGCCAGGCCATTTAGCGCCATATGTGCATACCACGGCGTCATGCCCCTTGGCGCCGTAGTAAGAAGAAACGACACTCTATCTTTTGGCGCCGTAGTAAGAAGAAACGACGCTCTATCTTTTGGCGCCGTTATTTTGGCCCTACTTTTCCTCGAGCCACGTTGGATCTGACGTGGCACAGGACCGCGCCAAGAGTTATGGCGCCGTGCTATGTACCTACAACGCCAAGGGCCATGTCGTCGTTCTTCGGGTTCAAAAAGGGCCATGTCGCCGTTCTTCGTGTCCATTTTTTAGATTGTTTCCGCCAGAGGTCTATATGTAAAATTCTTACTGAAAAAGGACCAACTTGCTAAAATTTTACGCGGTGCCGCGGGTGAGCGCGAAAGTCAGATCAGTTTCTATCGATTTGTACGGTTTCTTTTTTTTTGGGGAACAGTAAGGTTTCTTTGTTGACGTTGCCGGCTACTACCCGGCGTTCGAGCAAAATGGCACCATTTTATTTACACGCCGAGCGCGATATCCTTTTTTTTTCTTCGAGAGAGAGCTTTATTGATTATTAAAGGGTCTCATTACAAACCAAAATGTGTACACACTCCGGGGGAGTGGTGAACGACACCCGACACTCACTTGAACGAATAGCTAGGTGCGCAAGCTCATGCGCGACGCTATCATCCATTCCGGGCCATCTGCCACCATTCATCTTTAACAAAATCTCAACATGCTTGTCTAGTTTGGTAAAGTTTTGAACCAAATGTTTCACGATGCTGGTAGGTGTAAAATCTAATCATGCTTTGAATTTATCATTTCCAACATTTTGAGTTTGCAATTTCAAGTTTTATTTACTTCGACATTTTGTATAAACTAATTCAACATTTTAAATATATTATTTCAACATTTTCCTTTTAAATGATGAACTACTTCATTCCATTGTTGAACTTGGTTTAAAAATGTTGGATCCCGCTTAAAGAAATTTTATACGAACTACCGATTAAAGGAAAATAAAAGGATATATTTTTTTAGCACGCCACCTGCTACGTCATGTACACGCGCAGAACGTTTAATGGGCCTGGTGGGCTGTGCGACGCGTTGGTTCGCGGCTTCTTCCGGCCGGACCCAAACAAAGTTGGACCTGCCTGGTGCCTGCTATTTGGATCAAAAAAGATAGATACGAACCTTCCGGCTCTTTTCCTTCTCTCCTCATCTCTCTCAGTCTCGGCGACGATAGGGCGAGTTGCGCTGCCCGCCAGTCCGTCGGGGGGACGGGCGCTTCGCCGGCGACAAGCATCCGACAGGGGTACGCCCGCCCAGTCCCCCTCTCTTCCCATCCTTCTTGCGGAATCGAACACCCAAACCGGATGGTATTTGTATGCGGATCTGCCCAAGATTTTACCTACTGATGAATTCGACTTTTTTTTTTTGCAACAATTATTGGGTCCGCCCCTGGTTCGTAATAAGGTGGAGGCAAACTTTGACATTAGGAGATATCACTCCGTGGCTTGAATACTAGAAAGTTGTGTTGATGTACTGTAGCTATTATACATGTGAAAGCTGTGTTTTATTTGAGCTCAGAAGCCCATGATCAAGTTGACACAAGAGAATGAAGTATCTCACCAACATGCGGGCAAATTAAGGGGAAAAGCACTTACCCCGCAAAAAAATATATTGTGACGAGAAATGAATGAACCAGCCAATATTGTTTTGTACATGCTAAATTTTGTTTAGCTGAATAGCTGCCAATCTCTAAAGGCGTGCAAGATTGATCTCATTGGATCGGTAGGTCTTAAGAGTTAAGACCAAGGAAGCTGTAGATTGTTTTTGTGATATTGCTAAGTTTACTGCCATCCGCTTTGCAGATGCCCACTTTCTGCTAATGTCTTTCCTATTTGGAACATAAGATGGGTGGTATCTTTTTTTATACTAGTGTAGCAATGTTGATTTGGCAACTAATTTAAAATTACTCCTGATGCTGGCATTTTTTCTGTTGGATTTTCTTATTTTATTTAGAGTAGTCATGTGGATTTCCTTGAAGAATGTAGGTTGCGTACATTATCTCTAGGTTTTGGGTTGAGTGTCAGACAAGGATGTCTTAGGGTATGTGTTGTGTGGTACCCTGGTTTATTATACAATGTCTGGTAGTTGCATGAGCATCAAGGATAAAAGTTCATGCTGTTTCTTCCCAAGGCTGGAGGTATTAAATTTAATCTGGCCATTGGTTGGCTCACTAACAGATGCAAGAAAGTTCTACTTTGTGACGCATTAATGTATTTTTTTCCAACTTGAGGAGATATAGAACCAAATAGGGTCATGCACTTTGTTAATTGTATAACTGAAAGAGATAAGCGTTGCTTAAGTTTCTTTTCTAAAATCTTATTATGCGCCTGATGGCATTTGAGATAATGAAATTGAAAAAATGTGATTTAGGTTGTGCTGTTATCTTATTAAATAATAATTAGTAATTTGCTCCCTTTTGAGGCATTGGCATTTTTATTGGACTAATTTAACAAGTTCTCGCACTTGCAGGCTTGGCTCTTGATTATTTAACTATTCAAGAAGCAGGAAAGAATGAGCTACTTCCAAGCTACAACTTGCAAGCCTCACAATGGGCTCATTGTGAACAGGCCGATAGCAGGTCTTGGGAGCACCAGTCAGTATCCCATACGTTCACATGCTCTTGGATTTCGTAAACTGCAACAGAAAGTGTACCCAAGATTAGTTCTCGTTGCTGCTAGCCAGAAAAGGCTTACTCCTGTTTGCGCCTTAAGTGGGAAGGGAAACCCTGACAGTGCTGATGATGTAAGTAACTTCTATGACTTTCCTTTTATGCTTTGATATTTCGTCTCATGCGAAGATGTGTAGCTGTGTCGCTTTTATTATATTATTCCAGGGCTGTTCGATATCACATATGACAGTGGTCTTATAGTGGCTTTGCTTGCCAATTACTTAACTTTTGGCCATGCCCAAGCTTTGCCCAAGGCCATTTTTTGATAGGTTTATCAAATTGCGCAGGGATGATGTTTTGTCGGTGTAGTTTTTACAGGTACTTGTGGCCATGCTATTTATCTTTCTGTCATTTGGGTGTTTCTGTGCTGCAACCATTTTCATCTTTAAATAAAATGACAGGCCTGTGTGTTTGAGAAAAGAAAATTATGGGTGCCAGTAATTCACTCCACAGCAGATTTAAATAAAACATTGCTGAGATTTAGCTGGAGTACTTCTGTTTAATAATTTTATTTGCATGTGACATATGGCCATACTGTGCGCTTAGATATTTGACAAATTGAACTAATTTATGATATATTTGGTGGATTGAGACAAACTTTGCTCTTATCTCGCTTTATAATATTTTCATACTCCTTTATGTAGAATTTTTTTGCCGTTTATAAATTATGTTTGCTTGATTGGGAGGTATTGATAGTGATATTCGATGTTGCCACTCTTGATCACTTAATAAACTTAAAGTTATGAAGTCCGTCTGATGCAAATCATATTCAATGGAACTTGGCCTAGGCTAATCTGGAAACTGCTTTCAGTACAACACTATTACAGAAGTACCATACAATTTCTCTGCAGCAGATCAATGATAAACATTGGGATATAACTGGCTTAGTCAAGAAACCAAACATATAGGAAGGTTTCTGTCTCAGAAACCTGCATTTTCATACATTTGGTTTCTGTCAGCAGTGTACACTTAGGGTATGTTTAGTTGGATGTACCGAATGATGCATGCATGGATTATCCTGGATGGTATGTTTCAACCAATTTCCTTGAACCATATGGTTCACCTCTCTTAGTAGAAAATTATATCAAGTTGGATGGCTTCATCCTGGATGAGTTGCTATGGTTCACCCAACCAAACAAAAGGACCACCAACTAACTTAAACTGTTCCATACAGTCAAATGGTCCATCCAACCTAACACTCCCTTACTTTTCTGAATAAGTTGGTGAACTTGTGTGTTGCTTTGTTGCAGCCTTTAATGGAATCTTTGAAGAAAGCTATGGCTGATGCAAAAAAGCCTCGACCCATACAAGACTTGCTGAAAGAACAGATGGCTAAGCTGAGAGAACAAGTGTCTGGTGGAGGTGGAGGGAATGGAAATCGACGTGGAGACAGTGGTGGTTCTGGTGGCCCAGAAGATGAATCGTTCAAAGAAACATTGGACGAAATAGTCCAAGTTATCTTAGCCACTGTTGCTTTCATACTTGTGGTAATTTATTCTTTTCTTCCTTTTCTGGCATGAATTACCTTACAATTTCCATGTATAATCAGATCTTACAAAACACAAATATATGTATTTGTGCTTGTCGTGATCATAAACATCAACTATCCAGGATGGCCATTAAATCACACTGTATTTTCCTGATGGTGCAGTACATCCATATAATCAGAGGGGAGGAGCTTTACCGTCTTGCCAGGGACTATACCAGATATCTTGTCACTGGTAAGAGGACTGCCCGACTGAAGCGTGCGATGCAAAAATGGCGCAACTTCTCTGAGAGCTTCATGCAGAAGGAAGACTCAGAAGAGGACCCGTACGGCAGATCAGCTGCTTCGAAACCTACATTGTGGCAGCAGCCGCAAAAGTTCGTACATCTTATGAAGGAGCTTTGGAGGGGAAACTGGCGTCCGCACGCCCAGGAATCTTAATTTGGGTGTTCCAGCACCCTTTTTTTACCCAATGCAGAATCAGAGGTGGGCAAATACTTGGTTGCATGGTTGTTTCTTTGAGTTGTTAGATGTCCTTGTCACCTGGAGCAATGAATTTTTTGGTTCTTTGATGCGGATGTTCTCTGATTTGTTCAAGTATGACCGAAGGAGTCAATTCTTGGAAATTTTGTAGTTGATGAGACCGCTTATTCGATACCATAATATGCCAATCAGAAGTTGGTGGTAGCTTCTTGTGTATCTGATCGACCACAGAGCTGATGAAGGAATGTGTGTAGCTAGCTATGTTGGTGATACTTCGCATGCGAACTTTGATGGATTATCGATGTCTACACGTGCCTTTTTCATGCATATTCACAAGCTTCAGCTAACAAGGTGGCATGCCATATTTTTCTGATAACACATGCATTTTACCACATGCATACAAGTATTGGAGTTGTATCATTGGTCATTGCGCCTATGAGGCACATGCTTTCAACCAGCAGCGACATTTCCAATGCAATAATCATAAATTGTGTTCTTGGAATCATAGCATCCACCAAAGAAAATAATACATATTATAAGTGTATCTCATATTTTCCTCCTAAAAATATGAAGTTTTAGTACTTCTAAAATGATATTGAAAAGAATAAAGGTCATCTCCAAGAGTTTCTAATAAACCACTCCTAAAATATAGAAGATAATTTTACATCAATAATTCTATATTATTCCTAAATTATACTAACTACTTTTATGTGTTCTTTCGCTATTGTACATTAACATCGGAACCATTTTCTACTCTTTATTGTTCGTACGCCCTTCCACCTTGTTTTAGGAGGAGGCGTAACTTTCCACAGAACAAACTGATTTTTGCCAAGTCCTAAAAGATTAGGAGTGTGGATTAGGAGTTGTTGGAGAGATATTTTTTACCATCTTACTAGAAATCAAGGATTAAGAAAGGATTTAGGGAACCCTTGGAGATGATTTTCACTTCTGACTGTCCGAAATGGTTGTATAGTACAAATCAACTATAAAAAATCATCAGTTTGTGCCCAACTATGATCAGTTTCATAGACAGTGACAGTGTAAATGTTAATACATACGAGACAAACAGCCATTTCAACAGATTGAAAGAAAATAATTTGGTGCTGCATGAGTCACGCTCGGTGGCTGAAAATTGTTGGAACATAATCAGCAGATCAGCAGATCAGCTTTCATCAGCAGGAGAGCCTGATGCTTCAGCAGCCTTTTTCTCCTTTTGTTTCTCTCTGCGCTTCTTGTTTCTCAATGCATTCTTGCTCATCTCTCCCCTGTTCCATCATTAAGGACAGTGGGTTATTTCAAACAACAACATAAGAACGGAGTAAATGCAACTTGAGGAAACTGACCCTGTAGGAGCAAGTCCAAGCTGCAATGCACCAACAAAAAAAAAGTCAATTTATAACGTCAAACAATGAAACATTCTTTCCAACAGCATGAATTATAAAGGATAATATTGCAAAGTGGTGCAAAATGAAAAAAAGAAAAGAAATTAACTGGGCACAAAAATAAATTTGTCAGTGGCAACTGTTAACTAGTTACCAGTTTCTGCATGGATGGGCATGACTAGATTTATTAGGTACTCCCTCCGTTTCATATTACTTTGTCGTTTTCACTTTTCTAGATACATTTTTTTGTTGTGTATCTAGACACAAATATATATCTAGGTGCATAGCAAAAGAAATTCATCTAGAAAAGCCAAAACAACAAGTAATATCAAACGGAGGGAGTATATGATACCCAATCCTTAATTATTTCTGTTCGGTACTGCAGCAACAAGGCATTACATGGCAATATACCAAATGTTTGCATCCCACCAAGCCTAGCAGTCGCAGAAACCAATGTGAAAGCATGGTAGTGTGTTTGGATAGCAGTTTACAGAAGATGAAGTGCAAAAGATAATTAAGGTCTGGTTAGCTAAGTGGAGCAAGCAAGAAATGTGTATGCAAGTTGTGTGATAACCAGACCAACAAATTTATACCTTCTCCTGAACATTTGCGGAACCTTTTGCTTGAGGGGGGCGGTATGCCGTAGGTTTTGACGCTGTACTGGCAGGGGCCTTGCTTGATGTTTGTGCTGATTTGGAACCTTGCGCTGAAATTGCAAAAGAAGTCAAATCAGATATCAATTGATCTAAACATACTGATATGGAATCAAGAGAACACCATAACCTTGTTCCTTTGTTTCTTCAATCTTCAAGCTGCTCAAAGATGTTGTCAGGTCAGTAATGTCACCAAATCTTTCAGGTGCTTCAGGTTTCCAATCAGCCTGATTGATTCAAATAACAGTAAATAATCATGAATGTGTGGCTGCAGTTCAACGTTTTGTACTACATTGCCGGGCCAAAATAGAAGAAGCTAGAAAGCATAACAACAACACAGTTATGCTGAGATACCTGATACAGCTTGTCAAACATCTTCTTAAACTGCAATGATCCATTGTGGTCAAATATTTTTATCCTGCAACACGAGTCTCATTCAGTAAGGGTGTTAAACTGTTTCCATTAACTGCCAGAGATGCAGCAAATGTACCCATTGTCTATTTGGAGCCTTGGAGCTGTCGTAGCACACATAAAGTGACGACCATCAGGGGACCATTCACTTATTGTCGACCATTCCGCCTTTGTTTTTGCTACCAATTTCTTTTCTGAATAATCCCAGAACGTCTGGACAGAAAATAATCAAATACTAAATGAGTTATGCATCTCGTTAGCTTACAAACTAGCATGTTTGTTTTTGCATTTGTGTTTTTTGTTAGTTTCTTCTCTACCAAAATACAAGTTAACTTGATGATAAGGGTATTATTCCCTCATTCAGTAAGTCAAAAAAAAAAATTCAGAGTGAAGGGTAATGATAAAAAAATTGTTTGGTGCAGAAATATACCACATCACCAGGTAAATTACCAAATCCTGCTAACACCATAACTGGTAGAGACAATGAGGTCAAGGATATCGTTAAAACATGAGGTTTTGTAACATGTATATGGCTTAGCCCAACTTGCATTCTAGATAAGACTAGATATACCCACGCCCCATTATCAAACTAGAACACACAGCAATAGTGACTAAACAAATTATTTTTAGGATACATCGTCCTTTGGGGTTCCATCTTATGGTATTGTAAGGTCCTTCACCAAGCTCAAGAAGAGGGTTGCACTTTTTGTTGAATATTGTTGCCTTGGCCGGCATAACTGAGATTAAGTTAAGGAGCACTTTAAAACAAAGGAAACGGAAAAGGTTAAACATCACACTGAAATTCTACATTGCACAAAAACACAGTGAATTTATTTAAGGATACATCCATAAACCACAGCAAATTCAGAGCCCGAAGAAGACCACTGCACATCATGCACCGGCCCATCCTTTTCTGCCAATACATGATAGGGTCAGAGAACACAGAACAGAAATTAAAGGAAAAATCTTGTCAAAATCTAAGAAGTAAGAACTTACTAAGAGGAACAATTCCTTCAAAGGCCCGGTCAGTTGTCAAGTAGTTCAATTTAGTTTCACCATAGTAACTTTGGTTGGTTTTATCTACATCAGCCTGAGCAAGAACAAGTAGTCCAGTAGACCCCTTGTTCCAGTGTAATTGAACAGTGGAACAGCGAAAAAAGCTCCTGCGAGCAACAGCTTGGTTTTGTGCATCCTTGTTGCACGAAAATATCTGAACACTGGCTGGGACACCCTACATGAAAGTAATGAGAGAAATATCAGTGAGCTAGTGAAACTAGTATGTGGAAACATAATCTGATTACCTAAACAAAAACGTAACAACTCAGACCTTAGCCTCTGGGACAAATCCAGCAACATGGGATCCTGGTGCAGTTGCTAGCTGCATTGCAGCTATGCCAGGCATTCTTATCCTACTCAAAACCCCTTTTGTGAAATCTTTTGGATCAAAGAATTGTATCTCATTAGGGGTCATCCGGCAACCGACTGACTCATCCGCAGAAAACTGGATCATTGGCCTGCAAGTTCAATCAGCATGTCATGCATCATAAAAACTGAAATGCACATCAAGCTTACCCATCTCAAGTTGAAGTTTTTCCCTATCTCATGTCTGCAGCTAATGAAGAATTTATATACAAATACAATGATATCAGGAGGTAATGTTAGCATCTCAAATACAGTAACAATTTTTAAAACAAGTACTGCCTCCATTCCAAACTGTAAGCCAAAACAACCTATAATTTGGGACCGAGGGAGTAGTCAGTGAAATCACAAAGGATTGGGTGCTAGAAGATATTTCAATTGTTTTCAATTGAATGAAAATTCTGTTCTTTTTACCAGTGTTCCAAAGAAACGCCATCGATTTTGAATTTTTATAGGAACAACCAGTGATAGTTACAACTCCTCAAGAATTTATAAGCAGCTACCATATCACAATTAACAAAATGATACTAAGATACTAGCAAAGGATTGCAAGAGCAAATGTGCAGAATGTAGTAAACAAGCAAGCGCATATCATGCTAGCAAACAGCTACTGAGCTACCACATATCAATATCTGTACAGGAACGGTTAATTTAACTTAATTTCATTCTTTTTTATTTGATATGGCTCCACAAGCAAAATCAAGCATCAAAGTTCATGCGGCATAATTTATAAGTACTAACAGGCTCAAGTAACACGAACCAGGTGGCCTTAGACATGCTCTTCTGGTAGTGTTGGTAGAGGGCGACGGCGGTGTCAACGTGCCAGACCGTGACATTTTTCTCCTGCGGTGAGGTCGACTTCTGGAAGGTCTGCAGATACGCTCCCGTGGGCGACAGCACGGCGGCGAGGAGGCCCGGGAGCTCGAAGCACTTGACGACGGCGAACGTGCGGCAGTCGTAAACAGTGGCCGAGGCCGAGGCCACCGTCGCGAGGAGGCGGGCACCGTCAGCGGAGAAGGAGGTGGCGCCGCACGCCGTCTTGGGGATCCTCTGCGGCGGGCTGGTGGTGCCCGGCGGGTAGGGCGGGCCGGACCACAGCGTGAAGCCGTCGGGCTCGCGCACTGCGTGGTTTGGAGCATTCCGTCAGTCGTCAGACGGGCGGTGCGCAAGCACAAGATAATACGGGGAAAACGCGGCGAGGAGAGAGACGGGGACACGGGGTGGGGGAGGAGGGTACCTAGGATCTCGAGGGAAGGCGGTGGAGAAGCCATGGACGAGCACGCGGCAAGTCCTCTGCGATTGCCGGCGAGATCGCGAGCACCGTGGCGGGCGGCGGCGGCGGCGCGGGACGGAGAGGTTGGGGACGGTGTCGAGCCGATGTGGGGTGATGTCAATGGGAGGGCTTAGCAAGTGTAACTGACAGGTGGGGCTATCCAATGTCAATATTTTTTTTTAGGAACAGCGTAGGTGGGCCGAGCACGTTTCCAGTATTCAACAGTGACGGTTCCATGCGGAACAAGCCCATTATGGAGGCCCGGACACGGCCAGCCACAAAACCAGTTGCGATTGATGCTACTGGGCCAGTGGCTTGACTGACGCACACGCACACACAGACTTTTTTTATATTTAATTTTCTTCGATTTTACGAAAATAAATAGTCGGATTCAACATTGGCAGAAATAGCCACGAACCGCCGTTTGAAATGACGGTTGGTCTCCTGCCGCCGTTTCAAAAGGCGGTAGGCACCTACCGCCGCCTCAAACGGCGGTAAGTCGAAGCCAGCCGCTGTTTCAAACGGCGGTTGGGCCATCCGCCACGTGACTCGGTGGCCAGGGACCTACCGCCAGGGCCGACGGCGGCAGGAGGCCAACCGCCGTTTGAAACGGCGGTTGACCGACCGTTGGCCACCTAACGCCGTATCAACTGGCGGTAGGTGGTACCGCCGTTCGAACCAGCGGCTGGGCCGCGCCTATATAAGGGCCGACGCCCTGCCGGCGGCGGCTGCCCCTCCCCCTCTCCTCTTGTCTTCCTCGTGGTCTTCTTCGGTGTCCATCAGGTATATTTCCAATACTTGTATATTTAGTCAATATGGTAGAAATAGTTTAGAAAAATCTAGAAATAGTTTAGAAAATATAGAGATAGTTTAGAAATCTTAGAAATAGTTTAGAAAAAATCTAGAAATAGTTTAGAAATTATAGGAATACTTTAGAAATTCTTAGAAATACTTTAGATAGTTTCTAAATTATAGAAATACTATTGAAATTGTAGAAATAATTTGGAAATTCCTAGAAATACTTTAGAAATTGTAGAAATGCTTTGGAAATTCCTAGAAATACTATAGGAATTGTAGAAATGCTTTGGAAATTCTTAGAAATTATGTGTGACTTTATATTTCATTTTTTTGCAGCTATGGCTCAGCAGCAGGCGGTGGGTCCACAGCCCCCTGTTGGTGCTGTTCGTCCTCCTCGGGAGCCCCTGCCGTACGTGCTGCCCGAGCTCTTCGATGAGCGGACAGACAGGGCGCACCGGTCCTAGCACTCTGCGATCTGCGGGGCAGAGCTAGGGACCGTGCGTTCTAGAGGCCCGGGGCACTACATGCCGCTTCACCCCGGCTGGTGTCCGAAGTATGTAATACGACACCTTCATATCTTTGTATTTCCTCATTTAAATTCTTAATTAATATTTATTTTCGTTTTGTGGTGCCGGCTACGCGCAGCAGGGCTTCTTCCCCTAGCGCGCTTGGTTGAGGGGGACCTCACGCGGGCCGCTTTGCGACCGGCGGAGCGCAGGTCGCGCTTTGGTTTCGACTACCAGCTGGTCTGCGCGCTCCTGGACCGGTGGCGCCCCGAGACGCACAGCTTCCACTTCCCCTGGGGGGAGATGGCGGTGACTTTGGAGGACGTGGCCCTCCTCTTCGGGCTACCGTGCTCAGGGGAGCCCATGGGGGCTGCTGACCCCCCCGAGCCGTGGCGCGACGTCCTTCTCGCGAGGTTCGCCGGAGTGGTGCACCGTCCCGGCGCGCCAGAGGTGCCTGACTTCACCAACTCCCACGGCCCCACGTGCGCTTGGTTGCGCAAGTTCAGCGTACGTTCCTCTACCTATCATTTTTTCATAGTATCGGTTTGCAGCCTCTCACTGAATTTTGAATTTTTTCAGGCCTCGTTCACAAGGGACGACGCCGACGAGCAGACGAGCAACAGGCACTTGGAGGCGTACCTGTTGTGGCTCTTCGGCTACGTGATGTTCTGTGGGTCCCAGGGGGACGCGGTGTCGAGGTTCCTGATCCCCCACACGAGGAGGATCGCCGACGCCACCGTGGAGGACATGCCTCAGATCAACTGGGGTGCTGCGGTTTTGGTCGCGACGTATAGGGGCCTGTGCACTGGGTGCACCAAGACGGGCACCCAGTCGATCCTCCTCGGATGCCCGCTTTCTGCTGCACCTGTGGAGCTAGAGCGGCTTCCCGTCGGTCGGCCATCGGTCGACCGATCGCCGTACCGCGCGCTGGAGGAGGGGCACGACCCAGCAGACAGGCCGACCATGGGGTCGATGTGGTGCCAGCGCCGGGTTCGTACTTCGAGCTAACTTCGTTCGTTGGCTATCTGAAAGTAATGCAATTCGTCGAGCTAACTCATTCTCTTGTTTGCAGCTCTCTTGGATGGAGCAGACCAGGAGGTCGTACCTGGACTTCATCGGCCAGATCGACACCCTCACCGACCGCGAGGTTATCTGGCAGCCGTACACCGACGCCTTGGTCGACGCGCGTGCGCCGCAGGGTCTCTCGTCCCTGTGCTTTCGGGACCGTGACTTCTGGCTGACGAAGACGTCGCTCGTCCACGATATGTACGTCGAGGAGTACCACGTCGAGCGCGTGCTGAGGCAGTTCGGCCTCTACCAGGCTTCGCCTGTGCCCGTCGCACACACCGTCGACCCTTCCGTGCACCTATAAGTTCATTGCAAACTTAAATAGTTTCTTTGGACGAGTGAAGAAAGTTAGTTTGCTGACCAATTTGCTGTTTCTTGTTGCAGGTGGACGAGGAAGGGGTCGAGGACTTCGACCCCTTTTTTGGGGAAGCTGCAGCAGTACCTGGACGCGTGGGCGACCGCCGTGCAGAATGTCGTCGTCGAGCCGCGCTTACACGACGACAACGCTTGGAGAGCGTACCTGCAGTGGTACACGGTGAGGACCCGGACGCGCGTGACTTACGTCCCCCCGAACCCTCGCCTCGACCTCGTGCCAGCGTCGACGTACCCCTACCGACGGGATCAGTCCCACAGCATCTTAGTAAGTTCTTTTGCATTAATTCAAATTAAGTCACATTCGCTAAAGTTTCGTTGTACTAACAATCCGTCCGATCTTGACAGTACGACACAGCTCGCGAGATGTACCACCTGGCCCAGCACGTGGGCTCGACGATGGACTAGTTGTCGTTGGACCGGATACGGACAGAGCTGCAGAAGATGGTGGGCCTGAGCCAGCGGATCATGCAGGCGGTGAACTTCCGCGGCGACGAGGGTTACCTCCTTCCCCGCCACCCCTCCTCCTCCAGCAGCTGTGCCTCCACCTCAGCTTCGTACCAGGCACCGACACGTCCACCGCTCGCGCCCACTTGCGTCCGCTCCGTACCTGGCGCAGCCGAGTGCTTTCTACGCCACAGGTACATGACGGGATCGTACACGTTTTTTGTTGCTAGTTATATTATCTAGAGAGACCACGACATATTTTATTGATCCATGACGATCTAATAATTTATAGAGAGACCGCCGATACCTACGGGACCGGGGCCTTCGTCGTGGGCCGCAGCAGCTTCACCGGTTCAGCAGCAGCCAGTGTTTGAGCCACCCGTTCAGCAGCAGCAGCCAGTGTTTGAGGCACATGTTCAGCAGCAGCCACTGTTCCAGACACCTGCTTCGGTTGACTACTACAGTGGCGACACACCACCGCTGGAGTTTCCGTTGGCCGACTTGTTGGGCGGCAGCACTGACGAGATCGGTGGTACACAGCTGTCCGGAGCCCCGCCCGTGACCCAGCCGACACAGGAGCAGCAGCGCGCGATGATGGAGGACTTCCACGACTCGGCACGGCGTGCAGGCGAGGCGTTGGACGCGGCAGCGTCGGTGGAGGCGGAGGCGCGGGCGGCCTCGTCGGGCGCGGCGACTCCACAGGCACCAACCGGAGCGGGGGCCGGCACGTCGGGCTCGGCGACTCCACAAGCAGCCACCGGAGGGGGGGCCGGCACGTTGAGCTCGGCGACTCCACAGGCAGCCACCGGAGGGGGCTGTCCCGTCGGGCTCAGGTGCTCCCTTAGCGACACCGCCCCCCGAGCCGGCGGTCGGAGGACGCGATCGCCATCCACGCGACCCCCTCACGTACCCGACCCACCACACGAGGGCTGCACAGAGGGCGGCGGCGGCGGCGAGGAGGAAGGAGCACCAGGGCCCCCCACGACTAGGGCTGGACGCCGAGCCAGCTCGGCTTGGCTCGGTTCGGCTCGGTCTGGCTCGTTAAGGTAACGAGTCAGCTCGGCTTGGCTCGTTAACCAAACGAGCAAAAAGGCTGGCTCGGCTTGGCTCGTTAGTAGCTCGAGCCAGCTCGTTAGGCTTGCGAGCTGTATGTAAATTTGAAATTAGCGTCTGAGCATATGTGAAGTTTTTTTAAAATAATAATTATAAAGTTATAAATGATAAAATTAGTCACACATGGAGCACTTAGTAAGGTTTGGCATAGCTTCAATGGCTCGGCTCAACTTTGATAGCTCGCTTTTTTATATTGAAATTAGAACTTTCTAGCTCGTTTGGCTCGCGAACAGCTTGCGAGCTGGCTCAAGCCAGCTCGTTAACAAAACGAGCAAAAATAGTTGTTCGGCTCGTTAAAAAATTGATCGAGCCGAGCCGAGTCGAGCCGAGCTATGAACAAGTCGAGCCAGCTCACGAGTTTCTGGCTCACGGTCCAGCCCTACCCACGACCGACGAAACGCGGTCGTATTTAGATTTGTATTTGGACACTTGTCGTGTACAGTACTTTATTTGTTCTAATTATTTTATGTATTTTCGTATTCAGTTGTCTGTTATTTCGCATTTATAGTATTGAGAAAAACCAAAAAAAAAGAAAAAGAAAAAAATCGAAAATAAAACCTACCGCCAGTTGAACCGGCGGTAGGCTCGTTGAAACCGCCGTTTCAACTGGCGGTAGCTGCAAGCCAGCCTACCGCCAACCATACCGGCCTTGCCGCCACTGTTGCAAACCTACCGTCAGTTCAAATGGCGGTAGGTACTAACCGCCGTTTGTGGCGGCGGTAGGTTCCTGCCGCCGTTTGAAACGACGGTAGGGTTCCAACCGCCGTTTCAAACGGCGGTTCGTGGCTAAATCTGCCAATGTTGAATCCGACTATTTATTTTCGTAAAATCGAAGAAAATTAAATATAAAAAAAATTCGCACACACACACAACACCTGTAAAGAAGAGAGATATAAAAATCCTAAAATCAAAGTAAATTTTAGCAAAAAAATAAGAGAAAACATTCGGATAAATAAATATAAAAATATTCTCTAAATAAGTATTGAAAAGATTTTACCTCAAAAAGGAAGAGAAAATTGTCCTAGAAATAAGTACAAAATATATTCCTACTACTAAAATTCCCACGAAAAGGGAGTAGGAAAGCAAAACCTGGCGCTCCAAACAAGAAGTGATGAAATGTAGTACGACTCTCGTGGTTAGTATATCTGAGTTGCATGCACCATTTTCATTCATATGAAAAATGAAGAGAAATGATCCTATTGAACTATAGAAATTTGAAGAAACGTCATATGATTAGATAGCGAAGAAAGTTTCCACGGAGCTATTTGAAAAAAAAAACCTATAGGATCCCAATGCATTTCCATTGAACAACTTGTTCAGTCGGATTTCTAAGACTGACTCCAACAATGCAAACTCAAATGCATTTTGGATCGCATACACACGCAGAAGCAGGATGCATTTTGCGTCGCACGCGGATGAGAAGGCAAATCTAGGTCTCCTCTCTCCTCGCGACTCATTCCTCTCGCCTGGTCGCTCATCATCCATCCTTCACCTCCGCCCAGCCCGCCGCCGACCCAAGCTCGCCCGCCGGCTTGATTCGTCGCCGACGGTGAGTCTCCGGTCAATTCTTCGCGGCCACACCTTGCTCACCACCACCCGCACCCATTTCACCCTCATCCCCGCGAGGTGGATCCGCAGTGGCCCGAGGCGGAACGCGAACGACGACGGCGAGGCCGCGGCGAGGAGCAGCCGACGAGGGAGCGTGTCCACGTTGACCCTCACCTTCTCCCGCCGCTACGGCCGCCGCTGGAGCAGAAGGTCAAGGCCGTCCTTTCCCGCCGGTGTCGGCGCGGCCAGGCGGGTTCGTGGCGGGGCCGCGGCGGCGAGCCGCTTCCACAGCGAGCAGCGGGGAGCAGCGGACGGGTGCCGACGGGAGAGCTCCACGCCGTGGAGGTCAAGGGAGCGACGAGGCGGGGGAGCGGCCGGCGAGGAGGAGAGCGCCGGGCCTCGGGACGGCGGCGGCGGATCCGCCGGCACAGCGAGCAGCGGACGGGCGCCGACGAGAGAGCTCCGCGTCGTGGAGGTCGAGGGAGCGGCGAGGCAGGGGAGCGGTCGGCGGCACTTGCGGTGCGAGGCAGAGGAGGCAGAGACGGAGGGGAAGGGAAGGAAGCGTTTTGCGTGCGAGCTATTGGACACCAAAGATTTTTGGGTTAATTGGAACTGTGTCATTATAACTTTGATGTTTTTGAAGTACGCCATTACTATTCAACTTACTACGCCAGTGCCACTATAATTTCACACTTGTTTGAGATATGTCATTATGTACGCTTGGAGACGATTTTGGGCCCACTGTCAGGTGTATAAGGGGTACGTATATTCGTATGGACTAGATTACCCCTGCTCAGTTTTCTTTTTCCCTCTCTCTCATCTCACTGACATGTGGGACCCACACGTCAGTGGTTTCTTCAACCTCCCACCATCTCTCTCCTCCCACGCTCTCTCTCCAGGCCGAGCCAAGCCAGGACCGACGGCCGAGGCTGGGCGCACGGCCGGCGCCGCCATCGTCCCCTGCTCTCCCCGTGCCGCCCCGTCCCCTGCTCGCCCCCGCGCCGCCCCTTCTCCTCCTCCCCTGCACCGGCGACGGCAGATCCCGGGCCAGGCCACCGCGCCGCCAGCCGCGCGCTCCCGCATCGGGAGGCCGCGAGCCACCGCGTCGGGGGTCGCGCTCCCCCGCGCCGGGAGGCCGCCGGGGCTCGCCACAGCACCGTTGCCGGCAACCCGCCTTGCCCCTCCAACCGCGTCGAGGAAGGGGACGGCCGCCAGGGCTCTCCGCGGCACCGTCACCGGCGGCCCGCCCTGCCTGCGCCGCCGAGGTTGGCCACGCACGCCCCTGCGACCTCCATGCCCGCGCCACTAGGGCCGACGGGGTCATGCGCCTGTTGAAGACTGCTTTGCGAGCTGAGGACTTGAGGTTGAAGACAAGGGCAAAGAGGACATTTCTCCCTCCTTCTTCACTCCAATACACCTGCAGGTGGGCCTCGGCTGGTGTCGAGCGTACATAATGGCATGCTTCAAACAAGTGTGAAATTATAATGACACTGGCGTAGTAAGTCGAATAGTAATGGTGTACTTCAAAAACTGCATAGTTGTAATGGCACAGTTCCAATTAACCCAAGATTTTTAGGTACCGACCTTTCTCCTGTACACGACCCAAACTTGTGAATGGGTCTCCTATTTGGGTTCTGATTGTTGGAGTCAGTATAACACGAGGCCAACCTCTTAGACCCTGTCGAATGGATGGACTTTAGGTTAGCTAATAATTTTTTAAAACAATAAACAGTGCCAAACAGTGGTAAAAATAGAGAGGCAAGCGCAAATGCACAAGCAGGATTTTAATTACCATTGGGAACCGGTCGGTTTACCGCAGTAACCAGTCCGGACCGGTAGTGATATCAGCCGGTTCCCAACTGTCTGAATTCAAAATTTTTGAAATTTAAATTCAAAAAATTGAAAAATGAAAGGAAAATTTCTAAAAATACTTCAAGGTGTGTAGAATCTAATGGTGTCAAAATTTTTCAAATATTAGTTCGTTTAGTATTTTTTTACGGGCATTAGAAGTTCAACCAAAACGGAAAAAATCACCCGGTTGAACTTGTTATTTTTAATTCAAATTTGAAAACATGTCAAATTCTTCATTGATTCACAACCGACAGGCTAACCGGTCTTACCAGTCGATTAACCGGTAGCAACTGATTGAACTACGAGTTACCGCCGCAACCAGTTACTGCCGGAGCCGGTCTGGTTAACCGGTCTGACCGGTGGCGACCGGTTGAACTAGACCCTTGATTTGGAAATTTGAATTTAGTCGATTATTACCCGTAGCTGCGGTAACTGGGGCGACTTACCGCTACCGGTGGCCGGCGGTAAGAGGCCACTGGTCGGTAGTTAAAACCCTGTGCACAAGAGCGAAACGGCTATATCCCTCACGCCGTGAGACACTCTCCCCTCTCTCAGCTAAAGTCGCTATGGGCTTTGCTTTAACCGTCGGAGAGGGTCTTACGATACACAAATCTTTTTAATCTCTCTCTTCTCATTTATATTTTTTCTCATTTTATCCAAATGACCATCCTTGCGAGGTTTTTGCTGCGGCTAACATGTAGTACCTTCATTCATAAATATTATTTATGATGTTTAATGTACATTTGTGAACAGAGGGTGTTCTGAAATGTTCAAGTGATGAAGCCATTTGCACCGACCAGTCAAAATGACTCCTTGTCAGCCACTGTTAGAGCAAGTATAATAAATGGCGAAGAGCGGGCTCCGTCCAACGTGGTGGAGTGAGAAACTAGGAAAGAGAAAGAACCGGGCGATTTCTGAGACGCCCGCTCGGCGCCGGCGCAAACGTGTGAGTGCAGCTGTGATTGGTTGAACCCAGTGCAGGGCATTAAATTCCGAAGGGACCCACCACCAGGGTACGCCACCTCAGCGCTGGTCGCAGCCGGCTCCGGGCGAAACCATTAAACTTGGTCTTACGGTCGCTGAGTGAGTTGGTCACCAATTGCACACACCGTCTCCTCTGCAGAGGGCTCGCATCGCATAATTGTTGCACGTAACCCTTTTTGCACGTCTGTATAAACAGGAAAAGGGCCATCAGAGAACAGAAACACACTCAGCAAAATTCCATAATCCACGGTCCATCTCCACGTCATCGTCGGTTTATCGAATTTAGCTGCTGCTGGATGACGGGCGACTGGGGAGCCCATGAATGAACAGCGAAAAAGGCGTACGCTTTTCCCATGGCTGCCGTCCAACCAAGACGCCTAGTCGCAGCCCCAGCATCGCACCGCACTCTCGGCATCGCCCGGCGGACGGATAAGCGTCGCCCACTTGCGGTTGCGGCAGCAGCTCGCGGCAAAATCAAAACCAAAACCAAACCAAACCAAACCGAATCAAATCACATCAAAATCCGTCCGGCCCTCTACTCTCCCCTTCGCGGCTCCACCCATCCATCTCCGCGTCAACCTCGGCTCATCAAGGCGCTGTACTGTGTGAGACGGACTCGCCGGGCGGCCCAGGCCACGAGCGCCGGAGCCTGTTCAGACGGGAGAAGCTAGCAGGCGGCCGGCGAGCGGCGGATCCTGACGAGATCTTCTCCGTGCCGGCGGCCGGTTTCAGTGCCATGCTCGGATCATCCCGCGTGGTGCGCTCTGCGGTGCGTCGGTGTCGATATCACGCGCGGGGCCAGGCGGTTTGTGGCTGCCGAGTGCCGATGGCTCTGGGATTTTCGTTTTTCCATCTCTGACATCATATCATGATGATTGATCCATGATGAGATTTCTTCATTCAGTCCGAGAACACTACGGCTGGAAACGGCTTTTGTTTCCCTTTGCTCTGTTGAACTCAGCAACCCCCCCGCCCCCGCATGTTTCCTAATGATGAAGTCTCGTAAATACATATTATTGACCTCTTTATAACCTCGATCATATTTCATATCTATCCACCCTAAATTACATGTCGTATTGACTTTTCTAAGTGTATATTAGTTTATGTCCAGATGCATAATAATAATTATAAACAATCTAGAAATGTTGAAACAACCTAAAATTTGAAACTGAGAAATAAATTAGTTTTATTTAGAATAAACTGAGAATCGTGAATGCGTTAGTGAAAGATAAAAAAATATATTGTCCATCATGGTACGTATGTTCTTTTCCGTCCTAAATTCAAAATATTTTGATCGGGCTTCGGTTTTCTGCTGCCTCCTTGACCAAACGCATCTAAATACTTTGACTTCCATATATCAAATTCTCTATGTTTGAAGTGGCACAGCCGCACAGGTCAAGTGGGTGACATACTGACATACATACTCCCTTCGTCCCGGAACGACCGTCGCCGGTGGTAAAAACTAGCAACCAATGTAAGGGCCTGTTTGGCAGGGCTCACGAGCGGCTCCGGCTGGAGCCCTGCCAAACGGTCAAACCAGCACCGGCTCCAGGTGTGAAGCCGCCGCTGGAGCCCCTCACGGCTTCCACACACGAGGCGGAGCCACAAAAGTGTGGCTCCATCCGGCTCCGCCTCTTGCTTGACCGTCTTGCCCTCGGGTGGATGCGGCCGGTCGGTGCAGTCCCGCGCATCTTCGGAACGGGCTCCAACGGCCGCCGGGATGTCGGAGGCGGAGGCGCGGCGGAGCGGGGCGGGGGCGGGGTGGAGGCGCCGGTGTGCCTCCCCCAGCCACGGGATGAGGATAAGGATGAGAGGAGGAAAATTAAAGGAGAGGAGAAAAGGGAGAGGAGGGGATAAAAGAAAGGAGAGGAGAAAAAAAGAAAAAAAAGTGTAGGCCAGGGAAATTTTGACTTTTTACGATATCAATCCCACTGGTGAAGCCGTTTTGTCAAACATTTTCCAAAACGGTTCCAACTCCACCAGAGAAGCCACTCTATCAGAGGAGTCGGAGCCGGAGCCGTTTTCAGCCGGAGCCCTGCCAAACAGGCCCTAAGTAGCAAAAGTCACAAATACCTCTACTATAAGCAATGATGGAGCTTGGGAGGAGAGATAGAATTAACTGCTTAAAGTATGGGAGGGGAGTCTGTACAACTAGATGGAATCAGTAAAGCTAGACCTACACGACCATCTTCCCGGGACGAGCTTACGTAGCTAAAACAACGATCTTATCGAGACTGAGGGAGTATATATTATATACAATGGTTATGTTTATTTTGTCAAACCTGCTTGTGTTTAGTTCCCAAAAAATTCTACAAATATTCTTCCAAAAATTTTCTGAAAGACTAAACATGCCCTAAGATGATTTGGGTGTTATATCTCTACCGATAATAGGTAGAATGTTTGAGGTGATTTCGTTAATTTTAAAATTTGTCGGAACAATCTTTCAAGACATTTATAAACATTTATAAGAATGTGATGTACGTTTTGCGCTCAACTGAATAGAGATGAGTGTAAGTGTTTGTGAGCGTGTATGTAAATTGCTGATAAGATATAGCTCCTACGTTTTAGCTGCCTACTTCTACGTTTTTAGACAAAAGAAACAAAACTCCAAATGTGTGAGAAACTGATAGCAGTGCATTAACAATATAGTGCATTCTTCACACTTTTCTCCGACTCGCCGTGCCATGCTCTCCACTTCGCGAAACGGAGTCGCGTACAGCCGCCGCATTAGAATAAGAACAGTGATGGTGTGGCACAGTTGCAGCCTTTAGCTTGACCGAATTAACATATCCAGGGGGACCTCTGCAGAAAAAACCCCATCCACAAGCCGAGAGCAACTTGGCAATTTGGCATTTTAGAATGATGTTGATGCGCTCATGATCTTTTCCGAGGGAAACGGGGGGCTTTTTTATGTTGACATATAGGTGCTTTATCTAACTATATGATTACTTGTTCGGCAAACAAATGCAAGTCCACTCCACAACCCTTTTTTTTTATACATATAAAAAAAACAAATGAAAAATCTAAAACATATACTAGGATTCTAGGAAAGAGCTACTCCGTCAATCCCAAATTACTTGTCATTTTTGACATTTCTAGATACATTATCTAGGTGCATAACAAAAAAAATGTATTTAGAAAAGTCAAAATGAATAATTTGAAATGGAGGAAATGGCATGGATACCGAGGTAAAAAGAAGAAGAGAAAATATGGCTTGGCTAACACCAAAACGTTCTGGATATACGGGCAAGCATGCTAGCAGGCAGCAGCTACATCCATTCAGCAAAATCAGGATATTATAGCCAGATTCATGTGAACAAAATTGTTGTGGCCGAGACATTTTTCCGAGCAAAAGTATGAACAATCTACAAGTTCTTAAAAAATCCAAATATACACGATGCCGGTACATACCCTACATGGCTACGTCATTGCACGAAATTGTTGTGGCGGAGGTATTTTGGTCCATCCAGAACTCACCTACTGTCACTAGTTCTATGTTCTCTTTCCCAGAAAAAGGAACACGCACAAAAAAAAATCATTTTTCGTGAGCACATGCCCGGAAGCTCCTTTACGACCATGAGTTCCTCCGGATTTTTTTGTATAATATGATAAAATACGTTGATCTCGTCCGAGTCAGCAGATCGAAATCAAATCAAAATCAGCGCGTCCATGCGTGCTCCCGGCCGGCAGCATGGCTACACTGCACGAGGGCGGGGACGAGCCGGGCGCCCATGGCCACAAGTCTCCCCGGCGAGTCCTCCACCACAAGCTCACGCGGCAGCTCACTGATTGCTCCTCGGCCGCGTTGCGTGCTCGAGCTGGCGGCTTATATGCGCCACTCGCCGGCTGGATCTCCCCCCCTCGATCCCTTTGCTTGCCTTGCTTCCTCTTCTTCCTTATCGTCTTCGTCCGTCCTCATTTGGCTAGGTGTCGTGCGTGAGACAGCAAAGGGTAGCAGCAGCGAGCTGAGGGAGGGTGAGTCAGTGCGCGGTGGAGCGGCCATGAAGATCCAGTGCGACGCGTGCGAGGGCGCGGCGGCAACGGTGGTGTGTTGCGCCGACGAGGCGGCGCTGTGCGCGCGCTGCGACGTCGAGATCCACGCCGCCAACAAGCTCGCCAGCAAGCACCAGCGCCTCCCGCTCGAGGCGCTCTCCGCCAGGCTCCCCCGCTGCGACGTCTGCCAGGTACGCCGCCCTCACCGCCGATCCGCCATGCTAGCTAGTAGGAGGTACTTACTTGTTGTTGCCTGCTTGACACGGTCATCAACACTTGTTTGCAGGAGAAGGCGGCCTTCATCTTCTGCGTGGAGGACCGGGCGCTCTTCTGCCGGGACTGCGACGAGCCCATCCACGTCCCCGGCACGCTCTCCGGCAACCACCAGCGCTACCTCGCCACCGGCATCCGCGTCGGCGCCGCCTCCGCCCCGGCCTGCAGCGCCGGCGGCTGCGACGCCCACGACTCCGACCACCACGCCCCGCCCAAGGCCACCGTCGAGGCGCCGCCGCCGCAGCCCGCCGTCTCCGCCGACGCGCAGAAAGTGCCCTCGCCGCCGCAGTTCCTGCCGCAGGGCTGGGCCGTCGACGAGCTCCTCCAGTTCTCCGACTACGAGTCCGGCGACAAGGCAAGACGCTAGCCCAAACCCCCCGGTCCGCCGTGTCCAAGAACACGCGCTTCGGGTCTCCTCATCTCACGGTCTCAGCTTGTGTTTTCAGCTGCACAAGGAGTCGCCGCTCGGGTTCAAGGAGCTCGAGTGGTTCGCCGACATCGACCTCTTCCACGATCAGGCGGCACCCAAGGCCGGCGGGACGCTGGCGGAGGTCCCGGAGCTCTTCGGATCCCAGGCGGCGAGCGACGCGGCGTACTACAGGCCGAGCAAAACCGCCGGCGCCGGGGTGCGGCAGAGCAAGAAGGCCCGGATCGAGGTCACGGACGACGAGGAGGATTACCTAATCGTCCCTGATCTTGGCTACTGAAAGAAAGAGCGCGAGGGTTTTGAATGCTTGTTTCTCATGTGATGTATACCAGAAGAATTCTACTGTGTACAAGCTAGTGTCATGTGTTGTGCATCTTTAACTGTAGTATTTGCTCATTTGTGAACATGATAATCCTAGCCACTTTGTTGATATGCTAGTGCCAGTCTGTGAGACACACTATGATGCTTTTAATAGAGCATTTGTCTAAACAGTTAAGACACTTCCACTATATGAAGGAAAAGATACAACAAGGACAGGTCATGCATTTTGGATACTAATATAGGATCTGAATTCTGACTAAATTATCTTCAAATCAAGAATAAAACAAGGGGAAAATTTACACATCTTGCATGCATTTTTAAAAGTTCTGAGCAGATCATTTTCATGGCCAAAAAAAAACATCTCTTGAATCCTGATAAGCTTTGGATTCAAGATGAGGCGAAGAAACAAATCCTTGCAAAAACAGCAAAACTATGCGGCGCCATACTTCTGAATCAGATGGTGCTACTACCAACGTCTTGATATCGGCCACCTAAGCATCTTTCATAGGTCATGACTATATTTAAGGTGATCACCAAAGCATCGGAAATAACCTGCTAAATCCATCTTCGCTATGAAATGGTGATTCAGATCTATCTACAACAGCTAACCCCAGAATTACAAGCCACGGTTCCAGTTTCTTTAGTAATCCTCCACAAATTGCAGGTAGAACAGTTAAAACTTCGGCACCACAGTATGGCAGCATCCACTAGGCAACTGATTGAATGTGATTTTCAGTGTCATCCTTCAGACACTCCATGGGTAGCTTGAAGCTTAAACAATACATAGCCTGCAACAAATGTCAAACATAAAAGTAAAGGTCACAACAAACCCATGCCACTATGCCAGCCTATTGAAACTAAAATGATCTTGAAAGGCTCAATGTTGGTCATGTCTGATACAGCCAAATCTATGTGACTTTCCTAGTGTTTCTTCTTAAGTAAAGAAAAATATTTTCATCAGGCTCGCCAACAAAAATATGCATCCCCACTGCTTGCCAACTTCCCAGATTTTGCTAGAAACCAGGTAAAGAGTTTATCTGTATCACTCATTCATGCAAAGTTACATTACCAGAGGCACAGTTAGGATCAACAACACACACACACAAAATCTTGATCTAAGTTCCAAGTCCCAAAGAAAGCTCATTTGCTCAAATTATTTTATCCCCTAAGCCTTCGAATAAATACCACTGTTCGTGAATACCAGTCACTATGAGAAATTATAGTACTCCCTCCTTTTCAAATATATGATGTTTTAGGACAAGCTAATTAGTTCATTTGTGAACTAATAAAGCTGTCCTTACATCATATATTTATAAATGGAAGGAGTACTAATTTGGGGCCTTATACTTGGTCAAAACTTCAAATTTTGGGTCAAGGTCATAATTTAAATTCAACAAAACAGAAAAGTGTGTATCTAGTGATTCTAGTCTAGGATACAAGTAGCCTGAATAAGCAGTGTATACCTTGTTTGGTGCAACATCACGAACCCTATGAAATATCGGCTCTGCAATCTTAGCATTCAATTTATTCTGTGCTTCCTGAGTAGGGGAAAAGAGATTATATGTTAAAATGAAAGTGCAAATACCTCACATTTGTAAGTACAGGTGGTCCATAATGACAGTCATGATGCAATCAAGTAAAAAATTATCACATCTGAGTAACTATCAAACAGGAGCGAACTTACAGATAATATTGATTCCTCAGATTCAGTTGATCGGATGAAACAATAACAGTGTATCCAAGGTGGTGATCCTGTCCAGTGTTTCTTTTGGACAAGACCATCAAAACAGTCTGCAGAAAGGTCCATATATCATGTACAAAATTCAGAACTAGTGAAGCTACCCAATAATGAAGACTGAATGCACAATTTTTTTTCCCAAATGGTGACTACATTTTTTTCCTCGAATAGGTGATTGCATATTTGCTACCTGTAGGAACAAATATTAGGGTATTTAATGTAGAAAACAAAACCCTGTGATCAGGGCACCGAACAAGTATTAGTCATGATGGATATTCATGTAAGAGCAACTCCAAGAGTCTTTCTAAAAATCACTAGCTAAAATCCTGATTTGGCCAGTATGTAAAATGAAATAGCTAGCAAAAAGTTGATGCAATCCAACAAACTAGCTAAAATCAACTCTCCATATGCTCCACCGCTAGTGGGTCCCACCTGCCATACTCATGTACGAGGGGATAGCTAGCGGGACTGGCTAGCCAAAGATGGCTAGCGAAGCCCGCGGTTTAGCTAGCGGAGGATAGCGAGGGCAAGTTTAGCTAGTCTGTTGGATTGAGTTTTTGAACAAATTTTCCATTTTTTAGCTAGTTAAGCCAAGATAGCTAGTCTCTTGGAGTTGCTCTAAGCCAAGAAGAGTTTGCCTCAAGTCATGTACTAAATTGCAGACCAGTCATATGACACAAATTTACAATGACTCAGCTCTATGTTTTGGATTCACAAGCAGGGAACATGCTTATATGACATTTAAAGACAGATAATTCAGTTCAAGTTCATGACCACTAGATTGAAAAGAGGGCAAGTCTGCTGTCGAGAGTTTTCATAAATGGACATTGTTAAATTAGTAGCTATAAGCCTATAACATGCTAAAAAGCCTATTGCCACGATGTGATGCTATAACTTACCAGATTACAATGGAAAAGCTTAATGTGGAGGATATAACATTACCGAGGAACTGCAGAGCAGAAGCTGGTAGATTCATCAGGACATGATCAAAGTGCTCCCAAGGCTTTGTTGGTGGTGGTCCTGATCCTTTTACTCTCTTGTTTCTTTGTTTTGTTTGACTAGCATCTCCATCTTGGCAATCTGGTTCACCTATAAGAGATATCAAGTAGAAATAAATTGAATTAGAAATCTGGCACTCATACAAAATAAGTTTTTGTAGTTATGCAAAACTTTGAACTTGGAACATTCAATAGATCTCTTTGCAAGTTCACTATTGTAATTAACACTACAGAGTACACACAGTGTAGTTACCTTCTTTTGAAGTTTGTTGTCGCTTTTTTGCAGTAGTGCTTGCCAAAGAGGAGTCGTTTGCACTATTTTGACCGTCCTCTGGAACATCTAGAAAAATGTTGAGGAAACAGTAGAGTTGAGTGTGGTGGAGGAGCACAAGAAATCAGTACACAGGAGAATACAAATTGAAGGGGGAAAGGGCACCATTGTGATTTCCGTTCGAAGGTGAATATTCATTAGCAGGGACCCCTCCTTTAGGATAGCATTCATCAGCAGCAACTTGAGAGTCTGATCTAATTTCTGAACCAGGCATACTCATCAAATTTTTCATGAACACCCTAGCATCCATGTTATAGGTGAATATATAGTCATCCACCTTGTTAATCTTCGCATTCGTTCTTAGATAATGAACGCTGTCTGGGTTCAAGTCATTTGCATACACAACACATCCTTTCTGAGCAGCCGGGATAGAAAATGGACCTATGCCAGCAAACATGTCACATATAACGTCTCCTTTCTTGAAAAGGGAAACCAATCTGATGTGCTCATGCTCAAGTCTTGAATTCCAGTAGACCAAACCATAATCAAGCCTGAATGTTGCACCATATTGTTTAACTTCAGTAACCATGTCGTTTTTCCCTGCTAAGATCTCGAACTTTGGGACTCTAAATTCATTTGTAATTGTTCCAACTTTATTAACCACCGTCTGAATCCTTGGATAATTTTTCTGCATAGAGATATGAATGTAAATCCTTGGAATGTTTTATGATGTTTTAAAATATTCTGACCATGTAACCAATAAAACAGAGAAGGTGGGCAGCAACAATTTCATTTATGTTAATGAGATTGTCTAATGTTTCCAATTCCATTGCTAACTGCTCACAGTATCACTTTCTTAAAATCTACTTTCATGTTGTTTCCCAAAAGAAAACTACTTTCATGTCAATTGCAAGGTCCCAAACAACCAACAGTGAGAAAGAAGATGAATTGATTATATTTTCAAATATGTATAATATGATCTACAGAACTGGAAAGTTTATGTATGAACATTTCCATTTTCATGCCAAAATTCTATGGGTTCTGCACGCACTTGCACTGAGAGACAGAGTCAGAGAATATAGAATTTGAACAAGTCATTATTCAGAAAGAGAAGGACATGCTTACATCATAGATAACCTTCGCTATGACATCTTTATATGCTAGCAAGTCATCAGATATGTTCAGATGTGCAACATGACCTGCACTTATCATACAAACAAATTTTAGTGACAAGATCACACCAAAATGGAAGAAAGCATCATAAAGTTTAGTATACTTAACAATTGTCTCAAACGAAGAGGGTACCTCCACCCCGGCAGGGAGGATTTGCTTCAGAATATGATCTGTTTGAAATAAAAAGCATTGATCAAATCCATGATGTTAAGAGATAAAAAAGGGTTAAATTGGCTTGTCAACTTAAAAGCTTGCTAACGGGAAAATGTTAACATCAGTGGTAATGCAGGCAATAATGTGTGGAATGTGATGTACTGTTTCAGTTAAGAAAAATTCTACTCCCTCTCTCCCATTTTAACTGCACATCTGAAGTTCAAAACTTGTCCCAGAATAAGTGACAAGCACCGGTAGATATTTGTCCCCATATGCCAGCATGTGCACAGGATACAGGGGCTCATTTTCTAAAAAAAAAAAATGAAGCGCCGAGGACAGCTGGTGAATTCTGGAACACTATGGACTCTGGGACGCAGGCAGCCATCCACCCGCACTACACCACATCATCACCAAGACTGCCTGCTGCCAGCGCCTCTCCCAGCCCCCTCTCATGCTCTGCGTTGTCTCTTATAATTAAATAGGGGTAATATTGTAATTTTACATCCGTACAAGTTTTCCATTCAAATCCTATAAATACAGTCATATTGGGACGGAGGGAGTAGCTTTTACGCAGAGTTGATAGAATAACGAAATATGGACAATGATATGGTATACTGAAATTTAACAGAAATCAAGATGTAAAGACAAAATGACAAACCAACCTGCACTCCAGTATGAATAACCAAGGGTCAATGCATAAGGTACAACATCAACATTGCATAGTTGCTTCAATGAATCATGCATCAGCTGTGGCATGTCAGACAAATCTACACACCAAATACAATGGATGTTAACATAAGCATTTCTTCGACCAATGCAAGAGCAAATACCAACATTAATATGGGTAAGTTATTATCCTTTGAGAGGGAGAGACTAATAAGGACAGCAGATTATGATAATTACTCAATGGAGCCTGGATCAGTTCCAAAGAACTTAAAGTTTAATGAGATAATGGCATGTCCGGCTATTCGGACATGTTTGGTAACTTGGTGCTAACAATGTGTGCTTAGTTCTCTAAGTACAATTCGAGCCACATTCTTAATTTTCCAAAATCACAATCGGCAGGCTCCACCTCAAGAGTCAACGTACCGGGCTTCTGAATCCTCTCTGACAACACGACGAGCCGGTTCTTGTCGCTCTCAGGGTCCTCAACGACAGGCTTCACCCGTGGCTTGTCCAGTAGATAACTAAAATCACAGATGAGGAGAGAGAGAAAAATGAGCCCCGAACTCAGTTGCCAAACGCAACGGATGCTACAGCAAATTCACCTTCCGTTTCTCCTAAGATCAATTGGACTGAACCCTAGACCAAGGGAGAAGCATTAGTTACCCGATGCGGAAGAGGCGGGTGACGGAGGAAGCGAGCTCGCGGGGGATGCGGAGCGCCCACAGGTCGAGCCGCTGCTCGAACTTGCTCTCGTCCAGCTTCTCCATGCTGCTCTCTCTCTCTCTCTCGGTCTCTCCCTCCGAGCAGGAGTTGTAGGGTTTTGGCCGCCGGGGGCGGAACTCAGGAGACGGCGGCGGAGCCGCGGCGAGCGTGGTACGTGGGCCCTATGATTAATGGGCCGAGACAGGCTCGCTTGCGGCCTTGCCAGGCCCGCCTAGATCAAACTCCGTCCATTGGCTTTTGGGGTGGTAGAAACGAGATGAAGGGGTAGATGGAGCAAATGGGACAAATTTACCCTAAATTCACCCCTAAAGTGACAAACATGTGGGGCAAATGTGGCGAGACAAATGTTTTGCTCCCTAATTCCATTTACCTCTAAAAAGTAGCAAATTGAAGCAAAAATCGTGGTGGACCCTAGCCCTCTCCCTCTCATCCACATCCACATTTACCCCTCATTCCAAACACCTCAAGAAGTAAATATTATTAGAGGCAAATAGAAGACGCAAAACATTTACCTTGAGGTAAGCATTTACCCCTTGGATCCAAACAGACCCGATATCTAGTTCTCGCGGTCATTAGGATTACCACCTAAACAGCTAAACTAGCACATATTATTAGATGCAAATGGAAGAGGCAAAACATTTACCTTGAGGTAAACATTTACCCCTTGCATCCAAACAGGACTCATATCTAGTTCTCACGGTCATTAGGATTACCACCTAAACAGCTAAACTAGTAGCGCATAAAAAATCATTCGAAAATAGGAATGGATAGAGCATGCAAACATTTATCATCATGCAAAGTTTGAGTTGAAAAAAAATTACATGGAGAAATAAAAAAAGAAATATGTACTTGAATAGTTGCGGGTGCAACTGTTCATGACTGTTTTGCAACCCGCAACATTAGGTGCTGATTTTTCTTTTTTTGTCTCCTTGCACAATTTTTTGTCCAACCTGAAACTTTGCACGAAGTTTACATGTTATACCCATTCATATTTTTGGATGATATTCTGATGCAACGGTTTAGGTACTATCATATTTGGTAGCACAGTAGCCCCGGATATGCGCTCAGTAGAAATGGCCTTGTGATTTCTTATATGTCTTCCTATTTATGACTTTTGAGGTGATTTTGAATTACAAGTTGGAATGGTGAACTAAGTTCTGGTAAGTTTCCTTATGGTGGAACCTGCTTGTTAGGATTTGAGTCTTCAACTTATCGCAAGTGCTCATATTTTTCTAGATTTATTTCAAGATGGTACCGGTATTTGTGTTTTCTATCAACGATGTACTTAGTAGTGACTTTGTCAATCTAAGTATTTGGCGGCACAGACTTTCAAAAGTGCTCTTAGGGACAGGTTTGCTGCCTATGTTTTTTTTACAACGACCATATATATTAAAACTTGAGCAGCCAAAATACAGGAAGGGCCTCGAAAAGACCCAAATTACAACAAGGTCCACAAATCTGAGAAAAGCAAACAAACACAACGCGTTCAACGACGAAGAGCTCGCCGGCGGGGGCAGCAAGGGTGAAGACGCTTGCACCAGGTGAAGGGCCGCACAAAGGATCAGTTGCAGGTGGGGCGACGGGGCCGATGAAGAGCACACCGGGCATCCAACAGATAGATGAATGAGGCACCGGAGATTGAAGAGAGGCCACCAAGTCGCATCCCAGGCGGAGGCGAGCACGTCGGAACAACCATCGGAAGATTGCTACTTGGGAGTAGTGGATTTATCGCTGAGCAGTCGGCTGCAACAAGACTTTGGTGGAGGCGGATTGGTGTAGGCGGAGCCGGCGGCGGCAGGTCGATGCGTTCGACGACAGTTCGCATCCCACAACATGTGGAGACCAAATTGTCGGAACAACCATCAGGGAGGCACAGCAGCCGGCGAAGGTGGAGGCGGAGAAGTCGATGAAGGAGCCCCATGAGCATAAGCCGTAGGGTAAATCCACCCTAAGGGGAATCCATTCCAGGGACTCCTCAAGAACGACTTGAATCTCCACCAGAACAGGGGAGTCGGCAACAGAACTCCAGAAGCTTGGGGAGGGTGGAGGCGGGAGTGGAGCTGCTGGAGGAGGCGAATTTATTGAAGACGTACTAACCTGGGCGGCGACGACGACGACGAGTAAGCCGAAGACGGCAGCGACGGCGGCGGCGGAGCAACTCAGGTAGAAACTACCACTAGGGGAATAGGCCATAGAGGCAACAAGGGAAGGAAAAACTTATACTAGTAGGTGCAGAAGCACTGGATCTAAAGGTTGGTGGGGGTCCCTACCCCTCTCGCCGCCGGCAAGGACGCCGGCGGGGAGGAGGGAGGGGCCCGAGGAAGACGAGGCGAAGGGGACGAGAGAAAGGGAGCCTTACGGGATATGTTTGGTGCGAATATGTGTGTGCGTGTTTGCATCTATACTATGTGATTTGAAAAAAAAAAGAGAAACAAGTTGGAATGTACGCAGAGACTATAAAAACAGGATCATGCTTTTTGAGTGGTGCTTCGTTGATTCGCTTGCACTGACATGTTCCCTCTCTTACAAGCAATATATTCTGATTTACTGGGTATGTAAAGGATTGTACCTCGCTTGGTTCTTAACGAGGACAATTTTTTTTTACAACAACCATATATATTATATTAAAACAACAACCTTACAAAGAGGTCTTTAACAAAAGAGCCGTTTACATCAAGGTTCCTACAAGAACCAGATCCAGAACCTACACCGTAGAGCAGCTTGCCGGCGGTCGCCTCTAGAGGCGTCACAGACGCTTGGGGCCGGTGCGGAAGGGCCTTGCCGTGCGAAGGCTTGAAGAGGTTCAGGGCGTCGTCGTGGAGCTTCATCACCGGGGAACCGAAGATCAAGTTGAAGAAGTCGCCGGCAGGTACAAGATCAACGCCCCCAGAGCCGGGGGTGGCTCTCTGCCATACTAGTGGCAGAGGAGCTGAAGAGGACTTGATGCAGATCTAATCTCAGTTGCTTGTCGGAGTCGGATGCGTAGGGGTCGAGGCGGAGTGGATCGGCGTTGGAGAAGATGGCGGTGAACAACGATAGAGTGAAAGATGGGGCAAAGCTCAGATCTAGCGAGGCGGAGGTCGAGGGCAGTGGCGAGGCGGAGGTCGAGGACAGTTAAGTGGTTCGTTTCAGTTCGCTACTAGTTCAGCACATCGACGAGCACAAGCACATCGACGGGCACAATCACGCTAGAGTGACACGCATTACTCTGAAAAGGCTCGTGTCAATCAAAGAGCCAAACTGGAATGGTTTTTACTGCTATGCTTATCTGGGTGGGAAGAATTACAAAAATTGTTGTACATCATTTTAGTTTCTTAAAATTTGTTGTCAACGACGACAGCGAACTATGGACAAAGTTGCCTTTTCTCAGTAATCGACGTTTTTCAGTTTCTCTCATTTCTGCATAACGGGAACATATCTCTCATTTCTGCATAACGGGATTACGGGAACATATCTCACATTTCATTTAGCTTTGCGTCACATTTAACCTAACTTTGCGAACATATCTCACAATTCATTTAGCTTTGCGTCACATTTAACCAAAACTTGATGATACTTAATTATTTCTATCATTCATGTAAATAGTAGAACGTATCCATTTCACTTCTGTATTTAATTTCTTCATTCATACATCGATTTCACTTCTGTATTTAATTTCTTCATTCATACATCCATGTCGTTTCCAGTACGCTGACCACCAGTCCACCACAGCACAGCTCAAGCGAGAATCAAAGACCTGATAAATGCTAATAGTTCAGGTAATAATTTTTTTTTGTTAAAGTCAGCTAGTTCCAGTGCTATCTTTAGTTCCTCCAAAGTCTATTTCTTGTGAATTTCTACATGCGAATGGAACTGCAAAGCTGAATCGAGCTCTATGGAGCAGGAGTGTGCCAACCGAAAGGGCCCAGAAAATCACAGGGTGTCAGATCCGGGTGAGTTTAAGCTGGGGGTGTTCAATCTCGCAAGATGGCAGGATAATTGCCGATTGACTGGACCGGATTTCAGTTTGAGGCCCAAACAAGAAGCTGATCTTGCAAAGTTACAGAGCTGTTTCAAATTTGGTTTAAATTAAAAGAATCCAAGATTTGATAATTTGAAATTATCACTTCGCTCAGGTTAATTTATTCATAAACAGATTCGACACAGAACAATCAACTACAACAACCGAGCCATGATTTTTGCATCGAATGTTTCCAAAATTCCTCCGCGAGATCACTGGAAACCTCCCTCACGGACGAGATCTAAGGAATCATCCCTATCGCAAACGAAGAAATTGCCACAAAACACGGCGAGGTTTTGGGACAGAGTGCGTTTGCTTTGCTCAACGAAAAAAGTATAAAAAAAACCAACAATGGTGAACAATCTTTGAACTGTAACGAAGTCATGTGCCAAACGAAAGGGCCCAGAAAATCACCGAATCGTCAGATCCAGGTGAGTTTAAGCTGGCTTGGGGTTCAATCTCGCAAGATGGCAGGATGATTGCCGATTGCCTGGACTGGATTTCAGTTTCGAGGTCCAAACAAGAAGCTGATCTTGCGAATTTCAAAAGAAATTTTTGTGCAAAATCAACAAGAAACCATACCTAAAGCAAACTAGCCTTGAAACCAAACGATTGCCACGGACCTACGAAAGCAAACGCGAACAAAAGATGAAAGAGCACAACGAAGGAAGAATCGAAAACGAAACGGAGGATAACATCAGTGGGAATCGTAACCAAGACGGCGGATGGAGCACGCGAGAGGCGGCGCATCCAGGTCTGTCCGAAGTCTCAATATTTATATGCTCACGGTCACGGGCACCAGGGCTCCTGTTAGGGTTTCTGCGTCCTTGGGCCGGCCCAACATCAACTTCATATCCAGATAACTCTGGCCCAAGCCTCGAAAGGATAAAAAAAATCCAACGGAAATCCGACCGTTGCGCGAAGCGCTCCCTTTCCTTTCTCCCCTTCCGTCCGGCCGGCAGCTCCGGCAAAAGGCTTTCCGTCCCCCAACCTCAAATCAAATCCCCAAGATCCCCACTTCCTCTCCCAGCAACGCTAGTCCGCGACAAGAAGCTCTTCCTCCTCCCACGACTCCAACCGAAGAGCGCCGCCGGCCGCCGCGAGATCTTCCTTTCCTCTCCTGGGCCTCGTCCTTCTCCTTGCTGCTGGACGCCGGAGCGGACGTCGACCGGACCGGTTGATTTCTCCTGTGCTGGTAAAACCTAACACACACACACACACTCTCTCTCTCTCTCTCTCTCTCTCTATCATTCTTGCGCCCATCGATTCCAGTTTCCGAGTCCCCCCAATCGCAACCGAAACAAAACCCTAATGTTAGTATTGTACTTTTCGGATCGGTCGTTCTTAGAATGCGGTGTCTTTGGATTTGTTCGCTGTTTCTAGATTATTAGTCCTCTCTGTGGCACTGTGGCTCGCTTCTTGAGCGCGCCCCAGATTTCCATGGAAAGTGTGGTCATGCGATCCCAAAGGACTCCAGGTCCATCCGCGTGTGATTTGTACCCCGTCGGTTAGGAAAGAGAAGCGAAAATTCTTTTTAATTTGTTAACGTAACTGCTGATTGTGTAAGATAGATGGTGTTGGTAGATGATGTGTCTATATGTATGCTTTGTAGTTCTTGGGCTGCTGCTCGCGCTAAATTAGTGACTGGTGACTGGTCCAGGCTTGGACGCTTGGTGGTAGCCCCTAGGTCATGTGAATGGGATTACGTAGATGCTCAAAGAAAAGATGTTTGTCACAAATCCAGGATCATTTACAGAATTACAGGCACCCTCTACTCTTTGAAAACTGGTCTGTTGCTGGCTATGAATGTTTTTATTACTATATCGAATATCAGAATCTATCTTCGTAAGACAAATGCAAATTTGTCACTGATTATTTAATAATCTCTCTGATTTATTTTGTTTGCAATTTACTGTTACCACTGCCAGACTATCTTAAATTAGCACATGCAGAGCTCATTTCTGAATCTTTTTCAGTTTCTGCAGCACAATAGCATAAGGCAATAGTTGTTTATTGTTTCTATATTTTGATCAGTTTCCATTGATCAACTAATTGAACTTCAGTCAGGCAATCAAGGTAGAAAAGGAAGCTTTTTGCTCAGTCATGGCTTTCGCAACTCCAGCTGCTGTTCTTCTTGATGAGAACATTCATGTACATGGAGGTGAGGTTACTTTTTCTCGAAACTAGTTTTTGTAAAGGAACTTTCTTAAAAGCAGATAAGCAACTTGTTTCATCTGCATGCTCAGGCAAGAGGGCTGATGCACCAAGGGCCAAACCACTGAAGCCATCTGAGAAGAAACCTGGACTTCAAGAGCGTAAGGCTCTTCAGGATGTGTCCAACTTTTCCAAAGGCACTGCTTTGAAGGACAGGTCCGTGAAAGAGAGGTCCCAACAGCGGAAGGCTCTTCAGAATTTGACCAATACAATTCAAAGCAAGGAAAGGCCCACCTTGAAAGAACAGAGCTCCACCGTGAAAGAAAGGTCTGCTCTGGGCAAACAAGTGGTTAACCCATTGAACATATTAACTGATGAAGAGATCAAAAAGTGTCGTGAATGGGCTAAGGATGGGCCGGAGGGCGCTCACTTCCATGATCATCAGAAGTCAGATAAGGATCTGCTAGACAAACGTAAGAATAAATCTTATGATTGCTCTTTTTAGTTCTTCAGTACGTGGATTGTATTTCTTTTTCGTTACATACGGCTGGCTGTGCATGTTATATAGGCGTCAAGAAGAAAGTGGATAAGGTACTCACAGCCTTGCAGGGCTGGTCAAATGTGGCATATGATCGTGTGATGTTTCCAGCTGCGGTAAGTGGCCCTAGAGCACAATATTTTTTACCCTTCATGTAGGTTGTTGAAGTGCATTATGAGGGACTTGTACAAGTACTATAAATACTTTTGAAATAATCATGCCTCCGTTTCTACAAGACCATGATCTTGCAAACTCGTAAGCAAGCAAACAAAATGTTATACTTGAATACGAAACTGTAAAAGTATATGTTTCCTGCCATTTGGTTATGTGTAGTAATCTGTATCAAACCACTGAAGCAAACAATAAATGGATATTCACTTTTAAATATGAACAAAATATGAGAGCCATGCACATGTCTTAAAACGGGAACTACTCAGTCTTCTATAGAAGATTATATGTAGTTTCATTTCAGTAAAGAGAAGATTGTTATTGACTGATAAGCTTGATCATGTTTGGTTGCTCGAGTAGTAAAATATTAGTAGTTTTGACAAACTACATTTGCGAGATTGGTTATTCTGTCCTGAATTCGGGCCCTTTAATTATAAGTTATAACATCCACTTGTTAGTATATATTATAGCATCATATGCCACCAGTGTATGTTAATTATTTTAGGTCACTTAGTAATATCTAGTCAGAAGAAGTCTGAAACATTTTGTAGGTATGACACTGCCACATGTATTAGCAAGCAAATCAATCCGGACCTGTTTCACCAACTGTTCTCCTCTAAGGGGTGAAAAACATCTTCATAACTCATTGGTTGCGAAATTCTGAAATGTAGCATGTCTAGAAGTTCAGTTACAGTTCTTGTGTTTTTTTGTTGTCATCTGTACACAGATTGCTCTGCTATTGGTATGTTCACAACAGCAAATGAATTTATGCATTACTCATTTGATTTGCTCTTAATACATAATATAGCTAATTTATCCACAGCCTAAACACTAAAGCAAATAAGCAACATGCATCTCTTTCTCTCTCTTTTTCCTGTGCTACCAGAAGAAATGTGATTCCATGCATCTCTTTACAATTCAGGAGGTTGAGAAGTTCTTTGAAGAAGAGAAAGTGCTGGAGCTGGAACCAGAGATTCTCCCAGACATGAGTTGGGGTCTCTCTTACTCGGGTCGGTTTCTCCCTTCCTCTCAGACATGTTTTTGTCAATGTTGCTTTACCTGGTGTGCTTGTTATCCCTCCCTCCCAGGAGCTATTTCAGTTTACTAGCATGTAACGTGCACGTTCCTCTGCAGGTGATAAAGCAAAACTTGCTGAATATTCTTTTACTGATGACGAGCTTGATCAGTACCCATCTCTGGACAACAACCCGGTTGTGTTTGAGCTGAGAGACGAGCCGGCGATCCCGCAGCTGGGAGTGTACTGAAGAGCTGCCCCTGCCTGATACTGAAAGCTGTGATTCTGTTGGTTCTGTTGCGGCTCCGCCTGCTCTGGAGCAGCAGTCCGTGCGTGTAGTGTCTGGAATGCTAGTAGACCTGATTTTCTTCCTCAGCTATGTTTTTTGGTGGATGAGTGATGTAGGATTCACAGTTCAGTAGTGTAGTTGTGTTGTCCCTTGTTGCAGCGGAAGCTTCAGCGCTTCCTGTGTTCGGTTTCCGTTTGTTGTGCTTGCTGAAAGACTGAAACACACCTTCTAGTCCTTGTGATTGGTAAAATCTGGATGTTTTCAGAGAACAAAGGGAGATCGTACGATCTCGTAGCCTCGTCTCATGATATGACTTTGGCAGTGTTTTGTGATGACCATAGCAGGTAGCAGCATCATGTGTAGCTTTGGTCCTAGATAGAGCGAAATTCCTGGCACTAATCTCACCTGCCGTAGGCTGGCTGACGCAGAGCAAGGGGATTGCGGCAGGTTCGTCGAAGCACGATGATGCTAGCTATTAGTACTCCACTTGCTAATCATGTCATTAGAAAATGGGGGGCAAAAGGGACCAGACGACCAGTAGTGGTTTTTCGACGGCACGTTCGCATGAGGTCAGTGTGGACGCGTGACCGTGGAAAATATTTGTCTGGTCCAAGAATATATGCCCAGTTTATTTGGGACCCTCCGGACCCGTTCTTTTCCCTCGCGGCTGCTCGCGCCTCTTCTTCTCCCGAGTCCCGGACTCCTTCCTCAGGTCAATCACACGCCCAGGCCCAGGCATTTGCCGTCGAGAGGTCAATCACAAGTTTCCAGCTCGAAGAGGAGCGCGCGAGGCGAATGGGGACGGAGGCCGACGCCGCCGCCTCCGCCGTGGACCTTCTCCGGTCGCGGATCCCGTTCCAGACCGACGGGGAGCTCGTCCTCCCGACGCGAGGGGTGGGGCTCGTCCTCGTCGACCTCTGCAACGGTTTCTGCACCGTCGGCGCCGGGAACCTCGTGAGCCGCCGCCGCCGAAACCTCTCTTCACCCGCAGCCCCATTTTTTTTTCCTTTTTTCATTACGTTTGACCCTTCCGTGTCGCATCCTTTATCTTTCCTTTATCGGTTATAAGCTCTCGTGAGGTCGGGAAAGCTGGATGGCGCCATGGCGGGATGTGTATGTATGTATGTGTGCTTGTGCGTGTGCGTGTGCGTCATGATTCCATGCTGTTCTTGCCTTGGTCGTAACACTAAAATCGTTGAGGTTTCATGGAGATAGGAGCTTGAGCGCTGAGCTGTGTGGTGATCTCCTTGGAATCTCGGATAAAGTCGGATAGGGACAGAAGTTAACGCTCACTGGATTTTCCATTGTCCTTCAGTTTTCCTAGGTTGTATCGTTGTAGTTACTTTCCTTGTTCTGTTCGGCTGTTCCTCATATCCGCTTTTTAGTATATTTTTCTTTTCAGTTCCTGTTCACATATAACAACAAAACTTGATTGATTAGTTACTACAGTTTGCTCGTACTTAGCATGTGTACGATGCATGCAACTAGACCGGAAATTTCTACCTTTCATATTAAGCTGCTCTGTTATCTAGGACAAGTGGACAGCACTACAGCAGAGGCTGTAATCTTCACAGTGGCATGTTTTCTTCATTTTTCCTTGCAATTGTGTTGATGTCCTCTTTGCGACCATGGATCGTGCTATTAGGCTGACTGAGTAATTTTTGCTCTTCATTTGCAGGCTCCTGTTGCACCAAACAAGCAGATTGAAAAGATGGTGGGAGAGGCCACAAGGATCTCTAAGGTGTTCTGTGATAGAAACTTGCCAATCTTCGCATTTCTTGATACCCACTATCCAGATAAGCCGGAACCACCATATCCCCCTCATTGTATCATTGGTACTGGGGAGGAGAATATTGTCCCAGGTAGGTGCTAAATTGAAACCAGCTTTTATATTTCGGAAGTGTTCGCCTAACTTTTGTGCTTGCTTCTATTTCTTATTAGAGTAAGATCTTCTGTTAATGATTTACACTGACAGTACATGAGAAGGACAATGAAATATGATCAATCTTCTGTGTGTGACAAATTTCAGTTTGCAATATGCAGATTTGGAGTGGTTGGAAAAGGAGCCAAATGTTACCATAAAGAGGAAAAGTTGTATTGATGGGTACATCAGTTGCATAGAGAAGGATGGATCCAGTGTTTTTGCTGATTGGGTTGGAAAATATCAAATCAAAACTGTGAGTTATCCGACTACAGAAGGACTTTATAAATAGATCCTATCCTATTGTGTATGACTTGGAGGCTTGATGCAGGTCTTGGTGCTTGGAATATGCACAGACATCTGTGTTTTGGACTTTGCAAGCTCAACTCTGGCTGCTCGAAATATTGATCGAGTGCCTCCACTACAAGATGTTGTGATTTATTCAGAGGGGTGTGCTACGTATGACCTTCCTGTTGAGGTTGCTACGAATATCAAAGGAGCTCTTGCCCATCCACAGGTATCGAATCACTGATGTTGATACATTCACAGCTCTTGCTCACATTCATATATGTAAAACACCGAATGAAACTTATCCTCAGGAAACACTGACCTATAAATTTTCAAGAAGAAATTGGGAAATCCATTTACAGAATAGGATGGTTGTTAACTAACCTTTTTTCATTCATCTTTGTGACATTAATTTCATGCCAGTAGCAAGAAAAGTTTCCACCTTTAGAAAGAAACAGAACATTTCATTTCCAAATGGGATATGCACCACCTGCATCATTCTTGGAAACATAAAGTGCCAAAGATAAGTTTTCATAATCATTGGATGCACATAACCTTCTTTGTTATATAAGCATCTTGATTGATCTAATGGAAGGATATAAATAATCTTGCCCAAATAGCATACAGTGCCTTAGCTCTTTTCGAACTAAACTACACATTACTCCAATAGAAAGGTGATGCTCTCCAAGATATGCGGAAGGAAGAACCTCACAGTCAACTTACCATTCAACGTTAAATTGTTGCAGGATCTTATGCATCATATTGGACTGTACATGGCCAAAGGAAGAGGTGCAAAGATAGTTGACAGGGTTGTTGTTGAACCTTGATTAAGAAATGTGCCCTTGTCATACTGATGTTGCTAGTGTTTGCTCTGTCCTCCCATCCTTCCAGAGTTCCAATGTAACAATAAGACAGTATAGATCTTAGCATGAAGTTGTTGAGAAAGAATGTTAAGATAGAGTAATCACCTTCGAATCTGTAAAGATAGGCTCATTTTGTGGTTTTGCTGTACATATTTTCTTAATAACCATGATATCCTACCAAACATACGCCAGTTTGATGACTGTTTTCTGAATTTTTTTTATATTTAATTTTCGACGATTTTCCGAAAATAAATAGCCGTTTCAAACTTTATCAAAAGTAGCCTCGAACCGCCGATTCAACTGGCGGCAGGAACCTGCCGCCGTTTCAAACGGCGGCAAGCCCTGTAATCGCCGTTTCAAACGGCGGTAAGGACTTGCCGCCTGTTCAAGTGGCGGCAACCCTAACCGCCAAACAACGGGGCGGTTCCTCTTAAGGTAGCGGGCGGCAGGTCGGCTGGGGTTGGCGGTCAACCGCCAAGTCACCCGGCGGTAGGTCAGGGCCTACCGCCGTGCAAAACGGCGGTAGATTTTTTTTTTATGAAATGGAAATGACATCATCTAAATTAAAGATAAATCACCGACGAAATTGCAATGGCATGCACGACACAACTCTAATCCTAACAGCCTTAGGGAATTTAGATACTGGATTACATTCGAAAACTAGTTGTACGAGAACTGGCCAGAGAGCAAGGAGCCGGCGCCTAAGGCCTGCTGAGACGGCATGTAGTACCCCGGTGGTGGTGGTGGAGGTGAAGGAAGAGGAGACCAATCTCTCATCTTCGTGTGGCATTCACAAGTACAAGTCGCACAAGGGCAGCACTGGATGTTGGCGGGACGATCTGGGGAAGCAAGTGCTTCGTCCAGGCGCCGCTGCAGGTTGTAGATGACGATGTCGTGGAGGTAGTTGATGTAATCCTGATATGGGTCAATGGCTGGGGGATCCACCCATTGCGATAAGCCACAGTTGTCATCATTGTCGGAGAACTGAAAAATACACAAAAAAATGTTAACAAACCAAGCATGGTTGATGAACAAATATCATTTCCATAGCTTACCCTTGCTAGTGGGCAGTGCCAGAAGTGACGACCGTAGTTTCCCCAGCCCTCGTAGACTTGCATCACGCAACGCTCACCGTGTGAACATGTTGGCCACAACACCGGTTTGTTAGGTGCGTAGCTTCTAACTTCACGCATGGAACGGAAGTCCCTCTTTTGCAGGACTGGAAATTCCCCCTTGAACTCTGGATCTTGCTCCTCCCAGATATCAGGACCACACCCATATTCACCTCCACTCCCGGAAGCCATTGCAGTTTGTTGTGAAGAGGCATCGTAGAGAAGGGTGATATATGTAGAAGAAGGGTGAGTGGTGGGTCCTTCGATCCGTGGGAAGGGAATCGAAGCAGTGACTCTGAGGAAACACACCCTAGCAGTAGGGTACTGTAGCGTTGTGGGCCCTTAGATCCGTGGGAGAGGAAATTTGCAGTGACTCAGAGGAAACACACGAACCCCATATTCAAGCTCCACGAGGATGAGAGGTACTTTCCGTTCTACGATTTCGAGTTCACAGAGAAGCTCCTCTGAAGGTACTTAAAATCTTTCCCTACTACAAAAATCTCTGGATGAATTCGTGGTTTACAATTCATACAATCCGACTACGCTGCTACTACTCTAGGTCTACTGAGTACAACGAGGGTGTTTCCCCTACCTAATGGCATCGGGTCCAGCTTCCTTGGCCCGTCGGGCCCTCTCCCTCTTCCTCTCTCTATCTGCTTCGCGGGCCTGGGCCTCTTCACGCTCTCTCATCTGCTGGCGAACGCGAATTTCCTCCTGTTGTTGTTCGCGTTTTTCCTCTTGTTTTTCCGCCTCAATCATGCGGAACCACCTCTCTCTTGCATCACGGGCCGTTGACTCGACGTACTTCTTGTCATCGTTAGACTGCTCGGTATCGAGCCACTGCATGAAATCACAAAGAGGAGGTGGACTCTTTTTGCAAAAACATGTTAGTAAAAAATTAAAAAAAATGATAAATGAATAATCGAGAATTGCACGAATTTCTTACTTTGGGTCTATCATTGCGGTTCAATAGCTTGATCGGGTCGTGCGCATAGTTGGCGCACATGAAGAACCGCATCCCGTAAGCGTACCCGAGAGCCTTGCACTTGACAACCTTGCAATTGTCACCACAGTAGCACATAGGAGTGTGGATCCCCTTAGGTACCGCAACCACCTCTTTACTCGTAGTGAGCAACTCCAAGTCCAAGTCAGGACCTGAGGCAGCCATTCCCAACCTGCAAAAGAAGTTATTATTTGGATATTAGCACATGAGGAAATCCAAATATTTTAACAAAATTAAAAAATGCAGTAAAAAATATCAGAAGAAATTAAGGAATACTGGTTCAATTATTACAACACAATTAAAATAGGATCCAGTTCGTACAGAACAATTACACTATTATTACAACACCATGATTCAAACGAAATAGTATTTCAGATATTATACCGCTGCAGGATGAAACACTACAACATCGCACAACATGACAGACTTCAGCCCTTCCTGCGACGGGACGACGAATGTTTAGCTTCCTTGGTAGGTTTTGTAGTTGGTGGATTACCAACACACGGGTCTGCCGGAGCATAAGGACCACCCGGAGCATAAAGACCACCATAAGGAGGTTCCTCTCCTCTTGCAATGGCATCAGCAGTTTTCCGTTGCAAATAATGATGCATATCCTTTGGAGCATAAATACCATTCCATGGAGGTTCCTCTCCTCTTGCAATGGCATCTGCAGTTATTCCTTGCAAATGACGAAGCATGCCTCTTTCCAACGTGCTCATTTTCTTCGGATCAGGTGGTGTTTCGAACGTGATTTTCCCCCTGTGGTGTGAGGAATCACGATTACCACCACCATTGCCATCCTCACCACCTCCGGCAGCAGCAGACGCCATCTCTAATTACTGTTACATAAATTCAACATGACAAATAAATACGATATCATGAATAAGTTCGTACACAACATAATCTAAGGAAATACTTGTTCAATTATTACAACACGTCCGACTACGGCAAATAAGACATTATTACAAACAACTCAGCGAAATAAGACAACTAAACTCAATGCATTCCTTCATTGCGGCGGCTACGACGTCCACGTCCACGTCCAGAAGGTGCAGTTCCACTAGCCGAAGGTTGGGCAGCATCATCCGCGTTTGACGAACTAGGTGCATTGCAAGCGTACATTGTTACAGTGCATTTCTTGTAGGTGTGTCCTGGGTTGTTACACTTTGAACAGAGCGCCACTGAATGACCAGCTTCAGCTTCATCCATGTTGTTCCTGATCCTCTTCTTCTTCCGTCGACCAACGCCTTGGCACAATTCAGGATTTGGATCGGGTATGTATGTTGCATTTCCTTTGGGATCTTCAATGAACGAACTGATGAAAAGATGGCCCTCCAGAGTGTGGTTCGAAGTGTCCAGGATGGTTTGCTTCAGGTAGTTGTAGGATCTAGGATACCGACTAGAGGGGGGGTGAACATGCGGTTTAAAATCTAAAAGCACAACACTAGAGAAATTTAATTAGAACCACAAGGAGGATTAAATTTCTAGCTAATCTATTCCTATGTTGGGGGTTTGCAACCTAGGATGACAAGATAAGATTCAATCTCTAGAAAATAAATGCTCAAAGTAAAGTACTTGAAAGGAAATTGAGCAAAGAAATAACCGAACACAAGAGACGAATTTTATCCCATGGTATCGATGACTTGCCGGTCACCCCTAATCTACGTTGAGGTGGATTCAATGTTCAACCGCTCCTCTATCAAGGCACCGCTTGATCTTGAGCCGGTTAGAACCAAAGAACCACTCCACACCTCGATTCCACTAGAGTTGCTCTTCACCGCTCCGGCGAGGTGAGCACAAGACCTCTCACAACACGAAATCCGGAGCCACGCACAATCTTCTTGCGAGCTTCAACGGATTCTTCCACCACCAAGCCGTCTAGGAAGCGGCAACTTCCAAGAGTAACAAATCAACCACTTGCTTGATGATTCCCTAGTGCCACAAAAATCAAAACCTTGATGCAATGCACTAGATGCTCTCAATCTCACTAAAGATGCAACCACTAAGCAAAGTGAGTGAGAGAGAGGAGAGGGAGAGCTCTACTATGGAGTATGAACCTTTCAAAGTGCCAAGCGAAACTCTCCCACCCCGGGCATGGAGTATATATACTCCCCCTTCCCGTTACTAGCCGTTATGTCAAAAACGCGTACCTCGCGGACTGTCCGCGATGGCCTCACGGACTGTCCGCGTTTGAATTCCAACGGTAAAAACGCGAAGTCAACTGTTGTCAGAGTTGCCCGTTGGGCCGGGCGGACTGTCCGCTAGGACCCCGCGGACCGTCCGCCAGGGCCCCGCGGACCGTCCGCCGGCAGGCCGCGGACCGTCCGCCCGGTCCACCCGAGCTGCGCACCGTTCTGTATGATTCGAGGTTAATTTCAGACCGTCCGCTGTAGACTCGCGGACTGTCCGCCCGGAAGAGGTTTTTCTCGAAAAACTTTGCAAAAAACTCAGATATTCAATAAACCTCAATGGCCCGCAGACCGTCCGCCCCAAGGGCCCGGACTGTCCGCCCCACAGCAGAAAACTGACTTTTCTCAAGATTTTCAACGAAACCTTTTTATATTTTGAAATCGCCACTCATCTAAATGCAATGCGTGCAAAATCTTGATCAAAGTGGCACTATGGAAAGTCAAGCCGATGAAATTGATCCCTCTTGATAGTACGGCTATCTATCCTATCAATCCGGTCATTTATCATCCTCTAACCGCCTTATGACCGGCAAAAATAAAATCTCTAACTTTTACCTTTGCCTTGAGCTCCTTTCCATCACATGACATACAAGCCATCCTTTTCCAAATCTCATGAGCTCATCATTTCACCGGACTAACCTATTCTTATATCTCAATAAAAATGTTAGTCCACAATGATTGTCATTAATTACCAAAACACGAATTAGGGGCCTAGATGCCTTCAGTAGTACCTAGACACGTACCGACCCCAGTGCCAACCTTTAGTTCTAAAACATGCAGCGAGCACATGACTGCAAGGCTTGTGTAGTAGCTGTGGTTTGTGGCAGGAGCATGAGCACGTCCTGTTGCCTAGAACCACAATTTGCCTCCTTCTCTCATTGCCTGTTTTCTGTGATTTGACTTTGCACTCGACCAGATACTTCCACCTAGTATCAGAGGCACTTGCACGGTGTATAGGCTCAGGCTCTGCTCGGTGACTCAGAGCCTTCTTTTGTTTTATGTCCAGGTACTCAGTCATTGCTGTGGAGTACAACTTCTGACTATCAGCCATTGCTGTGTGTGCTTTATTTGCACGCTCATAAAAGTACTTCATTGTGCGGTACAGGAAGAACTCAATGATGCCAACTAAAGGATAACACCTGGCCCCACGCAAGACTGCGTTGTATACCTCAGCAAAATTAGTCATCTTGATCCCAAACCTTACACCTCCTATGTCGTGCAAAAGACACCATTTCTCCTTCGGCTCGTTCTCAATCCACTGGCTGAAGGTCTTGACTGCACGTCCCCTTCTCCTTCTCACATTAGGAGCATCTAACTCAACGTCCTCAAGAGAAATTGGCTCTTGCCCCGGTTCAGGATTGACTGGTTTCTTTGCTATTTCTTCTGATGCTTTCTTTGTGAGTTCATCTAGTTTTTTCCATATCTCATTGAACTTCCTCTCCTGATTCTGCGAGCATAACCGTTTGAACAGTTCAGTCAGTTGCTTGTTCTTGAATTGGCTGTGGAAGTTTGCTCCCATATGCCTAATGCACCATCTGCTATGAACATCGAGCCACTGGGCTGCTCTGTTTCTTTCTTCGCTACCCTCTTTGATGTCATTCATCGCCTGCAAAATTCCTTTGTGCCTATCGTGTATGACACACACGTTTGGAACCTCCTTCACCACCATCTGCTTCAGCCTCTCCAGAAACCAGTACTAACTATCACCATTCTCTCCCTCCGCAAATGCAATAGCCAATGGCAACAACTGATTATTGCCGTCTGCTGCCACCGCTGTCAAGATTGTGCCCTTGTATTTCCCTGTCAAGAACGTGCCATCTATGCAAATGACGGGTCTACAATGTCTGAATGCCTCAATGCAGGGCCCCAATACTAAGAATGACCGCTGAAGAACAAGCTTGCCTGGCCTAGCTACCAAAGGATATGTCTTGATGTCATAGTAGGTGCCAGGATTTAACACAGCTATTGTGTTCAGCAAGGCTGGTAAATTATTGTAGGATGCTTCGTAAGTACCACACCTCATCTCCATAACCTTCTTCTTCGCCCTATATGCTTTGCCATAGCTGATCTTGTACCTAAATTTCTCCTCAATGGCACAGATAATGGACTTGGGCTCATAAGCTGGATTCTCCACAATCTGGGAGTACATGTGGTTAGCAACAAATCCGGCAGTCAAATTCCGGTGACTTGCATCTAGCTGGTCAAGTGTACATGTGTGATCCACAACTATACTGATCTTCCAGTAATCTTTCCACTTGCCCTTGTAAGCATGCACTCTAAAAGGACAGTCGGGCTTCACACAACGAACATCATACACTGCTGGAGAACTCTTCAATACCCTAAACTCCCTATTCAAGGTCAAGGTGGACCACCTCTTCACTGCATCCTTAAGCTCTCCTGAATTTGCATACAGAGCTCCTTCGCACACCTCATTCTCCCGGTACTCCCAAGCCACATTCACACCAGGATTTACAGTAAGCTGTGAGAAATCATAACTCTCCCAGTCACTTGGCATAATGGATTCATCCTCATCATCTGAGGAGTCATCTTCCAATGCACGTTCATAGTCATCGATCTCTGCATTGAACTGCCTCATTACTTCAGGGTCTTCTTCTCCCCCATCAACCACACCAATTGCTTCATCCCCCTCTTGTTCTTCCTCTGCACCACCATCTTCCTCCCCACCCTCTTCCTCCTGTCCTCCCTCTTCCTCCTCTACACCATCTTTCCCCTCTCCCCCATGATGGCTACTCTGGCCTTGACCCTCTGCTTCCTTATTCAGTTGTACATTCGGTACAAACTGGACAAGCAAAACCACCGGAGCACCAATTGTGCATGCACTCCTGACATAACGCCTCCAATTTTCAGTACCTTCTAAGTGTATAAGCTCCCAAAACACTGGTTCACTTCTGTTGAACACAGCCATCACTGACAGTTTCCATTGCTCTTCATCTTTCCTAAATGCCTTGTACAGCCAGTTGGTTATGACCCCCCAAGGTATTTCTTCGGCTCTTGTAAGATCTCTTGTCACTGTTTTAAACAGTGACAGATCAACTCCTTCAGGACCATATCTAATTTCCCCAGATCCATAAAACAATTGAACCCGGACTGTCTGCGACATCCCTGATATCATATAGTGTACAAATACTTGGATTACTTGGATTAACTACTAATAGTACTATGCAAGTAATTAAAGTAGTTTTCAGCAATAAGGTGTTTCTAAATTAACTACTAATACTACTATGCAAGTAATTAAGGCATTTCCTGAATATCTACGCTAATTAAAGAATTTCTAAACTATTTTCTGAATTTCTACGCTAATTAAAGAATTTCTAATCTATTTTCCTGAATTTCTATGCTATTTTCTGAATTTCTACGCTATTTTCTGAATTTCTAAACTATTTTCTGAATTTCTACGCTAATTATACTATTTGTAAACTATTTTCTGATTTTCTACACTAATTCGACTATTTCTAAACTATTTTCTGAATTTCTACGCTAATTATACTATTTGTAAACTATTTTATGATTTTCTACACTAATTCGACTATTTCTAAACTATTTTCTGAATTTCTAAACTATTTTCTAAATTTCTACGCTAATTCTACTATTTCTAAACTATTTTCTGAATTTCTAAACTATTTTCTAAATTTCTACACTAATTCAACTATTTCTAAACTATTTTCTGAATTTCTAAACTATTTTCTAAATTTCTAAACTATTTTCTAAATATCTACGCTAATTCTAGTATTTCTAAATTTCTAATATATTTCTAGTATTTCTAAACTATTTTCTAAATTTCTAATATATTTTCAGAAGTTCTAGAAATATTACCAGTGGAACGGAAGAGCTTCTCTGCCGGATGCTCCTTCTCTTCCGTCGAATGACGAATAGGCTGAGGAGTGAGGTGCAGCTGCTTTTATAGTTGGAGGGGCACCTACCGCCATTTGTATTGGCGGTAGGCCGTCGCTACCGCTGGAGGAACTGGTGGTTGGACCTGCAGCCCTGTCAAACGGCGGTTGGTCGGTCAACCGCCATTTCTTTTGGCGGCTGCTCCAACCGCCCAACCACCTGGCGGCTAGTTCACACGATCTACGACCACGTCACTACCGCCGTTTCAAACGGCGGTTACAGGACCTGCCGCCTTGTGAAACGGCGGCAGGTTCCTGCCGCCAGTTGAATCGGCGGTTCGAGGCTACTTTTGATAAAGTTTGAAACGGCTATTTATTTTCGGAAAATCGTCGAAAATTAAATATAAAAAAATCCTGTTTTCTCATTGGTTGCTAATATTCAGTTTCGAGGTTGTATATTCGCATTTAATAAAGCATGAAACTTTCCCAGCCCTGGAGAAATGTTTTTTTGAAGGCAACATGAGTCCCATGATTATTGATGATGAAACTTCAAGTATGTCAGAGTCTCATAGGCTAAAGAAACAGTATTTTTTGAAGTATTCGTATTTAGGGATTTTATGCTTTATTAAATACCACGGTATTTTTGAAGTCTCATAGGCTATTTAAATATCAGATTCTCATAGGTTATCTCATGTAATGCCTCATTGATGGTTGATGATGAGTGAGAGAGGGAGGTGTTCGCATAGCAACCATCTTATGATCTAAATTTTAAAATATGCAACACTCTCTTGCCTATGCACAAACCTAGAGATTATGGAATTGCTACTAGAAAACGCAGAAGACAATTAACCAAAGTTATGGAGTGTAGTGGATGAGACTGCATCGATTAGCATCGAATGGAGTAGTGCATTGTAAACTCCCCTTAAAATTTACGGAGTAGTGTATGAGACAGCATACATCCTAAACGTAGAAGAGCATTTAAATACATACAATGCATGTTCTTTACAAAAGGAAGTTTACAGTGCAGAGAAACATGGATTGATTTTTTTTAAAAGTTTTTAATGGGAGAACACCAATTTGATGCATTTTTCGTGTTTTACTCAACCTATGAAATTACTCAATGTAACCACTTGATCAGCTAGATCTGTTTATGCTCAAAAAAAATATTGCATCTGTTTTGAAAAATCCATTGGTCCAGAGCCGGTACCTCACTATGCTAACAAATCCTTTTTAATGGCTACAGACCTACAGTCATCTTCACATGCATCAAATGATCAACATGAAGTTATCTTACTTCTAAGGTACCGTATGCGTGGAGACAATGGTTGAAATTCGAAATTTGTATGCATGCAGATATCCGTGGAGCGGTAACTGTCTCGATCTAACCGGGAAAGTTTGTTTCTTTTTTTTTTCTATTTCTTACCTATATGATCTCTCAGGATTATATAGCCTTGTCATAGTTTTATATTTCTCTTCTATATCAATGAAATATTCACTATCTTGTGTGGTTCGTTAAAGAAAGAAATTTGTATAATTTGTGTTAGCAAGCTCTAATTCCGATTGTTCGTTTCCTAATCGTGTAGAACGGATAAAGAGGTAAATGGTAGGTGACTGACTGCTTAGCATTTAGGGTAATACCGACCCCTAACCCTTTTTGTTTTGCCTTGAATTATTCCACGCTCGTAAGAAAAAAGGGTTAATTAGATCTGTGCCATTATAAATGTCGCGTTTTTGAAGAACGCCATTACTATTCAACTAACCGTGCTAGTGCCATTACAATTCCCCACTTGTTTGAACCATGTCATTATGTACGTCTGACGCCGTCCGAGGCCCACCTGCAGGCGTACTTGAAAGTGCATCTTGGCCCCTAATTGTTTTGGTGACGGTGACAAACATAATTTGTTGTATTTAATCGTTGAATAAGATGTGTGCAGGATTTACTTTATTGAAAATCATGGTTTTGACCAAAAGAAGCCCCCCAACTCCAATTCGGCGTTCTCAACTCAAGTCAAGGCTTAATTTAATTCTTGTTTTTGAATTTGAGTATAGGAAACACCGTACTATAAAGGGGGATGCGAATTGACTGCCAAGAGATGCTAAAAGTGCTTAAGGAGGTGACCTAAGTGAGTGAGAAGAAACCCGAGTTGACACATACACATTTGCTCTTCTTTCCCTCAATTCTCAGCCTTTGTCGGTAGTACCGACCCTGGGTCGGTAGTACCGATAAAGCCTCACTGGCGAGTTTTAGCCAGGGCCTCGGTAGTACCGACCCCGGGCCGGTAATACCGATATGGCTTTACTGTTGGGTTTCTCCGGCACCCATCGGTAGTTCCGACCCCGTGTCGGAAGTACCGATAAGTGCCGTGAGTGCACAGTAACGGCTAGTTTTCAGGGCTTAGTATATATACCCCCTTCTTCCTCCTCACTCATTGCTGACCAACCACGGGACAAACACTCTCTTGAGCATTCACTCCACTTCTCCCCTCCCTCCTAGAGCCAAGACTTGATTCCTTTGAGTTAGGATTTGGGTAGAGGAGTGATTTCTAGTGAGAGTTAGAGAAGCTTTGAGAGCCCCTACGAATTCCCTCATCTCAAGAGCACTTGAAGCATCTCCGGGTATCGATTCGCGTTTGTTACTCTTGAAGCTTGCTTCTAGACGGTTAGGCGTCTCCCGTTGAGTGCCTTCTTGGTGTGGAGCACCCGGGATCGTTTGTATTACCCTCTCCTTGGTGGAGAATTCATAGTGAGCACCAATCTTCCTTTGTGGGGATTGGGTGAGGAAAAGAGGCTCTTGGTGATAGCCCTCCCTTTGTGGGATCCTCAACGGAGACGTAGCTTCTTTTGTGGGAGTGAACTTCGGATTAAATCTTGTGTCTCCTTTGCTTGCTTGAATTCTTTGTCTCTCTCTAACCCTAGAACTTGTTTGTGCCCGATCTATCTTTTGGTTGTGTTCCAACTCATATCTTTGGTTGCAGGAGGTTCTTAGCTTCTAAACTAAACTCTTGATTCAAGTAGAATTGCTAGAATCGATTTACATTTCAAATTTTGTCCTAAGTTTCTCTGAACTGTCGGCAGTACCGACCCTGTACCGGAAGTACCGACCCCTCGGTAGTTCCGACACAGCGTCGGTAGTACCGACAGGAGTTTTAACCGCTGCAATTGTTTCAGAAATTTGAAGTGATCCTATTCACCCCTCCTCTAGGCATCACAAGGTCCTTTCAATTGGTATCAGAGCCTAATCCCTTGATTTAGGCTTAACCGCTAAGGGATCAAGATGTCGGGGAGCGGAGACAACCAATCCGCCGAAGAAATCGCCGCCAAGGAAGCTCAAGAGAAAGAGCTTTAGGCAGCCCAAGACGTCACCGGGAAGGCCCCAAGCCGTTCCAACAGAGAAAGCTCCGATGACTCTTCATCCGACTCCGACTCGGACTCGGACTCCGACTCAAGTGATGAAGATGTCAAGGATGATGATGAAGCGGCAAGGAAGGCGGCGAAGAAGAGCAGAAGAGCTAAGAAGAAAAAGAAGGCTAAGAAGATGGCCAAGAACCTCCTCAAGAAGATGATCAAGAAGGAGCAAGCAAAGCACTCTCACTCCGGCTACTATGAAGTGCCATTCCACTACGGACAACTTACGGGCAACAATCCTAACGAGAAATTCTATTCCGTACATTTGGGAAAGCCTCCCCACTTCGATGGGAAAGACTATCCCAAATGGGCTTATGATATGCAAATGCACCTTTACGGGCTTCAACCTTCTCTTTGGAAGATTGTGTGTGTAGGTGTGACAATACCCGCCGAAGGTGAAGCCATGACTATCGACCATGAACAAGACCTCCACCGCAATGTTCAAGCAACTAGAGTCATAACATCATCCTTGTGTGTTCAAGAGTTCAACAAAGTCCGGAACATCCAAATTGCCAAGGTGATTTGGGATACACTCAAGGAGGCACATGAGGGTACCGATCATGTGAGAAGAGGCAAGATTGACTTGATTCACGGAGAGCTTGAGCTCTTCGTCATGAAGGATGGAGAGACCGTGAGGGAAATGTATGATAGGCTAATCCTCCTTGTCTCGGACATCAAAGCACTAGGAAGCAATGATTGGGATGATGAGAAGGTCACAAAGAAGTTGCTAAGAGCATTCACACCGAAGAACTCAAACCTAGCAACTATGATAAGAAGAGACCCAAACTACCACAACATGACTCCCAATCAACTTCTTGGTGAAATCTTGCATCAAGAGTTGGTAGATCAAGACGTGGAAAAGTCACTTATCTTGAAGGTGAACAAGAGTCTAGCCCTCAATGCTAGTTCTAGTGAAGTGGTGGAAGCAAAGCCCAAGACTTCCAAGACTAAGAATGAAGATTCAAGTGATGAAGGAAGCACGGATGAAGAAACCGCCTTTACCATAAGGAAGTAAAAGAAATTCTTGAAGTCAAAAGCATCAAGAAAAGGCGGTGATGAAAGAAAGAAGAAGTCTCAACGGAAATGCTATGAGTGTGGAGAGTATGGACACTTCATTACCGAGTGTCCCAAGAACAAGAACAAGAATGAAGAGGAGAAGAAATATAAGGAGAAGAGCAAGGAGTACAAGAACAAGTACCAATGGTGTGCTCATGTGGGTCAACAATGGGACTCAAGTGATGAAGATGAGGAATCAAAGAAGCAAGGCATGGCAACCATTGTCATGGCACAAGAATCATCCTCACCACGCCTCTTCAACAACTTCTCCGACGATAAGGACAACTCTCACTTTTGCCTCATGATAAGAGGGAGCAAGGTACAAGAGTCAACCACCTCATCCTCTCTCACCTCATCATCATCCACACCTAGTGATGACTTAGACAACCTAGATGAGGAAAAAGAAATGGAGGCTAACATGATAAAGTAATTTGGTAGAAAAGGCCATAAAGAAATTAAAAAGCTTTTGGACAAATTAGAGAAAAAGAAGGAGATTCTCCATGAGCAAGAAGACTTGCTTATCCGTGAGAAGGAAAGAAACCTTGCTCTAGAGAAGACCCTTGCCGAGGAGAAGGCTAAGGTAGAGAAGTTGACCGTAGGCTTGTCCTTGGCCAATGACTCTAATAAGAGGATGCTAAAGGACTACTCTTTGGCAAATGAATCTTTAGCTTCCCTAAAGGCCACTCATAGTGAGCTTCAAACAAGCTTCTCATGCTTGTCGGAGAAATATACAAATCTTGAAGCAAACTATAGTGCTCTTTGGGAAAGCACCAAGACCGACCCTAAAGCAAACTTTGACTCTAATGCCTCCACTAGCAAAGGTTGCTCCATATGCTCTAATGTTGATATAAGTGCTCTTAAGACTAACCTTGCAAGGGTAGAGGAAATAATTAAGAGCAAGGATAAGGAGATTGCCCGGTTGAACATGTTGATCAACCAAGGTAAGTTGGGTGCCAAGTCCATTCCCAAGGCTATTGACACAAGAGGACTTGGGCACTACAAGGACAACAAAGTCAATGGTAGAAGGGTGGTAAAAGGGCATGAGATCCCCTTGTGGAACAAGGGTGGCTACCTCAACACTATTATAGATATTGCCCATGGAGTGACCACCTCTACCATAACACAAGAGAAGCCAAAGGTTGTGAACATCACAAAAGGAAATGGTGGGGTTAAGTCTCCACCAAAGGCATCGAAGAATGTGGTGGAACACAAACCTTCTCTCAACTACACGTGTGACTATGTCGTGACCTTGGACCACAATGGTAAAATAGTGGTCAAGTATGTTAGAGCCTATGCCAAGAAGGTTATGAGGAAGAGTGTGTGGGTTCCAAAAGTTTATGCTTCTAACCTCCAAGGACCCAAATCCTTTTGGGTACCTAAACCAAAAGCTTAAACTTGTTTTGTAGGCCTACTCCTCTGGTGGAAGCGCATGGTTGATTAATAGTGGTGCCACTAATCATATGACCGGAGATGAAGGTTTATTTGCATCCCTTGATCATTATGACAACCCTACGGAAACTATCATCTATGGAGACAATGGTCAAGAAGATGTTGTTGGTCTAGATAGGTTGTGTATTGCTTGTCAAGCCGGGAAGCAAGTTGGAGCGCATCATCCCGCCAAGAACATCCTATCTTCATCAAGACCGTTGAAGCTACTACACATGGACTTGTTTGGACCAATCGCCTACATAAGCATCGGTGGTAACAAATATGGTTTAGTAATTGTTGATGACTTTTCCTGATTCACTTGGGTATTCTTTTTGCAAGATAAGAGTGAAGCAAAGGGAGTGGTCAAGAAGTTTATTAGAAGAGTTCAAAATGAGTTCGAGCTTAAGGTCAAGAACATAAGAAGTAACAACGGCTCGGAGTTCAGGAACACTCAAGTTGAAGAGTTCCTCGATGAAGAAGGCATCAAGCATGAACTTTCCGCTCCATATACACCTCAACAAAATGGCATCGTTGAGAGGAAGAACCGTACGTTGATTGAAGCGGCAAGAACAATGCTTGATGAGTACAAGACTCCGGACTCATTTTGGGCGGAAGCCATCAACACAGCATGCCATGCCGCCAACCGCCTCTACCTCCACAAGTACTTGAACAAGACCCCCTACGAAATCATCACCGGTAAGAAGCCTAGTGTGCACTACTTTAGGGTCTTTGGGTGTAAGTGTTTCATACTTAATAAGAAACCCAAGGTCTCAAAGTTTGCATCCAAGGTTGATGAAGGTTTTCTCATTGGTTATGGAACTAACGAACATGCCTATCGTGTTTTCAACAAAACCACCGGTTGTGTTGAGACCACGGTAGACGTGAAATTTGATGAATCCAACGGCTCTCAACGAGAGCAAGTTAGTGAAAACCTTGTAGATGATGAAGAACCCCCAAGTGTGTCAATCTTTAGAATGGGGACCGGTGAAGTGATGCCTCGTGAGGCTCAAGTTCAAGCTCCGGGTGACACAAGCAATCAAGATCCATTATCATCAACAAGAGTAGAACCACCAAGTTCTCAAGTTCATCAAGTTGAAAGTCAAGTTCATGGTGACGATCATGGACGAGGCTTTGATCAAGGGGGAGAACAAGGTGGTGAAGCTCAAGAAGAAGCTCCACAAGATGAAGATGATGATGGACTCATTCAACGTCAATCTCAAGCACCACACCCAAGAGTACATCAAATGGTTCAACGGAATCATCCCGTTGACAACATACTTGGGAGTATCCAAAGAGGGGTAACAACTCGCTCAAGATTGTCAATTTTTTGTGTATTTTACTCGTTTGCCTCTTCTTTGAAACCTCTTAGTGTGGAACAAGCTCTTGAGGACCCGGGTTGGATTATTGCCATCGAGGAAGAGTTGAACAACTTCAAGAGAAATGAAGTTTGGGAGTTGGTGCCAAGACCAAAGCAAAATATGATCGGCACCAAATGGGTCTTTAGGAACAAGCAAGATGAATTTGGTGTCGTCACGAAGAACAAGGCAAGGCTCGTTGGCAAAGGGTACACTCAAGTTGAAGGCTTAGACTTTGGAGAGACCTATGCACCGGTAGCAAGGCTTGAATCAATTCATATCCTTTTGGCCTATGCTACTCATCATGACTTCAAGCTTCATCAAATGGACATCAAGAGTGCATTCTTGAATGGACCTCTCCAAGAAGAAGTATATGTTGATCAACCGTCGGGCTTCGAAGATCCAAACTTCCCTAACCATGTGTACAAGCTCCATAAGGCGCTCTATGGGTCAAGCAAGCTCCTAGAGCATGGTATGAATGCCTTAAGGATTTTCTTCTCAAGAACGGTTTTGAGATAGGCAAAGCCAATTCTACTCTCTTCATTCAAAGAAATGGAAATGATATCTTTGTATGCCAAATTTATGTTGATGACATTATCTTTGGGTCTACTAATGATAAATTTTGTGAAGAGTTTAGTAGGATCATGACGAAGAGATTCGAGATGTCTATGATGGGTGAATTGAAGTTCTTCCTTGGGTTTCAAATGAAGCAATTGAAGGAAGGGACTTTTCTATGTCAAATCAAGTATGTGAAGGATATGCTCAAGAGGTTTGATATGGCCGATTCCAAACCCATCAAGACTCCCATGGTATTAAATGGACATCTTGATCTCAATGAAGAAGGGAAGTCGGTCGACCAAAAGGTATTTCGCTCCATGATTGGCTCCCTCCTTTACCTTTGTGCATCTAGGCCCGATATAATGCTTAGTGTGTGCATGTGTGCAAGATTTTAAGCTAATCCTAAGGAGTGTCATTTAATGGCCGTTAAGAGAATCTTTAGATATTTGGTACACACTCCTAACCTTGGCTTGTGGTATCCCAAGGGCTCCACTTTTGATTTACTTGGCTATTCCGATTCGGACTATGCCGGTTGCAAAGTAGATCGGAAGAGCACAACCGGGACTTGCCAATTTCTTGGTAGGTCTTTGGTGTCGTGGAGCTCAAAGAAGCAAAATTCGGTTGCTTTGTCCACGGCCGAAGCCGAGTATGTGACGGTCGGTGCTTGTTGTGCACAACTCTTGTGGATGAAGCAAACATTGAGTGATTACGGTTGTGAGTTTAGTAAGATTCCACTCTTGTGCGACAATGAGAGTGCCATCAAGCTAGCAAACAATCCGGTCCAACACTCTAGAACAAAGCACATAGATATTCGACATCATTTCTTAAGGGATCATGAGGCTAAGGGAGATATTGCTCTACGTCCTGTGAGCACCGAGAGGCAACTTACCGATATCTTCACTAAGCCTCTAGACGAGCAAAGGTTTTGTGCTTTGAGAAGTGAGCTAAACATCTTGGATTCTCGTAACTTGGCTTGACCTGTTGCACACAAATTGTTTGATGCCTAGATAGAGAGAAAAATGCTTTATTTTCTACTCTTTGTGTGTCTTACAAAACTTGGTTCTTTCCATAATGTTTGGTGATTATTGCTTTGCTTGTTTGATTGTGTCTAATCACCAAATATTGTGGTTGTTCTACATGTCCATAGCTATTTCTCTCTATCTCTTTGTGCTGTTTTTCCAATCCTATCTTCAAAAATCTTAAGATCCACGGTACTACCAACACAAGGTCGGAAGTACCGATATGCCTCCACTGTTGGAATTGCGAAAACCCACGGTACTACCGACACGAGGCCGGAAGTACCGATATGAGCTTACTATTGGATTTCTGCAAATCCGCGGTAGTACCGACGCTATGTCGGTAATACCGATATGGACTCACGGTAGTACCGAGACCCTGTCGGTACTACCATTAAAACCCGCAGGGGTATAAATACCCCATCGAACCAGACAAGTCTCTAGGGTTCCTCTTTAGACCGTTGCCGCCCCTCTCTTCTTCCCTCTCTCAAATCCTTGAGGGGATCTCCAAAATCGACCGTGGGAACTTCAAGCTAGGCACTCCATTGGATTCTCCACCCCTCGGAACATCCGATCCTCGCCGGGAGTTCCTCGATTCGCACGGGAACGTTCAAGGTATCTCATTCAAAATCCTCTTTGCTCGATCTCTCAATGCCGTTGTTTCTAGGAGGAATGCCTTATGGAATCTTCATCTTATCCATCCTAGAGTATTTGCCCATGATCTTGTAACTTTTTGTTGGTTGAATCTCTCGATTCATGGATCAACCGCACTGTAGCAGGCCCCGCCGGTAGTACCGACCCCAGGTCGGTAGTACCGACAGGTGCCTGTCACAGGAGCTAAGGTCCAAGAACTGAGTCAATTCAATCTAATTCTTTACACCCATCTTATGCAATCCTTACACATCTTCTCAGATGGGTCGTGCCGGCAAACAAGTGATCCAAGAAGGTTCTGATGAGGATGACGTCCCTCTCGCTCAAAGGAAGAGGAAGGTGGGCACAAGCGCTCAACGCCCACGTGGTCGTGGCCGCACCAATCCTCCGGCTGCTCCTCGTCGCTCTACTAGTCAAGGTCACCGTGCACGCACCAAGCAAGCCCATGAACCGGATGACCACTATGACGACTACGAGGACATATGTTTGGACACACTTGCGGACTTTGTGCTTAGGCCATCCTGTCCTCCTCGTCCGGCAACACAAATGGGCATCTTGAAGATGGTTGACTACAAGAGCGGGACACATGACGTGTACAAGCAAAGGTACTCCGATCCGGCTCAATGGCAAAAGGAGTTTGATGGTGACATCCGCTTTTGGCTCAAGTTTAATGCCGATTGGTATGAATCGGTTATCCTATGCAAGGAGCACATGACCATTGACATGAAGTCCATCAATTGGGAAGCTTTGAGGTCATTCAACATCCCGGCCGTCAATGAGGCCATAGATATTTGTCATGCAAAAAGGATGACCTCCATCATGGCTATGAATTGTGATTAGAATGAGGAAGCAGTTGCCCAATTCTATGCCAATCTCCATGTCCGGCGTGCAACCAAGACTTTTCATTGGCTCTTGCAAGGAAAGCCTCTCTCGGTCTCATATGAGAGGTTTGCTCAAATTCTTGGATTTAGTGAGGAGGATCTTGGTCGTCAGAAGCTTCATGGAGGAGAGATCCCACTTGACAGTGAGATGGCATTCATGTATGACGCCGCTTATGGCAAGGTTGAGTTTGGCACTACTCATGGTATGAAGCCCGTCTATAGGATGTTGAACCAACTTTTCTGATACACTCTCACTCCTAAGATAGGCGATAACTACAACATCTCTAACATTGCCAAGGATATTCTTGTGAGGATGGGACCAGGTCGAGAGAAATTTAGTGTGTTCGACTTCATTTGGGAGGAAATCATTGTGTGCTCCATGTCCGCAAACAAGAGCTGCCAGTATGCCCCTTGGATTTTCAGGATGATATGTGAGGTTGCGGAGGTTGATATTCTCACCGACAAGACTCACACTTGGTACAAGCCAAACAAGGGCAACATTGAGCGTCTCCTCAAGTTGGGCAAGCATGCCCCTCCTAGAGCTCCTACCTCAGCTGGACCCTCTTCAGGGGATCCCTCCTCCTATGAGGCTGCCTTATCCTCTCGTGGACCATCATCATCTAGAGGCACCGTTCCCCCCGGCAAGAACAAGAGCATCTTCAACTTCCTTTCTCAGGGCCTCTTCGCTTGCTTCAATGTTGGGAAGCACAATGCTCAGGAGATCCGCGCTCACAAGCAGCATGTGGATGAGCAGCTCCTTAAGTTGGAGACCCGTCATAAGGCCATGCTCGCACAGCACAACATCGAGCACTCTCCCGTTCGCGAGCCCATGGACTTCCCTCCTCCACCCGTCTTCTACAACCCTTGGGAGGTGTACGGCGACACGTCTATGATGTATGGCGCACCCCCGGCCGACATTGATGATGAGGACTTTGGTAGAGGTGAGACCGACGACGAAGACTCTCCTCTGGACATTCACTCTCCACATGGTAGCGATGATTGAAGGGCCTCCTCTTTTTGACGCTTGATGCCAAAGGGGGAGTGTGCTCACAATTATCCATGTGGTAGTGTGTACCTTCGCTCGCTCGCTCGATCGTTTATCTATCTTAGGTTGTGGACATGTATGAACTATTTGTGTGGTGTGATGGATGGTGATGTGGTGAACCTAGAACCTTTTCAAATTTGTAAGACTTAATCGTGCTAGTGTGGAACCTCGTTTATGTATTTGTGATGCTTTGTGTGAAATGGTGGTTGTTATATGGTGGTTGTTATTTCTCACTTTGTTGATTTGGATATCATGTCATATGCATCACGGTTATTGTATCACACTTATGCACTTGTGTATGCAAATTGCGAGTGAAATTTCTTCTAAATGTGCGATAGGCATTTGAGGCCTCCATAAAAGATCAAGCACACATTTAGGGGGAGTTTTTTTCTCAAAATTGTTGGATACACACATCTTTATTTAAGAATGAATTGTGTTGTCATCAATCACCAAAAAGGGGGAGATTGAAAGTGCATCTTGGCCCCTAATTATTTTGGTGATGGTGACAAACACAATTTGTTGTATTTAATCGTTGAATAAGATGTGTGCAGGATTTACTTTATTGAAAATCATGGTTTTGACCAAAAGAAGGCCCCCAACTCCAATTCGGCGTTCTCAACTCAAGTCAAGGCTTAATTTAATTCTTGTTTTTGAATTTGAGTATTGGAAACACCGTACTATAAAGGGGGATGCGAATTGACTGCCAAGAGATGCTAAAAGTGCTTAAGGAGGTGACCTAAGTGAGTGAGAAGAAACCCGAGTTGACACGTACACATTTGCTCTTCTTTCCCTCAATTCTCAGCCTTTGTCGGTAGTACCGACCCTGGGTCGGTAGTACCGATAAAGCCTCACTAGCGAGTTTTAGCCAGGGCCTCGGTAGTACCGACCCCAGGCCGGTAATACCGATATGGCTTCACTGTTGGGTTTCTCCGGCACCCATCGGTAGTTCCGACCCCTTGTCGGAAGTACCGATAAGTGCCGTGAGTGCACAGTAACGACTAGTTTTCAAGGCTTAGTATATATACCCCCTTCTTCCTCCTCACTCGTTGCTGACCAACCACGGGACAAACACTCTCTTGAGCATTCACTCCACTTCTCCCCTCCCTCCTAGAGCCAAGACTTGATTCCTTTGAGCTAGAATTTGGGTAGAGGAGTGATTTCTAGTGAGAGTTAGAGAAGCTTTGAGAGCCCCTTCGAATTCCCTCATCTCAAGAGCACTTGAAGCATCTCCGGGCATCGATTCACATTTGTTACTCTTGAAGCTTGCTTCTAGACGGTTAGGCGTCTCCCGTTGAGTGCCCTCTTGGTGTGGAGCACCCGGGATCGTTTGTATTACCCTCTCCTTGGTGGAGAATTCATAGTGAGCACCAATCTTCCTTTGTGGGGATTGGGTGAGGAAAAGAGGCTCTTGGTGATAGCCCTCCCTTTGTGGGATCCTCAACGGAGACGTAGCTTCCTTTGTGGGAGTGAACTTCGGATTAAATCTTGTGTCTCCTTTGCTTGCTTGAATTCTTTGTCTCTCTCTAACCCTAGAACTTGTTTGTGCCCGATCTATCTTTTGGTTGTGTTCCAACTCATATCTTTGGTTGCATGAGGTTCTTAGCTTCTAAACTAAACTCTTGATTCAAGTAGAATTGCTAGAATCGATTTACATTTCAAATTTCGTCCTAAGTTTCTCTGAACTGTCGGCAGTACCGACCCTGTACCGGAAGTACCGACCCCTCGGTAGTTCCGGCACAGCGTCGGTAGTACCGACAGGAGTTTTAACCGCTGCAATTATTTCAGAAATTTGAAGTGATCCTATTCACCCCCCCTCTAGGCATCACAAGGTCCTTTCAGTACTGTAGGCCGTGTATTCTCGTATGGACCCTTTTGCCCCTTCTTAACTTTCTCTTTCCCTCTCTCATTTCACTGACGTGTGGGCCCACATGTCATGATCTTCTTCAACCTCTCGCCGTTGCTGCCCCTTTGGCCGCTGCTCGCCACCGCCTCCTGGGTGCCCGACGCCTTGCTGCTCCCTCTGCCGGCGACCAGCGCCGTGGACGCACTGCCTTGAGATACGCCGCTAGCACGAGGAGCCAGCCGCGCGCGCTCGATTTCCTGCCTGTGGAGCTCGACGGAGCGCAGCAGCCCGCCGATGCGAGGAGCTCCGCCGCAAGGCTGCTGGTGCGAGAAGCTGTGCCGCCGCCAACGCCTCCTCCGGCCCGGCTCCACCCCCGCCTCGGGCGCGCCAACGGAGGCCTTAATTCGGCGGCCATGGTGGATCCCTTTCGGGGGCACCTCCTCTTCCTCCCTCCGACGGCCTCCTCTGGCCGCGCCGCTGGTGCCCTCGGTGCCTGGCGTGGTAGGTGCCGAGGCCGCAGAGAGCCGCGCGAAGCCGCCGCCGGATTTAGGTCGCCGTTTCTGTCGGTGCTTGGCGTGGTAGGTCGCGGAGAGCTGCGCGACGGCTCCGGTGGCGGGGGGACGAGGTGTGGCGGCGCATGGGAATTGCGGGTAAGGGCAGGGAGCAGGTGGGGTGCGCCTGGGGGAGGCCGGGAGGGAGCAGAGGGGTAGAGGTGTCCAGGAGCCAGGAGGAAGGAGGAAGAAAGTGGATGGGAGAGATGACAAGTGGGCTTGATGTGTCATAGACTAGGGTGGAGGGAGACTAAAACAGGGGCAATCTTGTCTATACGAGAATACATAGCTTTCACTACGCCTGCAGGTGGGCCTGGGAAGGTGTCAGACGTACATAATGGCATGATTCAAACAAGTGGAAAATTGTAATGACACTGACATAGTTAGTTGAATAGTAATGACGTTCTTCAAAAACTTGATATTTATAATGGCACACATCTAATTAACCTAGGAAAAAAAATGCTTGCAAGATGCCAAGATGGCGAGAGGCCGAGCAGCAAGCGGCGAACCTAGAGCAAATTGAAAAGGGTGCATTTGCTTTGTGGCCGCAGGGGAGCTACGTCTTAAAAAAAAGATGGATGAAAAATAATATTTTTATTGCCTACAGCAAGTTTCAAATCATTTTTTTTGAAAAAGTCAAATCAAATCTTTCTCCAAATACTGTGATGCGAAGAAATATAAATACACCGAAACACCCGCCTTCCTGTCGCGTCCCCTCCTCCCCCACCTTCCTCCTCTCCTCTCTTCTCCCCTCACGCCTTTCTCCTCCGCCCCTGGACTCCGGCCGGGACTCGAGATCCCGGAGCGAGCCTCCCACGGGCGCCTCCGCTCCCCTCGCTGGCTCAAACAGTCGCGCTCTCACCAGCAACACCGGCAGAACCCAGCCGCAGCAAGCCCGATTCGCGGCGAGCGCGGTGCCCAGGCCGGGCCTGATCTTCGAGATCCGCACCGACACCTCCACGCCTTCCCCGAGGTATGGAGGCAGAGTGGAACCCTTCGGATCTGCTCGAGTTTGCAGCCTTCTCCTTTGTATCGTTGTCGTTTGCTGAGAATGGCGTCGTCGGTGTAGGCGGATGCTCTCGTGATCTCTCCTGGGCCGCGGGGACTGAGCATCATCTCGGCGGCGTGGGCCACGTAGCTGGTGGTCAGCGGAGATGCAGCGGAATGGGGTGGTGGAATGCAGCGTCTGCCGCAACCGGATGATGGCGCCGAGCCCGCGGAGCGTGTCCAGGGCATACGACAAGCACCGGAACAAGGTGTCGTCCAAGTTCCGCGCGCTCAACGTCTTCCTCGTCGTCGGCGATTGCATCCTTGTCGGCCTCCAGGTTCGTGTGGCTAAACGCTTCGTTTCTTAACCCCTCACCTGCAAACATTTCCGTGATCAATGTCTGGGTGAAATAGCCTCACGAATTTGGTAAAGAAGCATCACTAGTACTGATGCTATGCACGCATATGCTTTACTTGGTCCCTCGCTGTAGTGTATGTATGGCAACGATCAGTGCTCGGGAGTTGTGTTGATGTTTGGCTTTGTTTATGCAGCCCATCCTAGTGTTCATGTCAAAGGTTGATGGGAAGTTTCAGTTCAGTCCCATCAGTGTCAACTTTCTGACGGAGGTTATGAAAGTTATCTTTGCTGTCGTGATGCTCATAATTCAGGTTTGTTTATTTTTTCTCATGTTTTCCGTTTCTGAATTTTTCAGTTACTGCACTTCCACTCCAGACTTGAAATGACCTTAGTAATGAAGATGGTCAGTCTTGCATGAGCTTTTTTCTTAGTTGAGTCTGATAAGTGATAACATCTACGAATCCTAATGAATAGCCCACTAGAAGCACTTCTTGGACCTAGAGTAAGGATTATAGGACCAAGATTATTTGCATGTAAAAGGAAATGGAAAAGAGATGTGGTTGCTAAGCCATCTTTTACCTGACAATGCATTTTCAAATGTGGAGAGGAAACCTTGTTTTGGCATTCCATATCCGAACTAGGTTTTATTTTATGCAAGTGCAGATTAGCTTAGAATTTGTTAGTATTCCTCAGAAGTTTTTATTTTCATGATGCCTGATAGCTGTACTGAAACACAATGCCTCTGCAGAATTTTCTCTTGAGCTTGTATTATGTTTGCAATTTCTGTTTGTTTACCATTTTATTGTGATGTTTTAATGTGACAGTCTAGAAAGCAAAAGGTTGGAGAAAAGCCACTTTTGGCACGTTCAACATTCATACAGGTGATCATCCCATCGTTTTCTTTCTGATTTACCTGTAAATGGAAACATATTGTACTTTCATATGTACAATTGCTTCTTTTGTCACACTATCTGATTATCTGACCATTCACCAATTGGTCTTGTAGTAGGCAGCCCGTAATAATGTACTTCTAGCTGTTCCTGCTCTTCTGTATGCCATCAACAATTACCTAAAATTTATCATGCAGGTAATTTTTGTTTCGGTTTGCTAGCAGAGCATTGTAGTTTTAAGGGTAGATGTTGATATTGCCTTATGATATTGTAACAACCTGATATGTTGAGCCAATTGTGCAGTTGTATTTCAATCCTGCAACTGTGAAAATGCTAAGTAATCTAAAGGTACACTTTTCTTGTACAGCTCAGTTGTCCTGCTTTACAACTTTAGTTATAGTTTCTGTGTACACATCTCAAAGTACATGTGGTGCAAACTTCTCTAGGTATTGGTCATAGCTGTTCTTCTGAAATTTATAATGAGGAGGAGATTCTCGATAATTCAGGTGAGGGTAACATCGACATTATCTTTCTTTATTTCTATTTATCTTATGGTTGTGGATATTGTAGTATGTGTTCTTTTCTGCTATGCATTATAAGGATTACAGGATTTATTCTCTGTTTTCTTACCCATTTGTATTGATATTATGCAGCATAATAATTGGATTCTTAGTTTCTTGGGAATAAACTAACCGTTATTAAATAAATTTTAAGCTCTAGTATAAATAGTATACATTTCAACTGAAATGCTCTTGGAAAAGTTGAATCTTTCGTTTTATCTTAATGATTGGAAACAGGTAGGTCTTGATCATCTGATTATGAGTTTGGTGTAAGCATATTTAGGAAGTTGTGGTGTGTTCAAGCAAGTTTGCATCACGCCTTGCTAAATTTGCCTTAGTCATGGTAATGTGTGATGATACTTTTAGGCAAAGCCATTAATTTGTTAGAAACTATGCAACTTATGGGCCTTTTCCACACATATATAAGCATATAATGAATTATCAAATGATGTGCACTTTTTTAAGTTCTTACGTCATGTGCAACAATAACTTTCAACTATGTTGACGTTTCTCCCGTTCCTTTTTTGATAATTGACAGTGGGAAGCTCTTGCTTTATTGCTTATTGGAATCAGCATCAATCAACTTCGCACTGTACCTGTGGGCAATACCTCATTTGGTCTTCCTGTCACTGCTATTGCATACATATATACATTGGTTTTTGTAAGTTGCTTCTAAGCCATCTGCTCTCCTTTATTTTCTGCTACATGCACTGATGTACACTTCTTTTTATAAGTTCTCTTGTCCAAAAAAAGTAGACTTATAAGTTACTATTTGAATTGTAGGTAACTGTTCCTTCAATGGCCTCTGTCTACAATGAATATGCCATGAAAAGCCAATACGACACTAGCATTTATCTCCAGGTAGCTTGAGTAATCTTGTTTACCTTTGGTCTTGAGGGCCCGTTTCGTTTCGACCCTGGTCACCCTGCCTGCTCCAGGCAGGAACTCAAGGTGTTGGATTCTGGATGCCTGGGTCAAGGGTAGCTTGTATTTTTCATTCTTTTATCATCAATTTATTTTATTTGTAGTTTATTTTTTTTCATTTTTTCAAATTCATACTGAAAGGCTTTGACTTGCTTGTCTTGTTATTTCTCTTATATTTGTGCCAATTGTTTTCTTTAATGATCTTTCCATTTAATTTGTAGAATTTGTTCCTGTACGGATATGGAGCAATATTCAACTTCCTTGGCATTCTTGGGACTTGCTTATTCCAAGGTCTGCACCTTCGTTTGCAGTTTTTTGTTGTCAATGCCAAAATGCTGCTTGTCTAGTGCACTAGTTGTATTTATCAATCCAGACTCTAGATGACAATGAAAAACAATTGTATGATAGTACCCTCATGCTTTCCAAGTTGTGCCAACCAAAAAGGCAGAGACATACTAAACTCCCTAGCTTGTAAAGTGAAGGATTGACCACCTGACTGATTTTTGTATTAGAAGTTTAAGTATTGACTGTTCATTAATAAACCTTTGGGAGTCAAATGTGACCGTCCATTCTTAGTGACGACCAATGTCTATCCCTGGGGCCACATTTATGATGACCAATGTTTGTGATGATTTCTTGTCCTGTCTGCAGGGCCAGAGAGTTTTAATATCCTTCGAGGACATTCAAGGGCCACAATGTTTCTCATATGTAACAATGCTGCACAAGGCATTCTATCTTCATTCTTCTTTAAGTATGCAGGTAGTGATGCTCTGTATCTGTTTTTCATTTTTATTTAAGTTCCTATATAGTCATATCTGATTGCCTATCTGAAATTACACTGCAGACACAATTTTGAAGAAGTATTCATCAACTGTTGCCACAATATTTACTGGTCTCGCTTCTGCTGCATTTTTGGGGCATACCTTGACCATTAATTTTCTCCTGGGCATATCAGTGGTGTTTATTTCAATGCACCAGGTGAACTTACCTTTTCTTTTATATTGCTTAATTCCATTAAAGCAACCTTCATTTTGTTTCATTTATCTTACTGTCATTTGCCCCCAGTTCTTTTCTCCACTTGCTAAAGTCAAAGATGACAAACCAGCTGACTTAGTAGAGTTGGAAGACACACAAAACCATCGGTGAGTTTTTATCTTGTTTCGAATGGTTACAGTGTTGATGCAATGCTTGGTTCAAGTTTAGTGTTTGCCTGTATCAATGACATATACTCCTCTCTGAAGAGGTTTTTCACTGAATCCATGTTTCCCTTTATCTTATAGCTTTGGCACGTGCTTTAGGATGCTGCCTATTAAGTTTATAGAAATAACAAGCTGTTTTTAAAGGATTATTCAAGTGTGCCCTCCTAAGGTGCTTGTTCTTTCACAGGTTATCTGAATCTTCTTTTGTTAATATGACTGCCGGTGCTGCTGATGATGTAAGAGCTCATTTTCCGTTTTAGAAAGGACATATCGTTTTCATTTATAAGACTTGCGTCTAAGTTCAATGTCATTTCAGGCGAGCCATCGGATTGGCACTGATGAGAGGCAACCGCTGTTGCCTACATGAGCTTGTTTAATGAGGTATACATAGATTCTTTTGCCAGATTTCTATGATGTTTGCTCAGTTGACAATTTGACATGGTATATGCATGTGTTTGTGAAAAAAAATTCTCTGCAATATACTAAGTGAAACAAGTTTCCTGTGATGACACAGCTTACTGAATGTTTGTCTCACTTTCAAGCACATGAACAGTTCTTTCTGTTCTGCAGGTAGGATAGAAGATGCTCATTTTTGCCCGTGTGAGCAGCAAATTTGTTATGTAGCATTGTGATCGAATAAACTACTGTACACTTAAAGGCAAAAGAAAGAAAGAAGCAACAAAATGTTCTCCAATTTCTTTCATTTTTTGGGATGAGGTGGGTGGCTGGCCATCAGTGCGTTTGTGGGGGTGGCGGACCAGCATCCCATACATTTTGATAGACATAATTCGGTAGGGATTCTCAGATACAATACTTGTAACTAAATTTTTCCAGGGGCTGTATACAGAACAGTGGCAATGCGATAATTCTTATTGTACAATTTTTTTGGATGTTGATGAATGTTATACCTTTTTACCTTTGCTGATTTCTGTGCAATCATGAGAAAGATGTGAATCTTGAATTTTTGATAAGCCCATGGCTTCATATTGGGCGTTAGTTATATGGGGTGTTGATGAATGCTATACGCAGAGACAGCTTGAAGCTGCAAGTTCTAAATTAGTATCCCGCGTTTGCTGGGGAGCACGACAAAGCCCATTGAGGCCTAGAGAAGTGTCCAAGTTCCTGAAGCTCCTCTGTGCAGCGCGTCTCTCCGGGCGACCAAAATTGATTAATTGTAAGATTTTGTAGTGCAAAAACTTACTTTTGATACCTCAATAGGGCTTGTTTGCTTCGAGTCCTGAAAAACCTGCCTGACTCAGGCAGTCAGGCAGCAATCTCAGGCGTTGCATTTTGACCGCCTGGGGTTGGATGGTGCTGCCTGACCGGCGAGCTGCCTGGCAGGCAGGAAACGAGATGCATTTGTGTAACCAGTAAAGCAAATGCGAGAAATTGCAGACCGTAATCTTATGAAACATAGAATGAATAATATATTGACTAAAGTATACACGGGTTACATTGAAAGTTTGAAACGAAGGTGGAAGTCTAACTCGTAACAAGAACACCAAATTTCGGAAACACAAACTAGCAGACTCTAAATCTCTAATCAAGGACGCCTGTAGATGATCAGGCACGAGGGAAGTCTACCGGCGCCGGGGACGCGAAGCCCTTGTGGTAGAGCAAGTCGGTCATGACCCTGTACGCGCGCTGCGTCAGGTGCACGCCGTCCCAGCTGATGCGCTCCTCCGGCCTCGCGCACACCGACGTGCCCGCCGCGCCGCACATCCTGTCCATGTCGAAGTTGTACGCGCCGGCGCCACAGCACGCCTTGGTCACCGCGCCCTCGTCGAACCCCTCCTTGCCGGCGTCCCTCAGCATCCGCACGTACGCGTAGAAGTAATCGGCGTAGGCGATCGTGGCGCTCGGGTATGACCGGCGCAGCTCCCGGATCTCTTGCTGCAGCAGCACGTTGTGCATCTGGGCGAACAGGTTGAGCGACGCGAGGCAGCCGTTGGCGTCATATGCCGCCGGGTCCTTCTCGTTCACTGCGGACATGTAGCTCGGCACGCAGCCTAGCGGGAAGTTTCCTGGGATCACCAGCCGTGTCGCACCCATGTCGAGGAGCTCCCTGGCCGTGCTCGTCACGGCGCGCACCACATCGGGGACAAGCGCCATCGCCTCGACCACGCCGGTCACCATGCGCCCGAAGTTGTAAAGGTTGCGCTCGCCGTTGCCTACTGGCTTGTTCGACGAGAAGGCGTAGTTGTAGTCGTTGCCACCGATCTCCCCCACCATGACCAGCGAATGAGCCAGCTTCTCGCGGATCTCCTGAGGGGACCGGGTGTTCGCGTTCATGAAGTCCTTGAACTGCTGCAGCTGGACAACCAGTGAGGTATTGGTGTGGGGAACCGCGACGCCCCTCCTCGCGAGCGCCGCCGCGTCGAGGGCGGTGGCACCGGCCACGGCGAAGTTGACGCCGTGGGTGAAGTCGGAGGCCTTGTCGAGGAAAGGGTTGAGCAGAGGCAAGCCGAGGTCCTTGGCGAGGAAGTCTATCATGAGGTACCCATCGGAGCACCGGCCCGTGGCGCCACCGATGGCAGAGCCGTAGGGAGGGCCCATGCTGTGCCGCAGCATGCCGGTGGCGCCTTCGCGGAGCAGATTCCCGGTGTCAGACAGGGAGTCGCCGAAGTTGTAGATGGCAGTGACGCCGCTCGACACCGCCTTCTCTTTCGCTGACAACTTGTTGTTTGCTGTCTGCTGCGGCGCCGGCCTTGCGCCGCACGAGGAGCAGAGCCAAAAACGCGACGAGCACAGTGCGAGCCATGGTCGCCATGGGGCGCTAGCCGCTGTTGGTGTTTCGCTTGGTTGTGGAGAGGATCGAGGCCCCCGGCAGGTTCCTTTTATTCAGGAGCGTGATGGGGGCCGAACGGACTAGGAAATACGAGCGTCGTCCGAGTCGGACACCGATCAGCGATCGGACTTGACCGCGTGGACCGAGATTGGTCAACATAAAACAAAAGAAATGTTACTGGGCATCGTTCGGACTTCGGAGGCCGAATCGAGCTCGACTCCGTGTCTCCGACTCCAATCGTGTTCACGGGAGCTACAAAAATATGGCACGCGTTCGATCTCAATCCACCCATCCTGCCATCCACCACGTACTCAACTTTCTCCCTCCTCCGGCTCTGCCACCGGCGAGAGCTTCTCAACCTGCTTCCAGGCTCCAGCGAAGGACAATGTGCGCCGCCGCGCGTCCCTTCTGCGCCGGCGTCCCTCGTCACGCCGCGCAAGTACGTTATTCCGACGCCGCAGCGGCCGGGCGCGTTTTCGGGACGAACAAGCCGCGAGGCGTCGCGCCCCCGGCGTGCGGCATGATGAGGGCACGGGATTCGTCGGCCTGCCGATCTGGTGCCGACGGCTTCTGCATGATAAAGAATGAGATCGTCAACGGCGTCCAAATCCAGGTGGAGGTCATACCCACCGCCGGCAAGAAGCCATTGTACTCCGCGCCGGGGCACCTCCGCGGCGTTCTCGGGCGAGACCCCTCGGTTTGCCTCGCCGCGATCGAGGTGTTCTCCTTCTCCGTGCCCACGCGGAAGCGCACCAAGCGCACCCGCAACAGCGTCGAGGCCGAGCCGGAGGTTCTAATCGCCGGCGGCGAGAAGCCCGTCAACTCGGGACTTGATCTCCTCCACAAGCGGATGGCTCTGGAGCTCGAGGCCCTACGCGAACTCTTGAAGAAGGCTGAGCTCGTACCCCGCAGACCGGCATGCAAGAGCAAGCGGCTCCTGGCCCCTGAACCACGGATGGAGGCTGGCGGCAAGATGCCGTCGCTGAAGAGGAGGAAGGTGGCGCAGAGTGCTGAACCGAGGAAGATGGTCCAAGACGCCCAGCGCGCCGCCGCGCCCAAGGCGGCGGTTTGCTTGCCCGACGTGCTCTTCAGGGCGAAGGTCCGCCGGGAGCTACTGAAGATGGAGAGAGCGGTGCTGCCCGACGAGAGCATCAACCAGCGGGACCTGCAGCGCCTGAGCATCGCCGAGTATGGCCGTCCCAGCGTCATGCGGCAGCTCGGGCTGTTCCTGATCAAGGCCGACGCGTAGAGCACATCAAATCGAGCAGGGGAGTGGTAGCTTAAACATACCAATTGACTGAACTGAGTATGTAACTGAGTTGTCTGATACTCTGAGAACAAATGTCTGATGTCTGATACTCTGATGTCTGTTGTGCCATAAATCAGTTTGTCACATGACAGCAAATGTGCTTAAGGAGTCAGGATTGAGCACTGACCACTGAGCATGCCAAGTCATCTGTTTCAGAGCTGAACATATCAAGTTCAGTTGCCTCTTTTAGCTCTGGGCAAGTTTTTAAGCTCTGTACATATTTGTAGGTTGAGTTCTTGATCAAGTCTTTGGTGATGCTCAAAGATGCTTATGTATCAGCCTAAATTGTGTGTTCTTCTGTGTGTGGTGTATATATTTTGTTTTAAATTCTATACATGCTTTACTCTGTCGAACAAAATCCATCAACCTGGTATCCATGGGCATTTCTTTTTGTCAAAATCATCTAGATGCAAGAGCGGTTTTGTCTTTTGGCAAACAATTTACGGCTTGTGTTAATCGGTCAGCCAACACAGTAGGAGTATTGGTTTTGTGTTTTGGGGAACAATTGCCTTATCGGATTACGTTTTCTGGCTGGAGAGACGGAAAAATACTGCCGCCCCCAGCCGCCACGCGCTTCCGATGCGCCGCCCCGCGCCCCCGCCCGCGAAGCTTGCTTTTCGTTCGAATCCTTGTCGGACTCGGAAGCGCGTGGCGGCGGGCGACCGTCTCCGACTCGAATCCCTCTCCCGGTGACGATTAATACCACCCCACCATGCCTCCAGATCCATCCTCCCTCTCCCACCGATCCTCTTCTCTGAGTTCTCCCCTCCCGGCGTCCGGCAAGACCCGCGAGAGTTTGCTCGCCCGTTCGACGTCCGGCGAACCATGGGCGCCCTTCGTCGCGCCGCTCCCGCTCCCGCTCCCGCTCCCGTCGCCCGCCCGTTCCCGAAGCGTTCGCTGGCCGCCGCACCCGCGGCTTGCGGCGCCATGGCGCGGAAGCCATTGTCGGCCGGCCGTGTCGGCGGCGATCAGAAGCTCTCCGCGCTCTGCCCGAAGTACACCAAGGTCGTTCGCAACGGCATCGTCCTCGAGATGGAGGTCATACCTGTTGTCGTCTGCAGCGAGGTGCCCAACGCCCGCCCGATCGTCAAGCCGCCGCCGCGGGTCGTCGAAACCTCTGCTTGTGGCAAGATGGTACGGGAGAAGAAGTCGGCTCGCCGTGCCGGCCCTGAGGAGCAGTTCTCGTTGCCCAGTCCAAAGCGTACCAAGGTGACCCGCGACGGCGTCAAGACGACCTCCGTCGAGCCGGCACTGGGGACCCTTCGGAAGAGGATGGCCGCGGAGCTCGACGCCCTCCACGCCCTCCTGAAGAAGGCGGAGCTCATGTCCAGCGGCAACAACGGGCGGTCCGTGGCCACCGAACCACCATCGGAAGCGCCGGCGGAGGCTTCCATCAAGACGTCACCAGCGAAGCGGGCGAAGGTTTCTACTCCCGCAGAGATCGTTGAGTTCGAGAGCGCAGAGGACAAGAACGAGCTCGTCGACATCTGCGGCGGCGTCTCCCCAGCCGTTCCCGTTGAGAAAGCTGGCGAATCTGGCAACAGCCCGAGCTCAAGCAGCGACTCTGGAAGTTCGTCTTCGAGCGATTCGGATTCAGACAGCAGCGACTCCGGAAGCTCATCTTCGAGCGATTCAGATTCAGACAGCGACTCTGACAGCGATGCCGACGAGACTGTCGACGTCCCAGTTCCTCAGGCGGTCCTTACCCAAGAGAACGAAACATCTGTGCAGCCAGCGCCGGAACCGGCATCGAAGGTGGTGCAGAGTACGGAAGCAGAGAAACGCTCCACGGCTGACCTGATCGCCAAGGCGAAGATCCGCCGGCAGCTGCTGGAGATGGAGAGGACGGTGCTGCCCAACGAGAGCATCAACCAACGGGACCTGCAGCGCCTGTGCATCGACGAGTATGGTAGTCCCAGCGTCATGCAACGGATCGGGCTCTTCCTCAAGGCCGGCGCGTAGCGCGCGGCAAGCAGGACTGGAGGAGCAGGATGGAACTGAACATGCCAAGCTGTCTGATAGAAATTTAGAAGGCTGTCTGATGGCATGCTCGGTTATGTGTAATGGACATGTCTGGTATAGTGTTTGTTTCCGTATTGTAACTTGAATAAAAATTCTTCTGACGGCAAATGTGCTTCAGTACTGAACATGGCTGTGATAAAAAAAAATGTTTCAGGATTTCAGCTCTGAAAATGTGTTGTTTCTTTTATGTCTGGGCAATAGGAATGTTTGGCTGCAGCAGTAAATAAGACAGTAGAACATAGGGGCATTGCAAGTTTGCAACAACATTGTGCTCAGGGTTAAGAAAGATAAACATAGGGGCATTGCAAGTTTTCAGACCAGGCGCACTCTGGACATATCAACAAACTCACACGTAATTCAGGGCTATCTTGTGAGAACGAGTCTTGGATTCATCATCCGTGAAACGGCCTCCCATGAACCCAGTCAGCAGCAATGCAATCCTGCGTGCTGCTCCCTAAACACTGCAGACAAATAGGACCAGCTTGCACTTGAGAGCACTTGAGCAATAGTAACAGAAAATGTCAGGGATGGAGAGGCACGCTCTGTTCTGCGCAAACCAGGAACGGAGCTCAACATATTAGTTATGTTTTGCTGCAGCACAGAACAGCTATTCCCGACTTTGCAGCTGTTGAATGGCTCAAAGCTAGGGAGGAAGAACACACTGCCCTGACAGAGCCTCAACCTGAAACTTGCTGCCCATTGGAGATGACGGGCACCAATCCACGACATAACATCTCCAAACAACAAACACAAACATGGGAAAAGCATGGATACTCAACTATTACAAAACTTGATTCTTGTTTGAAGTTCGATACATTAACACTAGACCTAAGTAGATCCTGATGAACATTCAGGCGGTAGTGGCACAGGGTAGTTCACCCTCCCACTTTGACGAGGTCGGTATCTGCAATCCTTGCTGGTCGTCTCAGCAAAAGTACAGAGGCTTCACAGTACAACATTCAGTCCTGTCCTTCATTCTACCATGGCGTCAACTTTGTCCTTTGTAGGTGGCTTTGCATTTTTGGCTTTCTTTCTACCTGCAGAGAATCTGTAAGGTTAGATGGATGTATCTCGTGGTGGGACAAAGTAAGCAAACTGCTTGATTGTTCACAAAGAAGGAATTAGTGTTTAACGTATTATTACAAAGTTGAATGACAAGAACCTTACCTTTGCCTTTTAATCTTTTGATCTGTATCCTGGAGTTTTTCTTAACATTGAACTTCACTTGAGACTTGCCCTTTGCAGCTTCTGAAGAGTCTGTTCATAAAAAAAAATCAAAAGCAAGAAATATGGTTGCAGTAATATTCAGATGAATATTTATTATAGAGGATTGGTCAACAAGTGAGGAATGTGCCGGATCAAATATGTGGAAGTGACATCAAACAAAACACTTAGATAATACGACAAACAACAGAAGGCAATGGCATTCCCAAGGTAGGCAGTTTAATCTAAGACCATCGCAACCCATGGTGCTAGGGTCCTAGGACACACATATGCCCTACTTTGGAACTGCATCTTTGTGAAAATAAGTATCACATCCCCGCATCAGGAACACGAGAACTTTGTTAGAATAACCATGTCAGAAAAGTCGAGACATATAAAAGCTAATTTTCTACAACAATATCTCTTAGAAAATTTTATTGCTCAGTGTGTTAAAATGGTAAAAATAATTTCACTATGAGCAATGTGAGCACTACAATCAGTACTAATATGCCAATTGCCATGCATAAGCACATTTTTTCACAACAATTTAACAGTCCATAGCATTTAACTAGACCTAAATGGTGCAAAACTCTTAGTCTGAGAAGAATATTCAGACAGATTCTATCTGTTTGATTCACAAGTCTACAGATAATCAAACAAATAGAGCCACGGTCCCGAAACTGGCTATGCCTATAGGTCAGTTGTCCGATGGAATTGTATTTCATTTCAATGAATCAGAATAGCTTTGCTTGGCATGTCATAGATATATTATTTGTTTCCAAGTCAAGGTAATAGTTATTGATACAAACAAACTATCACTATAAAACAGCCTAGATGGAAACTCCCTTTCCAAATACCAACAAGACGAAATAACAGCAACAGCATAATGCAATGCAAGATGTAAATAGCACAATCAGTTTTTCATGATCAAGGATGCAATAATCAGTAATATCCAATTTGCCCACCAAATGAAATGTAGAGTTTGCAAACTGCAAAGCAAATATGATAGGGTTTGGAATGGGTGAAGCTTACCACATTTAGTTATCCCTCGACTAAACTCTGCACTTATGCAATTTTCTACAGAATTACTTTAGCAACGAATCAACAATTACTTTTGCAATTATACCACTAAACCCTCCAAAAACATAATCTAGGTCAATCCAACCAAATCACAACTCACTAGCACACAAAATTCTCCACAAATCGACCAAACTGGATACCAATTAGATCAGTCACCCTTATCAAAACAAGCAAGCATGCCAAGAACCGCACCTTCAGCAGAGACCATGTCGACATCCCCCATGTTGTTCTCGAGCGCCTTAATCATCGCAGCCTCTTTCTGCTCCTGCACCACAAACCCAACCGAACATGCATCAGAGATGCCAAACCTCCGCCACCAAGAAACAACATTCCAGAGAAGAAAACCGCCAGACTCACCCGGTTGAGGCGGCGCTCGATCTTGCGCTTCCGCTTGCCGGACATGGAGACGGGGGCGGTCCGCTGCTTGAGCTTGCCGGTGCCGGGCTCCCCATGCGCTGCGCGCTTGCGGTCCTGCTTCCACTGGCGCTTGTTCTTCTGGACCACGTTGAACTTGGCCATGGCGTGGCGGCGGATGGGTCTCTCAGGCGCCGCCGCGGGAGAGGAGGGGGGAAGAGGAGAGGAAGCCCAGCAAACCCTTCGGCCGCGGCCTTTAACCCTTCCCCTCTGCTGCGTCAAGATCCGTGCGATTCGGCGATTCCCCGTCGCCTGGAGATTCGTGCACACAGGTATGACCAGATGCTGACTCGGTCGCGTAGTCAACTCATCTCCAGCTCGGACATTTTTTTTTTTTGAGAATCATCTCCAGCTCGGACATGCTCTCGCCGTCTCGCGTTTCCTACTCCGAACGAGAGCTCATTGCCCGTCTGCCGGGTGAATAAAAGGCGCCTGCCGGCCTCCAATTTATCCACAGGCCAAAACGAACGCAGCGTTCCAGACTTCCAGTACGTGACGTGACCAAGTGACCACCATGGCTCGCATCGTGCTCGCGGCGTTGGTGGCGCTGCTCCTCGTCGTCGGTCCGTGCCACGCAAGGCCGGCGCCCCAACGGGCGGCGAAAGCCAAGGCGGTGGCGGACGGGATCACGGCCCTCTACAACTTCGGCGACTCCTTGTCGGACACCGGGAACCTGATCCGCGAAGGCGCCACCGGAATGCTCCAGTACACCACGGGCCCTCCCTATGGCTCCTCCATTGGCGGCGCCACCGGCCGGTGCTCCGACGGGTACCTCATGATAGACTTCCTCGCCAAGGACCTCGGCTTGCCGCTGCTCAACCCGTACCTCGACAAGGGCGCCGACTTCACCCACGGCGTCAACTTCGCCGTCGCCGGTGCCACCGCCCTCGACGCGGCGGCGCTCGCGAGGAGAGGTGTCGCTGTACCCCACACCAATACCTCCCTGGGCGTCCAGCTGCAGCAGTTCAAGGACTTCATGAACGCCAACACTCGTTCCCCGCAGGAGATCCGCGAGAAGCTGGCTCACTCGCTGGTCATGGTGGGTGAGATCGGCGGCAACGACTACAACTACGCCTTCTCGGAGAACAAGCCGGTGGCCGGTGGCGCGCGCAACTTCTACAACTTCGGGCGCATGGCTACCGGCGTGGTCGAGGCGATGGCGCTCGTCCCGGACGTGGTGCGGTCCGTCACGGACACGGCCAGGGAGCTCCTCGACATAGGCGCGACGCGGCTGGTGATCCCGGGAAACTTCCCCCTGGGGTGCGTGCCGAGCTACATGTCCGCCGTGAACGAGAAGGACCCGGCGGCCTACGACGCTAATGGCTGCCTCATCGCCTTGAACCTGTTCGCCCAGATACACAACGTGCTTCTGCAGCAGGGCATCAGCGAGCTGCGCCGGTCGTACCCGGCGGCGACGATCGCCTACGGCGACTACTTCTACGCGTACGTGAGGATGCTGAGGGACGCCGGCAAGACGGGGTTCGACGAGGGCGCAGTGACCAAGGCGTGCTGCGGCGCCGGCGGCGGCGCGTACAACTTCGACATGGACAGGATGTGCGGTGCGCCGGGCGCGTCGGTGTGCGCGAGGCCGGAGGAGCGCATCAGCTGGGACGGCGTGCACCTCACCCAGCGCGCGTACAGGATCATGACCGACTTGCTCTACCACAAGGGCTTCGCGTCCCCGGCGCCGGTGGACTTCCCGCGTACCTGAAGATCTACAGGAGTCCTTGATTATTAGTGTGTCCATGGCTAGATAGATGGCTTGTGATTAGAGTATCCGTCTTTGTTTTCTTTAATTTGATGATGACTAGCAAATCTGATATATTAATCTTAGTTTGAAGTCTATAAAATATATGGAGTCTCAATTTCTCGCATTTGCTTTACTAGTTAGTAATATACAGCGTCTCGTTTCGATCGATTATGCTTGAGTAAACAGCCGGCCATCGTGTTCCAACAAACCACCCATAGATGCAAGTGTGGAATGGGCAATGGAGCATTGGAGACGCATAACAAGCGTGCAGTGCATCGCAAAAAAATCTCAGACCACACAAAAGCCAGCAACTCGCTTGTCGAAACGGCGACAGGTGGTCGAGAGAAGCTTAACCAAAATGGCCGGATCTTTCCTCTTTGGGTACCTTGCCACACACTGACGCACTACTCTCGTTTCGAAAAAGAAGGCAAACTCCGCGCAACGCAACGGTGCCATAAATTCTCGCTGAATTGAACATACTAGCTTGCGCTACCGGCAACTTCGCGGCCGGACTCGTTGATAATGGACGCCGGCAGTCTCATCCGCGAATCCGCCACCGACACCGATCAACCTGCGGGAGATGGGAGCGGAAGTGCGGAACGGCTGGCCATTCCGGGCAACTTCAATCCCGATCGGGTGCGGGCGGAGCTAGCTCGCCAGTGCGAACGCGCGACGGACACGGCCGTCAGGCCGTGTAGTCGCGTACTACGACGCCGACGGCTGGCTGCCTGGCCGCCCGCCATGCCAGGAGGGGGCTTGCAGCTTGTTTGGTTTTTTTTTTTTTTACAAACAACTTGTTTGGTTTTGATCCTCGAAAAGCTGCCTGGCTCAGGGTCTTGCCCATACATGCCGGGCGCCGTCTCCGGGCTTCGGCAGGCGTAACCCGTGCCGTACTCGCGGCGTACGCTCCGAGACCGGGAATTATACAGTACCTCCATCCTTGATTATTTGACGTTTCGGAAGTACAAAAAGACCAACAGTTAGCTACTTTTTGCTGTCCAAAACGTCAAATAAAGTCGAACGGAGGGAGTATGTCGCTGTACAAAAAGACCTGCAGTTAGCTATTTTTGCTGTCCAAAACGTCAAATAAAGTCGAACATAGGGAGTATGTCGCTTCAGCGACAGTTTCTCCACCTGTCGCGTCGTACGGACGGACGTGCGGGCGGATGCCGCGGGGACGATGGAGGGGCGCCGGTTTGTTTTTTTCTTACTTTTTTATTTTTTCTATTTCTATTTCTTTTTCGTTTTCTTTCTTTTTATTTCTGTTTTCCTTTTTCTTGTTTCTCTTTTCTTTTCTTTTATTTATTTATTTCTATGTTCTATTTTCTATTTTATTTTTTCTGTTTCTATTTATATTTTTATATATATATTTCTCATAGTGAATATATGTTTTCCTCAATGAATTTTTCTATTTCTTTCTTTTATTCTTCTTTCTTCTTATTTCTATTTCTTTTACTTTCTTTCTTGTTTCTCTTTTATTTCTTCTTTTCCTTCTATTTATCTACTTTCTATTTTTCTATTTTTTTGTTTCTATTTTCATTTTTTATATATAATATTCTTTCCTTTTTAATTTTTTTCTCTCCGTTAATATTTGTTTGTTCGAGATGATATATAAATTTGTTCTGGCTATAATAATAAGTAAGTTGTTCTGACTATAATAATAACTTGTTCTGTCTATAATAGTATGTTCCGACCCTTGTTCTGATTTGTTCTAACTACATTTATTGTTCGGATGACATACAAACTTGTTCTGATTATAATAGGATCTTGTTCTAACAGTTGTTCTCTTTTGTTCTGACATTTCATTCGTTTTGTTCTAGCGATAACATAATATATAACCTTAATTAAAAATATGAAAAAAAAGTTTGTCAAAATATATTCAAGTGGGATCTTGTTTCGAAGTTTTTATTATCAGAAATTCAATGGTGCAATCGGAATTTAATTTTGACATTTGGTTTACAATTTATAGATTTTTTTAATTTTCAAACAACTTGGTGACATCAGTTTTTTTTGTCTGTTTTGCATGCATGCAGGATACTACTTTAGCCTTTCCAAAACGATGCCCGGCTGCACCCCTTCGGCGACAAATTGTTTTTTGTCGCCGAAGTGACGCATAGCTGCACCCGGAGCCGGGCGTAGTTACTATACGTCGCTTCAGCGACAAAATTGCGAAGCATCGCGACGCCGGGGCGCGGGGGCCGCGGGCGGGGAGTTGCGTTGTTTTTTATTTTTTATTATTCTTTTCTTTTCTTTTTCTATTTCTTTTTCCTTTTATATTTTTCTTGTTTCTTTTATATTTTTTGTTTCTTTTTCTTTATTTATTTCTATTTCTATTTTAGTTTTTCTATTTTCATCTTTTTTTTATTTCTTGTTTTTTCTTTTTTATATTTTCTCTTGGTGAATATTTGTTTCCTTTCAATGATTCCACCTGAGTGAATATTTATTTGTTTCTTTCTCTGTTTTTATTTTTCTTTCATTATGTTTTCATCTTCTATAATTTAGTTGGTTTTATTTTTTCTTCCATGTTTTTTCTTTTTTCTTATTCTTTACGATTTTTCCTTTTTGGTGCTGTTTTCCATCATGTTATTTCATACATTCCTTTTTCTCTCCTCCTCTATTTTTCTGTTTTTCCTTTCTTGATTATTTTTTCTCTATTCATTTTATTTTCTCTTTCTTCTCTTTATTTATTTTTTTATTTATTGTTGACGGTCGATTTCCGTCAACCAAGAACACTTGTTACACTTTGGTTTGAGCTTTGAATTATAACTAACCCGCCACTAGGCATACTAATGATGTAACAAGTTCACACTTGCATGTGGTTTTTGGAGTTTATTGTTTACGCAGAAAATCAACATTAAAGAGGAGACTTTCGAGATAAGTTCATCAAGCATTTTATGAGAAGATCATGAAGCCCGTCACAAGTCAAGACATGAAGTGAACACGACTCCAAATGATCCAAGGATTGAAGCATCAACACGTAAAACTCCGGGGACTAGGAGGCCTACCAACGAGATCAACTCAGCCCGAGAGATATTCTCGCAGCCCAGAACAGCATTATCTTTCGGTGCAGATTCGGAGACTTAAACGGCCTCTAATGGCAAAAGTTTGACTACCAAAGTTGTGGGTCTCGACGATAGCTTCGATGTGGACATATGGAAGGCCCAATTCGGGTCAAGGAGCTAGGAGATATGGCCCCCGAAATGCCAGCTGTGCAGACAAGTTCGAAATTAGACAGATTATCTTCCGAGTCTGTTTTGGGGATCTTATCTTCGTTTCCAAGGAAAGCAATGAATACCAAAGTTGAAGATAATTTCATGGCACACAACCTGGACATCGAATTTGCATTATTTGGAGTCTGAACGTGGGAGATATGGTGCCGAATTTGCATTATTTGGAGTCCGGACGTGGGAGATATGGTGCCGGCAAGGAAGGGTTGCGAATCAGGAAAATCTGGACGAGGCTGATTTTATGGAAACCTAGTTTGCTTCTCTCCCAAGGAGGATCTCGTGCAAGGCAAGGTGGAGCACGCCCCAAGGCACCCCAAGGGTATAAATACAACCCCCTAGGCGCCCCAAGATGGTTACACATCCATCCGTTCATCACAACTCGGCGAAACCTAGAAGCAAGCACCGGAGGGAGACGATGACCGCCGCGAGTCTTCGAAGTTGTCTAGGAGATGGCCTAGGCTACCCTAGCCGCCATGGCCGCCCTGCGTGGTTGTGCCATAGTGGAGTTCTGGAGCTTGTTGAGGTCATCAATGATATGTACTCGGTGGTGGTGACTAAAACGCATCTATTATGTGAGTAAATCAATCCATGTCATCCGATCTTTTAGCGACTCAATTCCTCCTTTTACGATCTTGTGCTTTCTTGGGTTTGCTTTATTTCAATCTATTGCCAGGATAGATTGCTTGGGGGTGCTCTTGTAGCCATGGTGGCTAGAGGTGCATACCGGATTTACCAAGGAGTGCAACGCGTTCTTAACGAACGTGCTCCCGTGAGCCAACCGCACGAATATCCTTGCGTAGTGACAGTACGGTGGAGGAGAAAGGCGGAGCCGGGCTAGGGTTTGACTGGAGGATAGTAGTTTAAAGACGGCTTTAGATGAGATACATGTTTCTTTTGCTCTTTTGACTAGAACTACAACTAGATGACGATAGGCCTTAGTTACCCTTGCTTGCTCTTTCATGTTGCCTATGCTTTGGATGTGATCAACCTTGTGCTATCATATACATATCTCTTAGGTTTATCTTTGTATGCAATCAACGCTTAATGTTAGGTTAGTTTGGCTAGACAAGGTAGATAACCTTAGCGGTTTACTTCCGATCCTTGGATTGACAAACCTTGGGGGACCCTCCTTGGTGAAAAGGCACCAAGTCACCCGTACGCTTGCGGTGAACTTCAACACGGTTTTGAACCGTCAACATTTATTTATTTTCATCCCTTCATCTTTTCATGTTTGTTATTTTTCCTATTCTTTATGATTTTTCTCTTTTACATATTTGTTCGTCTTCTATAAATATCTGTTCTTCACGATAAGTTTGTTCTGGGTATAATAGGATCTTGTTTTGACAGCTCTCATTTGCTCTGACACTTTATTTTGTTTGTTCGAGATGACATGCAAACTTGTTCCGACTATAATAATAAGTTGTTTTTGCTATAATAATATCTTGTTCGGGCTATAATAACAACTTGTTCTCTCTATAATAATAAGTTGTTCTGACCCTATTCTGATTTGTTCTAATACTACATTTGTTTTTATTTGAGATGACATACAAATTTGTTCTGACTATAATAATAACTTGTTCCATTATAATAATAACTTGTTTTGACCCTTATTCTGATTTGTTCTGACATTATATTTTTTTGTTCGGGGTGACATACAAACTTGTTCTGAGAGTTATTCTCATTTGCTCTGATACTTCATTTGTTTTGTTCTGGCGATAATCGAATATTTAACCCTAATTAAAAAATACGAATAAAAAAGTTTGTCAAAATATAATCAATTAGGATCTTGTTTTTAAGTTTTTATTGTCAGAAATCCAATGTGCAATCGGAATTTAATTTTGATGTTTGGTTCGTGATTTATAGATTTTTTAAGTTCAAATAACTTTAGATGACAATGACATTATTACCTTTGACTTTTTTACATGCATGCATTCACGCACCAGCACTAGAGCACCTGCATGCATCTGTTTCCCGGGCGTCCTGATTTCCTTCAACGACAATATATTTTTTTGTCACTGAAGTGATGCCCAGAAGTAGGGATGAAATCGGTCGGAAACGATCGAAAATATGCATTATCATTTCCTATCATATTTTTTTTACTCGGAAACGATACGCTCGAAAACGATACCGATAACGATAAATCGATACATCGGAAACGAAACCATCGAATCGAAAATATGTCGATATCGATCGATAACGGTACCTCAAATCGAAAACACCAAAACTATGAATGGACATATATGCAACATGTTCACAACCAAATGAGTGACCAACAATCCAACATGAATATTACTGCACCATATGCCCATACTATAACCACCTATGACTCACGACTACTAAATTTTGCAGCCAACAAGTTTCTGTCGTAGCAGCCAACCTACCGGCTAGGCCGGCTAGGCTGCTGGCGATGGTCGTGTCCGCGAGTTGGGGACTGCGAGTGGAGACTGAAGTTATATACGTAGGGTTGTGTTATTGGGCCATGTTGGGCCTTGGTGTTACCTAGGCTTATGAGCCATCCGATGACAATTCGGAATTCCGACGGAATTTTCCAAGCAAAAAGGTCGATACATGTATTCGGCGGAACAAAGCCACTATCATTTCCATTTCCATTTCCACCAACGTTTTTCTATTTCCATACCATTTCCGGCTCCTACCATTTTCATTTCATTGTTTCTCATATTTTTCGAAAACGAAGCTCGGTCGATCGGGAATTTCCGGAACTGTTTTCACCCCTACCCACAAGCACCCAGAGCCGGGAGGGGCGGGCGAATTCGCATTTGCTCTTAGCCTAGCCGGTTTGGGCTGGAAGCTACCGAGGTCCATTATCCCATGGAACTAGCCCAGGTCCAAAGACACTAACCCGCCGGCACACGTCTCATCTCCGGCCCAGCAACTTCTCTGCACTTCATACTTGATAGTTGATACCTCAGTGATGCGTGTTATTTCCCTTTTCTCTTGCGTATTCGAAAAAAGTATTTACATGTAAAAATAATATATTAGAAAACTTAAAACGAATAGTAATTTAGGATGAAAATAGTAATAAACCATTTTTTAGGACGATGACTTTCACTCCTCTTCGGTGTTCCTGTGGAGGAAGGAAGCCAAGAACAACATGAGGAATAGGCCAGGCCTCGACAAAACAACATCACTCTCCTACCGGTAGTAACATACGGCAGGACCAAAGTTAGAGTTCTCAGGATCCGGTCAGTCCTGCCCGGTTGCCCTGGCTCAAAGTCCCCGGCGCGAAACATGTGTTGTGAATTCTCCTCCCACGTGTGTGCTTGGCGCTTGGACGGGCCGGAACACCAAAACGAGCGCGGAGCTCCGTTTCAGGTCAGCACATGTGGTGTGGACTCTCGCCTGAATTCTACAAGGGAAACAAGAGCAACAGCAGGCGGCGAGTAGTCTCGATGTGTGACCAGAGGCGCACGTTCTTCTTACCTTGAACATGTGGGCTTGACCACTGACGGCGCGAGCGCCATTCTTCGTGTGAAGTCCGAAGTGCATGCCGGACACTGCTGCTGATCGAAATCAAGTACTACTAAAATGTGCAGTGAACACAAAGGAAAACAAATTTTCTCTGGTCATAATAACAGTAAAAAAAGGGACAGAACGGTGGAAAAACGATTTTCTTGGGTCACACACATGACACATGCAGAGGGCTAACAAACGATGCTATGAATTCCCTTCGGAAAAATAAACCAGACTCGTGTCTCATGGGAAAACGACGGACACGATGAAATCATGGCGGGCAGCGTCCAGAACTGCACTGTCCCACTTCCACACCTCCGGCCCCGCGCCCGCCGCGCGCCTCCCCCGCACCGGGTCCTCAAGCACCCGTTCGCACGCGTCGTCGGGGCCCGGAGAGTCAGAAGGACATGGCGTGAGCGGTGTTCCAGGACGCGGTTCACGATGATCCCCGAGCGCCCCCCTGCGGCTTGGAGATAAAAGGGGCTATCCAGTAGAAACCCACCACGAACTCGCGTGCCACTGCCACGAGCCTCTCTACCTCCTGGGGGAGGGAGAAAAAAAAAACTCGCGCACTCGCGCTCGCTTCTCTGCTTCCCCGCGCTCGTGGTGGCGGTTGCCGAAAGCGAGGGAGCGGGGGGAGGTGTCGTCGCGGCACGGGGCGGCGGGGTTTCTTTTCAGGTGAGATTTTCTAGCTTGCTGTGCCTCCGATGTCCGATCGCGTCGGTTGTGCTGTGTGGCTGGGGCGGGATTCATGGTTGGTTTGGCTGAATTCTCATCTGCAGCTTGGGCCTTGGGATGGTTGAATCAGTGCTGGGTGCTGCAGCCTGCAGGAGCCGATTTTCTGGAAGTTTGCTCTGGTTTGGTTTGGGGAATTCGGATTTTGTGGTGGGAGGAAATGAAGGACACACTGCACACCCACTCACAGTTAGTTTCTCCAGGTTGTAGTTTGATCGAATTCAGTAGGATCCTCTTCGGATTAGGAAGGTTGCGAGCTGAGCATTTCCGTCTCCCGTTCATTTGATAGTATAAGGATCTACGCCATTTTCGTCCTCGAATTATTGTTTTTCTCGCTACCTTCAACAGGGAAGGAGCTTGATTCGAGTTTGTTAAATTTTTTAAGCGACCTAGGAGTATTATGCAAAACATGTTGTCAATTTCAGTGCACGAATTGTTAAATGCTCAATGTTTAGTAGCCCACACCATATTTGTCCTGTTCTTCCTCACCCAGCGATAGGGGTATATTCCACCTGTGCCCATCAGGATCAGTGGCCAGTGCTCTGTGCTCCCCCTCACCACTTGTTGCTTTTGTCCTGCAGGTGTTTGTAGAATTTCCTAGCTGAGGTCCTGCTGCTTGGGCGCGGCTATGGCTACCGGTGTGGCACCAGCCCCTCTCCCACATGTCAGGGTGCGTGATGGTGGCATCGGGTTCACCAGGAGCGTCGACTTTGCTAAGGTCTTGTCTGTTCCCGGCGTTGGAACTACAAGGACAGGCTCCTCGAGGGGCAAGGCCCTTGTGGCGAAGAGCTCGAGTACTGGTTCAGATACCATGGAGCTCGAGCCATCATCTGAAGGAAGCCCACTTTTAGGTATGATCTGCGTGTTCTATTGTCCTTGCACGTTTGTATTTGTGTAATTGTGTATATTTCAGGTCAGGGGGTTTGTCCCAGATTCTATCTATACGATCCTTCTTCTAACTGAGATTTTTCTTCTGTTCTTTAGTCCCCAGGCAAAAGTACTGTGAATCTATACACCAGACAAGGAGAAGAAAAACTCGTACTGTAATGGTGGGGAATGTCCCACTCGGCAGTGATCATCCTATAAGGATTCAGACCATGACAACTTCAGATACCAAGGATGTGGCCAAAACCGTAGAAGAGGTGCATCCCATCTGAAGTTATTGTTGGTTGTTATTAGTATTCTCTATAGGACATGGATATTAGAAATGAATTAGTTACCCTTTTTAGAGGATTTCTGTTTTGTGTATAGGTTGCTAATAGAAGATATAATTTGCACCCTTTCAGGTGATGAGGATAGCAGATAAAGGAGCTGATATTGTTAGAATAACCGTCCAGGGTAAGAAGGAGGCTGATGCCTGCTTTGAGATCAAGAACACCCTGGTTCAGAAGAAGTAAGCTGTCATTTTCCTCGCATTCAGTGTGTTCACATGCTTGAGTCCTCACATTTTTCATTCTGTTCGTACAGTTACAACATTCCACTAGTAGCCGATATTCATTTTGCTCCTACGGTAGCTTTAAGAGTGGCAGAATGCTTTGACAAAATTCGTGTGAACCCCGGAAACTTTGGTGAGTGAAATCTTGACAACACTGATTTTAGTATGTTTATGTTCTCGTTTCATTCTGAAATATTGAGAAATCTTCTTTCAGCTGATCGCCGTGCTCAGTTTGAGCAGCTTGAATATACAGATGACGATTACCAAAAAGAGCTTGAGCATATTGAGAAGGTTGAAAATGTGTCTCAGTTAGTCTTGTTTTAATCAATATGAACATATAACAGGTTATCTTACAGAGCCAATTTAATCCCGTTTTAGGTATTTTCTCCATTAGTTGAGAAATGCAATCAGTATGGGAGAGCAATGCGCATAGGAACAAATCATGGAAGTCTATCTGACCGCATAATGAGTTACTATGGTGATTCTCCACGGGGAATGGTGATTATCTCATTTATGAGGTTATATTCAACCATCAGACTGTAGATGCTTGACATTTTCTGCATACTATCGCAGGTTGAGTCTGCTTTGGAATTTGCTAGGATATGTCGGAAGTTGGACTTTCACAACTTTGTATTTTCAATGAAAGCTAGTAACCCTGTTGTCATGGTCCAAGCATATCGCCTGCTTGTTGCAGAAATGTATAACCTAGGATGGGATTATCCCTTGCACTTGGGTGTTACTGAAGCCGGAGAGGGTGAAGATGGAAGGATGAAGTCTGCTATTGGCATTGGAACACTTCTAATGGTAATTGCTTCACTACTTAGCTCTGTCGTATGAAGTTAAATCTCTTTCGTATGAGTATTCTAGAAATTAAATAAGAGCATGGAAGTGGTAGCCTTTTCATTGGATGAAGAGTATCTTCACATTTTGGAGCTAATAATTGAAACTTATGAGGATGAATATTTTTGGTATCATGTTTGTATAAGTTGTATATGGTATGTTTGGGGACCTTTTCCATGCTATTTACTGACACATAATAGAAGCACAAGACTAGCAGTTTCCTGTGAATGAATTTAGTTTTGTGGAATCCGGCACGTTCTGCAAAAGGAATAGGACTGTATCTTCTGCTTGTTGTATTACAGGATGGCTTGGGTGACACAATCCGTGTCTCCCTCACGGAACCACCAGAAGAAGAGATTGATCCTTGCCAAAGGTTGGCAAATCTTGGGGAACAGGCTGCAAACCTTCAAATCGGAGTGGTAATGCACTTTTACTTTGCGTACTGTCCCCTTATTCTGTCATAATACAGTAGATATCAGTCCTTGATACTTGTGCTTTCCCCTAAACATTTCTTAATTTTTTGCTACTTATCTTGGATTCACAGGCCCCATTTGAAGAAAAGCACAGACATTATTTTGATTTCCAGCGTAGGAGTGGTCAATTGCCTTTGCAGAAGGAGGTTGGTTAAAACAATAATTCTATGGTCTGATCATAAAAACTAAGAGTGCTAGTTTTCTTATCAGTTTCTCTTATGACAGGGTGAGGAAGTTGACTACAGAAATGTCCTGCATCGTGATGGCTCTGTACTGATGTCAGTTTCCTTGGATCAGTTGAAGGTAACCTGCACCATCCCTAACCTTCTTTTCGGAATTTCCTACAGTATGTATAACTATACAAAGAAATTTTAGCATCCGTAAATTTGAATTTGTAATCCATTTGAAGTAACTATTCAGCAGTATATTTGTTTTTTTCCAGGCATTTACCTTTTGAAAATAGGTTGTTAGAACCACTTTTTATTGTCTGTCCATCAGATAAATATGCTCTGTAATGATGGACATTCCTTTTGTTTGCCAGGCTCCTGAGCACCTTTATAGGTCTCTTGCAACGAAGCTTGTGGTTGGCATGCCTTTCAAGGTCTGATATATGGTTTTATGAGCTATCACATGACTGTTGTTTTTATGGGCATTGTGTTTAAACTGATTCATTTCTTCTATGAACATCAGGACCTTGCTACTGTAGATTCCATTCTTTTGAGGGAGCTCCCCCCTGTAGAAGATGCTGAAGCTGTGAGTAACGCCATTTCTTCATCTCTGTAACAAGTGCATAACGTTCTATTCCCTTTCTTAGTTATCTGTTATAATTTTGTCAACGTATACAGAGGCTTGCACTTAAAAGATTAGTTGACATCAGCATGGGCGTGTTGACCCCTTTATCGGAGCAGTTGACAAAGCCACTCCCACATGCAATTGCGGTTGTCAATCTTGACGAACTGTCAAGTGGTGCTCACAAACTTTTGCCAGAAGGTTGTGATTTGCATTAACTATTATATTGTTGCTTGTGTTCTTTTTTCTTCCCTTTGGGAGTATTTAATATCTTCTTTTGTCTGCCTTTTTTTGTCTTTTTTTGGTGTGTGTAGGCACCAGACTTGCTGTCACTCTTCGTGGAGATGAATCGGATGAGCAGCTAGATATCCTTAAGGGTGTTAATGATATAACAATGCTGCTACATAATGTTCCATATGCTGAGGAGAGGACTGGTAGAGTACATGCTGCTAGGAGGTAAGCAAATACAGTGGATCAATCTATTCAACGGGTCAGATTTTTGGGAGCCATTTGTTATCATGTATCCATGCTTAACAACACTGTTCCCTAAGGCCTTTGCGTTCATTTTGATTACAGTGTCTTATAACTTTTCATATTTTGCAGGTTATTTGAGTACTTACAGACCAATGGCTTGAACTTTCCTGTAATCCATCACATAGATTTCCCCAAATCCATTGACAGGTGATTGTCAACATTCCTACTTTTTAACCACTTTAAATTGTTAAGACCTGGTTTTCTTGTGCTTATTATAATCCAATTGACTGCAGAGATGCTCTTGTCATTGGTGCTGGGGCCAATGTTGGCGCTCTCCTAGTCGATGGTCTTGGTGATGGTGTACTTCTTGAAGCTGCTGACCAGGAATTCGAGTTCCTGAGGGACACATCTTTCAACTTACTTCAGGGTTGCAGAATGCGCAACACAAAAACTGTATGTTGATGTTTTTGTGTTTAAAATAGCATGGCTACCTATGGAGAATTCTAGTGATTAAGCCACAGCACTCTACCTACAACATACAGAAAGAAAAAACTTCAAAATCGGCCATACTAAAAAACAACTGTTGATGTTTCGCAGATTTTGTCAAAGTGATTTCTGACTGCTGATGAATGCTGCAGGAATATGTGTCTTGTCCTTCGTGTGGGCGGACACTCTTCGACCTTCAGGAAATCAGTGCTCAGATCAGAGAAAAGACCTCTCATCTGCCAGGCGTCTCGGTAAGCTCTCTGATGCAAATAAGTCTGATCAACTGTATATGCATTTCCTTCTTTTCTATCAATTATACTGATCAACGGTATACATATTTGCCTGGCAGATCGCTATCATGGGTTGCATTGTCAACGGGCCAGGAGAGATGGCCGATGCTGATTTCGGATACGTCGGAGGCGCTCCTGGAAAGATTGATCTTTACGTTGGCAAGGTAACCATCTTGTGCTTGGATGCCAAAATGATAAATTTCGAAATGGAAATTTTTTCATATGTGTCGTGGAGCAAGAGCTGTGGATTTGTGGTCTCAAGAAACACCGTCTAGTATTGTGGACTTTTGATAGCATGAAAAATGTTCACCACCTGAAGTCATGATTCTTGAAGCTTCCGGTTTCTTCCGGCTAACACAGACTGCATTTTTCTATCCGCAGACCGTCGTGCAGCGCGGCATCGCCATGGAAGGCGCCACCGACGCCTTGATCCAGCTGATCAAGGATAACGGCCGGTGGGTGGACCCTCCTGCCGAGGAGTAGGGCTCTAGACAACCCTCTGCAGTTTGTTTTGTGAAGTGAGACATGCAGTGCATGCTGTACTGATCATACAGTACTGTGTACGTAACGTATTCACGTAGAGCACATCATCCCTACAAATTTTGTAGCCTGTACATCTATTTATTGAGAAATAAATTAGAAATTGGGGAGTGACCGCTGGTCTGCGGCAGCACCTTCTGATGAAGCAGCATATGCTGATAGAAGAAGGCTCTCGATATCATGTGATCAGGGTATATCATCTATGTTTCTGGTACAAAATTAATTGTGCTCATGTTTCTGGTTACAGCATCTATGTTTGATGGCAGCTTGCCAGCTTCGATAGAATCGCAATTCGCAATTGGCACTCCTGGGCTCGGGTTTGCATCTGGACGTAAAATGCGATCACTACGCTAGCTGCTGAGCGAGGCTGTCTTGTTGCATCCCTGACGCGTGCGAGATGTGGCATCCACGCGGTCAAGTTCGATTGCTGATCGGTCTCCGAGTCGGACGACGCTCGCGTTTCCTAGTCCGATCGGCTAGGCGAAGCGCCTCCCATCGCGCTGCTGAAGAAAAGGAGTCTGCCGGCTCTCAATCTCTCCACAAACAAGCGAAAGACCAACCTGCAAGCGGCCAAGCGCCCCATGGCGGCCATGGCTCGCACTCTGCTCGTCGCCTTTTTAGCCCTGCTCCTCGTGATCAACACGTGCCACGCAAGGCCGGCGCCGCAGCAGACGGCAAACAACAAGTTGTCAGCGAAAGATAAGGCGGTGTCGGGCGGCGTCACGGCCATCTACAACTTCGGCGACTCCCTGTCTGACACCGGGAATCTGCTCCGCGAAGGCGCCACCGGCATGCTGCGGCACAGCATGGGCCCTCCCTACGGCTCTGCCATCGGTGGCGCCACGGGCCGGTGCTCCGACGGGTACCTCATGATAGACTTCCTCGCCAAGGACCTCGACTTGCCTCTGCTCAACCCTTTCCTCGACAAGGGCGCCGACTTCACCCACGGCGTCAACTTCGCCGTGGCCGGTGCCACGGCCCTCGACGCGGCGGCGCTCGCGAGGAGGGGCGTCGTGGTTCCCCACACCAACACCTCACTGGCTGTCCAGCTGCAGCAGTTCAAGGACTTTATGAACGCGAACACCCGATCCCCTCTGGAGATCCGCGAGAAGCTGGCTCACTCGCTGGTCATGGTGGGGGAGATCGGCGGCAACGATTACAACTACGCCTTCTCGTCGATCAAGCCAGCAGGCAACGGCGAGCGCAACCTTTACAACTTCGGGCGCATGGTGACCGGCGTGGTCGAGGCGATGGCGCTCGTCCCCGACGTGGTGCGCGCCGTGACGAGCACTGCCAGGGAGCTCCTTGACATGGGCGCGACACGGCTGGTGATCCCGGGGAACTTCCCTCTGGGGTGCGTGCCGAGCTACATGTCCGCTGTGAACGAGAAGGACCCCGCGGCCTACGACGCCAACGGCTGCCTCGCGTCGCTCAACCTGTTCGCTCAGATGCACAACGTGCTGCTGCAGCAGGAGATCCGGGAGCTGCGTCGGTCGTACCCGACCGCCACGATCGCCTACGGCGACTACTTCTATGCGTACGTGCGGATGCTGCGGGGCGCCGGCAAGGAGGGGTTCGACGAGGGCGCGGTGACCAAGGCGTGCTGTGGCGCCGGCGGCGGCGCGTACAACTTCGACATGGACCGGATGTGCGGCGCGCCGGGCGCGTTGGTGTGCGCGAGGCCGGAGGAGCGCATCAGCTGGGACGGCGTGCACCTGACGCAGCACGCGTACAGGGTCATGGCCGACTTGCTCTACCACAAGGGCTTCGCGTCGCCGGCGCCGGTAGACTTCCCGCGTGCCTGAAGATCGGCAGCCGTCCTTGATTAGAGTCTACGGAGTAGCTAGTTTGTGTTCCGAAAATAATGTTCATGTGCTTCTCAGGTGTTAGAGTCTACAGGCGTGTCATGTGTGTTAGTAGACTTTCCCGCGTGCCTCAAGATCGGCAGGCAGAGTCTAGTTGGTGTTCTTTCATTTTTGCTCCATCTGTTCAGTGTATGTAAAGGAAAATAATTCAAACCAATTACTTCTCAAGTGTTCATGTGCTTGTGACGGACAAGATGGTGTCTGATATCTCCACACCAAATAAAAACCACCTCCTTTAACTCAAATGTTTGGGATGAAAGCAAGTGAACAATCTCGAAGTTTATCGCTGTACTTCTCAAGTGGCCCATCTTCTGCCGTTACTGTTTCATATTTCTCCGAGTGAGCTCAGAGATGTGAAGATCTTGTTGACCAATATGGACGCTGATAGGTTCACTGTTCATGGCGCCTACATACACCGCTACACGTTCTACAACTATCTTACACAGTGTAAAACTGAGATATATGGTTCCTTTGCTGTTACTATTGCATCTCTGTTATTCCATTGAAACAGCATTAAGTCAAACAACAAATTTCATTAAATGATGCCTCATAAGGCCAGTCTCAGTGGAGTTTCATGAAGAGATTCATTGCATTAAATATGTTGATGTGGCGAAGAGAGAGAATGAGGAGAGTTTCATCACTATGAAACTCTACTGGCACAGTTACCTAGTTTTCAGTCTAGGTAATTGTGCCTATGAAACTTGCACTAAGACCGGCCTAATTCAAAACATCAAACCGACTTGCCGTCGAAAATGGCCGCTTGTGACCAACCGAAAGATGGACATGCACTATTCGATGGCCTTGAAGTGCTCAAGAGCAAGGTCCAACATGTCGGCAGTGCTCGTTTGCTGAGATCATCGATCAGTCAGATTTCCTTTTGCTATATCTAGCGATCACTACTCTTGTTCCTTTTCTTGTCCTCATTAACTAGTTCCTTCTCAGAAGGATTCTTGTCATCAGATTCATCAAATATCAATTTAGTAGCAGTGCTGCCCTGGTTAAAGTGCATAACTGGGCATTAGCTTCTCAGCAAAGAAAACCGATTTTGCAGATAAAACTTGTACATAATGAGGAAACAATAATATCGATAAAAGGATTATGTTGTGTTGCATACCCTGGGACCCTTCCACAGCAGAACATTCCTCACATATTCTGAACATAGCTCCAAAGGTACATTTCCTGGTATAGACACTGCTTAAAAAATGGATCGTTATTTTCACCGCATCTGTTCCTCAGCAACTGACACATCAACTTTGCCTCCTTTGTGATGGCCTAGAAATTAGTTCACAAACATCGTGGATGTTCATAAATACAAATATCAAAGAAATATCACTACAGATTGAGTAGGTAACAGTCTGTAGGTAGAGGCAAAGCTTGTACCATCATGGTGGTCCTTTGTAGGTCAAGAATCTGAAGGCCGTCTTCTGAATCTTGGAGCAGAGCATGACTTCGGATATCATTCCAGTCTCACACAGCAACTCGCACAACAGATCAGCCTCCGCCATGATACACTTCGAACCATGGTTTGCAACAGGCGGCACGATAGAGTTAATAAACTTCAGTGAACAATATATATCTATAATTTAAGGAGGCAGTCTGGCTTCATTTGTGAGCAGGGACGTACACACCTTCAAGGCAATAATGGGGAGAGGGTATCCAGATAATTCCATGTTAGTTATTTGATCAGCACAGTTGGTGAGCTCGTTATTCAGGCTGATCTCATCAACATTGTGTTCTTGAAACACGCACTATTCTGTGCGGTTCGTTCAAAAAAAAACAAAAAAAAACATTGTGTTCTTGATGTGCTTCAGCAGATGCAAAAGTTAAACCTCCATAGTAATACACTTGATACCACCATTTCGAAGTTCGTGCAAATAGTAATTAGATTACAAAATTTTTCGAAAGAATAAGTGGGATAGCAAGGTTTTGGAGAGAGGCACAAAGTCAGATGCAGGAGGATACCGAGTTGAATATATTGAGTTGCATGCACCAATCAGTTCAACCCAAAAGCTTAAGCTGATAGGGAAAGGTGGGCAATTCACTTATACTCCAACACTCCCCCTCACGTGCAGGCTACGTGGATATTGGAGTGGGGCTGTAATTATTTTAATTAACGCGCCCGCCAGGATTCGAACTTGAGACTTCTGGCTCTGATACCATATTGAGTTGCATGCACCAACCAGTTCAACCCAAAAGCTTAAGCTGATAGGGAAAGGTGGGCAATTCACTTATACTCCAACAGAACAGGGTTGCCAGGTAGTTCCCATCATCTCTGTTGAGATTGGGACCAGCAGCAGCATTACCTTCCACTTGAGGTGCTAATACTTCAAGAGAATTGCGCTTATAATATTCCTGAAGGTAAGTCATGTATAGGGACCAAGAATTCGCACGAGTGTACGGCAGTATCAAATCCCATCCCCAAGCTCTTTCCAAAAGTTATGCACAGGACAGCAAGAGATTATAAGCACACAAAATTGGCAGATAATTACCTAAGGAAGGAGAACTTGATATGGCATCATAGCAATAATCGTAATACAGAAATAAAAGCTAGAGGAAAGGGATAAAGCAACAAAAGAAACCACAGAGGTAAAATAATTGGATCACAAATCACAAGTGGAATGCATGGTTAACAATTTACTCCAAGTCCACTTTCATTTCCAAGAGAGGATAGGTAAAGCCATAAAGGGAGATAGACCTGGGAATTTAACTATCTCCAACGGTGGTGGTGTCAGACGATGACCATACTTTCTGCATTGTTCACCGATAACAGCAAATACAGTCATCCTCTCCTCGGCAGTTTCTTGCAAGTGGGCTACATAAGCTTTGAATCTTTCTTCCATCTGCTTTTTGGAGGGCATTAATATTGTGGTGGCCAAGGCCAACGTAGAGGGGGCGGGTAAGTTTTTCTGGATGTTGGTCTTGCGAACCCCCTCAGGCATCTTCCCCTTCTTCATCAAATCTGTAATGGTCTGTCGTGTCAGGTTCAGCAGCCCCTTGATGTCCAGGTAGTTTGCACAGCCTGTCAAGGCAAAACATATAGTCAGATATTTTCCTCAAATGTGTATTTTAAGAGAACTGAAAATGAAACATCAATCTGGTCAAACAATAACCTGGACGGAAATCAATCACAAATAGATGGGGTGCGCAGATAGATAGATGCATACACTCAAGCAACCAAGAGTCTAAATGTATCTGAGTATATTTCAGTTCCTTAGTTGCTAGCATATGAGCATCAGATCTCATCAAAATATTAAAAAAAGGCGTACCCAGTGCCGTAGGCTCCCGCACTGTGCGGGGTCTAGGGGAGGTTATTAGCGGGAGGTCTTTCCCACACATCGTGCAATGTGTAGAGGCCACCGCTCGAACCTGTGACCTCTCGGTTCACAGGCGGCAAGCACTACCACTTGCACTAGGCCGCCCTTTTTAGATCTCATCAAAATATATGTTTAGAAAAATATCATGGTCTTAAACACATTATGAGACCAAAGTCGTTATGGTTTATGGTTTATCCTAGATATGAAAATATAATCTATCCTACCACCAGATAGAAAGTCTTAACAGCTAGTCATTTATATGAATCAATTCTAGGGCTCCACAGCCAAGCATAAGACCGTCTCCAGCAGTTCAGCCCTTCCCCATCTGCAAAATCGACACTTCCGCAAAGGAGAGAGAGGATCCGGTGAGAGCGCCTCCAGCAGTCCTCGCGCTTCCCCTGCTGCATCCTCCCGGGCTGTAGGCTCCCGCGCGCGGAGGGAGCCGCGGCGTCCCGGAGCAGATCCGGCGGCCGGCGAGCTGGGGAGCTGGGGACGATCCGGTGGCCGGCGAGCTGGAGAACCGCGGCGCCCCGGAACAGATCCGGCGACGACGACGAGGCGGGCGCCTGAAGGTCAACGCACCACGCGGAACACCCGCGGCGGCGCGAAGACGGAGGCGCGGGCCAGTCACCGACGGCGGCGGGAGCAAGGCGGAGGCGCGGTCCATGGCGAGGCGAGGGGAGCTGCCGCGCCGCCGGTTGCCTCCGTCGAGCTCGAGCCGCTACATCTCGTCCGCCATCCTGGAGCCGCCGCTTCTACTCCGCCTCGCGCCGCCGTCGGTGCTGCGCCGGAGAGGGAGGGCGACTGGCGGCCACCGTCATGGTGCGTCTCTTCCCTCCGCCGAATCCCCGCCTCCTCGGCTCCTCCTCCTCGCCTCTTCCCTCCGCCGACGGCCCCGAATTGATCGAGGGAGGAGGAGCACCGCGGCCTCCCGGAGCAGATCCGGTGACCGGCGGGTCTCCCCTACCTCCCTCGCACGCGGCCTTCTTGTCGCAGGAGCAGGGCGGCCTCCGAGCTCGGCGCAGCGGCTCCTCTCCGTTCGGCGCAGAGGGAGGCGGCGGAGTCACCGGGGAGAGGGAGGCGGTGGGGCCCGTAGACGGTTGGGATGGGGAAAGGCCCCAACACCCCCGAGAATGCGGTGACCGGTGGCCTTGCTGCAAAATGCAGCAGCTGTTGCGGCTCCTGTTGGAGCCGCTACAGTGCGCCTTCCATTTGCAAAATGCAGATGCAGACCCTGATTCAGCAGCTGCTGGAGACGGTCTAAGTGGTGTAAAATAGTCAGTATTTCCTTTTTCTCTAGGGATGTATAAACAATGGTGGAACCAAGTAACAGTCATTTCATTTCAAACAAACTATTTTGAAGATATGGTATCAATTCCAACCTCAGTAGGAGGCTGCAAGTGAATCAACTACTACCAGTTCCATAGTTCTTAAATTAAGACATTCATACCTAGCCTACAAACAGGCCATTATCATTCCCATTTGATCTTAACCTTCCCAGTTATCTGCTAAAACAATACAACAGGTGTGAAGGAAAACATTAAGAGATATCACATTGCATCAGAATCACGCAAGAAAAACTTTACCCAACGGACGCATAATCAGGTCAGGGTATCGGAGGGAAGGGGGCCGCCGGGCCGGATACGGAGGGAGGAGGGCTGCTTACCAGGAAGAGATCCAAGACCAAGAGGGCGTCCTCCTGCTCGACATTGACAAAGTCTGCGTCGAAGATCTTGAGCTCATCCTCGATGGCACGCGTGGCACGGGCCAGTCGGCTCGGCGTGCTTGTTGCAGTACTCGATGACCTTGGCGAGGCGTGATGGTCGTGGTCGTGGGTGGGAATCGCAAAGGTTTTACTAGGCGGCGAAGCAGGTTTTAAAGAATTGGGCCGCCACAGTTTGGAAATTGGCCCATTTTCTCTGGCCCGACATGCGGAAATCAGCCCGTTCCTTCAAGTGAGTTTAGATGGACGATCTTGAGTATCTCAAAAAAAAAAAAAAAAGATGGACGATCTTGATCGATTAATTGATCAGTAATTTTAGTTTCAGACAATGTGTAAGACCCCAACCTAGGGCGTAGAAAACTCGTTTGCTGCCAGATGACATGTCACTCAGCTACATAAGTACATGACAGAGTACACATATATATGACATTGCACATAACTGAGAATTATGGTTATTTTGCTGTCACTACTGCATCTTTGTTCATCCATTGGAACAACATTCAGTCAATTCGTTCCAAAAAAGAAAAGGAAAACATTCAGTCAAACAAACTTGATCCGTATACAAAACCAATGACCATGCACAAATGTTTTAAAGTAATTTGCGCTCAAGAAAACAAGATCAGGTAGCTTATGAATAGCAAAAATGTTTCCAGATGGACTAGAAAGGGATCTAAAATTCAAGTTAAAGATCAATCAGAAACACACACACAAAAACAATCAAATTATCAGAACAGAACATCTGCCCTTTCTTGCACTGCTAGCTAGTTGACCACTATTGCCTGATGTAATATGGGTGTGTGGTTACTTGGAAACGGCCGGCGGACCTCCATTCATGCGTGCACATGCACCCATTTGACAGCATTATGCATGCATATATGCTCCAACGACACTCCCATGTGCTAACTAAAATTTAGGACTCCCTCAGCAGAGAATCTATCAATAATGACGATGTCAAAACAGCTTCGTCCATGTACATTAATTCCTCTCAAGGAAATGCATATCGTCGTCAGTGCTTTCTGCAGCAGGTGCACTTCTCCTGCTCGTGTTTCAGAGCCTGAAGACAGGAACGAAGTTCAGTAACGCCTCATGGTTCAAAATATCAAATGTACAATGATGTATTGGATCTACATGCATAGTATATACATACCTGCAGTTCACTCTGAAGGCCCTTGATGTGCTCGACTGCAAGGTCCAACATGTCGGCAGTGCTCGTTTGCTGTTTGCACCATATATACAGAGACAAGATCATCGATCAGTTCATCAATTAGATTTTCTTTTGCTATGTAGCGATGATCAGTACACAGTATATATACTCTACTTATAGGAGCACTATTACCAGGTTTAATTCTTCATGTGCATGGGATAATTAACTTTCGCACAAGGATCATGGATGCTGCACTTAGTGATGTTGGAGTCGAAGTTATTACATACCTTGTCCATGTTGGGCACCAGCTCCTGCAGCTTCCTGAGCTTCTCGCTGATCCTCGTCCTCCGCTCCCTCTCGGCGATGCTCCTGGGGTGCGTGGCGCACCCGCGCTTGGCGCGCACTTTGAACGGCACCTGATCTTGCTGCAGCTGCATGTACCTGTCCATGCCCGCCATCTCCAGCGCCGTGCCCGCCATGGCGCCGCTAAACTGCACGCAAGCAGAGACAGAGATCCGTACATCAAATTAACATAAGATCGAATTGAGCAGCAGGACGACCGACGTCGTTGTCTCACTCACTGCCATGCGACTAACTTAGTACCTGAGAGTCGTACGCGCCGAGGGTGGCGATGATGTCCCTGGACTCCTCCCACGGCCCGACGATGGAGAACCCGCCGGAGTAGGAGCGCGCCGCGGCGGCGGCGGCGCCACCACCGCTGCTGCTACTCTCGCCGGCGCGGTCACCAACCATTCTGCCTGGCGGGAAAGCGCCGTCCTCGGAGATCTGCGTGAGGTGGCCCGCGCCGCCACCCTGCTGCGGCCGGGTGAAGTTGAACTGGGACGGCTTCATCTTCCTGCCGCCGCCGCTGCCGCTGGCTTCAGCGCCACCACCGCTGCCTCCCGCGCCTTTTGAGCCCGGATACCCTGCGATAGTTTAACCCAACCAGCCGCATATACAATTAAAAACCATCAAATTGCCCGAAATACTTAATGCATGGGCTGAGCAGAGAGATTAACAAAATCGAAAGAAAGATTATTTTTTTCAAAAATCTGGGCGTAAAGGTATTGTAAGTTTGCAGGGAGGACGGAGTAGCAGCGAAGCGAGCAGTGCGTGCCTGCGTGTGGGGCGTGAACGAACGTTAGGACTAGGGCCTTGTTTAGTTTGCTAACGTTTTCTTCACTCTCTCTCCATCACATCACATTAAATACGTCAAAAGACATATGTTCGGAGTATTAAATATAGATAAAAAAATAATTAATTACACAATTTTGATGTACTTCGCGACACGAATCTTTTGAGCCTAGTTAGATCATGGTAGGATAATATTTACCACAAACAAACGAAACGTGCTACAGTGTGCTACAGGAGTTCGAAACGTTGAAAAGACAAATTTTTCCACCAACTAAACAAGGCTCAGGAGAGCGCACAAAGCGCCAAGGGCACTTTGCAAGTGGGCGTCTAGGGCCTAGTTTAGTTTGCTAAAGTTTCTAACGTTTTCTCCACTCTCTTTCCATCACATCACATTAAATACGTCAAAAAACATATGTTCGGAGTATTAAATATAGGTAAAAAAATAACTAATTACACAGTTTTGATGTACTTCGCGACATGAATCTTTTGAGCCTAGTTAGGCTATGGTAGGATAATATTTACCACAAACAAACGAAACGTGCTACAGTGTGCTACATGAGTTCGAAACGTTGAAAAGACAAATTTTTCCAACAACTAAACAAGGCCTAGGTTACTATTTTTAGCAAAACGGCCGTGACGTCACGGTGGAGCCGTCAGCTGAACCTGGACGGGGGGACAGCGCCGGGGCCCGCGGCGGCCAAGTGGGCGTGCCACTTGGTCCTCGCCTTTGATTAAGGCCAAGTTGGCCGCCTTGGTTAGGGTTTTAATCAAAGATCCATTAATTAGCTAGCGTGCCTCGTAATTTCGCAAGTGGCCAATCTAGACCAGAATCTAGACTCTCCGTTCGTCCGTTCGTTTCGCCTCTCGAGAAATACCAGGAGCCAAAACCTGCCATGTCGAACCCACCACTCTGTTTAGCAGTAGACAGCCATGCATGATGCATGCATACGGTTTGCAGGATACTCCTGTTTATTAGTTACCAAAATTTTCCTTAACTATCCGTCACATTAATCTTACCAGTAGAGATGGCCATGGATACGGTTTGTTGGATACTGTCATACTGGCATGAAGAATAATACCATTTTGGCCGTCTCATGAATAGCATAGTCACACCAGTAAAATCTGACTAGTAATTAACAAAGAGAAAATATAGGTTAGTTGTCTATTTAATTTGCTAAGACACCTTATAATGACAACTAAAAAGATTTGTGTGTGTGTGGATGGGGTGGGTGCTAAATATATTAAAGAAAACACCTTACATGCATACACGACGTTTTTTAACATGAACAGGGAGCCACAAGGAGGGGGTCACCCTCTACTGGCTATATACATACAGACATACACTCTTTGTACGGATCACCTTTTACTTTCGCTAAGAGACAATTAACTTTGTAAACAATGTAGATCGAACAAATCCTTTTTTTTCCAACTATATAGAGAACAAACTTTATATGTACATATGGCTTCTTAGGATTTGCATCAAACAATCTGTTGGGATTTGCATACGTAGGGTTTTTTCATGTAATTGTTCTCTCCTTTTAAAAGGTAGAAGTATTAATTTGAAGAATCGCAAGAGGAGAAATAAGTGTATTTATCTGACCATTATTTCCAAACGACCATAGTACAATAATTATGCTGAGGAAAGGTAAGAAACTGCAGCGAAGGGATGGGATGGTTTTCTTATCAACCTGATTAAAAATGTATATAAAGGTGATCTCATCAACATCAACTCATCATGCTCCTCCACTAACATATATTCAAATGTATGGTTTCCACATATAGTACCCTAGTTAAGGATGTATTATTAATAGTTCCCCCATCATGCTATGTATGATAGAACCTACAAATTATATATATGTTTGACTATGGAAAATTTGAACAAATTGACGGCTTCATTTTTTTTTTGCAAAAGTGAAGAAAGAAGCCAATAAGAAAAAGGAAGGGTTAACCCCGGTATACTCATGCTTATTAGGTACTGCTATATTGTAGCCAAGATTGTATATGTGAAGCATTTGAAAAGATAGATTGTACACGTACATGCATAATGACTTTGCAGCTAGTCCAAATTAATGAATGGATAAATGAAAGGTAGCGACACGAAACACATCACTGCAGCGTGCAAGTGGCTAATGAACACTAATTAATATTGGCAAGTAGGATTATAGAAAGAGACATATTGCAGACATGTGAATACAAAAGTAGTACATGTAAAAAGAATAAAAGTGCGCCTTTCAAAATCTCAAGCCCCACATCTCACTATCGAGAAGGCTCTAGTAGGGAAAACCGGCAATACGTACAACCTCTTAAGTAGTTTTCCATCCCCTAGCAAGTTTTTATCAAGGTCATATATCGAAAAGCCATATGTATACGATACATGATCATATTATTTGCATATCGCAATTTGAGATTTGGCGCAAAATGTGTTCTACTTTTCAGAGTAGTTGAGGGTTTGTAATTTTATGCTGAGTAATATCCGTCGTACTAAACCACCATGTGCCTGAAAACCAATGCAAGGCATGCATCCATCCTAGCTAAATTAAATGATGGAAAGGTTAAAACTAAGGCTATGCAAGTTGAAACTGTAAAAGATGCCCGCTATATATATGCTCATCTCTCTCCATGGGCCATGGCAATTGGCAACTGAATAATGAGGCAGCAAAAAGCCGCGCATATGTGTGTTTTTATGCAAAACCGCGGCTTGGCCTCATCTAGCAAAAATTCTGTACCTGCTCTCCTACTTTAATCGACCAAAACCGGCAGGTAAAGTTGGGCAGTGCACGACACGGAACAAGTTGCAGCTAGCAGCAGCTCACGAGCTAGTGGCCGGTGCACTCGAAGATTTTCCTTTTGCGGCGCCTGCTATCAAATATCAAAGCAAACAAAATGCGCGGCCTGCGACCTGCTGCTGATGCTTCATTTTCGGCAGGGATAAATGCGCGGAAAACATCGCTCTCGACAGGATTCGATGGATGGATGGTGTAATGCCGTTAGCCACGCATTGTTGGTTCGTCTAATTTCAGCGGCAGAAAACAAGCAGGACGACGGATATGATTATATTCATGATGGAAATTGAAACTGTACTGTGCGCCCAATTGGTACTATATGCGGTGAAATAAATCGAAACGGAGAAAGGCATTTGGAAATTAGTTTGAGCCGATAGAGAGAAGAGCACAGGCGATAACACTGACTGTGCGCTAGCAATTAGTAATCAGCGGTATAGTAGCTGGTTTGGCTGGCTCACCGTTGTCCACCATGAGGTTGGAGAAGAAGCCGGCCGGCGAGCTGCTGTGCCGCGCCAGCATGTCCATGGACCCGTCGTCCTGCTGCTGCTGCCTCTCCGCCGCCTCTCCGCCGGCACCACCGAGCTGCTGGTGGTGGTGGCGGTGGCCGCCGCCAGCGTCGTGCCCTCGCCCGTGCCCGTCGTACCGCAGGCCCGCCGCCTCGCCCGCTGCGAGCTCCCCGCCGCGCTGGTGGTGCCGGTGCGCGCCCGAAGACGACGAGGACGACGGCTCCCCGCCGCCGCCGCCGCCGGCCGGCAGGAAACGCCTCATGGATCGGAGGATCGAGGAGGACGCCGAGCTGCTACCGCGCGCCAACGGGACGAAAGCGGGAGGGGGAAGGGGCGCGCGCGGGCGGGCGGGCGGGCAGTAGCGCCGGGGCGGGACGTCGTGGGGGGTTTTTTTGGCTGGTGGCGCGCGTGCGTTTACGCGTAGAACTACGGCAAGTTGGATGCTGCGCGCAAGTGGGGAGGGAGGGGCCGAGGGGGAGTGGTGGTGGTGGTGGGCTTAAAAAGAGCGGGGACGGAGGGCGCGGCCGCCGATTGGTTCTCGCCTTCTCGGGGCGTGCGGCGGGGGTGCCCGCGGGGACCGCCCGCCCGCCGATAGGCGGCTAGGGTAGGTGCTGCAAGTAGAAAGGCCGGGCGGGGGGCGCATCTCTTCGGGGGCTCGGCTGGTCACAGCTCTCGCGCGCGGCGGCCTTGCCCGAACAAGGAAGAGGGGGAGCGGGGAATTCCTGCCTGCCGACGGCGAGTGGATGGATGGGCAGGGCAGGCGAATGATGATAGGTCCGGTTCAACTGCAGCAAGAGGGACCAAGAGGCGTCGTTCGTTGTCTACTGACTCTGCACACTCTTGATTAACGTACGTACGTACGCATATGTTGCACCTGCAACCACCGGAGGTACGGTGCACGTGATTCTAAAGCTAAGCGTGCTCGTCGTCAGATCAGCGTTGGTGTGGCACGCCGCATGCACCATTTGGTGGATTACCTTATGTCGGAATGATTCTTCGGTTGGAATGATTCACTAATTTGTACTAATAATTTCGATAAGCTGAATTGATTTCTGATCTAATTCTTACTTAGAGACCATTATTCCTCTTGCTATAGTATTTCTGCTTCTTTGCATAGTATTTTCTTTTAACAACAAGTCATTCGTACAAATTGACAGTGTAGGACATTATTTTCAAACGAAGAAAGGTGTTAGGCAAGGCGATCCTTTATCACCTATTCTCTTCAATATTGTGGTAGATGTCCTTGCTATCTTAATTGCACGGGCAAAGGATAGCGGCCTTTTCAGAGGTCTAGTCTCAAACCTAGTAGACGATGGTTTGTCTATTTTGCAGTATGCGGATGATACAATTCTTTTTATGGAAAATGATCTAGAAGAGGCCAAGAATTTGAAGCTCTTGTTATGCGCTTTTGAGCAATTATCGGGCCTCAAGATTAATTTCCATAAAAAAGTGAGATGTTCTGCTATGGTAACGCTAAGGAGCTAGGGAGAGAGTACTCAGAAATCTTTGGTTGTGAGATGGGGACTCTCCCGTTTAGATACCTTGGTATACCAATGCATCATAGAAAGCTTCGAAACTCAGATTGGAAAGAAGTGGAGGAGAGGTTTCAGAAGAGATTAAGTGGATGGAAAGGAAAAATGCTTTCTGTTGGGGGTCGGTTGATTCTTATTAACTCTGTTCTTAACAATTTGTCAATGTTTATGCTATCATTTTTCGAGGTTCCTCGAGGTGTTCTTGAAAGATTAGATTATTATAGATCTAGATTCTTTTGGCAGAGCGATGGACATAAGAAAAGGTATAGATTGACAAAATGGGGTGTATTATGTACACCTAAAGACCAAGGTGGGTTAGGGATCCTAGACCTAAATTTGCAGAATAGATGTTTACTGAGTAAATGGGTGTTTAAACTCATTAATGAAGATGGCATTTGGTAAAGACTCCTTAGGAACAAATATTTGAGACATAAAACCATTACCCAAGTAGAATACATGTCAGGAGATTCTCACTTTTGGTCGGGTCTTATGAAGATAAAAAATGACTTACTGAGGATGGGCAAATTCACGGTGGGTGCACTACAAGAAAAACACCGACTAGTGACGCAAAAAAAAAGCCGTTTCTCGTCATAAACCGCGATTAATGATGCCGGTTGTTACGAAAACGCGCCGTCTTTAATCGAGCGTCGCAAACCGCGATTAATGACGAGACCTTATTTCCCGGCGTCATGAGTTTAATGACGCGTATAAATTCGTAACACAAAGGTGTCATAAGGTACATGCCACGTCGGACCGAGATCCATCGTGGCTCCGACGTGGCAGGGGGTTATGACGATTTCGGTTCGACACAAATTGAGGCCCGGTCCATGTAAGAGCCTTTGTGCGCCTAATATTGTTGGGCCAATTTTAGCCCGTTTCAGGTTTTCGTATTTTTTTTTGCCATTCCCGAAATGTTTGTTGCACAGTATATTGGGCTATTTTATATTGGACCCTAGCAATCTAACGAACTTGGCCCATATTGCATTATGCTTGGACATTTGATTTTGGGCATTATCCACAGGGCCTTTCCTGGGCCTCGGCCCATATTGCTTTTTTTTAGATCAGCCCATATTGCATTTCGCAGGGCACTGTATACTGTTCTGGCTGCTGCTGATCGCCAGCACATAATCAGACAACAAAACAAAACATTTCCCACTTCCATATAATTCACACCACATTCAGGGAATAGTTCAACCAGTACAATTGTGCAATATACATCAAGTTAGCATCGAATCGAATGAACATACAACAAGTCATCAGCAACACAAGTTCACCAGGACCACACTTCAGTTGAGAGGAGGATAAACCTGGCTGAAATTTATCAAGCCTTGGATCAGATTATGCATGTCAGTTGTGCTCTTCTTCAAAGCTTCAAGCGCTTCTGTTTGAGACTTCAATGTTGTCTCCTGTTCTTGAGCCTTCAATCTCAGTTCGCTCATCTCGGCCTCCTGTTCAACAATCTTCTGCCGCAGTTGTGCCCCCCTTGCTTCTCATTGTTAAGTCCAGCTCGTATTTCCTGAACCTGAAGTGCAGTAGTAACCCTAGTATTTTTCATGGAGGGCGGGCGAATGCCAGCACCTCCCGAAAAGTCCTAGATTGGACAACTTCCGCCACAGCTTCAGCAGCAGTCTTTCTTGGTTGGTCACCTTGAGGTTCAGCGACAATTTGTTCTGTGCGAGCCTAAAAAAGGAAATAAAATGAAAGTAGTCACACATGTTTCTAGTATTGTTGCATATAAAAATGCAAAAGCAGACAAGTACTTACAATGGCTGCCTGAACTGGAGCGGTGAAGCCATTCTTCCTGCAGTGGAAGGACTTGAAATAATCAAGTGGACTTAGCCCTTCTCCTTCAGCAGTATACTTCTGCCTCTAAATATGTTTCGAAAACATGCATAATTATCAAAGTGCTAGCATTGTAAAATGGTTCATGAAATGAACTACAGAGCAAAAACATGACTTGTTCATCTGCTTACCACAAGATTAGCTTGTACAATGTAGCTTCGAGATCCCGTGCGCTGATGGTACTTGACCTTTCCTCGATTACCGGTGTTTGTACTACACCTCGCCATTACAATAATAAGAACTCGTGTAAGAAATAAGATTAAGAACAATATATAAGTACATGAAAATGTGGTAGTGGCAAGTTAAAGTTCTACCATACCCTGTGCTCAGGGGAAGAGCACATGTTAACCAGTGCCTTTCATTGGGCGTCGGTCAGATTGGGCACAGGAGATTTAGTTGGGACTGCATTTGCTGGAACATCATTGAAGTACTTTTGCTTCAGGTGATACCTCGCCTGTCTCTGTATCGACTTCAGCATGTCAGTGCATGCCACCCTTACAGGCTCACTGGTGGTGTCAATGTCGAATTGCCCCTAGCACAAGACAATTTTCAGAAAAATGGATGACAAGAATGGATGCAAAGAACTATGGTAGTAGATGAGTGGACATATGCACACCGCTAGTTTGCCCATGTAGTTCTTGAGATGGTCTTCAGTCTTTTCACCATCTTACTGGTTCTTCTTTGTCTTGTAGTCCTTCCAGCTAGGAAGGATCGGTATGTGGCCATGCATTATGATCCCACCTTCTGATGCAAACTTTGCAGCTTGCATTGGTGCCTCTGGGCGTTTGAGCCCTTCTTGAATGTGTATAGGGATCTTACCATTTAAGCCTCGGCTAATTCGGTCCAGATCTCTGCCCAATCTTCTTGAATCCCGCGGCCCCCGTTGTGCTCTGGAAGGGCGTGCATCACCTAACAAGTTTGTTACAGCCATACAAGTTAATAAGTATTCGGTTGGTAATTACGACATTCGAATATGAGATCAAATGACTTGCCTTCTGCAGTTGTCATGTCAATGATGTTCTCATCGTGGGTTGCTGTTGCTTGGCCTTCAGTGGGCAATTCTTGTGTATCAAGAGTTGTCCCACTCCCATCAGCTAAAGCCAATTCCCTTGCCTTGGTCCTAGTCAGTCTAGGAGACATTCTGGTAGGGTCATCCGGTGCCCGAATTCTCTTGGTCCCTCTTCCTCCACTGACAGGTAGGCTGAGTGACCTGATTACACAAAATTCAACAAAGAAAGAGAAGATCAGAAGCAATCCTGCATAACTTGTACATGAAATGAGTTCATGATAAGACTACCTCTTGTTAACATGTCTCTGGGTCAGATTCATGTTCATCAGAAGGGTTGTACTCCGGATCCGAATCATGTATTGTTGTATCGTTGGTACCCTTTCTGCTTGGTCGGTCAGCTGCTAAAAGTGCTTTCATTTTCTCGATGCCAAGACTAGAGAAGAAATTGTGATTCTTCAAAACATTCATGTCCCTCTACCGCTCGTAATCGCCGCGCTCGTCTACTTCTGTTAGGAAAGCAGAGAAACTTCTGTAAGGTTGGCCTACCACTGTAAATAAAACTAGATCTAAACACTTCTATAAGAACCAGTAGGATGTTCCTAGCCAAAACAAGATCCTGAAAAAGATGTTCCTAGTCAAAACAAGATCCTGAGAAGAAGTAGTGTAGACATGGGATCTGTCAGATCTAAAAACTTCTATAAGAACCAGTAGGATGTTCCTAGCCGAACAAGATCCTGAAAGGATGTTCCTAGTCAAAACAAGATCCTAAAAGGAACTAGTGTAGACATGGGATCTACCTGATCAAAAAAAAAAACTAGTGCACACATGGATCTGCCACATGGGAAAACATGCAAGTACGAATCCACCGGGGAAGCTGAACCGAGGAGGAAAACATTGTACCTTGTTCTGGATATTTCCTTCGTACGACCTTCCCTCCTGGTGCCATTGTGTCATCGCCGCTGCTACTACAGAGGCAGATGGGAAAGGGGCTGAAGCTATGAGCGGTAGATTTGAGACGTTGGAGGAGAGGAGGTGAAGATTTGGGCTGCCGGCGAGGAGGGAAGGTGAAATGGGGGCGGAAAGATTTGAGATGGCGAGGAGAGGAGTAGAAGGGAGGGGAGGGACGGGGGCAGGGGTAATTTATCCAATTCGGTGGAGGGCCTTGTCAGATTACCAATATACCCTTTCATTATGGTGGTGACTGAAACGGGGTGCATTGGGAAGGGGGAAGCAAAAAGAACATTTAACATCTGCGTTGCCCGGGCGTCTGAAATTCCGAATATTTGAATCGCGCGCCGGTTTGTTCTGAGGGCTGGTCAGCGCTATATACTAAGGCAAAGGATGTTCCTCTAATCAAGATACTACTAGATAGGATATTCCTTGACTAGGAACTACTCATTTCGTTTATGTACTGCTCCCCTTATATTGATCAACACATCCCTTCCTTCGTCGATTCGATTCGCCTAGTACTACATGATCATGAGCACGTCACGTTGCATACTCCTCGATCATGCCCACATTGGAGATCAACACATCCATTCCTTCGTCGATTCGTTTGCCTAGTACTACATGATCATGAGCACGTCACGTTGCATACTACTCGATCATGGCCACATTGGAGATCAACACAGCCCTTCCTTCGTCGATTCGTTCGTCTAGTACTACATGATCATGAGCACGTCACGTTGCATACTCCTCGATCATGCCCACATTGGAGATCAACACATGCCTTCCTTCGTCGATTCGTTCGCCTAGTACTACATGATCATGAACATGTCACGTTGCATACTCCTCGATTATGCCCACATTGGAGATCAACACATCCCTTCCTTCATCGATTCGTTCGCCTAGTACTACATGATCATGAGCACGTCACGTTGCATACTCCTCGATCATGCCCGCATTGGAGATCAACACAGCCCTTCCTTCGTCGATTCGTTCACCTAGTACTACATGATCATGAGCACGTCACGTTGCATACTCCTCGATCATGCCCACATTGGAGATCAACACATCCCTTCCTTCGTTGATTCGTTCACCTAGTACTACATGATCATGAGCACGTCACGTTGCATACTCCTCGATCATGCCCGCATTGGAGATCAACACATCCCTTCCTTCGTCGATTCGTTCGCCTAGTACTACATGATCATGAGCACGTCACGTTGCATACTCCTCGATCATGCCCGCATTGGAGATCAACACATCCCTTCCTTCGTTGATTCGTTCGCCTAGTACTACATGATCATGAGCACGTCACGTTGCATACTCCTCGATCATGCCTGCATTGGAGATCAACACATCCCTTCCTTCGTTGATTCGTTCGCCTAGTACTACATGATCATGAGCACGTCACGTTGCATACTCCTCGATCATGCCCGCATTGGAGATCAACACAGCACTTCCTTCGTCGATTCGTTCGCCTAGTACTACATGATCATGAGCACGTCACGTTGCATACTCCTCGATCATGCCCACATTGGAGATCAACACATCCCTTCCTTCGTTGATTCGTTCACCTAGTACTACATGATCATGAGCACGTCACGTTGCATACTCCTCGATCATGCCCGCATTGGAGATCAACACATCCCTTCCTCGTCGATTCGTTCGCCTAGTACTACATGATCATGAGCACGTCACGTTGCATACTCCTCGATCATGCCCACATTGGAGATCAACACAGCCCTTCCTTCGTCGATTCGTTCGCCTAGTACTACATGATCATGAGCACGTCACGTTGCAAACTCCTCGATCATGCCCACATTGGAGATCAACACATCCCTTCCTCTCATCAAACATCGGTATTGTGACATGAATCAAGGATTACATTGAAAATTACAAACAAAAGCATGCGTAGGGAGTGTTGAGTTCGTTTTATGCATAGCACGACTCATGCATTGCGTGATGTCGAGGCCGTAGAACTCTCCGTTTTGGTTGTAGGAATCCCGCATTGATCCAAGCCATTAATCCAATCGGGGGATTCAATCGTATTGAAGTCGCAGTCTTCAACGTCACGACACAAGTATGATGTTCTATTCTGCAAACGAAGTGCTGGTACCTGTATCTCATTCTGCAACCCGGTACAAGAGTATTGGGAGTCTTCTGACTCCGGTACAATTTCATCTTGGTCAGCAATTGTGAAGACCTGAGCACAAAGCCCAGGCAAAACGATTATTTATGGTTGGTTCGCACACGTGAAGAAAAATGTATTGTTCAACTCGAATACAATAATCAAATGGAATCAATGACAATAAAAGGAATGTTTAACATTCTACCTCTTTTTTGTCGGTGTTCGAAGGAGCCGATGTAACAAGATTGTGAAGAGGGTCATCAGGAGCTGGAGCAGGAGCAGGAGCAGGAGAGCCTTCTTCAGTAGCAGGAGCAGGAGCTGGAGCAGGAGAGCCTTCTGAGGTAGCAGGAGCAGGAGCAGGAGAGCCTTCTTCGGTAGCAGGAGCAGGAGCTGGAGCAGGAGAGCCTTCTGAGGTAGCAGGAGCAGGAGCAGGAAAGCCTTCCGACGTAGCAGGAGCTGGAGCAGGATCAGCTGCACGAGAGCCTTCCGAGGTAGCTGGAGCAGGATCTTCCGGACCATTTGCTTTTGCCGCCAAAGGATCTTCCTTATTCGTTTCCTCTACTGCAATATCAGATAGAACCTTGAGTATTGTTGCATTTGCTTCCTTTTCTTCTTTGGAATCCTTTTCTGTCATCCATTGTGAACCAATTGTTGAACTGTGAGGCAGCTCATAGACTTCAGATGATTTACCCAAGTTAGCAGGAGGCATGAGTTGCAAGGGAGTCTGACCAATAGGTGTGAGTAGAGCGGGCGGTGGCGGCAAGCCGTTAATTTGGTGAAGGTGACTGAGTGAAGCATTCACAAAATTCTTCATAGTGCGCTGGTGTTGTGTTACCATGTGTGCTATCTGCTCCGAGTGTGCGCAGTTTAACTCCTCCTGCTATGCCATCCTCATCTCCATCATTGACTGAAACTTTCTCTGGTCGTGCTGATTTTCAAGGATCAGTTTGACAAAGAAGGAAGAGTCCATTGGCTCACTGGTTGTTGCTGGAGTGACTGGAACTATTTCTGTTTTTTCAGTGGGTAGTGATGCACCATCATGTACTCGGAGATGTCTCACTGGAGACGCCTCATTGCCTTCACTGTCTGAGGAACAAATGTCATCAGGAGATGGTTCAATTGTAGCCCTTAGGCCACGACGTTTGTCTCCTGGTCTCGCAGGTCTTTATTCCTTGAAATGTGTCTCGGACATCATGTACTCGGGACGCCAATCTTTGGGTCCGGTTCGCACCCTTTCCCCATCTTCATCTACTCTGGTAAGACTACTCAACATGAAGGAGATCCAGTGAGCATACGGCATATTTCGGGCCACGGTCAACCCATCAAAGATAACATCTTCAATCTCGGCTATAATGAAGTCCACGATGTCGAAGGGCCGGCCAGTCATGACGTGAAGGAGAAGCCACTGTTGAAGACTAGTGATCAACTCTGTATTGCCAATCCGTGGTAACAATGTCTTTTGTAGTGCCCGGTGAACCACATTTACCTCAGGGGTAAGCATGTCAGGCGTGCGATATGCTCGCCTACCTGTGAACGACTCAACAAAAAGTCCGGCCATCTCCTCGTCGGACGGGAACGACCCACCGAGCAAACTACGCCGAGGTGGTTCACGATCCCCATAGACAATATTATGTAGGGATGTCTTATGGTCGTACTTTCCTATTTCAAAATCCGTCAATCCAAGTTTGTCAACAATATGATGTCGGAAAAGAGCATACTAGCGTCCCTGAAACATGAACATGATGTACGCCCTAGTATCGGCAATGTACATAGTAGCATAAAAAACTCTCACCCAATCCTCAACATACTTATGATGCATTGAGACCAAATCAGCCGATCCGAGATGATCATCGAAGTATGCCTTAACATCCCCTCCCGCGGCCAACGTCATATGATCCCAATTTATAACCCTGTGCTGGTATAGTTTCATGGGCAGGTATTTGTAGTTGTAATAGAAAGTTTGCTGAAGGACATTCCTAAATCTTGGTTCGACCCGTTTGTCCTTGGTTTTGTCCCACCAATGCTTCTCAGGCACCCATCTAAGACCTTTAATCATTTGGTAGGTGTGGTTGCGCAGGTCCATCATCTTAAGCGGCTCTTCCGGTGGAGGGTGAAGTTGTACCTGTTTCTCCTTCCTGGGATCTGGTGCAGGAAACTCTGAAGGGCGGGGCGGGCGACGGCCCGCGGTTGACCCACCCCGTGTGTGGCAGGAAGGCACCGCGGTTGACCCACCCCGTGTGCGGCAGGAAGGCGTCGAGCTTGACCCACCTCGTGTGCGGCAGGAAGGCACTGAGGTTGACCCACCCCGTGTGCGGTGTGTAGGGGCATAGGAAGAATCCCGTGCCGCAGGCCTGCACCTTAGCCTCGTCAGAGGACCAGACGTGCCTTCAGAAGTGAGCTGTGACTTTTGTTGTCGCTTCGCCGGAGGAGGATCAAGCGCCTTTTCCATCTCTCTTGCCACCATTTCATCCCATCTGCAATGAATTTCTCGAATTAGTGTCATTCCATGAATTCGGCGGCGGATTGCGGTATCCGCTGGAGCCTGGAGGTGGTCGCATACCTCTGATTTCAGTGACGGATTGAGGTATCCGCTGGAGGCTGCTGCAGGCGGCGGCGGCAGCGGCGGAACCCTACCAAGGGGTTGCGCCTCAAGTGAGGAGACAGTAAATAGGGGGATGGCGGGTCAGCACGAGTGACACGCCGTTGGATAAAGCCATAAAGGTGTGTGTAGTGCGCTGTTGGCACCCTGTGACCAGGAAATGGGAAGCGCCTTTCGTACCTGTAGTTTACAAGAAAGTTCCTCTGTTCCGATGTATACCAGACCGGACCATCCTCCGGACGTATGTCGATGAGTATGAAAGTCATAACAGGATGGTCCTGTCGTACATAATACAAAGAACCGGACATTGACATGATCATGAGCACGTCACATTGCATACTCCTCTATCATGCCCACATTGGAGATCAACACATTCACATAGCCCAACAGGACATTCTGTTGTTTTATAATACAACGTATCGGATAATCGGCATCCCCATGCGCGATCGTATATTTTGTAAAGACGCAACAGGAAGTTCCGATGCTACATAATACAGTGAACCGGATAGTAGGCACCTACGGCAGGTTTAATATTCAGGAAAGTGCACTTCAACTACATATAAATTACATATAAATCATAAGGTCCACATGATTTCAGTTCGGATCTACTTAAACATTTACTGATTTGATATCCTAGTCGTCATCACTTTCATCGGCAGCATTTTCATCTTCATCGATGTATTGCCATAGAGTGTCGTCGTCCTCATCTTCAGAATTGAATCCATCCGCATCAGACAGCTCCTGCTGGCGAATTGCGTCAACTTCAGCAGCTGCAACCACAGTCTCCTCACCAGTAATAGGCACCAGAACCTCCGAACCATCACCGAGACCATCATCAAGTATAACATCATGCAAGGTTTGGTCAATTTCATCATCTTGATATGCAAGTACCATGCCAGTGGGAGCTATGTCCTCCTCATTTTCATTATAGCTCCACAAATGCCTGTGCTCAAATTTTTGCACCACTCTCCATGGGTGTTGTAGTAGGGTGTCTGGCAAGTAAAAGACCTTCGTTGCTTGTTCAGCAAGAATGTAGGGATCATCTTGGTACCAGTAATCTCCAGTATTGACGCTTGTGAAGTAACCATCATTTCTAATCTTCGGTTCCTTCTTAGTCCCTTCCAGATCATACCAGTCAACCTGGAATAAAACAACAGTTCGATCTCTGTCAAGCCCCGAGTTGTACCGCAGCTCAATAATGTCTCTTAGTGAACCATAAAACTCAATTTCTTTAATGTCTTTATGTGATCCTGTAGTCATGATTCCACTGTTCTGTGTCTTCCTATTTGCCTCTCGGGCCTTGGTGTGGTACCGGACACCGCCTACAATACATGCTGTATAAGTTTTTGCTTGCCGGTCTGGTTCAGCTGATAATGCATATAGGTTGTCGTCGCTCACTGGATTGTTTGTAATCTGTACAGAAGAGCCATAGTTTTTTTAATATAGTCTTATGTAAAGGTCCTCACAAGGTAATATAAGCTAGCTACCAAACAAAAAAATGAATACTAACATGCGATCTAAACCAGTGCCGAAATTCTTTAGCAATTCGACGATCAATATCCTCGTCCGACACACCTTTCGCTTTTAATTCATTCTTGAACACTCTGCAAAGCAGTACCATCTCAAAGTTAGAACGAAATAATTGTAGTTCTATCATTGCAATGGTGATTTACTTACTCGATATATGGCTTCACCTCTTCGCAATTGTTTAGCACATACCAAACCACCTTGTCGTACTTTGACCCAAGCCAACAAGTGGTCCCTGCTCCAAGTACTTGAACATTGTGATCGAAACAGGATGTTCCATCTACATACAAATCAGCATTCTCTCTGTTCCTTCCAACCTGATTGAATCGTGTGGCCACATCATCAGCCGCGAAGTACCTAGACCAAAATGTCAAGGCCTCATTAGTAACATATGCTTCTGCAATGGATCCTTCAGGCCTAGCTTGGTTTCTCACTGAACGCTTCAATGTGCATAGCCTTCTTTCGACGGGATACATCCATCCATATTGTACTGGACCTCTCAGGATTGCTTCCTCAGGCAAATGGACAGCCAAGTGGACCATAACATCAAAGAAGGCAGGAGGGAAAATTTTCTCAAGCTTGCACAGAATTATTGGGATATCTGTTTTCAGTTTTTGCAAGACATCCAACTTCAGAGTTTTGCAACATAGTTGCCGAAAGAAGTTTCCTAGTTCTGCAATAGCTGTGTATATCTCTTTGTCCACTAAACCGCGAAGACAAGCCGGTAAAACCCTTTGGAGTAGGATATGACAATCATGAGTTTTCAGTCTTTGTAGTTTGCATCCATCTGCAGTAATACACCTAGCTTAGTTTGAAGCATATCCATCTGGGAACTTCACCGAACTTATAAAATCACAAAACAGCTTATGTTTCGTTTTTGAAAGTACATACGGAGCTTCTGGCATTTTGCATGACTCACCATCCTCAGTTGCCACCATGCGTAGATTTGATCTTACGCCCATCTCTTCCAAATCAACCCTAGCAATGATGGTGTCATTTGTCTTCCCAGCAATTTTAAGCAACGTTCCAATAAGGTTTTCGCATATGTTTTTCTCAATGTGCATCACATCAAGGTTATGTGCCAACTTCAGAGATGACCAGTACAGCAAGTCCCACAAACAAACCCTTCGGCTCCAGCACTGTCCGGATTCCCGCTTCCTTTTCTTTCCTTAAGGTAGAGGATGCTTTCCTGGTCTAATGTTTTTAACCTTCTCCAGTTGCTGCTTCAGCTCCTCATGGGTAAACTGCTCAGCTTTTCTCGGTTTTCAATAGTACCATCAAAATCTGCTCTCTTTCTTCTCCATGGATGGTCAGTTGGAAGGAAACGACGATGCCCAGTGTAACATATCTTGTTCTTCAATCTCCTTGAGCAAGGATCCTTGTTGCAACGCACACAGGCAAAATAGCCTTTCGTGACTCGCCCAGACAATGTGTTCAATGCTGGATAATCATGTATGCACCAAAGAACCGTAGCACACAGTTTAAATCTTTTATGGTCAACAGCATCGATTGCCCATACACCCTTCCAAAGTTGCTGCAGCTCTTCGACGAGAGGTTCCATGAAGATATCAAAATCCTTTGATGGAGAATTCGGCCCAGGGATCAATAAGGCCATCATGAAGTTTGATTCTTCCATGCATACCCATGGTGGCATGTTATACGGCACAACAAATACTGGCCACATACTATATGAGTTGTTCATGTTGCCAAATGGATTGAAACCATCGGTTGCAAGACCAAGTCTAAGTGTCCTACCATCTTCTGCAAATTTTGGCCAACTTTTATTGAATTCTTTCCATGCCTCACCATCAGCTGGATGGCTAAGCTCATTGTTCACCGGTTTTCACTTCGACTGGTGCCATCGTGCATCCTTTGCTATTTTTGATGAAAGAAACATCCTCTTCAGCCCGGAAATCAGCGGAAAATGCCTCAATACCTTTTGAGGAACGTGCTTGTTGGTGTCTGCATCCTTCCATCTTGAATCCGCTTCACAACATACTGGGCACACATCAAGTTTGACATACTTCTCCTTGCGAAATAATATACAATTATTTTTGCAAACATGGATTTTTTCATAGCCGAGTCCCATGGAACGTATGTACTTCATTGCCGCATCGAAAGAGTCTGGAAGACACGCTTCTGGGAATCCTTTTTGTAACAAATTCATCGTTGCATTGAATGCGACGTTGCTCATCCGACTGAAAGACTTTATATGAAGTAACTTGACAACAAATGTAAATTGTGCATATGAAGATGTCGGTGACACCTTACAGTTCAGATGTTCCTTTACAAATTCATACATTTTCTCACCGAGCACCTGACCCTTGCCCAAGTCAGCAATCAATTCAGACATCCCATCGTCTCCAGGGCCTTCATCCTCCTCCATACTCGATATGTATTGGTTTTCCTGGACCGTTTCCTGATCACCACCATCCCGTGGAGCTGCATTATCCACATCCCCCTCTGCATCTGGCAGAATTGCGTTATCCTATACATTTTCATCATCGTCAACCATATCCTCCAAAGCTTCTCCATGATAGATCCACCTAGTGTAAGGGTTGCCATCCCACTCACAAGTAAGTGAACTCCAATTCGCTCTATAGTCCATGTAGAGTTATTGAGGCATCGACGACACGGGCATAGTATTTCTTCGTCCTCAGCGTATCTTGTCCGAAGAAATACCAAGAAATCCTGGACCCCTTTCTGATGATCGGTGGTAAAACCAGTACAACCGGTTATCCAGCGTCTATCCATCTGGAAAGTTTTTGGTGAATCCAACTCAAAATTACTGACCACAGAACGAATCGAAAAGGAGAACATTCTGCAAAATGAAATTTTCTGGATTGAACACAAAATTACTTACCAGATTGACACGCCGCTGCAGCAAGTATCACCCCGGTTGCGGTCGTAGGAGTGAGCAGTCGTTGGAAGTCGCAAATCACCGCCAGAATGTTCCGTTTTGGTAGCCTACTCGCCTCTCCGTTCTTCGTTTTCCCGTTTCGGGGCTGCGGGAAAACTATTTTTTTGCTACAGCGCGGGCTTTTCTCCCGCCAACTTATCAGAACAACCGCTCCGTGTTGTCGTTGGGGTGGAAAGTGTTTCTCATTAAATTGACACAATCAAGAGGTGGTGCAGTGGTAGATAGTGCTGTCTCGTTCCTATAGGTCTCTAGTTCGAATCCTTGCTATGGCAAATTGTTTTTGCAACATTTCGTGACCAACAGTATGAAACAAGCAGTTTCGCGATCGTTACTCAGGAAGGTCCTTCCAGCTAAACATCAACAGAACAGACCAGCAAAACATCAGCAAAATTAATTCAGAATGGTGAGTACGCTCGACTCAATTTGAAACAGATTAAACCAAATCGGCATAATAAGATGGAATCTCATAGCACTCATCACCACAAAGTTCACACCACCAGCAAGTAGCAAACACAAAAATACAAACAAATTCATCACCACAAAGTACACACCGCCTCTGAACCGTCTAGCTAGCAGTAACACCAGACATGTTTTATCGATTATCTGCAGCTCAGTCAGAGTATATTTGCTCTTTCTTTCAACAGGGCATTTTCCGCTAACAATTGCTGATTCTCTTTCAGCTGGTCATGCTGCTGCTGTAACAATTGTGTAATATGGCCCCTCTCTTTGGTCAGCTCTTCCATCAGGGCATTGTTCTCCTGCTGTAACAATGCCATTTGATTCAGATCGTCTTTCTCCTTTTGCAGCAATTGATTCATCTCTTTCAGTTGTTCATTCTGCTGCTGTACCGATTCCTTATACAGGTGCTTGTAATTTAGAGCCTCTTGCAGGCCTCTCTTCACCTTCTGCAGCTCAGTTTTAGTGGATTCAAGCACCTCCAGAAGCTAGAAAAATATAAGAACCTATCAATCCATCAAACTATGCAAACTGAAAACTAACTGAATCAACTTCTAATATCAATTGCAATTCAAATCTGAGTGTACGATGAAATCAGCTCAGCTATTCAGTGGATTCAAGCACCTCCAGAAGTTAGAAAAATACAAGAACCTATCAATCCATCAAACGATGCAAACCGAAAACTAACTGAATCAACTTCTAACACTAATTGCAATTCAAATCAGAGTGTACGATGAAATATGAATCTATTGTATATGGTCATCCATCCTCTAGAGCCCCAAACTAGAAATCCCCATCCCTAAGTCGATAGGGGAAAATATAGTGGCTCAAACCAGAGGACTGACCTTGTCGTCCTGTTTCATGAACTCGTAGCCGGGAGGTGGCGCATAAACCACCCTCCCATCACCGCCAGAATCTGCCATTCCTACGACGAGCCGTTGCAGATCTGCGCGTAGCAAAAGTTGAGAGTCTTTGCGAAGGCAGTGAAGCGTTTCGCCTGCGAATTACTGATTTATATTAAAGATTCGAAAAAATTCTTACATGTGGGACCCAACTGAATTTTATGACGACTTGAAACACTCTATTTTTAAAATAATGCTTACATGTGGGACCACAGTTGGTTTATGACGCCACTGACATGGCGAAAATGCTTACATGTGGGACCCTGGAAAAATTTATGACGACTTGGAACACTCTATTTTCGAAAAAATGCTTACATGTGGGACCCTACTGAATTTTATGATGACTTGGAACACTTTGTTTTTAAAATAATGCTTACATGTGGGACCGGTGTTGGTTTATGACGTTTTTTCAGAGCTTATGGCGTCACAAAACAGCATGGAACAGTGAAAGCCCGGCTACAGTACCAACCGTAATGGCGAAAGTTTTTTTGTCACTAAATTTGCTCGGAAGTGAAATATTATGACGAGATCAGGCAGGAACGTCATAAATCAATGATGCTAAAATGTGGTTGCGTCACTAGTCAACGATTTTCTTGTAGTGGTGATGGGTCACGAACCCGTTTTTGGGAGGATGCCTGGCTGGATAACACACCTTTTAAAAATCAATATCCATCCTTATATAACATTGTACGTAAGAAGAGTGCAACTGTAGCAACTGTTCTTAGATCAAATCCTTTAAATGTGGCCTTTAGGAGATCTTTAGTTGGCAATAATTTACAGGCTTGGCACCATTTGGTTACTAAACTTGTGAACGTCCAATTAACAGATCAGAGAGACCATTTTATTTGGTCTCTAAAACATAATGATCAGTTTACTGTTCGATCTATGTATAATTCGCTCATTGCTCAGTTGTCTGCACCACGTAAAAATGTGATATAGAAATTAAAATTGCCCTTAAAAGTTAAAATCTTTGTCTGGTATTTGCAAAAAGGAGTAGTCCTAACTAAAGATAATTTAGCTCGTCGACAATGGAATGGAAGTTTAAAATGTTGTTTCTGTAATCTGGAAGAAACCATCCAACACCTTTTCTTTGATTGTCAAATGGCTAGAATTATGTGGAGGATTGTACAAGTTTCTTTTAATATATTACCACCTGCGAACATTGAACATATGTTTACTGGGTGGCTAAATGAAATTAATAGGAAGCTTATGCACAAAATCCTGGTTGGAGCATCTGATTTATGTTAGGCAATTTGGTTAAGTAGAAATGACATGGTTTTTAACAATACTCGAGCTGTTACTCCTATGCAGGTTATCTTCCGAGGGACCCATTGGATTCGTTTTTGGGTGTTGCTGCAGAAAGAGGACAAACGACCTCACACTATTCGGGGGTTTCGTGTGCTTGAGACCTCGTCGATGGAGATCTTTGCATCCAATGGATGGTCTTTTAGCAACAGAATTACTTTTACGTGATGTTTGACATTGTTTCAGAGACCCATCTTTTTGTTCTTTTGGGGACGTACGTGTTTGTAATAAGAAATAGCTATATGCATAGTTTTATGCAGAGGCTGGAATATTGAAATATATTCCCTTTTCTAAAAAAATATCGCCAAATAGTGGAGCGCGCTTGAAATAGATGGTTTCGACGCTATAGAAATTTGTAAGGTAATTCGATTAGCTCCATGTGACGGTCATTGGCGCGTTGTGATGAAAGATCGATGGACATTCTCTCTTGCCCCCTCCATCGAATAATGCAGCAGCATGTTCGTCTCAGAACAAATCAGCATCAGCCACCAGTCGGCCGAACAATCTATTCATCTATTCATGATCAAGGACAATCCAACCCCTCCCTTTCCCGTCCTCCGTGGCATCCGATCCAAGCCACGATGGATCGTGCGTGATGGTCTGATGGATATGCATGCTAGCTAGGCTGGCTGGTACAGCGGTGCCGGCCGGGTCTGTGGTCCTACTGCTTAGATGCTCTCCACCAACAGCTAGCAGGTACAAAGGCCGACCTCGTTCAGCGGCTCGTCACTGTTCGTGCGGCGGCGCTCTGCTCTTGTACGTGAACACTGAACAAGACAATATAATCTCCGATCGCAATCCAATCCAGACCTATCCGAGACGTACGGGGTTCCCTCATTCAACCATGGGTACATAGTACTGGATTGCTACTCTTATGACCTATCCTATCTGTGTTTAGTTCGTGAAATTTGTACAAGTGAATAGTGCTGGAACAGTGGATTTAGATGAAAAAGTGAAGAAAAAATGCGCGTTGAGATACAAGCTAACTGAGAAGTGATGGCTAAATAATGAATTGAAGTTAAATTAGAAGAACTAAACAGTACCCTAATCCGCAAACTACTATCGTCATCAGACGGGATCGATCGAGCTAGTCTGATCTCCGAACCCCGACACTACACAGTACACACAGCACTGCGAAAAGAGACGGAGGCGCGGGCGCCCCCATGTGGACGGAGTCTTTTTCATTCCTGCGGCTGCGGCCTGCGACTGCGAGTCTGCGATCCAGTCGCGGTCGCCGCGCGCGGCATTGTAGTACTTAGGCCTTGTTTAGTTGGCAAATTTTTAGTCAAAAATTTGTTATTTTTTTAACTCTCTCTCCATCACATCACATTAAATACACCAAAAGACATATGTTTGGAGCAGTAAATGTAGGTAAAAAAAATTACTAATCACATAGTTCTGTTGTACATCACGAGAGGAATCTTTTGAGCCTAATTACCCCATGGTAGGATAATATTTACCACAAACAAACGAAACGTACTACAAGAGTGCTACAGGAGTTGAAACAGTTACTTTGGCAAATTTTTAGCCATCTAAACAAGGCCTTAGCATGCATGCGGATGCGGCGGCGCCCCCCAGCTCCAGAAAAGATGCGGTGCATGAACCTGGCGAGGATCGGAGCCCGGCACCTGCAACTTCCCCTAGTTTATCGCCAACTTGCGCCATTCTTTTATGAGAAAATTCCCTGTGTGCCACTGGAAAATACAACTTGTGTGCTCTGTGTCATTGGAAATTAAACCTTGAGCTGTATGCCATTGATTCTATTTTTTGATGTGCTATATACCCTTACCGTTAGATTTTAACAGTGACAACGTTAAAAGATCCGTTTGCTGGTCTGTTTGGACTTTTTTGCCCTCCGCATAGATGAAGCGGACGGAATTCTAAAAAAAAAGAAAAGACGAAGCGGACGGGAGTAGTCTCAGCACACTTGGCTCCAACACAAAAAACAATGCAATTTCCTTCAAGGTATGAATCTGTACACTTGAAGTGGTGGATGCAATTTTGTGCAGCACTTAATAATTCCACAATGCAATTCTTGATTAAACATTTTGTATGACAGCCAAAGTGTTTCAGCGGTTTCAGCTAGTTTAGGATCTGGACTCTCTCTAAGGTATTTGCAGCACTCATTATCTCACATTATTAATATGAAATCACAACCATAATTAGTCGATCTAATTTGTCTTCATGTATGAAACTCATGTGCAGGTCTGGAAGTGGCTCAAACCAACCAGAGCTACTTCCCATTGAGTACAGACCACCACCTCCCACCTCCAAGCCTCCAGGAGAGAAGAAAGCTAAAGGAAAAGCAAAGCCAGCAGGAAAGAAGAAGAGCAGCCCAAAGAAGAAGAAACAGGTTGCAGCGCCACATGATAGTCTAGCTATGGGTACTAGAAGCAAGACGACCCCCCACAAGCATAGCCTTGCAGCACATACCAGAAGCAAAAGGAAGCTTTCACTTCCAGATTTGAATATATATTTGATGCAAATCATTATGTATGAGCAGCAACTTGATGTGTCATATTTTGCTTGGTCTTTGGGAAACCTCTAGTTATGTCCTATTATTTTGCTGAAACTAGAACATGTTGTTGCTGCTCCTTTTGTCATGTATGGGCGGCTGGTGGATGTTGCTGCTGGCATGCTGGGCAGCAAGTGAATATTTTGGTGTGGATGAGCTTTGCAATGATGTATGCTTGAACATCTAAAAGTGGTTGTATGAACATCTCTATCAGTTTGCAATGAAATTTAAATATTTCATCTCTATGGTTGATTTTTCATCTAACGTGGCATGTATGTTTGTTTTTTACTTCCAGTGATATATGTATGCTTGAACATCTAAAAGTGGTTATATGAACATCTCCATCAGTTTGTAATGAAATTTAAATATTTCATCTCTATGGTTGATTTTTCATCTAAACGCGGCATGTATGTTTGTTTTTTTACTTCTAGTGATATATCATTTGCAAAGAGTTTTAATTATTTTTAAACCTCCAACCAGGGGTATTTTAGTCATTCACCCTCTATTTAACAGCCCTTTAACACTGTTACTGTTAAAATCTAACGGCAATGGCATAGAGCACATCAAAAAATATAATCAATGGCATAGAGCTCAAAATTTAATTTTCAATAGCACAAAGTACACGAGTTGTATTTTCCAGTGGCACAGAGAGAATTTTCTCTTCTTTTATCGCTCTCCGCCCCGGAAACCGGTCACGGACTCACGTACGGTTTCGCTTCGCCCGAGCCACCATGCCGGCCGGCCGTAGACCGTAGTACATATCGTCCCCGACGACGGCGCCGATCGAAGCACGCGCGGCGCCGGTCGGCGTGGATGTGTGCGTGGTGCGCTTGCCCGGCAAGCCTGGCCTGCTGTCCACTCGATTGGCTGCTGGGCGCGCGGTCGTCATCCCGCGTGCTAACCAAGAGGTCGTCGGCGTCGGCGGCGGCGACTTTTGTGCACGCCCCGATCGTGTCGTAGTACGCGGCGGTGAGAGAGATGATCTCGATAGGCGTTGACGATGATGCATGAGCCGATGAGACTGGGACTACTGGGAAGTCGCCGGCCAACGGCCGTGCACACGGTCGCACGTACGGCGCGCGACGGCGGGCCGCCGGGCCAGCTGCATAAAGGTCACGAGGACGACGAGCGAGCGTATAAAAGCAGTAGGGCCTGCGCCTCAGAAAAGCCAACAGGCAACAGGCGGCCAGTCTGCCTCAGAAAAGCCGAAACGAGATGGAGCGAACGTCGACGTCGTAATCGCCAAGTGATCGATCGACCAAAGGGCATCGCGTGACTCACAAGCGTGACACCTACTCGATCGTTACGACGCTCCACTGTCGACGGCTCTCGCGGCCGGCCACTTGTTTATTTTCAATTCTTTTGCGACGAGGGAGTACTACATCGTACTACACTGCTAGTTATTCGACCTGCCACTGCAAGTGGTGCTGTCTGTCTGTTTCGGAGAAGACGAGAACGAAATGGACGACGTTTGTTTGGTGTGCTTTTGCTTCCGAAGACTGCTCAGCCCGAGGGATTTTTTTTAGTTTTAACCTTTTTTTTAAATTATTTTTAAAAATAATCTCTGGAAAACTTTTTTTGCACTAGGTGACCCCTTTGGCCGCGCCGGCCGGCGTGGCGCGGCAGCTAGCCTTTGCCGCGCCACATGCAGCGGCGCGGCAGCTGTGCCACGCTGGCCCGTAGGGGGCACCGCGGTGACGTGGGCGCGGGGCTGCCGCGCCACATGCAGCGGCGCGGCAGAGCTGCCGCGCCACACCGCCTGGCGCGGCAGCGCTGCCACTTCAGCTGTGCAGTAGCCTCCTTTCTTCTCCCTTCTCCCTTTCTTCCTCCTGGCCGAGCCCGACCTCATCCGCCGGTCTACCCGCCGCCGCCGGCCGCCACACCCCAAACCCGTGGATTTGGGGTGGGGATAGTGTGGGAAATCGATCCCTGTATCCTTGGGAAGGTATTGGCCTTATTTAATCTCAGTTTTACCGCTTCATTTGGTAGGATTTTGCATGTATAGGTGAGCTAGGGTTTGCCAAAAATTTGAAAATGTGATGTGTTAGATGTTGGATGAGTTTAAAGTGATGCTTTAGGTAGTCGTAGTAGTAATTTTGCCGTCGATTGTTACGATGAAAATACGTTGCATTACTAGATGCTTTAGTGTAGGTTTGATTTTTAATATTGTTTATGTTACATATGTTGTTGTACCATATTTGAAATTCTTCATTTCAATATTATTTGTTGCAGGATTAGTAGACATGAGCCACCAAAACTCACGTTATTGTGCCATTTTTAGGGGTAAAGGAAGGTTTCCCGAAGAGTGGGATGAAGACGCTCCTGTGCTTTGAACTCTCCCTGTGCCCAATTGTTTATGTGGTGTGCCAGCTTATGTGAAACAGTCTAGGTGTGCTACTACTGCTGGTAGAGCCTTCTACTGTTGTTGGATTAGGGAAGCACCACCCCCGGCAGCTCCTTGTTATTTCTTGCAGTGAATAGACGGACCGGACAAGTTTGATCCTAGGATACGTCTCTTCCCGTATGCGAGTCATGTCTTGAAGCCATATGATGAGTTTCAACGATGGGTTCCTCCTCCACCGATGACCTATGAGGAGAAGCAGTTGGCCGCCATTGAGCGAGTTAACAACCCTCCATTGTGTGATTGTGGAGTGCGTGCGTATCTTCAACGGCCAAACATTGAGGCTCCGAATAAGTTTACACCATTCTTTCGTTGCTCCCTAAAGACTCTTGTAAGTATATTCCATATCATTCTTATCATTTGAGTTTTATAAATGTGCATGGCTCATTATTAGTAATGGTTGTTGTGCAATTCAGAGTGGGTGGCCTAGGTGTGACTTCAATGAATACATACATGGACCAAGATCCGAGTGGCCAACCGAAGCTGAAGTGAAAGAGTTCGAGTCCGGGACGAAGCCCTGGCCTTGCCTGAGCTATCCACCTTCACGGTGCAAGTGCGGCATAGTAGCCACGGAAGGTGTTGTGCCAGCTGAGCTAGGTTTTGGGATGTTTTGTGGCAATGCATATGGAGACTATTGGGTGAGCATGCTATGGCCTCCTTTTTTGCTTTTGTTAGCACGATTGTTGTTGTCTTCATTGTGATTTCATTATGTATGATACAGCCTTCTTTTTTCAGGAGGGAAGGACTTGTGATTGGGAGCAATTTCTTGGTCGTCGTGAGTTAATGTTAGAGTTGGGACGAACTTCTGAACCTGGGAGGAGGTTTCAAACTGAAACTATTAGAAACAAGATAAGAGCAAAATATGGTGTGCCCTTACCGGAAGAGGAGGATCTAAGTAGTCCAATTTGTGATGAGATGGTTCGTAAAACTGGAGTGCAGCTGGAATTTGTAGTTGGTTACGCCAACTACGAGAAGGTTGTGGCATATTAGCGTTGTAATAGGGAGAAATTCTTAGAACGGGGGATACGTCCGTTGACTGCAGACGAGAAGAGTGAGAAGAGGAGGAAAAAGGAAGAGGAGTGGAAGGCATTGATGGAGAGGTCCAGGGATAGGTCGAGGGATGAAGCGGCAAGAAAGGCACAGGCCGACAGAAAAGGTAAGAGGATTGTGGGAGGATGATGAATGGTCCTCAAGTGTCAATTGCATGTGTTGTAGTGGACTATTTTTCAATGAACAAGTGTGTTTGGTTGTGTTGTATTAAGTGAACACTTTGTTATGTGATGTAGTTCTGAATGAGTTTTTATTCACAAAATTGGAGAAGCACAAAAAACTCAATTATAGTAGGAGAGTACAAAGGAGGACGAGTAGGAAATTATAATACAAAGAAATTATAATAATCGAGTAGGAGATTAAAAAATAGAAAATTGAGGAATATTGGTTCCATTATTACAACACAATCACAATAGGATCCAGGTCTTATAGAAAATATTACAGTACCATGATGCAAACGAAATAGTAGTTCAAATATTACAACACCGCATGATCAAAGACTACAACATCATACAAAGTGCCAGTATTTAGCCATCCTTGCAATGTGACGATGAAGGTTTACCTTTCTTGGTTTCTTTTTTAGTTGGTGGATTACCAACACACGGGTCTGCTGATGGACCATAAAGACCACCCGGAGCATAAAGACCACCATAAGGAGGTTGCTTTCCTCTTGCAATGGCATCTGCAGTTTTTCGTTGCAAATAATGATGCATGTCTGGTGGAGCATAAAGAGCATTCCAAGGAGGTTCCTCTCCTCTTGCAATGGCATCTGCAGTTTTTCCTTGCATATATCGAAGCATGCGTCTTTCTAACGTGCTCATTTTCTTCGGATCAGGTGTTGTATTTGTGTTTTTCCCCTTCGGATCACCACCACCATTACCATCCTCCCCCCTCCGGCAGCAGCAGTAGACATCTCTAGTTATTATTACCAAAAATGAACATGTGAAATAAAAACGATATCATGCATACGTTCTTACACAACATAATGATTCTAAAATAAATAAACTAAGTAAACGCAATTTAAAAAAGTAATTTTGGAATTGAAAATTATTTTCTAAAATCCCAAAGTAATGACACTATTGTAAACTAGTTAAACTAATTACATTAAATTAATAAAGAGAGGAAACTTACCTAAGAGGGAAGATGAGCCCGTGGGGAGAGGGAGGAGGCGGCAGGGTGGGGCGGTACTGCGGCCGCCGTCGCCCTTTATATAAGCGCGGCAGGGTGTAGGGTGTGTTTTCTCGGACTCACATCACATGTAGTAGGGTAGGGGGTAGGGTGTGTTTTCTCCCACGGATCGAATGGCCCACCACCTATTCTCTTTCCCTATATATGTCACCCTTCAGTTAACCATTGTTGTTCACAATAACCAGCAATGGATCCCTTGTCAGGTGAGGATAGTTCTCTCGGTCCAGACTTGTGGACAGAACAAGACCCCGAGTGTAAGGAGTACTTCCCACCAAGAGAGAAGAGTTATTTCCGATCTTTGCGTGATGTGAGACCGTACGATTCGAAGAAACCTGTGAAGTGGCCAAGATGCATGCACAATGAGTTGTGTGTAATGCAAGTTTATGAGGAAGTTGGACTTTACTACTCCGGTCGTCGCTTTTGGCACTGTCCACGTGCGTGGGTATGCAACACTACCATGAGTTTTTCCATCAGTTTATTTTGATAAGTAACATACTATTGGTATTTGCAGTACTCGTATGACCCTAACAACTGCGGTTTCGCGGCATGGGTCGATCTGCCATCTATTCATCCATATGAAGAGTACATCACGTACCTAGAAGGACGCATCGAGAAGCTGAAGCATGAGCTCGCGGAGGCACTGACTCCTCCCGACCCACCATCTAGCGACGACGCGCTATGCACCTGCAGATGTCACAGGAAGAAAACTCCACCGTCAAGTCCATCCCTACCACCTTCACCCCCACCTCCACCCCCATTTGGATCAAGGTACGGCTCAAAGCTGGATTCCCAAATCTTAATGGTGTGTTCTCTAAAGAACGAAGGAGACATGTACATGGCATTTTCATAGTTTAGACCTCTAGCATTGCAAGCTGTCATCAAGTGAGAACAAGAAAGATGCAACAATTGAGGACCGTTACAGGTGCAAGTACGGCCCGGAGGTCCACTCTATAGTGTCGACCGCCATGACTCTCCCCTCCAACATTAGTAGTAGAGGAACCTCGAATAGAATAAATCATTCTATCTGGACCGTATGGTTGTGGAAATTGGTTCACGGATCTTAAAGCAGCCTCATACATTTTCTCATCTGCAAAGGATCCTATTTTACCCCCGTTATCCAACAAATCACATGCCTTCTGCCATCTGTCCACAAAATAAGCGTTGCATTTTTCAAATGAGTATTCAATAATCCCCGAGACGGGTCTACTTCTTATTCCTTTAAATACGTTGTTCACACTTTCAGAATAGTTTGTTGTCATGATACCCCAACGCATACCCCCCTCATCATACGTTTGGGCCCATTTGTCCTTATCCTCCATTTCATACTCCAACCAATCTTTAGCTTTCTCGTTCAAGTCCTTAAGTAAGTCTTTGTGCAGTTCCTTAAATTTGTCGTCCGTATGTACTGAGCATAGTAACTTCAACTTTCCTATTACCTCCTTGTTCCTTTGACGATGCCACATGTTGGCGGCAAAGTGCCTCATGCACCACCTATGAACAAGTGGTGGATACCCATCCATGTGGTCGCTCACACATTTTATGTGGCCATGGTGGCGATCTGAGATCATACATACCTGTCGCGTTCGACCAAGTATGTTAATGCGAACGAGCCTCATGAACCATGACCAACTGTCGTCATTCTCACTCTCGGCTAAGGCAAAAGCTAAAGGCACAAGTTGTTGTTCAGGATCTACAGCAACTGCCATCATGAGTGTACCTCTGTACTTGCAGGTCAAGAAGGTTCCGTCTACAAGTATCACCAGACGACATTGTTGGAAAGCCACTTCACATTGTGGAAAGCACCAAAAAACACGTAGAAGCACGGGCTTCAAAACACAACCATCCCGAACACGCAACCCGGTCATGTAAGGGAACCATTTAAACCCAGGATTGAAGTGGTTCATGGCTCTCAAGACCCTTGGAATGTTTGCATATGACTCTTTCCAATCGCCCCAAAGCAAGGCAATTGCATGTTGCTTAGCCCGCCATGCCTTAGAATACTTCACACGATATCCAGCAAACAACAATATGGACTCGATCAAACTGCTGGCCGTCACATCACTATTTTCACGAACAACGCCTAAGATACACCTTCCAATGTAAGTTGCAATCAATTGTGCGTGAACTCCCTTCACCTGACTCGAACAACATGTGTGAGGTTCCCCAACCTTTGTAATCTTCCATTTCCCTGTCCCTCTCTGCAGTCGTGCCCATACACGCCACATGTACCCTTGTTTGCACATTACTTCATACCTAAGATTCCTGTCCGAATGAACAACAGTGAAAGGCCTATAATGCTTCACTGCATAGTCATCCAAGAAAAACTTATGTTCCTCAAGGGAGTCAAACAACATTTTCTCATGTATCACAGGCTTAGTACTAAACATTAATCCTTCTGTGAACAACATAGTAGAATCACAAATGGCTCTATCGATCCTACTTAAGTCTCTGTCATTGCGACCAGAAGGGAGTCCAAAGTCGTACTGAGCTGGGGTGTGTTCATCACTCTCACCAATTCTAATGTTGACCGGGAGCCTAGGTAGGTGTTGTTCACTTTCACCATTTCTAGTGTTGACCGGCAGCCTACTTATATGCACTTCCCTTTCAACGGTTGTATGGTTCACCGAGGGTCCTCCAACATCATCATGTTGAACACCATCCAAGTGAACCTCACGTAAACCAAGTAGTGCTTCAGCCGCATGTGCATTGGCATCATTTTGCTCTTCCACATCCTCCTCATCAGACTCATCTTGAGACTCACCTTCTTCAGAGCTGTCAGATATATCATCCTCGTCCATGGTTTCATCTTCTCGCTCAAAACAATCATTGGGAAAATCATCGTCCGACATCCCAAGCTCCCGACGATGTTCCCTAGAACCTAAGTCCTCCTCTAAAATTGTAGACTCTTGTGTACCATTTTGAACCTCCAACGGGACTTCCTCATTCATGTTAACATTACCACTAGGCCCACGAGTAATATCTACCACAACCTCCAGACATGACACATTAGCTTGACCAACTACCTTCTTATACCGATTCCAATTTTCTTCACTTGACAAGCTCATCAAGACATAATGAGCTCTAGCCTTCCCACAATCAAAACGACCTCTAAATGTCACCTCATGCATTCCAACTCCATAGTTGACCATTGCACAATCAACTACATCCTTAAAGGTTGGCGGACCATCAAATGTTTCCACTAACTCTGTCATATTATCAAACTCTCCATTTTCTTTAACTAGGCTCCCATGAAACATGCGAACTAAACAATCCATCTACAAAATTTAAACAACTTCATGAACTACCTTGTTTCATAACTACATATTACTAAAATAGACATTTTATTATAAATATAAATGCAAAATTAGAATAGTGTTCAACGATATACACATGTAAAGTAAACATGGTACCTAACAAATAATAAATTTATCTCAATAAGTTATATATATATCTCTATGTACACATTATGCATATTGTCTTATTCTACAAAATTGTTAGGTATTCCCACTAATAAACATGCATCCATGTAATACCTTCACCCATTATCAAGTACACTAAACATTAACACCAACAACAACATTAAATCGAATCATGCAACATGTTCTACACATCAATAACACGGGCAGAGATACTACTGCGTATGAACTAATCATCATTTACATTAAACAAAATTGCATTTCGTCTAAATTTCAAAATACTAGAGCTAACCCTAGGTCACCTAAATCTTCTCCGATCTACATAATGCAACGGTAAAAGAGGGAGAGAAATAGGGGAATACCTTCACAAGGACGCGGAGAACGATTTCCCCCACTTTTCCCACCCTAAATCCACGGATTTGGGGCCGGAATGGGGGGCGGCGGCCGGCGGCGGCGGTTCAGGCGGCGGGGTGCTCGGGGGCTGGGAGAGGAAGAAAGGAACGAGGAGGAAGAAAGGGAGCCGCGGCGCGGCTCTAGGCCCACCACTGCCTCGCCAGGCGGGGTGGCGCGGTAGGCCCGGGGCCACGTCGCTTGCGCGTGCCGCGCCTCACCAGTGTGGCACAGCTGCCGCGCCGCTGCATGTGGTGCGGCAAAGGCTAGCTGCCGCGCCACGCCGGCCGGCGCGGCCAAAGGGGTCACCTGGTGCAAAAAAAGTTTTCCAGGGGTTATTTTTAAAAATAATTTTAAAAAAGGTTAAAATTAAAAAAAAATCCCAGCCCGAGCGTTTGTTTTGGTGCTTTGTGTGACCCAAACAGACTTCTGCTGGGCTCCTTTTTCGTTCCAATTGATGATGATGAATTATATATATATATATATTAATCATTTTGCTAAATTATACGACGGTTTCAAAATTTTTCAATTTTGGCAACTAATCGCCGTGGCCCACGGCGGCTCGAGGTCCAACCGCCGTGGGCCACGGCGGTTCGGCCAACAGCCGCGGGCCCCCACGGGCGTGGAGGTCAGCCGCCGTTGGCCACGGCGGTTGCGGACTATTCACCGTGCGCTACGGCGGCATGACCAGCCGCCGTAGCCCACGGCAGTAGGGGCCTCGCAGCCGCCGTGGCGTACGGCGGCAGGTCTCCTGCCCTCTATATAAGCCGAAAATTAGCCCGGAAATGTCATAAAAATTCAGAAAAAAAGAAAGAGAGGGTTGGGAAGGAGAAGAGAGTGAGGGGGCGGAGCAGCGAAGCTCTGCCGGTTCTTCGCTTCATTGTAAGTATTTCGTCGATTTCAACCCTTTTAGCACCTATACTTAGAAACCGTATTTAGTGATTCACTGCGTTTCTTTAGATCTGTAGTATTAAAAATGTCCTGTTTGTAGGGTTAAGGATAAGAGGGGAGGTGGAGGGTGCGGAGCAGTGAAGCTCTGCTGCTTCTTCGCTTCACTGCAGGTATTTCACTGATTTCACTAATTTCACTAATTGCTATTTCGGTGTACTGTAGATTTCTGTAGATTTATGTATGGTATAGATTTCTGGAGTATAGATCTGTAGTTGTAGTTTATAGATCTGTTGTTGTAGTTTATATTATGTAACATATTTACTGTTAAGTATGTAGATTGCGGCTGATTAGTTTGTTAATTTAGTTTAGATATAAGTTTATTTGTTTCTTAGTCCCTGGATGTAGTATTTGATAGCAGTTACTGCTTTTTATTATGAATCAGACATGTCAGAGACAGTCACAATCAAATTATATTATGGAATTGGAGAAATTATATATGGTCCACAAGGAGTTGACTTGTCAAATTATATTTTAATTGAGAAAAATGTTTCAAGAGCAGGAGAAAGAACTTGGGAGGCTATAACCAACTGGCTGGTCAAGGCATTTTCAGTAGATTTAGAGCACCAATGCATGTCGATGATGGCACTAATCAACAGAAGTGCACCAGTGTATTGGGAGCTCGTGACACTTGAAGGGACTCCACGATGGAGGAGTTTTATCAGAAATGCATGCCGAGTTGGTTTGCCTGTGATTTTGTTTGTCCAAGTTTACCAGAAGGGTGGGTCTAGCAGTCAAGTGCATGATGAAGCTGAGGATGTGGACGAGGGGGGAGGAGTGCAGAAGGGGAAGGTGCTGAAGAAGGGGAAGGTGCTGAAGAAGGGGAAGATGCTAAAGAAGGTGAACAACAAGAGGAGGAAGAAGGGGATTCTGAGGGTGAGCAGGTATCTAGAGGTTATGTTGTCACTGGTGTTATTGATGAGGGAGAAGTAAACCAGAGGTGATGAGACAATATCAGAGAGAGTTGGAAGCTGATGAACGTACATTGGAAGAGGACTCTTCAGATGATGATTATGATGATGATGATGAGTCTGAGGATCATGTGCCCTTGCATTGGCAGAACTACGATTTCTCCCGGTGTACTGTTAATAGTGGTGAGAATGTGCCATGGGAGTACACAGAGAATGAGGTTTGTGAAGGCGCTATGTACCCCAGTACTGCACATCTGAAGGATGCAGTGAAGCAGTGGTCCACCTTGACTCTACACAGGGAGTTCAGGGTAGTCAAGAGCTCTCCGAGGATATATGATGTGTGTTGCAAGAAGGATGATTGTTTTTTTCGAGTGTATGCATATATAGGGAAGTGGGATAATTACTTACAGGTGAAAGAAGTGAAGGGTCACACTTGTACCCTTGATCGTATTGATGCAAGGTACCGAAACATTTCTGCCGATTTTGTTGCAAGCCACATGTACCCTCACATAGTGAAATGCCCTGATTATGCACCGAAGGTAATTATCGGTGCAACTGAGGAAAAATTTGGGTACACCATCGGTTACGGCAAGGCATACCAAGCAAAGAAGAAGGTGTTGGAGCATAGGTGGGGTACTTATGAAGCATCCTACCACAATTTGCCTAGCTTGCTACACACAATAGTTCAGATGAATCCTGGGAGCTACTATGATATCAAGGACTATCCTTGTGTGGAGAAACCAGGCAAGCTTGTGCTTCAGCGGTCATTCTTGGCATTGGGTGCCTGCATTGAGGCTTTCAAAGTGTGTCGATCGGTCATTTGCATAGATGGCACTTTTCTCACAGGCAAATACAAAGGAATAATCCTGACAGCTGTGGCAGCTGATAGTAACAATCAGTTGCTTCCTTTGGCCATTGCATTTGCGGAGGGGGAGAACGGTGACAGTTGGTACTGGTTCCTTGAGAGGTTGAAGAACATGGTGGTCCAGGATGTGCAGGATGTGTGTGTGATACACGATAGGCACAAAGGTATTTTTCAAGTAATCAATGACATGAAAGAGGGTAGCATAGAGCGATACAGAGCTCCATTGTGGCCAGATGTTAAGAGCAGGTGGTGCGTTAGGCACATGAAAGCAAACTTTCACAGCCAGTTCAAGAACAAGACCCTGTCTAAATTGTTTGAGCGGTTGTGTGAGCAGACTCAGCAGAAGAAGTTTGATGCCATCTGGAAGAAATTAGATGAGCTGACAAAGAAGACATCAGAGGAGATAGCAAAGAGGCCAGTGAATCCCGAACCTGGAGAGGATCCAATTTCTCTCGAGGATGTGGGATTAGATGGCCCTCAAGTCAAGCGCAAAAGAGGGCATGCTGTGAAGACCTTCAGCCAGTGGATTCAGAATGAGCCTAAGGAGAAGTGGTGTCTCATGTTTGACGAGGGCGGAGCAAGACATGGGATAAAGACCACTAATTTTGCTGAGGTATACAACTGTGTGCTTCGCGGTGCAAGACCTCTTCCTCTAGTTGGCATCATTGAGTTCTTTATGTATCGTACAATGTTGTATTTTCACACAAGGAGCAAGATAGCGGATGAGGTTCTGAGGAACACTCAAATGAGATACTGCACAAGAATGACTGAGTATCTGACCAAGGCTCAGGATAAAGCACTTAAACACAAGGTCACAACGTAGCCTTTGCACCAGTCTGATGACAATGAAATTATGTGGAGCTATGAGGTTGAGTGCGAAGGGAAAATGCGCCTAGGCCCTTCCCGTGAAAAAACGCATCAAGTTGCTGAACTTGGCAACCAAATATGCAGATGTACATGCTGGAAGCCGCAGCTACTACACATCCCCTGCTCACATGTGATCGCCGTATGCTATGAACTGCAACAATTCAGCTACCATAGGTTTGTGCCATGGTACTACGCCAAGGAAACTGTTCGGAACATTTGGAACTGAACAATTCAGGGCTACCTCGTGCAGGGTACTTTTACTGAGAACCCCAAAGAAAATGTTGTGCACATACCAAATCCAGATCCTCAGTTGTGCCAAGGTGTTGGAAGACGGAAGAAGAAGAGGATTAGGAATAACATGGACGAAGCAGAAGCTGGACCTACGGTAGTGATGTGCTACAAGTGCTACAACACGGGTCACACGTACAAGAGGTGCACAGCCACAAGTTATGCTTGCAACGCACCACCTACGACCAGTGTGGGCTCATCAGCAACTTCAGGACCATCCCAATCCCCATCCGGACGTGGACGCGGACGTGGACATGGGCGTAGGACCAACGCAGGATTCAGATGATCATAGTTGCTTGTAATGTTAGGGCATTTAATTTCGGAATTTGTAATATTTGAACTATATTTCTTGTATGAACTTATGCATGGTACTGTATTGTAATAATTGAACTTCTATTTGTATTATTTTGCTGGTGATTGTTCTATTCTTTTTTAATAATTTATGTCGATTCAGTTGTATTATTTTTTGCCTCTGATTGTTCTAATCTTGTTTTGCAGGTTCGCAATGGCCTCCTCAGGTCCTGAGTTGGACTTGGAGTTCCTCACGAAGAGGAAGGACAATGTCGAGGTGCCACAGGGGATCGACACTCCTATGTGCTTCTGCGGTGACAATTGCAAGCTTGTTAGGTGCAAGGTTCTGGGGTACGCCTACAGGATGAGGTTCTTTATGTGCGCTAACTATGCGCACGACCCGATCCAGCCATTCGACCGCAACCTTAGAGCCAAAGTAAAGACTTACTACATTTCTCAATTATTCATTTGTCATTTGTGATTTAATATTTGCTGACATGTCTTTGTGATTTCATTTGGAAAAAGACTCCACCTCCTCTTTGTGATTTCATGTAGTGGCTAGATACCGAACAGTCCGACTTCGACAAGAGGTACGTCGAGGGAGAAGCCCATGATGCAAGGGAGAGGTGGTTCTGCATGGTTGAGTAGGAAAAGAGAGAGGAGAAAAAGAAGGAGGAGCAGAAGGAAATGCACCAGCGTCAGGAGATGAGAGAACGTGAAGCGGCCCAGGCCCATGAAGCCGATAGAGAGAGGAAGAGGGCTCGCCGGGCCAAGGCAGCTGGGCCGGATGCCATCAGGAAGGGGAAATACCCCCGTTGTACTCAGTAGACCTACAGTATTGGCCGGACTGTATGATATAGTGTCAGATTTCACTACATCGTCAACTAGGGTCCTCGGTTTGTATCCTTAAGATCTTTAATCGAACTGCATTAGAGTGTGTTTTATCCGTTACGTTTGTTTCATTACAGTGACTGTAATATGCAGAGTCGTTGTGTTTCCTCTGAGTCACTGACGCGTTCCCCTCCCACGGATCATCTGGCCCACAAAGCAATAGTGCCCTAGTACTAGGGCGTGTTTTCTCCGAGTCACTGCTTCGTTTCCCTTCCCACGGATCGAAGGGCCCACCACCCAGCCAGCCACCTTCTATATATACCACCATTCACTCCATTGTCTTCTTCTCACAGCATTCAACAATGGCTTCCTAGAGTGGGGATGGACACGGTTTTTGTCCTGAGTTGTGGCATCAGCAATCAGAAGATTTCGAAGCCAATTTCCCACTGAAAGGCAAGAGTGACTTCAGATCGATGCGTGATGTTAGAAGCTACGCACCGAAGCAAATGGTGTTGTGGCCTAGGTGTTCACACGGTGAGTTCTGCGTGATGCAAGTGTACCAGGGATGGAACAACTTTGGCCGTCGCTTTTGGCACTGCCCATATGCATGGGTAAGCAATGTCCACAAATTTCCTCATCATCTTTCTTTGGTTTGGTAACGTTTTCTTGCGTTTTGCAGTACTCCACCCAAGCAGAGAACTGCAGTTTCTCGCAATAGGTGGATCCACCAGCTATTGATCCCTATCAATAGTACATCGACTACCTCGAGGACATCATCATCTACAACCTGAAGCGGGAGCTGTCGGAGGAATTGGCTTCTCCAGATCCATCGTCTAGCGCAGGAGAAGACCGGTGCTGCAAATGTTCAACCTGCACTTGTGAATGCCACAAGAAAGATTGGTCCCCTCTACCTTCACCACCTCCACCCCCACCTGGGTACTACATGCCGTCGCAACACTCCGGCGGCTCTATGCTCTCCGGGCAGTTCTCGTGCAACTAGATTCATTAGGAATGTTGTAATGAAATTTCTAAATTCCCTAAGGCATGTTATCAGTACGTAAGGTGCTTCGTTAGGGTAGTACTAGCACCGTACATGCCATTGCAAATGTGTGTTTTCTCTGCTAAATTAAAAAAACCAACCGCCATGGCCCACGGCGGTTGGCCACATGCAACCGCCGTGCGCCATGGCGGTTGCAAGGCGGCTGCCTGCCGCCGTGGGGATACTGCAACCGCCGTCTGCAACCGTTGTGGCCCACAGCGTTTGCCGAACCACCGTGGCCCACGGCGGTTGGACCTCAAACCGCCGTGGGCCATGACGGCCGCCGTGGGCCACGGTGATTGGTTGTCAAAATTGAAATTTTTTGAAACCGTCATATAATTTTGCAAAATGATTAAAAAATATATATATATAAAATTTGATGATGATGATGGGCTGGGAAGTAGACATCGCAGGCCCATTTTCACTGCGACAAATGGGCCATCATAAAAAAAATGTTCACCGTCCCTCAACGCACCCAAGTTTTGTTTTAGTTGCTCATTCAGAAACCGAGTAACCTAGGTCCCCGAACTATCTAAACCGTTTAATTTTTTTTGTCCCTCGCGGGTTTTTTTTGAGGCTTCAACGGTGGGCGGAGATCGCCCACCTGAACTTCATTAAAAAGGGGCAGAGCCCCATGGTGGCATTACATTACATCACCGGCCCGGCGCGACAGAGAAGAGAGGGGGGAGTGGTGTCAATTTACACAAGGGAGGATTACAAAGAGACATTGGAGCACCAGAGGTCCGTTGGGGCGCAGTCTAAACGGCGGGGCGCCCGAACGACCCACAGATGAGCATGGGACACAGCAGCCGCTGCCAACGCCGGAAGATCCTGGGCATGAGAGTCGAAAACCATTCTGTTGCAGCTCTTCCACACGACCCAAAGGAGAAGGAGAATGGCGGTGTTACGCAGCTGGCCGCGGGGGAGTGGAACGCGTCCCACGAGCTCCTCGACGGTCTGGGGTGGAGGCGCACTGGGGCAGACGTGTGCCCAGAACTCAGCGGCGCGAGGACACTGGAAGAAGAGGTGGTCGGCGTCCTCGGGCGTGTCGAGGCAGAAGGGGCAGTGGTCGATCTCGAGAACGCCGTGACGATGGAGAAAGCTCCGCGTCCGCGTATTGCCATGCCTGAGAACCCAGAAGAACACCCTAACCTTGATGGGGGCGAAATTGTCCCAATTGACCTCCGCAAGCGGCGCCGAGCAGCCGGTTTAATTTAGCATTCGATAGACTGCGCCGGCACGGAAAGTTCTCTCGGGGCCCCACCGCAGTTGACGGGAGTCGGGGGGCGTGGCCGAGGCGAAGGTCGGCGAGCTTGGCGCTGAGGGTGGCGAGGTCAGCCGTGGCGGCGGAGCTGAGGCGATTCCGAAGGGGAAGCGCCAGCTCCCCAGTGCGGAGCGCGCCCGCCACGGACACGGTGGGGTCGACGCAGTGGGAGAAGAGGGCAGGATGCGCCGTGGCGAGGGGGCCGGCAGTGCTCCAGCTATCAAACCAGAATGAGGTGGTCTCCCCCGCCCCGACGTTGATAATGGTGAGGCCACGGTAGGTGGCGAGGAGGCGCTGGAACATGGACCAGGAGGCGGTCGGGACGACGCGGCGCCCCGGCGTGTACCAGTACCGGACCCAGTCCGCCCACGGGTTGCGGTGCCCGGCGACAAGCTTGTCGACAGTCTTGAGGAGGAGGCATGTGTTCTGAGTTTCCAAGTTGGTGATGCCCAAGCTGTCCTCCTTGAGTCGACAGGCCGTAGTCCAGGCGACTTGGCAGTCACCACCGGAACATTTGGCGGCGCTTTTCCACAGCATGGCGCGGCGCGGCTTGTCAATACGGTCGACGGTGGACTTCGGCAACCGGAGCGCACCCATGGTGTACACCGGCTTCAGGGACATGACCGCGTTGGTCAAAGTGAGGCGGCCGCCCTGGTTAAGAGTGTGGACTCGCCACCCAGGGATGCAGCGTTCCACCGGGATGGCCAAATCATCGAGGACGCGGGCGGGGAGCTTGGTGTCGGAGAGGGAGAGTCCCAGATAGGTCTGGAGAAACCCCCCTACGGAGCAACTGAGGATGGCCGCCAACGAGGTGGCATGCTCGTCGTCGACATTGATGGGGATGAAGGCGCTCTTGGTGAAGTTGATCCCCAGTCCGGTGGTGGCGGCGAAGTCGTCGAGGACGACTTAGAGGCGGCGCACTTGGGCATCCTCAGCTCGGAGGAGAACCAGCGTGTCGTCGGTGTATTGTATGATGGAGTACTCCAGGTCGTCCACCAGCGGGTGGCGTAGCACCGTCGGCGCGGTGACATCGGTGATCATCCGGTGGAGAAGATCAGCGACAATGATGAAGATGTAAGGGCTCAGTGGGTCTCCTTGGCGGAGTCCGCGGCGGCAGGGGATCCACGGCCCGAGCACGCCATTGAGAAGCACCGCCGTGCGCCCGGTGGATAGGATGTTCGCCATCCAAGTGCGCCATTGATCCCCAAAGCCACACACGGCGAGGATGGCGTCGAGGGCACCCCAGTTGACTGAGTCGAAGGCCTTGCGGAAGTCGAGCTTCAGGGCAATGGTGGGGGCGCCCCTCTTGCGGCAACACTGCAGTAGCTCAGAGGCAAAGAGGAAGTTATCAGTGATGGAGCACCCCTTGACGAAGCCCGTCTGCAGATCACAGATGAGGCTGGTGACGACTCCTTGCAGGCGAGTGGTGAGGATTTTTGCCGCCAGCTTTGGCGCGCAATTTTGCAAGCTGACGGGGCGGAACCCGTCGGCGGTGGTAACGTCGACCTTCTTGGGGAGAAGAACGACATGCGCCTGGTTGATGCGGCCAAAATCCACCGCACCCTGGTGGAAGGCGTTGAGGAACGCCATCACGGCTTCGCCCATGACCGGCCAAAATTTGCGGTAGAAGGCCGGCCCAAAGCCGTCCGGGCCGGGGCTACTTGAGGTGCGCATTTGCAAGAGGGCCTCCTTCGCTACGGATGGCAAGAATGGGGCCTCGAGTGTGGACAGCCCAGAGACGGGGGGGGAGAGGAGGTCGAGCAGCCGCTGCGGCATGACGGCGGTGGAGGCGGTGCTGAGGAGGTCGGCGTAGAAGGCATGGAGGATGTGCTCCTTGGCGGCGTGCGTGTAGGCCGGCACCCCGTCCTCCTGGAGGACCTGGATTTTGTTGTTGCGCAGGCGCGCCGAGGCCGAGGCGTGATAGAACGCCGTATTCTCGTCCCCGAACTTGCAGAGCTTGAAGGAGAAACGCTGTCGCCAGTAGACGGCAAGCTCCTTGACGGCCAGGGAGCGGCGCACCGCTACCAGGCGGCGAAGGAGAAGCTCCTGGGGGGTCAGCGGCCGCACCTGCTCCAGGAGATCTAGGAGCTCCACCACGAGGTCGCAGGCGGTGATGATGGCGTCGGGCCTGTTCCACCCATGCGCCCACTTCTTTGCACTCCACGCGGGTCCACTTGAGGGACTGCATGAGGCGCGCCGCCGGGTCGGCCGCCGCGTTCTGGGGCCTCGCCCAGACGTTCTGCACATGAGCACAAAAGCCGGGGTGAAGCCCCCAGGATTTCTCATATCGGAATACCTACGACACCGGGGCAGCAGACGAGGCGGTGACGAGGAGGGTGTCGGGCATACTCCCCGGGTACCCATGCAAGGAAGGATGAAGACGGACTCCTACTAGAATTCCCCTGTAATCCTACTAGGACTCATTCCGCGTAATCCTACTAGGACTCCTACCTCGTAATCGACTAGGAACCCGCCCCTGGACTATATAATGGAGGGCCGGGTACTAGGAGGACATATGAACAACCTAACACCAAGCGCAGGGCGCCATACTTGATCCCCAAAACAGGACGTAGGGTTCGCCACCTTGGCGGCCCGAACCTGTATAAATCTTGTGTCCCGTGTCTTTGTGCATACCTTCGAGTTCTCGGTCTCCCGATCACGATCCTCCACCGCACAATCTACTACCTCGGGTACCCCCTAGGTAGGTTTGCCGGTCTAAAACACTGACAGCTGGCGCGCCAGGTAGGGGTGATCATCACCACCGGGCGAATTCGAAGGACCAATTCCCAGATCAATCTACTCGGTGACATTCAACCGTTCGGCGGCTGCGTCGAGATCCAAGACCACAATCGAATCTGTATTTGACGGATTACTGCTCGACGACGTATATCTCGATTCCAAGTTCGAAGATGCACCGGAATCCGAAGCTAATCAGCTGGCACCGGAGTCCGAAGCAGCAAATCCGCGTCATGATCAAGACAGCGGCATCGAAGACAGTTCCTGTACTCGAGTTCGAAACAGGGTAGAATTCGATCTCGCATAGTGCTACCTCTGTTTTCGTGCAGGCAACAAATTCAACTTGCTGATCCTGGCTATGCGTTGCACGTGAAGACGTTGTGGTATATTGGCTCTTTGCTATGTGCACACGGATAGCTACCAGGAAGATTACAAGATTATTGCTTGGTGCACACAGCCAATGTACATGACTACAACTACTTCAACCATGCGAGCGTCGCTCCCTTGTTGTCCGCTGCATGGCTCTACATCAACTGTGCCGTGCGTCGCGTCTACTCGTCGCCCGGTTGCACCGGCTCTACATCAACTACGTCGTGCGCCGCGACTACTCGTATCACGGTTGCACCGGCTCTACTGCGCCTACGCCGTGCATCCAGACGCGCCGTCTCGTCACTCGACTTCTCGTCGGTCGGTCGCACTGGTTCTCACCGTGTGCCCGGGCACTGCGTCTCGCGGCTTGACTACTCGTCGCTTGGCTACACCGGCTCTACCGCGCCTACGCTGTGCATCTGGACGCGCCGTCTCGTCGCTCGACTTCTCGTCGGTCGGTCGCACTGGCTCTCGCTGTGCGCCCGGTCATTCCGTCTCGCGGCTCGGCTACTCGTCACCCGGCTGCACCGGATCTACTGCACCTACGCCGTGTATCCGGACGCACCGTCTCGCCGCTTGACTTCTCGTCAGTCGGTCGCACTGGCTTTCGCCATTCGCCCGGTCACTGCATCTCGCGGTTCGACTACTAGTCGCCCGGCTACACCGGCTCTACCGCGCCTACGCCGTGCATCCGGACGCACCGTCTCGCCACTCGACTTCTCGTCGATCGGTCGCACTGGCTCTGGCCGTGCGCCCGGTCACTCCGTCTCGCGTCTCGACTACTCGTCACCCGGCTGCACCGGCTCTACTGCGCCTACGCAGTGCATCCGGACGCGCCGTCTCGCCGCTCGACTTCTCGTCGGTCGGTCGCACTGACTCTCGCCGTGCGTCCGGACCTCGCGGCTCGACTACTCCGTGCGCCGCCGCTCGACTTGTTGTCCGGTCGCACTAGCTCTACTTCAGCCACGTCGTGGGTCGCGACTACTTGTCTTGCGGCAACACCGGCTCTACTTCGAGTACGACGCGCACCGCCGTGACATTGTCTTCCGACCGCATCGCGTCGACCACTCATCTCGACTAGTTTTCCAAACTAGTCGAGAACGGCAGTCACGTCCCCAACAACTAGTCGGAATCAACTCTGACTAGTCAACTTCAGCAACAATCGTCGCGGCTCCATCGCCGACCGCCACGGCTTCATCTACAAGACCACCCTGGTGGCAACAGCTAAGTCATTTATTCAAATGATTGCTTTTTTCTACTTTGGTTTGTTTTCCGTGCGCAGGACAAACACACCAAAGACTACTCATCTGTGCACACTTCTACATGGGAACTACCCTCCAAAGCTGCACAAGTCGACGTCAACGGTCGCAATCTCAAGTCCCCCCCCGGCGGCACAAGTCGACGTCAATGGTTGCAATCTAAAGTCCGCCCCGGCGGCACAACTCGACTCCAATGGTCGCATCAACAGTCTGCCCAGGCAGCAACAGCTAAGTCATTTAATTCAAATGATTACTGTTTTCTTTTCTTGGCTTGTTTTCCTCATCATGCAGGACAACATGCCGACTACTCATTCGTGTACGCTCCTCGGCGGGTTTTCACGAGAGCTACACTCTGCCGACTACTCTTGGGGTATATCGACCAAACCGCCACGGGCTTACCACTCAATCTCGGGGGCTCCGGCCACGAATTTGGTACACTAAGTTTCGGAGGCTCCACCACGAGTTTGGTACATTACATACCGGGGGCTCTCGCCACGGCTTTGGGTGTATCGAGTTTCGGAGGTCACAATGGCTGTATCCCAAGGAGGCAACTTCTAAAGTCCGCTCCGGCGGCATACTACGTGTGTAAGCTTCGATGGAACCTGACTGTAAGTGGCCCTCGTGTCCTGGCAACGATGGTACCTAGCTGCACGTGGTCTTCACGCTCTGTACCATGGGTTTCGTACCCTAAGTACTCGCGCACCGTACTATGGGTCTAAGTGCCATAAGTACTCCAGGGTCCAGCTTTTACGGCTACCTAACGGATCCTTAGCTGTAAGCGGCCTATGGGTCCTAGCGACTACTCAGCTGTAAGCGGCCTACGGTTCCTAGCAACTACTCAGCTGTAAGCGGCCTACGGGTCCTAGCGACTACTCATCTATATAAGCTTCTCGGCAGGTTTTCACGAGAGCTACACCCTGCCGACTACTCTTGGGATATATCGACCAAACCGCCACGAGCTTACTACACTGAATCTCGGGGGCTTCGGCCACGAATTTGGTATACTAAGTTTCGGTTGCTCCACCACGAGTTCGGTACATTACATCACGGGGGCTTTGGCCACGGCTTTGGGTGTACCGAGTTTCGGAGGTCACAATGGCTGTATCCCATGAAGGCAATCTCAAGCCCACTCTAGCGGCAACCGTACCATGGGTTTCGTACCCTAAGTACTCACGCTCTGTACCATGGGTCCAAGTACTCTAAGTACTCGCGCTCTGTATCATGGGTCTAAGTACCCTAAGTACTCGCGCTCTGTACCATGGGTCCTAGTACTATAAGTACTCAAGTCGACTTCTAAGGTCGCACCAAAGTCCACTACGGTGGCGAAAGTCGACGCTAACGGTCGCACCCAAGCCCACTCCGGTGGCACAAGTCGACGCTAACGGTCGCAACCTCAAGCCCGCTTCGGCGGCAAACTACACATTTTCTCTGATTTTTCGTTCGATTTTGCCTTCCAGAAGTGCTTTTCATTTTTTGCATCTTAAGTCCACCCCGCGTGGCACAAAGTTGACTACTGTAGTCGCATCTAAAGTCCGCTCCGCGCGGCATCAAAAGTCGACTTCGGTCGCATATCAAAGTCTGCATCACGCGACAATCTAAAGTCGACTTCGGTTTTCAAATCGCATCTCTAAAAAGTCCACTCCGTGTGGCACAAAGTCGACTTCGGTCGCATCTCTAAAGTCCACTCCGAGTGGCACAAAGTCGACTTCGGTCGCATCTCTAAAGTCCGCTCCGTGCGGCATAAAGTCGACTTCGATTTTCAATTCGCATATCGTCTGCTCCGCGTGACAATCTAAAGTCGACTTCGGTTTTCAAGACGCATTCTAAAATCCGCTCTGCCGGCATCTAAAGTCCGCTCCGACAGCACGACTACTTGTCAAGCTCCACGGCTCGATGCCAAATTGCTACTCGGAAACTCTTCAGCTCAGGGGCTGTACTCAAATTACTACTCATGGATAACTTCAGCAGGCTTCGCTCGCTCTCAAGCTCGGGGGCTTTGCACTAATGACTACTCGATGTGGCTCATACGGCTCTCTTATCTCGGGGGCTGCACGCTGCAAGAGTACTCGGATGATGGCTTTCGCGAACACTGAAGACCCTTGGATTGATTACCTAATCATTTCAAGGTTCGGGGGCTGCTATACTACACCCATCATTCAATTTTTCAAGACGGAAGATTCGAAATCAAGATTGACCCTCAGCTAGAGTCCGCGACTCAAACTAAGGCTCGGGGGCTACTCCACATGGAGTGCGATTTTGCAATCGCACTTCCATATAATCTCGACTTCAAGACTGATGAGCTGGACCACCTTCCAGCCTCGTGGCAGTTCAAGTACTATTAAAGACTTCTCCAAGCAGTACTCGAGGACGCTTAAGAACTACTCGAAGAGACTTCAAGACTACTTGAACTACTACTCTCGACTACAACGTGCTCGGGGGCTTGTCGGGCATACTCCCCGGGTGCCCATGCAAGGAAGGATGAAGACGGACTCCTACTAGATTTCCCTGTAATCCTACTAGGACTCGTTCCGTGTAATCCTACTAGGACTCCTACCTTATAACCGACTAGGAACCCGCCCCCTGGACTATATAAAGGAGGGCCGGGTACCTAGGAGGACATCTAAACAACCCAACACCAAGCGCAGGGCGTCATACTTGATCTCCCAAACAGGACGTAGGGTTCGCCACCTTGGCGGTCTGAACCTGTATAAATCTTGTGTCCCGTGTCCTTGCACATACCTTCGAGTTCTCGGTCTCCTGATCACGATCCTCCACCGCACAATCTACTACCTCGGGTACCCCCTTGGTAGGTTTGCCGGTCTAAAACACCGACAGAGGGGAACGTGGTCGGAGGTGGGGCGCGGCAGGGAGTGGAGGGTGGTGTTGAAGAGTGCCGTGCCCCAGGCCGTGTTGATGAACGCGCACTCCAGGCGCACGAGAGTGGGCACCTCCCGCTTGTTTGTCCATGTGAAGTGTGAAGCGTCGGTCCAAGAGCGGGAGCTCCTGGAGAAGGAGCGCGTCGACGGTGTCGCTGAAGAGCGTCACGCTGGCCACGTCGAAGTGGTCCGTGTTCTTGTCCTCGGGCGCCCGGGCGACGTTGAAGTCGCCGAGCACCAGCCAGGGGCAAGTACAGTGGGGAGCCAGCTCGGCGAGCTCAGCGAAGAACGCGGGGCGCGACGTAGCATCACAGGGAGCGTAGACGTTGGTGACGGCGATCGGCTGAGCATCAGCCGCGGCGGAGAAGAAGCAGGTCAGGGAGAACCTTTTGGCGACGGAGTGGTCGAGGGAAACGACGCGCGGATCCCACGCGGTGATGATGCCCCCAGACGCGCCGACGGCGTCCAAAGCGACGAAAGAGGACATAGACGAGGGCAGGAACGTAGCGGCTTTGAACGTCGAGGGAGCGGTGAGCTTAGTTTCCTGGAGGCATATCACCCCCAAGTCTCGCCTGACGAGGTTGCTCTTCACGTCGGAGCATTTATCCGAATCCCCCAAGCCCCTAACATTCCAACCACAGACAAGGAAACGACGATTTTGATGATGTGGCAGTGGGACCCACATGTCAGGGGCCCACAGTCTTTCTTCTCCCCTCCCAAGTCCTATCTGGTCAACGACTCTCAGCCGGCTCCCATCCTAATTATGGACCTGTTTGCTTTACGGCCAAAGGATGCCACACGAGTTGTGGTAGCGCCGAATTTGTAGTGGCCAAAACGAGCGCCATGGGATTTTACGCTAGAGAAATTATGGCTGCCGCATGCAAGTACCAAGCCAAACGACAGCCGTGGAGGTGTGGCTCGCCGCATGTTAGGTGTGACAGACTGTGGCCACGAACCAAACACACCCTATATCTTTCTTGCTGCTCAGTGAGCCACACCATTTCACCAAATTCACAAAGTCGCTAAGTGCGTAAAGAACATGGATTGTAAACAAAGTAAAACAGGCCGTGCGTGAATTGTTCCTCCTCGATTTTTTTTACGTACAAACAATTTTGACAGATCTAGGGTCGAAACACTTTCATAATTTCTTTTGATTGCACTCAACCAAACCAAAGCATATAGGGTTTTGTTTGTTTCAGATTAGGACCGATTTTGACGATCGGATTATGGGAGATCCAAAAATCAAATGATCTCTAAAATCCATAATCCCAGATGACTTTATGAATTATGAATGATTTTTTTGGATTATAAAGTCATCTGATTTTTAATCTCTCGTAAACAGATCTTCAAAATTAACCATAATATGAATTTAACCATGATCAGATACGAAGCTTCACCATCCGAGATGGGTGGGACATTCGCCGGCCACCTCCACCGTTCCCCCGTGGGCCCTCTCGTCTGTTCCGTTCTGGAACCAAATTCCTCTCAGGCTGTCCGCACTGGGGCCTGGATAGGGCCGGCAAAGCGACCTCCAGGTCGATTTTGCCGTTTTCTTGGCTGCACCGGGGGACGCTAAACGCGCCGGAACGGTGGCGTTCGGCTGCGGTGACGCCATCCCTGGCGTCCTTGCCGAGAACGCGACGGCACCCTCGCGCGGGCCCCATCTGCCTCCCGCCGGGGCATGCCCCAACTACCACCGCCCTCCCGCTCGTCCTCGGAAGTCCGGAGCCCAGAGAGAGAGAGGGAGAGACGGAGCTGGTCCCGCGCCGCCGCGCCGTCGGAGGGGAGGGAGAGCCGGTGTCGCCCCTGCTCCGCTGCTCCTGCTCGCCATGGATCTGACCTCCATGGCCGAGCTCGAGCCGCCTCCATGGATCTGAGCTCGAGCTCGGGCCGCCGCCGGAGGGAGGCCGGAGCTTGTGGCCGCCGCGCCTCGACGCGCTCGCCTCGTCCGCCGCCCCCGCGCCGGCTCACGTCGACCGCGCCGTCGCCGTCCGAGGAAGAGGTGCCCCGCCCGCAACTGCTCCCGCGCACGCACCCGTGAGGAGGCCGACGGTGGAAGGGGCCACGGATCCACCTCCGCCTCGGGCCAAGAAGCTGTTGCGGCCCATGCTCTGCCACGCCCCTCTCCCGAGCTCGAGCCGCCGGATCCACCTCCGCCTCTCGCTCCCGCCGCTCGTCGGGGAGGGTGCCGACGCCGGCGAAGAAGGGGAGCGGGCGGACGGCAGAGTATGCGATGTAGGCGGGGAGGAGGTGGGGGAGATGGGCGGCGCCGGAGGTGGGGGCGGCGCCGGAGGTGGGGAGCACCGTGCCGGGTGGATGGGGAATTTGGGAGAGGAATCAGTGGAGAAAAAAAAGAAAGGGGAAGAAAAAGTGAGAGATGGGTGGGTCTCATGTGTTGGTGGTTGGTATGGAGTTCTAGATATAGAGGTTGACGGGTGCAGAGATATTGGAACTGGACTGGAAAATTGTGATGATCAGGCAGAAATAGTCTTTTTAGAGGTTGGATTTGGAGGTTGAGGAGTGCGACAGTCTCGGTCGCCACCTTTCCCCCCTTCCAAATTTCCAGACGCCCGCACACACACACCGTCCTCGAGTCACTCGACCGCTCGCTCCACTCTCACACTCCCCGAGTTCCGACCACCTCCCTCCGCTGCCGCGCCGCGCGCAAACCCCGCCCCGCAAAACCCTAACCGCCCAGCCCCACGCCGGCCACCACCACCGCCATGCCGACCGCTCCCCACCACCACCTCCTCGCCGCCACCCTCCTCCTCCTGCTCCTCGCCTCCGCGCCGCGCCCCGCGGCCCCCGCCTCCACCGACCGCGCGGCGCTCCTGGCCTTCCGGGCCGCCCTGGCGCCGCCCTCCCGCGCTGCGCTCTCCTCCTGGCGCGGCCCGCTCTCGCCGTCCTGGCTCGGCGTCTCGCTCCACCCCGCCGCCGCGCCCGCCCCGGCCGCCGCCGCCCCCTCCGTCGCCGAGCTCGCGCTCCGGGGCCTCAACCTCACCGGCGCGCTCCCGGTAGCGCCGCTCGCGCTCCTCCGCCGCCTCCGCGCGCTCGACCTCTCCGCCAACGCGCTCTCCGGGGAGCTCCCCTGCTCCCTCCCGCGTTCCCTCGTATCGCTCGACCTCTCCCGCAACGCGCTCTCCGGGGCCGTCCCCACCTGCCTGCCGTCCTCGCTCCCCGCGCTCCGCGCCCTCAACCTCTCCGCCAACTCCCTCCGCCTCCCGCTCTCCCCGCGGCTCTCCTTCCCCGCGCGCCTCGCCGCCCTCGACCTCTCCCGCAACGCCATCTCCGGCGCCGTCCCGCCGCGGATCGTCGCCGACCCCGACGCCTCCGCGCTCCTCCTCCTCGACCTCTCCCACAATCGCTTCTCCGGCGAGATTCCCGCCGGGATCACCGCGATACGGAGTCTGCAGGGGCTGTTCCTCGCGGGCAACCAGCTGTCCGGGGAGATTCCTCCCGGAATCGGGAACCTGACCTACCTGCAGGTGCTGGATTTGTCGAATAACCAGTTGTCCGGCGCTGTGCCTGCCGGGCTCGCAGGCTGTTTCCAGCTTCTGTACCTGCGGCTTGGGGGGAACCGGCTCTCCGGGGCGCTGCGGCCGGAGCTCGACGCACTTGATAGTCTCAAGGTTCTAGATTTGTCGAACAACAAGATATCTGGAGAGATTCCGCTGCCGTTGGCTGGTTGTAGGTCTCTGGAGGTGGTGGACTTGTCGGGAAATGAGATCAGTGGGGAGTTCAGCAGTGCTGTAGAGAAATGGTTGAGTTTAAGGTTCTTGTCGCTGGCTGGCAACCAGCTTTCCGGCCAGCTACCTGATTGGATGTTCTCGTTTCCCCTGCTCCAGTGGCTTGATTTGTCTGGCAATAAGTTCGTGGGTTTCATCCCAGATGGTGGGTTCAATGTCAGTGCAGTGCTTAACAGTGGAGGTGGTCAGGGTATTCCATCAGAGGGTGTGCTTCCACCTCAGTTGTTTCTGTCAGCATCTGTGGACACCATTTCATGGCAGTTGGATCTGGTGTATAATCTTCAGGCAACTACTGGGATAGATCTGTCAAGGAATGAACTCCGTGGGGAGATACCGGAAGGGTTGGTTGACATGAAGGGGCTGGAGTATTTGAACCTCTCTTGTAATTACTTGGCTGGACAGATCCCTGCAGGGCTTGGTGGAATGGGGAGGTTGCATACACTTGACTTCTCACATAATGGGCTGTCAGGGGAGGTTCCTCCTGGCATTGCAGCGATGGCAGAACTTGAGGTCCTTAATCTCTCCTACAATAGCCTATCTGGGCCTTTGCCAACATCTAAGTTCCCAGGAGCATTGGCAGGAAACCCTGGAATATGCACTGGTGAAGGATGCTCTGATGATGCAAGGATGCCAGAAGGGAAAATTGAAGGAAGCAATCATCGTGGTTGGCTTGGTGGATGGCATGGAGAGAATGGATGGGTTTCTCTTGGTGCATTCTGTATCAGCACGATGACTAGCTTCTATGTGTCGTTGGCGACCTTGCTATGCTCCCCTAAGGCGAGAAACTTTGTGTTTCGGCCTGTCCGGGTTGAATATTAACAATAGGGGAACTTCAATATTAGGATGTGCTGTAAATAAGTGGATCTTTGTGAAGCCCGAGTGACTAGTGAGCAGCTGATCATCAAGAAAGATGATATCTGATCATCAAGCGGATCTTCAGCCAAGAGTTGATGTCTGATTGTTTTTAATTTTATTGCTCCAGAGATTTGTAGATGCAGTTGCAACATACTTGCTTAATGCAACCTGGATGTTTGCGGGGATTGGGGGCACCAGTTTCTGCTTGACCAGACCACTGTGTCTTGGTACTAAGGATGCACATAACTAGGTGGTGCATTAGCCACAATCGGAGTTGTTGAGCAAGTTCAGATGTAAATACTCTGGATTCTCTGTTCCTGTCCAGTTCAAAACTGGCCGTTCTTGTAGTGTTGTTGAGCTACTGTTTGATACTATATTAGGTCGAGCATTTGCTGAATATATGAATTCTGTCTACTTCATTGTATCTGTAATCTTGTAGAGTTGGCTTATGATTTCTGCCCAGTGCTGTCTGTATCATCTGGTAAACTGGGAGTGTGTTGTTCATGTAAGTACAAAAATGCCCATGAATGCGACCATAAGTGTGCTAGATACTATTTCTTTGTGGCCTTCCTAACTACTTCTACTGGTAAATGGCGGGTTCCCTATCTGCAAGTGCAACAGCATTGAGCAAGGTGGCGGCCATTTTTCATATCGTAATAGTACACACTTCTGGTTTAGCTGGTTTAGAGATCAGGAACCTATACCTGTTATGTGCATTCCGAACTAACACCAGGATGTATTTTCAGAATGATAATCCTTCTCATAGTTGTGAGATGGTGGACTCTTCAACTGGAAAAAGTTGGAGAATGAGCATCAGTAGCTTTTTCAAAGGATTGGGCAATTGTACAGAATCAGTCATAGTCACTAGTCAGTGCTGGAACCAGGTTCTCCTTTTATCCATATAAGCTCTTTTTCCTGAACTTCCTACAATTCCACTGGTATAGCTACATTTTATCAGGAATGCCACCCTAGTTTTGCTTTAAATTCCAGAATTTTCAAAATTTTATCAATCCTGGCATGGTTCATGACATCACGTTCTGTTTTGTTCAGTGCGTAACTTCAAATACAAGAATATGACTACTGAATTGAAGATGTGTTATTTCTGGATTTACGGAAAATTTTACTACCTCCTTCCACAAATATATGACGTTGGTTAGTTCATATAGAATCCTTATCGATCTCATGAAAGTATGAAACCTACTTGTAATGAGTAGTTGTTTTGCTTGTTATATCTCGACACCGATCATTTCTCTGCTATATGAATGGATTAATCTATGCTGAATTGGTGTTTTTATTTGTAGTTCATTTAACTTGTCAATATTTATCATGCACAGTGTCTATGAATTTGTTCTGGCTGACTGCCAGTGACCTGTGGATCTCTTAACATATTAAGGCTATCTGAATGAAACGTGCAAAGCCCTTGAAGTCAAATGCTTATTATGCTTGAGCACCTTTAGGAGCCTAGGAGGTACGGAGTAGTTGAGTAATGAAATGCCTGTTAGCTTGTTTGGATCAGCAGTGAGTACGCATCACACCTAAATTAACTTTGATCTGATTCGTCCAAGTCCAAGCACAAGCATGTCATGAAGCTCCTATGCCTCCATTGACTGATCAATCAGGTGACCCAACTGAAAACAAACTTCTTGATGGATGCTTGCGCTCACCAGGACCTTCAAGTCTGAACAAGGATCAGAAGTATCTATTCTTTCGTGTAAAGTGGCATCTACAAACGGATGATTTACTTGGACGCCAGCAGCAATCTTTGCGGCGGTTGAAGCTTATTCCTGAGTTGGCACCAGCAGCTACATCACATGAAGGACGTGAGCTCAGCTGTCAGCTCTTTTCTGACGAGGCTGGATTAACTCTTGAACGAGACAGTGCTTAAACCTTAATTCCCTCTCGAACTAGTGGGCTAGTGGCAGCGGCAGATGGCACCTGACGTGACGCCTTTGTGAAATTTGAGGACGCCTTGGTCTGCACGTTCATGCTCTTCTGCTCATGGATCTTGCAGAGCCTCCACGGAGTCATGGACAAGCTCGGGTTCCATGTGAGTTCTTTCCAGGTGTGCTCCAGATTTTCCGCCCTGTGACAGCCATGGTTTTCCTGTCCGTAAAAGTGTAGCTGGATGGCGCGAATATTGCTGTACGAGAGCAGCTTCGACATCAGGCAACACGTGAATTGAAAGTTCACGAATTTTTGGGACAAAAGCCATTTTCTCCCGAGGATTTTGAAAAGCAACACACTTTGTAGTTTGGAAAAACAAAGGGAGATCACTTGAACTATAAGCAGACTAAACCGAGAGGAGTCAGTAAACCTCAAAACCCGAACCCTTCAGCTCAACAACACCAGAAGCAGCGTTGTTCGGCTCTGCTTTCTTGCCACGTCGACCATGGGGAGCATGTCACCTTCGCCGCCGCAGCAGCTGAGCCTGGCGGACCTTAGGGCGTTGTCCGTACTCGGCCAGGGCGCCAGGGGTGTGGTCTTCCACGTCGTGCCCGCCGCCGCCGCAGCGGCAGCAGCAGCCGGGGACACCTCCGCCGCGGGCGACCCCATGGCCATGGCGCTCAAGGCCATGTCCCGCGCCGCCGCGCGGCACAAGGGCGCGGGGCCAGGAGGCACGTGTGGCGGCGACGGGCACCGGAGGATCTGGTTCGAGCGCGACGTGCTGCTCGCGCTCCGGCACCCGCTGTTACCTTCCCTCCGCGGTGTCGTGGCCACCGACGCCGTCGTCGGCTTCGCCATCGACCACTGCCCTGGCGGCGACCTCAAGTCGCTCCGGCGCCGGTGGCGCGCCGACACGACGTTCCCGGAGTCCGTCATCCGGTTCTACGCCGCGGAGTTGGTGCTCGTCCTCGAGCACCTCCATGGCCTCGGCGTCGTGTACCGTGACCTCAAGCCGGAGAACGTCCTCATCCAGGACACGGGACATATCATGCTCGTCGACTTCGACCTCTCCACCACGCTGCCGCCGCCCCCGCACCCGCCGCCGCCGGACGCGACTGCGCGACGCGTCAGCTCGCTGTCACGGCCTTCGTCGCGCGACCGCCGCAGGCGCAAGAACAAGAAGGCGGCGGCGATGATGATCTGGGCGTGCTTCTCCTCCCGCGGCGCCGCCTCGCCGGAGGCTTCGTCTTCCCTGTCCCCGCTCTCCACTTCCCTGATCGCCTCGTCGTCCTTGTCCTGCTGCTCGTCGGGCGCGCGGACGCCGGCCAAGTCGAACTCGTTCGTGGGCACGGAGGACTACGTGGCGCCGGAGATCGTGTCGGGCGGCGGCCACGACCACGCCGTGGACTGGTGGGGACTCGGCGTGGTGCTCTACGAGATGCTGTACGGGCGCACGCCGTTCCGGGGCAGGAGCCGGCGGGAGACGTTCCACCGCGTCCTCACCGCGCCGCCGGAGCTGTCCGGCGAGCCGACGCCGCTGCGCGACCTCATCGCGCGCCTGCTCGAGAAGGAACCCGGGAAGCGGCTAGGCGCACACGGCGTGAAGCAGCACGCCTTCTTCCGCGGCATGGACTGGGACCGCGTCCTCGACGTGGCGCGCCCGCCGTTCATCCCGGCTCCCGCCGCCGACGACGACAGTGGCGGCGTGGGCGCGGAGGCCGATGCCGGGGCGTTGGACGTGGAGAAGGTCGTGCATGAGGTGTTCGGCACGAGCGGCGACGGCGGGACGCCGCTGACGGATGTTGGCAGCGACGATGGAGGGAGAGATTACGATTTCTCCATATTTTTCTGAGTTTTTGCTGACTTTTTGGCATTAAAAACTACTACTAGTAGTGTGTATATCATATATGCATTCCTGAAAAAAGGAACACGGTTTACCAAAAAAAGAAAAGAAAAGGAAAAGGAACACGCTTATGCATGTTCACAGTTTATCGTCTTTTGTTTTCTTCCTTGCTTCATTTCCAATTTTGCATAATATTGACCTTGTAGATTACGATTAAAGGTGCAATAAACTACTCCCTCCGTTTCAAAATACTTTTCGATGTTGACTTTCTTTTTGCAACTTTGACCATTCGTCTTATTCAAAAAATTATCGCAAACTTGTAAAACGATAAGTCAAGCTTAAAATATATACAACATTAAAACATATAGCAAACAAAATAAATTGTACTTACACAATTTTTTGAATAAGACGAATGGTCAAAGTTGCATAAAAAAGTTAATGGCGACAAGTATTTTGAAACGGAGAAAGTACTAAAATGCTGAAACTTTGATTTGTTTTGAAATAAAAGAAGAAGCACTGCTTCATATAAGAAGTAGCAATTGTACATCACGTGCCGAAGTGAACACCACCACACGAACAAACTCTGAACAGAAACAAAACGCACCCGACACAAGACACCGGGATATATAATTATTTGCCACCCTTACCAATGTCACCTCTCCAAAATGCCAGCTTTAGATTTGCAACTACACATCTGCCACATTCGTTGCAAATGGCTTACATATTTGTCACTTTGGCTGACGTGGCGCGCCAAATCACCTTTGCCAGCGTGGATCGACGAGAAGTGAAAAGACCACAATGCCCCCGCGTTACTCCTATCAGCTATTATCTTCCACTCTCTCACCTGTGGGACCCACATGTAAGGGTTATCTTCAACCTCTCACCTTCCCTCTCCTCTGCCTACACTTCTTCTCCATCGAGCTCCTTCCTGCGCGGATCTCCCCCAAACGGCGCTTGCCGGACCACCGTCGCTGCCCCTTCCTGCGCGGAGCTCGCCGGGGACGGCCGGCGCTGGCCGCAACTCGTGCTCGTCGGTCCGCCGGCGTAGCAGCTGGCCTTCCCCATGGGTGGAGCTCGCCGGGGGCCGACTGCAACCGTTGGGCTACCCCGTGGGCGGAGCTCGTCGGGGGCCGGCCGCCGCCGCTAGCCCTCCCGGACGTGGAGCTCGTCGTCGCCGGTAGCCCTCCCGGGTGTGGAGCTTGCCGCCGCCACTTGCCCTCCTGGCCGCCGTGGGTGGAGCTCGCCGGGGAGCGGCCGGCCGCGGGCTCCCTTGTGGGCGGAGCTCGCCGGGTCCGCCGCTGGACCCGCAGCCGGTGCTCACCAGGCCGCCGCCGCTTGGCCCCTGTGGGCGGAGTTCGCCTGTGAACTACACATCTGCCACGATCGAGAAGTGCAGGTAGAGGATAGGGAAGGGGAGAGGTTGAAGATAACCCTTTTGCATGTGGGTCCCACATGTAAGTGGTGGAGAGAGTGGAAAAGGATAGCTGATAGGAGTAACACGGGGGCATTTGGGTCTTTTTACTTCTCAATCCACACTGACAAAGGTGATTTGGCGCGCCACGTCAGCCAAAGTGGCAAATATGTAAGCCATTTGCAACGAATGTGGCAGATGTGTAGTTGCAAATCTAAAGTTGGCATTTGGAGAGGTGACATTGGTAAGGGTGGTAAATAATTATATATCCCCAACACACCACCATCTACAACCACTTGGGAGAGAAGATTGAAAGAAGCCGCCGACAACCAGGGGTGGTAATAGGCCTTCCAATTTGAACTAGCAAATTTAAGGATCAGACTATATAAGGGTTGAGCCATAATTCTATACAATTTCGAACTAAAAAGTAGTAGAGTTTAGTTGGATTGTGAGGTATACATTAGGGTCATGACCCATTACCACCCCAATTGACACCTGCGTCGTCGTCACCAACGTTGTGTCACGGCTGAAGCCGCAACCCGCTGCAGGTTCGAAAGGACCCCCCCCCCCCCTCCCCCCCGCGTCCAACATCTTTGATGCCAAGGCTGGCATTACTTTGAATGGCAACTTTGTGAAGCTTGTGTCCTGGTACGACAACTTTTGGGGATACAGGTTAGTAGCCTCTTCCGCACATGATATTTGCCTCTATCAAGTGTGTTTAATTTCTGTGAACTGAGCTACTGCGCATTGCAATCTGTGAATCCTGACCTATTTCCCCTCGTTTGTCAGTCACACTGGTTGATTTCCCCGGATGATACAATAGTTTTGATTGGTTTGGGCATCGTATGATACAATAGTTTTGATTTGCTCCTCATTTGTCAGTCACACTGGTTGATAAAATAGTTTTGATCTGCTTCAGGTAGTATTTCTCAACGATCAATCACTGATTCCACATAGCTAAAAGGTACTTTGTGTGATTTATTGCTGAACTAAGAACAAATTTTTGAAGAAACTGTGCCATCAAATTGTAATTCAATAGTGGAGGCAAAAAAAAGAGGCAATAAACAATTAAACATAGAGTTAATTGAGAAACCATCTTTATGAACATGGAGCATGACCAATTCCAGATGTTTGCTGATAAATTTGTCACCAACTTCTCTACACTCTGATGCAAAAGTTATTATACAGTGTCTTTCTTTCGTCTATCACTGTGCTCATCTGAATATAAAGCTTAGCTTTCAGAATATAGCAGTTTTGCTTAACTTTACTATTCCATTTCAATGATATGTTATGTTGCTTGTGAGGAGGATATTTCCTAAGACATATCGCGACTTACAGGCAACAGCGCCGTGGACTATTTTTGTCATAATATCAATTGACTCACAAATGATGTTTAGATTGCTTACATAAATGTAGAAATAATGAATTTATACTAATGAAATTAGGGGTATTGCGTTCTTGCCCCAACTTTGAATGTCAATTGTGACTTTACCCTCACTTTGTCCGTCAGTGCATTTTTACCCCTACTTTTAAAAACGAAACTTCAGTTTACCCCTACTCCGTGAAGAGCATGTAACGGTGTTAAAAATGTTGACAAAATACTGATTTGCCCTTGCGAATATGCCCCTATTTTTATTAGAACATTGTGATTTTACCCCTATTTGACCACATGAGGGACCACCTTTACATGGACAAACTTCCTCTTCTCACTGTTGTCGCTGACGTGCGGGGTCCACATGTCAGTTTCATCTTCCACCTCTCACCCCCTTCTTTCTCACCAACCGTCCGGCGCTGAGTTTCCCCGCGGCAGGGCATGGCCCTCCGGCGGCTGGAGCAGGGGCGCCCGACGATGCGTGGGTGCGCCCCTCCTCCCCTCCCCGCACCGATGCATCGCGGCCGCCTCCTTCCTCACCACGTCCCCGTGCCGGCGCACCGCATGGAGGTCGCCATGGCCGCCCTCATCTCCCCCGCCTCTGCCTGGAGAGGACGACCGCGCACGCCTGGCGAGGCCTACCAGCGGGGCCGCGCTCCCTCCCGCCCTCGCGGGGCCCGCCCGCCTGCGTGACGCGCCTGGAGAGGCCGCCCACGCACACGCCTCAAGAGTCGTGCCTGCGCGGGGGCGCGGTCCCTCCTGCTCTCGTGGGGCCCGCCCGCCTGCCCGCCCACGAGTCGCTGCTCCCGGTTCCCCCTGCGCGCGCCGCTCCTCCCGTCGCCCTCACGTGGTGGGCAGTGCTAGGGTTCGAGGTCTGGCGCTCCCGGTGAGAAACTGTGTGGTGGTGGCTGACTGGACGAGGATGGATGAGGATAAGGGGTATTTGGGTCTCTTCACCCTATTATGAAGGATTTTTGTATTTATTTCATTTTGTTTAATCCAGATTTAACAGACGGCGTTGAGAGTAGGGGTAAACGGACGTTTCGTTTTCACAAAGTGGGGGTAAAAATGCACTGACGAAGAAAGTGAGGGTAAAATCACAATTGGGATTCAAAGTTAGGGTAAGAACGCAATAGCCCTATAGATGTCCATTCGGGCCGCCCGGCCCGGCCCTAGCCCGGGCCCGGGGTGGCCCGCTCAACTACGGGCCGGGCCATCCCGGCCATAACTTCCACCGTGTCGTGTCGTGCCTGCCCACGGGCTGTGTCGACGTCCCAAGCCCGGGCCCGTCATGCCGTTTCGTGCCGGGCTAGCCCGGGATGGCCCGGCCCTACACACTGACGCGGGCGGCCCGAAGCCCGCAACAGGCCAGCAGCTCTCCCAAGTCCCAGCCGCGCCGGCCGCCGTGGAGAGAGGGGTGCGGCGGCGCCACGCCGGCGGTGGAGAGGAGGGGAGCGCAGGGCGCCGCGCCGACTTGTGACCTCCTCGCGCAGGGCTGCATAGCGCCGAGCCAGAGGTTGAAGGCGAACGGCGGCGCGCCGGCCGCGGTCTGCGAGCCGGACGGGAGGGCGACGACTCTTCAGCGCGCACGGCGGCGGCGGCGGTCACGTCGGCCTCCGTGCGCCGCGGGCAGAGCAGGGCGGCGACCGCGGTTCCTCCGCCGCTCCGCGCGGCAGGGCAGGCGGCCGCGTCGGCGGTCGGCCTGCAGCCACCGCGGCTCCGCCTGGGCAGCTCGCAGCTAGGCGCGCGTTGACCGCGAGGCGCGAGGAGCGGTGAGCGGATCTGAGGAGCGGCACGCGGGATCGGGTGTGGCTGCGGCCTGCGCACGCGGGATTGGGGGCGGCTGCGGCCTGCAGGGTCCACTGGAGGTTAGGGTTTGCTTTCCATTTTATACTGAGATTCAAGATAACGGGCCGCTAATGGGCCATCTTTTCCCACCGTGTCGGGCTCGTGCCACCCGGCGTGCTGGGGTCAAGGCCCGCGCACGGGCACGCCATGCGGGCTGGGCCAGCCCGGGCATGGTGGCTAGCGGGCCGTGCCGTGCCGTGCTAGGACTGGGCCGAAAACACGTGCTTTCGGGCGGGCTGCCGTGCTGCGGGCCAAATGGCCATCTATAAATAGCCCCATGAAATTATACACTAATCATGATGGATGTGAGACTACTGATTTGTTTTTTTCACCATGGCATCAGTCATTCGATGCCGTTTTCAGGTATGCTTCTCTATGCTCAGCAGTTTTCTAATATTCTCCTTAATCCTTTGGTAAAAAACCAAGAATGATCTGTCTAGCTATAGCAGGAATTTTAATTGTAACTGATTATAATTGGAAAATGTTGGAACGCTGGAATTATTAATGACTTGATCGTGTGTGCGCTTCATCGAGAAACATAGTTTTAAATTTCTGATCCATTGTAGTGCTGTTAATGTTTAGAGAAGCAAATTGGAGGGACATGGCGTGCAGAAAACTATGTCCAACTCCACGTGCATCCAATCTCAAAAAAAAAAAAAACTCCACGTGCATCCATGATGACAGTTTTGTTTTGTTCTGATGTGGTATTTCTTTTTTTTTGGACCAATTGGATTATATTATTTACAGTGAAGTGCATTTTCCCCATATAAATATATGACATGGTTTACAAATATTTTCTCAGATTTTGCATATTCTGACGCCCCAGGTTTTTAATTAGCATTATTAGTGCTAATGACCCAGTCAAACACGTTGACTTTGGTCAAACCTTGGTCAACCTGGGTCACCACCTCGAAAACCTAGCCAACAATCACCCATGATCATCTTAAGCAAGTCAACACACATTAGCATGGTCAAAACCCTAGTCAACACGGTCAAACCCCTTAGTGTCCACACCCTGTCCTGGAACTTTTGCCACGTTCTCCAAATTTCGTTGAAACACCCAAAAATCGGCCAATATAAAAGTTGTTCGTCTATTTGAGGGACACACTTTTCATAATTGGCGGCATTGGAGATTTTGAGTGGAAGGCCTCCAAAAACTCGGTCAACGCCGACATCTACCCCTTGACCGCGCCGAGAAAATGCCCATCTTGGCATTACGTTCCCAGCTAAACCAGTCTATGAAACCCATGCCACCCTTTACAATTTTTGTAGGTGGTTAGCTCCTCTACAACTTTGGTATCTACACTTTTTGAAGTTGTAATTCAAAATTTGGAGATTTTCGTGTTTGAACTTCGGCTGATTCAAATGTTCGGTTGTTCCTGGCGCTCTGGGCCGCGCGCCCGCGCCGCCACGCGGCAGCCGGCGCGCCGCCACCGAGCCTCGGCGTCCGGGTCCCCCGTCCCCGCCGATTTGCCATATCCCGAGGCCGGCATCATCATTTGCGCGCGCCGCCCGAGCAAATCGCCCTGGGGGCGCGTTCCTCCGCGCGTGGCATGCCTGCCGGCACCGTGGCCGGGTCCCCCGCCACACCGCCCGCCGGCAGCTCGCCTGCGCAGGCTCCTACCGCGCCCGGGCCCCCTCCTCTCCTCCTTTTCCTTCGAGGCAAAGCCTCAGCGCCCCACTGCCTCGCCCGCCGCCTATAAAAGCCAGCTCCTTCCTCCCCGCGCACGTGCACGCCTCCGCCAGACCGCCATTGCCGCCGCCGCCGCGAGCTCGCTCCTCCGCCAGCTCCCGCCGCCGGCCAGGCCCTCGAACCTCTTCCCTAGGTGCCACTCGAGCTCTCCCCATCATTTATTACCCTGCATTGCCGCTTCCCTCACCGGAGTTCGCGTCGAGGCGGGTGCTCCGCCGCGACCGCGCCACCGCCGCTCGCCGGAGCCACCTCCGGCCACGCCACCACCACCAATCGAACCACGGTGAGCCCAATCGCACCCCCGTGCCATCTGTTTGCCAACCCCGACCGCCGTTCGCCGCCGGCGAGCTCACCACCGCCGCCGAGGGCACGGTTGTGAATTCCAGGGGCACATTTGTGAACCAGGGACCTTTCGGCAATGATCTTTATTTTAGTTTCCTTACAACTAGGTCCAACACCTTAGAAAAATCGTAGAAACTGATAGAAAAGTTAGAAAAATGTAAACCTAATTTTGTTGGTTTTGTTTTGACTAGATCTACAACTTCTACAAAGAATGATCATACTTTTGACTGCTAGATTTTGAATGAAAATTCAAACTCAGTTTGGCACACATTTGTTGTAGTTCAAAATCTCGATAAGCTATGGAGCTGAATTTTGGATATGTTGCTAGATATGTCATTTGTAGACTCTGGACCAAAAATTCCACAATGTTATTGAGCAGATATTTTAATATGATTTATTTTTCATTTATGCTATTTCTGCCTTAATGATTTTTGTAGCTAAATATAAATAGATTTTTGTGCTCAACTTCTGTCTATGATCATGAAGTGACTAGATTCACCTTTTCTATATTTATCATAATTTTATATCTGTCGGAAGCATTTATTCTTGTTTTATGCTTAGATTTATATATAAATGCCTAGTTCAAAATTTAAAATAGCTCTTGATGTGTTTGTGGATTTCCTAGTCTTTTTTAAGTCAGAGCTGGTGTGGGAGAAAGTTTGGCTCCAGAAGTGCTTTATTTATTTTTATATGCATTTATCTTGTTTTGGTAGCTAGAAAATGTCATTTTTGGTATATTTATTTTATGGCTCATTTAAATGTGAAACCTTGCTTAGTGACTTTGTTTAGGTATATAGAGCCTCAGATGCATCACCCACTATTTTTATGAATTAATTTGTGGTTAAAAGCTTTGGAATCAAAATAAGCTTCATAATAAGTTTAAATGGGAAAAATCACCCTTGCCTCACTTAATGACTTTATGAATGTGTTGTGGAGCATGTTTTGGAGCTGAGAAACCCCCTTGCTGTTTTTGTGAATTTGATTTGGTTTATTTCATTAAATATGTACACAGTCACTATCAAAAAGATTAAATCATAAAGCACCACATGTCATGCCTTTAATAGAAAGAAAATACTAAATATATGTTTGTCAAGGTGAATATGGTCAATCATACACCCCATGTTTGTGCATAGCTTTTTGTTTAATAAAATTCACCACAATAAATGTGCATATGCATCACGTGTAGAACTTCCCGACGGTAACTACTCGCTCGTGCCGGAAGCTGAGGAAGGAGGATCTGATGCGGAGCTGCACTTAGTGGAGGTGAACCAGGACACCGAGGAGCCCCAGGCTAGCATTGCTGATGAAGGCAAGAACCGGAGCATTAACCTAAGTATTTTTGGAAATTATGCAACTATCTATGAATGTCTGTGCATTTACGTTTACGAGTTGAAATGAAACCCTAGATGCATGATCCCAAGGTACCTATGTCCTTTACTAGTATGCTAGGTCGATAGCTGCTATGCTATAGGACCGGTACAAGTCAAGTCATGTCTGTCACTAGCGAGAATAGGTTCTTATGTTGGAATCATAAGATCGTTATAAATGGATTGCTCATGTGGTAAGAGCATGAGATTTGGGCTCCAGTTCAATGGCTTTCGTGGGTTAAGTGTTTGAACGTACTAAGCACTTGTCGGGAATGGGACCGGTAAGCCTAGTACCTTAATGAGGCGGTGAGGGATCTTACTATTACTAATCTTGAGATGCGTCTCACGGCTAGCTACCGGTGGTTCATGTGTGATGCTGGGCGCTAGTGTGAGGCGTGCCAGATAGCCTTGTACCAAAGACTGTAAGATTTGATCCTGAGTTGAAGAGTTTTGGGAACCGCCTGGTTGGTGAACTCTTTGTGAGGGCACTCTTCCGTGTGTTTAGGTCCACCTTGCAAGGTTATAAATCAATCGGTTGTCGGCCTCTCACCGTTATCTGAGACTACTTATCCAACTGGCCATGATATCCCTGATGATGGAATATTGTCAATATTGATGTCTGATTAATTGTATTGCACAACTTATGCTTGCAATAGCTTGCTCACTTAGAAAAAAGTAATCAACTAGAACCTGAGCTAAAATCTTGAAAGTAAGGACATACTCTTTGTTGCTTTTCAGCAAAAGAACCCCACTGGCCAAAAAGCCTCTCATGTCTAGAGTTTGGTGACGTAGTTGTCACCCAATGGGTAAGACTTGCTAAGTATTAGTATACTCAGCCTTGCTATAATTTTGTTGATTTCAGGTAATACTTTTAGTTATGTGTGGCCTGGAGAGATTCCACCCGGCTGGGAGCTGGAATGGGTGGATGACGACGAGTAAAGGCATCACGGATGGCCTCCTGTGATGCTTATCGTACCGTTTAGTTGAAATTCCGCTGTTTTTGAACTCTGTGAGACCCTGTCTGGTTCGAGGACCGGTGGTGGGTCGCTTCCTGGTATGATGAGTGATTGACAACGTGGTGTGGACTGATTCTTGGCTAAGTATTGCAGGTGCAGGTTGTGGCTTGACTGGTGTTGGTGCAGGTGAAGAACAAGTGCGAAAGGTCGTTGCCGGTGAGGCCTCCAGATGTGGAGAAGACAAGTAGGCTTGGTTCGAGGGACCCGGCGGCCAGCAGAGTCAAGTGCGGGCCGCATGGTGGAAAGAACGGCAAGATGAAGTCGTGCACGGTTTCTTGGTTGAGCCTCAAAACCAAGGTCGAGCCAGGACTACGTGGGAGCCAAGTCATGAGTGAAAATTGGCGGAGGCTACACCGAGTTCGCGGGGTTTCCGGTGGTTAACCAGAAAACCACTGGGTTCCTTGGTTGATCCACAAAGCCAAGACCGAAGACTGAAGACGGAGGTGCAGCAGCATCAGACCGGTGGGTCTGACCGGTCTGACCGGTGAGGAGCACCGGTCTGACCGGTGTGCGACGACGCAGTCCGGAGACTTCGAAAGCGGAGGACACGCGTCGGGATCGCAAGGCTTGCGTCGAGGCTAAGCAAGTTTGCGGTCGCTGGGCATCCGTCCGTGCGACGACAAAGTTTCCCAAAGTGCCCCTCAGGGGCGTGTATCCTAGTGTTAGGCCTTAGGGGTAGTTTCGTCTTTCGGTTGCCTCCATATAACCCAAGTGGTGAGAGGATGGCAGCCATCTCTTGGAACCCTAGCTCATTTTGTTTTGCTATTTTCCTCTTCCATTTTCCTTTGGAATTTCTAGGACTAGCTTGAGAGCTTCATGGTGAGATCTTGTGAGAGCGAAGGATGATTGAGAGGCAAGCTAGACCTTGTATGAACCTTCATGGTATATATAGATGATTTGGTGTGGTTCCTCAAGGCTTGATTGTGTCTCTCCCATTTTCCCTTTTTGGTGATTTTCGGAGGCTTTTCTTGGCGAATTTCTTGTGGCGGTTTTGAGACCTTTCTCTTTGGGATTTGGTGGGGGATGTATGCATGAACCCTTCATGGTTCTTTTCCCTTTGATTCCCCCTCCCAAATCTGTGAGCAAAGGGGCTCGATTTTGGGGTTTTCTCCTCTCTAGGGTTAGAGGCGTTCTTGGCGGGATTTCTTCGATTCCTCTCGTTCTAGCAAGTTTTGGTGGACCAAATCTTGGCTATGGAGTGCCCATGAGGTGTTCCTACTATCCCCAAAGTCTTGTGCGAATCTGTGGAGCGAATCGGGAGATCGAGAGTTGGATTTGGGGGAGTTGACCCGCGGGTTACTGTTCATCCCGAGCTGCCCAGGCGTGACCGGTCTGACCGGTGCTCTTGACCGGTTTGACCGGTGCAAGGCCTTTGTGGGGTTTGCCTCGGGTGGACTGTCTGGCTCGTGTGTCTTTGGGTTGAGTTGTTGCTGGTCAGTTCTTGGCAGGTTTCGAGGGGTTTGGCTAGGCTTTGTGAAGGGTTTTCTTCCTTTGCAGTTTGAGTTTTGGAGGTGGTTTTTGTTCTAAGGCCTAGAGGAGTCACTGAGGCTTCCTGGAACGTTTTCTACACAGCTGCTGTAGCCACCGGCCTGACCGGCTCTGTCCACCGGTCTGACCGGTGTCACCGGTCTGACCGGCGCAAGCCATCGGTCTGACCGGTGTAGCACAGGCAGCAAACTGTGCAGATTTCCACTGTGTGTTTGGTGTGTTTAGTTCGGAAGGTTGTTGTGTTGGTTCCTAGGACCAGTAGCACTCCAGTGGCTACGTGGTCTTGGCCAACTTGGGTAGTTGAGTCGGAGATGTGTTTTGGTAGCCGTGTTCATCTTGTTGGAGTTTCCATCTCCTTGGAGAAGAATCTTTATCGGCTCCCATTCACTCCCACCCTCTCTGGTCGCCAGTTTGGTCCTTCAATTGGTATCAGAGCCGGTTCGGGTCTTTCGAGGCTCTAACCAGTCTAAGATCCAAATATGGCGTACCAGGAACGGGGATCGGGTCCTCCGCACTTCGATGGGAAGAACTACCAGATGTGGCAGAGACGGATGGCTGCGTTCCTCCATGGAAAGGGTCAGATCCTTTGGGATGTCACGGTGAACACAGCTTATGTTCATCCTGTGAACTTCCTTGCTCCAGGATCGAGGGATATCTTCGACGCTAATAACAAGGCGGTCGACTACTTGTTTCGTGCTTTGTGTCAGTCCGAATTCGATCAGGTTCAGACAGAGGACCTAGGTTGTAGGATTTGGGAGCAGTTGAAGGATGCTCATGCTGGGAATGCTCAGGTTCAGGCTTGGATGTACGCGACTTACCGGAGAGAGTACGAGAATTTCACTCATCTCCCCGACGAGTCCGTCGATGCCCTTTTTCTGCGGTTTACGGTTGTGGTGAACAACATGAGAGCCAATGTGGTCGTGCTCCCGTACGATGATCATGATAGAGCCGTGAAGCTCTTGCACTCGTTGGGTCGTACCGTATGGGACGGAAAGGTCGAGGCTATTCTTGAGTCTGAGAAGTATGACACCCTGACGGTGAACGAGCTGTTCTCGAAGCTCAAGTCAGCTGAGTTGGATCGTGGTGTGACAACCCATCTTGAGAGCTCGACTGATTCCCATAGTCTTGCTCTCGTCGGTGGCAAAGGTGCTAAGTCTAACGCTAACACATCCTCCAGGATGTACTCTCTGTCTTCTTTGATGACTTTGCCAGATGAGGAGTTTGACGTGCTTGGAGAGGACGAGCTGGCGTTGCTGACCAGGCGGTTCGAGAGGTTGCACGAGAACCGGGTGAACACAAGGAAGAATCCACGAACATGCTTTCAGTACGGCAAGCCAGGACACTTCGTCGCCGACTATCCGGAGAAGATGGAGAACAAGGACGGCTACAAGCACCGGTCGAAGACGGACGGCAAGTATCGATCAAGGTGCAATCACAAGCACAAGGACAAGCACAAGGACGAGCGACGGTCGAGGAAGAAGGACGGCCGCGGCAGGAAGGCCCGAGCGATGGTCGGAGCGAGCGACGTCGACTCCAGCTCCGCCTACTCTTCCTCGAGCTCGAGCAGCAGTGAAGATGAAGGTGATCGGCGCAAGAACAAGAAGTCATCCAAGAACTTGAGCGGGCTGAGGTGCTACGTGAGAGATGGCTTCTGCGGCATGGCTCGTAGCTGCGGCAGCAAGAAGAGTCACCAAAGCGACTCGGACTCTGACTCCGAGGATGAGGTACGTGACGAGCTTCCCTTCTTGCGTGAGGAGAATGAGCGTCTTGGCAAATTGCTAGATAACCATGATGACATGCTTAGAGAGGCCAAGAAGATAGGAAGGAGCTTAGGGCCTCACTAGAAGATGCTAGGAACCGAGTAGCTGAGCTAGAAACCCAGAACCTTGATGCTAAGTTTGAGATAGATTCGCTTAAGGCTTCACATGTGTGTTGACACCGTTTTTTGGAAAAACGAGTCAAGGAGACGCAGCCGATGGGAACAGAGTGCAATCGGCCGATTGAAGAAAGAGAAGGGTGGTCAACAGAACTCGCCGATGGTCAAGGGGGCTCAAGCCTGTTGGTGGACCAGCGGGTCAAACTGATCGGCCGATGGTCAACCAGAGGATCGGCCAATGGAAAGAAGAACGCGGCAAGATACGCCAAAAGGAAAGCACGGTGGAGGCGGGTCAATCCACGGTTGGCAAAGGGTCAAAGAGTCAGTTTTTAGGGAATTTTGACTCCTGCGAGAGTCCTTTTTCTATTTTATTAGTGTTTGTTTTCTTTAGATGCAAGTAAATAGTGCCGTAATCGGCTAGGAGTCGGGTTGTCCTCAGGACATAAATAGCGACCCTGCGCGGTCGGAAAAAAGGGTACACACCAATATCAAACAAACCGCCTCCGGTCAAACCCTTTACTTTACAGCATCTACTTTCACAGCATCTACTTTTCGGCGACTTCGGCACTGCGTTTTTTTCTCTTTTCTACAACACCGTCCTTCAAGTTCGTCGGGATGCATCGATCGATCTCCGGTAAGCTTGTGAGTACCGTTTTACCGAATAACCATAGGCTTTAACCTCCGGGCGCATCACTGAGGTTTCGTCTAGTTCTTTATTCACCCCTTACCAATATTAGCTAGATCTGCAAGTTTTCGTACCAATTATTATAGTTTTTAGCTATTATCATCAATTACCCACTCGATCTAGATCCTATCGGCTTCCACTATAGCCGGTTCCGACCTATTCGAGTGCTGACGTCACGATCGGCCGATTCCAGCCGATCTTTCTATTCACGCACCCGCACTTCGGTCGCTCTCGAGCCGGCCGATCCTGCTTTACTCGTATCGGCCGATTGGCTGGTACACATGCTGCTAAGAGGTCATCGGTTCTCTAGCCGATCCCTAATATTTTCAATTGTCAATCAACAGGTCAGATTGGCTGGCACGCCTCGCTACAGACCGGGGAGTCACGTGTGCTGCGCGCGGAAGTGACGTCCTATTTTCGCGTCAACACTATGGTTTCTGATGAGATTGATTGTTGTGATTGCTCTGTGTACCTAGCTGATCTCACTAGTCTTAAGGATAAGCATGCCTCTACTTGTGATGAACTAGATGTGCTTAGGGTTGAAGTGGATGATCTTAAGTCTAGACCTGCTTTGCTAGGTGCTTGCACTTCTTGCCCTGTTTTGCATGGAAAGATTGATGAGATGCATGCTTACACTGTTTCTCTTGAGACTAAGTTGAAAGAACATGTTCCCACTTCTTCCTTTCGTGGTTTTCGTCCTCCTCCAGCTAGACAGGGGTGGTTCCCCCGTGGTGGTTTTCGTGGTGATAGCTTTGATAGGCGTGATGATTTGGTTTGTGCTAACCTCACTTTGGAGCAAATGGCTCGGCACTGGTTTTACTCTTTTGGTGCTAACCCCAGTGCTGAGTCGTTTGTTCACTCACATGCTCACTTTTGAATTTCAGGTGGGAGACTTGAGGAACGTTTGGTTGATTGACTCCGGTTGCTCGAGGCATATGACCGGAGACAAGGGGTGGTTCTCAAGTCTCGTCCCGGTGGTGTCCAAGACATACATCACCTTTGGGGACAATGGGCGAGGTGTGTGCTTTCAGAAGGTGAGATTAAGGTAAGTGACAAGGTCACTCTCAGGCGTGTTGCTCTTGTTCAATCGCTGGGGTTCAATTTGCTTTCCGTGTCCCAACTGTTGGATGAGGGTTTTGAGGTGTTGTTTCGGCCTGGTGGTTCTCGGATCTTGGATTCTCGAGGGGACCTAGTTTGCGTGGTCGTTCCCGAGAGTCAAGTGTTCCGAGCGGATTTCTCTCAGTCTTCTGGTGTGGCTTGTTGCTTTTTGGCTGGTTCTTCAAGTGAGTTGTGGAAGTGGCATAGGAAGTTGGGTCACTTGAGCTATGACCTTTTGTCTCGCTTGAGTAAACTCAATTTGGTCCGAGGATTGCCACGGTTGAGGTTTGAGAAAGAGTTGGTTTGTGCGCTGTGTAGGCATGTCAAGATGGTAGCCTCTTCTCACCCGCCCCTCACTGATGTGATGACGAAGCGTCCATGCGAGCTGCTCCATATGGACCTTGTTGGCTCAGCTCGTGTGAGATCTGCGGGTGGGAAGTGGTACATCCTAGTTGTGGTGGACGACTACTCTTGGTATGCGTGGGTTTTCTTTCTGGAAGAGAAAGGAGAGACATTTGGTTTTGTTTGAGATCTTGTCTTGAGGTTGAGGAACGAGAGGCACAGAGATGCCATACGAGTGATCCTCAGTGACAATGGCTCGGAATTCAAAAACTCTTGCTTTGAAACCTTTTGCCATGACTTGGGTCTTGAACACCAGTTTTCGAGACCGTATACGCCTCCCCAGAATGGCGTGGTGGAAAGGAAAAACAGAACCTTGTGCGAGATGGCTTGGACGATGCTCGACGAGCATAGGACTCCGAGAAGGTTCTGGGCTGAGGCGGTCAATACCGCGTGCTATGTGTCGAACAGGATTTACCTCAGGGTCCATAAGAAGAAAACCTGCTATGAGTTGATGCACGGTCACACACCCAAGGTGAGTCACTTCCATGTCTTTGGTTGTAAATGCTTCATTCTTAAGAAAGGGAAGAAGTTGGACAAGTTCGAGGCTAGGTAAGTCGATGGTATTTTCTTTGGTTACGCATCTCATTCTAAAGCCTTTCGAGTGTCAATCTTGAAACTAACCAAATCGTGGAGACTTGCAAGGTAACCTTCGACGAGACACAACCACATAGTCAGCTTGTTTCTGAGTGTGCAGGTGACGATGAACTTGGCGAGGAGATCTTTCAGGAGGAGGAGCATGAACATGGAGATGATGAAGATGGCGGTGTGGTGCCCGCGGCTGAGCATGTACCTACTACTTTGACTACGATCGAGAACAGGCCCTCTCCCACACATACAACGACAAACCCAGATCAAGGCGAAGCTACTGTTGAGGGGGAGGTAGCATCAAGGCGAGAACCTCCCCGGCGAGTTCAAGTGGATCACCCAGCTTCGAGAATCATCGGCGACATCAATGAACGTACTACACGGTCGAGGGTTCAAAACAATTCTCATTTCGCTCATGCTGCTTTTGTTGCTACCTTTGAGCCCAAAGACATTAGACACGCGCTATCTGATCATAATTGGGTAAATTCGATGCATGAGGAGTTGGAGAATTTTGAGAGGAACCAAGTTTGGGAGTTGGTGGATCCTCCACCGGGGTGTAAGCCGATTGGGACAAAATGGGTGTGGAAAAATAAAGAGGGAGAGAAAGGAGAAGTGGTGAGAAACAAGTCGAGGTTGGTGGCGCAAGGGTTTAGTCAGAAAGAGGGGATCAACTATGAGGAGACCTTTGCTCCCGTAGCTCGTTTGGAGGCGATTAGGATCTTTCTAGCCTTTTCCATGGCTAAAGGGTTCAAATTGCACCAAATGGACGTGAAGAGTGCTTTTCTGAATGGTGTGTTGGAGGAAGAAGTGTACGTGAGGCAACCACCGGGGTTTGAGAGTGAGAAGTACCCCCACCGGGTGTACAAGTTGAGGAAGGCGCTGTATGGGTTGAAGCAGGTGCCTAGAGCTTGGTACGGTAGGTTGAGGGGGTTCTTGTTTGAGAGAGGGTTTGAGATGGGGAAGGTCGATCAGACCTTGTTTCTCCTCAGGCAGGGCAAAGAGATCCTGATTGTGCAGATATACGTGGATGATATTGTCTTTGGTGGCTCGTCTAACTCTTTGGTTGCAAGGTTTGCAGAAGACATGAGCAGGGAATTTGAGATGAGCATGATGGGTGAGTTGCAGTTCTTCCTCGGCCTCCAGATCAAGCAGTCGAAGGAAGGAACATTCGTACACCAATCAAAGTACACCAAGGACATTGTGAGGAAGTTCAAGATGGAGGACTCCAAGGCCATGGCGACGCCTATGAGTACGACTACAGCTCTTGATGCGGACGAGGAAGGTGAGCACGTGGACCAGAAGGAGTACCGAAGCATGATCGGGTCACTTCTCTACTTGACGGCGACGAGGCCGGATATCCAATTCTCGGTATGTCTGTGCGCTCGTTTTCAAGCATCTCCAAGGACTTCGCATCGGCAAGCAGTCAAGCGCATTTTCAGGTATTTTCGTCATACTCCTGACTTCGGCCTTTGGTACTCCGCGTCTTCTTCTTTGGCTCTTCATGGTTTTTCAGATGTGGATTTTGCCGGATGTCTGTTGGATAGGAAGTCCACTTCTGGGACTTGCCAGTTTTTGGGTTCCTCTTTGGTGTCTTGGTCTTCCCGCAAACAATCGAGTGTTGCTCAATCCACTACCGAGGCAGAGTATGTGGCCGCAGCTAGTTGTTGCTCTCAGCTCCTTTAGATCACATACACCATGAGTGACTTTGGTGAGGAGTATACCCATGTCCCACTTCAATGTAACAGCACCAGTGCTATAAGTGTTGCAAAGAACCCAGTGCTCCATTCCAAAACCAAGCACATAGAAGTGAGGTATCATTTCCTGAGAGACAACGTAGGGAAAGGGAAAATCGCTTTGATCCATGTACCCACACATGACCAGCTAGCCGATATTTTCACCAAACCCTAGATCAAGCAACTTTCACTCGTTTGCGGGGGGAGCTTGGTGTTTGTTTGATTTCTTGAGTTGGGTGTGTGCAAGCTCCTTTGTAGCATATGTATAGCTTTCCTTTGTGCATTTCTTGCATTTTGCATGGCATATGTAACATGATGTATAGGCATCTTTGTATCTTAGGTTGCATGCATTTTGTATCATATGCATTGTGTAGGAAAAGCTTCTCCTATATACATTATTCACCATGGTATGATATATATGTCCTTGTGAGCTAGTTTGGTATGGTATGGTTAGTTTGGCTTAGCTCTTGATGATCTTGATTTATATCCATGGTTGATGGCTATGTTTTTGAAAAATGTCACATATATGCTCTCTTGTGAGTAAATGCTTTTATATGATCTTGACATGTTTTTTTGGCTTGGCTATGCTTAATTTGTGGTTGGATAGCTTATTTTGATCATATGGGGCCAAAGGCTCATTTGCCATCATAAATGTTTAGCCCCCATGCTTTATCTTGTGGAGGGGTATAAGTTCCTTTTTGTCGCAAAGACATTTCATGTACCAAATATGAATCTGAAAATTAAATGTAAATTGCTTAGAAAATATGCTCTCATGTCATATGTGTTTAATTTAATTTGCTTTGGGTGCTAAACTGTTGCATGATGCCTACCAATGAGAAGTCTCATGTATAGAAGTAGGCACATGGCTCGGTGGCTTTGACATGACATGAGGTGCTTGTGGGTGTTTATGATAGTCTTATGCTTAAAATGGTTGTCCTAGCATGAAGTTTGTGTGACTTTGCCATTTTGACATGTTTTGCTCATGTTTAGAACTTTGCTCATGAGAGGGTGAATTTTCGCAAAATTGCTCAATTCTATTTTAGCTTCGCCCATTGGTTGTGAAACTTGGTGATCATGTAGTTGATGTCATTACGAAGCTATAGAGTATCTAACTTGCTCATTTGGACATGTGTAGCATCCTATGTTGAATTTTGTCTATTTGAGAAGTTCTGGGTTGCATTTTTGGCTTGATTCATGCATTGTCAACAAGGGGGAGAAGTTTGAGCATGTTTTGGCCTACTGAATGCATCTAGAAGGTTTCCAGATGGTTTGGAGCCATTTCTGGGCTATGTTGTGCACCGGTCTGACCGGTTGAGGTCACCGGTCTGACCAGTCAGAGTGCTGGCCCATGTTCAGATGTTGGGCACCGGTGCTGTTGACCGGTCTGACCGGTGCTGTTGACCGGTCTGACCGGTCAGAGCAAAGCCGAGGCAGCTGCTTTGTTTTGTGAAGTGGTTTGCATGCATTCATCCAGGGGAAGTTGCATTAGTTTAGGGGGAGCTTGAATGTGTGCAGGGGGAGCTCTTTGTGGTTTTAGACCTTTGGTTTGGTGGTTTGTGCTCTTTGCTTGAGCTTGTTTTTGTCTCGGTTGTGTCGAGCCGTTGCCCTTGCCTAAGGGGACCAAGACTTGTCTTCTTCAAGTGATCTTGCTCTTTGCATTTCCTTTGGCTTTCGATCACTTGTTGGAGTTTCTTTTAGTCGGTTCTTTTCTTTTTCTTTTCTCTTTAGTTACCAAAACGTGTGTGTTGTCAATGCACTCATCAAGGGGGAGATTGAGAGCCTGTGTGGTTCGAGGACCGGTGGTGGGTCACTTCCTGGTGTGATGAGTGATTGACAACGTGGTGTGGACTGATTCTTGGCTAAGTATTGCAGGTGCAGGTTGCGGCTTGACTGGTGTTGGTGCAGGTGAAGAACAAGCGCGAAAGGTCATTGCCGGTGAGGCCTCTAGGTGTGGAGAAGACAAGTAGGCTTGGTTCGAGGGACCCGGTGGCCAGCGGAGTCAAGTGCGGGCCGCATGGTGGCAAGAACGGCAAGATGAAGTCGTGGATGGTTTCTTGGTTGAGCCTCAAAACCAAGGTCGAGCCAGGACCACGTGGGAGCCAAGTCATGAGTGAAGATTGGCGGAGGCTACACCGAGTTCGCGGGGTTTCCGGTGGTTCACCAGAAAACCACTGGGTTCCTTGGTTGATCCACAAAGCCAAGACCGAAGACCGAAGACGGAGGTGCAGCAGCATCGGACCGATCTGACCGGTGGGTCTGACCGGTGAGGGGCACCGGTCTGACCGGTGTGCGACGATGCAGTCCGGAGACTTTGAAGCGGAGGACACGCATCGGGATCGCAAGGCTTGCGTCGAGGCTAAGCAAGTTTGCGGTCGCTGGGCATCCGTCTGATGGTGCGACGACAAAGTTTCCCAAAGTGCCCCTCGGGGGTGTGTATCCTAGTGTTAGGCCTTAGGGGTAGTTTTGTCTTTCGGTTGCCTCCATATAACCCAAGTGGTGAGAGGATGGTAGCCATCTCTTGGAACCCTAGCTCATTTTGTTTTGCTATTTTGCTCTTCCATTTTCCTTTGGAATTTCTAGGACTAGCTTGAGAGCTTCATGGTGAGATCTTGTGAGAGGGAAGGATGATTGAGAGGCAAGCTAGACCTTGTATGAACCTTCATGGTATGTATAGATGATTCGGCGTGGTTCCTCAAGGCTCGATTGTGTCTCTCCCGTTTTCCCTTTTTAGTGATTTTCGGAGGCTTTTCTTGGCGAATTTCTTGTGGCGGTTTTGAGACCTTTCTCTTTGGGATTTGGTGGGGGATGTATGCATGAGCCCTTCGTGGTTCTTTTCCCTTTGATTCCCCTCCCAAATCCGTGTGCAAAGGGGCTCGATTTTGGGGTTTTCTCCTCTCTAGGGTTAGAGGCGTTCTTGGCGGGATTTCTTCGATTCCTCTCGTTCTAGCAAGTTTTGGTGGACCAAATCTTGGCTATGGAGTGCCCATGAGGTGTTCCTACTATCCCCAAAGTCTTGTGCGAATCCGTGGAGCGAATCGGGAGATCGGGAGTTGGATTTGGGGGAGTTGACCCGCGTGTTGCTGTTCATCCCGAGCTGCCCAGGCGTGACCGGTCTGACCGGTGCAAGGCCTTTGTGGGGTTTGCCTCGGGTGGACTGTCTGGTTCGTGTGTCTTTGGGTTGAGTTGTTGCTGGTCAGTTCTTGACAGGTTTGGAGGGGTTTGGCTAGGCTTTGTGAAGGGTTTTCTTCTTGAGCAGTTTGAGTTTTGGAGGTGGTTTTTGTTCCAGGGCCTAGAGGAGTCACTGAGGCTTCCTGGAACGTTTTCTGCGCAACTGTTGTAGCCATCAGCCTGACCGTATCTGTCCACCGGTCTGACCGACGCAGGCCATCGGTCTGATCGGTGTAGCACATGCAGCAAGTTGTGCAGATTTCCGCTGTGCGTTTGGTGTGTTTGGTTCGGAAGGTTGTTCTGTTGGTTCCTAGGACCAGTAGCACTCCAGTGGCTACGTGGTCTTGGCCAACTTGGGTAGTTGAGTCAAAGACGTGTTTTGGTAGCCGTGTTCATCTTGTTGGAGTTTGCATCCCCTTCGAGAAGAATCTTTATCGGCTCCCATTCACTCCCCCCTCTCTGGTCGCCAGTTCGGTCCTTCACTCTGAACCACTTTATCATGTCAAGTACTTCGGTTTGTAATAATTAAACCCTTCGGGGCAGATTTGGATTTAATCTATGTATTGTACTCTGGACTCACCTTCGTGTGAGTTTTAATGCATATTATCGATCCTTTGTTGCTATGTAAGTGATTTCACCGGGCTTGACCCGGCAACTTACGACGGGATGATACTTTATTATTGCTTAATGACCAAAGTGGATTGGTTTAGGCGATAGTACGGTATTTTCTCGGTGTTGACGGTGAATTTTGGTGCTCCAAACGTATTCGTTACACTTTGGTTTGAGCTCGATTATGTAACTAACCCGCCACTAGGCACACTAATGATATAACAAGTTCAACTTCGTATGTGCATTTGGAAGTGTTGTGTTTTTGCAGGAAAACATGGACAAAAGGGACGGAGTCACAACAAGTTCAAAGGAGCAAATGAGGAGTTCCGTTCGTGTTCGAGTGCAAGGCGAAATCACTTCCAAAGGTGGCAAGGACCAATGTGCTACGACGGATCATCCCCGAGGACTAAGACGTAAAGTTCGGACTTCATACGAGAAGACCCCCTATCTTGATTGCGGGGATGACGACCTCAAAATGACACAAATGAAGGGGGCCAAGTGCAAAATGTGAAGATGAGCCGCGGGGAGAAAGACGGGCCCGAACCGACCCAGAAAGGGCCTGGGCCGGCCGGCCTGGTTGGATCGGCCCAGGGGGTTTTGTGGCGGTTCGGCCCGCCCTTTGACCTAGTCGCTCCTCGGTCTATTAATAGCTCCCTCCTCCGACGGCCGCCGCATCCAATCATTCTACCGACGCCATTCACCAGAAAACCGCCGCCGCAAGATGATGGAGAGAGTTGGATGAGCTCGTCGCAAGGATCAACGCCGGCGGAGGCAAGGAAGCAAGAGGAGGACTCCAAGCCGCTGGCCTAGGGGTGTTCCCAAGCTTCATCGCCGCCATCTTCATCGACGACGTTCTCCGGAGTCTCCATCACCCCTATGTGCTTCAATCCGTGTAAGATGATGGGGTAATGCCTCCGTTCGTCCCTAGGGTTAGATGGATGCATGATATGTAATCTATACATGAATCTTATGTCTATCGATGCTTTATGGTCTGTCTTCGCGAATGCTTGGTTTACATATGTTTGCGCAACATGTGGTCTTAGTAGGGTTTGTGGTAGTCGTGGTGATTAGCTTAACCCTATGGATGCTTAGGTATAGATGCGGTTATACGTGAAAGTGTTTGATTACCTTGCGTAGTGACAGTACGGTGGAGGGAAAAGGCTTAGCGGTCGCATAACCGCCATGAAGCTAGTGAAGGCAACACCCTTTTCATGTAGTAGATGCATGTTCATGAGATCCTAAACCCTAGGGAGGGGACGCTTATCTACCTTAATCTCTCTCTTGTACCAACCCTCACCATCTAGTTTAACCTTAGATTTCTTAGATTAACATAGGTTAGATTGTCTTTACCTTTAGATTAATACCACTCTCAAAGGTTTTCCATCAACTAGATTAGTACTTGGTTAAGCGCTAGCAATCCCCTTGCTCCGCGGATTGACAAGAACCTTGGGGGTCACCCCGTGGTGAAAAAGGTGTAGGTCCGTACGCTTGCGGATCGAAGGTTGTTATATGTTTCAACCATCAACACTCGGGCGGGTTATCACAGCTGGTACCAGAGCGATTATATGCACCGGAGTTTAATTAACAACCTTAATCACTTATTTTTGAATAAAACTTACCAAGATTGATTGTATTTGCAAAATACGTTAGTTCGTTAAGGATGGATATAGAAAGAGAGGCCCTAGAGGGAATTTTTGGATTCTTTCAGATGACTTACAAATCTATGGTTTATTTTGTTAACTTCCAGCACATTTTATTCTTGTCAAAACTTACTTCTTGCACAACCATACTAGTTCATCACGTTTTGCCATACGTGGTGGTGCCACAGGAAAGTCCTGTGAGGGATGGATGAGACCTATTCCAATGGGAACCCACGTCGCATCTGCGTCTCGTCACGTTTTTCCATACGTGGTGGTACCACATGAAAGTCATGTGAGGGATGGATGGGACCTAATCCAATGGAAACTCACCGTCGCGTCTGTGTCTCGCCACGTTTTGCCATACGTGTGCGTTCCGCATTATGAATATGCGAGGCAAGGATACACTCCATTCAAACGGAGGGTGTCCGAGGTTGGACGCTGTCCATGCAGCGGCTTGATGCATGGATACCGTTTCTATAGTGAACCAAAACTTATAAAATATGATATGATTGACCATAGACCCCAGATCTTCCATTTTCTAATAGTATGTGATGCTCAATCTGAGGGGTGCCCATGCTCTTTGCTTCGAGCTTCACAGAGCAAATACAGAATGGAAATGTATTATTTGCGTAGAAAATTACGGTCTTCTGTTTTTAACCGTAGCGTTAGCACGAACATACTACTAGTTAAATATAAAGATGCGCAAGCCTTACATATTCGAGAAAAGAAGAACTCTTCTCCGAAATCCCAACGCACCTTTAATTTCAAAAATCCCAACGCACCAAGTTCGGACGCAGATAATTTTTACAAACACCTCAGCTCACCTTCGTCTGCTTAGGGTGTCCCCAACTGAATGTTTTTCCTTTTTTTTGTTTGCTACTCCTAGAGAAGTCCCGAAGAAATACTCTCTCCGTTCAAAAGGAATGCAATTTTCACTTAACGAAGAGTCAATCGATTCCAACTTTGACCACAAATATATAGAAAAGTATTTTGTTCGGTTGATTTGGCTAAGTGCGCATGCCGCACACAAACCCTCTCACAACCAAGGGTGTGCCTTCATTTAGCATGAAAATTATTAACATTTATAATACAGAATAAGTATCAATAGATTGCTTTTCATAAGGAAGAAGTCCATTTTTGACCATCGAACTATTCTCAAAGTTTGGTTTTGACCATCAAACGGCAAAACCAGAAATCTTTGACCATTGCACTCTTAAAACAGTTCTCTTTTGGCCATCCGGCGGTTTTGCAATGTGGTTTTGCTGACGTGGATGCCACGTGGTGGCAGGCCCACATGTCAGCTCCATCTATCTCCTCCCTCTTCTTTTCTATCCTCTCCTTCCCCCTCTCTCTCCTCTATCCTCCAACTACCGGCGGCCATCCCCGCACCTCTAGCTGCCCCTGCGCCTCCCGGCGACGTCGGAGCTTGAGCTCGCCCGACCGGCGGCGTTGGCCCGCGGGGGACCTCCAGTTCGCTCTCCTGGCAACGCAGCCCGCAGTAGAGCTTGAGCTCGCCGGCCGACCGCTCTGGCCCGCGGCGAAGCTCCAGCTCGCTCCCCGGCGACATTGGCCTATGGCAGAGCTCGAGCTCGCCCGGCCAGTCGGCTGCGGTGGAGCTCCTTGCGCCCGCCCTTCCCCTTCGCAGCCGACGGTCGAGGAGCATGGCTCTGCAGCCAACCCCCGACGCTGAGCCAGTATCGATCTGCGTCGGCTCCTCCCTCCTGACGACCGACGGCGGCGACGACCTCCAACGACAGTGGTGACGGACTCCCTCTACTTCTCCTCGTGCTCCTTATCTCCGCCACGGGCACGGCGGTGCGAGCAGGCAGCACGAGCACGCCTCCTCTGCCCCGGCGTGTCAGCCCCTTCCCCTGCTTGAGATGCGTCGGGAACAGCGGAATCGACGACGAATCGATGAGCTAGAGGTCCGCGGCGGCTCGAGCGCGACCTGCTCCTCCCGGTGTAGCGAGGCCGAATCCAGAGCGTCGTCGGGCCGGTCGAGCTCTGCGCTCGGGTTGGAGTTCGGAGGCGGCGGGAGCAAGGAGGTGCCGCTCCTCCCACGGTAGGCCCCCTCTCCCTCAAAGCTCGGCGACGCGGTGGAGCTCAGCGGTCGGATCTCGTGGAGCTCTCACACATGGCTTCCTGGCAGTGGCGGCACCTTCCCTCCTTCCTGAGCTTGGAGCTTGTTGACACATTTTATCTTATATATTTATAAGTCAACTAAACATGAGAAAAGGGCATAATTGTTAATACCAACTTAGAATAGGGTGTCATTAATAGTTTTTCTGGAGTTTTGGAGAATTCTATGTCTTGCAGGGACTAATCAGAAAAATAGGAAAAGAATGAAGTCTAGAAGGCTCCGGAATTCGACGTGACTTGGCACCCAAGAAAGAAGCATCTGGAAGAGGCGAAGACCCACCTGGCCGAAGTGGGCCCCGAGGAGGGGCCCACCACAGACCGGTCGGTCCCATGGTGGGGTCGGTCGGCCTCCCCCGGGCGCCACGTCAGCCCTACTTCTGGAATGTTCTTCCACCGCCTATGAGGATCAATCTAAACCGTATGTTAGGTCGGTTTGATCGTACGGCTCATGGCATCCCCTCATGACTATATAAGCAACCCCCTGACCCCCTGGCAGAGGAGAATCTGGCTCTCATCTGTTCATACACTAGATCAAGTCGTCAAGTCAGAGAAACTACGCCCTAGAAACACCATATAGCGAGAGTAGCTAACTAGTCTAGATCTAGGAGGAGGCAAGGCGTCTACTTGGCTCCTGATCGTCTAGAAGCTGGTCGAGATACTGATCTAGCTTCGCTTTTGTAAGTTCTTCATAAGTTCTTCACATTTGCTGTAGAGACATATGTTCTTATCAATGATTATATTCGAGATTATGTGCTTTGGTGCTTATTATGATTACATGTTTAGCATAGTTGATTTACCTTTATATTCGTGTATGGAGTCGTATAGCCCTCACCTAGATCATCTGTTAACATGGGTGAGTGGTAAAGATAGTGTAAGTGTGGTGCTTTTACTGTATTTACCTGCGATTGCACCCTACATGCCGGGTCGCGTGGTAGATCGTGGTGGTGACAGCACTATTGAGTCCTTTGCAATTCACCCCCCGTGTGTAGGACTAGTGGAGCCTTATACTATTTGGGTTGTTTCAAGTTTCGGCCTTGATCCTCCTGACTAGTCTCCCCATGCATTAGTATAATAGTTCTTCTTCCATGATTGTTAAATGTATTGCACTAATCATAGTTTGCATTGACATATAGTTTAGGGTTACCGAGGAGTATCCTCGCTAACTAGGCTGTGAATACGCTTCTCTATCTATATTGACACTTTCTGGTGGCTCACTATGTTATGACTTGATCAATGCTATCATTATTATTATCTTTATGTGACTTACACCCGTTTATAGTAATTGATATATTTTGGCCACTCTACATTACGCAACTGAAGGACCGATTAGGCAAACCAAAGAGGGGGGAGTGAATGGGAGCCGATAAAAATTCTTCTCGAAGGAGATGGAAACTCCAACAAGATGAACAAGGCTTCCAAAGCACGTCTCCGACTTAACTACCCAAGTTGGTCAAGACCACGCAACCACTGGAGTGCTACTGGTCCTAGGAACCAACAACCACCGAAGCTAACCCGAGAACGCAGCGGAAAACCAACTCGAGCAGCTACTGGACTGCACCGGTCAGACCGGTCCCTGCTGGAGCACCCTGACAAATCCTGAGAACTTCCACAGAAGGCTCCTACACCGGTCAGGCCGGTGTAGCACGCCGGTTAGATCGGTCTAAGCCAGGAAGCCCCAAAATCACAAACCTGACCTTCCGAGCTCCAAAACGAACCAAACTCGAAACAGTAGCAACACAGGACAACAGGGAACTCACCAAGACGTTCACCCGAGGCAAATCCCACAAGGCCTCTGCACCGGTCAGGCTGGGTAGCTCGGGATGAACAGCGCCCGCGGGTCAACTCCCTCAAATCCAACTCCCGATCTCCCAAATCGCTCCACGGTTTTGCACAAGACTTTGGGGATAGTAGGAACACCTCATGGGCACTCCATAGCCAAGATTTGGTCCACCAAAACTTGCTAAAACGAGAGGAATCGAAGAAATCCCACCAAGAACGCCTCTAACCCTAGAGCCAAGAAAACCCCAAAATCGAGCCCCTTTGCTCACGGATTTGGGAGGGGAAACAAAGGGAAAAGAACCACGAAGGGTTCAAGCATACATCCCCCACCAAATCCTAAAGAGAAAGGCCTCGAAATCGCTCTAAGAAAATCGCCAAGAAAGGGCTCCGAAAATCACCAAAAAGGAGAAATGGGGAAGACACATCCAAGCCTTGAGGAACCACGCCGAATCATCAATACATACCAAAGAGGTTCATACAAGGTCTAGCTTGCCGCCCGATCATCCTTCCCTCTCACAAGATCTCACCATGAAGCTCTCAAGCTAGTCCTATGAAAATCCTAAGGAAAATAGAAAGGGAAAATAGGAAAACAAAATGAGCTAGGGTTCCAAGAGATGGCTGCCATCCTCTCACCACTTGGGTTATATAGAGGCAACCGAAAGATTAAATACCCTTACTAGCTAACTAGGGATACATGCCCCTCAAGGGCGAATTTGGAAGTCTTTGTCTTCGCACCATCGGACGGATGCCCAGCGACCGCAAACTTGCTTAGCCTCGATGCAAGCCTTGCGATCCCGACGCGTGTCCTCCGCTTCGAAGATTCTGGACTGCGTCGTCACACACCGGTCAGACTGGTGCTCACCACCCGTCAGACCGGTACCCACCGGTCAGACCGGTCTGATGCTGCTGCACCTCCGTCTTCGGTTCTTCGGTCTTGGCTTTGTGGATCAACCAAGGAACCCAGTGGTTTTCTGGTGAACCACCGGAAACCCCGCGAACTCGGTGTAGCCTCTGCCAATCACCACTCATGACTCGGCTCCCACGTAGTCCCGGGTCGACCTTGGTTTTGAGGCTCAACCAAGAAACCCTCCATGACTTCATCTTGCTGTTCTTGCCACCATGCGGCCCGCACTTGACCCCGCTGGCCACTGGGTCCCTCGAACCAAGCCTACTTGTCTTCACCACACCTAGAGGCCTCACCGGCAATGACCTTTCGCGCTTGTTCTTCACCTGCACCAACACCAGTCAAGCCGCAACCTGCACCTGCAATACTTCGCCAAGAATCAGTCCACACCACGTTGTCAATCACTCATCATACCAGGAAGCGATCATCCACCGGTCCTCGAACCACACATGGCTCTCAATCTCCCCCTTGATGAGTGCATTGACAACACACACGTTTGGTAACCAAAGAGAAAAGGAAAAGAAAAGAAACGACTAAAAGAAACTCCAACAAGCGATCGAAAGCCAAAGGAAAGGCAAAGAACAAGATCACTTGAAGAAGACAAGTCTCGGACCCCTTAGGCAAGGGCAACGGCTCGACACATCCGAGACAAAAACATGCTCAAGCAAAGAGCACAAACCACCAATCCACAGCTCGAAAACCACAAAGAGCTCCCCCTGCACACATGCAAGCTCCCCCTGAACCAATGCAACTCCCCCTGGACGAATGCATGCAAACCACCTCGCAAAATAGAGCAGCTGCTTTAGCCTTGCTCTGACCGTCAGACCGGTCAACCTCACCGGTCAGACCGGTGGGCTAGATCGCCCAGCACCTGGGAACTCACACCGGTCAGACCGGTGGGTGGCACCGGTCAGGCCGATGACCATCTGGAAACTGCCCGAGCTCAAAAATAGCTCGAAACCACTTGGAAACCTTCTAAATGCATGCAGCAAGCCAAAACATGCTCAAACTTCTCCCCCTTGTTGACAATGCATTAATCAAACCAAAAATGCAAAAAATACAACCTAGAGCTTCTCAAATAGACAAAATTCAACATAGGATGCTACACATGTCCAAACGAGCAAGTTAGATACTCTATAACTTTGTAATGACATTAACTACAAGATCACCAAGTTTCACAACCATTGGGTGAAGCTAAGATAGAATTGAGCAATTTTGCGAAAAAATACCCTCTCATGAGCAAAGTCCTAAACATGAGCAAAACATGTCAAAATGGCAAAGCCACACAAACTTCATGCTAGGACAACCATTCTAAGCATAAGACCATCATAAACACCCACAAGCACCTCATGTCATGTCAAAGCCACTGAGCCATGTGCCTACTTCTATATATGAGACTTCTCATTGGTAGGCATCATGCAACGGTTTAGCACCCAAAAGCAAGTAAATAAAGCACATATGACATGGGAGCACATTTTCCAAGCAATTTACATTTCATTTTCAGATTCATATTTGATACATGAAATGTCTTTGTGACAAAAATGAACTTATGCCCCTCCACAAGATCAAGCATGGGGGCTAAACATTCATGATGGCAAATGAGCCTTTGGCCCCATATGATCAAAATAAGCTATCCAACCACAAATTAAGCATAGCCAAGCGACTAAAACATGTCAAGATCATATAAAGGCATTTACTCACAAGAGGACATACATATGACATTTTTCAAAAACATAGCCATCAACCATGGATATAAACCAAGATCATCAAGAGCTAAGCCAAACTAACCATAGCATACCAAGCTAGCTCACAAGGACATATATATCATACCATGGTGAACAAAGTATATAGGAGAAGTTTTTCTTACACAATGCATATGATACAAAATGCATGCAACCTAAGATACAAAGAGGCCTATACATCATGTTACGTATGCCATGCCAAATGCAAGAAATGCACAAAGGAAAGCTATACATATGCTACAAAGGAGCTCCCACACACCAACTCAAGAAATCAAACAAACACCAAGCTCCCCCCGCAAACAAGTGAAAGTTGCTTGATCTAGGGGTTTGGTGAAAATATCGGCTAGCTGGTCATGTGTGGGTACATGGATCAAAGAGATTTTTCCTTTCTCTACGTTGTCTCTCAGGAAATGATACCTCACTTCTATGTGCTTGGTTTTGGAGTGAAGAACTGGGTTCTTTGCAACACTTATGGCACTGGTGCTGTCACATTGAAGTGGGACATGGGTATATTCCTCACCAAAGTCACTCATGGTGTATGTGATCCAAAGGAGCTGAGAGCAACAACTAGCTGCGGCCACATACTCTGCCTCGGTAGTGGATTGAGCAACACTCGACTGTTTGCGGGAAGACCAAGACACCAAAGAAGAACCCAAGAACTGGTAAGTCCCAGAAGTGGACTTCCTATCCAACCGACACCCGGCAAAATCCGCGTCTGAAAATCCATGAAGAGCCAAAGAAGAAGACGTGGAGTACCAAAGACCGAAGTCGGAAGTGTGACGCAAATACCTGAATATGCGCTTGACCGCTTGCTGATGCGAAGTCCTTGGAGACGCTTGAAAATGAGCACACAGACATACCGAGAACTGGATGTCTGGTCTCGTCGCTGTCAAGTAGAGGAGTGACCTGATCATGCTCCGGTACTCCTTCTGGTCCACGTGCTCACCTTCCTCGTCCGCGTCAAGAGCTGTAGTTGTACTCATAGGCGTTGCCATGGCCTCGGAGTCCTCCATCTTGAGCTTCCTCACATTGTCCTTGGTGTACTTGGCTTGGTGCACGAATGTTCCTTCCTTTGATTGCTTGATCTAGAGCCCGAGAAAGAACTGCAGCTCACCCATCATGCTCATCTCAAATTCCCTGCTCATGTCTTCTGCAAACCTTGCAACAAGAGAGTTAGACGAGCCACCAAAGACAATATCATCCACGTACACCTGCATAATCAGGATATCTTTGCCCTGCCTGAGGAGAAACAAGGTCTGATCGACCTTCCCCATCTCAAACCCTCTCTCAAACAGGAACCCCCTCAACCTACCATACCAAGCTCTAGGCGCCTGCTTCAACCCATACAGCGCCTTCCTCAACTTGTACACCCTGTGGGGGTACTTCTCACTCTCAAACCCCGGTGGTTGCCTCACACACACTTCTTCCTCCAACACACCATTCAGGAAAGCACTCTTCACGTCCATTTGGCGCAATTTGAACCCGTTAGCCATGGAAAAGGCTAGAAGGATCCTAATCGCCTCCAAACGAGCTACGGGAGCAAAGGTCTCCTCGTAGTCGATCCCCTCTTTCTGACTATACCCCTGAGCAACAAGCCTTGACTTGTTTCTCACCACTTCTCCTTTCTCTCCCTCTTTGTTCTTCCACACCAATTTTGTCCCAATCGGCTTACACCCTGGGGGAGGGTCAACCAACACCCAAACTTGGTTCCTCTCAAAATTCTCCAACTCCTCATGCATCGAATTAATCCAATTATGATCAGATAGCACGTGTCCAATGTCTTTGGGCTCAAAGGTGGCAACAAAAGCAGCATGAGCGAAATGAGAACTGTTTCGAATCCGCGACCGTGTAGTACGTTCATTCATGTCGCCGATGATTCTCGAAGCTGGGTGATCCACTTGCACTCACCGAGGAGGTTCTCGCCTTGATGCTACCTCCCCCTCAACAGTAGCTTCACCTTGATCTAGGTTTGTCGTTGTAGGTGTGGGAGAGGGCCCGTTCTCGATCGTCGTCGAAGTAGTAGGTACATGTTCAGTCGCGGGCAACACACCGCTATCTTCATCATCTCCATGTTCATGCTCCTCCTCCTGGAAAATCTCCTCGCCAAGTTCGTCGTCACCTGCACACTCAAAAACAAGCTGACTACGTGGCTATGTCTCGTCGAAGGTTACCTCGCAAGTCTCCACGATTTGGTTAGTTTCAAGATTGAGCACACGAAATTCTCTTGAATGAGATGCGTAACCAAAGAAAATGCCATCGACAGACCTAGTCTCGAACTTGTCCAACTTCTTCCCTTTCTTAAGAATGAAGTACTTACAACCAAAGACATGGAAGTGACTCACCTTGGGTGTGCGACCGTGCATCAACTCGTAACAGGTTTTCTTCTTGTGAACCCTGAGGTAGATCCGGTTCGACACATAGCACGCGGTATTGACCGCCTCAGCCCAGAACCTTCTCGGAGTCCTATGCTCGTCGAGCATCGTCCGAGCCATCTCGCACAAGGTCCTATTTTTCCTTTCCACCACGCCATTCTGGGGAGGCGTATACGGACTCGAAAACTAGTGTTCAAGACCCAAGTCATGGCAAAAGGTTTCGAAACGAGAGTTTTTGAATTCCGAGCCATTGTCGCTGCGGATCGCTCGTATGGCATCTCCGTGCCTCTCGTTCTTCAACCTCAAGACAAGATCTCGAACAAAACCAAACGTCTCCCCTTTCTCTTCAAGAAAGAACACACATGCATACCGAGAGTAGTCGTCCACCACAACAAGGACATACCACTTCCCACCCGCAGATCGCACACGAGCTGGGCCAATAAGGTCCATATGGAGCAGCTCGCATGGACGCTCAGTCATCACATCGGTGAGAGGCGGGTGAGAAGAGGCTACCATCTTGGCATGCCTACACGGCGCACAAACCAACTCTTTCTCAAACTTCAACCGTGGCAATCCTCGGACCAAATTGAGTTTACTCAAGCGAGACAAAAGGTCAAAGCTCAAGTGACCCAACTTCCTATGCCACTTCCACAACTCACTCGAAGGACCAGCCAAAAAGCAACACTCCACACCAGAAGACTGAGAGAAATCAACTCATAACACTTGACCCTCGGGAACGACCATGCAAACTAGGTCCCCTTGAGAATCTAAAATCCGAGAACCACCTGGCCGAAACAACACCTCAAAGCCCTCATCCAACAACTGGGACACGGAAAGCAAATTGAACCCCAGCAATTGAACAAGAGCAACACGCCTAAGAGTGACCTTGTCACTTACCTTAATCTCACCTTCTGAAAGCACACGCCCTCACCCATTGTCCCCAATGGTGATGTATGTCCTGGACACCACCGGGACGAGACTTGAGAACCACCCCTTGTCCCCGGTCATATGCCTCGAGCAACCGGAGTCAATCAACCAAACGTTCCTCAAGTCTCCCACCTGAAATTCAAAAGCGAGCACGTGAGTGAACAAACGACTCAGCACTGGGGTTAGTACCAAAAGAGTAAAACCAGTGCCGAGCCATTTGCTCCAAAGTGGGGTTAGCACAAATCAAATAATCACGCCTATCAAAGCTACCACCACGAACACCACCACGGTAACCACTACAAGGGAACCAACCCTCTCTAGCTGGAGGAGGATGAAAACCACGAAAGGAAGACTGTGGACCGTTCCTCCTCTCCATCTCAAAGCTACGACTCCTCCCACCCTCGTATTGAGCACGAGGTGGAGAACGTCTAGCAAACTGACCACCTGCAAACTTTCCATGCCAACCACCAGAACCACGACCACCAGAACCGAACTGAGCATCCGCACGAGCACGGAAACCAAACCGCTGTCTGTCCAGACCAGCACCGGTCTGACCGGTGTAGTGCACCGGTCTGACCGGTGGTGCTCGGCCAGCAGCACCACCTGCCACCTTCCGATCTCCCCAAGCTGGAACCATCCTCACAATCGCCTTGGCCCTGGGCATCTGCATACGAGGCTCAAGTACACCATTAGAAGGGTGGTACTTGTCCTTGTTAGCCCACTCCTTCACCATTCTCTCCTCACGCTTCCTCTTGAAGCAAAACTCGCCCTTGTGACCATCTCTCCTACAATAGTCACAATGAAACCGCACGGGCTTAGGTTTAGGCTTGGGATGGGGCTGCTCACTTGGTTTCTCCTCACTCGGCTTCTCATCCTTCTTCTCTTTCCCAACAAACTCATTTCCCAAGTCACTCTTGAACTTGATAGGTTTTTGGAAATCATTTGTGGAGTGAGGGAATATGGGAGGATCTGGGGTTGTGTCAAGTTTGTTTTTCAGTGGGTTGGGCTTAGGAGCATAGGCATTTTTGTGGAAGGGTTTTGGTGGAGCTAGGATATCACCAATCTTCTCTCCTCCCTCACCACTACACTCTCCAACCTTCTCTGAACCAAGCGCTTGCCCATCATAGCACTTGTATGCCTCTATCATCATCCTAAGCTGAGGTTCATGCCCCGACAACCAACCCATCATTTTCCTCAACTCATCATTCTCATCCTGCAAGCGATCCACATAATGTGCAAGTTCCAGATTTTTCAAAGCATGCACTTCACAAGTAGAGCAAGAAGTGGGAATAGGCTCTTTCAACTTGGCCTCAAGTGAAACAGTGTAAGCATGCATCTCATCAATCTTTCCATGCAAAACAGGGCAAGAAGTGCAAGCACCTAGCAAAGCAGGTCTAGACTTAAGCTCAGCCACTTCAACCCTAAGCGCATCTAGTTCATCACAAGTAGAGGTATGCTTATCCTTGAGACTAGTAAGATCAGCTAGGTACAGAGAGCAATCACAACAATCAATCTCATCAGAAACCACAGGTGAAGCCTTAAGCGAATCAATCTCAAGCTTAGCATCAAGGTTCTGGGTTTCTAGCTCAGCTACTCAGTTCCTAGCATCTTCTAGTGAGGCCCTAAGCTCTTTCCTCATCTTCTTGGCCTCTCTAAGCATGTCATCACGATTATCAAGCAACTTGCCAAGACGCTTGTTCTCCTCACGCAAGAAGGGAAGCTCGTCACGTACCTCATCCTCGGAGTCAGAGTTTGAGTCGCTCTGGTGACTCTTCTTGCTGCCGGAGCTACGAGCCATGCCGCAGAAGCCATCTCTCGCGTAGCAGCTCAGCACGCTCAAGTTCTTGGATGACTTCTTGTTCTTGCGACGATCACCTTCATCTTCACTGCTACTTGAGCTCGAGGAAGAGTAAGCAGAGCTAGAGTCGACGTCGCTTGCTCCGACCATCGCTCAGGCCTTCCTGCCGCGGCCGTCCTTCTTCCTCGACCGTCGCTCGTCCTTGTGCTTGTTCTTGTGCTTGTGATAGCGCCTCGATCGGTACTTGCCGTCCTTGCTCGACCGGTTCTTGTAGCCATCCTTGTAGCCGTCCTTGTTCTCCATCTTCTCCGGACAGTCGGTGACGAAGTGTCCTGGCTTGCCGCACTGAAAGCACGTCCGTGCTGTCCTCCTCGTGTTCACCCGGTTCTCGTGCAGCCTCTCAAACTGCCTAGTCAGCAACGCCGGCTCGTCCTCCCCAAGCACGTCGAACTCCTCGTCTGGCAAAGTCATCAAAGAAGACAGAGAGTACATCCTGGAGGATGTGTTAGTGTTAGACTTAGCACCTTTGCCACCGACGAGAGCAAGACTATGGGAGTCAGTCGGGCTCTCAAGACGGGCTGTCAAACCACGATCAACCTCAGCTGACTTGAGCTTAGAGAACAGCTCGTTCACCGTCAGTGTGGTATACTTCTCCGACTCAAGAATGGCCTCGACCTTTCCATCCCATACGGTACGATCCAGCGCGTGCAAGAGCTTCACAGCTCTATCATGGTCATCGTACGGGAGGACGTCCACATTAGCCCTCATGTTGTTCACAACCACCATGAACCGCTGGAACAAGGCATCAATCGACTCACCGGGGAGATGAGTGAAGTTCTCGTACTCTCTCCGGTAGGTCGCATACAACCGTGCCTGAACTTCAGCATTTCCAGCATGAGCATTCTTCAGCTCCAACCAAATCCTACAAGCTAAGTCCTCTGTCTGAACCCGATCGAATTCGGACTGACACAGAGCATGAAACAAGTAGTCGACCACCTTGTTGTTGGCGTCGAACATATCCCTCGATCCTGGAGTAAGGAAGTTAATCGGATGAACATAAGCTGTGTTCACCGTAACGTCCCAAAGGATCTGACCCTTTCTGCGGAGGAACGCCGCCATCCGCCTCTGCCACATCTGGTAGTTCTTCCCATCGAAGTGCGGAGGACCCGAACCCCATTCCTGGTACGCCATCTTTGGATCTTAGACTGGTTAGAATCACGAAGATCTGTAATCGTCTCTGATACCAATTGAATGACCGATTAGGCGAACCAGAGAGGGGGGGAGTGAATGGGAGCCGATAAAAATTCTTCTCGAAGGAGATGGAAACTCCAACAAGATGAACAAGGCTTCCAAAGCACGTCTCCGACTTAACTACCCAAGTTGGTCAAGACCACGCAGCCACTGGAGTGCTACTGGTCCTAGGAACCAACAACCACCGAAGCTAACCCGAGAACGCAGCGAAAAAACCAACTCGAGCAGCTACTGGACTGCACCGGTCATACCGGTCCCTGCTGGAGCACCCTGACAAATCCTGAGAACTTCCACAGAAGGCACCTACACCGGTCAGGCCGGTGTAGCACGCCGGTCGGACCGGTCTAAGCCAGGAAGCCACAAAATCACAAACCTGACCTTCCGAGCTCCAAAACGAACCAAACTCGAAACAGCAGCAACACAGGACAATAGGGAACTCACCAAGACGTTCACCCGAGGCAAATCCCACAAGGCCTCTGCACCGGTCAGGCTGGTGAGCTGCACCGGTCAGACCGGTCAGGCTGGGTAGCTCAGGATGAACAGCGCCCGTGGGTCAACTCCCTCAAATCCAACTCCCGATCTCCCGAATCGCTCCACGGTTTTGCACAAGACTTTGGGGATAGTAGGAACACCTTATGGGCACTCCATAGCCAAGATTTGGTCCACAAAAACTTGCTAAAACGAGAGGAATCGAAGAAATCCCACCAAGAACGCCTCTAACCCTAGAGCCAAGAAAACCCCAAAATCGAGCTCCTTTGCTCACGGATTTGGGAGGTGAAACAAAGGGAAAAGAACCACGAAGGGTTCAAGCATACATCCCCCACCAAATCCCAAAGAGAAAGGCCTCGAAATCGCTCCAAGAAAATCGCCAAGAAAGGACTCCGAAAATCACCAAAAAGGAGAAACGGGAAAGACACATCCAAGCCTTGAGGAACCACGCCGAATCATCTATACATACCAAAGAGGTTCATACAAGGTCTAGCTTGCCGCTCGATCATCCTTCCCTCTCACAAGATCTCACCATGAAGCTCTCAAGCTAGTCCTATGAAAATCCTAAGGAAAATAGGAAGGGAAAATAGGAAAACAAAATGAGCTAGGGTTCCAAGAGATGGCTGCCATCCTCTCACCACTTGGGTTATATGGAGGCAACCGAAAGACTAAAATACCCTTACTAGCTAACTAGGGATACATGCCCCTCAAGGGAGAATTTGGAAGTCTTTGTCTTCGCACCATCGGACGGATGCCCAGCGACCGCAAACTTGCTTAGCCTCGACGCAAGCCTCTCCGCTTCGAAGATTCTGTACTGCGTCGTCGCACACCGGTCAGACCGGTGCTCACCACCGGTCAGACCGGTCTGATACTACTGCACCTCCGTCTTTGGTTCTTCGGTCTTGGCTTTGTGGATCAACCAAGGAACCCAGTGGTTTTCTGGTGAACCACCGAAAACCCCGCGAACTCGGTGTAGCCTCCGCCAATCACCACTCATGACTCGGCTCCCACGTAGTCCCGGCTCGACCTTGGTTTTGAGGCTCAACCAAGAAACCGTCCATGACTTCATCTTGCTATTCTTGGCACCATGCGGCCCGCACTTGACCCCGCTGGCCACCGGGTCCCTCGAACCAAGCCTACTTGTCTTCTCCACACCTGGAGGCCTCACCGGCAACGACCTTTCGCGCTTGTTCTTCACCTGCACCAACACCAGTCAAGCCGCAACCTGCACCTGCAATACTTAGCCAAGAATCAGTCCACACCACGTTGTCAATCACTCATCACACCAGGAAGCGACCATCCACCGGTCCTCGAACCACACATGGCTCTCAGCAACTGAGAGATATGCATGTATTTGTTATTATAGATAAAAGACTTCTTTCCCTGAGGTAGAATATAAATACGATACCTAGTTTTACTCCTGGTTAAAATGTTACAATGGTATATTCATATATGTGCGCTTGCGGATACCCATTTATATATATTTTCTTATCTAGAGATCCAAGGCATATGGAAGAGTACCAATCCATGTGTTTTAGTGGCACTTCTGTCAGGGATGACAACCTAGATCGAGTTGTGCTATGACCCATATTGGATTTATCTTTTAGTTTATCTGAAAGCAACATCTGATATACACTTAGCATCATGTTAAAATATACCTTTGCATTTTTGGCACCGTCGATAGAGATGGATCTTATATCTGTTTCTAGTCGATGACGTTAGCAATGTCAACAGAGCTCGTCCTACTCACCCCCTCCCTCGCCGCGCTTCCCTGTGGGCCAGCAGGCTCGAACTCGAAGTTGACACGGAGCTTGCAGGCGGCGGAGCGTTCCGAGGGTCGGGCGCGAGTGGTTGGACCGGGCAGGCGGCAGACATAGAAGAGAGGGAGAGGAGAGAAGAGAAATAAAGAGGAGAGAGATGAGACTGACATGTGGGCCCGCCGCCGCGTGACAGCCACGTCGGCAAAACCGCCCTGCCAAACCGCCGGATGGCCAAAAATGGACGGATTTAAGAGTTCGATGGCCAAAGATTTCTGATTTTGCCGTTCGATGGTCAAAACCAAACTTTGACAATAGTTTGATGGCTAAAAATGGACTTCTTCCTTTTCATAATAGATCTTATTTGAGATATAAATGTTAATACTAATCACTATAAATTTGGTCAAAGTTTAACAAATTTGACCGGTACGATAGTTGCAATTTTTTTTAGGCTACAGCGAGTGAGGCAGCATGCTGTCTGCGCTCAGGACTCCGATGGGCGCAGTGTCACTGTTCCTGAGTGGCCACGATTATTGACCCACTCCTAACCCTGTTCACACTGATGATTCCAGAACCCAAATCCAGCATAGAATAAGGGTGTGTTTGGCACGGCTGTGGCTGTGGCTGTGGCTGTGGCTGTGGCAGCTCCGGTTGTGGCTGTGTTGGTGGAGTGGATTCTCTGGTGAAGCTGAAACCGTTTTAAAGAAACGTTTGGCAAAAGAGCTTCTCGTGGCTGTGGAAGGTGGATGTGAAAGTGAAATGACCATAATACCCTTCCAATTTTCTTTTTATTTCCTTTTTTCTTTATTTTTTCCTTTTACTTTTTTCCTTCTCATTTTTTCTTTTTTTATTTATCCTCTCCCTTCCCTTTATTCTCCACCACAACCGCACCTCCTTATCCATTCGCACCGCAGTAACGCACAACCCAGCCCCGAACCGAAGGTCGACGCCCTCGATGCGCCGCCGTCAACTCCCCTCCCGGCTCCGGTGCCCTCCCCCGCCGCCTCCCACCTCCCCCACCGCCGTCGATCTCCCCCGGCCGGGGCCTCGCCGTCCGCCGCCCCGCGCGGAGCTCGCCCGTCGGCCATCGTGGCGGCCTGGGCAGAGCTCGCCGGGCGGCCATGGAGGTGGCCCGGGCGGAGCTCGCCGGCCGGCCTTGGAGGAGGCTCGCGCGGAGCTCGTTTGCCACCGGTCCCATTCCTCCGACCGCCCCCACCGGTCTCCAGCTCCCCGCGCCCGTGTCGTCTCCGTCCTCCAGCTCCAACAAGACCACGCCGCCGGCCTCCACTCACCACCGCCCCGGCCATCTCGCCTATGCGCCGTGCCTCGACGGGCCCCACCGGGGGCAGTGCTGTCAACGGGCGCGCGCAGCGGACGACGAAGCGGGGGAAGCTGGTTTTTTCCGCTTCCTCTCCGCGGAACCGCTCTAGAGAGCGCGATTTGCGCTGGCTTCGCTGCCGCAGCTGTTTTGCGAGCCCCTTTGACACAGCTTCGTGGAAAACAGCTACAGAAGCAGCTCACGAAGCTGTGCCAAACGGACCCTACAATTGCATGCAAGGGTTGTCCCTCCGATCCATTCCAATGTCTGATTCAGTAAGCTACTAGTAGTACAGAATAAGAGGATCTCAATGTCTGACGCTTGACGCCAAGGAAAACACAGGGAGGTTCAACTCATCAGGCTGACACACAATGATGCCTATGGAGTTATTTTATTACTATCCACGGCGGCCAAATCCTTTTTTTTAAGACGCCAAGAAAGCACAGGGAGGTTGAGTCCTCATCTGGCTGCCACACGGCCAAAACATACAACTCCCTCTGTTCCTATATATATAAGCGCTTCTAGGGTTCATAATTTTTGTCTAAATATAAGTATTTCTAGAGATAGGACAAAGTTGAACGTGGTTGGTGGGTAGGTGGAGAGTTGGTGAGTAGTGTAAAATAAGAGGTATAGATGTCATTTCCTTCCAATATTGTTTGTTGAATTTGAACCCTTTAAATGCTTATATAAAGGTACGGAGGGAGTACAACCACTACCTCTACAGTTAGGGTATGTTTGGTTCCCATAAGTCACCTGACTTATAAGTCACCCGACTTATAAGTCAGTTGGATTTAAGTCAGTCCTGTTTGGTTGCAGTGACTTATAAGTTAGTGGGCTCCACACAGGGTGGTAGAGGGAAAAGTGGAAATAAGTCACTTTAAGTAGGGGTGGAGCTACTTACTCCCTCCGGTTCCATATTAGAAGTCGTTAGGACAGCGACACGGTCACCAAAGCACAACTTTAACTTCTCTTTTTTCTATAAAAATCTTTATTGGAAAGTTATATATGTATATTCTTTTAAAGTAATTTTCAAGACAAATCTATTTATATGATTTTCACATTTTCAAACTCAAAGACTTAAAAGTTATTCATGATTTATATTCCTAATGTTGGACTCAAACCTTGTCCATAACGACTTCTAATAGGGAACCGGAGGGAGTATGCAACTTATAAGGTGAAGCACTTTAAGTCAGGGTTGTTTGGTTTCACAGGTGACTTATTTTGCACTTTTTCACTTTAAGTCACCCTACTTATGGGAACCAAACATGCCCTTAACTCAGGCGCACACGGCCAAAAAAAAATACTACAACCATTCGCTCTACAGTTTAACTCAGGCTGCACACACCCTCAAGACGCGCTGCGCTTCATGCCGGTAATGGTTTTGGTGCCACTGGTTCCCACCTTGCTGCCACTGAGTCCTGAAGCTCCTCCCATGACACCTAAGACATCATCGTCAGCAGCAAGAAAAATACAAAAAATAACAAACAATTTAGGAACAATAAATTGAACAGCTAAGCTTGTTCTTACCCCAAGAAGTCAGCCTGCTGGTGATATTGTCCATAGAAATGAAGTAAGTGACGCAATCGACATTTCCTCCATGTAGCATGCCAATGACTATAGTAGCTGTGTCTACTGTTGGTGCCCCCGAACTTCCACCATGAGATGTCATATTGACTTCAATTGCTGAGAAGTTGTAACCACGTTCATTATCACAAAACCAATTCTGCAACCGCGCGCTCACAGCGATCGACCGCCTAAACTACCACCAACATGCACGGGGCGCCGGCCACATACTCCATTATCCTTTTGTTTACTCAGCAACCAGCTATAGAGCACGGAGCGCGAGGCACGGCGCACGACCGGCAGGACCTGCAGTCCTGCACGCACGCTGCAACATGCAGGCTCGTGTGTTTTTTTATTTTCTTTTTCTTTTTTATACCAACAAAGTATTATATGCACGTATAAGTTATGTGCATAATTTTGTAACATCAGAAGTTATGACAAAATATTACGTGTATAAGTTATGTATAGCGTAAAAAAGTTGTGCACATAAATTGTTTTTAGAAAAAAGTTATCCGCATAACTCGTAGTCAAAGAAAAAGTTCTCCGCGTAATTCGTTATCGGAGAAAAAATTATCTACGTAACTTATCGTCAGGAAAAAAGTTATGTGCATAACTCATCGTCAGAGAAAAAGTTATGTGCATAACTCATCGTCAGAGAAAAAGTTGTGTGCATAACTCGTTGTTAGAGAAAAAATTATGTGCATAAATTATCTACATAACTTGTCGTTAGGGAAAAATTTATACGCATAACTCATTGTTAGAGAAAAAATTATGTGCATAAATCGTCGTTATGAAAAAATTATACGTACAAATTATTGTAAGAAAAAAGTATACATCAAATTTATGTACATACATTTTTTTAGAAAATGAAAATATGTGAGAAGTATCTTTTTTCCAAATGAAAAAAGTCAAATGGGGAGATGGGTTGTGGGAAGTGCTCGGAGGGGCCTCCGCCTGTGACTGCGATTACCGAAAAGGAAAGGAGTTGGGCCTCCGTGGAGACCACGCGTCGTTGTTCTAAATCGATCGCTAGCAAGCCTCCTAGCGCCCGTGCGCTAATTAGCAATACCCGTTCATTATCATCATTGAAAACAGGGCTATGGCCCTAGGCGTGGCCCAAAATCCTCCTTATACCCACATGATTTTTTCAAAACCCAAGTAGTTGTCCACATTCTAATCCTAAGACTTGGGTGGTCCAACACAACAGCAAAGAAAGCCCCTCTCCCTGTCTGTCCACGCACGTGAGCTGCGAAGGGCAGCGTTGGGAGCACAGGCACACAAAAGGTCAGCCGTCAGCAACACGCCAGCTCTTGCTGCAGCGTATTTCCCCCCACTTTTTTTTACTTATTTTCATTTAACGGTACTGCTAATTTTTCTACGTATAAATGAAATATGGTTAAGTACTGAGTGTTGATACATCAGCTTCAACTTCGTATGAAATTAGGAATCGACATGGTGGAAGCATTTCAAGCTCAATACAAATTGATAATAGTTTTTCTTACCGCACTCTCAATACAAAATGATAAAATGAGTGACCGATTCTTCATTTTATATTTCCTGATTATTGATTTCAATACATCAATGTTATGAAACCACATATATATTGTTAACTAGTTACATTGGAGAAAGTATATATGCTATGCTTAACAATGGAAAAATGTTTACCATTTAAAATAATGTAAATACATAATTTCTTATGATGCTAGGAGAACATCATTGATTTATAGTAGAACGTGCATATAGGCCTATGTGAGCTTGCAACATGGGTTAGCCTAGCGGGTTAGTAGCTTGTCCCACCCCACTATATGTGTGTGTTTAGGATTTTTTTTATTTTAACCTTTTTTAAAAAAAATTAAAATAACACAACCGAAACATTATTTACACATATGACCCTTTTGACTGTGTGTTGGTATTTCTTAATGTCACCACTACGGCGCCGGGATAGCGTGAGCGTAAGAATCACCTGGGTATACCTATGGGTACGAACGAATCCACAAGTGCACAGATATACCGTTGTAGCACTTCACCTGAGGGTATTCCAAAGGGTATCGAATCCAAGGAACGGTGATCACTACCAGCTATGGTCCAAGGACACCACTCTATAGGATGAGATGGGAGATGGAAAGGATCCGGCCGATAGCGTACAGAGATAAGGACGGTCTCTCAATTAGAAACTCTCGTTTCGGGCACCAGTTCCCTACTGGATTTGACAGGTCGGTTCTGGCTGAAAACTCTACGCCGTATCCGAACGTGGGGGAGTACAAAGGGTCCAACAGCTATCACTACCGCGGCCTACCCCTAACTAACCATAGGATACGGAGCAAACAAAGGATAACCCGCAGTCTAGACACCACGTCTACACCGCCGATCACTACTATAGCACGGTTACGTCTGAGCTCCCGCTAGCAACGCTATAGCACTCCGTATAAATACGAAACGACGAACCCACAAGGGAGAGATTAGAACTCACTCAGGTATTAGCTATCTCATGCAAGGATCACGAATGGACTTTGGTCTAAATAGGACATACGGAGCACCCACTTTACTCTAGTCAGACTAACATGCATACAAACAGAATTAGCAACTTATGATCTACACCAGAAGATCAGAGGGTTGGGTTCATGAAGAACACAAGCCTCTAAATCAGGAACAGATGAATAGCACAAGAACTATTCAATAATGCAAGAACCCACTTTAGTCTAAACAGAGAATGTCAGAATACTCACTTTAGTCTAAATGAAGAACAAAGGCACACGTAGAGGTTCGTTCTTGGGGAAAGATGCCAAAACACCATGACATGTCCCCAAGTCACCCCTCACCTTCCTTCTAATCTCTAAGCACTAGCAAGCCAGCACTAATCCTATGCAAAGGCACTCCTCTCCTAGAGAGGTAGGAGCCCAAAGGCAAAATGAGGAGAAGGAGTGTGTGTCCTTATTTTACCCCTCCTCACATATATTTATAGGGGTTGGACAGCTTCGGGAGGTTGGCGTGGGCACCGCAGGATTGGTCCAGGGATTCATCAGGGAGCACCACGTGGAAGCCGCTCACTGGTGGCCACAAGGTCGGTTCGGCCGACCTGTGAGATCGGCCGACCCCCTGTGGGCCCCAGTGGCGGTGTGCTTTCGCGTTGTGGCTGTCAGGTGGGCCCTCAGGTCGGTTCCAGGTGTCCATGGGATTTGGAGGTGATTTGGACGTGTTTGTGGGCCATGGGATCCATGTGATGCACGCGTGTCAGCTTCTGATTCGTCGGGCGTCTCTCCCTTGGATTGGTGACATCAGCGATCCGTGGTGCTTTGCATGGCAGCCTCTCATTGGCTGGGATCTAGGGGCTTGGATTGATGAGGTGGATGGGTGAGGTGTGCTTTTGCTCTATTTCTTGTGCTAAATGCCTGCATGCAAATATACATTGTCACTTGTGAAATTTGTCAGTATAAGCTCCTATTCTACCATGGTTGTATATTTCTTTACTGAAAATGTAGGAGTTGACGGCCGTAAATAGGGTGTTTAACAGCCGTCAACACCGTGCCAACCCACGCGCGGCAAAACAACGTTGTGGCGCTACATGCACCGACATGGCAGGCCTGCCATGCTGGCCCGTGGGCTCCTCTTGCCACGCTACTGCATGTGGTGCGACGCTGCACGTGGCATGACAAAGATTCCCTTAAATTTAATTTACTCAGTTTAGATCATCTAAATAAAATAGAATTTGAACTTTAAATATTATGAAACTGGATATGCGCAATATATAAAGTGTGAACATTCCATTTTAGCAACATGTGCAAGCCCAATTGATACATATTTTGAAAATTTTAATTTCAAAGTTGGTTATGTATTATCCCTATATCGCACTTACGATTTTCGTTAAATGTTATAAACTTGAGAGCATCTTAATACAATAGCATTTAAACTTTGAATGTCATGAAATTTGACATAGAGACAATAGAAGGTTTTAAGGTCTCATTTTACTAACATGTAGAAATCCAAGTGATACATATTTTAAAATTTTTAATTTCAAAATAGGCTATGTATTATCCCTATATAGCACTTAGGGTTCTCGTTAAATGGTTATAAACTTAACAGCATCTTAATAAAATAGCATTTAAACTTTGAATGCCATGAAATTTGGCATAAACACAGTAGAAAGTTGAAAGGTCTCATTTCACTAACATGTAGAAATCCAAGTGCTACATATTTTGATATATATAATTTCAATGGAAGCTATATATTATCCATAGGAAAGCTTGCAACTGTAAAATAAATTCACTTCGACATTTTTTAATTTAATAATTTAAAGAAGCCTAGATATTTTAAAACTATAATAAGACTACATTGTAGATTTTTCTACCATTATATCTTCATATAATATGAAACCTTTAAGTTCAAAACCATGATATTATGACACTATAAATTGGGATTGTGTAATAATAGTTGAAACATCCATTCAACATAGTTCGATTAAGTGAAGAAGATTCCCATCACACGATACACCATCTAATTTTGCTATTCACCATGAAGTACATATATGCTAGTGAATTAAACATGAATAAGTTAGAAACTGTGTGTTCTTTGAATTGTATCGTAATATATACTATAGTGTGCATGCATAAATGGATGGATGTTAGGAACTAACAACCTGTTCGTTTGGCTGGTGGTTGGTGCTGATTTGTTCTGAGAGAAAAGTACTGCTGGCTGGTTGTTGGTGGCTGGTTTGTTCTGAAAGAAAAGTACTGCTGACGGGTGGCTGGTAAGCCAAACAAACAGGGCAATAGGTTAATTCAAACCGAATAGGATCAATCGTATAAGGATTGATGAAATAATTATATTTTAAATAAAATAAATATATCTTATGCGGGTAGGCTATCTGCGATCTTCAGAGTTGGATGGATCTTAGAACATTGTGTCCTCACCCTCGGTAATAGCATATCCTTTCTTGTGTCCATCTTGTAAACATGAGCTTCAATGTACTGTCTGTCTGCTTTCCCATCATAGGTTGATTCTTTGTGGTCACATCTAACTGAGATCTTGAACATTTTCCTTACTAATGTGATTGAAAGTGGGTGAGAGACATTATAAAACCTAGAGCTCATGTACACATGTTAGAATAGATAGGAAGCCCTGTCCCTCCCCAATCACAAAGCCTGTGGTAAATTCTAAAGTTGCACCCAAAATTTATAGCTTTCTGTTCATCTAGCAGGTTGTTTATAAGCTTCTGAATATGATTTTCAATAAGTGTTTTGTCTCTCTTCTCAAACTTCACTTGGAAAATGGACTCAGTCACCTTCTCACAGGCCGATCTTATAAGCTCATCTTCCGAAAGCTTTACCTATATGAACTTTCGTTAGTGCATAAAAAGGCTAAATTATATACAAACTATATTTAAAAAACAATGTTGTGGATGATAAGAAAGAAGAGTTCCTGGTAGAAATAGCTTCTTATTTGTCAAGAAATTGCCTTTTATGACTGAAGGACTTTAACATTATGAGATTTGCTTTTGAGAAAAATAAAGTGTTCCATCCTAATAGGTTTTCTATCTGTTTAACTCTATAATTGATAAATATGAATTAGATCTTTATAAAGATCTACTGGACCAGAGTATGGTTTAGAGTTCCCTATAAGCAGTGAGCTTTAGCCACAAGAAGAGAATGTAACCCCTGAAGAAAATTATTACCTTACTAAGCCTTTTTTTGAGGAGGAAGTTAAAAATGCACTCTTCCATATATAAAAAATAAAGCCCCTGGACCAGATTTAATTCCTAGAGTTTTATCAAACATGTGGGGAAATAAACAAATTGGATATTATGGAGATGTTTCAAGACTTTTATTTGGGTGAGTTGGAGATTTGTAGAATGAACCATGGGGTCACTACATTGCTTCATAAGGTGGGAAATGCTGAGAGAATTCAACAATATAGACCTATTTGTCTCCTAAACTACATATATAAGTGGTTCACTAAGGTCCTCACCATGAGATTGGAACCTATATTTCAGAAAATCATTCATAAATCACAAACTACTTTTATATAAAAGAGGAATATTATGGACTAATTCACATTGGGCTTATCACATCTTTCTCAAATACGGGATAAATATTGGTTTATTTCGACTAAAAACGGGATCTCGCACCTGTATTTTTCGACGCGCTGTGATGGGACCTGGGGGGCGACGGTGTTGACGCCATGGCCGGAGCAGTCGCCCTGCGTGCACCGAGGGGAGAGATGCCAAGTTGTTATTGATGCCAAGTTGTTTTGTCAAACTGTTGAAGGCTAATTTTTCATGTTTTGCCAAAAGGAAAAAGTCTATTTTTGAGCATCCAACTTTTGCCTCAGTTTGGTTTTGTCCATCGAACTTTAAAACCGGATATCTTTGACCATCCAACTTTTAAAACCGTTCACAATTGACCATCGGGCGGTTTTGATGAGTGGTTTTAACTTTTTTTATTTACAATTTAGTCGTTAGAACTTGAAATGATCATTACTTTTTGCTTGTAGCTCCGATTTAGGTGATTCTTGCGGTCACGTGTTCATAACAATGAGCTTTATCTTCTAAAATGTTCTTTATACTATTTTATCACTTTTGTTATGTTATTCTTATGTTGCTGTGTAAAAACAACAATATAAAAAAGTAAAACAAACAGTTACAAAATAATATGAACACATTTTTAAAGATAAAGCTCATCATTATTAAAGTATGATTACAAGAATCACTTAAATTAGAGCTACAAGAAAAAATAGTAATCATTTTCAGATCCAAGGACTAAATTGTAAATAAAATGATTAAAATAGTCCTTGAACTTCAAAATGATTACTATTTTTTCTTGTATCTCCAATTTAAGTGATTCTTGCGGTCATGCGTTCATAACATGAACTTTATCGTTTAAAATGTTGCTCATATTATTTTGTAATTGTTTGTTTTATGTTTCTTATATTATTGTTTTTACACAACAACAGAAAAATAATATAACAAATAGTTATAAAGTTGTATAAAAACATTCTAAAAAGATAAAGCTCACCGTTATGAACACGTGGCCGCAAGAATCACCTAAATCGGAGCTACGAGCAAAAAGTAATTATCATTTCAAGTTCTAAGGACTAAATTATAAATAAAAAAGTTAAAACCACCCATCAAAACCATCTGATGGTCAATTGTGAACGGTTTTAAGAGTTGGATGGTCAAAGATATCCGGTTTTGAAGTTCGATGCCAAAACTAAATTGAGGCAAAAGCCGGATGGTCAAAAATAAACCTTTTCCTTGTCAAAATTGGATGGATGTCAAGCCAAGATAGCAAAATGTTGAAGTTGCTCCACCACCCACCTCTGCCTTCTCCGTCCTGCCGCCTGCGGCCTGCAACCCCGTTGGCAACCTCCACATCTACCACCACCTCTGCGGGCCGCTACCACCGCTCTACAGGTCGTCCCTACCACCGTCGTCGCGGGCCGCACTACCGCGCCGCAACTAGCCCCACCGCAAGTCGGTCGTCCCCACTCCCACCGCCGCGGGCCGCCAACGTCGGCTCGCACGCATCCCTGCACCGTCCGCAACAAGTGCCATCGCAAACCCTCAACTCCTCCCGATGCCTCCCCTGCCATACCTCCCGCGGACAGCGAAAAAATGTTGGTCCCGTGTGCAACATTTTGACAAAAATGTTAGTCCAACTTTTTTTTTGAAAAGGGTTGGTCCAACGAAAATGTTGACAGTATATTTTCAGTGAACTATTATAAAGTGGGAAAAAGATGATAAGGGTTCTTTGATATGAAAGTTGAAAATGTTAACATCGATCGGTTGCTCTATCAGTACTTAGTCATGGATATTGCAATATATCGGCCGGTGTACACATATTGATCTTATAATTACAGAATGTAGAAACGATGAGGAGAATATATCGGTTAGGTATGCGTGCATCCAATAGATAATATTTTTTCTAACAAAATAACGGAGGCATTTTCTGGGAATTTATTGGCTCTTGCCCCTGTGCATCATGCAAGTCCCAACCAACAGCGGTATCACAACGGTCTTACGACAATTAGCATGTCCTGTAACGAAACAATTACATAGACATTTTTTCCTACTTGATCATACAACAGCAGTGCTGTGCAGAAAAGTGAAAAACCACAAAAGCTGGCCGAGCAAGAATAACAGTTGCTTCCAATTTCAGCACAAAAAAAGTTATATATCATATTTCAGCCTGTCATATAATCCCAAAATTTTATTCAAAGTTTGTGCCAGCAATAAGCTGTGAGTGTAGCATTCCGAGAGAAAAGAATATAACTGTTCCATATGCTACCTCTGGTCAAGAATAGAACTATTGAGACGTGCCCTGAATTGGATTCACCCCCAATAAGTTTGAACATATTCTAGGCATGACGGCAGCAAGCAAGATTGCTTGGGCATCCCACCTTCCCTAAATGGTTCCTAGATCCAAGCAATAGTGCAATACTATGCTTTCTAGAGCAAAGGAATTAATCCCCACTCACTAAGATACCTCTAACAGACCGAACACGTCATTACTTTGGTAGTATAGAGTACCTCAAAAGCTATGCAAGCATCATCTAATCAGAACCACACGCCACTAAGATGTTATTAGCACAAGTAAACATAAGCACCGCTAGAGAAACCGGTCCATAACTAGATATATGCTAAACTACTACCTCCAATTGTTTATATGTGACGTTTTGGACAAAGAAAATGAACTGATTGCACACTAAAATATGTGTCTGAAATGTCAATTATAACAGAACTGAGGTAGTACTTATTTCCTTTTTTCTTTCCCTTTTCTTTTAAAGAAAAGAAAGCTGATGAACAAGCCATATTGTGTATGCATCATCTATATGTAAATATTAATATCAAATATACCCGCCAAGCAAAGCATCACACGATACATGAAGACAAACGCAAAGCTATTGTGAAGAAAACATGCATGTAGCACCGACCGATCTACAAAGTCAAATCATCATGTAAGAAGTATATCACCACACAGCAATACCAAAGCATAGCTTTTGGGCATCAGGCATGAACCCGTGAGCAGGAACCATGGTGAGAGCTGGATGCAGAGGTTTATCGACCGATTCCCGCGTTGTCTGCAACAAGAAACACTTGGAACACCCCCACCACTCCCGGATCAGCACAAGGCAAGGAAGGGATCGATAAACCACTGCGCCCAGACACCACCTGTATAGATGATAAAGATGTATATAGTCTGAGCAAAAAAATAAACCTTTGCACCAATGCAAAGAAACTGAACCGGAAACAGGGACGGAGGGAGACGGAGCAGCACAAGAAACACCTGCCAGAGATCACATGTACTAGCCCATATGTTAGTAGATAGCTGGTCAGGCTGGCTGGGTATGCTATGCGAGAGGGAAGCTGGGGTTGGGAGATCTGGATCTGGGATTTATACGCCGCATTGGGTGGAGTGGAGGAGGATGTGACGGGATCGGATGGAGGAGGCGGCGGAGAAGAGAGGAGAGAAATTAGGGGTGGTGGCGTGGTGCCGCTGCGCAGCCCAACACAGCGGGGGTGGTGGTGGGGCGCCGAGGTGGGGGGAGAAGACTAGGAATCTTTCTGGTGCTGTGCCTGTGCGGCGGCAGAGGACGACGGACCAAGAGGGAACAACACGGGTGGGCACTCGGCTTTGCTCATCTTTTCTTGGGTGAAATCGTGAGCTCGATAGGGCGCGGCCGCGCGGGGGGTCCCTCCATTCGCTAAAGGCAATCGGCACTGTCGATGATTGTTGGTTTTGACGCGTTGCGGCGAGCCACTGCAGAGTGAGCTCAGCTGGATAAGGACAGGTGTTGCCACTGCCTGCTCGCCATCTGGCCCTCCATTTCTTGTTTGGCCTGTTCTTCCCTCCGATTTCTTCAGCCAATTGATTGATTGGAGTAGCAAATCATGTGTGCGCTTCAATTGCCAAGATTGATTGCAAGAAAAATTGGACCCAGTGCAGTGGCTTAAACTAGGTGAAAGTTTGTAGTGCCAGACGGCGAGAGAGCACATATATGCCAATGTTGTTGGTAGTGCCAATGGGCTGCACTTTTGCAACTTGATGAATATTATGGCGGCACCTGAAATATCCCTAACAGAAAATAAGCACCGAAAGATTCGCTGGCACATTGTTCTACACAGAAATCATGAGAAGCGAAAACCTTGAAATTTCTCCTCTTCGTCCAGAGCTGGGCAGCCAGCAACAAATCACTGTCAGATTAGCAGAATGCGATGGGGACAGGCCAAATCTCCAGTGCAGCATCACTGTGGGTAAAGATAAGGCGCGTCAGGCGAAAGCCTCCGTGACAATCTTCAGACTGTGATGGCCCTGGACGTGATGGCATGTTACGCCAAATAATCAAGTATCAATGGGGACATGATTGCGAAGGCAAATGGTTTATCAGCAACCTAATCTGAACGGGACATAAGAAGTTCCTGTAAATCGCATGGCTTACACTGCTGTTCCAGTCATCAACAGCACGACAGTAAGTGCATCCCTTCAGCCGAAAGAACCATAAATGTCACCATCATTAGGCTTAATATATACAAAATTTGCGGTGAAGGCCATTAATTGGACAAAAACGAATCAAATCACACAGATATTAGTCATTATAGGTGTGTTATCAAGCTCCTTGCAAGAATATAGCTTCTTCTACACAAGTTTCTTGCAACTTGCAAGTAATGTGGCAAATTGCGTCCAGATCCCAAGAATCAGAAATAATCCAGATGTGATCACTATAACCCCCAGTGTGTTGCCGAGCTGATGAGAGGCAATGAGGTCCTCCTGTTTCAACAAACCGAGCATCCACCATCCAACACCTTTCGAAGCTCTACTTTGTCTAAATATATGAACAATAATAAACTACCCAGAACGACTGAATATTAGGATCCACAAAGTATGCATATGCACACAAGACTTGAAAGATCATTTTGAGGCAAGGTGAAGGGTACAGGTGGTTCTTGTCTCAACATCAACTGCGTGCTATATCTTGGCAGTGGCTTGGTTTCAAGCACGCTTACGCCTCAACTGAGCAAACAACTGCAGATTAAGGCTCATGCATCAGTTATAATCTAGAATACTGACAAAATTCAAGCTCATAAACATTTCTCTTGAGGATATAAACAACTGTATCAGAAGACCAGTTAAAATTAATTTTAAAATCCTGTCCAAAAAAAAAAATCTAAAGGTTCCCCCGAGAATCGAAACTTTACCTGGAATGGGTATTGCAGAATCCAACCAATGATAGGTATTTGATATAGGAACGCCTGGATAGGAGGCCCATAACCACTGCAAAGTTGGAAGCAAAAGGTCAGTGACAACGAAACCAAGAAACAAATTTAAAATGAGGATAGTTGGACAAGGACCTGAAGAGCACAAAAGATCCATATAGTTCCATGATTATACCAGCAACAGGCCAACGGACAAACAGAAGAAACAGACCAATGAAGAAAGGTACGGATCCCTGCAGATAAGAATAACATTATCTCTTTAATGGGTGGGTATGGGGGAAAATCACTGAGGTCAGCACTTGGAAATGAAATAATATACTGAGGTCAGCACTTGGAAATGAAATAATATATTAGCCAAGACTAATCAAGATGGACATCATAATACTAAGACACTTGGATTTTCCAGATGGGAACTATTGCCACAGCATGCGCTCTGCAGTAGATTACCCTGCATGTCCTGGATGTGCAGAGCTCAACTTTAGCCACATGTTTGTTTGCCTTTGCTTACATGCAATTTTCAAAACCACAAGGCTAGTGATTGCCATGGAGGGAATGAAACCACATGTCAACAATTTCTGATATTACTTGCTTGCTTAAGAAAATATGCCAAGAGAAGCTGTGGCGTTAAACGCAGAAGGTTAACACCAATTGAAAGTTTGACCAATCCAGAAGTAACTAATTTGTTCAAGATGTGATATACAAAAATAATTATCATATAACAATATATTCATATAAACATAATCTCAAATCATAACAAACTAATAAACAATAATAATGACAACATCAATAATAATAATAATAATAATGACAATCCTATAAACATCCTTGCAAGTTGCAACTTATATTTCTAGTTCATCCGTATTTTAACAGCCAATTACCCAAGGTCAACTGGTCAACACAACTAACCAATGCATACACCTGCAACTTTATTAGTTCAAGAGTGTAAAAAAAGGTTTCAGAAGTCGGCACAAAACAGTAACGCAGACCACAGAGAAGCAGTCCTGTATTCATGAAAGCCTAGAAATACCTTAAGGTTTGCCTTCTTCGTGAAAAGTTGCCACATAGATTGCCATCCGAGTAATAGGCCCACTCCAGTCAAAAAGAAAATCTAGTAGAATGTAGAAACAACGTAGGATAACGTGAGGAGTGAGTCATGCTAACTTCATTAGATACGTAGTATTACAACACAAGGACTGTGAGTTATAGTATCATACATTACCCAGAGCCAACAAGCCCCTATCGAAGAAAAGGATAACACCAAGGAACGAGAATAGGATGCCAAATCCCACCAGACCTATGCCAATCTCTTCGTATTGAAAAATGGGGAACAAAATAGAAACCATCAGCATCGTCTTAGATGGAAAGAAGCAAACATTAGATCAGTGAATAGAAACAAACGAATCTTTTTGGTAATGGTAACTGAACACAACTTCTATTGCACATATGATGCTAGTCTTTTTTATTATACTGACCCATACGTGCTCTGAATCTCAACTCAGCAAGCCCTAGACTGTCATGTTTATAAATAGAGTGAAATGCACTATAGGTCCCTAAACTACTTTCCTATTATCATCTAGGTCCATGAACTTTTAAAGTGGTCATCTGGGTCCTTCAACTTTTTAAGTGGTTCATTCCAAGTGTGAATTCAGGTCTATTTGGACCTCGAATGAACTTAAAATGACCATCTTACAAGTTGAATGACCTAGATGATCAACTTTGAAAGTTCATGGACCTAGATGAGAATGCAAAAATAGTTTAAGGACCTATGATGCATTTCACTCTTTCAAAAATATCCAGTCAGGTTTGTGATTCTCAACAAATTCAATGTAAACACAAAACATGTGAGGAAAAGGTGTGAAAAATTTTACAGTGTGCAAAAAATTATTATAAGGTGCTCCCTGTGTTCAAACTATAATGCACAGTTCAGCACAATCTCCAAGACTGCTAATTTATCTTATAATATCTATTGCAACAATATTATGATCCTTTGAAAGTACTTTCAGAATTCAGACATGAATCAGACGGTACCATTTCTATACCCTACCATCTAAACATCAAAGACTAATAGGTTTGAATATTGGAATGTGTTCATGCCTTATAGGGAGTAGCAGTATAGTACTCAAATCTTTTCATTGCATGCAGTAGAACGAAGGAGAGTTCTGATTATTTCTTCTGAATAAGTGAATATCTAAAACACGAAGGGCCAATGGAAGTGCTTTGATTACTTGCAGCAAGTAACAGTATTGAGAATAGAACTTTACTTTTGATCTCACTGATCTCGTAAGCCATTGCGTTGGCAGTTGAAGATAGCAATACAGTTTCACTTCACAACCACAAACTCAACCTGTAAAAAATACCAAGCATTGATTTCTTAGAAGGTAATCCAGTCAATAACCCGAGAAATGGAAAACACATAGCACTCCAATAAGGGCCAATAGACCAATTTAATGCTCTTAATAAATAACACTATATGGCCCTTGTTTTCTTGCTTCCTTTCACGCTCATGACTCACTACCAGGTGATGGACCAGGTGGAGTCGGCTACTAAGGATGAGAAACTAGGTCGTAGATGAGGACAACTAGACGAAAACTAGCTTGATTTTTGCTTGATCAACTGAGAAGACTGATGTGACCTTATATAAGTCCAGACTCCGGATGCCCCTAACAAACAAATCTAATCCAATCCTCACACTGACTTCCCCGTACTCAAAGTGAAATGTCTAATGCTCTCCCCTTCAGGTTCAGGCTTTGAACCTGGAGCTGACAGTATTGTCTCATTTCTAGCTAGCATCCCTATCTCTAATCATATCTCTCTAACTACATCATCTCCTGGCATATGTCAAGGAGGCTATGCTGGCCCATGGCCCTCTAGATCCACACCCATAACATGTACCAAGGATGAAGGATCACGGTACGGGTTATCTTTAGTTGGTCCAGAGCGCACCTCATCTAAACTGCCATAATGCACTAGATATATTCTACTAACACAGAAAAATTTGATGAGTGATTTGGTAAAGTGGCACTTCGGCAATGCTATGCCGCTATGTTTCTCCTAACAAGCAGTGCAAATTGCAGAAATGGGCACACCCAATGCTAAAATCTCGCACATAATGTGGGGTCTATAGAAGGAATTCTGGGTAGCCTTGCCCTTACTTTATTTTGCAAGGAGGCTCATTTAAACCAAGGACCTCTAGAGACACAAGGAATTCTGGGTAGCCTTGCCCTTACATTATTTTGCAAGGAGGCTCATTCGAACCAAGGACCTCTAGGGACACAAGTTGAGATATTTTACCACTGCACCAGTCACATCCTTATTGAAAATTACAGAAATGATAATGAAAAACATGTCTAAATAAGAATGGTAGCCCAAGGCAGCCATATAGTTTGCCTATGAACAAGGCAACACCACCCCCCCCCCCCAGCTCCGCTTTAGACAGTCCCAATGGCCGATTAGGTTATAGGGCACTGGTCTGTTGCCTGACCGCCCCCTACAAAAACAATGATCTACACAGATGACAAGTTTAAGTCACAAGCCAGAAGGCTACAACTTATAATGGCGAGAAATGATAGAAGATGTTCTTCATTGCAGAAAGTGGGGCTGAACAATGAAGAAACAAATGCAAAATGCATTGCTAGCTGCACTGATCATCTTCATATTTGCATATATAAAGTTGTGGCTTCTATTAATTTGAACTTTGGATAGATAAAGAACCAGAACTAACATCTACACTAACTCTGAAATGGTTGAAAGGAAAATAAGTGCAAATCATATCCTCCCACAGAATAATCGTCATAAGTTAACAGCTTGAGGATGGCAGAACTGTAGTCAATGATTTTTACTGCAAGAGTTACATGATTGGATGCTAGTGAGATACTCCCTCCGTTCCAAATTGTAGGTCGTTTTAGCATTTCAAGGTTCATAATTGCTGTTATGCATTTAGATATAGTTCATTGTCCTAAATTTAATTCAAATATAAATATGCTTTAAAAAATAACATTCATGCTTGTCTGCTTGTTACTGCCATATCCTACATAAAGTTTATAGTAAGCTCCTGCCATGTGGAATTGTGGACAACTAAGTCTGAGCATTTTCTAGATGTGCCATGGTTATGCTAGTTATCTGGACTCTTCAGAGTACAATTTCCTAGGATGCCAAAAGCAAAGGGGAAAAAAGAAACAGGATACACCAAATCACCAGCTGTTACGTAATACAGCAGGGACAATATAACTCAGATAATTTGCAACAGCAAACTTCAATGAGTGGCAGTGTGAGTGACACCTCACTATATACAAGTGTAGATCCACTGTAGGGTTTGAAATTTTTAAGATAATGTTACGTGGTCAGGAGGGCAAAATGTGAACTAATCTGAACCTAGGTAAGTCCAAACAAGATGTGCTCATCACACCAGCTAGCTTTCCGCCAACTATGATAGCTCAACGCAGCCCAATTTTTTTTTAAGACATAATTTGGCAATGACCTCCTTTTTTTTTTCTGAAGACATATAATTTGGCAATAACCTCCAAGGGAAGAGCAGTTGTACAAGGCACATACCAATTCGCCAACGGTACCATACAATGCCGAAACCAATTCCATTTGGGCAAATTCTACACATCACCAACATTACAGAAGTTGACGTTCAGCCAACATGTGATGATCCCAGGTATGGATACGGCCTAAACGTAGCACGTCACAGAGCGGCCACGGTACCAGCACAGCACGGCAACGCAAGCAGAATAGCAGCACGGCGGCACAGATGGCATCAAGCGGCGGGGGGGCGGGTACCGGGTGCAGCCTAGGCACGTGCACAGCAAACAAAGCCGGATCGGGCTGCGCAGGCCGCGGAGAGCGGGGGGGATTAGGGCTTGCCTGCCGACGAAACCCGCTTCCCCGACGGCGAAGCAGGAGGGAGACGAGAACCCCCGCCGCGAGCTTGCGTGCGGCCGCGGATGACGACGAGAAGGACCCGCGCGCGGTGGCCGCCACTGCCGCGTCGCCGGCTTTGGGTGGCGGTGGGCGGTGGTGGTAGAGAGATCGGAGGGAGGGGGAGCGCTCAGCGGAAGGAAAGCGAAACAGGGGCAGCGCAGAGCTTCTGGCGTGTGGGTCCGGACCCAATTGGTGGGGCAGAGGGAAGGGAGACCGCGTGAGCGAATGGGGCCGATGGCCGAATCAAGCTGGGCCTTTTTTTGTCCTTCCTTTGCTTAGCGCTTAAGCAGAGCCCACGACGAATTCAAAAAAAAAAGAGGAAAAAGAGCGTGCGCCACGGCGCTCCTACACGGCAAAAGAGCTAGTGACGCAGCAACAGCGTTCCCAGCTGTCAGCCGCCTGAATTTTTTTCCCCTTGGCCGGCCAGCCGCGGCTCCGCTATATTACAACTTTCAAAAAAAAAATTTATCCCTTTTGAGTTATTAGATGCAACCATTATAATTCTTTGTACATTTGAGATATGCCATCTTATATGTTTTTAGACTATTGGATCCGCACATAAATCATGTATTTTCATTTGGACTAGAATGCCCTCCTTAAACTCTATCTCTCTAGGTTTGTGGGCCTCACATGTTATCTCCTTCCTTCCTCCTTCCATTCTCCTTCTCACCCCCGCATTGACAGCGTGGGAGGTGGTGGCGGCGCGGGGCCGTCGTAGGAGCAGGCAGGCGCGGGGCCGCCTCGGTCGACGTTGGAGCGGGCGCGCGCGGCTCCGACTAGGGCTGGATATCGAGCCAGCTCGACTCGTTACAGCTCGGCTCGTTATGGCTCGGCTCGTTAACACACTGGCTCGGCTCGTTATACAAACGAGCCAGCAGACTAGCTCGGCTCGACTCGCTATAAAGCTCGAGCTGGCTCGTTTGGCTCGTGAGCCAAATCATGAAAATATAGTATAAAGAAATTATAAAAGCAAGTGAGCAAGAAACACAAAGTATTTATAATTTTAATAATAGATAATCTATAGGCTGAGCTAATTTTAACTATTGGCTTGAGAATTAACTTGGTTTGTTATGGCTCGCGAGCCAGCTCGAGCTGGCTCGTTATAAAACGAGCAGCTGGCTCGTTATAAAACGAGCTGGCTCGTTATATGACGAGTCAAGCTTGAGCCGAGCCATTAACGAGCGAGCTAGCGAGTTACGAGTTTTTTGTCGAGCCCTAGCTCCGACCAACGCAGGAGCAAGCGGGAATGGGGCCTCAGCCATCGCATGCGTGGGCGGCCCTGACATGATGCAGTTGACATCAGGGCGGGCGTGCACGGCCCCGACGTGGGTGGGGAATTGCGGACGTGAGGAGAGGCAGGAGCAAGCGGACCCACCACTAGTAGCCACTGCATGTGACCGCACAACACCCACCTCCGATGAGACGCCCCCACTATATCCCTTTGCGTGCTCTCTCTCTCTGCGTTGTCGACCCTTTCCGTCCCTCGTCGTGGTCCACCGTCATCGTGGACCTCCTCTCCTTCGGCGACCCCGCCGCGACACTGGAAACCTTCACCGCCTTCATCTGCGCCAACCCCACCGCGCTCCACCCGACCCAACCCCTGATGCTTCACGCCGCTGCAGCCACCACCTCCCTCGTCGCCAACATGGGGGTGGAAAGGAGGATAATGGAAGGAGGGAGGAAAGGACGACATGCGGGGCCCATGAGCCACGGGCTGGAGAGATAGAGAGTTGAAAGAGATAATTCTAGTTCATATGAACATACGAGGACTTGTGTGTGGACCCAATAGCCTTAAAACGTATAAAATGAAATTTTTCAAATATACGAAGAATTGTAATGGTCCGCATTCAGTAACTTAAATAGTAGTGGTGTGGTTCAAAATTTGAAAGTTGCAATGGCATGATCCAATTAACCTTTCGAAGAACTCCATTGTTCTCCACTGCCACTCTCTAACCTTGTTCTGAATTCAAACTTCACTGACCAAAACTTCTTTTTTTTTACAACAAACAAATCTTTCATTGATTAACAACAAGAAGCTGTTAGAAGAAATACATCAGTAGAGTTTACATTTTAGAATGCCTTAATACAAGGGCATTCATGAGCACGAGAAGGATTAACACATAATCCTGTAGAATCTAATTGAGTAGCTTGAATCATGGAAAAACTTTGTCTTGCAAGTAAGTCAGCCATCTGGTTTTGCCGGCGCCGAATTCTGTGTAGAGATGAAGAAGTACCTGCAAGGAAAGTTTTGACAACTTGTGTGAATGGTGTGATTCTCCAGTCCGGTGGATCTGAGAGATCATCAGGACCATTGATGAAATTCACAAGAATTTGATTGTCCACTAGGAAGTGAACATCAGTTGCTTGCATCTGATGAAGGAGTGAAGTCACCAAGGCTAGAGCAGCAGCCTCTGCCATAAGCACCGAAGTGGCCGTAGTCATGTGAGCTTTGATGAAGACACTAATGGGAGGAGATATATCAATGTTGACAATAAAAATTCCAAGTCCAGCATGTCTTGGGACTCCTTGCTGATCAGGAGCTAAAGAAGCATTTGTGTAGCATCTGTAACTCTGCAATTGAGTAGGAAATTGAACCAAAAACTGCTCAGGTTGACGTGTGTTAAGGCTGGTGGTGAGGTGGTTGTGGTTGGTGCCGAGAGGTACAGAAGAAGAATCCTGTCCCCAAGCAGCAAGGTTAGTTTGGTAGTGAGCTGTAGCTGCATGATGAGCGTGCAAGGGAGTCCAAGTCCTTCATTGAAAGCGTTAGTCATTGCGAGCTTTTCAAATGTACCAAAGAAGAAAGAGAGTTTTGGTTAGAGCCTTCTCAGTAGAATTTGAGGGAAACAAGTGAGGAATAATATGTTGTACTCCATCTAAATCAGGATTAATTAAGTGAGGAGTAATAGGAGTGTCTGATGTGGCCCAAACCTGTTGAGGCAGATCACAAAGAAAGAAAAGGTGTGAATCATTTTCTATAGCTCCACAAGCAGTGCAATGCTTATCTATGTGAGTTGCAAATCTCCCTGCTCTTTCAGCAGTAGCCAGAGCAAAACGGATAAGACGCCAGGCAAAGGTTTTGAGTAGAGGGGGAATTGTTTTACCTTTTCAAATTTCTATAGAATAATGTCAGCTTGAGGGGAAATACTCCTGGAACCTGAATTGGGTAGGGTATGTTGCTGCTGGTTTTGTAGGTGTGTGTAGATGGATTTAGAAGTGCATTTGTCATGGGTTGCTGGTACCCATAAGAGAACATCTTCGCTGGTGGAGTCAACAACTGGAGTTGTTGTGATTGTGTGGACTGTTTGAGGTGTGAAAGTGGTAGAAAGGAGCTGTTGTTTGGCCTCGGGAAGGGCTCTTTTACGGTGGACCATACCACCCTATACCACTGTTGGAAAAGGACTCTGACGGCTGAGATTAATTGTATACCACCACAACTTACACCTGTGGTATAGGGTGGTATACATAGGTGGTATAGGGTGGTATAGGGGCATTATTGGAAGTTTTATCTCGGTGGCATAAACGAAATATATGATTTCTTCATCCTTTTTTTTTCATTTCCCTCTAGTGATATGGCCAAAAAAAAATTCAAATTTCAAAAGGAAATTTTCATTTCAAATTTCAAAAATGAAAATTTTCAAAATTTTTCATTTCAAATTTTCGTGCCATATTTCAATTTTTTCATTTCCCTTTGGTGGTATGGCCAAATTTTTTCAAATTTCAAAATTGAATTTTTTGTTTAATTTTTCCCATTTCCCTCAGGTGGTATGGCCAAATTTTTCAAAAGTCAAAAACAAAAAATTTTCAATTCAAATTTCAAAAACGAAATTTTTTCAATTTCATTTCAAATTTTCCTTGTGGCATAAACGATTTTTTTTCTCGGCCCGAGGTTGCCAAATCTATACTATAAAGATCGAATAATTTGAAAAACCTTTCTCACCCAAATCGGGCCCGTCTTACCCCTCACGCCGGACTCACCCGTCATATATTCGGAAAAGTGGATAGGGTGGAAGACCCATAAAATCACAATTTGGAGAGCGTTTCTGCCAAAATATTAATTCTTTTTTCACCCACCATCAGTTTACCCACGCCTGTACCCAACTCCTCTCTCGGTACGGCACCGACATCGTTCTGTTCTCATCCGCTCGGCTCTGCTTCGCTCTAGCTCGGCTCAGCCTGCACGACTCTCACTCCCCGCAGCCGGTTGCGCATAGAAAATAGATCGAGCCGCGGTCATCCGCCGCCGCCGCCGATGCAGTCGCTCCGCCGGTTGCCCTCTTTGTCTGACGCATCAAGAGGCCACCCCCACCTCACTACCTAGGCGGTCGGCCTCTTGGTTTTGGACGTATAGATAACAAAAGGCCGAAAGGCATACCTAGGGCTCGACACCACGGTTGCCGGAGTCACGGGCAGCCTGCCGCCGTGGAAGCTGGTGAAGCTGAAGCAGGTCCTGCTTGTATGTACGTCAACATGCTGAATGTTGCCCGGGCCTGGTCCACTATTGCAGTCCCCCTCACCGGCCTATTTCCTTGATATGAATATGTTCACTTATTTAAGTATAAGCATCTTTATTTGACTAATAATCATGCTTACAAATTACATAGATTTTCTGTGTGAAATTTCAGAACTATGGGTGATGCATTTGAGAATGGGCACTGCCAATCTGAGAGTTTCAGTTTGTAAATTGCTATGGTGTTTCGGCAGGTTGTTGAATTATCAAGTGCAGAGTATATCCTGCCAACCCCAGCGATGGCCGATAGCGTCGTCCATATGGGCGAGCAACAACTCACCGGCCATCGTGCGCCGAGGAGACGCATTAATCGTAATTCCGGCTGTTGTATCGACCTTCACGGCTACTCCTGCCATAAGCCACCTCCTGCCATGGCAGCAGCGACAACCTAAGACGATAAGGTCAGCTGTTGGGGAGTTCATAAATCGGATGGAAACCTCCGAACACAGAAGATGAGAGATTCAAGAAAAAACACAAGAAAGAACTTAAGAACCCGGAGACAAGAAATCTCCGAAAGTCTGTATTCTCCTCAAAAGTTGTGAACCCCTTTACACGTGCCCTCGGACCCCTTTTTATAGGGAGACGAAGGGACTTTTACATTCCGAAATTGCCCTTGGATCTAAAGAATATTTCAAATGGGAACATGTACATAAATGTCTTTTACATCCCGTGATTTACGGAGCTAACTTCATATATTTACAAGCCGGCCACTCGTTCACACCTTGAACCCGGACTTTTGATACCTCGCCTTTGACTCGGTCCATTCACAGCTTTCGCCCCTCATTCACGATGACCTTCAGGCGCACAGATTCCCGTCTCGAATCCTCGAAACCATCACCTCAATAAAGTTTCCCGAACTGCGAAGATCTCCGAAGTTTCCATCGTCCTGAAACAACGAACAAACTTGCGAACTTGAACTCTTTCAGCGATCTTCTCGCCCGAGGGTAATAGGTTAGTAAATTTTCCATTCATGCTTCACATAAGCTACAAATCTTAAAACATCAAACCACATTCTTCAGAAGTCGTGAAAACGCTCACTCTGCTTGACATTTTTCTGCCCACATTACCGAATTCGCAAGAGTCACAAAATCTCCGAAGTTTTGAGGGTGAAAGGTTTTTACCCAATTCCTCAACATGAGCCTCGCAGGCTGAATCGAGCGATCGCGAAGTGGAGCCGCGAGGAGGAAAACAGCCCCCCTCGCCCGAGCGATGCCTTTCTACATCCCCCGTCTGATCCCACACGACGAACATCTGAAGAGGTCCTACACGGAGGGCGATTTACTAGAGTTCAGCACCACATTCTTTTCCTAAGCTATTTGCACAGCGTGGTAAAACGCCAAATCCAGCATTCCTCGCTTGCGACGCTATTTTCCATCAGCCCCACCACACTCCTCCTCGCGCGCCTGCCGAGGAGGAGTCCGCCGGTGGTCGCGACGGGGAGAACTGCAGTGGGGAGGACGCTGCACCTGGGCGTGATCCGACGGGGAGGAGGCAGTCGGTGGTCGCGGCGGGGAGGACGCCGCGTGGCCCCGCCTCGGAAGGCTCTGCTGGGAGGAAGCCACCGGTGGTCGCGACGAGGAGAAGAGTGGACGAGGAAGAGAGACGCGGCGAGGAGGAGTGCCACGCCGGGGAAGGCGCTGTCGGGGAGGATGTCACTCTCCCGCCGCCGGGTGACGTCCTCGAGCTCCTCCGCCATCGGGAGGTGGTGGAGCCGGCGGCCGGGTCCCAGGCTGGAGCAAGCAAGAAAAGGAGGGAGGGAGGAAGAGGAACTGCGTGAGATCGTCCTTGGGCTTGCACGGCCGCCATTGTGGAGACGCGGCCGCTAGGGCCCACCACAGGCAGCCGCACTGACCCTGCCCCCACCTCCTCCGCCTCCGCCTCCGTGTCGGACGCACGGTGCGCCCTGGCTGCCGGGAAGGAGCTCTGGTCCGGGTTGGGGAGGAGGGTGCCAGCAGGAGGGAGGGTCCCGCGCATCACCGCCGATGAGGAGGAAGGAGATGGTGGTCGGGCTGTGAAGGAGACAGGTGGGAGTAGAAGATAAAGATGGTTCGAAGTTTTTTTTCTAAGGAATTTTGGAGGAACTCAATTTCTCCATAGGTAAGATCGAAGCAAGAAGAGCGAAGAGAACATTCTGGTGGTGTGAAATCGAATTAGAAGCAGTTAAGAGAAAGAGGGGGGAGGGGTAAAATTAACAGAGAAGGCAGGAGGCTTGCCGGGGCCGCCGCCATGCGCACCCTCCCTCGCTGGGGCACGACACGCGCATCTTACAACTGCATATCTGTGTTCGTCACACAGTTTAGAAAGATGAGAGAGACATGGAAGAGATGAGAACCACACATTATGGTAGAGTAGACTACAATGAGCTACTGCAGCGGGGGACAGTACATGGATTAAGTTCATGAAATCAGTGAAGCTAACAAATCCTGTGTTTTCCCACACTAATACCCTTTTGGCATTAGCATGCTTTTGTAATTCTTGTATAAAAAATTACCGTGTTCCAAACACTCTCATAGTTATTTTCTGTGTTTTCTCATTTCTCTGTTTTACCACTACACTCACATTCTATTATTGTGTTTTTTCCATTCGGCTGTGTCGATTCATTCGTTACAAACAGGCCCTAAAGGGTTAAAGGGTAGCTGATTTGGAGATGAGATTGGAGGCCTCAGGGTTGCAGCATCCCACCTCTACGAAGTTGACAGGTGGACCATACCTCTTTGCAGAGCGGGGAAGTATAAGATAAGAAGAGAGAAACTAATTGAAACTGTTGGAATTTCCATCTTAATAGAATTTCAGGTGAGCTGACGGGTATAAGACAAGAAGAGAGAAACTAATTGAAACTTGTGAAAGCAAAATGATTTTTTTTGAAAAAACATAAAAGATTATATACATGGTGGTGTTAATAATGTGTTAAGACAAGTTTTGTCGTTCCCCAATTTACCATAAATCAATAAAAATAGTAGGTTTTCTATGAATATAAAGTTCTTTTATAAACATTTTTCAAAATAAAAATTACGTGTCTTCGCCATTTACAACATTTGAATAACAAATTAGTACTACTACATATGATCTATGAGTACAAACACATATTCGATATTTAAAAAAAAAACACGTGCGTGTCGCACGTGCACTTTACTAGTTTATTAAAAGATTACAAAAAATACCTATTTACTCTTACAAAAAATAACCATATACTACATACGGTATGGTCCACCGTAAAAGAGCCCCTCGGCAAACGGAAAAAGTAAGTTTCACATCTACTTATGACCGCATGAGTTACCCCAACCGTCCATTCCTATCACAAAATGTCCATCCAACCGTTGAATTTCTCATATACCCATGATTGTCTCACCCACTCATGATTCATCTCACCATTGATTTCATCTCCGGATAGGGACGACGCATCTCTCTGACTCTTTCGTCAGCATATCGAACCAAAAGATCTCCGCGATCGTCTCTCCTGCCGACGTGAGCAGCGGATTCCATCGCGCGCGCATTTCCCTGCACCGAGACCTAAATCTGGACGAAGTGTTTGCACTTCGCAGGCACATTTCGAGCAAGTCGACGATGCCGATGGCAAAAGTCTCGTCCCCGCCGCCGCCTTAGTTTACTCTCCAACTGCGCGCGCGCGTACACCATTCCGATCCCTCCTCTTTCGACCATCGCCGTCAAGCTTTGCATACATTCCTCGATCGCCTTTTAGGGAGATGCAATCGTAAAGCGCGATGCTCTGGCTGGCCTAACAATTAAGCTAGCCAATCAATCATGGAGTCTTTGTCAGGTCACTCTTTCTAATCTTCTTCATCACTACTGTGCTGGTGGTCATGCGTGCTGAATTGCTGATTGCTTGTTAGTGCATACCATATATGTATATATACAAATATACAATGCTAGCTATATAGCTGCAGAGATCTAACAGTTTGATTTCACCAAGAATATGCTGCATGATTGCAGCGCATCGATCTTGATAGTGCCGTCGCGCCGGCCGGGCCGCTTTGAATCCTGCGAATGTAGTGCTAGCTGACGATGTTGGCTGAACAAAGTATATGATTGCAACTAACTGATACGCAAATGCAGTAGGGGAGGATATAGATACAGATATGCAGGGAACAATTTGGTGAACTTTTGGGCAAAAGGGGAGGTGCCCAACTTTGCTGCTTTCAGTTTTCTGTGCTGCAACTTGGATACACAGAGGAAATGGACCGATGATTGGACAGCAGCTTGCTAGAGATGCATGCCCGGCCGTGCGGCTCTTGAGCTTGATGGCGCGCTACCTTCCTTCCCTTTTGACCGGAATCATATCTGCACATCACATATATGATGTCTGGAAAATCTGGCCTCCGGCGGCCGAAATGTGTGCTCGATCGTCTCTTCGTCAGGGGCATCAGATTGTTCTCGCAACAACAGCGATAGTTAGACAATGTCGTCGTGTGAGGAAGGAATGATATGATAGATCGGGCAGATACGCAGCATGCGTGCGGCTGGGTGCTCACACGAGTTCTTGTCTGGGAACAGAGGATGCCATGGCTCAGTCTCAGGTGATGTGAAACCGCACATGGGCGGGCTCCGATCGATCCCTTTCTTTCAAATATAGGCCCAAGTAGCTATGTCGTTGCGACCCTGGGACGACGACGACCGTCACCGGCCGGCTGGGTACGCTGAACCGCGGCCGGGAGTGGTTTCAGACAGTGATCGGCCGTGACGCAGATGTGTCTCAACATCTGAAACGCAATGCTTCTTGCTTCTTGGTTCAGGGAACGGCACCTCAAGTGAGCAGGTGCTTATGACTTTTCGTCTCAGGTCTCGATCGGCCAACAGATGGTAGTGCCCGGTGTTCTGTTTTTTTCTCGAATACACGCACATCGTATCATTGTATCAAGACAAAGAAGAAATTGGTACAGTGTTCGGTTACAACCCGAATTGAACGAACTTCAGATGGATACAAGCTGGCAAGCCTAAACACAACCCGAAAAGATAAACTCTAACATGAACTACTCACATCCTACATAGTACCCGGTGTTCTATGACACAGCCTGATGAGCTCTTTGCACATTCTCCAGTAGATTTTTGCTTTACTGCCACAACTGTAGTACCACCACAATTGGCTTCACCCTGTAAAGAGGATTGTGGTGTTGCAGCTGCACCACAGCGAAGGATCTCACATGGCGGCGATTGTCTTGGTGTGGCGCGATCTGCTCTCTCTCGGGTCGGGAAGGTTCAGATATTGCTTGTGAGTGGATCTTTTGGTGGACGTTGCGAGTAGGTTGGTTTCAAATTCAGTTTTGTTGTCTTAGTCTTACCGAGTTGAGTGTTTACGGTCGCGTTGATGCCCCAATCCAACCTGCTGGTGTGTTTGATTGGTGTACCGCGCTGATGTCTCAATCCAACCGAACGAGTTTATTTTATCTTTTTTTTTACTATGACCTTCTAGGGTTGTAGTCTTATATTTTTTTTCTATATCAATGAAACACACACTATCTTGTGTGGTTTGTTAAAAAAAAAGCAATACCACGACAACGATATCACTGTACTCCTCCATTTTTCAAATTGCAAGTGCCATCCCCAAAAAGATTTTGAAATTGCAAGTGTTTAATTTTTTATTTTCTCTAAAATCATAACTTTTATTGTACATCTAGATATATACACGCTATGTCTCCTGACGGTTTTGCTAATCGAGACGAACGTGAGCAAGACAACATCTATATAACCAAAAGTTTCCATGCACTTTAATCTTCTAGAGCAAACAAGTTATTTAGCACAAGATCAGCAGGTCATGAATCACTAGTAGCTCTGTACTTCTGTAAGAGCAGTGGCGGAACTGAGGGGTGGCGGGTCTGGCACACACCCACCCACCCACACACCAAATAATGTGACCAACACGCAACACATAACAATTAGTAGGCCGCATAAAATTAACTTTATATATGCGATTCAACACATTACATTGCTAATTTTAGATTAGTCAAGTGATTACATGGCATAAAATTGTCATTAGATGATATTAAACCATTATTAAACTAAGATGAGAATGATAAATAATGCACCAATTTAGTTAATTAACGAGTTCATTTGCACCAAATTAAACATGAGAGATGAATGTCACACTTTTACGATACTTGAGGAATAAAAAATACACTTTTTCAAAATATATTGACCACTTTTACGAACTATTTGCTTTTGTGTATTGTTGTTGCATAATTAATTAATATAGTCATAGCTAATTATCCTATGCTTCAAAAACTAAGGTAAATTATTATATTATTAAATTGGTGAATATTTACCTTGGCCCTCTCTTAATTTTCTCTCCAGTTCCGCCACTGTGTAAGAGGGATCAATGGTACGTGTTGCAAGTCTGATTTCCATGAGGAAAAAGATACATGTCCAGATTCTCTATATATGCTACGTTTTGCTTTCAATAATGCAAAGCGTGACCAAAGCCTCTAGTCGCCTAGATTATTCCGTGTTACATCATCTTTGCATGCTACACTGGCTACATTTTAGTTGTGCGTAGCAGCACACCACTAGCCACTGCCGACAAGGCTAGTTGGCCGGCCTTGCCGCGCTACGCAGGAGAACGCTCCAGAATAGCCTCCGTCCGCGCGCGCCGATTTCGGTGACGGTGGTGCAGCTAGCTTTTATCGATCGGATACCATGGCGATGGCATATATAGGCAAGCCATGTGAAAAGGATACGAGATGTGCGCCACCGATGACTTGCCTCTCTCCAGCCTCGCTCTCCACTCTCCAGGCAGCAGGCTCCAGGTCTATAGGAGAAAGTGATAAGATCACGACGCCACGCCACGCCACGCCAAGGTAGCAGCAGAAGCACACTGACACTGGGGTGATTATGGCGTAGCTCAGCAAGCAAGCGATCACGTTCCATATCCATCCATGGCGCCTGGCACTCGGCTCGAAACACCGGCGCCACTCCATTCCATTCATGGACATCGCTGAGGGCTGAGGCGAGAGCCTGCAACTTGCACAGCACGTCTACCAATGCCGCACGTACGCCGCCCCTCATGGCGCCCACGGCCCATCTGCTTAGCTCTGGAGCAGCTAGCTAGCAGCCGTTGCTAGCTTTCAACAAAGAGGCCGGAGAATACCGGCCGTTTCCAGAAGGATTCTCCTTCCGCGAGCGTGATCTCGTCGTTGGTCTGCAGGCAATGAGAGGTAGTAGGTAGACGACGACAGCATGCAGTGTATAATGTTAGGTAGAGCCGTAGTCTCGTAGAGAGAGAATGGTATATACCAGCAGTACCTGAAAACTGCTGCTATTCATACCAGAATTCGCAATTCGAAGGTTGATCAAACAACTTGCGAGATGTCGACCAGAAACTTGAAACCTGCAGTAATATCTGCGACTGAAGCTGCTCAGCGTAAGTAATTTCTTCAGGAACACTTCCAACTGTGCAAGAACATGAAAGAAGCAGGCATCAATATCATCCAGTTTTTTGCCGTCAGACAGCATTGTCAGCAGGGTGCAGCAATTTATCAGCACATCCTTGGTGGAGTTTTTTCTGTTTCTGGAAATTGTTTAGTGTCCAATACTGTCCAATGCAATTCCGGAGCTCGAAGTTTCTCTGTCAAATGTCTGTTTCCAAGCTTTGACAACCCATGTGAAATATATCCTTTTTTCCAAGTTGCATTCACCCTTGGAGTGGCCGGACCAATGGGATATGCTCACGTGAAGAAAAGAACTGCTTTATTCTCTGGTCAAGGTCTCAATGATCAAGAATAATGTGCAATGAACCGGAAAGAGTTCCATAGGTTCCTGTCATTTCACTAACTTTGCGTCCGCATCCAGTGCACCATCATGCCATAAACCCTTTCAGTTCCATGTTCGTAACTTGCTTAAGTGGCTGAACCGCTGAAGTCTGAAGTCTGGTACTAAGGATTGGGAGACAAGTTTTTACCTCTTAGCATATAAACTTTTAAGGCAGAGTAGATCTTACCTGATCGAATTTGAGCTTCTTGACACAATGCAACTAGTTTCATCTTTCAGGCTTTCTGTGCAGAGCGCTGAAACATAGATACCTGATAGCATGCACGGTGCAAGTGCAAGTAAGCAGAGAATGAATATCAGAAAAATACAGTTCACACAAAATATTGCATGAAGTACAAGAACAAAACTAGATTCTAACGGTTCCTTGGTCGAGATCATTGTAGACCTATCTGTCACAGCTTTGGCTCCTCTTTTATCTTTGAACACCATATCAGCTGCCGTAGACAGTACATTTTCACTGAAAAAAGATCAATAATTGGGAGCAGAATCTTGCATAATTTGTTGCGGCACAAAGTTGAGAAGCAACATAGGTTAAAAGCAAATGACTTTTGCCATCAGTTCAACTAAACTCGCACTTGAAGCCCCTCCTCTGAAGATCATACTCCATCAGTTACACTAGAATAGAAGAGATCTGGTTGTATGCCTGCATTTGCAAAACATGAGCATTAGACGCCAGAATATGTAGCTTTCAAACAGTGATATGGAAATTTACACTCATGATTAGTCAACTTGTAATAACATGTCTTCAGGTAGGTCCTAAACACTATGGTCTATGGAGTGCACAGAGTCAAGAATGGCTCTCAGAAAGCCTAGACTAAGGTGCACAGCTACATGCAGAACTTTCTGAAACACATTGTGATGTAGGGTAACATTATAATATGGAAACAGAACAAAAGGGAAGTAAATTCTAAGGAGGAAAGATCAAATGGATTTATATATTTACTGGCACATCTGTTCTGAAAAATCAATTTCAGAAGATATAAAGATTATCTTGACCACAAACTAATGTTGGCAGATCAGAATAGATCATAAAAGTAATCCATTATTAACATATCATATTTGCAGTATCAATTGCTAAGAAAGAATAAAGCTCAAACCCCCCTGCTTTACAGATGTAGAAAAGAGAGCTGTTCCTCAGTGGCAAATTTGCATCGGATTGATGGAGTGAGTATTGACACCCCACATAACAATCGTTAAATAAAAAGTAGCAGTTCCTACTTATAATGTTTGCAGGATGAACTGAACATGATTCTGAATTCTCGATGACAGCATGCAGTGAGATAGACCATACACTTGTACCACAAATTAGCATCTTGGGAATCTAATATTGAAATTATTATCTTAGGAGCAGACACCGAATGGTTGATGCATTGTGCAGAAAATCCCCCACCACCTTCTATCATTGCAGTATAGTATGCTCGTTCCACCAAGCTACTTGTCAAGAAAACCTCTTGGTTATTCATATTACTTGGAGTCCGTTCTTGTAAAAGTACCATTAACCCACAATCATTTTTCAGCATGTTACAGGGTAGATAGAAAGAAAGATAAGAACCATTAAGGTTAAATGCTGCTTGTGTGGCCTATTTCAAACAAATCTGAAAATGAAGAAAATAAGGCGTCAATCTGGGAGATAACAGATAGGTCAAAAGACAATATACTTTTTTGCTACAAACAACTATTTATTAGGCTCTAGATATGGAATAAGTGAATGTGATGCATCAGATTTTATTCACCTACGTGGAATTGCAGTGAGCACTCCTTCCATTGGTGTAGGCGCAGAGGGTGGACAACTCGAAATATTTCCAGTGATGGCAACCCATATCAGCATAAAGCAAGATACCATGGCGTCCAGAGTATAGTTTCAGTCATCATGAACGATACATCATTGGGGACCGAGAGTATATATAGAGCACCAGCCTGCACTCTTCACTTCACCCAAGTTCACCCTTCAGGCCAAGTTAGCTTGTCTTGAAGATTACCGATCGTAGCTAACCATGTCAAGGGACCCACTTGTTGTTGGAAACGTAGTTGGAGATATCTTGGACCCATTTATCAAATCAGCATCACTCAGAGTCCTATACAACAATAGGGAGCTGACTAACGGGTCAGAACTCAAGCCATCACAAGTAGTCAATGAACCAAGGATTGAGATTGCTGGGCGTGACATGAGGACCCTTTACACTTTGGTGAGTTCATAACCACATGTCTACCTCATTGCAGCATGCTAGGATTTTAAACTACAGTAAATTTCACTGTGCCATATAAATTTCACTTTGTGCTGGAACTCTAAAAAATTTCACTTTGTGCCATATAATTTGTATTTTTTTTGGACCTGGTTTAGCACAACACTTTCGTTTTTACACATGATGAGTTATGGCTTTGCCCTTTGCACTAGAGTACATGAAACCTATAAAGAACTTATGAAGTCTCATAAAATCTAAATGAAACCTCATGAATCATGATAAAAATTCATGAGGTCTCATGTGAATTCACTCGTATTTCAAAAGGTTTCAGTATCTATAGATCATTAAAAGCCATAAACTTTGCATATTAGAAAGCTGTTAATGCTATTTAAAAAAAAAGTTTGTACTTCCACATTTTGGTTCAAATATAAACTATAGAGATGTCCACCTTGTTTTTTGTTTTGTATTGTTTTGCTAGTGTCAGCAAATCTACCAGCATATTTGGACACAGGACACTGATTGAGAACCAATATATATACATGTATCCAGCATTCCAGCTACCTAGTATTTAAAACCCCCGAACCATGATGATTACCTCCAGCAGCAAAACGTTACAAATGTGAATATTATGAATATCTTACCTTAACAGAAGCCACTAACGTTTGAGTAGATAAAGTTCAGAACACTTCAATTTGTTTGACAAAAGTGTCAAACAATTAGACAGCTCATATCCATGGCTCAGAATCCAATCATATATTAATATACAAATAACACTGTAAGTTGCCTTAGACGACAGACAAATGTAGTGCCATTTTAAATAAAGGTATCTGCATCAGCACCATTTACTGCTTGGTTTAGTAAACCCCCATTTGCATGAAGCTTTAATGTTTATGTTTCTAAAGAAAATAACAACTTACCACTAGGTGATGGTGGATCCTGACTCACCGAGTCCAAGCAATCCAACCAAAAGAGAATACCTTCATTGGTAAGACCTAAAACACTGTAATGAATGGAATTTACTGTTACTTGTGAATTCTGCTGAAACAACAAGAAGGAAAAAGAATTACTTATGGTGACAACCATGCATGCAGGTTGGTGACAGACATTCCAGAATCAACAAATGTAAGCTTTGGTGAGTTGCTCCCCTGTCTCCTACGTCTCATATTCACTATTTGAATGTTCATTTCCAACAAAATCAACCATGCAGTGCCTTTTTACACCAAAGAATGCAGGCTATAACTGGTGAAATGGTGTATACATTAGTTACTATTTACTAAAGACTAAGTGTCTATTCAAAGATTTACAGATTTGGTTCCAGATAAATATTTCAATAACTGGCTTAGGTTGGTGCTCCATGACTGTCTATAGCATTTGGCAATGTCTAGTTTCGGTATGAACTAGTTGATGCCAAACTTTTAACCCTGAAATGGCCAAAGACATCTTAATTAACTACAGCTCTAAACTTGGGAACATACATGCATGAACTTCCTCTGATAAGTTATATTTGAACCATATTTCAGGAAATGAGGTAGTAAGCTATGAAAGTCCAAAGCCAACTGCTGGAATTCATCGCTTTGTCTTTATCCTCTTCCGCCAATCCATCCGGCAGACTATTTATGCACCAGGATGGAGACCAAATTTCAACACAAGAGACTTCTCAGCACTTTACAATCTAGGACCGCCCGTGGCCTCTGTGTTCTTCAACTGCCAAAGGGAGAACGGATGTGGTGGCAGACGATACATTAGATGATATTGGAACAATAACCTCCTCTACAGGAGAACTGACGGAATTCTGCATGAGGCCAAGCACACCTAATGGGTAGTGAATGCTGGATTGCAACATAGCTTAATTTGGTACATGTACAAGCTCTGACTATCCTAGAAATGAAGTTCACTTACCATATGAATGCATTTAGCATACGCCGAGTCTCTGGAGAGCTCAACATTGGATGTAAGATTGCTGAATGCAAGAGAATTTCCTTTTGTGTTTGTATGCCAACCCACAACAATTCCGAGTAGCAGGTTGCCTGAAAGAACCCCTGTTCGTGCAAGGCCTTGTGCTGAAAACAGTAGGGTCCAAAGCAATGCTACGGCCTATGAGGCCTTTCCACAACCTGACATGAAATGATTACTAATTCAACCAGGACTGGTGCCAATGACCTCACCGAGCATCAGAGTCGCCCTTCCACATCCACCAATATTCCACCAACACCATAGCAGCAAAGCTGTCTGATAGATTGCGTCTACGATCAACACGCAATCAAAGGCATCAATCGCGAAATCCTCATCCGGCCCGGCGTGCGAGTGCAGTCCTGGTCAGATTATGCCCCAAAACCGATTCCAGGAATCAAATGACAGCGGCAGTGGCGTCGCCTCTCGCCTCTTCGTGTGCTTCCATTTGGCAGCCTCTACGATAAAGAGTGGCGGCAGAGCATATGCTATGCCCCGTCAGCAAGACACACCTGAAGTACAAAAGTTCGTTGCCTTTGCGAGGATGTTATAACTGATAAGCACAGCGTGTAGCCATCGGTCCCAACCTCCATCAAGATTCATCCGTATCAGCATGCCGGATTAACTGGTATATAGCTTCCCTGCCCTGCTACACACCGTCGTGGCACGGACCATGCGTGCGCATGTGACGAGTGCCGCCCTGCCCGGCGAACCACCGGTACCGCCCGCCGCCCGCCGGTCACCGGACTCCCCACGGTGGCGCCCAGCCCACCGTGGAACAGCAGGCAGAGCGGCAGCATTGTTCCAGGCAGAGCAATGCCGTGGCCTGTAGGTTGCCCCGCAGGCCGCAGCGGCATTGCATCGAACACCATCCGCGCGCCAGGGTCCGCGGCGCGTGAGGGGCCTTGACGGGGACGCTATCCATTCTTATTTTTGTTTGATTGTTTCGATAAAGATCGTCACTCATCAAATCGAGTGCCACGAGCGGGTTCGGTTGGTGGGCCGACTCAGCTAAGCCCGTGAGGTAGGCTAGAGCCGAACGGGCCAGGCTACAGAGGTATAAAAAATTCATTTGATAATTTTGTAGCTCATACTGCTGGCTGGGCTGAGAGAGAATCCGTTCAATTGGCTGGACCATTTGGTGAGTTTACCTTGGATATGGGATAAGGTGGACCTGGACTCGCCTTAGACCATCTGCACTCGCATTGCTCTATACGTCTGCTCTAAAAGGAATATTCCAGCCACGTCAACAAGAATCTTTACTCTACACCAACTTTCTCTGCACTCATATTACTCTATATATCTACTCTATATCCAACTACCATATATTTTATTCATCCACCTCCAACTAACTTCTTTAATTAATAATTCATTTGTTACTCTCGAGGGATTTAAATGTAAAAATATAAAGTTCTAGGGACTAAAGCGTGAGAAAATATATTTTTAGGGAGTAAAATATAATTATCAAAACATAAAAGGGGCAAAACAAAAAATCCCAAACCTTATCTACACCTACCCTTCCCCATCCTGCCGCATCTCTCCTCACCATAACTCTCACCCATCTCTGCGACGGCGACAGCAAGAGGAGCCCTCTCCGGCCATCTCATCCCTCTCCCTTGCTCCTTCCCGCAGCTCTCTCTCCCGGCGGCGGATCGAGCGCGGGTTGGGAGGCAGCGATGTCGGCCTCCTTGGCGGCGGGGGCTAGGCTGGGCACGGCGGCGCGGGGCGAGGCGAACGCGCGGTGAACTGGAGTCGGCGCGACGCGGAGGAGGAGCTGCAGGCGGCGCAGCGCGAGGAGAAGGACCCCGCGGCGCGGAGGAGCAGCTGCAGGCGGCGCAGCGCGAGGAGAAGGACCCCGCGGCGCGGAGGAGCAGCTGCGGCGACAGAGTAGGAGCAGGCGTCCGCGTCCCGGCCATGGCCGCTGGCGAGCGGCAGCGATGGCTAGAGCTCCACGAGCCGCATCGCATCCACTCCTGCTCCAACGGCATGGGTCGGTGCCGGCGTGCCGCCATGGAACTCCCGCCGACGGACGGACGCGTCGTCGAGGAAAGTTTCCATCCGTGCCGCGAGCAAACCTGCCATTGGGATGCCGTAACGTTTGTGTTACGGCAGCTGTGGTGCAATGGAAGCTTTACGGTCTCGTGCCGTAAGGCTTACCGTGCAGCGCTGCAGCTGTTTTACTACGGTAAAAGCTTACCGTGAAGGTATACCGGGACGCAGTGCAGATGGTCTTATGCTGGGGCCTCCTATATGGCTTCCGGAAGGTAGATAAGCATGCGAACTTCCAACCCACCAAAGCCCATCTAAATGATGTTTTTTATTTTTCCCCAGCCCACTTCATGACTATTAAATTTAAAATGTTTCAGCATTTTTAAAAATGTTACAACATTTTTTTCTTCAACATTTCTAGGAATTTTTCGTCAACATTTTACAAAATGTTGCAACATTTTTTGACCAACATTTTTTTAATCAACATTTTTCAGAAATGTTTCAAATGTTGGTTTCATCATTTTTGTCATCATTTTGCAAAATGTTGCAACATTTTTAGAAATGTTGGACATCATTTTTCTCTATTTTTTGAGATTTCTTCCAACATTTTTCAGAAATGTTACAACATTTTAAAGAAATGTGGGTTTCGGCAACTATTTTTTGGGAACATTTTGCAAAATGTTGCAATATTTTTTAAAAATGTTGGACAACATTTTTCTCTATCTTTTTCTAGACTTCTTCTGACATTTTTCAGAAATGTTACAACATTTTAAGAAATGGTGGTTTCGTTAACTATGTTTTGTCAACATTTTTTCAAAATGTTGGAACAACAATTTTCTCATTTTTAGGCTTCTTCCAAATGTTGGAAAAAAATCAACATTTTCCCATGCCGGCGAGCGGTGGTCGGGGTCGGCCGGCACGAGCAGGGGGAGGCCGCGGGGGGAGGTCGGCGGCGCGAGCAGGGGGCGGCGGAGCACCTAGGCGCGCACACACGGGGGGCGGCGGCGGGTAGGGAGAGCGAGGGAGGAGGAAGAAGAGGTAGGGTTTAGGGTTATATGGGCTGTTGTGGGCTGTTATTGGGTTTATAGTTCGCTTTGATTCTATCTTCCGGAAGATATATAGGATCTGCGCCTTATGCTCTTCTTCTCCACCGGTCCGCTACCTCCCCAGCCACCACAGCGGCCCTCCTGTGCCTCCGCCTCCCACAGCCATGGAAGCGAGCCCGATGACCTCACTCGCCAGTTCCGCCCGCTGCCTAGGATCGGGCACCGATTCTTCTTCAACCACTGCAAGCTGCAGGGGGCGGAGAAGGCTAGCAAGGCCACGCGCGCCGGGTCGTGGGCCACGAGCGCCGACGAATGGGAGGAGGGCCACGGAAGGGGGCTAGGCGCCCACGGCCGGCTGCGGGGAGGGCCACGGAAGAGAGCTGAGCGCCGGTGACCGGGTGCGGGGAAGGCCGCACAATGTCGCTCGCCTCGGTCTCCCGACCCACAACAGCGCTGCCGGGGGGCACTGTACGCCTCAATCTCCTCGACGCGTGCACGGGAAGGAGCGGTAGACGAGGATCTTGATCTCCATGGAAGAAGCTCGATTTGGGCGTCGAGGATCTCAATCTTGCCTGTACGAAACTCCATTTTCGTTGCGAGGTGCTTCAATTCGACCGGTGGTTTGGCATAGGGTCGCGAGCGTCGGCTTCTCTCACCTCCACCGGCGACGCACTGGGCAGCAGCGCTAGGAGGAGGGTAGCCGCCGGGAGGACAGACGTAAGGGAAGCCCTGCCGGTGAGCCCTCCTCTCTTGGTGCGCGACCCATGGCCTCGCGCTGATGAATCCTCACCTGCTCTACAGCTGCGCACTGTCTTGGCCTCGTCGGTGGCTCACATCCACGCGCCGCACCTTCGCATGCTGCCGCAGCCCTACTCCCCTGCCTTATGCGGTGTGTAGTCTCGCTTCCCGACTGTGCGGTGTGTGGTAAAAAAACACCCATAGGTGGTCACCATAGCGGCACGCACGAGGCTGCATCGCGAGGAATGACCCTTCAAGGAGTTCCACGACGTGCAGGCTGGCAGGCTGCTTTTGCACCCGTCCGCCCAGGCTCTGTAGGCTGTCAAGGCTACCAAACGGGCCAAAATGCACCATGTGGCCCTAGCTAGCTGGTGGTGCAGGCTACCGAACACGCCCCAAGTTCCCCAGGTGATTCAGCCATACGTGAACACTCTCCTGCACCACAAGGCTTTTGGGCATGTTTGGTAAAAAAAAGGCCCGGCTCAGACAGGCTTGTGAGCAAGGCTGGAGCCCGACAAGTCATGCCCAAGAGATGCAGAGATTTCAATTGGCAAAGTTGCATCTCGTGAGCTCCTTCAGTGTTTGGTGGGCTGTACGGACTGGTAGGAAGACCTTGCACATGGGTCAAGGTAGGCTTACCCTACCTCCTCCTCTCTCTCCTAACTCCCCCTCTTTCCATTTGCGCCGCCGCCAGCTAGGCCGCCGCGCGCCGCCCCACCGCCATGGCCAAGGTCGCCGGTGAGGTACCCGCGAGCCGTCCAGGCCTCCAAACGAGCCCCCTCTCCCATGGGTGGCTCTTCCTCTTCAGGTGCGGCGGCGGCCTCCGAGGCTCCCTCCCCTCGACTCTCTCCTCCAAATCCACAACGCCGCCGGCCAAATCAACCTACCGGAGGTTGCAACAGGCCTCCTTTGCTTCTTCCGCCAGGATGCAACCAGGGTGAACTGATGAGGACATCTTCCTCCACTATTACCCGTTGGTAAAGACGCAACATAAATGGGCCATGTGGCCCAGTTGTAGTCGGGCGGCGATCGTGTGAGCCTCATTATCCCACCTTGCTTAGCTTGGGAGGAGGAAGCCACCTTAAAGGGGAGAGCCACCCTTCCCCTAATGGACTAGTCTTTTGGGGCGATTGGGCCTTTCCCTGAGGGGTGCGTCGAAGGACGGTGTTAAGTTTGCATCGAAATTCGGGCGCCGAGGCCAAACTGCGTAATCGGTGCATCGGGCTTACCATAAATCTAATCCCACCTGGGCCGGACTCATCATTTGGTATCAGAGCTGGGCCCATGTTAAGAAGGGGAGAATGATGAGAACATCTTCCTCCACTATTACCCGTTGGCAAAGACGCAACATAAATGGGCCATGTGGCCCAGTTGTAGTCGGGCGGCGACCGTGTGAGCCTCATTATCCCACCTTGCTTAGCTTGGGAGGAGGAAGCCACCTTAAAGGGGAGAGCCACCCTTCCCCTAATGGACTAGTCTTTTGTGGCGATTGGGCCTTTCCCTGAGGGGTGCGTCGAAGGACGGTGCTAAGTTTGCATCGAAATTCGGGCGCCGAGGCCAAACTGCGTAATCGGTGCATCGGGCTTACCATAAATCCAATCCCACCTGGGCCGGACTCATCATGAACACTGCTACTTACTTCGTACTAGGGATGGCAGTCAGACCCATGGGTGCGGGTGCCCACGGGTTTCACACCCGATGGGTGCGGGTGTGGGTGTAAAATTTCACCCATGGGTCTACACCCGACCCGACCCGTATTAAGTGGGTGTGAGTGCGGGTGCAAATTTCAACTTGTGGGTGACCCATGGGGCCCAAAATAATAATTCATATTATTATTTTTTCTAGGTACTAAACATATTTGATAGATTTATGATGATTGATGTTGTAATATATACTTGGTGTTTTCAATCTTAAGTCTAGATTTAAGTTTTTATTCTATATTTGCTTATGTGATGTATTGAGTATAGTGACTATTTACTTTTTTATAGTAGTACTATAAACATTTAAGTGATGTGGTGTGACTGTAAGTTGGAAGTTTCGCTTGTTAGAACTATCTATTTGTGACTTCAATGATTTTATCCTATTATATTACTTCATATAATGTCATCACGTTTATATATGTCGTATGTTGTGATGGACCCAGTGGGTGCCCGACACCCAGTGGGTGCCCAGCGGGTGTGGGTGCGGGTGTGAAAATTCACCCATGGGTGTGGTAATGGGTGGGTGTAGCTAAATGTGGTGGGTGTCATAATGGGTGGGTTTTGCTCCACCCGCACCCGACCCGACCCATTGCCATCCCTACTTCGTACATGCGTTGTGGTTCCCACTTCTATTGGCACACAGCAGGACGGGCCCTACGCACATGCTCTATCCAGACACAACTGCAGCACGCTCGGGGGCCAAGCACGCAACAAAAAGCCAGCGGTCATGGGTAATGTATTTTCCCGGACCGGTCCGCTGTTACCGCCGGCCTCCGGTAGTGGTAAGCCGGACCGGTTACAGTGGATAGCGGAAAAAACTAAACAAATTCAAATTTCAAACCAAAACTCGTAGTTCAATCGGTTGCCACCGGACACCGGTTAACTGACCGATAAGACTGGTTAACCGACCGGTAAGACCAGTTAGCCGGTCGGTTGTGAATCAATGAAGAATTTGGCATGTTTTCAAATTCGAATTAAAAAATTGAAAAATAAAAATATTTCTAAAAATATTTCAAGGTGCGTAGAATCTAATGATGTCAATTTTTTTAAAATATTAGTGCATTTAGTATTTTTTGCGGGCATAGAAGTTCAACCGGCTATTTTTTCCTTTTCTTTTTTGGTTGAACTTCTAATGCCTGAAAAAAATACTAAATGGACTAATATTTGAAAAAAAAATTACACCATTCGCTTCTACACACCTTGAAGTATTTTTAGGGTTTTTCTTTCATTTTTCAATTTTTGAATTTAAATTTGAAAACTTTGAATTGGGGCAGTTGGGGAACCGACCGGTACCCTATCGTTCCGGACCGGTTGCCACCGATTTTTTTGAACCCTGGTCATAGGACCACCACTTACCAGTAGCACACAGGAAGCCAGCATGCACAGACAGTAGCAGCCCAGACGTGGGGGCGCGAAGCATGTGGCCAGGCCAGGGGCAACCGCCAGGATGTTGAGTTTGCACGCGACCGGAACCTCGGGTCCTCACAGTCAATCTGACACCCCATGTGTGCGCTCCACCCTGTCTTCATCTTCATCCTCTTGAACTCTCTTTCCTCCTCGTTCTCCCACCAACCCAGTGCAACGCGGACACAGCGGGCGCTCCCCTGGTGAGCTTCCGCACGCGACGACGAGCAGCTGCATGGACGCGGACGCGAACACGGGGGTGCTCCCCCGGCGAGCTTTCCCCGAGCGACGGGTGAAGCGGGGAGAAACTAGGGGCAATCATCTTGACCCCTAAACCCCCAAAACCACGAAGGCTAATGATGAGCTGCATCCGTAAAGGCCCAACATCAGCGGCCAAAAAGCCAGGCCCAGCTTCCCTTTCTCCAGGGCAACAGCCTAACAGCATCTGCAGGGCCACCTCTGACTTAGGCGGTCTTCCTGGCTACCTCGACGGGCGGCTCCGCCTCGCGCAGCCTAAGGTTCCTTCCGCTGCAATCCCTCGGCAGGGCCCTCCCAGGGGGAGAGCTGCAACGTGGCGCAAGCTGCCCCGCGCTGCCCGGGACGTGCAGGAGCAGCGAGGCAAGCGGATCTGCCTTGTCAGACGGTCAGGCCATGATGAGATTTTCCCCGGCGTGGGAAGCGGACTGCCCCGGCGTCCCATCACCTGGATAATGAACAGTGGCAAAGGACACACGAATCCTTCGCCTGCAAGACATCGAACGACGAGACCCGATTCAGCGGGCATCAGAGAGAAGGTCGAGGCTTGCACGAGAAGCCCCGACCTAACAAGACCGGTGTGGTCATGGGTCGGGAGAAGTCACCTTGGAACGGGAGCCGCAGCTATGCCGTCCTACAGAGGCTACCACGACTAGCACAGCGTACGGCGCCAACAGGAGACGAAGGCCCACAGCGTGACACTGTTCCAACATTGCTCCGGCACTGTTGCTGCACTGTAGCAGGACGTCGTTTTACTATTTTAACCCTTGTACACCAGCCCTCCTTGAACTATAAAAGGGGAGGCTGGCACCATCAATGGCACGACGAACAAGACCACCATAAAAAACTACACACCACAGCACCCTTCGAGCACTCATAGCTCACGACCACATCCAGAGACCTGGGACACTCTCCCTCTCTCGACCTAAGCTTGTACCCCCTACTACAAGCCCCTTTGGGCATATAGAACATCCTTCCGAACGGGACGTAGGGCACGCTCCCCGGTGCCTGAACCAGTATAATCCCAGTCTCTCTAAGCCCAACCATCCGGATCAGACACACGAACATACCAAAATTTACTTGTCAGCGGTATCAAACCCCGACAGTTGGCGCGCCACGTAGGGGCACTTCGTGTGTCACGACGCCAACAAGGGTTCAGATGGCCCATTCCGACGGACAGCCAATGCGCACCACCGTGCTGCGCTTTGGCTCCCTGGACTTCGTCTTTGACGGTCTAGTCGAGTCGCCCTCTGGGGACGTGTTCTTGCGGTCCCAGTCCGACGCGCCCGCGCCTCCCCAGGGCCAGCCACCTGAGGAGCCGCGGGCGGTGAAGTCTGCCGCCGACCGGGTTTGGGACCGGGTCGACCGCAACATGGCGGTCGCCTTAGGGCCTGACCTGTCCCAGGAGCTCTTCCGCTTCGCGGCGTTCGCCACCTCCATACTCGTGTTCGGTTTGCAGGAGGAGAAGATGTTGTCCTGGGATGAGTTCAAGCTCTGCTACGACTCCGTGTACTCCGAGGGGCAGACGTGGCTCCCCTGCGGTGGGAGAACCCCTCCCGTCGCCACGGGAGACGCACGCCCGGTCCCCTCATAGGCATCCCAGGCAAGCTGCGATGAGGCCGAGAGCGTGCCTCTCGAGAAGAAGGTGCCTATGTCCCATGACCCAAGGCGCGAGTGCTTCGTCCTCCAGCAGTAGGCCGACGCGGTCCACTCCACGAACTCCGACGGAAGCTACCACGCCCTCGGTGCGGAAGTCGCGGCAACCCCCGCGCACGAACGCGCATAAGAGGTACGCCGCTGCATCATCAGCGATGTTCATGGGACTCCTGTTGCCAAACGGGCCTCGCAGAACCTCGCGGCAGCGGCCGTGCTCCTCCGGGCCGGCCCTGAGCCGACGACCCCGGAGGAAAAGAAGCTCCATCAGCACCTCCAGATGCTCCTCGACGCGACCGCCGAGCAGCAGGCGGAAAGTTCAGCGTCCCGACGGCGCGAGGCACGGGCTCCGGCCCAGGAGCGCTCAATTCACCGCGGGTCCTCACGCCCGTCGGGGCAGCCGGGCCGCGCAGAAAGCGTACACTCGCCCACCGTCCGCAGGGTCGAATCCAACCACGGAGTCCGGGGTGCATCCTCGGCACGTGGAAGGACGATGACCAGAGGCGGGTCGGACGGCGAACGCCGGCCGCGAAGGGAATACAGCCGGAGGCGCGGGGGCCGCTATGACAGCAGCGAGGACCGAAGCCGGAGCCCGACGCCTGACTCCCGAGGTCCGCGGGCTTTCGGCGCCAACGTTCTCACCGCAGCCCCACCAGCTCAATATTGTGCTCCGACCACCGTCGCGAAGTACGATGGAGAAACCAACCCGAGCGTTTGGCTCGAGGACTACCGCGTCACCTGCCACAACGGCGAGCTGACCAGCGATCTGTTCATCATCAAGAGCATCCCGCTGTACCTTGCCGACTCGGGACGCACCTGGCTCGAGCACCTCCCCCGGGGGAGGATCAACAGCGGGGCGCAGCTCCGAGACGCCTTCATAGGGCACTTCCAGGGCACATACGTCCGGCCCGGCAACGCCTGCGAGCTTCGCCATTGCCGGCAAAAGAAGGGCGAGAGTCTCCGTGACTACATACGCCGCTTTTCCAAGCGTTGCGCCGAGCTCCCCGACACGGCCGACAACCAGGTCATCACAGCCTTCCAGGATGGTACCACGTGCGAGACCCTTGTCCACCTGATAGGGCGAGTCAAGCCGAAAATCATCCGGTAGCTCCTTGACCTGGCCACCGACCACGCCGACGGGTCGCTTTTAGCAAGAGGAAGCCCGAGGAGGAATAGGACAAGGCTCTGGCCACCCGGCCGGAGAAGAAAACGAAGAAAGAGTGCAAGCTCCGCAGCAACAACCTGGTGGCGGCGGCCGACAAGCGGCTGCCCAAGTCGAAGGCTGGTCCCCCGAGGGATCACTTTGAGAAGATGCTTGAGGCACCTTGTCCCTAGCACGAGAGTCCGGTCAAGCACGCCATGTAGGATTGCAACCTCATAAAGAGATACCTCGGCGGGAAGAACAAGCCGCAGGACGCGGCCAACGTCGGTGCCGCCAAGAACGTCGAGCACGACGAATTCCCCAAGGAAGATGGCGCCGTCATGATGATCATTGGTGGGACGCCCGCTCACCCTCCGAGGCGCAAGCATAAGCGCATCCTGCAGGAGATCTACCACGCCGGGCCGGTCGTGCCCTCATACCTCCGGTGGTCCGAGACGGCCGTCACGTATGACCGGGCGGACCACACCGACCACATTCCACAACGGGGTGAAGGTTCTTGTTTGGTTTTGGTAATTAAGTGACAATTTAGGTGGACTAATATGTGGTTGAATGAAATACACAGGTGATTAGTCCATAGGTAATTATATGATGAAGGAGTTCATTGCATATGAGACATGACATGGAGTCGTGTGACTAGGTGGAGAAGATCAAGACAAGACTTGGCTTGATGGACCGGTTGCAAGGTGAAGGGCAAGTTAGAGGCTAAGCGCTGGACCGCGTGGCGGGATGCTTGAGCAAAAGACTTAACGCCGATGGACCAATGCAACGGTGAAGAGCAAGTGAAGTCAAGATTGATGAACCAACACGTCGCATGATTATATGAAGTGGATCATATTATTTGTGATGGGTTGATGGATGTGTTGCATCAACATTGGAGAAGATGGAATGGAATGCACAAGGCAAAGGTATATCCAATAGGAATTTCATTTCACCGATCATAGGTGTGTAGAGAAGTTTATGACCGGGTTTAGGATAGATGGCCGTATTATTAAGAGGGGCAAACTTGTTTGCATATCAGTCATCTAGTGCCACTTGAGCGATCTAACATTGCGATGTTGCTAGGATTGAGTGGCGTGGTGAAGAGAGTGAAAACCCCTTTGAAAAGTGTTTGTGAAAATGCTAACTCACCCACACATAATGTGGTACACTTATGAGGTTGGCACATTTGCAAAGGGGATTGAAGAATTGGTTGATGGTTTTGGTTTGTGGTTGATCTTGGTTTGCAATTTTGCTTTGATCCAGAGTGTTTTGGGTCAAGCATTCAGTTGGGATGGATAGTCCTCTGAATGAGCTTTCCGTAGAGTCCAAGATCATCTAATTCGGACATCGGAGCTAAAAGTTATGGTCGTTTTACCGAGCCTCGGTTGTGCTGAAAATGGAAGGTCATAGATAGTCCACGAGTGATGGACGGACAGTCCGCGATTTGATCGAGTTTTAGACAGAGACATGTTTTTAGCGATCCAAGGGGTCGCAGACAGTCCATGGTCGTAGGGCGGACAGTCCGCCAGCCCAACGGCTAGTTCTGACCTTGTTTTGTCTCCGAAAAAGAGCCATTGGTGTTCAAACTCGGACAGTCCGTGGGAGGGTCACAGACAGTCTGTGAGTGCCCTATTTTAACGCATTTTGAACACAACGGCTAGTTTTTTGAATGGTGGACAGTCCGTGGGAGGACCTCGGACAGTCCGCGAGAACCGTTAGAGCTCGGGAAAATGGGTGTAACGGCTAGTTTTCTCCCTCCCTCTATAAATAGAAGGGTACCCAGGTCTTGGAAAAGGTTGAGCACCTTGGGAATGTGTTTCCCATGGTAGTGAATGGTTTGGGAGCACAATAACTCACTTGTGCTTGCAAGATTGCGAATCGATTGCGAGTGAGTGCGAATCTAGTGCGTTGCTTTGTGAGATTGCATCGAGTGGCACTAGGTGTTCGTGTTGCAAGCCGGTGTGCTTGTTACTCTTGGATGTTGCCACCTCCTAGACGGCTTGGTGGATTGTGGCTCCGTTGAAGCACGCAAGGAGATTGTGCGTAGCTCCGGAGAAGGCTTTGTGAGGGGGATTGTGCTCACCCCACGGGGATCGCGAAGAGCAACTCTAGTGGAGCGTGTCATTGAGTTACCTCACTTGCGAGTGGTGTCTTGGTGTGCCCGGAGTGGCCAGCGGATTCAGAGCTTTGCCTAAGAACCATCGAGGTGTTGGTCGACACAACGAGGACTAGCTTGGTGGCAACCAAGTGAACCTCGGGATAAAAATCACTGTGTCAACATTGTCTACTCTTCTCGGTGGTTTGCACCTCTCAATCACAAGCATTGTGCTTACATCATTACATATCATAGTGTTTGTGTAGTTGCTCTTGTAATTAGAAGCTTGTGTAGCTCTCTAGTTGCCTTCTTGCTTGTGTAGCTAAAAGTAGTGATGTTGTGACTAATTAGCTTGTGTAGCTTAATTAGTCTATTTGCTTAGTTTGTGTAGCTAAGTAAATTGAGCTTTTGGATTAGACTTGTGTAGTCTTGTCCATTGTGCATCTAGTGAGCTTAGGTAGGCTTTGTGCTTTTACTCATTAGAATTGTGTAGGAGCTCCCCGGTGCTTAAAGTACTAGTGACATTTGTTTGTGTGACCTTGCTCCTAAATTTGTTTAGGTGAGCTCTGCTAGGCTGGCACCTTATTTGCTTGTTTAGGATCTTTTATAAGGTGCTAGTGAACATAGATAGAGGGGTGTAGTCTTGGCTAGACCGATTGTTTTTATTCCGCATTTGTTTCGGTTAGCCGGTGCGATAAGTTTTTAGAAAGGACTATTCACCCCCTCTAGTCAGCCATCTCGACCCTACACCGGGGGCTTACCCACTCGTGGTAGCACCACTCTTCGGCACCAAGCGGGTGCACAAGGTGCTCATGGACGGAGGCAGCGGCCTCAACATCGTCTACATGTCCACCCCTGACAGCATGGGGATCCAGCGATCTCAGCTCCGCCCGTTGTCGACCCCGTTTCACGGAGTCGTGCCCGGGATGGAAGCAGTCCCACTCGGACAAATCGACCTACCGGTCACCTTGGGTGATGAGGGAAATTTCCGCAAGGAGACACTCACCTTCGAGGTGGTCGGCTTCCCGAGAACGTACCACGCGATCCTCGGGAGGCCGGAGTACGCAAAGTTCATGGCGGTCCCCAATTACACCTACCTCAAGTTGAAGATGCTCGAGCCCAAGGGAGTGATCACCGTCGACACTAAGTTCCAACACGCCTACGAGTGCGACGCCGAGTGCTTCCAGTTCGCAGAGGTGCTCATCCGCTCCGAGAAGATGGCCGCAGGAACTCCGACTGCGAACCACGACGACGACGTCACGATGGTCGAATCGACCTAGATCAGCTACGTTGTCTCTACCCTTGCAATAGTACCATGTACTGTTTTATGCTTATGATGAATAAAAGTGCCAGCGCTTTTTGTGTTTTTTCCATCATAAGTGCAACCTTTGCCAAAAGCTCTTTCGATGTGGGCGATCCTAAGCAACAAACCATTTTACGGTCTCCGACCAAAAACCCTTCGTTGCTCGGGGGCTCCATCCAGGGGCACAATGCCCCTCTTAAAACAAAAGCCTTTTTTCCGAAAAAGCTTTTTTCGAGAAACACTCTGCTAACTTGATGGGTAAGAGGGAGAGAACCCACAACCGTCTGTCTACGCTCGGCCAAAGACTGACGCCCCCGCGGCTATATGTGCGAGGTTCCACGAGCTACGTCTGGGACGGTTAGGTCGATCCCCCCACGCCACTAAAGTTCGGTGGCAGATGTTACCTCGGCTTCTCTTTTCTTGAAAAGTAGCTCGAATCCTGTCAGAGATTTAGATCTGAACAGTCCACAGGGGGGTTAACCCCAGTGGTTTATTTGTTCGGCGGGGAGATCGGGAGCTAAGAACGCGATGGTTATGCTATCGTAGCACACGAAAATCACGGCGAGACACAAGGGACAAGGTGATTTTATACTGGTTCGGGCCTCCGGAGAGTAAAACCCTACGTCCAGTTCTTCTGTTTGCATTGCTGACGTGGCGAGATTACATGGTTTCGATGCGGAGGTGGTCTGGTCTGCCCCCAGGAGGGCGCCCTTGCCCGCCTTATATTGGGCGACGGACAAGGTCGGTGGACCGGAGTCCAAGTCGGTTACAACAGGGAAACCTATCTCTAGTCAGTTACAATATGGAAGGCTTATCCGAGCTGCCTTAATCCGTCTGGACTTCCTTGGCTTGCACGCCAAGCTGTCTTCTCGTCTCCGGGCCCACATGTCAGGTCGGATAGGCCTACTGACAGGTCGGCGGGTCTTCTGGTGGGCCGGACCCACTTGTCGGGGACGGCCATGAGCTTGGTCGGTGGGGACCCAGGGGTACCCATGTCTCACAAGCCCTCGAGCGATGTGTAGGCACAGCGACCTCGAGGGGGTCATGACGAAGTCTTGAAGCCATCGACAGGTCGAATAGCGTGCACGTCAGTCCAAAAGAAAAGAACAAATCAGCTTAGCAGCCGACCTGTTAATAGTCTTTGCCGAACGCAGAGAGGTCGAGTGACGACCTATAGGAAGCTGGCTTCCAATAGATCGAAACGATGATGAAAAAATCAGAGGGCGTCAAGGACACACTCATAGAGTAGTATCCGAGCATCGTGGCGGGCAGGATGGCCGGTATGATGATCCAAAAAAGAAAAGAGAATAAAAAGTAGGTCGAGTAATGACGTGATGAGAAATAGGTTTCCCAACAGGTCAGTACGAAGAAGAAAAATAAGAGGGCGTCGAAGATGCTCTCGTAGAGTAGTCCCCGAGCATTGAAGCAAGCAGCATGGCTGGTTTGATGCTCAAAAAAGAGAAGAAAAACTTAGTCATAGTCTTGATCGAACGAAGTGTAGAGACACCTAGACCTCTGAAAGGACCTTGATGTCGCCTAGAGGGGGGTGAATAGGCTTGACGAACCTCCCAGCATGGCTGCAAGGAGTCTGGCAGGGCCGACCTCAAGGAGGCCTTGTAGGCGTGCCGACCTCAAAGAGGCCTCAAACTAATAATGTCCAGTATCCGAGGATACCCAGCATGATCTTTGAAAGGTGCGTCGCATGAAGAGGTCTTCTGTAGTGGTCGAAACGATGAACGATGAAGCCATATGAAAGTGTTGATCTTTAACGAATGGAGTGTAGAGACACCCAGATATCCTGCATAGTTGCAAAGAGTCTGGCAGAGCCACTCGAGGCATGCCGACCTCAGGAAGGTCTCAAAACAGAAGCGCCCAAGCACCCGGAAGTACTTGGCAGGGCCATTAGGCGCGCACCCCACAGAGAGGCCTTCATTCCCGACGTAAAATCCTGGGTGTCCAGAGCAGGCTGGCAGGGCTACAAGAGCACACTAACCTCAGGAAGGTCACGCATCCAGGGCGCCCAACTAGGTTGGTAGGGCCATAGACATACCGAGGTATTGCAAGACCTAGGTATTAAGGCACGCCGACCTCAGGAAGGTCATTTTGGTGCCCAGACGACCAGCATAGCTGCTAGCCATCCAGCGGAGCCATGGCACTAAGGTATTGACGACCTCGGCAATAGGCACACCGACCACGGGGGCTCGACGAAATCGTAGATGTAAAGCTTCTGATCCCCAGGCGCCCAGACGGATCTGGCAGAGCAGCGAGGCACGCCTACCCCGGAAGGTCTTCAATCGAACCTACGACCATTCTGCTCAGGAAACAGAAATATAGGCTGATTGGAATAGGTTTGTTTATGTGCAGAGCCATAGCGGGTGCACCAGGACGCAGAGCCTAGCGGGTGCAATGAAGACGCAGAGCTGTAAAGGGTGTGTTTGATCGTCGTCGTTGTCTGTAGATGTAACGAGGCGCAGGGCCCTCTGACACAGAGTCAGGCTTATCTCTCCGTAGACTGCAGGGTCACGGGTCAACAGTGGTCGGAGATTCTCTTGCCACCAGGAAAACGACAAACTGCCCACTGATCGAGAGGTGTACTGTAGCCATGTGACGCCGCAGAGTAGAATTTTGGCCATGCCATTAGCATGCGTCCGTCCACCAGAGATGCAAAATTGTAGAAGCTTGGAGCTAGAAGAATGAAGTCGCTGGGGAGGTCTTCCGAACCGGCGAAGGCGCCGATGGAGTCGCAGGGAAGGTTCGCCAAAGGCGAGGTCAGAGCTGGAGAGAGGTCTAGCGACCTAACGAAAGCGACACCGGAGACACCGAGAAATCCACCGAAGATGACGCCAGAGCTGCAAAGAGGTCTAGCAACCTGAAGAAGACGACGCTGAAGCTGCAGGGAGATCTGCCGACCTAAAGCCAGCGACGATAGAGCCATAGGGAGGTCCGCCGACCTCAATGCGACGACGACAGAGCCACCCAAGGTAGGTTCGCCAAAGGTGACGCCGGAGATGGAGAGAGGTCTAGCGACCTGACTAAGGCTATGCTGGAGCAAAGAGCTAATCCTGTAAAATAAAATAAACACCAGGTCGGTATAACAATCTGTCGAAAATATGATGAAAACTTAGCCTGAGCTAAACAAGTAGATGTTGAGTAATGTTAGCCGGAGCTGAACATTCTTGTGCTATGTTTTGTTTTAAAATGGGCATTCCCCTTATCGTGCCAGGCACACATTATGCAGACTCGAAAGCTCTGAAGCTGCAAAGTGTTTCACCCCTCTACAATGCTCAGCAGGGAACCTTAGATGTAGCTGACGCACAGGGAGGAGTCTGGGACTCAGGTTTTGCAACCACACAACATCGAATACTCATAACGAGAGTCAAGCAGTTAAAGAAAGAACACATTGGAGGAATAGGCCCCTCAGGTCTTGCGACCCTTAGATTGGCATGGCCAAGCCCCGGAGCAAGTCGAGGGGAGGGGAACATAGCACAAGATAAAAAATTTGAACCCTCAGGTCTGGCGACCTACGTGTTGGCATTACCAAGCCCCCGAGCATGTCGAGGGTGAGGGATCGGAAGAGCAGACAAAACATGTAGAGCAGGTCTACGAAATAAATTGAGGTCGTAAAAATATTTAATTGTAAGTAACACTTAGCTTGTATGTAGTCGAGGAGATGGTCGTGGTCGACGGCGAGGGCTGAAGACGTCGAAGAAGTTGGCGGCTCGAGCTGCCAAGGTATTGATAAGCCGAGATCGTCACCGGAGGTCGGGTTGGACGGCGGTACCAGCTGCAAGAGCAACGATACATAGTGCATGGCGCTATAGCTGTGTACGGCTGTCCTTTGCAGGTCGCCGAGTCGTGGTACTGCCTTGCGGCCGTACGTCACCGAAATACCCTGGGATCAAGTCATGAAACTGACCCATGACTTGTCCATATTTGTAAATAAGGAATCAATAAAGCATAAAAGGAGTAAACTTGATTAGCTTTCAAATCAATATATAGATCGGAATAGAACGTGTTAAAGAAAATAAAAAGCAATGGTGACTTCCTGTTGATGTGTGAGCATGTAGATTGATTTTCCTAGGCCGCATGCAGCTGGACAGGCGTGGAATCCTGGGTATGACCGTGACGTAGATGCACGGATACGGTGGACCGTATCACTGTCAATCGCAGCAGGCGGGCGGTTTGGAAACCGGCACATCCTGGAGTTGTGGCCGTTGTTGACAACGTGTGACACCACGCAACACCGGATTGTGTCGAAGCAGATCGTACCGTCGAGGTTGTTGGGTGGGCGGGTGGACACCAAAAAATTTTGGTGCGCCGTCTGCAGAACGAAGACGTCGAGCTCGCGATTAGATCGGAAGGTGGCAGCGAGCAGGTCGCTGCGGAGATATCCTTCGTGTCGTCGCCGAAGATCATCACCGGAGCGAACTGCCATCGCGCTACACGAAGAGCTCGCGATCACCCCTACCTGGCGCGCCAACTGTCAGAGGTTTAGATCTGAACAGTCCACAGGGGGTTAACCCCAGTGGTTTATTTGTTCGGCGGGGAGATCGGGAGCTAAGAACGCGATGGTTATGCTAGCGTAGCACACGGAAATCACGGCGAGACACAAGGGACAAGGCGATTTTATACTGGTTCGGGCCTCCGGAGAGTAAAACCCTACGTCCAGTTCTTCTGTTTGCATTGCTGGCGTGGCGAGATTACATGGTTTCGATGCGGAGGTGGTCTGGTCTGCCCCCAGGAGGGCGCCCTTGCCCACCTTATATTGGGCGACGGACAAGGTCGGTGGACCGGAGTCCAAGTCGGTTACAATAGGGAAACCTATCTCTAGTCAGTTACAATATGGAAGGCTTATCCGAGCTGCCTTAATCCATTTGGACTTTCTTGGCTTGCACGCCAAGCTGTCTTCTCGTCTCCGGGCTCACATGTCAGGTCGGACAGGCCTACTGACAGGTCGGCGGGTCTTCTGGTGGGCCGGACCCACTTGTCGAGGATGGCCGTGAGCCTGGTCGGTGGGGACCCAGGGGTACCCATGTCTCACAATTCCCGACCTACCCTAACTCCTCAAAGGTAGCTCGGGGGCTTTGGGCCTAAAGGGAACCCCAACGCGACTACGCCCGGTCAACGCTCTCGAGTCCCTACGCTCCGGCAGCTACGGGACAGGGCAAGACCAGGAACGTCCTAAGGGTAACCTCATCGGCCTAAAAACGCCAAGCCTCCCGACGAGAGGAAAGGAAGAGGGATCGAGTGTCAAACTTAAAAAGACCCCCCCCCCGTCGCTTAAGGAAGAAACCTGCAGCGCTCGTCATCGAGCCATCCCAGGTCCTCCATAGCAGCGTCAGCCACCCTCCCTGCGAACTCAACACACCCAGCCAGGATTTGGGGGTAACGGTGGTCTTCATACCCAGGAGCGCATCCCTCTCCGAGCAGCTTACGGTCCAGGTTGGGGTAGTGCGAAAGGAACATGGCCACGGCTTGGTGAACCAACTACCGAGCCATAGCCACGCCCCGTCCGCGCGCGACGCCACCGACCATCCCGAGGCGTTCGACCAGGGACGGCCCTTCGTCAACACCGATGCCCTCCAGAAGCTCCACGACGGCTTGGGTAAAAGCCCAGTGAGTTTCTTCCCGTTGCAGGAGAGTCGCCCGGGCCGCGGCCGCAGCCGGGGACGACAGCTTGAGCACTGCAGCCCTCTCTGCGGAGAAGAAAAGGGTAAAAAACACACCAACAGAAGGTACCAATGGGGTGAGACGCAACTGTGACTCACCTGTCAAGCCGTCGGCAAGCAACGACACAAGCGCCGTCAGCTCCTCCTGCTTGGTGATGGCCTCATTCATCCAGGCAGCATCGGCCGCCCGCCGATCCCGCAGCGAGTGCAGCTCCGCGCAAGCAGCTGTAACAACAACAATCATGGGTAAGCATATCAGCCAACAGGTACAAGCGCCCAATCCAAAAGATCCCACATCAGAGCGCCAGCTTACCAGTCAGCTCCCTGTCGCGATCGGTGGCAACCGCCAACAGCTGCCTCCGCTCGGCGACGGCAACACCAAGCTGGTCCCGAAAGGAGGCGTTCTGCTCCCGGGCAGCCTCCAGGGCACGAGCAGAGCTCGCCGCGGCAGCGGTCAGCTCAGCCACCCGTGCCTCCAGCGTGGCTTGCTTTCGAGCCGCCTCCTGAGCAAAGGCGTCAGAGGCAGCTCGCGCGTCCTCCGCCTGACGTTGGGCCTTGGCCAGCTTCGTCGCAGTCGTCGCTTTTTCCTCCTCAACGGTCGCCAACCACTCCACCGCCGACAAGCGAAGTGACACCAGCTCCGCCTCCTTCCGCTCCACCTTCGCCTGAAGAGCTCCGACTGTTCCCAGAGCTTGGCTTGCTGGCAGATGAACAGAGATCTGGCGTCACTATGCGCCACGAACCCATTTCCAAGAAGCAACTCAAAAAAGAGCGACAATGAGAAAAGTCAAGCGGGATCAGGCGAAAGGAAGGACGCGAGGCAAGAAACACACCATGGCGGCGGCAGCCACCTCTTCGGCCGAGGCCGCCTGGCGACGGATCGCGCGTCTAAGCCGCTCGGTCGAGGCGTGCTCCTCTTCATCGTCAATGACGAGCAGCACCCGGTCCGGGTCGTCGTGGGCAGCAACCTGCAGCCTGCGGCGGCCGGCCCCGCCACTGGAGACAGGCACCAATGACCCCCAGAAGACATCCGGCACACCAGCGCCAGAGCCAGGGCGAGAGGACGACGCAACAACGGGAGAAGGGCCAGAGAGCGACACGAATGCCGCGTCCTCCGCGTTCTCTTCCCCAGTCGACGGGTAGCCCCCCTCCTAGCAGGGAACCCCGGCGTTGAGCCCCTCACTCTAGGCCTTAGAGGTCAGAAGGACCCCCGCGGCAGGCGTAGCCATAACCGGGTCCTCTGGCGTGGACGTCGCTGGGTCCGCCTCAGCAGCGGCCGCACCCTCAGAAGTGCCAAGAGGCACGGCACCAGACATACCGACTCCCGAGGCGCACCCGTCAGTGGCGGCGCGCAGAGCAACCTCCGGGGGCTCGGGCCCTCCAACGGTAGCTGCGCCCACTGCTGCCGCATGGTCGCTACCTGCGGCGCTGGAGATCTGCTGTCCTAGCTCCGCCTCGAACGCCGCAAGCACCTCTGCCAACGGCGGGGCGCCGGACGTCGTAACGCCAAGCTGGCAGAAGCCGTCGCTGGAGGTGTCGCTCTTCCGCGACACCTCCCCGGCACCCTGACCGACAGAGCTTTTCTCCTCTGGCGGCACCACGGGAGGAGCTTCGGGGGCCGCCTGCAGCGCCGCTGTCGTCGACGCTGGCACGACGACCTTCCGCACCACACGGCGAAGAGACTTCTTCGGCACCGGCACAAGTGTCCGTCCGCTGGGGAGCGTCCTGGGAAGACAGAAAGCTCAATGCTAGAGTATTTAAGCAAATCATGCACCAGGGAAGAGGTCGAAGCTCACCTCGTCGCAAGGATCCGAGCCTTCTTCGGCTCCGACGACGGCAGCCAAAATGAGGACCGCTTGCCACATGATGCGGTGGGGTGGTCACTCCGGGGAGAGATCGCCTCCTCGTCCCATCACCGCTCAGACGCGGCCTCTGCGACCGCGGATGGGAGAGACAGCGAGGAACGCGCCTCGTCAGCCAGCAACGTCGGCGCGGGAGGCCGATGCGTTAGGCGCTCCCGCGAGGACGACCGTGATGCAGGGGAGGCCGAACCGCGACTCCTCTCCTCCCGGGATGGGTCGCCGCGACCGGCCGCCGCTCCACGGTCAGCCCGACCAGGCCGCTCTGACGGCGAATCGCGGGCGCGGTCCCTGTGGCGGTCGCATCGGGAGGAAGGGTGTGGCGCCCTTTCACGGGCGCCATCCCCTCCCTAGCGCATCTTAGATGGCCCCTGAGCGACGGTGCCGGCCACCGTCAGCTGCGGAGGGGCCCCCGAGGTCGACGACGAGCAGCCCTCAACCAGCTCCCCCGCCTAGAGCTCCGCAGCCACAGCAGCTCCCTCCTCCTCGTCATGCTCATCAGAGGAACCAGGGGGAGGCTCACGGTCCTCCTCGGAGGAAACGTCCTCATCTCCAGCTCACCTCCGCCGCGCCCAGGCGTCGTTGCGGTTGCGCTTCGCCACCTCCGCCGCCTTCCACGCCTCGTAGCGGTCCTTCCACCTCTTGAGCCTGACTGCGGCAATACGGTTCTATGCCCTCTCCTCCGGTAGTGGGGCGTGGGCCAGTGTCACAGGCCAGTTCCTAGCCTATTGAGACGGCACATCAGCCGCAAAAAAGGGGAAAGAGGATGGAGCAGGATTGAACGGAAGAATCAGAAGCAAACTCACCAAGACCACTGTGCCCGCGTCCGGGAGCATGGGAAGAAAGTCGACCGACAGCCACTCGGGGCCGCCGGGGACGGCCTGCCGGACCCGCCTCCAGACCTCGCCCACCGAGGGCAAAGGGTTGGCGGTCACAGTCCCCATGAACGGGGCCCGGACGGCGGTCATCTCGAACAAGCGAAGGGGGTGCCGCCGCAACGGCACGACCCCCCTCGCCAGGTAGCCGCCAATCACGGCCGCGAGGTCGACGTCGTGCCCCTACAGCGCTCTGAGTACCTCAAGACACCCAAAGAGCAGTTTCTGGTGGTCCTTCTTCGGAGGCCCGTCCGACCAGGCCCCCGGGGTCACATCGTAATAGCCGCCGGTATACGCCGGCAGTGAACACTCGGGGTCGTTCTTCAGGTAGAACCACTTCGAATGCCAACCGCTGTTCGAGTTGGTGAGGGGGTCAGCCAGGTACTCAGATGACCTGTTCCGCTTCAGTCGGAGGACGGCGCACCCGATCATCGCCGGCCTCCCCTCATCCTTCAGGCAGACGAACCCGAAGAAATAGCGGAAGAGGTGCCAATGCGCCTCCACCCCAAGGTACCCCTCGCACAGTGCCTCGAACACCGCTAGGTGTTGGATGCCGTTGGGGTTGAGGTGCTGGAGCTCGAGGCCGTAGGTCCGCAGGACGGCGGGGATGAACTGCCCTGCCAGCACTGAGAACCCGCGCTCATGTAAGGCGACGAATAAGACCACATACCCCAGCGGGGGATACGGGAAATCCTCAAGCTTGGGCTTGATCCACTCCCGCGCATCGGTCAAGCACGGGAGTAGCCCCGCGTCGGCGAGACCGGTCAACTTCGTAAGAGAGACGGTGGAGCGTTGCAGTTCGACATCACCGCACGCGAAGAAGACCGGAGACGATGGTGGAAGACTTGAATCTGCTAACCAGACGGCGTGCTGGGTCGGAAGGCATGAGCGTGAGAAGAAGGGGGCGAAAGGAAGGAATGAGATCGCAATCAACCCCCGCTTTCCCGACTTAAATGGGGGAGCACGGGCCGGTTGGAGGCAATTCACTACTCGGGCCCACTCGGGTGGAGCAGAGCAGCGTCTTGCCCAAGATCTCTCTCTCTCTCTCTCTCTCTCTCTCTCTCGTGCGTAAATCTTGTCAGGCCTGACGTCCTGGAAAAAGCGATCTCCGCCCCAGACGGCGTTCGGCACATCGGCAGCTGGGGTCGGCTGACAAGACGACACGAGATATCGCGTCAGAAAAGAAGATTCTCCCGACCTAACGCAAGGTGCCTGACCTACCGTCGTGGTAAAAACGGTAAAAAAGATGCCCCCAGCACCGAGTCAAGACGCGGCCGTGAGGCCCGACCTAAGCGCGCGCCCAGGCTGGTCAGTGAGACGAGTGGATCCGTACGACAAGACACCATCAAGAGGACTGGAGTGGCTCGTTGCAGCCATCTGTCGCCGCCCGCACGAGCAAAACAAAGGTACGATTCGAAAGGCCCACGGCCAAGTTTCATTACATATAAAAAGGGAATGATAAAAGGGGGAGGTGCTAATCACGAAGGATTAGCACCCGCCCCAAGGCACATGCCTCACTCCGCCGAAGGGTCGGCCCGACCGGGGGAGTCCGCCCCCTCGGTGGCACCCTCTGTCTCGCTAGAGCCGTCCACAGCAGCCGCTCCCCACGTCGCCGCGGTAGGCCCCCGGTTCTCGAGGAGGGCGTCGATGTCCACCGACGGAAGGATGGCGTCGGCGTTGGTGTTGGCGTTGAAATACAAGGCCGACTCTTGATGCCTCCGCGGCCTCGTCCCTCGTGGGAACCCAACGGGGATATGACCGATCAACCGGTCCGGGTCCTGGAGGTTCGCGGTGGCGAGACCGTACATCACCCCCTGGTGCACCCCCGCGGCAACCATTGCGCGGACGCGGTCATGGAGCGCGTGAAGCCGGTCGTGCAGCATCGTCGGCTCCAGTCGCACCGCCGTCACGACAATGCTGGCGGCATCATGGAGGTGGTCGTGGATGAGACGTTGCTCGGCGAGCTCCCGCTGCGCCTTCTCTGCCTCCGAGGCGCGCAGGTGTGCTATCTCCTCCTGGCCTACACGACACCGAGGAAAGACATCACCAACGCCTGGAACATCGAACAGCTATGTCGTTTCTACCCTTAAAGAAAAAGAAAGCTTTCATGTTTCCAGTAGGGAAGATAGCCTAGTTTTTTCTCTCGAGCCACAAGGTGTTTCTTTGTCACCCAACAAATCCCTTGTAGCTCGGGGCCCCCCCACTCAGGAAAATGATGTTTTTTTCTCTCCTAGAGACCAGGAAAATGCTCGTACCTCGATGCGACAAGGGAAGGAAATGGAAGAGACACTGGAAGGCAAAAACTTCAAGGTCTTTAAAAAAGAGGGGGTCCAACACGGTGGACATAGCCACGGTACACATCGACAGATTCGACCTACACGCCACCGGCTCCACCAACACCATCACCACGAAGGATCTTGTCGACGTCGACCTCGTCAGAGATGGCGTTGGCAGCTCTGGTGAACTCTAGCGAGTCCAGGCGACGGCGCTCCGCGTCGTAGCCCTCGGGCCATCCCGGCGGGACGAAGGAGAGCCACGGCTCGCCCGACTGCGCGTCAGCCACGGCCAAAGCTTCCGATGCCCCTCGGCGCACCCCGGCACGCACCGCCCCCCTGACATGGTCGGGCAGTGCTCGAAGCTGGTCCACCAGCAGGGCCAGAGGAGAAGCCACCACGTCGACGGCTGCCTGCGCCGCAGTCGTGAGAACGTCAAGACGCGTCTCCGTGTCGAACTCTCGGCACCGCAGGACCCCATCTCTCGCCGGAGCTCCAGCATCCTATCTTCCATGTCTGCAAAGCAACGACAATTAGGGGAACCCCTCCCAAGCAACCATGGAACAGGAATCGGCCAAGGTACATACCAACTCGGCAAGCCTTCGCCCCGTCGGTGACAACACGAGCCGCCTCGACCTCCGCCTCGATGGCGTCGAGCGCCGCACGAGCAGCCTTCAACGCCTCCTCAAGACGGTGGCGATCGCGCTGAGCCTATTCCAGGCGGCTCCCCGTCTCCACCACCTGCGTCGTCAAGAAGAGGACCTCCTCCCGCGACGCCCCAACTATGGGGGCTGCACCACCAGGGCAGGGCATGACACCCGAGGCCGCTGCGCCCCCAGAACCCCTGCGCGCGAAGAAAGGATGTAGAGACGATGAGAAACACGAAGAGGCTAGAACAGGACGACCGCCGCCATCCAAGAGACGGTACATACCTCCGGCGGTGCGGCGACGGCGGCTGCGGCAAATCACCCGACGCGGCGCGTTTCCCCCTGTCCATCGCAGATGAAGGAGCCAAGGTAACACTTCCTCTGAATCCCGTGCCTAAGTTTTTCCTAGTGAGGAGAATGAGGCGAAAACCTCCTAAAGGGAGGGGGATTTAAAGGGTCGCCAGCGGGGAGAGCACGACCGATGCGCTCCCCCACGATCGCCACGATCAAGATGACCCGCCTTGATCGGAGGCATGACCGTCCGAGCTGCTTTAAATCTCCCCGCGGGAGAAGTGAACACTAGGACGCGAACTATCACTAGTCCCCAGGGGCCTAGGGCCGACACGCGGTTCGAAGGCTGGCCCAGCGAAGGGTTTCGAACAGTCGCCGCCGTCACCAGAGCGAGAGACGATAAGGGATGGGCCCACAAGCGGTAAAACCCAGGCGTACGAGCGCCACGGGCATCCTGGATTCGTGTTCGAGCCCCGGACGAAAATGTCTCATGGAATCCCCATCGGAGGGAAGGTGACGAGCCGCCAGGGTCAATCGAATGACCCTGGAGATAAATGACATATTCAGAGGGGTTGATAAGATCTATCACCAGCTGATCCTGTCGGGACCCCGCGAACGGGACCCGGGTCTTACTCGAACTACCCGCTAGTAGCTCAATGAGCGCCACAACTCGGCCACCGAGGTAAGCCGTGGTACCGCTCACCCCTCCTTCCCTAACGAAAGGGACGCGTGAGGAGAACCAAACGGGCGCCAAGCCCATGGGGCAAATCGAACGACTCGAACTAACTGACGAGCCCCACGAAGGGGCCGACAGTTTCCTAGCCTAGCCACCCCTCGGATGGTTAGAACCCAGCCTGGACCGCGCGCCCGGTACAAATAGCATACGTCGCCCACTCGAACGGACAGCGACGAGGCTTTACCAAAAGGGGTAGAACACGGTAAAGTGCCCTGCTCAAAGGTCCCAACAGCGATTTTTTTTCCGCGCAAATACATAAGCAAAAAAGCTAGAATAGTCGAAAGGTTGAGAGATAAAAAGGAACAGGACGAGCGGGAAGCCGCAGCAAAGGACGCCCCAGTTCTTGAGCAGGGCACCACAAGGGGTGCGAGGGAGCGATCGCCCAAGAGTAAACCAGGCACAAGGCAACGGGGCGGGACTCTCGGAGATCCAATGCCCGTCGTACTCCAGACGTTTGCCACCAAGTGCAGGACGCCCGACGGCCCCAGGGACCGAGAAGTCGTCGGTGCGCTTACGATCTTGACGATGAAGCATCCTCCTCAAAACAGAAGGAAGGCACTTCAAGTAGAGACACGGGCGGCGGAACCAAACTCAGGGGGGATCTACGCCTCTAGGGCATGAGAGCAGGAAGTTCTGATCCCAAGCGAATAGATCTGGTCTACGACAGGTCTAACCGCTCCGGGAATCCGAACGCCTAACTCTAGCATGCCTCCCCGTTCGCTGAACTCCCACCAACATCAGAAGGCTTGAAGGACGGCACTACACTCAAGGGGACGAACCCCCCACGACGAGAGCAGTGGCTGTTTCTTTTCCCTCTCCATGTTGCAACCATGGAGTCTCACCGGGACGAAGTGGAGCTCCTTTTATAGGGCAGCACCAGCCCAACCACGTGAGGGGCACAGCGGACACGGTTTAGCTTACAAAACAAGCTAAAATGGCCACCCGCCCCGCCAGGCAGTGCATTAAAGGCCCGCTGCGCCTCGCCATCACATCAGCAGAAGCCGACCGCAGTTCCTCGTGACACTGGGTCAAATCCCCCGTCCGGCCATGTCGACCTCAAAAGGCAAGCCGGTACTCACAACAGCTAAAATAAACACCCCGCGGCAGAGCCTCTAGCTCTACCACGGGCTCAGGGGCTACACCCGGCGGGTGCGCTCGCGCGCCCCCACCGAAGTGAAGAACAGAAGAAGAAGCTCGACATCTCTGATCCTAAGGGAGAAATCCACTCTTTCCCCCTTAGGCTCGAGGGCTACTGAAGAGGGGAGAAACTAGGGGCAAACATCTTGACCCCTAAACCCCCAAAATCACGAAGGCTAACGATGGGCTGCATCCGTGAAGGCCCAACATCGGCGGCCAAAAAGCCAGGCCCAGCTTCTCTTTCTCCAGGGCGGCTGCCTGACAGCATCTGCAGGGCCACCTCCGACTTAGGCGGTCGTCCTGGCTACCTCGACGGGCAGCTCCGCCTCGCGCGACATAAGGTTCTTTACGCTGCAATCCCTCGACAGGGGCCCCCCAAGGGGAGAGCTGCAACGTGGCGCAAGCTGCCCCGCGCCGCCCGGGACGTGCAGGAGCAGTGAGGCAGTCGGATCCGCCTTGTCAGACGGTCAGGCCATGATGAGATTTTCCCCCGCGTGGGAAGCGGACTGCCCCGGCGTCCCATCACCTGGATAATGAGCAGTGGCAAAGGACACACGAATCCTTCGCCTGCAAGACATCGAACGACAAGACCCGATCCAGCGGGCATCAGAGGGAAGGTCGAGGCTTTCACGAGAAGCCCCGACCTAACAAGACCGGCGCGGTCATGGGTCGGGAGAAGCCACCTTGGAACGGGAGCCGCAGCTACGCCGTCCTACAGAGGCTACCATGACTAACACAGCGTACGGCGCCAACGGGAGACGAAGGCACGGCGTGACACTGTTCCGACACTGTTGCTGCACTGTAGCAGGACGCCGTTTTACCATCTTAACCCTTGTACACCAGCCCTCCTTGAACTATAAAAGAGGAGGCTGGCACCATCAACGGCACGACAAACAAGACCACCAGAAAAAACTACACACCACAGCACCCTTCGAGCACTCATAGCTCACGACCACATCCAGAGACCTCGGACACTCTCCCTCTCTCGACCTAAGCTTGTACCCCCTACTACAAGCCCCTATGGGCATATAGAACATCCTTTCGAACTGGACGTAGGGCACCCTCCCTGGTGCCTGAACCAGTATAATCCCGGTGTCTCTAAGCTCAACCATCCGGATCAGACGCATAAACATACCAAAATTTACTTACCGGCGGTATCAAACCCCGACAACGGGCGGCGACACGGACGCAAGGGCTGCTTCCCCGGCGAGCTTCCGGCGAACGGCGGCGGGACGCGGGCTCCCTCGACGACCTCTCCCCGCAAGGAGCGGCGGCGCGGACGCGGGGTCCTCCTGGCGAGGTTCCGCCCGCTGGGAGCCGGGACCTTTTGCCTTTTTTCTTTCTCTTTGTTTTTATGCAAAAAGTTTTTAGATTATTCAAAACTTTTCAGTTTCAATTTTTTGTGCAGAATATTTTTTTAAAAAAATCCGTTCATATATTTACGAAGATTTGTCAGAAATTTTGTTGTTAAATCTTTTTACCAAACTTTTTATGCAAAAAGTTTTGCAGAAACTTTTTAAATTACTCAAAACTTTTCGGTCTCCAATTTTTACACAATATTTTTAAAAACAGTAGGTTCATATATTTTCGCTTCAAAGATTAATGAGTAATTTTTTTGTTAAATCTTTTTTACCAATATTTTCTGAAAACTTTTGTGCACCAAATATTATCAAAAAGTTTTTGTTTTTTACAATTTTTTTTCGGTCGGGTTCTCTAAATGCCGAAGTGTGGTGCTCGTCGTCGCGTGCTGAGGTCCTCACTTGGGGGATCGTGGTGCCGCGGTCGGAAATTGACCGCTAGCTGGCTCCCATGCAGGCGTCCGCAAATTAGCAATCTCCCGCAGCCGCGCAGCAACGCACGCGGGTGCAGCCAGCAAGGCAGCAGCATGCAGCTTCTCCGGCGTCCCGATGCGGGCAGCGTTTTTAGCGCTCGTGTCACCAGATTTTCTGTCCGTCCGATGTCTCCCATCAACGCTCCGCGTGTTTTTAGCGCAGTACTAACTACAGCCACTAGCCAAACGTAGCTGTTTTGAATGGCCGCCTCTCAGAGCAAGTATTATAGCAGGCTTCAAGCCGGCGGAATCCCACGTGGAGGAGAGAGAGAGGAAAGTGGGCGTTTCGCTCGTCGCCGGCTGAAACGAGTGCGTGGTTCACTGGTTGTGGGCCAACATCCGGTTTGCAGCCCGCAGCAGGCGGAGACCGCGGCCGCCTAGCTTCGCTCGCAGCCTGCTGGTCGCCAGAACCATTAACCTTGCTCTCATGATCAAAGCCTGCTGGGCCCGCACACGCTGCTCATGCAGGCGGGGTGGGGCCGTGGGGGTGCGTTTTTTTGAGCACGTGTGTGCGCATGCGGTCGGTCGGGTCGGACATCGGAGCGCCACCACTTTTTGTGGCACGTGCTCTCTCTAGTCACCTGTGAGAGCCCAGCTTCATTCGTGGCCGTTCCTCCGTTATCCCTGTATACCTCTTCCTCAGCTTAAATAATTTGTGGCCGTTCATCCGTTACCGGTTATATATACTAGTACATTGCTACATGCCAACTCTCAAAACGAGCTCACGAAATGGAGGTGGTGGTGCAGGCGGCCTATAGGCCGGAATCCGCGGACGGAACCGGCGGCGGCGACAATGGCGCGGCCACAAAGGTGCAGAAGGTCTACCGCAGCTACCGGACCCGCCGGAAGCTCGCCGACTCCGCCGTCAGCGACCACTGGTAGACCTTCTTTCCGGTTCATGGTTCAAGCTGGGGGCTGTAGGGTTTGTGACGATTTCGACCGGACCAATGCAATTAATGATGATGATGCAGGTGGCAAGCGCTGGACTTCGCGCGGCTCAGCCGCAGCACCGTCTCCTTCTTCGACAAACCCGAGCCGGAGACGGCCGCCTCGCGCTGGAACCGCGTCGGCCTCAACGCATCCAAGGTCCCCCCCGGCAAACTCTGATTCGTTTCGTCCGGCCCCATGCATCAGGATTATTATTCTCAAAGTTCCTGAGTTTAATTATTTCTCGTGTCTGCTTGCTTGCAACTTAATTGCAACAGGTGGGTCGTGGTTCATCCAGAGATGATCACGACGGCAACACTCTCAAGATGGCTTTCGAGTACTGGATCGAGGCTGTGAGTAGTACAAAACCCACTGCTCGTATTGTTACGCAGTTTGGCTTTACATGCAAGCATGCATTTAAATGAACCTGCATGCTTTTCAGTATCATCATCAGTGTGGACTTCAGCTTCCTGTCATGTGTGAACACAGTTTTTTCATTATATAAGAGGAAATACAATACCTGCAGTTATATATGAAGCATTGTTTGCAAGATTCTGATCCAATGCAACTGTTATACCTAGCTGCTGTATTCTTATTATTATGTTCTTGTATAGGTTGATCCACGGCACAGGTATGGGCGGAGCCTGCACTCCTACTATGATGTCTGGTGCCAAAGCCAGGCCGGACAACCCTTCTTCTACTGGTGAGTGGTGTGAGAACTTCGCTACAATGATTCGCATCGATTCGTTTGCAAATTCTGTAATTCAGACGAGGTCACGAGGACGAGGCAGTGCAATCTGCACAACCGATCTGAAAAGTCTCATTAAAAAAAAACAGATTTTAAAGGGCTTTGCTGCGGCACACCCGAACGACCGTGAGCCGTTCATTTAGTTTGATCCGACGTTTGTAATATGTGACATATTTATTTATTTTATTTTGTAAAGTAGGATAAAAATAGAAAAGTTTTAGATATAAAATTTTTAAGTGCACCATAGATACATTAAGGCTATCCGCACCGGGCTACGGGACCGGGTGCGCCACGGGACACAGTGGCGTTTACCGTCGCCCTTTACCGTTTTTCCCCCACAGCGGGGCATGGTAAAGGGCACGGGAGCGTCCCGTTTGGCCGCGCGCACGTCAGGAATGGCGTCCATCCCGGATCCTGGACGGCACCCTCGCGCGGGCCCCACTGTGCTCCCGCCACGGCCTGCCCCAACCACCCCAGGCCCTCCCCCAGCGCCCGGAGGCAGCACGGCGGCGCACCCGGATCCGGCCGCCGCGGCAGAGAGAGAGGCTGCCGGAGAGAGAGGCCACCGGCTGGCGGATGGAGCTCGAGGCCCGCGGGAACAGGAGAAAGAGGAGTAGCTCGCCGTCGCCGTCCGGAGCATCTCCTACGCGCCACCGCTGCAGGGGAGCTCCTCCTACGCTCCTCCATGGACGCGGGGAGGAGGGGCGGGGCGCTCGGGACAGGGAGGGGGCTGTCGCACGCCATGGTCAGCAGCTTCTCCTCCCCGCCGCTTCTCCTCGTTGTCCGGCGGCACCCCGCTGGGCGCGGCGGGGGTGGGGGTGCGGGCGCAGCGCCATTGAAGGAGGGGCGAGATCGGCAGGTGGAGTCATCGTCATCGTCCTTCTTGAGCTTGGGCCTCTTGAGCGGTGGCGGGTCGGCCATAGCGGTGGATGGCACGAGGCGGTGAGGGGCAGCGAACTGGAGCGACCGCGAATCGAGCAACCGCCGGGGCAGGGAGCTCCGCCGCTGGGGGCAGGGGCGCCGACTGGGCGGAGGAGCTCGGGCGGAGGAGCAGAGGAGGAAGGAGTGGAAGGAGAGAGATGACCAGGAAGGAGGGATGGGAGAGTAAAAAAGAGGAGACGCTGACATGTGGGTCCACGGGTGGGTAGTTGGTATGGAGCACGAGATTTAGATGATGACGGGTGCAGAAAAATTGGTACTGTACTGTAAATTTTCGCTGACTAGACGGAATATTCCCTTTAAGGGATGATTTTTAGGATATGACGATTGACGAGTGCGGACAGCCTAAGAGCAACTCCAAGAGACTAGCTATCTTGACCTGACTAGCTAAAAAATGAAAAAAATCTACAAAAACAACATTTCAATAGACTAGTCAAACACCCCGCTAGTTATCCTTGCTAGCTAAACTTGTGTCTTCGCTAGCCAAAGATGGCTAGCGCCCTCTACTAACTATCCTTCACGGCCCCACCACTTCTCGCGCGGTCCCCTAAGGCTCCCACCTCCCTCGCACGACTGACACGTGGGTCTAGTTATGGGATGGCCAGTCATTTTAGCTAGTCTGTTGGAAGAAGAAGAAATATAGAGGAAGAATACTATCTAAATGACTAGCTAAATTCTTAGTCTAATTTAGTGAGTTTTTGGAGTTCTCTAAGACTATGCACACGGGATAGCCCCGCTATCCCTGTCCAGTCTACTATCCGGTGAAAACGCCCCGCAGTGGGCTACTCGACACCTCCTGCATAGCCGCGCTCGCATCCCGTTCACTGGGAATGTGGCGAGTAGCGAGCGTCCGGGAAAGGACGAGGAGCGGGACCCACGGGAGTGGGTTGTTGTTCCGCACCGGCAGGAGGAAGGGGGAGGAAGAGAACATGAGCCGCCGCCGGGAAGCTCCACCTCGCCAGGGAGCAGGGAGGGGTGGCGCCGCCGTCGGGGCCCGAATTCAGCTCCCGCGGTGCTGTCGAAGCCGCCGCTCCGGCCTGGATGGCTGGCCCCTGCCTCGCTGTCGACCCGCAGAGGAAGGGCCCGCCGCCGTCGGGGAAGGAGCAGGAGGCCCCCGCCCCCGACACCGTGGCGAACTGGGACTTGAAGTGGTCGATGTAGTCGGCGGAGATGTCGATGGCCATGTACTCGAGGCGCTTGGCGTCGTCCAGCTCCGGGAGGCTGCCGACGCGCCCGCCGACCGGATCCGGGATGGCGTCGCGGCACCAGGTCGTGGGCGGTGAGATCTGCACGGGGTCGAATCAGGCAGGCGAGGAGGCCAGCCGCCTCTCCACGTCCTCCTGCTCGACCAGATTGAGGCAGGCCCGAGCTTCGCCGGCCGCCGCCACTGGGTTCCTTCTCCATCCGCCAAGCGCCACGGTGAGCGGGCTAGCTGGGCTCGCCGCGCGTGCGGAGCTCCGCCGCCGGTCGCGCGCGCGCAGCTCCGCGCCTGCGCTGTGCCGGAGCCGCCATGGCTGCCCACGGGCAACCTCGCCGCGCCGGATCCTTGGCCGCTGCTCGCCGGAGACCTCCGAGCTCGCCTCCGCCGCGCCTCGAAGCAGGAGCCGGAGCCGCCATGGCTGCTCACGGGCAACCTCGCCGCGCCCTGCGCCACCGAATGGCCAGGGAGGGAGCGCTGTGGAGGATGCAACGGAGGGGACGAGGTGGGTCCGTGGGTGGGGTGCGGTGGAGGGGAGGAGTGGGGGATATCTGAATGCGGAGGTGGGTGGGGCGGTGGAGAAAATAAAAAGGGGAGAGAGAGTGATCGGCCGCTGGTAGTTGGTATAGAGTAGAGATACAAAGGATGACAAGTGCGGTGGAAAGTTATATAAAGGAGAGAATCTTAATGACTAGACAGAATATTCTGTTTTAAATAAGGATATGAAGTATGACAAGTGCAGATAGTCTAACTTTTGGCTGTGTATCAACTAGCACTATCGATTTTCAAAATGTATTTTTTTAGTCTATCAACTAATTAGTTCAATGGCAAAGAATCCAAAAAATCAGATTTAGTCAAGGTCTAGCTAGCCTATTCGTTTGGATGATGAGCCACCAGCCAACGATATTTTTCTCTCAGAAGATATGCACCAGCCAGGCAGCAGTATTTTTCTCTCAGAACAAATCAGCATCGGCCACTGGCCATCAGCAAGCCGAACAGGGTTAAAGAGTATACCGTACCATTGCTCAGATTTGAAAAAGAAGTACATACATATTCAAATGTCAATTCATACCAGAAATCTTAGTTATCAGTTTGATTGCACGACAATTTAAGTGAGTTGTGCGTTCACAGGCTTGATGTTGGAGAGGGAAAGGATATAGACCTTCCAGAGTGTCCAAGAGCTTTGCTGAACAACCAATGCGTAAGGTATCTTAGTCAGGTAAGGCACGTCCACCATGGTTGCCTATCTTTATTTACAACTTGTGATTCATATATCCTTAATAATGCTGAATATATGTGCCAGAAATGCGCCATCTCTACATGCAGCAAGTTGCCAGAAAAGCACATATCCTTGAATACGAGAAAGCAGTTCGAAGCTACCACATTTCGATGTTCTAACATCTTTTTGATGTTTTGCAGCAAGAACGTGAACACTATGAATACATCATTAACGAGGGAAAGATTATTCATAAACTGTCTGAAGAACCACTTGATACGAGCAGGGATCCTGAAGGGACTCGATGGATTTTCGTTATGAGCACAGCGAAAAGACTTTATGCTGGCAAGGTAACTTTTTTACTCCACAAGGACCTTTGGCACAATTTGTTTTCAGTGCTGCTAAATCGGTTTCTACATCTCTGTCAGAAAGAGAAAGGTGTATTCCAGCACTCCAGCTTTTTGGCAGGAGGTGCAACCATAGCCGCGGGAACATTTTCTGCAGAAAATGGAGTTATCAAGGTATTTTGCTTTACCAACCACTGACAATTGGCTTGTTGTTTTTACTTGGAGCAGTATTTTACTTTTGTACCTGACCGAATTCTGCTAATCTATGTTTATCTATATTCGGGATAAAGACCATCTTGGCGTACAGTGGTCACTACAGACCAAGCGAAGAGGAACTCAAGAATTTCATGAAGTACCTTGAAGAAAATGGAGTTGACCTCAAAGATGTTGAGGTACTGTTACCAACCTGGTACCTGGATTTAATGAAGAAAAATAAAGAGAGATAATCGAGGGGAAGGAGATGAACTGTAGAGAAGGGGAAAGTTCAAGGCAAGGAAGATGACCTGATGTTTTCTGTAATAATTTGTTCGACGCTCTTCCCCTTTGTTGACAAATATTATCCAATTGTGAAGTTGTCAAAATATGAAATAGACCTCCCCATTGTGTTCCCTTCGCCGAGATGGCCAAAGAAACGTATATAAACCGTTCAATTCAGAAACATATATAAACCAGTGGCAATGGCAGTCGCCTGCTCCCTTCTGGTTTGCTTGACTCCGCTCTCTTCTACCGTTAGACATTTGTATACACCACATTGCCGCTGTGTTGGTTTAATGGCTCATGTCCCGGTTTAAAACTGCCAATGCCTTATAGGATCATAGCCCTATCGAGCAAGAGGCTAGTCTTGTTTGAATCTTGTCAATGATGCTACCCAGTAAGTTTTCAGATTGTTCCTGTTCCCGAAGCTGCTATGCAGCAAGCCTCCAGTTACATGTTACAGAATTTTTCTCTGAAAGCTACAGCACCACAAATCACACTTCTCTTTCTCTCAGTTTAAGAATAGGTTTTCAGGTAATAACTAATAAGAACCACACTCATTCTGAAACGCAAGGTTCATAGGGATAAACAGGTCCAAGATTGCTCTTGTTTCCAGGAACAACACATTCGCTTACACAGTCTTGCAGATGAGTTTGTTCAACAAACTACACTATATACAAAGTCACATTTCCTAGTAATTAGATATCATAATAATCTCTCCCATGAATCCATGATAAGCAGGGCAGCTGTAAGCAATGGGAATGACATGTCCAAGGTTGCAGATTCTTACTTCAGTGTGAAAGTAGCTTGAGTCTACGTTCTGTTCCAATTCTTGTCTAGCAAAATGGCATGATACTTTCACCTATCTCCCCAGGTAGTGCTGTATCAAGCCAGGCCTAGCCGACAACTGACCAGGATGCAAAGAAGGTGGCATGGTATTCTTTGCAGTTCCCAGTCCCTGGACCTGAAGAGATGATGCTGAATTGTTGGACTCAACTCTAGCAGTGTCATTCAATTCAACATGCCCAATTGCAGATACATAACGATTTGGTGGTGTGCTTGATGTGCCACGAACCAGCGAAGAGGGCACAGCCGTGGCAACAGGGACTGCACCAAGGATACCAGCACCACCAGCAGGGACATTCTGACGAAAGAGAGTGGCGGCCGCGGCCGTGGCTGAGGTACACCCCTTCACCTTCAGCCCAACCGGCTGATTCGATTGAAGCAGCGGGTGCTTGGATGTCAATGCAAGGTCTTTGTCCTGGACAGAGGACAAGACCGCGGCATCGGCGCCACCATTGCTCCGGACAGCAGTGTCCGCCGGTGCGGCGGCAGCATGCTTCCTATTGCTCACCTTGTATGCGCGTCGGCACTGGAGCTCGCACCCATCGAACACCTTGGTGGGCTCCTCGAGGGCCTTCCTGAGCCCCTCGGGCGTCTTGTACAAGAAGATGGCGTACCCGCGGAAGAGCCCGGTGGCCCGGTCGGCACCGAGGGGCCCCTCCTCGATCTCGCCGAACTCGGAGAAGAACCCCCTCAGGTCGTCGTGCGCGGCGCGCTCGGGCACGTTGCCAACGAAGAGCTTGCGGTCGGACAAGGAGGACCGTGCGACGGGGCCGAGGGCGGCGAGCTGGCAGGCGACGGGCCGGCCGTCCACGCGCTTGGACGAATCATCGAGAGCGCGGCGCGCGGCGCAGCGGCGGCGGAAGGTGACAAAGCCGTAGCCCCTGCAGCGGCCCGTGGCGCGGTCAGCAACGGCGTGGCACTCGTCGAAGGCGCCAAAGGGGGCGAACGCGGCGGCCAGCGCGGCGGAGGTGGCGCCCGGGCCGAGGCCGTGAACGAAGAGGCGGCGGTGCGCGGCGTCGTCGGAGGCGGCGGAGGCCGCGACGCGGGCGAGGAGGGCTGGGTCCCGGAGGCAGGCGTCCGTGAGAAGGCCCAGGAGCTCGTCCCTGGTGAACGGCTCCAGTAAATCACCGATATCTTCGTCCTCCTCCTCCTCATCCTCCGCCGCCGCCGCCTCCGACACCTCGGGCTTGTCAGCCCCCGAAGGCCCCGCCATTGGTGGGTTCATCGTCACGGAGTCCACCTTGCGGGGCCGCTTCCGCTTCCGACCCATGAGGGATCTGGATTCGGGAGGTTGGGGCCTTGGGGCGAGGATTTTGTGCGATCGCCGGCGGGGCGTTGGACGGCGCGGCGGGGTCAAGCGGCGGCGGCGCACAGCCGCAAAGACAAGAGTGCCGTGTTTTTTTACTGCGCAGAAGATTTTGGTTTTGCACACGTTGTCCATTTCGCGTGCCTGAAATCTCGTGATTTTTCGGTCGCGCCCTTGCTTGTTCGGCGGCGCGGCTAGAGGGGAGAATACGTGAGCGCCGTGTCACCAGACCACCATGGCTTATTTTTTTTGTCATATTCATTTTTTATAATTTTCAAAAAATATATAGTTTAATAAAAAACTTGCAAAATTATACCGATGTTGCCGTTTCAGACGGTGGTAGCATGGTAGCATTGCAACCGTCATTTGAAATGTGGTTCGCCCCTACCGCTATTTGAAACGATGGTAGTGAACAATAACCTAGGATGAGTACTGTAGCACTTCCAACCGCCGTTTCAAATGGCGTTAGGGGTCAGTTCGTTTTCAAACAATCATAACTTTTTTATAAACTCGGAGGGAGATAACTTTTTTATGAATATTGTAGTTTCCGTCGAGATCTATAACTTTCTAGTTCATTTTTTAATAGGAAGTCATCTTGATGCTCAAATAATAGATACAAATGTTGCTTCTCTTGACAACATATTTTCAAAAAAAAATCATATAAACCTCAGATGTAGATAAAAGTTTTACGAAAATTGTAGCTTTAGTCAAGAGTTACAACTTTGTAATTCATACTTTTGACATTTGAAATCATTTTAATGCTCAAATAAACAACAATATATTCATATCTAAAATTTGATGAGATTTTTTCTCTCGACATCATTTTTTAAAAAAATATAATGTTTTAATTTACAACATATTTGTGTATCTCGACGGGGTCTATAACTTTGTAGTTCAAACCGTGTCTATTTTCTACTCTTTTTGAAATGAGTCGGGTCAACGAGTTTTTCCCTAGAAATTAATGTCACTAGCTTGTCGGGACACTTTTTCCTCACAAAAAAGGTTAGATTTTAGATCATTTCTAAGAGGTTGCTCAAGCTGAAAAGATCAGATAAGTAGGCAAATTTTCCGAATAAAAACTTTTCTTGATATATTTATTATTTTCGGCGGGGTTGAATCCGAAGCAAAGCTTGGTGTGGCTCAAATTTCTCAGCTCGTAGTATCTCCATCGATCTGAACCGTTGGATTCCCATCAGACGCCGCTAGCCTAACCGACTAGGGAGGCAGGACGTTTCACCCAAAGCCGCTCGCAAAACATCTTCTCTCCCCCCATCGAGCCCAATCCCCCAAATCCCAATCGAACCCGCTCGCCCCTCGCCCCAAACCCTCGCCCAGCTCGCCGCCGCCGCCGCCGCCGCCGGCGGCCGCCGTCTCCGCCCGACCGTCCGCCATGGCTCGTAACGAGGAGAAGGCGCAGTCCATGCTGAACCGCTTCATCACGATGAAGCAGGAGGAGAAGCGCAAGCCGCGGGAGCGCCGGCCCTACCTCGCCTCCGAGTGCCGCGACCTCGCCGACGCCGAGCGCTGGCGCTCCGAGATCCTCCGAGAGATCGGCGCCAAGGTCGCCGAGATCCAGAACGAGGGCCTCGGGGAGCACCGCCTCCGCGACCTCAACGACGAGATCAACAAGCTCCTCCGCGAGCGCGGACACTGGGAGCGCCGCATCGTCGAGCTCGGCGGCCGCGACTACTCCCGCAGCTCCAATGCACCGCTCATGACCGACCTCGACGGCAACATCGTCGCCGTCCCCAACCCCTCCGGCCGCGGGCCTGGGTACCGCTACTTCGGGGCCGCCAGGAAGCTCCCCGGCGTGCGGGAGCTCTTCGACAAGCCGCCCGAGATGCGGAAGCGCCGCACCCGCTACGAGATTCACAAGCGCATCAACGCCGGGTACTACGGGTACTATGACGACGAGGACGGCGTGCTGGAGCGACTTGAGGCCCCTGCTGAGAAGCGCATGCGGGAGGAGATCCTTACAGAGTGGCACCGCGTGGAGAGGGTGCGACGGGAGGCTATGAAGGGGGTAGTTAGTGGTGAGGTGGCTGCGGCCGGTGGGCGCAGTAGTGAGGCTGCTAGAGAGGTGCTGTTTGAGGGGGTGGAGGAAGAGGTTGAAGAGGAGAGGAAGCGTGAGGAAGAACAGAGGGAGAGGGAGAAAGGGGATGAGGCTGGGAGGGAATTTGTCGCACATGTGCCGCTACCTGATGAGAAGGAGATTGAGCGCATGGTCTTAGAGAGGAAGAAGAAGGAGCTGCTTAGCAAGTATGCAAGCGATACCCTGCAGGTTGAGCAGGAGGAGGCCAAGGAGATGCTCAATGTGCGACGCTAGAAAAGATGGTCCGTTCTTGATTTCCATGTCCCCAATGAAAATTTATAGTTGGTGTAGTGATCTTGACTTTAAGTGCTGTAGGCATGTGTTCAGTATGTTTTAGAATTAAGAAGATGAGTGCTTTTGTTTTTGCTGTCCACTATATTGTCTGTGCCATTACTGTCGGTGCCTTGCTGCAAAGAATTCATACGATGATGCATTGCCACTTGATACATTCTTTTTATCCATCGCTTGCATTGTAGTAATATTGTGTTTCTGAATGTTAAAAGCTGTGTTCAGCTATGTGTCACCGTTACTCCACTAACCCACCATACCGGCATACCCACATCCGATACTTCGATACTAGTGATAATTAGGGGTGTTCAGTATTGCATTATAAATGTCAGTGTGCTTCTTGATGTTTATGCTGTGTTCACCATTGCAGTATAGTCACAAGGTGTTTCTGGATGTCAATTGCTGTGTTCAGTATTGCAGTATAGATGTCAGAACTCAGAAGCTCTCAACCTTTATTGTTTGAGTAGAAAACTGATGCATTGTTTTGGTCATTGCTGTCTGTGTTGATCAATCTGTGATGCTGCTACTAATTTGTTGTGTTCATGTAACTTCCTGAGATTACGTAAAATTTGGTGTCAGGGGTCCAAACAAGCTCTTGCTTTAAGCACACGTCATAAATAACTTGTTTTTCTTTTTGTGTGCGTGTGGGGTAGCAACAGCATAACTCTAAATCATATTCTTTTGGTCAAATAAGCAATTAAGAAATTATGTTTTTCATGTTACTGTATCTAAGATTTTTTTTTTTTTTTGGTATTTTGGTTACTTCTGTAAGCATTGTGAAGGACTTGCCTTCATGTAAAAATGCTTAATTCCATGTATGTTTTGTGCTGACTGTTGAAATAATAAAATATCATTCAATCAGAAACTAAACATGGCTGGCTGGGTGAGCCCAGCCTTGCAAGTATTTTTTCTTTCCTGATAAATCAATGTTGCCTTGTGTTCTGCTTTGTGAAATAGATTGTGTTTGCTCAAGCAAGCAAGATTTGTGAAATGGTGTAAGACCGCATTCAAGCAATCTGAACAATTTTCTGTGAGATCTGTCCTGATTAATTGTATCATCTTTTGTAGTGTGAACTAATTAGCTCCCAAACAGCATATATTTAAAATCACAGGGAATATGAGATACTGTTCTGATATGTTTCTACTTTCTACTACTATGAAACTGAAACACCTTTCCACGGTGTGTTATGGAGTGCGATGTTGCTTGCATGGCTGCTTCTCTAGCTAGCTCCTTTTCTAGTTTCTTTATGATGCATCAGTGAAACTGTTTGATCTTTACTGCCGTTTTATATTTGTGTATTTAGTATAAAGAATCACTGCCTCACAGCCTCAAACCCGTTTCCTTATAACCAGGTTGGCCCATTGCCTCATTGGTGGATTCTTCATGGTTTGAAGCCGAGCACTGAAGAACAATGTTTCAGTGGCTTGTCATCGATGCTAATCTGGAAGATATCTGGTGTAAAAGGAAATAGGTTTACTTGTTTTGCATCGGTCTGTTTAATCAGCCTGGGTGATGAATGGTGCCTGGTGGCAAGTTGATGAAGGCTAAACCGGTGCTAGGAGCGCCTTGTGTCGGTGTATGCGAGGCTCTGAGCACAGTGCGGTGTAACTGCTATCATCATGTACTTACAGTGGCTACGCTGATTGATCTTTATAATTTCACTGTACAAGCGAATCGGATGCTATCATCGACAGTAACTGTTTTTGCCCGGTTGTGCACATTGTATGCAGATGCACTCCCTGGAAGCATCATAGAAAATTTCAGTTAAACAAGGGAATCTGATGTCATGATGTTATAATATTATTTGTCTCATCTCGTGTATCAGGGCATCAGGCTAATCAGCTCCAGATTAATGCATAGCTCCAGATTAATGCATAGCCCATTGTGTGGCAGTACTGCTCAAGTGCTCGTGCAACTGTGTTTTTTGGCCTTTGGGAGGTACGCTGATACGGTTGAATGCTAACGGGCCATGGAACTATGTAAATACTCTAAACTGAATCATAACAACAGCAACTGGCATTTTCTAGATGGATATATGCCAAAGTTCACTCCCTTGCAAATTAGGAGCCTAAATCACCCTACAGACTACAGCTATACATCAAAATTCCCACTTTCAAATTTTGTGCATCCATCAAGGCCACAGAAAGAAGCTACTTGCTCTGCAAAACTAATGCCGCGCTAATCCAATAGAACATTCTGCTGTGGCGATGAAATCTAAAATGGTGCTCATATGAAATTATGGGCTTTTCAAACTCCAGTCTTCTTCTTTTCTAGAATTTCCTCAAACCTGGCATCTGAGACTGACAGCATCTGGTTCAAGATCAACCTCACCCCAGAACCAGTCATCTGAACATACCGTGGCTTTATCCGTTGCTCCAAGCTGTATCCAAAGTATTGTGGGAATTTCACGAGCTCACTCCTCGGGTACTCCATCATCAGGAAGAACTCATATTTCGGGAGTAAGTTTTGCTTCAAGCTTAATGTGTGAATAATTCCAAATCTGTTCGCCATAATGCCAATTTCCTCTATGCTGAACCCCCTCTCAAGGAAGAATTCTGTGATTGGCTTCAGCTTCGCCTCGACATTCAGACCAAAAGCCTGTGGGCTCTTCTGAATAAGAGATGCAGCATCTGCACCAATCGACCGGAAATACTCAGCAGTTGGCCTGAGATTGTCATCAACACTGTAGCTCATGATATGAGGGCATCGTGTCAGGATCTTGCCGATGTTTTTCTTGGAAACTCCTAGCTCAGTAAGGAAGCTCACAGTTGTCTCCACCTTGTTCCTGCTATATGTGAGAAGTGCAGGGAACCGGGTGATAACCTTGCTCCATTGAGCTCTGTTGACACCAATGTTTTCCAAATAAACCATCATCGGTTTAAGATTATCTGACATGCTGATCCCACAGAGCTGAGGCCTCTTCTTTATGATTCCCGGTATGCTAGACCTTGGCACACCAAGGTCTAGCAAAAGCTCCACCAGGGGTTTTATCTTGCGCTCCACATTGTAATATGCAAATGCTGGGAACTTGCGCACGATATCCTTGATCTCCTCATGATCCATACCAAGGTCTAGTAGGTAGAGCACAAGCTCAGGGAGGGCTCCCCCCGAGGTTGGTGTGCTTATTCTAGCAACTGCCTTCTGTTTATTTGAGCTCGTGGCTGAAGAAGACAATGCTTCCCTTTCCATAGAAAAAGGATCAGCAAAGTTCTCCACCACCTCGACCAAACTATCACCATGTTCTCTAGAGAGAGCTTCCAGATATGGAAGGAGGGCATCTCTGATCTCAGGTGTGCTCAGTTCTCTTCCTGGAAAATAAGTATGCTGCCAAAAGTTCAGAACCAATAAGAAGGCATATGTATACATAAAAGCGTAATAGAAAAATTGCAACCTTCAGCATATCGAGATCTGTAAGCAATCTGGAGCTTTGACACTAGGTGCTCAATGAAACCATCTGACTTGTTGACGATCCGTGCAGCTAGCGTACTTCTCAAACCCTTCTGTCTCAAGAACAATGACAGAACAGCTTTTGCCTCCTCTCTTTCTGCAGCAAGTAACCTTGAGCGAACTGATGCAGGGCTTTGAGGAGCAGCTACCCATAGTTCATCAGCATCTGCACCACAGAGTAATTGTGTTTTTGCTACAAGGTTAAATTGTGTCCACCACAAACTTATATGGAGGGAAACCATTAAAGGGTGAGCAGGTAAACTCACATGAATGTGCCTTGCAAATTGGAAGCTGCCGGGACACTAGAGTGCAAGCCCTGAATGAACAGAACGCAGAACTCAGTACATCGGAACCAACAATTAGTGGAGCACGGCATAAAGTTTAGGAAAATGATTGAGGGCAATAGAACAACAATGTTATCTTCCAAAGATCTTGTTTATGTTTAGGAGCTGGGCTAGTGCTGAAAGCATGGCGGTGCAGACAATTGCTATACATCTAACACAAGTACAGTTTCTATACGGTGGAAAACTGAAAATTCATAGCGTACCCTATGATGACTAGATGTTGGATGAGTGCTTTTCACATCACCACTTTACATTTGACTCCTTCAAGCCTGTTTGGTCCAGTCTCCGAAACTAGAACGCAGAGTAGCACACAGTGGTGTGTCTACGAACTCAGGAGATAGGAAGTAAATATCAAGTTTTGCAATCGAGTTTGGAGTTTGGGATTAATTCCCTTTCTGTTTCCGTACGGCGAAATGGCACATGTCAAAGGCGTTGATGCTGAGTGCTGAACGCCGGCCGGAGCCATACGACGCCCGTGCAGCCGCCGCACCCCGCCCCTCGCCCCTCGCAGGCTCGCACACAGTGACACAGACGCAGACCCTACAAACTTGGAAACGGTAGAGGAGCCTACTTGCACGAGGAGGAGCTCGGCAGGCTGAGCCGCCATGGCGTCAGCTTCCTGCCGCGGGGCTGGCCCGTGGCCAGGCGGAGGTCGAGAGGAGGGGGCGCTTCCAAGCAGGCCATCGCGCGGGATGGGACGACGGACTGACGGAGCACCGCAGCCGCGGGAGTGAAGCGAGAGGAGGTTGGATGAGGGTGACGTTGCTTTCGCCCCCTTCTATCTTCTTTGTTTCCCAGATTGTTGTTTCCCAGGCCCCTCAACTACCACCAATTCTCGGAATCAGACTCAGCCTGTTTGGTAGGAACTCCATCAGAATTCGATTATTTGAACTTTTGAAGGAGCTTATTCTCTGATTTTGTAGCTGAAACTGATTCATTTGATTCTCTAGCATATGAAGAATCACTCAGCAGAATCAGGAGAATCTTTGTTCAAAGCCTCCTTAGGTCATTTTAAAGAATCATTTCACAGAATCGACATACTCCGAAAAACTATTTGGTATAGCTTTTGCTGGATTCAGCAGAAAATCAGCTTCTGAAAGCTCCACGAAATAGGACTTGGACGCCAAGCCATTGCACAACCTGCTTCGATGTAGCTTACAAAAACGTGAATTGCAGCTTGCACCTTGCTACAACCAGCAAGTTCAAACAAATTTGTCTAAAATCTTGATCCGGTCATTCATCATAGAAGTTTGTACGTAGCTTACCACGTTCCATTTTATGGTCGGCAAGACTGACTACACTACTACAGAAACACTCAGGTCTCAGCTGCAAAGATCCCGAGTCATGGTTTACAAGGAAGAGAACAGCCAAAGTCGTGTGCAGGGAACGATGTAATGGTTTACAATTATGCATAGCTGATACATCCAGTAGTACTCAAGATTATCTGGTCATATTTACGAGTTCCAACCCAGACTGAACCGTCACTCCTTACTTTTGATGTCTGGTTCACTCTCATTTTCATCCCCATCATCAGTCATGGTTCCCTTCTGAAGCAGCTCCTTCATCTTATGGTATTCATCGTAGTGAACCTTCCGGTGCTCCTCAAAAGCTACAACAGGACATGGGTTATTAGTTCTACCTTGCTCCAAACACAAAATAGTCGAAAGGAAAAATATATGGGGCAAATTTCTCCATTGTGATAATAAATCTTAGCTGAACCATTGTTAGTTAGTAGTTACCCATAAAAAGTGCTGATTTACCATGTTAAACCAAACTAGCTTCACATCTTCTCACCATGCAGTTAATAGTTGAAAATCGATGGTTTAAAGAAGTCATGACGGAAGTGCAGAGAAAACCGAGCAGGCTGAAAAGAATCTGATATACCATACATAGGAAGTAGATCATGATAGGTGATGTTTCTATGTACTAATATGTTTGAATCCAAATGTAAATAAGTCGAAGAAGTGGACTACAGCCTACAGGTAGGTAAAACTGATTCATAGATAAAAAAATCGTCACAGGAGATTTAACAATCTACGTTATCTCCTTTAGTGTGTCACTTCGTTGGATTTATGGCAAAATAAAAGGGAGAGTGGAGATAAACTGTAACATGTCAATGGAACCATAAGGAGGTAGCACAAGCAGTGGATGATGCCATGATGGTAAGATGAGCAATTAATTATCCATGATCAATTAGTTACCCACTTTAGCATTAGAGTGTATAAAAGAATTTCATCAAAGGAAGTGTCAGATTAACAACCTGTGCCTTGTTTTATGGCTTCTTCATTGTCAGATGATTCCCAACTATTCCTGTTGAAAATCTTTCCACTGGAAACAGCTTCAGCTAGAGCAGTCTTGATGGCATCAGCATGAGCAGATTTATCCACTGGCTCTTCACTTAGTTGTAATGGTGACACAGGCCCTGCATATCAGAGTGGATAATCAAATTCATGTTACCTGAGCATCGTTAGTGACTGTATTTACAGAAAAACAGGAATCTGGATTCGGTGTGCACTGTGCAAAGCCAAGATGGCCAGATTACATACCTTCATCCTCATCAATCATAGGGTGGTAAGGTGTCTTGGGCTCGGTGATCTTCTCTCTTTCTGGTTTGTTTGACTCGATGTCGTTCAAGTTCTCTTCATCCCATTTGACACTACCCCTGAAACACAGCGATCATGGCACTTTACTGGGCAAATAGTTACATCGAACAGAAATTTAGATGGCGCTAACCTTGCCTTCTTTGGTTCTTTAGCTTTCATTGTGTGCCGACAAACTGCAAGTCAACTCAAGAAAACAGCCTGAGAATTTTCAATAGGTCACCAGGTAAGCATCCACAAACAGAAATCAATCTAATATCTCCGGCATCATGGGATGGTCAAGATCCCCCCACGAAACATCATCCTGAACATCACTACTTGCTGAAAGCTACGTAACTCCACATCAACCAAAATATAAATCATAAATTAGGAAATTATAATATAGGATGGGGTCAAACTGTGAACTCCTAACTGAAGAAGTCACAGTTTGGGGTTGCTTTTGCTTCTGCAAAAGCGCTTCTGGGAGAAGCTCAGCATGCTGGCCTAGGATTAGCAAGCTGTTCCCTGGAGAAGCGCCAAACAAATCGGCATAACACATCAACCCTACCAAACAGTGTTCGGTCAAGGGCACACCTGATTTCCAGACTAAATACTGCGATCGATAAAACACGAACACAACAAACAGGCACCGATTTTTTTAATACCGTAAATATTAGGCATCAATTAAGCACGCTTTAGGGTATAATTGATTGCAAACAAAAGGGAATAGCATAAGGAAGAAAAAAATGTCCCGTAATCCCCCAATACACCACGGACTAAGGGCATCGCACCCATCTGCCCCACTTTCAGAAATGGCTACTCAAATCGGACCGAACCCCACCGAAACGCGAATGGGGATCGAAGCCCCCCGGGAGACACGCCGCCCGCCGCGTGACGGGTGACCTAGCAGCTAGGACGGGCAATAAGCATGACACCCATGGCGGCACGGAATTCCCAAGGGGATGAGCATAACGCCGCCACGAAACGCCCCTTAAATTCGTCCGGCGGAGGACGACGAAGACAAACCATTGGGGGAAGTGGGAACATCGGGAGGAGATGGAGGAGTACCTTGCGAACCCGTGGTAGTGGAGGAATGGGCGGAAGCGCCGAGCACTAGGCAAATGCAAAAGCAATTACCGGTGGGTAGTATAGAGGCGAGGCTGTTTCTGGAAAACGCGAAAACGCTGTACTCGGGAGGTGGGCCCGGTGGAATCATGATCCGGTGCTGGGCCCACATGGGCCGTTGTCTACGTGGCAAGCGGTACCTGAGGAAGGCCGGCCCAGCGATCGCAACGCGTATAATCCTTTCCTTTTTCGAGACCTTAATATAGGAGACTAGGAGAGGACATCAGGAGAATTGAAATCACGCTTTCTGGTTCTTGGAATGCTGACTGAGAGGTTTGCATTTCGAATATCCTAACAAACGCTGGGCAACAATTAACCAATCATATACATATATCATGTCATTGATTCCATCTTAACCATCGTGGTTGAAAAATCTTTCAACAACATAGCCTTCAGTCCCAACAAAAGCCAATCAGGTTCAGACACCAGAAAACTTTACACAGCATTAATCATCATAATTATCTCATCACAAACATCTACAGATGTCTCTCCACCAAGGTTTATTCCTAGACAAATCCAAGAGAGGCTAATAAACTCCACCCTTAAACCAAGCTTAACCCGTTCGGATGTATCATCAGCTTCCTGGGTCAGCGCACAAAGGACCTGCCTCTCCAGACGAGCATTTGCACTCCCACAAAACAAATGAGCAACATACAAGGGTTAAAACAAGTTCATGGGACACAAATCATACCAAAATGAGAACAATTCGCTTAACACAAAATTTATTAAGCTCCCACGGTAGTATTCAAAGAAATACAACAAAACCGTTAGCAATCACTTCTTCTGTTAGGAAAATGTTCAAGACTTAAGCACAAACCATAATACAGTTGAAAAGGGTATACTTAAAGGATATACAAGGGGAAGAATGTTAGGACAAAATCAGGACTAGGTTGAATTATCCGATGATATGCCACAATGATATAGGGGTGTCCTTTAACAATTTAATGAACAGTTTACATCTCGTGGTAACTATCTTTTCAATAAATCAAATACAAGATTATAAATCGAATAGTGATTAGTAATCAACAATGCTATCTATTATTAGCCGTCTCTGTAAGTTCAAAAAAAAAAATAGCCGTCTCTGCCAGTCCTTGATCTGACCTGAATGTGCTTTCTTCATGTGTCCAGTCAGGAGGGAGATGGCAATTCGCCACCATGTTGGAAATATATATCATTTATTTAAAGTTTTAACAAGCTTGATGGACACAATGGACAGCCACAAATAAAGCTTAATCATTCTGTGATTCAGACATTAGATCTTGCTAAATTACATTATAATTCCCAACAACTACAAATGCACTGGATAATAATTGCAATTGCAATGCGATGAACAATACTACCAAACTGCGACGACAGAAAAAAAATGGTAGTATCACGAGTCATACGTTTTCAGGAAACTGAGAAAGAAGTTTGGTTTCAGGCAAACATGATCTCACAGAACATCACAATTAAGCTAGTAACAGACACTGATAATATGATATATTCATTACCACAATTATATAGTATCATCTCTGTTGGTGTTTATTGAATGTTTATCTCCACTTTTACTCCAACCTGCTTGAGACTAATAAGATTTATTGTTGTTTTATTGTCATTATTGTTGCCAGCAGAAAAAATACTCAAAGTTGGCTGTCCTGTTCATGCATATGAGAAGTATTTTTTCCAGTCCTGGACCTGTTTATCCTGTGTACAAGTAGAACTACCAAGACATAAAATTTAAGATGTAACAAACTTACAACGCAAGATTCAGCTACAGTAAGGGCAGCAGATTTTCACAAGACCCCATAAAGAAATAGAAAATTGTGGATGGTATACCAAGAGTAACAAAGACCTGCACAATTTCTACAATGGCATGCAGCTCACCAAGGTCAGTAAAAACATTCATGTACTTCACAAGCTATTCAATTATGGCATTGACCCAACTGAGAAACGTTAGCAAAGCACTAGCTAAAAAGAAAGACAAAAACGGATCCGAACTTACTTCTTTGGATCTTATCCCATTCATACAAATGAGCATATTATAGTATAGGCAAGTAATCCCTATTATTAAGTAAGTCATTCACAATCCATATCATTATCCTGACATTTACTAAGTCCAATTTTAGAATACTTTTTTCTTTTTTAGTCCCTTTAATTGACATAGATACAAGTACTCAAGCTGGGGTAAACGGATCCTGTTAGGAAGAAGAAGAGCGGGATGCAGTTACTGTTTAGTAAAGAAGGAACAATCCTCGCGTGCACCTTGACTATAGCTTCGCAGTGACAACCTTGATCGAATGTGTAGGATAGGTGGGAGGTGGTGACACACAACGACCAATCCTGAAAGACCACTCTTTCGTCTAAGGATGCCTAACCGCCGCACCGATCATTCGGGGGGGGGGGGGGGGGGGACACTGCGAGGTGGGTAGTTTATCTGGGGCGGATGCCTATAAGCCAGCTCATAAAGACGAAGGACATAGTTGATAGTTCAAGCACTGGTATAGAGCTAGCAAGATAAGGGAAAGACAAAGCAAGAAGGTTCTCCAGTAGGATGATTCTCGATGCAAGAGATTGCAATTACTTGTTCGGATTCTACATATTGATCATTTTGCACTAGAATCCAGCTTTTTAACGGAATATTCACACTATGAGGTTAAGTTCCTTATCTAAAAGCGTTGCTGGATATATATCCATAGTGGCTTCCAATCCATATCAGTACGTAGACTTCTTTTAATAATTCCGATTTCGAAAAAGAATTGATAGTTTCTACCACAAATCAGGTGATTGTAGCTTACCTTCTCCGTGGCTTCAAGATTATGTATGCTATCTCTTTTGCTTTTTTCTAGATAATATACTATCTACATTCACACGCTTTTCAATCCTAGCTGGTCTTTCCTACCTTACTTAACTGAATTGACTTGAGGTACGTACCTACTTCTCGCTATTGGGTTCTGTTCTTCCTGTCCTAAAGGCGGCTCACAGGGAAGAGATCCGTTTTGTCAATCAGCAAAACCAGTTTTCGTAGTGATGAAAGAAATTTCCCTCGATCATGTGTTCTCGGCCCTGTGGCTCCGATGGAACTAGATCAACGCGTCGTTGGGTCAAGAGAAGTTCCGATTGAAGTTCAATACCATCTTTTTTGCCGCGCGAATCCAGATTGAGATTGAGGAAAGGGAGTAAATTAAGTTTTCGAATCACTGACTCAGGCCCATTGTTGAATCCTACTCAGCAATTGAATGACTCAAGGCTCAAGAAGATTGACCCTAGCGCAGATGTACCCGATTCACTACTCTATTTGTAAGACACTTGCTTTTGAATTGCTTGATTTGACAGAAAGTTCGAAGACAAGGCGCGTGCGAAGTAGTTTACGGGGTCTTACCAGTAACAGGAAGTGATCATGCATTAGAAGCAAATATACATATACAATAAGGAAGGTCAAAAACAACCTTGTGCAAGTGAAAATCTTGAGCAATCAACATTCCACTTCAGAATCAACCTAGGAAATAAAACATTACCCTAACAAAGGTGATCTACTATAATCTAATCCGAGCACAGGGGAAAATAATCTATGATCAAAATGCAAGGCAAAAACATATTTCTCCTTTTTTTGAACTACCTCCATAACTATTCCAAGCAATAAGAAGCATATAAGCATCAAGCATGACTCAGAACCGTAGACAAGTGCAAGTATTGAGGTGGCGAGCATAGTCTTAATGCAGCGTATGTCCTTGTGGATAAAAGCACCAAACCAATAACATTCATGCCACAAATCACAGAACAATAAAAGGATGATAATGAGCACATGAAACAAAACTGGAGTGGTGCAGAGATCACGAGTTACCAAAGTAGTCAAAATAGCTGACCTGAACTCTGCCAATCAATGAACAGGAGAAGATTAACGAACAATTTAGAGCAGATGAGAGCACAAATGTTAATAGAAGATATGATAGTAGACTGACCCCACAGATCCACAAAGACAGGTGAGGGCTTTGAAGGCCCAGCCATAAAGATAAGTCAGTTTAGAGCAGTCTGACATCCACGAAAGCTTCCTGTCTTGATACAGCCACAGCTTTAAGCTGCAGATGACGTGTCACATAATGTTCAAAGTGAGTTAAGTAGACTCTCTACCTTGGAAACAAAACATCTTTAGGATCAAGTCTAACAGAACAAATGTCCTATTCCCAAACAATGGCTAGTTCTAGATTGACAAATTCAAGCAAAGATGCCAACCACATACGCAGTACAGCAGTAGTGTCTCACAAGAGATGGCTTAAGCTGAAGCAATAATAAGTTGCAACAGACAAACTCGCCAAAATGAAGATATCAGCACAAGTGCAAGGATTATTTAGGCCAAGTTACAATGTTAAGAAGAACCCAGCAGCTTCAATTATCCAGCACCTAAGAAACTGAGAAGGCTTATCCTAATAAATTTTTATTGTAACAGTGTAGATAAACTTTGAGAACTGAACATTAGAAAATTGTAGCATATTTAGAAGAATGTCCCAAGTCAAAGAATATAAAACGAAGAATGAGCCAGTAGCTCCAACCATTGTAGTTACATCACTGTGTTCAACAAAGCAACCAACAAAAGATATAGATCTATCTTTCCACATTCTGAATACATTTAGGCTACTGCATAAGGCTGAAGGAACTCATACATTTAACCCAAGGTTCTCCATTGCCACCCCCCAGACTATTTGCTACATACATAGAAATCTGTCTACAGTGATCCAAACTGTCTGATGCCATTATTAATTTGTGAAACAGGGAAGTACCCTCAAAGGTAAACATTTGCACCCTTTAAAATGAAGAGGCTATATATATTTACATGACGAGACACGCTAGGAACCAAGCTAACAACTCAAAAGCAGTACCAGAGGACATCATAGCAGTTCATTACTTTATTCAGTACAAAGCAGTCTTCAACAAAATTAAAATAGGAAATGGAAGAGGTAGATCCATCGATTTTTTTTTACACGATAACACATTAGCGGAGGGAATAGGCTCCTTAGCATTTTACCTTACAAGTTGCAATAAGGGTGCACCAATTTCCTTGTGAAAACAAAAGGCAACCTCCCGTTCACTTCGTTCGACTCTTGCAAACAAAATGAAAAGATCAAAAGAAATTGTACTTGAATAGATATCATTAATATCTCATTGATTACTGGTTACAGGTAAACAATTGATAATTACTTTACAAAGAAGTTTCAGATGTGAAACTGGTGCACCCAATAGGCCAGACCTTTAGGTGAAACTGAAACTTCAAGTAAACTGGATCTGTGGCCAAAATTAAAATGATGGTGGATTAGAATGTGGCCAAAATTCTGTGAGAGCGCTAACCCTGCCATTTGAACTGCTGCATGGAACTTAAGAAAATATCTTATCCCCTTTGAACCCGTGCCTACTATAGAACAGAATCAACTGTCCGGTTACTTCATGTCCAGTGAGACCTCACCTTGGAACATGTTTACTCAATTATTCACATTGAAAACTGGTTTTCTGCAGCAAGCCAAAATCTGTGTGTCAAATCAGCCAAAAAGGCCACAATCTCCTGTGCCCCCTTGTTCTTTCATCTGTTTCTCCACCAGGGGATCAGGGCTTTTCATGTATTTCTTGATCCTCCTGCACACCAAGTATGCAACATATAGCCACATTAGTCAGAATTCAGTTTATGCATGTTAGTATTTGAAAGCCAAATGAGCAAGTGGGTCAGTACCTGTCTTGTTCATTCAGAGCAGGAAATGTTGGCATGAAATCCTTTGTTTTGGGCAAAGGAACCTCGCGGAACCACTCATGGTTCAAGGCATCATCTGCAGATATGCGCTGTGCAAAAGAAACAAGAACATTAAGCTGCATGCGAAATGAGCATAGGAAAGTCAGGTAGAGCAATAGAGAACATATACTGATATATATTTACCTTCTCAGGGTCATATGCCAGCAACCTAGTTAGCAGGTCAAATCCAGCTTCTGACAGTGTCAACCCACCCGTGAAGGATACTGGTGGGAACTTCTCCCTCAATCTATTGTACCTGAGAGATCATATAAAGGTAAGGCACTAAGACTTTACATGATATGATCCTGCATTTCAGAACACAAAAACAGCAGCACTAAAAAATAGTAGACTTACGGTTGCTTTACAAATTTGCCTTTGGCACCAGGCAATTTGGAATAACCATGCCATCGCTCCTCATTGGGCGTGCCAAGTATTCTAAATATCTACAACAATAAGTTCATTCGCCATTAGATTTCACTAATGCAGCTATAAGAAGCAAAATAAGAGTAAACATATTTTATACATGATATACCTTATCAAGTTGACCTATCTCATTTTTCCCAGGGAAGAGTGGTTCTTTTGACAAGAGTTCGGCCATTATGCAACCCAGTGACCACATATCAATAGCAGTAGAATACTCCTTTGCTCCTAAAAGCAGTTCTGGAGCCCTGCAATCATAAGGAGCAAATAATGAGACATCATTGGACTAGTGGTGACATAAATCTTTGTGATATAAAAGTGACACTTGGAGAAATCTTATGCTGGCTGATGACTTACCTATACCACAAAGTTACAACTGGTTGAGTGTAAGGCTTTAGTGGGCTGCCATATTGACGAGAGAGTCCAAAATCACATATTTTCACCTCACCACGGTTATTCAAGAGGATATTTGATGTCTTGAGATCCCTACAAAAGCAACATGACATTATTATATGGAAAGGCATTCACAATTATGCAAGATGAGGAAGAAAAAGAATAAGTAGTTTGTTGTTACCTATGAAGTACCCAATTGTCATGAAGATACTTCACACCCTCTAGCAGCTGAAGCATCAAACATTTTACCTCACTTTGGGTATATGGTTGCTTCATCGTCTCCATGACACCCTTCAGGTCATGCTCCATGTACTCCATCACCATGAAAGTATCATCATCATGACCACCGACAACTACTTCCTTGACATCCACAATTGATGGGTGGTCAAAAGATAAAAGGATATTTATTTCCCTAAGAGAAGTCAATGGAAAACCTTCCCGTTCCTTATCCATCTTTACCTTCTTCAATGCAACAATCTCACCAGTTTTCTTGTCCCTCACCCTAAATACAACTCCATATGTACCCTCATTGATTGTGTTGAGCCTCTCAAACTCATCAATACTCCTACAGCTCTGAAGCATGTTAAAGCACCTGCGTGGCGGCTGTACAGCCTCTGGTGTTCTAGACCTGCCTGCGTCACTCCCAGAATCAACATCCAACGAACAACCATCAGAAGCATCAATATCATGCTTCTCAACATCCATGCGGTCACCCCCATCAACCTCGACATTCCAGTTTTCACTACAGACAGAGTTAGACGAACATGAGGAACTCCCTCTTGTTTTAACCTGCAGCACTTCTCCAAGCTCTGGGCTACTAACTTTCTTTGTAGATCTCAGAGCTGACAAGTTACCAGGAGACACACTTCTCTTCTTTTTGGGTACAATCACCTCTTCGTCGTCCTGATCAGCATCTGCCCATCTTGAAGTCAAAATGTTTCTCGTTGTTGGGCAGTCCTCTTCCCCCTCCAAGTTCCCATTCTTCTCATGTTCAAGAGAACATTCAGCCTCATGTGTAACCACTGAACCACCCAAATCCATTGTTGAGCACCTACCAACCGCGTCCATTGGACTCCCATCGGATAAAGGAGGTGGCGAAGGCAGAGGGAGCTCTGCCACTGAGGTGTATATCCCTCTCCTGCTCCTGAAACCATCTATTGCCTGCAGCTTAGAAACATTCGCATCCGGGGTTACAGGTGAGTGCTTCCTCTTCTTACTTTGTAGCATCACACTACCATCTTTGTAGACTCCCAGAACACCATCCTCCATCGGCGCCCTGGCCTTCAGTGGGCGCCCACCGGACTCCTCCGAGCCGCTTCCACTGGAGACCTCGCCAGGCTCCCTATCCTCCTCCCTTCTTGAGGATCGGCTCCTCGGTGGCGGATACGGCGAGCGGTGGCGACGATGCCCGTTGGACACCTCGCGGCCCCCGCTGCGGCCGGCGTCACGGTGACGGTCAGAGTCGCGGTCACGGCTCGGATGGCGATGGTGGTGGTGATACTCCTTGCTCCTTCTGGAGCGCTCCTGGTCGAGCTCCCGCCCCCTCGGCACTTCGTGGCTCCTGTAGCCTGCGTGTCGCGCCGCAGCCATGGGGCGCAGGCGCAAGCAGGGATCCCTCGGAACAGAGCCAATCAAGTGGATCCCCAAAATTGACGGCGGAATTCGCAGCAGAACCCTAGATCCCCGAACTACAACAGCGAACCCTATAAAAAATTCGGGCGTGCTAGGGTGGAATTGGTGGTAGGACAAGACCTCCCGGACGATCAGATCGGGTAATTGTCGGATTTGAGCTGTTTTAATCGCGCCGCGGGAAAGCTTATCGGAAAGGCGGCGACGCGGGAGAGGTTGCGGCGTTGGAGGAGAGGTAACTGGGAAGGCAAGCGCGACTCGTCCACTCGTTCTTATCGTGCGGCTTCGTGGAGAGACCGCGTCGAACTCGGGCGGGATGCGTCGCGATGCAGCGACGGCGATGACTAGTGGGGTCCGCGCTGTACATACTTTTATGGGTCCAAGTTATCAGTGAGTTTTGGGCAGGGTCAGAAACTTCGTCGCCGACTTGAGGGTGGGGCACGGTGTCAGTGGCTACCTGTTTGACAATAATAATGGCATGTCGGTTAAGCAGATTTTCTGTACAAATTGCATGGAATAGGAAATGGCATATCACATTCGCAAAAAAAAAAGGAAATGGCATATCACAGTGGCTTTGCATCAAGTCTGTCGATCACACATATGAATGCATATTCTTGCATAAATGGTAGACAATGTTGTAGGGTCACGAGAAAAAAAAATAGTTTCGCCATTTAGCTTATTCCGTTTACAAAATAGAAGTAGAACTAGCCCAAGATCGAGGCGCGCATATAGTTAGGTCTTTGAAGTGAAGAGCTTGACAGGGGAAGAAATCCTAATGGTAAGAGACAAATGTGGCAACACACAAACAAGCAACACTAGTTTGATGTGACTATAACTGTTCAAGCACGAGGTTATGACTATGAGTTAGGTCTTGAGCAAAAATTGATGCTATGATGAATAAAATGCAATTGTAAAGGGGAGAAAAGTGCTGCCAAATACTTAGATGTCATGGAGGTGAAGCCGTGAAGGGTAAGATGAGACGTGTGGCAAACGGCTAACAACACTAGCCTATTAATGGTGGCTTTGAGTTATCAAAAAGAAATTTGGCGCTACAATGGTGGCAAACATGACTTTAATTTCTAGAAGGAATGGAACGCCCCTATTGGAAGGATGCAACTCTAGGGGAAAAAAGAAGGCAGTAAAAAGAAAATAAATGGTGTAAAATGCATACGCCATAGATATAGATATGCATTGATTTTGAAAGTAATTGTCAGAGTTAAAATGAAAATAATGATTGAACACCATGTGGCATTTAATAACGTACAAGTAGCGCATTCACATTTTAATTATTGGTTGCATCCAAGGTCTCCAACCAAACACTGATATAGAACAACTTATCAATTTTGCATGGTCGAAAGTTTTGCACGATGTAAGCCAATCCCGGTTCGCGTGAAGGAGGGATCGAGACATGACAGTTATGGTTTGAGCAAAGTGATGTATAATTAGTGGTTGGAAAGGTGAACTTTCTTAAATCAAAGGATTTCATGGGGATATTAAAAGAAACTAGTAAAATGCACGTGCGGCACGCACGTGTCTAAAAACCATAATAAATAGAATTTATGTTTATAAAATGAAGGTGCATATTCACATTCAATAATCAAGAAACCTAAGCTTTCAGAAAATGTTGAACACAACAATTTATATATTCATAGTTTAACTATGAATCCACTCTTGAATGCATATGAAAGCTTCAAACACTTTATGAGTAGTAGTGTGTTTCGTTGCCAAAATGGAATGATACATGTGTTAGATGGTTCACTTTGATTCCGATCATACAAACAGATGATATAATGCGACACGTAACATCCGAACTTTTCAACCACAGGGAGGAAATCTAATTTGCTCCCAGCAGCAAATGTACTTGCACATTGTAATGGACAAAATAAACCATTTAACTGCTGAACAATTGCTTCTCCATGCATTGGTCAGTCCTTGCAATATGTAAAAGTGTCAACATAAACTATATTCGATAGCAGTTTTTAATCCATGCACAATTTTTCTTCAAACAAGCAGTTAGCTCAGTACAACACATAGCTAATAAATAATACTGAACCTGAGCATCAACTCCTTATAAGATGAAAAGGCAAAGTATTTTCACATCTGTGTCACACTACATGAACCAGTTTTCCTACTTCGGTTGTATTGCACTTTCCATTTGTGCTAGTCGACCAAACACAATCTGTTTAGAAGCTTGCACCTGTCCTTGAACAAAAGCCAAAATGAATAAGTAAAGAACAATGATTGATCAAGGTTGTTCCTTTTGACTATTTTAATAAACCAACCACTGATCCATCCATTTCATAATAAAATTATAGGAATAAAATAAACAAGCATTGATCTGGACATATTTTTGATAAAAATGCAAAAGCAATATAAAATAATCTCCTAGCTTGAAAGTGCTATCTGTAACATATGAATATCTCTATTTTGCAACATGGTTATCCATGATTATCTATACTATAGAATGGAAAGTTGAGGAAAGTAGAAACCACAATTTTCAAACCCAACGCGCAGATTGGTCAGAGAACCACAATATCCAGTTAACCCCACAATAAGCTTTTCAATTAGTTCAGCCACGGAAAAGATATTGGAAGCAAAAGATGTATATGAATAAATTTTATTAAACACAACAAAAATGAAAATCAATCTTGTAAGTTAGTCAGCCACTAATTCTAAGAAGACAAAGAAAGGAGCATAGTATTCAAACAACAAGGTCTGCTTCTACACTGATGGAAAGCATTTAAGATCAAACATTTCTATGAAGTTTCAGTCATGAGCTGCCCACTTACTTCAGCCTGCAAACCTGCCTCCCAAATGATTGCGAGCAAAATCAACTCAAGAGCGCAATCTCACATAGCATGCCTGCCCAGATCCCACATAGCCTTCCGAGTGACCATGAGCAAAGTTAGCATCCAAAAATATCAGGATAGTTTTGATTTTTCTAGACTGAAAAAAGAAACCACAAACCAAACTATCAAGAACCGCAGAAACGGGTAAACACCAATCTGAGTATTGTTGTCCAATAAAATTGATGCAATCCCTATCTGAGTTGGTAATTTTTTTGGATGTAGCAGTTCATAATAAATAGTACTTGAAGGATCCCATGGAAGTGCCTTGCCATTACTATTAGGTAACAGAGAAGCACCACATGTGTTAACCCTAAGGGAAGACGTTCTTAGTCTCCTACACTCATAGAGCTAAAATTCTTAATAAGGAAGTAAAATCTCCAAGCCAAGACACTAACAATCTCACAGTCATAACAATCCAATGCTATAATAAGCCAATAATTATCCAGAACAATGAAATTCAATGCTATATGAGTAGAAATCTGAGATATTATCTATTAATTATAATAAAAAGTGATTAAACATACCTGACAATCTCCATCATTGTCAGACTTCTAGTACATTCGTTTAACCAAGTTTTAGCTACCAAACACACCACAATCCACATAAGAGTTAAGCAAGAACAAATACTGAAAAGACCATGGAGGGTCTAATCAATTATTTCATTAGCCACGTTCAAATAACCTAGAAAACAAAAGTTAATCACCATTAAGTACCTTGAGAAGGCGTTGGAATCCGAATTATTAAGATATTCTTATCCCTGCAATCTTGGTTTTTGTAATCGGTAAGGTGGTGATGTTGCAGTCCCAAGTTTGGTCTCAATGAATTGGGAGGGGAAATATTCAGCACGTCCTATAAAAAATTGGGAGGGGAAAACAACACTGGACACTGCAACAAAATTAGATGGAGCTAGTAGAATCCTGAAAGCAGTGTGTGCTGCTTGTGACAAAAAAAATCATGTATTCGCCGATGTATCAGAAAACAATAATTACCTCAGCTATTCAAATGGGCAATGGCTGTGGCACAAAAATATTATCATGTCCTATGTTTTAGAAAAAATTGTCAGCTGCAAACAGAAACAACTCAAAAAATCAACGGGCAGTAGTAATACCACAATAGAAATAAAAACCACATAATTGGCTAATGGGAGAGGAACTCCACTTTCTTATAGGATAAGGAAGTGAAACTCTAATGGCAAGATTCTTGTAATCAAACGCTTTGAAAGTAAATATTTCCAGTTCACACATATTATATCTAAGACAATTTGCAATTCAAGCCTTCGATCGTTCACCTCCATATGCTCCCTTCACTTTCATCCATTCCTATTCCACAAAATTCCACTAATATTTTGGACCTTAACCTACTTTAAAATTTTAACTGTATGGTTTAGATCACATAGGGATAAGATGGTTCCTTGTCCCAAGAAAAAGGATAAGATGGTTCAGCTATTATATCAAACATGTTGAGATATAAAAGAGGAAAATATGATAAAGGGTATACAGGAGATAGCAAAATCAAATATAAAGAGTATTGGCTTCCACCAGACATGAAACATACGCATACACACAAATGCCAAGGAAGCCAAGCACAAATCCAAAACAAAAAAATTTAGAAGAAACAGAGAAGTGCGCCAATGCATTTTGCTACAACATGAGAACTCAAATGATAAAATAAATATAGAGAAACTGGAGAAGAAAGAAAGGAATTGCATTTGTTCATCAACTGAGCACATAAAGATTTCACCCTGCATATACCCTTCTTGTTCTTGGCCGGACTCCAGGCATGTCTGTCCCACAGGTGCACCTTGAACTTCCCTGAGACATGGTGCCTGCATCAACGAAAATGGTGGAGAGAAATCATCACAAGAACAGAACCAAACCGTCGCCAACAAAGAGATAGCCGGGGAGAGATTGGAAAGAGATTCACTGTATTATCCCAGATGAGCAAGGAGTCCGTAAAACTGCAAAATGGCAACTAAAAAGAGATATTATATCACATATACCCAAGCTTCATCTAGAAGGGCAACAATTCCACCAGGTTTCTGCAAAGTTAAGATCGAGTGCTTAGATGGAACATAGCCAAACAATACAACAAATTGACACCAGTGTGAAGTAACAAAGTTTAAATACACTGCATCAGAGAAATTAGCTCAGATGCCTATCTTGAATTGGTACTACGGAATGTTCGAGAAAAAAACATTTCATGGTGCAGTTCGATCATCCCCATGGGACATGCAAATTACTTATTTGATTAGATGTATAAGGCAGTTGGGATAAGGAGCACTTCAAATCAGAAACGATAGACATCCACCTGCGTTTCGGATAAGAAACGGGTGAAATCTACCTGCCATGTCCACTGGATGCATCATGCCAAACTGAATAAGCTGCCAAGAAAATGGAGGAAAAACAACCAACCAAGATGAGCAACTATACCTTTGGTACATTTCATCAAACATGTTATGGCTAGTGACTTCCCATGGCGGATGTGGATGGAGCAGGAGATGGGCGGACCACCCAAGAGGCTGTGCCCCCAACTCGCGAGACTGCTGGTGTGCCCATCTGCGTCGGGCGTACATGCCTCACTGAGATCGAGGCAGGTGACTGCTCCTATGGCCGTCGTCCCTGTTAAGATCCACAGTGGCTTGGGCGGCCATGGCGGCCCACCTTGGCCACCATGGGGAGCATAGGGGCATTCAGCATTGCGGTGCCCGCCTACCCGCTCTGCCGGGCGCGGCCATGCCGTGGCTCCCGACCGTCGAGCCGCGGCAGCGTCGTCGTCTCTCTCTCTCTCTGACCAGAGGAAGCCTCGCCCACCGAAGGAGCGTGAAGGAAGGAAGGAAGAGGACGGGCCGACGACGACCGTCCGTCCTCTCCCGCAATGTCGTTGCCTGCACCCACAGCTCCAAAGGCGGCGGCATGAGCTCTGGCCTCTGGTATAGGAGCAAGGCGCCCGACGGCGGCAGCTCTGTGCGGTAGGAGCAACTAGGGAGCACGTGTGCGGTGGAACACGCGGATCTTGGGGAGTGGCATGGGCTACGGCGGCACGTCGCGGGGTGTGGGTTGATCTGCGGGCGGCGCGAGGGGGGCCATCGTGCGGGGCGAGGAGCAGTTACGCGCGGCGGTGCATGGGCCGCATTGGCTGCGCCCCGACAGAGAGGAATCACCGACGCAGAGGAAAAACAGAGGGTTGACCGCGGTGCGGGGGTGGGTAGGCCCGACAGCGGGTACGCGGGCGGGTACGGTGGGCACCGGTGAGAAAAAAAATTCGTTTTTGGCAGAAACGCTCTCCAAATTGTGATTTTTTGGTACTTCATAGTCCTTCCACCCTATCCACTTCCAAAAACATATGACGGGTGGGTCCGGCGTGAGGGGTAAGGCGGGTCCGATTTGGGTGAGAAAAATTTTCAATTGTCTTCGCTCCTTATAGTATAGACTAGTAAGGTGCACGTGCGACACGCACGTGTAAATAACCTATCAAGTATTAGTCAAGTGACATCACTCAATTTTTTATGAATTATTATAGGCTAACATTCTATAGATAAATTATGAATTGATGTATTTCAACAAGCCCGACGCGCACCTGCAATGTCAAATTCGGAAGCTAGCGCGAGAAGCTCACGCAGTCGGGGTTCCGCTCAGCGTCACTTGTCGGCAGCGCTGCCGTGCAGACCTCTCTTCTCCTGGGCATGTTCCCCTCCGGCGGGTACACGCTCGTGGAGGAGAATGGCGCGGAGCCCGCAAGCCGGACCGCCCGAGCTCGTCCCCGCAGGCGGCCATGCATCCTCCGCGTGGCTGTGGGGGAGGGGGCGACCGACCATGGATCCATGGAGGTATATAGAGAGAAGGGTGAAAATTGAACAGGGAGACCGGAGGGATCTGGCAGCCGGCTCTGGTACGGCCACGGCGGCCGGTAGCGGGGAGGACAGTGGGAGGGAGCGGAGACCAGGGCGGCGGCCGACGGGAGTAGCCGCGTGGGGGGGGGTGTCGCGGATGAGGAGTGCACCGGTGAAAGAAAAGAAAAGAAGTAAATCTTTTTTTCACTTAAGGCATGTACAGCCCTTAGACAGCAGGTCGTCTGCACAACCTCGAACTGCGCATACAGAGAGATGTACAGACAGTCATACAACCCATAGACAGAGAGGTCGTCTATAAGCTGTTTAATGCTTTGCATGGAGTTTAAGATCAACTACAAATGCATTTGTGTATACCATTGTGTGACTGTTTGATAACATGTTGCATTCATATAACAAGTAGCAAGGACAGGCTCACAAGTTCACGACTATTCAGCACAAATTCACGCTCGACGGGTTCACAGATTAAAAAAACAGCAATGTAATGGTTCTTCTCATACTTGTACTCTGCTACATGGTAGTCTTCCATGTCATGGTTGCACTAAAAAGAAGGAACAGTAAGACAAGATAACCAACACAATTTCCAGAGGTTGCATTCAGAAAATAACATGCAGATTTGAGAGATAATTTGACAGCATTCATAGTTTCGGAGATAGATAACAAAGAGACTGGTAGCATTTAGGTGAAATGATAGCATTCATAAGACCATAAGACATGATAATTCAAGTGATATGATAGTTTCAGAGATTGGATTGTATTATTAGTCACGGACCACAAAGAATGTACTGAACTAATAGATACTAATCAAAAGTTACCTGCTGAAACTATTATGATGCAACTACAGAAATTTGTCCATCAGTAAAGATAGTTCAGGAATAGATCAGACAGTAGCCACCAATTGCTGAACCTTCATGAGCAGATCAGACAATTTAATGGAATCAAAATAGACCTGTTCACTCAGCTTCCTGGCAGTTTAATGGAAACAAAATAGACATATTCACTCAGCTTCATGACAATTTAATGGAAACAAAATAGCAACCACCAAATGCTAAACCTTCATAAGCTTGATGGATTTGTTAACATTCAGGAAAATGCAGCATATCCAGTAAGTATCATGAGGCGGTTTCACAAAACATTAAGTTGCCACATCATCAGGTCATGCAGGTTCAGTTTCAGGCCATTGCTCCATCAAAGGGGTGAAGCGAGGCTGTCTGATGCTGTTGCGCGTCTGCGTCCTGAGCTCTCGTCTGGCCGCCATGGCCTTTCAGATCGTACTGGCGGATGCGGTGGAAGGCGGATGCGGTGGAAGGCGGGGCACGCCACGACGTTGTCGTCTGGCAGCTGAAGCCACCGCGACTGCGACCGGCGGGCCTCTCCTCCCCACGCGGAGGAGCAGGGGTACACGTCCGCGCACGACCGAGATGGAGGAGCGGAGGCCTCTCCTCCCCACGCCGCCGCCGCTGTCCCGAGTTTGGCGGGGAGTAGTGGCAGTAACCCGACACCGTGGGAGAGGGAGCGGGGCGGCAACGCTATCCCTCCACCACGACCGAAGGGGAGCGCCGTCGCCGTCGCTATTTGTATACCATTGTGTGGCTATTTGATTGAATAATATCAAGGACTGGTGAACATCCGTGGGATCACCTATACAGAATGATCCATACGCACTGTTGCCTCCATTTTATACCGAAAATGACAGAGTACCATTCACATTCACCATTCAAATTCACCATTCACATTCAGATAGTGGCGCACCAAAAAAACTGGCCATCAACAGTTTGCATTCAAATTCAGAAAGTTACTGACATTTGCATTCACATTCACATTCACATGCAGCAACAAGCACCGATGGGAGAAGGGCACAAACTAATGCAAATTAAACTGATGGACAAATAACTGTTGCTGATGAACCACTAAACCACAAAGATTGCATTATATTTTCAAAGCTTAAGTAAAGAAAATTGACACCATTTGACAAGTTCAAAGATTGCAACTGATAGTTCATAAATTTAGTAATATAGCAATTCAGATAACAGCTAGCAAGTATTATGACAGCTATGCAGGCATGCAGCAAATGGAAGTCCTCATATTAATACCAAGTAGAACTTGTTAAAAGAAAATAAATACACTATATTCAGATAAGATAACAGGTAGCATTCAGTTTCAGAAAAAAATGACTGTATTCACATTTTTCAGTTTCAGATATTGCTAACACAAAGATTCACATGAGCACACAGAGAAACTGAAACTCTGAACACTACTGAAACTTGACAGTACAGAGTACTGAAACTTGACACTACTGAAACTGAGCACACGCTTCATGTGAAACCACCTGCTATACACAAAAAAATTCATCACTGGATAACATTCTGAGAACAGCTATAACTTCCAGCTTTCAGAAACTTCCAGTACAGGAACAACTATAGCTTCCACTAACTGAACAAGATAGTTTATCACATTTTCTGAAGTACATATTTGATTCAGAACAGGTATACCTATTTGATTCATAACAAGCAGTACCTATTTTCCAAAATTTAGAACAATTCAGTACATGCAGTTTTTTCATGAATCCACCAAGTTATAAACAGAGTAAGCAAAGACTAAACCTGGTAGTCAGTGCAAGCAAAGCAAAATGAATCTGGTAGTATTTTCATAACTCCAGCATGACATCTGAATCGAGTAAAGACGGTGAACCATACAGCAGCTAAATGGAGTATGCTGACATCTGAATCGAGTATAGGATGGTGGAGAGGGGACTGGAAACCTAGCATCCAGTGATGGAGTCGGCACCGCGCCGGAGAAGGATGGAGGATCCATCAATGGAGGATGCCAGGATGGAGCCGTTGTCGTGATGTACCTAAGTCCACCGGAGATAGGGTGAGCCACCACCGCCGCTGCTGCCGCCGCCGCCGATCCGCTCCAGCGACCTAGGGTTCGGCTGTAGAATCCATGCCCAAGGGCAACAAGGAAGAAGAAGGAACTGAGCCTCTTCTCCCGCGTGCGCGCTCTTTCTCCGTGCGGGATCCGGCCCTGTCGTTGCCTCGGGTCGACGATGTCGTACAATGCCAGCGAGCGCGTTGTTTCAGCCTAGGAGAACGGGTACTGCCCATCGTCTGGTGAGACGACGCGCGGGGGCAAAAATCGCGTCACATAGACGGGGTATATCGTCGGGCTGTACATGCCAAGGTGGTCGTGTGGGCCCAGCGGGTATAGGTGGGCGGGTACACACGCGGTGGGTGACAAAAGAATTTTGTTTTTGACAGAAACACTCTCCAAATTGCGATTTTTTGGTACTTCATAGTCCTTCCACCCTATCCACTTCCAAAAACATATGACAGGTGGGTCCGGCGTGAGGGGTAAGGCGGGTCCGAATTGGGTGAGAAAAGTTTTCAATTGTCTTCGCTCCTTATAGTATAGACTAGTAAAGTGCACGTGCGTCGCACGTGTTATAAAAACTATTTAACTCATGTAGGCTCTGATGGTGGTTTGGGAACTGATGACTGAATCTAGACTTTATCACATTGTTCATGGTGTAAATTGTTGTATATACCCACTACCACAAGCAATTCTTGGATCGCCTTCCATTTTAACAATCTATATTCTTTCTTTAGCTAAAATGTAAGTATATTATTTGATCGTGAAATGTGAATAACATACATCATCTTTTTTGCAATGATATAACTTGCATCATTATTAACAATATTTTATGGGAGCAGTTTAGTGAAAATAAGGGAAATAAAGTCCAAATTAGTACATGGATAATAAATATTTGTTTCATATATAGGATTGCAATGGTTGTGCCAAAATTCCAAAGCGTTCTTCTTGAAATAATCTTGTAGTGTTCCTAACTATCTGTGCAAGTGAGGAAGCAAGGTGCAAATGAAGCAAATAGTAGATAGCCTCCTAGAGTTCTGAGAGCACAACCTGCTACAGACTTATACATCGATTACCTGCTGCCCTGCTCCTGCTGATGTTCTGCTAAATTTTACCAAACAGTTTGGGTGCATGCTACCGGTGCTCAAAAAATTAATCAAGCATCATTACTACCAGGAACGCCATTGTATCTCTTGCCCAAGCTCACTGATCCACCACAGTAGTTGCATATATACTTAATTGCATGTCAAAACCAGATAATGAAAGCAAATATGCAACCAAAAGTATACTATTCGGAAAGCACTTGTTACAAAGCGCAATGGACAAACAACGTGCAGCAACCTACTACCCATCGGTTGACCAGCAATTTATATGTACTAACTAAAGTAGCCAATCAGATCCATTGCAAATAATTCAGCTCAATGTTGTCCTTTCTCTTATATGATTCTTTTGTCAAGGACTCCACGCCACTGCACAGAGCTTTATTTATGCACAAACCAACTGTAGAAGCCCTTACTTTCCTGTCTACCTCAAATAGTGATTTACTGCTGCTTAAATGGAAACAGGGAATTGAAAATATCAAAACATTTCTCCAAGTGTCAATCAATGTAATTGTCAAAGAGAACACCTATCCTACAATAAGCAATGTTCAATTGTAATAGTAATGAAGTTCTACAACAGCCAAATGGTGAAATGGGCAATGAGCAAACCGATTCCATCCAACAGCAGCACACATCACTGGGATCACCATTGATCTCATAGCTTTCTCGCTGCACCATGCTCTAGTTCAGGAAGTTCTCGCTTGCCTTCTGGTTTGCCTCAAGTGTCACCCCCTCCAGGTCATTGTCTAGTTCCAGATTTGCTGCATGAATCAAAAGTTTAGTTTCTTTTCAGACATTGTACTGCAGCGACATAGGAATTAATAATGAATTAATAGATTCCTACTTCTATATTGTTTCCAGCAAACTTTATAGAAGGCAGAGAGCCCACAACATCCTGAAATCAGCAATGCACATAACTACTACATGGTATGCTGTCAGTATGAAAAAATGAAGTATTATCAGTCAATGTGCTGCTTTATGATCCACAAAAAATGTGCTTCTTTATGAATTTTGTCAGAAAATGTATTGAAACTGCATTATCAAATCAAATATATTGATATGGCATTACTAAAATTAAACTTTATTGCCAATTCTGGTTTCTATACTCTTACTATGAAAATGTGTTGGCACATCTGTTGCTTGGTGGCAAGGCGGTGGAGCGGCGCTGTGAGAGGATCGGGATTTGGGAGGCGGAGTTCGATCCATGGCGGGGACGAGTGGGATGCTGGCGCCAGGATGGCAGGATCCGCTCTGGACAAGCTGTCGCACCCCACGACGGTAGAGCTCACCGGCTCCCCACCGTCAGGATGCAGCCGGAGGAGCCACTGTGGGTCCGGCATCTAGGTGCGGATCCACATTAGGGAGAGGGAGCGTTGGCCTCGGCCCAGCTCGCGCTGCCTGCAGAGCTCCTCGCCGGGAGCTTGCGACGTCGCTCCAACCCGTCCAACCTCGGCCATCACGCCGCGGAGCACGTCACCAGGGCGAGGTGGCAGGAGATGGCCGGTGGGTGGTAGGCGGACGGAGGCAGCAGACTATCAGTCAGGAACTGACATCTGATCCATATGACCTGTCAACACCACTTTGCACAATCTGTTGGATACATAATACGATCATTTTATTCGTATATTGGTTGGGAGACATACAAGAGCATATATTCATGTGATTCATCTAAAGACAAAAATATGAACATAAATTATAACAGTGATAATACATGTTCTCCAAGGTTCAAACTGACAATAAACCAATAGAAGTATATATAATGTATATGTAGAGTAACTGACAAAGAAAAAAGATAAGTACTGCATTGCAAAGCACAAATTTAAAACTACATAACCATAGGAATCAAGGTAAAAGTAGGATAAGGGATCATCAATGTCAGACATGTGCTCATTTTTTACTAATCCAGAAGTTAATGGTTAATTTACAGATTCCATTCAGTGCTCTGAAAAAGAAAACTAACCAATAATAACCACCTCAATTTCCTTGAAAGAAAGTGACATAAGAGTGAGATAATTTTAACCAAGATGGCCAATATAATGGTGAAGGTGTATGGTATAGTCAACTGACCAGTGGAATGCCAATAACCATCGTAACATCGCAACATAGGAAATTATAAGATGTTTCTTCATAGAACTTTCTGAAAGAAGAACACGAAAACCGTCTCAAAGAAATCAGTTACCTTGCTTGTGATTCCAGAGCACGTCTTTTAAAGCATGAACATCCACTTGTTTTGATACCTTGCCGTATTGTATATCAATTTTGTTGACCTTTGATTCAAAACGAGCAGACATCAACTCAAATTTGGGGTCATAATCATACCTATAAAGTTATAGGTATGATTAACAGGAAGGCAAAACTAATATTTTTTGCCAGTAAGAACTAAAAATGAAATGATCGTCGACTGGAAATCAAACTGAGCCTCTCCATTACCCAGAATGAAATCATCATCAGGTAAGAGTTTTGAACTTGCTAACCTGAACTGCATCCCTTTGGGAAAATCAATAGGATATGACAATGGTAGTCAGGTTTGTGATGCACACAGATACCAGACCTTTTGGAGTTAGACCTCTGATTTTTACCTGCATATGTGATATAATTATGGAATATTTAGAGGCAGAACAATTGCATCCTTATGAAATGAACAATTGTGTCCTTATGCATTTAATACCTTATAAAGTATACAGGATGTTCCAGTTTCTATCTGTGGTTTCCAAATATCAAACCAGGAGCCCTGTGTTGTAAGCCTGCAACCATTATATTTGCCTTGCCTTGAAATCAGATAGGTGGATTATTATATATCTTTGGTCAGCATGTAAAATTGTATAAAGGTCCAGCGCATGTAACCTCTTTTAAACATACCAAACTCATCTTCGCAGCAATCAGCCAAACTTGTAGCAACCATGCGACATCAAGTCAGACCTTCACCCCGCATACAGAGATTAACAGATCCAATCACAGCGTGGATAATCAAACTGAGTAGACAAGAAAACAAAATCTACATCTCTGAGAAGGATTTTATGGTGTTCTTGTGCAGATTGGAGATGCCAGGTTCTCAGCGCAAGGGGGAAGAGCAAAACCTGTCAATAATTATCCAATCGAGTTGCTCAAGTAGCAGACCAAAGCATCTCGCAGACGATTGAATTAGGAGGGAGTGGATCACTCACCGATGCGTGGTCAGGGTGCGAAGCAGTCATGGCGGCGGCGTCTCGGTGGAGTTTGTTGATCTCTGGCCAGGCTCCATGACCAGCGGGGGCGAGCTCCCTCGGGAGCCGCAGGCCGACAGGGCTAGCTTCACCCAGGCCGTCATGATTAGGCTCTCCATGGTCGTTCCGTGGGCTGACGCTGCGATGCTTGTTGCCGCTCCGGTGCCACAGTTGGAGGGTGGACACAGGGAGACGTAGGGGGCGAAGGCGGGGACGACGTGGCTAGGGAAGCTACCGAAGCCGCCCCAGCACTTCGGAGGGCGGCGGGTCCATGGAGGGAGAGAGAGAAAAGGAGGGAAATTGAAGAAGGAGACGGACCCGGCAGCCGATTCCAGTATAGCCGTGGCGGCCAGCAGCGGGGAGGGCGGTGGGGGGCGGAGGGCAGGGTGGCGGCCGGCGGTCGTGTGGGAGCGCGTCGCCGAGAGGGAAAGAAGAGAGGAGACCCGATTTTTTTCCACACGGTCTGGCCGTGCGGGTGGGTGGGTGCACGGGTAGGATAACGTTGATGTGTGGGTCCGTGCGGGTACAGGTGGGCGGGTAGGTGCGGGGTGGGTGAGAAATTTTTTTCGTTTTTGGCAGAAACGCTCTCCAAATTGCGATTTTTTGGTACTTCATAGCCCTTCCACCCTATCCACTTCCAAAAACATATGACGGGTGGGTCTGACGTGAGGGGTAAGGTGGGTCCGATTTGGGTGAGAAAAGTTTTTAATTGTCTTCGCTCCTTATAGTATAGATAGATAGATAATGTTGGAGAATATGACAACAACGGTACAAGCACCGCAATTTTTTTTTATTTTGAAACGGAGCTAAAACGAATCCCTCCTCTGGTGGATAATTCAATCGAACCTGATTTGATCAGCTCCCGCTCATCATTACTCGTGGAACACTCGTATAAAAGGCCGAGCACACAATTTTATGCGTGTCTTAAGGAATAAGGATCTTTCCACCACAGCCATTCCCTTCTAGTTCCATGCGAAACTTTGCTTATATGAGAAGAATATATACGATATACCAAGGGTAATATAAAAGCGCCGCAGAAAACGAAAGTAAAGCATGCATCTCTTTGGATGCGCGCTAAGAGTATTTACGACTCTCACTCCTTTCAGCCAGTTGAAACAAGCGGTAAACATCTGTTCGAATACGTTAAGAGTGCTTATAATTACCGCTCCATTCAGCAAAATGAAACTGTGATGAGAATCTAAAATGCATTTTTTTCTTTATTGACTTTTTGCAGATAAAATACCGTCTACAACTCTTGCGGCTCTCTGCCGTGCATCACCCGCACGGTCCAAACAGAACGCGAGTACCCAAGCCGCCCCCAACCAGTCGTCAACTCTCTGAACACATTTACCCGTATGGCCGTATCGAGTATCGACACTGCCGCACCCACACCGCGCACACACCCTCTAGTGTGTAGCCACCACCAGACAACCAAACACACACGTGCATCCACCGCTGCTCGGCCACGTATATCAACGCCCGGGGTCCGGAAATATGCTGCGCACGAGCGAGCCAAACCCGCGAGCGCCGCCGGCGCCCTCGGGCCTCGGCACGTGGCCGGCCTCGGCCTCGCGCGTTCAGCTAGCTCAGCTGCACAGCAGCGGCAGCTTGAGCGAGAACCCGGAGGAGGACGGCAGGTGGCCGGTCCGGCGCAGCACGTCCGCCCTGTCCCCGACCCGCGCGGCGCGCCGGCTCAGCTTGGCCTCCGCCGCCGCGCGCTTCTCCCTGGCCGCCGCCTGCGCCGAGGCCAGCTTGCTCGCCGTCTTCTCCCGCGCCCGCAGCATCATCCTCTCCGCCTTGGCCTGAATCCCACAACAAAAATCCATGCCGGCCAATTCTCATTGTTTCTCTGGTGTTTGGCAAATCTGCTAGGCGATTGAACTGAAACGTGATCGTACCTCGGCCATCTTCATCTCCAGCTCGGCCTTCTGCCGCCGCCGGTTCTCCCAGGCCTGTATCTTCATCTCCTCGCGCCGGTACCTGCGAAAAAGGAAGCCACGTCGTCAGCACGACACAGTACGTACAGTACAAGCTCCGAAAAGGCCTTCCTGGCGTGTCGGCGCGATGACTCGTTGGTGAGTCAGGGACACAGGGCAACGCACAGGCACAGTCCCGGTGCACGCCACCGGCACTGCTCGGTGACTGTTGCCGTGGCAGCGGCAGCGGCGCTTTGTCGCTCCCTCCACACGGCTCGGCAACGTGCGGAGGAGAAAGAGAAACGAAAAGCAGCGAGCGCATTGGTAGTAGCGGACAAGGGGGGATGGGCCGGCCGGTGGTCACCTTGCCATGTGCTTGGCGCGCTCGGCCGCGTCCCACGCCGTGGCCGGCGACACGGCCGCCGGCGCGCCGGTGGTCGCCACAGCAGTTTCGTCCCGCTCCTCGGCGCCGGTGTCGGCGGGGCCATCGCAGGCCGCGGCCACCGCTTGGCCCGGTGGCGACCTGCTGCCCGTCGTCGCATCCGGCCGGCGCCGCGGCGCGTGGGTTCCGCTCGAGCGCCTTGTCGTCGTGGACGGCGCCGGGGACCGATCTGCTGCCAGGGCGGCGCGAGGCGTGTTCGCCCTCGACGCCTCCTTGCTCCCGGCCGGCGTCATCTCCGTGCCCATGTCCCGCAGCGAGAGGCTCCTCGGCGGCGGCTGCCCGTACGCCAGAACGGAGTCCATCCTCTTGGTCTCCGCCCCGGCCTCCGCCTCACCGTCCTCCCGCCCCGCCGCCGCGGGCACGGCGACGGCGCCATCCGCGGTGCTCCACGAGTGCCTCCCCTTCTGCGACGCGGACGGCAGCAGCATACGGTCGTCGGCGCAGGAGCTCCGGCGCCGGTCGTCGTCGGGCGCCTGGGAGGAGGAGAGCCACCGCTGCGCGTCGTCCCACTTGGACGGCCTCGGCTTCGCCCTCACGTAGCAGGCCAGCAGCCCCCTTCCCCCGCTGCCCGCGTCGTGGCTTCGGCTCATCATCCCCGGAGACGATCTCCTCATCTCCAAAGACTGCGCAAGACGAACAAGGACACAGAGAAGGGTTCTGAACTGGACGGACAGCAAAAAGATGGCAGCAAGCTCGGGGAAGAAGGTACCAGGGGGACGAGCGAGAAATAAGAAGGGGTCGCGGACTCGCGGGCTCGCGGCAGGTCGCCAAGACGTACGACACGGGGGATAGCTGGATGACAGGAGACAGCGAGGGTGCAGTGAATGGAGCGATGGCGACGGCAGTGCAGCGACTGCGCGTCACGTCTGCTCTGCGGCGGGAAGGGGAGCCAGAGCCACCAGAAAAGCCCCGGAGGCCGGCACATGATTGGCCTCGGCACTGTGCAACGCGCGGCGCACAGCGGCACATCGTGTGCTCCTCCTCCTCCTCCGCCTCCGCACCCCCGGCACATGACCGCGTCTCGGGGGGTCAAAGGGCCTCGCCCCCCAAATCCGGGCGACCAAGCACGCACGCACGGCATCGCCGTCGCCGTCGCCGTCGCCATTGCCATCGGCGTCAGCGTCAGCGAGCTGCGAGCTGCAGCGGCGCAGAAAAAGTTGGCGTCCGGAAAACATGCCACCGCCGGACCTGGGACCCCTGTTTCGCTGCGCGCTGTGCGGTGACGCACGAGCGGAGCACTTTGAGATTCGGGGCGGCGCCTGCAGCGGTTTTGTTCGTATAGCCGGGCGTCATGGCATATTGGCATGGGGCTCTCCCTCGAGATAGCACTACCACCCTCGTGCGCGTATGGACCGAGCACGTGGTTTTGTTCCCTCCCCGGCGTGCTAGGATCCAAGGCGACGGCCATGTGCGCGGGGAGCGGTAGGTGGTGGTCGCCGATCCGCCGTGCCCCGGCTGCCGGCATGGCTAGATTTGTTCGGTTACTTGATCATTGATTCTGATGCTGATGATCCAACACCCATCGGCTCTGCATTTTCGTTTTAGGAGCGTGAACTCGAGGCAGACGCAGACGTGTGTTTGCACGAGTCTCATACGCATTCTTTGATCATAATTATGCTCTACTTTGGATGGAGAGGAGAATCGAACTGCACTGTCACGATCCAGCGATGACGACGATAATATAGATGCATCTCAGTAAGATCGTCAATGGCATGGCCGGTCGTTAATTTTGTGTTGTGTCAATGAGTCTTCATACTCTTAAAATACATTTCTAGCTACATAAATATGGGCTCCGATATTATTTAGGTTCACATATTTTTAAAGAGCAAATCTAACTTTCTAAACTTGTCTCAGGTGTCATATAGGTTCCTAAATTTAAAATGCATTATCGTCCCACTAATATACTTAGTATTATAATTAATATGATAAGATGGACTTTATGTTTTAAAGCAAGCCATCATTTTCATTAGCATATTTTTTACTTATTTTATTGTCACTTTGGCTTCAACTCTTTGTCTAGTAATTTATCTTAAATCCCTAATTTAAGTTTAGTATTTTTTTAAAAAAATTACACACTACAACAGAAACACGTATAACACACATGCATACTCAACCCTATGAACACACATACGCAAATCCTACCTCTATGAGCACCTCTGAAGGACTGAGCACCTAGCAGATCTGGAGATTCCTGAAGTTACCATTAGCGCCTCGTAGGGATTTACACGAAAATGTGCGAGCACCAGGATTTGAACCCTGATAGGATATTGTGTAACCACGGGTTATTCAAATTTGAACAATCTTCCACAAATAATTGAGCATGCTTGTCATGTGCACCTATATGATATATCGATACCATCTCTCCAAAGTAAAAGAATATCAATCTTTCTGCATTCAACATATTAACATTCTACACATACGTTGAGTTGAAACACATGTTTATTTTACTATAGTTGAATTATATATGTGTAGAATAGATGACACCCGAAGCCAAGTTTAGAGGGATAAATCTACACTTTTAGAGTATATGGATCTAAATGACACCCAAGCCCAAGTTTAGAGAGTCTGAAATGCATTTTAAGAGTATGAGGGTCTAAGTGACACGGTTGGGCAAGTTTAATGACTGCTAGTGCATTTTACTCGTTTTATTTCTCTCAACATGCAAGCCATTCATGTTATCAGATGCCACGTCGCTAATTAGCATCCACTAGATGTCATCTACTTATGTCTTTTACTAATTATCTGTGGATATGTGACTAATAGCATTTATGTCATTTATTAGTATTTGTGTGTATCACGCTACAAAATTCCACCAACTAAGATCATTAGCTCTATTTCTATCAACATCCAAGATATCCATGTCAAGACGTCATGTCACCAATAACACCATTAAGATCATTTACTTATCTCTTCCTTCGATTCTCTGTGACCACTAGCATCCATATCATTTATTAGTGTTCGTGGGTATCACACCAAAAAAATCCACTAAGATTATTAACTATATTTCTCTCAGCATGGAAGCTACCACGTCATTAGACGCTACACCACAAAAAACCATACACGAGAACCATCTACTTACGTCTTTCACCGATTGTATGTGATAGCATCCACACCATTTATTAGTGTTGCATGTATCACATTACAAAATTTTTCATAGTAAAAATATATAGAGGATCAATCATTTAACAACCGTTCGCTACCAACAAATGAACATATTTTCATGCATAATTTTCCTATCGTCGGGAACACCGCCTACCACTGAAAGCACAAATATCGTTAAATTCTGAGAAATTCACTCCCACATGGAGTCGAACCCAATACCTGAGGTGCTACTGGAGCTCTTGTAATCACTAGACTACATGCCCTTTCGGTCACCTGGTATTATTCATTGTTGTGATGGATGTACTAGAACAACTAGATGATTTTATGTGTGTTGTAGCGAAATTTGAGATAGCTTTTCAATAAATTATGAATCAGCCTGTTCATTTGGCTGGTGGCTGATGCTGATTTGTTCTGAGAGCAAAGTATTGCTGGCTGGTTGCTGGTGGCTGATTTGTTCCGAGAGAAAAGTACTGCTGGCTGGTGGCTGATAAGCCAAACGAACAGGGCGATTACATTGAAAGTCATGTGGACAACTTCTTGGATAAAACATAAACTTCTGAGTTACTTTTTAATAATTAATTAATTGATGAATAATAGTGATAGTATTTGTATTTTTTGTTTTTAAATTAAAAACTGTTAATGAAGGCATTAATGAAAATCTCGTATTGCCTCCGACACTATAAATGACTAACATTTTCTTACAACTTACTCTCTCCGTCCCATGAAAAGTGCAATTCTAGTTTTTTGGGACAGATCAGTGGTGGAACGAAAAGACTCTAATACCCTCATTTGCTTGCCAAATACAGTAAGTTTTGCCATGCAAATCAGATCTGACCACTAAATTATGATGGTAATTAGATCTGTTTTCTAGAATTGCATTCTTTGTGGGAATTTTTTCAAAAGTTAGGATTGCATTTTTTATGGGATGGAGGGAGTATAAAACTGACTCAATAATTAGGAAATGTTAAGCGTATATTTGGTTGCCTTGCTGTTCCATCTATTTTTAGTCATCCGTATCTTATAGCACACATCTTCAATATTGGAAGGTGTCCGGCGAAAGATGGATAGACAATTCGTGTTGAATCTGTTCCTTTAGATGCGGCAGTGATTTCTTTGGTGGCCGCCGACAAATTTGTCGACCTCTAGTTTAACTCAAATTCGAAATGTCCTTTGCCAGCCAAAACAGCAAACCGAAGAACTCGAAAAAAGCCAAGATTAAGGCATTAAGCCCACGAGACTTTGAAAGTTGGAAACTGCCAACACAGTCAGTCAACCACCGTGTGCAAAAATACGGCCCAAAATAGCATACTGTAAGTGAACCTACGGGTGTAAGATCCGGCCCAAGTACACTATCCTTCCAGATGTACCGGACCCGAAAAACCCAAACCCGTTACGTACTCTCGCCCGACACCTCAGCATGGGACCCAGCCACGCAGCTGCTTCCACGTGTCAGGTACCCTTCTCCACCAAGTCACCCCCGCGCCCAAACCGTACCCAGATCCCGCGTGTTCGACAAAAGACGGCCGATCCCCAGCGCCTTACTCCTCCCAGCCGACGGCATCGTGCATGACGTGTGGACCCAGAACGTCACCCTGCCCCACCGGTCATTGGTGGATCAGGCGACCGCCCCGCGTCCGGTTGGAAACCATCTCGAAGAAAGTCAAAGCGCCCACGGCCTCTACGTCACGTTGTGCCCCACCCGTTCCCCGCGGGCCCACCGCCGGATCTGACTCCTGGTCCGTCCGATCCCCGCGAGCCGACGGCCCGGATCCGACTTGCACCGCCCCGGCGCCCCTCCCAGGCCTATAAATACGCACCCCGAGCCCGCTCGCCACCCGCGCGTCACAGTCGCATTGCTCGCACCGCACCGCTTCGAGTTCGGGTCGCCTCACCTCGCGTGCGCGGGAGCCAGTAGCGAGCGGGTCTCTCTCCACACTACGGGTTCGCTCTCTCTCGGCCCGGTCTCTTCGAGAAGGAAAAGAAAAGGAAAAAAAAAGGAAAAAAGGATAAGCAAGCAGCACGGAGACGACTCGACTCGAGCGGCGCGGAGGCGGAAAATAAAAAAGAGGATAAGGCGAGGCGCGACCCGGGGCGGCCACCGCGATCCAGCGTTACCAGGTCAGGGCTCGTATCCCTTGTTCTTGGTTCGAATTTGGGATAGCTTCGGATTTCGGGGGTTTTCTTCGATTAGGACCGTTCGGTGTCCGATTCGGGCGCAAATTTGAGGATTTGAGGGCTGTGGCGTTGGATTAGTGCGCGGTTGGTGGGGTCGAGTTGGGATTAGGTTCCCGTTTCTGATTAGGGTTTTGTAGAGGATGTTTTTTTAATTCTGTTCTATGTATGCTCTGTTCTGTTGCTTGCGAAGTTTGAATTTTGTATTTTTGTGTCTGTTGTCGCTGAAGATGGTTGTAAATGGTGAACAGATCTGTGTCCCGCTGGCGCCTGGGCATATGACACCGACTGTCCTAATGGAGTTTGGGCAGCAGAGGCCCATAAAACGGGGCTATGAGGAAATGACCTTCCGGGGCGTGGCGGCAGCCGCGCCTCGGGGATACTCGGAGACTGTTGGGGAGTCGGAAGCAGCTGGCAGCCCTTTTCGTGTTGATTCTGAGGACTCGGCAGCGCCGAAGCGTAAGTGCATTAGCCTGAACAGTGATGACTTTGACGTGAAGAGGGAGATCTTTGTGCCATCCAAGATGTCCTCGTCTGAGCGGCGGTATCTTCGGAAGAGATTTCGGGCAGAGCTTGATTCTGTGCGAGATCTCCTCAAGAAGCCAGCGTTTGCAGCCCCTGCCCCTGTCAGTCGAGCACCTGCGTTGTCTTCCTCGGCTGCCCCTCGAGCCAAGAAGGTGCACCGCGGAACTAGCGTCATCCGTGGTGCGAAGGGACGGTTCTTGCCTACAAAACCCCGGCCTGAACCTTCTGTTGATTTATCTGAAGCTGCAGTGTTTAAGCAGTGTGAAGCTATTTTGAAGAAGCTCATGACTCAGAAATATAGTCATATATTCAATATCCCTGTTGATGTTGTGAAGCTGCAAATTCCTGATTACTTTGACATTATCAAGATCCCGATGGATCTTGGTACTGTCCAAAAGAAGCTCGAATCTGGCTCATACGCAAGTCCATCAGATTTTGCTGCTGATGTTAGGCTGACCTTCAACAACGCAATCACTTACAATCCTCGTGGCCATGCTGTGCATGACATGGCCATCCAGCTGAACAAGATGTTTGAAAATAGATGGAGAACAGTCGAGAAGAAGTTGGCTTCTGCAGCCATTGTGAAGCATGTTGATGTTGACAAGGCTGACTCAAAGAGGAGGAAGACTCCTCCCGTGGACCGCAGTGATGTGTCAGTGGAGGGTCTACGGCAAACAGAGCCTGTAAAGCCGAAGATGACAGCTGCTGAGAGAGAAGCCTTTGGGAACTCATTGGCAGAAATAGCTGATGATTTACCTGCTCATATCGTTGAACTGCTGCAGCAATGCATGGATGGCAATACAGATACTGCTGGTGATGGAGAGATAGAGATTGATATCCATGCAGTCAGTGATGACCTGCTATTCGAGCTGAAGAAACATGTTGACAAGTATTTGCAGGAGCGAGAGCAGAATCAGCAGGCAAAATCTGAGCCTTCCGAGAATGAAGCTGTGAATGTTTCTGGCCTTAGCCACTCGTCTACAAATCCTTGCAAAGGTTTATTTTCTTCTACATTGAAATTCTCGCTGGATTTAAATTATATGCCTTTTGTGCAGTAGTTAAAAGTTTGGTTTTTGGTTTGCATGCAGTTGGAGAGCCTATTGAGGAGGATGTGGATATCTGTGGCAATGCCTCCCCTATCATGTTGGACAAAGATGCACAAATCAGGAATAGCAAGTGCGGTAGTCCAAGTAGTTCCAGCAGCGGATCTGAATCATCTTCTAGCGGTCTGTGTCTCATGGTGTTTATCTGCATTTATTTTTATTATTATAGACATTGTATAATGAAATGCTGTTTTCCTTACCATCTCTATATTGTAAATCGTTTGAAAACATGGTTATTATCACTTCACGGATTTTCTTTTTTATTGTGTTAGCATCATATTTTTATTTTAGTTAAAAACTCTGAGAAGTCAGTTGCAAATTTGGCATGGAACTAAAAGCAAAGGAGCAAACTTGGCACTTAACAAGTGTCGTGCGTTTCGTGATTTCCCCCTTTGGTCCTTTTTAGCGGGATTCAAAGAAGAAATGGGCTGTAAGAATTCAATTCAGCAGGACACCATGCTGCACTTCCCTCATCCCTACTAGTTAATAGCTAACTAACATCATAGATTAAGCTCCTGCAAACTTTTGATTGTTGGGGCAATGCACAGAACAGTCGTTTAGTAAAATCTGTCTTGAAACTTCAGTTTTGAAATATCAGAAAGTCCAAAGATTTTTACAATGGTGTTGGTAATGCAGATTCTGACTCAGGCAGCGACTCTGAAAGCGAATCAGAAAAAGTGCGCAGCCCAGCAAAAAAGGTACTGGGTGTAAATGACGTTTTGGGGGTTGTCTTTAATAAACGATTCAAATTTTGGTTATGTTAATTGTTTGGACAAGCGAATTTGTTAATTTCTGAACTACCTAAATGTATATATTTATAAAAAAAATTGGAGTATGGATAGATGTCAGGAAATGTTATAGTATAGTTTTGTTATGTTTCACAAATGGTTTGTAAAAGAAGTCAATTAAATCCATGTTTTGGAGGCTATCAATGTCCAAGACATCATTTATTTGTGATTGGAGGCAGTTTTGGTGTTTGTTTTGTATCTCTTCTGATGTTTGCTTACTCCCACGGTCCCACCATAATCACTGGCACTTTTACCAACAATCTCCTGTTTCTTGCTGTTCCTGCTGACAGCAGCATTCATCTCTCTTTAGCAAATACCTTTGTTCTTATGATAGGTGTTTCTGCAAAACAGCAATCAAATTGTCCTTGCATTCTGTTGATATTTGGGTTCTTTGGTTTTCTGGTCACCTTTGACCTTTATATATTCTGATGTAGATTTCTTGTTGCAACATGTGGATTTCCTTTCAATTTTGTTAACTGTTCTGTACTGAAATGATCTTCCCCCCTTAATTTTAGGGGCCTAAGAAACCTGATCAGTTGGTGGAGCAAGAAAAAAGTGATGTTATTAGTCCAGCGGATGTCAACCGTATGGCTTTCTTCCTGTGACTATTTGCTATTCTGATGTAAACTTTGTTTGAATTATTTCTATTTGTGGGCTAACGGGTCCTTAAACCACACAGGTCCTGCTGATATTGTGGGACTCCGTGAAGAGGATAGTGAATCAAAGCCTGCACCAGAGGGTAAGCATGAATTTGTAGGCATATGAGACTGTTGAGCAGTCTCAGCGCACTAAGATGATCGGATCTTCTGATCCTTTCCCAATGAAACATTTAGGGGAAAACTCAAAACCCGATACACAAGTCTCACCGGACAGGCTCTTGCGAGCAGCCCTTTTGAGGAGCCGTTATGCTGATGTGATTGTCAAAGCTCGTGGCATTCTGAGCCAGGTATAGGACCATGTTCATTGAGCATCTTCCATTACTGATTCAGTTCGTAATGTGACTCATCCCTGACCTTTTGATTAGGGTGGGGACAAACAGGAGGAACTGGAAAAGCTCCAGAAGGAAGGTAAAAGGCATATCCACCTGAACCTGCTAGTTGCTCCCTCCCTCCTTCCCTCAGCCTTCTTTTTCCTGGTTTGTGGATGCAGAGAAAGCACGGCTATTGGCTGAAGGCAATGCAGCCATGGAGGCTCGTAGAGCTGAAGCTGAAGCTGAAGCTAAGCGGAAACGTGACTTTGACAGGGAAAAAGCTCGCCAGGCCCTACAGGAGGTAAGTGAAAACCTCATCTACAGGTAGTTGTGATTTTCTGTTTTCGTCATTTTCTGAAAAATTAAATCCAATATGCAGATGGAGAAAACTGTAGAAATTAATGATAACCTCCATATCAAGGATTTGGAAATGCTTGGAACAGCCACAGCAGAACATATTGTGAGCTCTGTTGATGAAACTAGTCCAGAGCACTCCCAAGATGGCATGCCTGGTTTTCTTCCGGGATCTGTCAATCCTTTGGAACAACTTGGATTGTTCATGAAGGCAGATGACGAGGAAGATGACGAAGAGCCAAGCAGTGTTCCTAGTGTTAAAGAAGCAGAGGAAGGAGAGATCAATTGATGGTTCCGTGTTGGCTTCCATGCCCTTTCCAGGGCTAGAGGCTGGTGCCAATATTGATCCAACAAAGTGATTGCCTCTCACAGCTAAATGTTTGCCTGGTGATGGCTGGACAGCTGCACACGCTAGATGCTCAATTGCTTCTAAACTGGTGTGGTTAGAGCCATCAGTTTTGATGGTGCTGATGTGACCCGAGCCTGGAGAATGAAAACCACCTTGAACATTTGTAAAAACAAGAGATCTTGTGCTTGAAGGAGGAGGACTGGAGGTCAAGGTCACCGTGGACAGCTCCAGATTGAACATATTTATGTGCCTAGAGGAAGGCAATTTTTTTATGCCACCACAGAAGAGTTGATGGCAACATGACAATACAAAAATGATGCCGAACTGGTGAAGTTCAAATGGCACATTGTTTGCTGCAACACCTCGATTTCAAGTGGGTTTGCTCAGCGGCTTATAGCAGATCTCATCTTCTGTTGTTTTCCTTCCTTTTTTTCTTCTTATTTTAGATAGTTTAGATTGTGTAGTTGCTTCCTGCTGTAAATCCGAATTTTGATGTATTGAAGGAAGTACTAGTTTGTTGGGCATGGGCGAAAGCTCTTGCCTACGTTTACAGGAAAAAAATGTTTAACTTCAAATCGCTTCCCCTGTTTGACATTGCTGTACTGGATTCTCCAGCAACTTACAAAAGTTTTAATAAGGACGTCTCGGAATCATAATTTAGAAATGAGCTGTGAATTCGTCACTGGAATCAGTTTATCACAAGCACAAATACATTGGATCGCCACAAGTAAAGCAAGGCGGCACAACCGAAAAATCCATCACGCCTTTCTACACGCAGGGATACCAAACCAATCACAATTCACACCACGCTATGATACACGCATCAGCTAACCATGGAGGCACCATCAATTATGACACCTTGAGGCACTGCTGCTTGAACATCTTGCTCGTCGGCTGCCCGCTCACCGAGTCCTCCACGGTGAGACCCTGCGCACCGAAGCAGATGTTGATCAGCCTGCCGTTGCCGCACCCGTGCTTCCGGGCCGCCGCGCTCTCTCCCGTGTCGCCACAGCCGCCGCCGTCGTCCATGGACGAGTTGGAGCACGAGGGCTCCTCCGCGGCGTCGTCGCTGTCCAGGATGATGTCCTTCAGCCTCCCGACGTGGGGCGGGGTCACCATGGAGATCTCGTCGTCCAGGCAGATGTCCTTCAGCTTCGCCAGCGTCGGTGGCGGCGTGGTGGACGAAATGGACGACCTCGGGAGGTTGTCGCTCGTGGCCCGGGACCGCGCGGCGGACGACGGCGCCGCCGCCAGCTGCGGCATCGCCTCCATGATGCCGTGGATCAGCTTCGTGTTGAGCTTCTTCTTGGTGGCCGAGGAGGAGCTCGGGGTCGAGCTCTTCACCGCCAGCGTCCGCTTGCCGTTGAGCGCCGTCGTCTTGGTGAACTTCTGCCTCAGGGGAGCCGGGGTCTCGACGCCGTGCTCGCCCAGCCTCTTGATAGAGTCCAGCGGGCTGCTGTCCTCTGTCTTCTTGGGTGTCTTGGACATCTTGTCCTTGTGCCGGGGCCATCTCAGCATCATCTTCAGGCGGTCCTTGGCACGGCTCGCAGAGCTCAGCCTCTTCTCCGACGATCCATGGTTCTCCGCGCCGTTTGCATCCGTGTGAGCGGGGTCATCCTTGCCATTGCTGGAGCAAGAGCTTGGCCTTCGAGACTCGGCACCTCCGATACCCGAGAACAGGAAGATCTCTGCATCCGATACCTTGAAAGTTGTACCGGGACTGCTTGCTATCCCCCCCTGCATCTTAATCTGGGACACGATGGCTGACCGAGTTCTCAGAATGCTGGAATTCAGGACTCCTCCGGCAGAGACTATCTGCTTGATGAGGCGGTCCGACGTCGCTGAACGCAGCTGTTGCTTCAGCAGTGCCAGCGCTGTCATGCCATTGGCATCTTCAGCATTGAGGTCGATTGACGGGGTGGTCATCAGGAGCTCGACGAGGTCTGGGTGCGCGCAGCCAACCACAGCTAGGTGAAGGGCAGTAAGTCCGGCGTCATTTTTCATGTTGATGATCTTCTGGACATCTGTGGTTCTTTCGCGTATGAGGTATCTCATCAGCTCCAATTGGCGGTCAAGCCGTCGGAATCCTGGGGTCCTGAATCCGGCAACTGCTGAATGGAGAAACGTATCACCAGCATTATTGATAGCTGACAAGGTTGATGGCGATGCAGTAACCAACGCTTCGACAACAGGTTGGTGCCCTCGATAGGCTGCTACATGTAAGGCTGTGTTCCCGTGACTATCAGTTGCATTGGTTATGTCGAAAGAGGCCAGAAGGTACTTGACAACCTGCATAAGGTATGTTACCAACATGAGGCGCGGAAAGAGGAAACTTCTACTTTGCAATTCACAGCTAGATACAACTGAAAGTAGACAAAGATATGGCGGCATAGCAACATCAAGAAACAGGAACAAAGTTGTCTGGATATCAGCAGCAGGAACAGATATAAAGGTTGGCTGCACAGCGACATCAAGAAGTTTGTGGATCTAAAAAGTAGTCCTTTCTGGTGATTTTTTCAACTAAACTGGAACAGCAGGAAGTGTACTCACATTCTGATCATGAATTATACAAGTTGACAACTATGTTCAGTATCATACCAAGAAAGGAAATAAAAAAGCCTGATCAACAAGTATATAGCGACTCCCGACCTTAATAGTTAATATACTGTTGTGCAAGATGACTCTAACCAGTGACTAATATCACACGAGGAACACTTGTCATCTCGATGTGACATCACTGTCACATTAAACTATTAAGATTGTTGAAGGAAACTAGTGGAGTAACACATTGATCTTAGATGACACTCAAGCGAAGAGTCGTATGAACAATAATTCCGCTTGAGTTGTATGAACAATAATATCCTTAGATGACACATTGTAATTACTTTTTCCCCGTCTAGGAACATCTCCCTTTTAATATAATTGGCAGCTCTCCTACCATATTCATTTAAAAAAAAATCCTTTTGATTCCTGGCTGAGTGAGAAACATATATGATTACCAAAGTCCGTTATGAAGTAAGTCTACCATATTTTCAATGAAATTCATCTTCACTAAATCCACGTTGAACTTCATCTTGAAATTCAAGATGAAGAACCAGAAGCAAGTGAAAATCCTAAGCATGCAAACACCCTAGAACTTCCATCCATGGGAGATATCATTGCACAAAGTAACAACTGATACACACAAGAATGTTTGAAGCAAGAACAACTAAAGCATCTTATCTGGAAAAGATGTCTGCAAGCAATGGCAACAAAGCATATGCCTCACCTGCAGCTGGCCTCTCCCAGCAGCGGCGTGCAGCACGGTGGATCCACGGGCGTCGAGGTACACGGACACGCCGGAGCGGCCCTCCTCGAGCATCTCCCTCAGCATCTCCACGTTCCCGCCTCTCGCTGCGGCGTGGACGGCTCGGCTCATCATCTCCAGCCGGAACATAGAGCCGCGCCCGGCGCCGCCTTCGCCGTCGCGGCAATTCGTCGAGCACCTCGGCGACATGGCATGGTCGAGCAGCAGCCTGAACACGTCGGCGCTCCCTCCCCTCGCGGCCGCGTAGAACATGTCCGTGACGCCGTACTCGCCCTCGCCGAAGACGAGCAGCGGGTCCCTGTCCAGCAGCTCCTGCACGAACGCCACGTCCCCGGCGGACGCAGCCGTGTACAGCACCCACCCGCCGTACCCGGCCCGGAGCAGCGTGTTCTCGCCGCCGCCGGCGGGGCGGTGGTTCCTGCACTCGCACTCGAGCAGCAGGCTCCGCGCGACGGACGCGCGGTGCCTGGCCGCGTCGGCGAAGCGGGCGTCGTCGTCCCACAGCGCCTCGAGGCGTCGGATCCGGCGGAGCGAGGTGAGCTTGATGAGCAGGTTGGGGTCGAGGTGCAGGAGCTGGCGCACGATGTCGTAGTGGCCGTCGGCCGCCGCCCAGTCGATCGGCGACGCGTACCACCACTGATCGCCGGTGCTCTCCCACCGCAGAGGGAAGTAGCAGGAGGCCTGCTCCATCGCTGAATCCCGGGAGATCTAGCGGTGGCTTGCCGCTGCTGGTGGTGTGCAGCTTAGAGTGAGCTCTGGTCAGCTACTCACATGGCATGTGATGCAAACCAAAGCAATGCAATGCAATGCCAAGAACTGCGGCAAGGTGGAAGAAGGAGAAGAGAATGTGTGCATCAGCAAGGAACCATGTGAGCTGACCAAATCAAATGACAAAAAAAAAACGACTTCTTTATTGCTTTGTCATTGGATTGGAATAGTAAGATGCCAGCATTTGTAAACCGCAAGATTGAACTCACGCAAATGGAGATTAAAAGACCCAAGGCAGGTGAGGAAAGAACCGGATTGCACCTCAGACAAACCTGAAGACATTACCTTGTGCAGAAGAAGTTGGTGTGTGCAGCTCAACTGCTGAGGAACAAGGACCAAACCATGCAGATGCAGTGCCTGCAAGCTGCAAATGCAAAGCTCATCAGAGCACTTGGATTAGGCCACCAAAGTTGTTCAAGACGTACTGGGGTACTAGTAGCGTGGTGCAAAGGTGCCATGTCGTTATGAATGGGAGAGAGAGAGGGTCCAAGCACAGTACAGTGAGAGTCAGTGATACAGCCGTCCGGACCAGACTCTCAGTGGTCCTCTTTGGGAAAGAAAGCGAGACAGATCATAATCGACGAACCTGCAGCAGTGGAGAGACGACGGGGAATCTTTTTCAGAGAGCACGGCACGGGGAAGGTGAAACACCGGCCATTGATGGCGGCTTCCCAGTGCAGGCTTTGCATCAGAATCATCAGGCCCAGAGGGAGGGAGGGAGAGAAGGGAATTTTTTTTAAAATATTTTTTTGTTTTTGATTTTCGAAAAATAAATGGACGAACCAAAAATTTCGAGAAATATACATCGGCCGCCACCACGGCGGCAGCCGTGCCCACGGCGTTAAGTCCCTGCCGCCGTGAGGTGCGGCGGCAGGAGAGTACCTCTGGCGGCAGAGCCACGCGGCACGGCGCTAGGACCCTGCCGCCGAGCGCCACGGCGTCAGTCCCCTACCGCCGTGCCACGTGGCGTTAGGACTTTTTATTATTATTTTTTAAAATTTTCATTTTTAAAACACTTTTAACCTTCTTAAAAACAACAAACTGATAAGTGTAAGCATAATCACAAGGGAATATCATAATCAACGAGTAGATGCAAATAGTTTATACAAAATCATGATAAAAGTAGTACTACATCTAAATGTGTCGGTGCCTCTTCGGCCTAACAGCTCTAGCGCCAGCCCAGGTGTGGTCCCGGTCGTACGTCCAGGGGTCAGGTGCCCTGACCACCCGCGGTCCGAACTGGTCGGGAGACGGTGTCGCCATGGCGGCCTGCGACGAGCCTGCAGCATCCGGTGTCGCTCCGCCCGCCGGTATCCCTCCTCCCGCCGGTGTCCCTCCCGTCGGTGTCCCTCCGTCGGCCGGTGTCGCTCCGCCGGCCGCCGGGGTCGCTCCGCCCTGTGGCTGTGTCGGCTGAGTCCCAACCGGTGCCTGTGTCAACTGTGACGGGCCAAACTCCTCGGCCTGCTGCGGGGCATCCAGGGTCGCGAGAACGTCGTTGAACTCCATCTGATCCCAGCCCAGCTGGTCCTCGGTGGTCGCGTCGAAAGCAGGCTGGAACATAGGCGGAGTGGACGTGGACGAGGAAGGAATATCTGCCGCCGCAAACTGAAAGGCCGGCGGTCTGAAACCTCCTGGCGGAAAGATTGGCGCTCTAGGTGCCGTCGTCTCCTGCTGTCGAGGCCTGGCTGTCGAAAAGAGCGGCGGTCGCCCTGTACGATTAGAATATAGTATAACCACAAACACACAATAATTGTGTGCATGAAAGGATTTGGATGTCGCCTAGAGGGGGGTGAATAGGCGAATCTGCACACTTATAAAAATTCAACCCGCTGTCAGCACCGAAACCGGTCAGACCGGTTTCCAAAACCGGTCAGACCGGTTTTACAACAGACAGAACCAACAATATGTAAATCCCCTCTACGAGTTCTAGCACAAACCAAACTTGGTGTAGGACTTCCACAGGTGTTTCCAAGAGTATCAATGAAGTCCCTGCACACAGCACATGCACACCAAAGTAGATCGAAGCGGAAGCACAAGATATATGCTAGAGATAGAGATAAATCAATAAGCAAGATATATATGAAGTAAATGCACAGGAGACACAAAGATTTATCCCGTGGTTCGGCCCACCACTAAGGTTAGCCTACCTCCACGTTGTTGAGGTATCCACACAAGGATAGGCTCGCCACACAAGGCTTACCCTTGACCTCGGTCTCAAGTCAAGAGAATGAACCCTTGAGATGAGAAGGTTTCCACTAGAATCACAGGGGTAATACAAACTTCTTGGAGCTTCCACAATCTCGGATTGGAGAGCTTCCAAGTGACTTCTAGCCGTCTAGGAGCAAGGCTCCAAGAGTAAAAGATGCTTCAAAGGATCTTCAACACAAATCAGTAGGTGCTCAAGTATGGGATGCTCACAAGGCTTCTCAAAGCTCTCTAAAGCTCTCACACAAGTCACTCTCTCAACCCAACACAAGAATAGGGCACTAAAGGCTTGAATCTCACTTAGAGAGGTTGGGGAGAGCTTAGCTGGGGTTCAAGAAAGCATAGGAGGCGCAGGGAACCAGCAGCCCCTCAAAGAGGAGCTCATGGGTATAAATACCCATCCTCCCAAAAACTAGCCGTTAGTCTGTCAAACAAAACCGATCAGACCGGTTTGCCAAACCGGTCAGACCGGTTTTCAAACCAACTAGCCGTTGGACGGTGTCAGTGCCCAAACCGGTCAGACCGGTTTGGGCCAGAGACCCCTACTAAGGTTTAGATCTCACGGGTTAGTCTCTCATGGGTTCACTTGAGCACTTTTTGATGTTTGTTGTCCAACCAATGATTCATCCCTCTTGATAGTACGGCATACCTAAACTCAAGATAAAAGATAAACCTAATTATTCTATTTGAGTTTGAACCACCAAGGTATGCCGGTATTTGATCTTCAATGATTCGAGGGCTTCCAATGTTGTATACCAACTGAGCACATGTTATAGATATAAATGGATGCATGTGCTTGAGCATATCCACCTTGAGCTAGTGACTTAGAATTCTTCCATAGAGTAGAGAATCAATCACTTTGAATTCTAAAGTCACTCCAATTTATCAATCATGACACTAGATGCAATTTATCACTTTTCTCGGTAGGCTTGGATATGATACTTCGAAATCCTTGACGCTCTCAACTTCACCCTAGCCACTTTGCTTATGGTCGCTATCCATAGCCTTTGCTTAGTTCCTCGTTTTAGCCATCTTGATCTCTTCATCACTTATCCTTGCCACTATTGAGTCAAGCCTTGCACCATAGAGAGAATTCCATTTGAGATGCCACTCAAATAATTGTCCTTTTGATTGATAACAAATATCCTTGCCTTGCAAGCTTCCATTTAGGTCCATTACAATAGAGGTAACCACATGACCTTTGTCAACGCTATATTTGAAGTCTTGCAACTAGCTTCTTTGTAAGAGTCAATATCTTTCACTTGATATAAGAATGAAATCCATTTGATATTATACTCGGTGAACTCATTGTATAGCTCATCAAGTTCTATGTTATATCGATAGTGAAATACCTTTGATGCCATACTCATCTTTAACTTAGTTCTCCCATTTTTACATCACAAGTTTCTCCTATCTTCACAATATGCTTTGCTTTGAAATAGAGAGGCCAACCAAGTACCATATATAATCATGACTCTATATTTGCTTTTCTTTAGCTTAGGATCACTTGTTGTATGTCTTATATAGACTCCAATGGGAAGAACACATTAACCAACTCATGACATTCATCTTTAGTAGTTTGCATACATTCCATGTATAATGCCATGATCCACCCTTGTCATCTTTGCAATATGAGCCAAATACATGATCTTACACATAAATATCATTTATCAATAATCAACAACCTGCTCACATACTTTACAAGAGTGTTAGTGATTTAATCAAGTTGTCACTCAACTCACCAAAACCCACTTAGGGCTTGATTGCACTTACAGTGCATTACTTGAAAATAAGGTCCACTGAAAGTACCTGCGCCGGGGGGAACAAACGGCCGCTGCACGTAGGTGTGCGGGCCCTGCGCCTGTGGCTGCTGCTGTGCCGTCGGAGCCGAGAAGCCGCCGGCAAAGGTGGAAGGCGCCTGCTGCGAAGCCGCTGTCGAGGCGGAGCTCGAGGACGATGCTGGGTGGCGCGGAAGGAGAGGAATCTCTACGGCCCCGGCGTAGTTCACGACGGCGGAGTACCTCATGGCAGCAGCGACGATCCTGTTGTACGTGCTCTGGTGCTGCTGAGGCCTCCAGGGAAAACACGAATTTTATATCAATTTAACTAACCTAAGTTAACTAAACTAAATTTCAAAACTAAACTAAACTAAGTTAACTAAACTAAATTTAACTAACCTAAGTTAACTAAACTAAATTTCTAAACTAAACTAACTAACTATACTAACTACACTAGACTAAATTTAGAAACATACCTCAGTCAGAAGTGCTCCGAAGGGTTGAAAGCCGAAGGTTTAGAGGAGGGAGGGAGGGAGGGGGCCGGCGGCGGCAGCGGTCGCCCCCTTATATAGGGGTGACGCTGCCGCCAAACCCCACGGCGCCAGGACCCTGCCGCCGTGGGGCACGGCGCTAGGGCTCCTGACGTCGTGGGCCGCAGCGCTAGGATTCCTGCCGCCGTGCCCCACGGCGGCAGGAATCTGGCCCCACCTGGCAGTAGAGCCGACCGTTGGGGCCACCCCTAACGCCGTGCCCCATGACGGTAGGAACTCCTGCCGCCGTGGGGTTTGACGGCAGATGTATATTTGTCGAAATTTTTGGTTCGTCCATTTATTTTTCGAAAATCAGAGCAGAAAAAATATAAAAAAAATTCGAGAGAAGGGGCGCCACTGGGCCAGCCGGCCAGGGCGTGTTGATGCTATGGAGAAAGGAGCACGGGAAGGTTGGTTTGGGTAGGGATGGAACCAAAACATCCGAATTGTGTAATAGATTGATTTTTTTAGATCACAATAAAATAAATTTGATGCTAATTTTTTATGCATTATAACCAGCTAATTACTGGAAAAAATAAAAAAAATTAGCTACAATTTTTTTATGGATTATTTGCTTTCGATAGAGAAAAAGGTGAAAAAACATCCGTATCCGAATCCGAATTTCTTTTCATCATTTGATCAAAATATAGCACACAATGCCAAGAACAAGAATATAAATTTTTAGATACAAAATATTATACCTAATTTAGCTAAAATAAAAAAAGAACGGCTAAAAAATGCTATCCGAATTGGTATCCGGTTTCATCCCTAGGTTTGGGGTTGGCAATGATGCAAAAGCGTGGTACGGTGGTGGTAGTGCATAGTGCCTGTGCCTGTGCAGTTTGGTGGGAGAGCTTTCTTCGGTGCAGCTCTGGAGATCTGGCTGGCTGGCTGGGCATGCTTGTCCCCGCGAGCAGTTGAGCACGACGGTGCCTCCTCTTGCAGTCTTCCTGCGCTCCCAATCTTCCATGGATGGGTGCAGATGGTCTGGAACCCTGAAAAGCTGTTCTCTGAATTCTAATGCGTGTCTGTAACTCTGTATACAGCTTAAGCTTTGTACCGCGCTCCACAGATTTAAATCTGCCATAAATTCGAAATGGAGTCAAGCAAGTTTCATTCTACACTTGATTGCCATTTACCCTTCAGTTTAAGACATGCTTTGCAACCGAATCAAACGGGTCGCCTACTGTGTTGCTGATCTGGTTCGGCACTGAAGATCGGCACCGCACCGGACAGCTTGTCACGCCGTCGGATTTCACATGACGACTGCACTGAGTTCCGGCTCATGGTATGGTGCAACCTCTTTGTAGCTCGCCTGTTGAATCAATCCGCTTCGAGCTAGCAATTCCCAACCAGTTTGGTTGGACGACGCTGGACAAATAAGCTATACGGTGTTTCTTGGAACGGATCTGACCAAATAGCTAAGCCTAGTTTCTTCTTTTTACAATTGAAATAATTCAGTTTAATTATTTTGTTCATATCCTGTCGGCGCGAGTGCTTGGATCCGAAGCAAGCAATAACCCCTCCGATCTTTCATGATTGATTCGATTCGAGTTCATGCATGCTCATTCACTGACGAACAGCGCCGAGCAAGCGTCGACGACCTCTTATGGTAAGATCAATTATAGCTCGGTCGAAGCTGATGTCCCAGCGAGAGCGAGTAATGAAGCGTTGTACCGCCATGCCATGTGTGCTCGCGACCAAACTCTTTAATTCCCCTCCCCCAGTCGCCCCATCGCATCGATCTGATCCGCCTCCCTCCACATGCACGCATATGCCTATGCTGCCCGCTACCCCTAAACTCCCCAACGTACTGGCCGGCCTCCACGCCGCCCATTCATTTGGACCATGCGTACTCCTACTGATTTGTGGCGAATTTGATGCGAAGCTGGCGTGCTCGAGATCTCCTGGCGCGTACGTGTACTTGAGAAGGAGATATATGGAGTGTGTCATTAGGAATATGGATTGTATTTTACTATTTTTACGACGGGACGGCATGATCTTGCGAGTGACTCCCAGTACTCTCTCACATGCCTGCGACCCGGCGTCACGCCATGGCAGTGTAGCTGTGGTTGTTTGGACGAGCTTGGGAGCAGCGAAGTGGACAGGGGGCGCCTTTGCCCCGTCTGAATAATTTGATCGGACAAGAACTGAGAGGGAAGAAGGCATCACGGTGTCAGAGAGCCGTGTGGCTTCCCTGGAAGCAGCTTTCCCCTGGCCGGCGGCTGGCCCGGCCGGATCGCATCTTCGGGACAGGTAGCCGATCGGCGCGGGCCACGGCCACGTGTTCCTGCCGCGAACCACCGAAAGGCACCCCGCTGCAACAGGAGACGAGACCGCGATGCGATGCGATGCGGTTCGGCCCGTTGGTCTCTCCCGTCCGCCCGGCGGCGATTCGGCCGAAGACGACGCGCCGGTCACGGCCAGACCCCGGCGGACAGGCAGGCAGCGCGTGCCCCGGCCATTCCCTACCGATCGCGTTCGGCGTCGGGCACGGGCGCACGGCAGCGGGGGAGCGGCGGCCGGTGGGTGCCCTCGTGCGTGCCCCCAGCCTCGGCACGTTGCTTTGCCAAAAGGTAGCCGATCTCCTCACGTTCCCCACTCTCACCAACCGGCCCGGCCGTTCGTCCCCACGCGGTCGCCGCCACCACCACGTGAGGCCCGACCCGGCCCCCCGCGCCGTTCGGCTCGCGTCGCCGTGGGCGTAGGCCGGCCCCGTGCCCCCCCGCATTGCATTACTGAGGCACCACCTATGTTACACGAGTACGGGTATGGGTATCCGATACAATACATATCGGATACACGGATACGCACTTTGTCGAAAGAAAATCCACTAAAATGGTGTATTCAAGTATCTGTATCCGCGTATCCGACGAGTATCGGATACGGATACGTCACCCCCTTGAGTATCCGTGTAACATACGGCGCCACCACCATGGATAAACCCGGAACAGGGCTTCCTCGCAGCAACCAGCGATAACGACACCACCCCCAATGCGTGTGCACCGGCTCGCACTCTTCCACCGTTTCGCTCAACAGAGGAATCACCGGGTTCAACACTGCCTGTCCGGAAGGGCTCTGCAGTGCAGATGAAGGCTTCAGTCACACGTAGACCTGAGCATTTCACGGGCCGGGTCGGGTTCGGGCCGGACCGAAAAAAAATTCAGTTTTTTCGGGCTGAGAAAATCCTGCCCATGACCGTCCCATAGGACGTGTCGGGCCTCAATTTTCGGGCCGGGCTCGGGCCGGGCCCGGGTTTGGGCGGGCCGCCCGCGTATTTTATACTGTAAAATAGCTAAAAACAGCATGTCGGGCCGGGCTCGGGCCAAGATTTTTTTTCGCGGGCTTCAAGATCTCTGCCCACGCCCGTCCAGTAAGGTCCGTGGGCGGACCTGGCGCGGGCCGGGCCCGGGCCAGCGGGCCGGGCCGGGCCAAAAATGCTCAGGTATAGTCACACGCTTTGATCGACCGATCCACAGTAAAGAAACCAGCAGATCTAGCCATCAGATGCCTGAGCAGACAGCTTGGCAAGCTGGGCCTTGTTTAGTTGGTTGAAAAATTTGCCTTTTTAACTGCTGGAACTCCTGTAGCACGTTTCGTTTGTTTGTGGTAAATATTATCCTACCATGACCTAACTAGGCTCAAAAGATTTGTGTCGCAAAGGACATCCAAACTGTGTAATTAATTATTTTTTTACCTATATTTAATAGTCCGAACATATGCACACTGGCATCCCACTCCTCTCTGAAAGAAGTGGCCATTGCACTGCAAGCTTTGATTTTGAAGCACAGTTTACCAAACAGAGACTATAATTAGTTAATCACTCTTAATGACGAGTAAGATGCGGAGCTTATCCCACTGTTTGCAACTGGGCTACTGGGTTCAGTAGGCTTCTATTTGAGCCACACTTGTGAATTCTCCAATTTAAACAGCAACCATAGGATCATGTACAATGCAGAAAACTATTTTTGTGCCTGCATAGTTTGACATAATATAATTGTATGCACAACACTAATATCATATTACATTTTTTTTGCGGGGAATAATATCATATTACGTAGTATGACGATACAATAGAAGTAGGTGTGACAATTAAAATCCAAAGCTCACCACTATCCCCTAAAATTGCCAATGTCAATTGTAATAGCATAGCATGTCTATGTACAAGGATTATCAACTGAAATTCTGAAGTCAAATGAGGATTTCAATGTTGCTGTAATATGCTGATAAAAGCATAAGATAATCTTACAAGTTATTCTTGCAGTAAAACAGTAGATGACGGGCAATCTTTTGCTGTCTCAAGATGCTTCCTGACTTCAACTCTATGCTGAGTTACAGACTGTTCATTAGTATTAACTGGTCACTAACAATTAACAAATCAATCACAGAGAGGAGGGTAATGCTCTCAAAGTTATGGACAAAGGCCAAAGGAAACTATATCATTCCGGATTCTTTCCACATATGCCTCCATGTTTTGCCTTTGGGTTTCACTCAAAAGCAACTCACACGTTTCGTGCCTAGGTACAATTTCACTACCTACCATCTGATCATACAATCGATAAGCCCAGTCAGTTTCACCGACCCTACAAAGACCATGGATCAGAAGGGTGTATGTATCAAGATCTAAACCTAGACCACTCTTATTCGCAAGCTCACTCAATAGGTAGTTAACAGCATCACCATGCCCTCTTCTACTCAAAAATAGCCTGAGAAGCGGTTGATATGTCTGAAGATCAGGATCGCAACCTTGTGCCTCCATTTCTTTCAACAAATCAAGAGCATCATCATCTCGCCCATACTGGCAGAGAATTGAAATCATGGAGTTATATGTGGCCAGGTTATGGCTCACACCATTTCTTGGCATCTCAACATGAAATACCTGGGAAGCTTCAAACAAATGACCTGCTTTACCAAGAACGTTGATCAGAGAGTTGTAGAACATGGTATCAGGCTCACAACCTGAGGATCTCATTCTATCGGACACACTCAAAGCTTCTTCAAATCTTTCACATTTCGCCAAGGAGGTCATGATCATGGTGTAAGTGATCACATTGGGATGGCAGCCCTGAGAACCCATTGAATCAAGGAGTTCATACACCCTCCTGAACTTGTGCTGCTTACAGTAAGCCTCAATAACAGCAGTGTATGTGATGACCGTAGGAGGGAACCCCTTCTTTTTCATCTCCTCAATCGTCCACATTGCCTCATCGATCCTCCGCGCACTGCACCACCCATGGACAAATATGTTGAAAGTGTATGCATCTGGTTGGATATGTGGGCTGAGCACCACAAAGACCTCACGTGCCAATTCGACTTTCTTCTCCTTGCAGAGAGCATCGAGCAGCACATTCATCGTTTCGGTGTTCCTCTCCAGCCCCATGTCCTCCAATTGATCAAACAACACAATGGCATCCTTCCACCTCCTCGCAGCGGCAAGCCTCCTGATGCTCTTGGCAACAATGTCCACCGTGACTAGCCCCCTGCAGTGCATTTCAGACAGCAGATCCCACATCCGGTCGATCTGCCTCATTTTCCCGAGCAGGTCGACCATCCGGCTACAGGCGTACGGCGTGTGCGCGAAGCCGTCGCCCCGCGACTGCGCCCACTGGAAGAAACCCAGCGCGGACTTCCAGTCGTCCCCGATCCTGCGCAGCAGGCTGTCCGCGACGCCGCTCGTCAGCCGGATCTCAGAGCACTCCGCCCCGAGGGACCGGACAAGGTCCTCGACGCTCCCCTTGCGCGCCTTAAAGAGCAAGCTCTTGATCCGCTCAGCCGCCGCCTCTTCCTCCGCCGTGAGGGCGATGACACTGGAATCCTGGCTCGGGCGTGTGGAGGACGATGACGACGAAAATCTGCGGAGGGGGAGCGGTAGCAGGGGCCTCCCGGCACCGTAGCACCGGTGCAGACGCCGGAGACCGCGCAGAGGCATCGGGAGACGATGTCCGTGGCTTCTTCCTCCCTGCAGCTGCTGCTTCTAGTGAGACACCAGGGTCTGGCGCCGCGGCGGCGGCGGCGGCGGAGGGGGAGGAGCGAGGCAGCGAGCGTTTGGGAGCACCGGAGAGGGCCGGACTGGCGCGACGTAAAAGTGACCACGCGTTCAAGGCCCATATCGGATAGTGGCCCATAATGCTCTCCTGCTCATAAGCCCATATTAGCACACTGTATCAATTTTGACATTTCCCTCGTAAATAATTTTTATTTCAAACATCCATCCCTACTGGGCCGTCAGCTGTGTGCTAATAACAGGATAGACGACTCAAGCTTGTACAAAGTGTTTGCATTAGACACACTTGTTCATCAAGCTGCATGAATTTTATGCAAATAATGAAACGTAACAATATTTTAAGTTTTCATTAGTAATTTTATTCGTAAATCTATACTATAAGGAGCGAAGACAATTGAAAACTTTTCTCACCTAAATCGGATCTGCCGTACCCCTCACGCCGGACCCATCCGTCATATGTTTTTTGAAGTGGATAGGTGGAAGGACTATGAAAGGACCGAAAAATCGCAATTTGGAGAGTGTTTCTGCCAAAAACGATTAACTTTTTTTCACCCACGCCAGGCGTACCCGCCCGCCATACCCGTTGGGCCCACCAATTTTTTTCTTCTTCCGCAGCGTGCTGTGGCCTCCGCCCTCCGTTTCCCTTTCGTTTCCGGATAGCACACGCAACGTCGTCGCTGGACACCTCGGGAAGGCTTTGGAACCGTAGGAGGTACTCCCGGTGTGCGCGGTAGAGATTGAGCCCGCCGGCTCCAGCCTCCCCGTGGTTCCCGCGCCATCCGCCGACGAGTTCTGTGCGACCTCCGCATCCACGCCCGTTAGTCCTCCAACCCCCGTCCGCCCTGTGTTGGCCGGGGCCGCGGCGAGCCCGGGCGCGGGCTGTGGTGGAAGCGATGGAGGGAAGGGTGGCTGAGGGAGGGGCAAGAGCCCGGCGTCATCGGCCTCCCCGTCGCCGACCAAGTGCGTAAGGGTGAGCTCGATCTCCTCACATTCCTCCTCCCTGGCGGCGAGAACATATTCCCCATCTCGCCAGCCCGGTCTGTCTTGCCGCCCTCTGCCTCTGCCCCACCGTCTGCCTGCGTCTTCCTCCGTCTGTAGCACGGCGGCGTGACCCCGCTACCCACTGCCGACCGCGGCCGCATCAGCCACCGACCTCGTCCGTGTCGCTCTGCTCCCCAATCAAGCCCGCCATAGCCCCTTTCCCACTGCTGCCTCAAAGACAGATCCAGCACGTCCACAGGCATCATAGCACAAGGGGCGACATTGGTGGGTCACCACACGTGGCCGATTAACACTCGCGCATCCCCTGGTCCGGCACGGCGGGCACGATCATGATCACATCGTATATCTGTGTGATTACATCTATGTGTTGTGTGACTTCTGTTGTTCTGCAGATAAAGCAGATAAGCAGGCTCTTCTGCTAGCCTGCCACTGCTGCTATTGTCAAGCTGACCTGGGGTGAAAGCTCTGTTAATTCTATTGTATACATGGCCATGGGGACAATTTGTAAGTACGTGGTGATACTCATGCTGAATCTGATGAAAATGATGTGCTTTCACATAAGAATGCAAGAAGAATTGTGCTCCAATGATTAGGAGGGCAGTAGGAAAATGTAAGCTCTAAGTACAGATAGCCAAGACCAAAGTGGGGATCTTCTTCATGCAGATGTTGATTCTGAAATTAAAGACGACAGCTTGCTCACAGGGCAAGCAAGTTATAAGGTACTACCGAAGCTAAGCACTTTCCCATGTTTCATTATTTGGTATTCTGAGTACCGAAGGTAGTACCGAAGCTAAGGTACTACCGAAGGTACTACTTAAGGCAAAAACAAGGTATGCTGAAAGATGCTAAAGCTTGCACATTTTTAATGAGGAACTCCAAATCTGAGGCTCGCACATGTACATACAAAATCTAAGTATATATGCAAAGTCAAACCTGTCATGTGTACATCAATGTGAGTTAAACACTTCTCAAAGATAAGGAAGAAGTACATTGTAGATTGATTTTGAACAGATAAACCAGTGAGTTGATGAAATGATCAGTTTACCCACCAGACTGTCTTGATGATTGGCAGCATGAATAGAAACGGAACCATATAGATAGGGTAATGAATGCATTTTGATGTATAATATATGCTCCATTCGTTCTTAAAACATTCAGGGACTCTAATCTTTACAAAAGGGGAAAAAATTACTCCTACTTTCAAGGTTTATGATGTAAACTAAACTTCTTAATAGGTGTTAATTTGTAGATAGCTTATTTTTTGTGCTTGTATCTGGCTTCGTAGGAGACTATTTTTTTCTCAGAATCTCCTTGTAATGGCAAATTTGTTTTGAATGTGTTCTCTAAATCCTACTACCTTGCTTGTACTGGCCAATTTATTTTTAGTGTGTTCGCTGAATTCTACAAACTACTCAATCCCGCTTCCTGCATTAGTATTGATCTTCTATACAAAATGAGAGCTTCTATTGCGACCACTTGGCCATTTAACTTCAGTTGATCTTTTTTTGCTTTCAAGGGGAGGGATAATACTCTGGTCAATATCATATCCTGACAATGTTCCATTCATGAAATCTGGGGTCACCTCCACTTCTACTGAGCAAGTAAATGCACCTCTTCTTCAACTGTAGACATGTTTGGTTATTACTAAATTTTGTTTATAGTAAACTAGAGTCATACTGGTTAAGTTTTGTTCTGAGATATATAGAGTTGCACTAAACTATCAATGCAATGATTTCCAGGATGATGCCTCGTCGCAGAGAAGGTGTAGTGGCCGGCACAATCCGACGGGTAGCTGACGCTGAAGGTAGGGAAAGATTGATCTATTAATTGATTGGAATCGGTTACAAGGCCTTTATACTTATAGGCCAATCTCTGCCCCTTTCTCAAGACTTCTACTCCTAATCTGAACAAACTCCTAACCGAGATATCAATTATCTCTAACAAACCAATCTGAAACTAAGATCCTAACTAACTACTAATTATCGTCAGGTGCCGACTGGGCAACTCTCTACCTCTTGCGCTTGGAGTATCTTGCCCCACATAACAGAAGGATAGTAGTTTGTTAGCATTCTATCTTATGTTTACCTTGTTCAACTTATATTATTTAGCTCATTTCCTAGCTCACTTTTCATTTTCTATTCTGTGATAGGTTCAATTTCAGGGCAAGGGTCTGTAAACAATTCTAGAAGTTCAGAAGTTGTACACTTTTAGAAGTCGTTGCTCTGCTGAAAATTCGGAATTCTTTTCATGTTTTATTTGGCCTGAAAATTCAGGAGAAATATGCCTGTTTCATAAAGTTCATAACTATTTACAAGTTTAACTTTCAGAAAAAAATATGCTTGAGTAAATGATGAAAAACTAAAAAAATTTATAACTCTTTGCATGTTTCACTACCAATTGAGAGTAATAAATTCAGAACCCTTTTGCATGTTCCATTAGGTGGCTGAACGGGTGTTCATTATAGCATCTTTAGAAAGTTCTCCACTATGTACTGTTTCATCTATCTCAAACCGGTTTGTCTTTTGCTTATGGCAGGCATAAGCACATTTAATTGAAAGGCCAATATCTAACACCAAACATTCATTATAGGCGAAATTGTTTGGAAACAATTGCTTTGGATATACTAGATCTGATCTTCAAAAGTCGGCTGTTGTTGAGAAATTTCAGCCTTCTTCAAAATAGAGTGCTAATCTAAATGGTCATGGACAAAATGTAGCTTAGGTGATTCGCAGAAGCCGGGCAATCAGAGGAGCTCTATGTCATCTTGTCGGTAACACAGGGGAAAATCAAGTACCAACGGATACAATTGTTACCACTACAACTGAAGATACTGAAGAAGCATGGTGAATGGCAGAGGCAAGCGGGTGGGCCGGCCCAACCCACAAGTTGCTGGTCTAGAATGGGCCCAGTAGGATAATGTGTTGTGTGCGTGAGTATATGAGTATAACAGATCGCTTGGAGAGAATCATCAAAGAGTTGTAAACTGAATACTGAATTGTAATCTTCCTCTGCCATTCCCTATTGTTGTCATGTTCTTCCTCCCTTTCCCTTCTCTGATCTACTCGTACCCTAACGACAACAGTAATGATCTCCAGGTGGATACTTAGTACATAAGCAAAGTTCTTTGTTATCAAGGCAACTGGTGAGGCGATGAATCAATCAGTGGGTTCGGACCCAACCCCCATACCAGCATCTGCTTTCCCACCTGATGCTTGTGAAACTTTTCTTAACCCTTATGCCGTTGTTGAGGGTTACAAAAAGATTAATTTGTTCATAACTGATAATGATTTCCTTGACAGAGTTATATCAGTATATCGTCTTCGGAGCCCCTTTAATGATATACTTCCACCTCATGAATACACTATTCTTGAGGATCAGGTTCAAAAACATCGATATGCTTGTATTGGTACTGCTATCATTGTAGCTAGCTTTATAGCCGTCAATGGGGTTATTCCAGGATTACATGTTTCATAGATAGTACGATTCTACTTGATATACAAGTATTACCAAGCTGTTTGAACAAGGTGGATAATGGTAAAGTAGTTGGAGAAGGGTTAGAGTATGGTGCACAGTCAAGTTCCACCAATGGAAATGAAACTAACAAGACATTGTTCAACACATCGGATGTTTATAGATCATGTTCAAGATATTTTTTTTCAAACACGTGCGTGACGCACGTGCACTTTACTAGTCTCTAAAAAGTTCCGTAAGAATAACTAATATTTACTGAAAACATGTTGAATTGTATAAACATGTGTGCAATGAGAGATTTCACAACGAAACCGAGTAATGGTGGGTAATAATAAATAAATAACTTATAAAGTGTTGTCCAAAATTCAATTGACTTGCGGGTGTTTTTAAATTTTACACATGCCCACGTAATCACCTGCGCATTTAAGAAAAAGTTTATTTAAATAACCGTAGCTGTTGTAGCTGGATAAGGCCATGTTTGGATCATGCATGAGTTAGAGTTAATTTGAACTAGCCTTAAAGTTCCAAACAACAGAGTTAAATTAGGGCTAGTTGCATCTAACTCATCCAAAATATTATCCCCTATAAGAGGTGCTAATTAAAGCTAGCTCATGTCGAGTTCAACAAAAAGAGTTTTTTCTCTCTGTCCACCCACAACTAATGATTGATAAAGTACATTTAGTGTCATTTCCATTTCTTACAAACATCTCTTTTACTAAGTTTAGAGCTAGTTAGAAACTAACTTTTCTATACCAAGTTAGAGTATCCAAACAGGGCTTGTACCCTAGCCGTTGTGTATACAATGTTAAAGATCAAATTAATTAATTTAAGTATATGTGTACAAAGAGGTGGTACGTTGACCTTTAATTTATAGAAAACAGGCTTTGCTCGGGGTTCAACTGTTAAATTTTGTGTTTTCTTCGAGTCTTACTGAATTTTGTGTTTTCTGCAGTAACGAAATAGATCAGTGGAAGAGTGGAACAAAACAATCTCATATTTGCATCATGCCATGCACCATTATTTATTTATTAGCATTCCCTTACAAATTCAGATCATTTTAATTTTTCTAGGTATATTAGCAGTATGCACCTAACATACACATCATTTCATTTAAAAAAAAAATCTAAAACGGCTACACAATTTGGGAACGGAGGTGGCATAAATATTCAAACTTAAGTTCATGCCTATACAACAGGTTTCATTAAAATTTCAGATATAGATTAACTACTCTATAGATATTTTTTTTATATATCATTAGGGTAAAAAATTGGCGAGCTCCAACAAACAGGTTCCACTGGAACCACTCTTACCTCGGACAACAGCCAAACAAGTGATCCAACCAGAAAATAATTTCATGCAGTAAATTAGAATCATACACAAGCACGAGAGTGAAATAAAGATTGATTTAAAGTTTAGCGAAGGTACATAGAGACCCTGGCAAAATATGAGCCATTACAGCTCAACCAACCACTAGGATACACCCAATATAGTTTCAGACATAATTCCCATACAAAAAAAAATATTCTCGGTAGGTCTCTCCACACTCATCTTCTGGGAAGAATCAAAAGCTCCACCCTGTATCAAAGCCTCAGCTTGATCATCTAGTTGGTGCTGTGCATGTGGCGGATCAGGTCGATCACACGGGAGCTGAAAAGAACAATGAGAAATGAGACGGTACTCAGGAAATTGAAGTGCTCAGTGCAATTAGTAGTGAGGTCACACGGTAAAGGCAGTTGTTTTACCTGTATCCCCACTCGTTGTCGTACCAGGACACAAGCTTCACAAAGTTGCCGTTCAAAGCAATGCCAGCCTTAGCGTCAAAGATGCTGGACCTGTGATTTAGAAAAACGATCACAATATTTGTAAGAGACTTCAGAGGTCCATGAATCAAAAAGTTTCACTACATACAGATCTCTGACAGTATAATACCTGTTGTCACCCTGGAAGTCGGTGGAAACAAGGTCCTCCTCGACATAACCCAAAATGCCCTTGAGGTTACCCTCTGCCTCAGCCCTGTTAAGATGTTTTTGATGATCAATTACTCACAGGTCACAGAAACGATTTCCTAAAGTACCAAGCTACAGCCCTACTAGATGGTAACTCACTTGATGGCAGCCTTGATCTCATCATAGGTAGCAGACTTCTCAAGCCTAACAGTCAGATCAACAACAGAAACATCGACAGTGGGGACACGGAAAGCCATTCCAGTCAACTTTCCATTGAGGGCAGGAAGCACCTTGCCAACAGCCTGCGGGACAACAAGGGGTTACAACAAGACAACCGGAATAAGGAAGCAATGAGAGTACTTATAACTTATAGACGAATCTATATAATTACTACTTTCTTTCTGTAATCAAGAAAGAAGTGCTCAGTTCCTAACCTTAGCAGCTCCAGTGCTGCTGGGAATGATGTTGAAGCTAGCAGCCCTTCCACCTCTCCAGTCCTTGGCTGAAGGACCATCAACAGTCTTCTGGGTAGCTGCAAGATTCACATTTAGCTACATTTAGCTGATAAGAAACAGCAAACAGAATTTTGAACTCAACAAACTTGCAAAACTTACCAGTGATAGCATGAACAGTGGTCATCAGACCCTCAACAATGCCAAACTTGTCATTGATGACCTGCAGCAAAAAATAAATAACAAGTGTAAGATAATAGGATCTCAATGAAAAATTTATCAGCAGCTAAACATCATGATGTAAAGTACCTTAGCAAGAGGAGCAAGGCAGTTGGTGGTGCAGCTAGCATTGGAGACGATGTTAATGTCAGACTTGTATTCCTTCTCGTTGACACCACAAACGAACATGGGGGCATCCTTGCTAGGGGCAGAAATGACAACCTTCTTGGCACCACCCTGTAAAAGCAAACAAAGAAACCATTAGATGCTTCCATCAATCAAATGGTATATTGTACCTTGTAACACAACAAATGATTTAAGTGAATGTACCTTCAGGTGAGCTGCAGCCTTGTCCTGGTCAGTGAAAACACCAGTAGACTCAACAACATACTCAGCTCCAGCTGCACCCCATGGGATCTCCTCAGGGTTCCTAAATTAGTAGAACTTTAGACCACAACTGTTGAATTTGGTTATGAATTCTGAAAGTTAATATGAAAGGAATGGTAACAAACCTGCAGCCAAACACAGCAACCTCCTTCTCACCGAAGAGAAGAGTCTTGGAGTCCTTGACCTTGACCTCATGGTGCTTCCACTGTCCGTGGACAGTGTCATACTTGAACATGTAGGTCTGCAACAACAAGACTATGCTCAATAACTAAACCCAATTAAGTGGTGTACCCACAGTATCAACTCATTGAAAGCTCCACACAGACAAATCAAAATATCTCACCAAAACTGCATTAATCTGTATTACTAATAGATTTATGGAGTGGAAAATTCAAGATTTTCCTTGGAAATAGTAAAAAAATAGGCTGGTCCAGATCACATGGCAGGCAGAGGTAGGTACAGATACGTGCATCAACAGATCAACGACCAGATAAAACACCTTCAAATCCCCTATACAGTGTAACAGCCATCGCTGTCTGGTCAACATGACCAACAGTCCACTAAAAAACAGCATCTACATTAGATCGGCATATCACTTTAAATAATAAAGGTGCTACACTACTAACTCACGATCCCATGTTGAAAAATTACTCAACTAACAGACCAACAACTAAATGGACAATACAGATCTACTAGCATGGAACAATCACATTCAGTAACTCACTGCATCGATGATAAGTGACATATCAAGCGATAAGCGAGAAGAGGAGGGCGGGAGGCCATACCATGTAGTCGGTGGTGATGAAGGGGTCGTTGACGGCGACGAGCTCGACATCGTCGCTCTGCAGGGCCACCCTGGCCACCAGCCTGCCGATCCTGCCGAACCCTGCACAACCAACCCAGACAGACACACATCAAAACCCACAGAATCAGCACAACTCAAGCAGATCGGAACTCAGATCGGAGGCTGCGAACTCACCGTTGATCCCGATCTTGATCTTCGCTGCACACCAAACCAAACCAAGCAAAACATCAGCGGAATGCCAGATTTACAACCAAATCCAAATGGAACGCAACAGCAACAACAACGCTAGCAGGACGGCGGCATTACCCATGGGGATGAGAGGCTGCGACGACGACGGAGAAAACGAGGGATGGATGGGCTTGGAACGGGATCGAGATGGGGCTCGTTTCAAAAGTGCGATGCGGCCAATGGATCGGAGGGGGCGATGTATATAAAGGGAGGGGGGGCTATAGGGTTCCTGCGGCCACGGCTGCTGGTTTTTTAGACGGCCGGGCCCATCCGGCGCCGCAGGATGCGGATCGCCGGAGCCTTGGTTTTGGCTACAGAGAGAAATGCGGAACCAGTGGGTCGCTGACAGGTGGGGCTCGGCGGCGATTGTTTCGAGAAGCTTCCCGTGGGTCGCAACGTTGGACCTTGGAAACCCTGGACCGTTGCTGGGTTTGGGCCCACCGGAAGTGGGAGAGAAGTGTACGGTGGAGGGGGCTGCGCTTCTTTCTTCTTGCACAAGAAGAAGAAAACGGCCGGCCGGTCTGGTTTTGCGCGGCCGGCGGATGGCAAAAGATTCGGTGGACGTGCCTGAATTCAGATCTGTGACTGGTGCGGCTAATCATTGCGTGTCATGACGTGATTAAGAAATTCCGTTTTCTTGTGGAAAAAACCACAGCAAGGACGACGCTATAACTTGATCGACTTCATCCGCAGGTTTATACGCTCATGTCAAAAGATTCTGTGGACATTTGGGGTGCCTAAATTTGAAAAGTTATTTTCTTTTCAAGATTTGACGCAGATAGAAAAACATTGTTTTAAATCTCCTGTTATGAAACTTTACCCGGAGTACAAAAGAAAAGAAATAGGGGGCATATGCGTCATGGGCTCAAATAAACCGTATTGGGCCGTGCAATCTGGGAACATCTTCATCTCACGGGCCATAGCCCAAAGCCCATCCGCAAGCTGGGCCCCACCTCCCGTCCGTCTCGAATCTAGAGAGCGTCCGGCAGGTCTTAAATATATAAATCGGTAGATTAGTTGTGAGAGCAAAGTACCACGCAAGAAGTTATAAGGCAGATTGGTTGTGAGAGCAACGTACTGCGCAATAAGCCGCAACTAGGGCTGCCGAACGCCCTCCTAATCTTCCCGTCCGGCGGCGGCTGTGTCTGACACTCCGACTCGAATACGACGGCAGCCGGACACAGTCACACAGGTGATCAATAAGGGATTAAGGGGCGCCCTAACGGAGACCCTAGTCGTCGTCTCTTCTCTAAAGCGAAGAGGCGAAGGTGGCGGCGGCAGCAAGTATGGAGAAGGCTGCGGCGGCGTTGACGGTGGAATCCGCGAGGCCGACTGCAACGGAGACGGACAGGAATGCGGCTATGGAGAAGGCGGCGAGGATGGAGAGGGCGGTGAAATTGCAGGTGCAGAGGGATGACGTCAGGCGAAGGCGAGAGGAGTATATGAGGTGGAGGGGCCTTTCCAGCATACCGAACTCCATCTTGGTCGATGAGACCAACAGTGACGCTGTGAGACATGGGTACCCCTAGGTCCCCACCGACCAGGCTCACGGCCGTCCCCGACAAGTGGGTCCGGCCTACCGCCGACCTGTCAGTAGGCCCAACCGACCTAGTTGGCGGCCCACACGACCTCCTGAAAACCTTCCGGAAGATTCCCCAGACGACCTTATCCCGAACGATCTCGAGACTTGGCGTACAAGACAAGACATCGGTGGATTTCGACCAAAGCAGATCGACGGATATGGCAAGTGTTGTAGTCAGCTAGATTTAGGTCTCCTGGTCGTGTCCGACCTGGAGTCTGGGAACCGACCTTGTCCGCTGGCCAATATAAGGCGGGCAGGGCGACCCCTTGTATCAAGACGCCAATCCTCAAGCAATCTACACCAATAACTGGACGTAGGGTTTTACTCTCCGGAGGCCCGAACCAGTATAAACTCGCCGTGTTCTCCGTGTTCCGTGTGCTTGTGCGCAACCATCGAGTTCTTAGCCTTAGATTCCACCTCGCCGAACAACTAAACCACATGGATTAACACCCCCGTGGGCTGTCCAGATCTCACCATCTGACAGTTGGCGCGCCAGGTAGGGGAGGAATCCAAGGTTCTTCGTGCAACTCGATGGCTCCGACCAACGGCGTCATCTTCCCGGAGAGCATGGCGGACATCCTCGCCAATCCCGTCGACATCTGCTTCGATTCAATGCCGGTGAAATCCACCGCTCCAGCCGCCTGCCTCGTCATCGAGAGCAATGCGGTCACCTCCAACCAGCAGGTCGGTACAGATCTGCTGGCGGAAACCCACCCACCCACTCCTAGCGACCTGATCACGGGGCTCGATCGTGTTGAAGGCATGCTCTCCGACACGATCAAGGTCTGCAAACGCGTCAAACGCCCCCGCTGGACCCCTCCGTCCTCATCCAGCATGCCTCTTGGCCTGCGGAACGCAACTCACGAAGCGTCTCGCTATATGAAGCGCAAGATCCAGATCGAATCTGAACCCAAGACACCAGATCGTGGAAACTGCAGGAGTCACCTCGACGACCCTTGCCCCATCCATGAGAACCCCAAACACACGGCTTGCCAGTGCCGTGTGCTCAAGAAGCTTCGACGACCTCTCACCGCGGCTCATCGCCGCCAGATCAACCGAGAGCCGTCCCCGGACCGCCTCGCGTTTCAGATCGCCCGCACGACCATCTCCCCGAACTATCCGGGAGAAGCGTTCGAGACTCCAGATCGCGAGGTCTTGGTTGTCTCTGCGGATGTACCACCTCAAGACGGAGAGACAGATGAGCAGCGCGTGGAGCGCGAGAATGCCAACGTCGCAAGAGCGATACGTCGTCAGCAGGAGTTAGCCGCGGCCGCCCCGGCTGCAGGTCAGCATGCAGGCAATGCCGGTCAAGGTGACGACAATCTACCAGCAGGCAACAACGGAGCGCAAGCACCCGCGGCTCCAGCAGCTCCCCAACAACGCAACGAACCTCGTCGAAACCGTCTGCGTGCCAGAGACCTCTTGCGCGATTTCGAACAAGACGGCCACGAAGTCTACAACTCGCCTCAAGCCAACCTGGGTGCAGCTCTTACCGCACTTGGTCAACTTGAAGACACCCCCGCAATACGGCGCCTTCAAGCCCACATTCGCGTCGCCACTACTCAGGTCGAAGAAAGGGGCCCAGGGTACAGCAGATCGGCCGCAAGCTCCTACTCCAGGAGTAGGTCGGAACACCCTCGGCAACGACATCGCTCCAACACCAATGCTCCCCTTCAGCCTGTCGCCGAAGAGGGAGGTGGAGAAAACGAAGTGGTACAGCCGGTCAATCCCGCTGCCAATGCTGCCGCTAATGCCGCAGCCAACCCTACCGCCAACGCCGTAGGCAACGTCGCTAACAATGCAGCTAATGCTGCTGGCGCCCAACAAAACGTCGGAGCTCAACCTCCACTAGTTCAGGCCAACCACGCCGAGGGAAGTCAGCGTCGACGGATACGAGATGAAGTGGAGATAGCACATCGTGTCAACTACGACCGCGTCAACGGGGTCCCCGATCCCCATAACGCCAACAATCCAATCCAAGCAACGAAATTGCGGAATATGCACGACCAAGAACTCCTCCGACGTGCCCAGTACAACCAAGATAATGGTCCGCCAGACGACCTCTACATCATCCCAACAGCATACGCTCCATCGGCCAGCCCGGGAGCAGTCTACAACTTCCCGGCATTCTCACGACGTCTCAGGACGATCAGATATCCCAAAGACATCAAACCAGCCATTGAAAAGTACGACGGTCGCTCCGACCCAAGTATTTGGCTCAAGATGTACAGCATTGCGGCACGCGCCTCTGGAGGCAACGAAGACCACATGGCGGGATATTTTCCCCTTGTGATGGGTAAAGCGCCACTCCTGTGGCTCGATAACCTTCCTGCAGAGTGCATCACCTCGTGGGCGACCTTGTCGCGTCTTTTCACGACCAACTACCAAGCGACCTACAACCGACCGGGCAACACGCACCACCTCGCAAGAGTACGGATGCGGTTTGATGAAACTCTCCGAGAGTACACTAATCATTACTTCGAAAACCGCAACACTCTCGCGGGTGTTAAAGACGAAGACGTCATAGCATACTACAAGAAGGGGATAACCAACATCAAGCTCTTTGAGAAGATCCACGAAGCTGACGCACACACCATTGGCGACCTCATGACTTACGTCGACAAGCTTGTCGACGCCCAAGACGCAGTGATGCACGACTTCAAGGGAGAAGACCACGACGATGTAGGCAACAGGTCGCGAAAGCGATCCGGAGAAGCCTACGTAGCTGATCCACCCAGACCTTCCACCTTTCTTGAAGGTGACTTCAACATGGTCATGGATGACCAGCGCCAGTTCCACCGCGACGCCAAGCACACCATGAGGGAGTGTGAACAGCTCAAGCGTGCTCTAGGGGTTTCCCCAGAGCCTAAGAAGACCAAGAGCAACAGCAACGACGACCAAAATAGCGGCCGCCGCTACGACAATCGTAACCGTCGACCTGATCGATGTGATTACCGAGATCGCAGACCTTACCGTCGTAACGACGATAGGGACCGTCGTGATTATCGCTGCGATTATCGTCGCGACGACCGACGTAATGACAGACGTGACGATTACCGGCGGGAGGATCGCCGCGAAGACAACCATAACGACCGGCGGGAGGATCGCCGCGACGACCGCCGTGACGACCGGCGGGACGACCATCGTCGCCACGACAACCACAACCGCAACGACAACAACCGCAAGGAACGCTCTCCACCACCACCGCCAAAAGGGGGCAACCCCAACGGCGCGTTTCAAACCGCCCACCGAGAGATCAACTTCATAGTCGGCGGTCGCCAAGCGACCAAAAGCAACAGGCAGCTTCGATCAAATGCAAGAGAGATCGGGCACGTCAACACTGAAACCCCGCAACCTCTGTGTTGGTCGGAGTTCCCCATCACCTTCTCCAGGAAAGATCATTGGGTGCATATACCTGACCCCGGGACCTACCCGCTGGTCGTCAAGCCCATAGTCAACGGCGCGTTCCTGCCTAAAACCCTCATCGATGGGGGCAGCAGCCTGAACATCATCTTCACAGAGACGCTCAGAAAGATGGACTTCGACTTCAACAAGATGACCGCTTGCGATGAACCCTTCTACGGGGTTGTGCCCGGCAAGGCCGCATACCCCATAGGTCATGTATGCCTGCCGGTCACCTTCGGTACACAGGAAAACTTCCGAACAGAGTACCTGACGTTTGAGGTCGCGGACTTCCGCTCCTCCTACCATGCCATCCTTGGTCGACCTATGTTGGCCAAGTTTATGGCTATACCGCACCACACCTACTTGATCATGAAGATGCCAGCGCCTAACGGAATCCTTTCCGTCCCGGGAGACATCATGGTCTCCTACAACTGCGAGAGCTCCACCGTCGAACTCGCCAAAGACTCCGCCTGCAAAGCTGCAGCTACGGTCATGGTTGCCCAGGCCGCCAAGATCCACCAAACCACTCTGGAGGTGCCAGAGCAAAAGCGTATAGCTACAGCCTTGGACCCAAGTCCTGCTGTGAAGAAAGTTTGTCTCGGCCTACCCGACGCATCCAAGGAAGTCACCATTGGGGCCAACCTCAACCCCAAATAGGAACTCGTGCTCACCAGTTTCCTCCGGGACAACGCCGACATCTTCGCATGGAGCCCGTCTGACATGCCCGGTGTCCCCAGGGAGCTGGCTGAGCACACCCTTGATGTAAACAAGACTGCACGACCTATCAAGCAAAGGCTCCGGTGATTTACAAAAGATAGAAAACAGGCAATAGAAACTGAAGTCTGCAAGCTCTTAGCTGTAGGATTCATCCGAGAATGTAAACACCCGATTTGGCTTGCAAACCCGGTTCTTGTACCCAAGAAGACTGGAGGATTAAGGATGTGTATCGATTACACCGACCTTAACAAGCACTGCTCAAAAGATCCCTTCCCTCTTCCTCGTATCGACCAGGTCGTAGACTCCACGGCTGGTAGTGTTTTACTATGCTTTCTCGACTGCTACTCAGGTTATCATCAGATAGCTTTGAATCCCGACGACGAAGACAAGACGACGTTCATAACGCCCCATGGCATCTACTGCTACAAGGTCATGACTTTTGGCCTGAAAAACGCCGGAGCAACATATCAGAAGGCGATCCAAAAATGTCTGAAGTCGCAGATCGGGAAGAATGTCGAAGCCTACGTCGATGATGTGGTTGTCAAGACCACTGAGGAAGACCAGCTGATCGCCGACCTCACAGAGACCTTTGCCAACCTGCGAGAGTTCCAGTGGAAGCTCAATCCTACCAAATGCGTCTTCGGTGTACCCTCCGGATTGCTCATGGGCTTCATGGTCGGGCACTGAGGCATTGAAGCCAACCCCGTGAAGGTCGACGCAATACGCAACATGGCCAAGCCATCTTGCAAGAAAGACGTCATGAAGCTCACAGGTATGATGGCGGCTCTAGGTCGCTTCATCAGTAAGCTTGGCGAGAAAGGTCTGCCCTTCTTCAAGCTATTGAAGAAGGCAGATAAGTTCGTATGGGATGAAGAAGCGCAGAAGGCTTTCGAGGCTCTCAAAGAGTCCTTGACCACACCTCCAGTCATGACACCACCTGTAGCAGGGGAAACCCTCCTACTCTACATCTCTGCCACCACTCATGTGGTCAGCACGGTTCTCGTCGCCGAACGAGAAGAAGAAGGGCAGGCCTATCCTGTTCAATGACCTGTGTATTACGTAAGCGAGGTCCTGACCGACGCTAAAACACAGTATTCGCAGCCTCAGAAGCTACTTTATGCACTCCTGATCACGTCGAGAAAGCTTCGCCACTACTTCCAAGCCCACAAGATCACGGTGCCATCATCGTTTCCACTAGGAGAAATCATCCGCAATCACGACGCCAACGGCCGCATCGTCAAGTGGTCGGTAGAGCTTGGAGAGTTCGACATCGAGTTCTGCCCCAGGCAGGCAATCAAGTCACAGATCCTCGCTGACTTTGTGTCGGAGTGGACAGAAATCCAGATGCCCCCTCCCAAGGAGCGGCCTGAACACTGGATAATGTACTTCGACGGCGCCCTCAACCTCGAAGGCGCAGGAGCAGGTGTGCTACTCATCTCTCCCCAGGGAGAGCAGCTCAAGTACGTTCTACAGATACATTACAAGGCCTCCAACAATGGAGCAGAGTATGAAGCTCTAATTCATGGGCTCCGCATAGTAGTGTCCCTTAGCATCAAGCGACTACTGGCTTTTGGCGATTCCAAGGTCGTCATCGAACAAGTCAATAAAGAGTGGGATTGTGTCAAAGACACAATGGACGCATACTGTGCTGAGATCCGCAAGCTCGAAGGCCACTTCGAGGGGATTGAATTTCAGCACGTACCACGAAACAACAACGTCGCCGCCGACGTACTCTCTAAACTAGGCTCCCGGCGAGCCCTAGTCTCGGCAGGCGTGTTCGTCCAAGACCTACGCAAGCCTTCAATCAAGCTGCTGGATCCAGATAATCTAGACCTAGCTCAACACGACCAAACTCCAGCACCTCCCCGTGACGTGCTGATGATAGAAAAGGAGGGTGATTGGCGCGAGCCTTTCTTAGCCTTCCTACTCGACCAACGAGTCCCAGACGATAAGGCAGAGCGCGAACGTATCACGCGATGAAGCGCCAACTACGTCGTGATCAGTACCGACCTCTACAGAAAAGCCGCCTCCACTGGTGTCTTGATGAAGTGCATCCTACGATCAGAAGGGATACAGCTCTTGGCTGAAATCCACGGTGGAGAGTGTGGCTGCAAAGCGGCATCCGCTAATCTGGTCGGTAAAGCATACCGATCTGGTTTCTATTGGCCCACGGCCATATCTGACGCAAAAGACCTAGTAAAAAGGTGCAAAGGATGCCAATTCTTTGCCAAGCAGCAGCACCAGCCAGCTCAGGTCCTGTGCACAATTCCCCATCGTGGCCCTTCGCCATGTGGGGCCTCGACTCAGTGGGAACGTTCCGAACCACCCCAGGCGGCTACAGGTATATCCTCGTAGATGTCGATAAATTCACCAAGTGGATTGAAGTCCGACCTGTCGCAAAAGTCAAGTCGGAAGAGGCGGCCAAATTCATACAAGACATAACACATTGCTTCGGTGTGCCCAATAGGATCATCACCGACCTTGGGACAGCCTTCACAGGCTCTACCTTCTGGGATTTCTGCCAAGACAACATGATCGACGTCTACTACTCTTCGGTCGCCCACCCTAGGTGCAACGGCCAGGTCGAACGTGCCAATGGCATGGTTCTTCAAGCCCTCAAAGAACGTATCTTCAATGACGCTTCAAACTACGCTACACGATGGTTAGCCGAGCTACCACACGTAATCTGGGGCCTAAGGACCCAAGTCAGCACTGCTACAGGCTTCTCGCCCTTCTTCTTGGTCTACGGCTCCGAAGCCATTCTACCTACCGACGTCACCTTCGAAGCTCCACGCATACAATTCTACGAGGAGGGAGAAGCCGAGCAGACTCGTCGTGTCGACCTTGACAGCCTCGAGGAACAAAGACTGGCCGCTATCATGTGTCAAGCTCGTCACGACCAGCAACTTCGTCGATACCACGATCGCAACGTTAAAGAGACATCCTTTAACGTCGGCGACCTAGTCCTAAGGCGTATCCAGAAGACAGATGGCATGCATAAGCTTTCTTCCCCCTGGGAGGGACCCTTCATCATCACCGAAGTCATCAGCCCATCTACATATCACCTCCAATGGGGCGACGGGCAAGGAGTACCCAACCCTTGGAACGTGGAGCATCTACGACGATTCTACCCGTAGAATAGTTTTTTTTCTTTAACAGCGACGTATTTTTCATCTCTGTACTTTTTCAGCTTCAATAAATATTAGTTAAAGCAGTTATCTGCTGTGTCTTGAGCTCTACCTTCTCCTCCCTCATGTCTTCAACCCTCCCCCTCGTCACGCTCGGGGGCTTGGCTAAAGCCAACATAAGGGTCGCGAGACCCGGGGGTTAAAATTTTGGATCCTCCCCCTTGACATGCTCGGGGGCTTGGCTCAAAGCCAACCTAAGGGTCGTTCGACCTGAGGACATTATCCCTCATGACTACCTGCCTTGTGTCACTGCGAGCCTGCTTGGTCATAATGGTTGCAAAACCTGAGTCCCAGACTCCCTCCCGCGCGCCGACCTCGCGTAAGCCTCCCTGATGAGTCGTGGAGGTCGGTAAGCCAGCCTCTCCGTGAGTAGTGGTCAGCGGGATATGCTATAAGAAGTCGTCACTTTGAAGACTACCAAGTTCGCGCAGGCACAAGGTAAGTACGTCATGCAAGCACCAAAATAAGGTTTCATCAAACAATATTTTTACATGGCTGAGAGGAGGAAGAGGTACAGCTCCTAGACTAAGACTACTCTTCGCCGTCGTCGCCTTCATAGTCAAGAGCATCCATTACCGCCGTAGCGGCATCGCGCACTTCAAGCTCCAAGGCCTTGAGGTCTTTCGTTGTATCAGAACTCTCCCCGACCTTGACCATGTCAACCTCGGGGTAGTGCGACTTCACCCGCACTAACGCCTCCGTGGCCGCCGCCAAGCTTGTCGCCCTCAGCAGGTCGAGAAGCTTCTCGGGTATTCCTATGAGACGGTCAAGAGCAGACTTGGGTCCCTCCCCCTCGACCTGCGACGCTATCATGTCCATAGCATAGTGGGCAGCGTTCTTCAGGTCGTTCAGCTCCACCTCTTGCCCTGCAATGATCACTTGGTCATTCTGCAATGACTTCAAAGCTACCTCGAGGCCGACCTCGAGATCCTGCCGAGCCTGTTTCTCATAAGTCAGCTTTTGAGTTACGACCAACTCACTGTCTATCTTCTCCTTCATCACCCGCTTGAGCTCGTTGGTGCCAGCATCGGCCTCTCGCAGGGTTACCTCCAAGCTTCGAACCCTTTCTTTGGTGTTCTTCAGGTCGTTCTTGAGGTCATCCTCACGCCTGTGAAAATCTGCAACACACCGATGTGCTCCAAAGATCACACCCCCAGCAGCACATTACAACAATAGTGAAAACCAATCCACTTTGGTCATTAAGCAATAATAAAGTATCATCATGACGTCAGTTGCCGGGTTAACACCCGGTGAAATCACTTACATAGCAACAAGGATCGACATATATGCATTAAAACTCATGCGAAGGCGAGTCCAGAGTACAACACATGATTAATCTCCAAATCTACCCCGAAGGGTTTAATTATTACAAACCAGAGTCATTGACATGATAACGAAGTTTAGAGTTTTGAAAACAGCGGAATTATACTAAACGGCACGAGGAGCATCACAGGAGGCCTGCCATGATGCCTTCATTCATCGTCTTCCACCCACTCCAGCTCCCAGCCAGGCGGGATCTCTCTAGGCCACACAATACCTGCAACAACATTTTTAAAGCAAGGCTGAGTATACTAATACTCAGCAAGACTTAACCATCGGGTGATAACTACATCACCAAACTCTAGACATGAGAGGCTTTTTGGCCGGTGGAGTTCTTTTGCTGAAAAGCAACAAAGAGTATGTCCTTACTTTCAATATTTTAGCTCAAATTCTAGTTAGTTACCATTTCTAAGTGTGCCAACTAATTCAATCAAGAATTGTACAATATAATTAATTCAGTCAGTAAACTTCACCAAGTTCCATCGTTAAGGGATATCATGGCCAGTAGGATAAGTAGTCTCGGATAACGGTGAGAGGCCGACAACCAGTTTATTTAAACCTTGCAAGGTAAACCTAAACACACGGGAGGTGCCCTCACTACGAGTTCACCAACCAGGCGGTTCCCGTCATTCCTCGGATTGGGATCAGATGTTACAATCTTAAGTACAAGGCTTACTGGGCTACGCCACCAAGGTCACCCAGCCTCACGCATGTACTCAGGTGGCGAGCCCGGGGCCGCAACCCTAAGATTAGTAGCGCAAAGTTCCCGCACCGCCTCATTTAGGTACTAGGCTTACTGTACCTATTTCCGGTAAGTGTTTAGTACGTTCAAACACTTGACCCACGAAAGCCATTGGACCGGAGCCCACATCCCATGCTCTTACCACATGAGCAATCCATTTATAAAGATCTTATGATTCCAACATAAGAACCTATTCTCGCGAGTGACGAACATCACTCGACTTCTACCAGGTCCTATAGCATAGCAGCTATCGACCTAGCATACTAGTAAAAGAGCATAGGTACCTAGGGTTCATGCATCTAAGGTTTCAGTTCAACTCCTGAAACGTAAATGCACAAACATAGCAAAGGTAATGGCATAATTTTAAAAAGAGAGGGTAAATGATCCGGGGCTTGCGTTCACTGGCAAGGTTGGCCTTGGACCCTTCTGGACTTTGGTCCAGGTCCTGAGCTACGTCCACGTACTGCAGCTCACCGACAGCACCTTCGTCTCCTCCTTCCGGCACGAGCGTACAGCTACCGTCGGGAAGATCTGCACGAGGATGCAAATGCAAAGTTCAATTGACGGTTTTTAATTTTTAATTAATTACAAACAACAAATGACAACCATGGGGTGCATGGTTGACCACATTCACCTAGATAGACATACATTCAGCATACTCTTCCAATAAAGGAACAATATGTTGCTCTTGATTAATTACTCTTTTTATAGTGACTGTGTACATATTTATGTAAATAATTTAATTTAAATTTCACAAACAGCAAGGGGTTGGTCTTAAGCCTTTTAAAATGATTTACATCACATTTATAAAGCCATTAGGTGTGGGTGTGGTGATTTTCCAATTTAACTTTAACATTAAGCTTAAAAGGCTTCCATTGCTTTTATTCACAAAATAAATTAATAAAAATTCAGTGGAAGTGTTTATAAAGCACTACAAACCTATACAAATCCACTGCACACACATGCACACTTAGGAGAGCTATAAAATTAATTATACTGAAAATAACAAAATCTAGCTACCAAAGCAAGATAAATGCATATAAAAATAAATAAGCATCAAATGGATCCCAACTTTCTCACACATAGCCTCTGGTCCAAATCTAAGCTAGGCATGCAATATATACACCTAGAGCTACTATGGATCTTGGGTTATGCAATTACATTTAAAACTAAGCATAAAACAAGATTAAATATTTATGATAGATATAAAATTGTGATTAATTCACCAGAGATGAATTTAGGCATAAAAAGATCACATGCATAAGTTGAGTACAAAAATCTAATTATTTTTAGCTACAAAAAGCATTTGGATAGATTCAGCATAAATACAAAATAAATCATATAAAAAGATTTACATAGTAACTTTGCGCAATTTTTGGTACAGAAGCTAGGAATGATATAACACACAACATATACAAAAATCAATCACACATCACATGTAGATTTTGAGATACAACAGATCTATTTCTAACAGTTTTCTAATTTTCATGCAAAAAATATCAGGAAAAAGTATGGTCATGCTTCACAAAAGTTGTAGTGTTCTTCATAAGAATCCAACAAAATTAAGTTTGCATTTTTATGATTTTTCTACAATTTTCTACGAATTTTACAAGATCAGCCAAAACCCAGTTACTATTTAAGAATCAAACTTTCGAACAGGCCCCTGGAAGTTTTCGAAACCTTACAGATAGGCCCTTGCTTTGCACTCAGGCCCCTGGAAAGAACTTGGGACTCACAATTAGGTCCCCGGGCACCGGCCGGCGGCGGTCCGGCCAAATTCCGGCGAACCGGCGGCCGTGACCGGCCGGGCGAGGGTGGAGGGCGGCCTGAGGGTGACCTTGGCTCGATTCTCGGGCTTGGTTGGGGCAGAGGGGCTACCGGCGAGGGGGCTCGACGGCTCAGCCGTGCGGTGGCCGCTTGGAGCCCGGCTCCGGCGATGTTGCAGCGCCGGCAGGGCAACAAGCGGTGGCGCAAGCTTCAACAGGACCTAGAGTAGGGGCTAGAGTGGTTGGGTGGTCGTGGTTGCAAGCAGAGAGGCGGCTCGGCGGCAGCGGCTCCAATGGCGGGGCGGTGGAGAGCACAGGGAGGTGGAGGGGGCACGCACGCGCGGGGAAACCGACCGTGGCCTTTTATAGGTGACGATCACGGCGCTAGAAGCACTCGAGAGGGACGGGGGGTCCGGACGGCGCGGGCAGGGCCCGGCGCGGGCGGACGCAGGGGCGCGACACGCCACGACGCGAGCTCCCAGGTGCCTCAGTGCCAACGCGGCCTCGACTTGCGTGGCCTCGGGGCGCGCGGTCTCGGGACGCGGCCGTGCGGGGCCCGGACGCCGAGGCTGGGGCGGCCGCGTGGTCGTGCACGCGGGCGCGCGTGCTGGCGCGCGACGTCGCGGCGCGACGCGGCATGGCCCGATTTTGTTCCATTTAGCACTGTTTGACTGCAAAATACTCCAATTTTTTGAACTAAAGTGCAAATGGTAAAGTTGTAGATCAAAGGTCCCTCTACAACATTTACAAAGGTTGTCCTATGTTTTGCTCCATGGTTTGAGCATAAACTGCAGGCAAAGTTCCTATTTTTCATGGCACCAATGAATAGTACTTACCTGCGGTTGACCAAGTTTTTCACCCTTTTCCGCTCAAAATTTGAAATGCCACCCAAAAGCAAAGTTGTGTCCCTCGAAAAACTAGACAACTTTTATATTGGGAGATTTTGAAGTGTTTAGGTGAATTTTGGAGAACGCGGCAAAAGTTCTAGAGGAAGCTCAAAGACATAGGGGTTTGACCGGGGTTTTGACCAAGGGTTGACTAGGGTTTGACCACACGGGTGTGTGAACTTGATTAAGAGGGTCATTAGTGATTGTTGACTAGGTTTTCGAGGTGATGACCCAGGTTGACCAAGGTTTGACCAATGTCAGCAGGTTTGACTCAGTTGATTCGGTCATTAGCACTAATGATGCTAATCAAAAACCTGGAGCGTCACAGGCGGGTCATCAGTGACCTCGTCTTCATCGGATTCAACCTCCCTGGTCGATAGTGTAGGAATCACCGGCGTCTCGACCGCTGGTGGAGGGCTCGTCTTCCTCTTCCTTTTGTTCTTCTTCTCCGCCTCGAGCTTGGCGGTCTTCGCTGCTTCGACCTTTGCTGCAGCCGTCGAGACTGACTGCTTCGCCACTGCCGCCCTGGTCCTGCGCTTGGGCTTCGCGGCGTTGCTCGCCTCTTGCTGATTCGTGGCATCATCACCGACCTCTGGGTCAGTGTCTTCATCAGCTTCCACCGACGAGTCGGACTCGTAATTCTCCAGTAGCCTAGCTGCTGGAGGTTGATACTTATCCGACCTCAGCTTCTGACGAGGTTCTTCACCTTCCGGAAGAGGTGCCGGGCACCAAAACTGCCTCACCCGATCCTAGCACTGATAAAGACCAAACGAGTAAGAACGACGTACATAAAGAAACAGAGCAAACGACCTGTAAGTCCCAGGACTCACCGGGTCAGCTGGCCGGCTCAACGAGTATGCCTTTGGGCACTTCTTGATCCGTGCTTTCCCAGCATAGATCTGTGACACCCTAGCCGCCATCTCCTCCTTGGGGACTTTGCGGTTGACCTCACGGGTGGGGTCCGATTGCCCCCAGTACTCGTATGCCGGATGCACCCGATCCTTGATCGGTTGGATCAGGCGCCGGCAAAATGACCTAGCGACGGAACCTCCTGTCACACCCCTCTCCTTGAGGTCGGTGACCAGTGTAAGCACCTCCTTGACGTCGTCCGCCTCACGCGAAGACAGTCCCAGGTCCCACTCTGGAATCTTCACGGGCTTGTGCCCAGTTCGCTTCGGGAGCGCCGGCAACTGATCAGCGACGTAGAACCAATCTGACCTCCACCCAGCGGTGTTGTCTGGCAGATTCGTGTCAATCCACTCTGACTTGAGGCCCGACCTCAAGCAGAACATCACAGCCCCTACAACACCGGCACGCTTGTCGGTGGTCTTCACACAGAAAAGATGCCTCCACAGAAGGAAGTGAGGCGATATCCCCAGATACACCTCACAGAAATGAATAAACGTCGACAATACAGTGATGGAGTTGGGGACGAGGTGTACCAGCTCCAACTTGTAGAAGAAGAGAAGACCTCAGAAGAAATCCCCAGCGGGGATGTTGAACCCGCGCTCGAAGAAGGAACCAAAGATGACCTACTCCCTGACGTCTTCCGTCGGGAAAGCCTCGCCCGTCGGCGCCTTCCACTCTACTTCCGACTTAGGCCTCAACAGCCCGCGGTCCACCAGGGATTGAATCTTCGCCTCCGTCATCGTTGAAGGCTCCCACACCGTCCGCGGGTCCGGGATTGGATGAGCCGGCGCTGCCATTTCTCGACTTGGAATGGATCTGGATCTAAATGTTACTAGGGTTTTGATGCGCATGCGCGGCGGCGCAAGGCACGGATGGCGGGGTTGGTGCACGACCGGTTAGAGATGGTGGCGGATTGGGGAAGTTAGGGCGGAGAATGGATGCGGAACCGTGGCGGCTAAGGCGTGGTGGCGCTGGCGGTGACGGCGACGGGAGGAAGAAGATGAAGCGCGCGGTCAACTGCGGTCTATGGCGGCCTATTTATACGGGTCCCACCAGGTCTGCCCGTTGCGGCTCCTTCCACTGTACGGAGATCACTGCAACGGCTCCGTGCTGATAATTTCGCGAGTTGATCACGCAGGATTTTTCGCCAACGGATAGTACAGCGACCTGAACTCCGAGTTTAGGTCGTGGGAAACGTCAAGGATATCAGGTCGTCCTGACAACAACATTTTGATCTTCAAAAGGTCGATAAGCTCCCAATCACAAGGCTTCCGGTCTTTGATGAATAATTTCGTCAGAACGACCAGTACATGAAAGAAGAGAGCGAACATTACAGGGGTCCTCCGAAGGTACACAAGTCGCCTGCGACCTTATTGGATCTAGAACCCGGCACAAAAATATAAACGTACTCGAAGACCTGATCTACCTAGAGCAATCCTTGAGGCGTACTTCGATACAGTAGAGTACGTCGCAAGAATTCTTCTAGCCTCAGGACCTCGATGATGGCCTTGCGGTGAACAACTGCACGATGCTACACGTAGTTGGGCACACTTTGTGCCTGACTATGGAATGCAGATACGAGCTTGCTCTTCGGCGCGGACTGCAGGCCCTCGACGAGCACCACACGGTCGTCGAGGACTTACAGCTTCACCTCGGGCCTCTACAGCATCACCTCCAAACTCTACCTGGTACCACGCAGAGGCACGGTACAAAGAGTGGGGGTACTGCCTACATTTCGCAAGAGTTCTTCTAGCTCCAAGCTTCTACAAACATGACATCCTACAATCTGGTGGACGGACACATGCCCATGGCATGGCCTCAAAACTACTCTGCAACTTCATAGCTCAGCAATGCTCGGTGCTTGCCCTCCTCAAGCTTCACGGTGCTATTTATAGCCAAAAGCCAGGCCTCGGGCAGCTGGCGAAGTGATGACACTGAAACCACATGGGTCCAGTAGGCCTGTGGACATGTGAGTGATTAAAGGTGACGACTTTATATCTGTCTCGCGACGTCTTTGTCGCTAGCGCATCAATGATGCCTGAGCCCGCCGCAGAATCACATGGCTACAGTGCGCTCCTTGATTCGTGGGCAGTTTATCGTTTTCTGGGTGGCAAGAGTATCTCCGACCACTGTTGACCTGTGACCCTGCAGTCTACGGAACAAGACAAAGCCTGACCATGTGTCAGAGGGCTCAGCAGCTCGTTATAACTGCGAATGACGACGACGATTATATGCACTCCTTCTACGACTCGACGTTTTTATTGCACCCGCTAGGCTCTGTGTCCTGATGCACCCGCTATGGCTCTGCATGTAAACGGACCTATTCCAATCAGCCTATATTTCTGTTTCCTAAGTAGAATGGTCGTAGGTTCGGTTGAAGACCTTCCGGGGTAGGCGTGCCTCGCTGCTCTGCGAGATCCGTCTGGGCGCCTGGAGATCAGATTCATCACATTTACGATTTTTGTCGGGCCCCCGTGGTCGGTGTGCCTATTGCTGAGGTCGTCAATACCTTAGTGTCATGGCTCCGCTAGATGGTTAGCAGCTATGTTGGTCGTCTGGGCACCAAAGTGACCCCCTGAGGTCGGTGTGCCTTAATACCTAGGTCTTGCAACACCTCGGTATGTTTACGGCTCTGCCAACCTAGTTGGGCGCCCCGGATGCGTGACCTTTCGAGGTCAGTGTGCTCTTGTAGCCCTGCCAGCCTGCTCTGGACACCCAGGATTTATGTCGGGAATGAAGGCCTCCCTGTGGGGTGCACGCCTAATGGCCCTGTCAAGTATCTCCGGGTGCTTGGGCACTTTGATTTGAGACCTTCTTGAGGTCGGCATGCCTCGGGTGGCCCTGCCAGACTCCTTGCAGCTATGCAGGATATCTGGATGTCTCTACACTCCATATGTTCAAGATCAATATTTTTCAATAGCTTCATCGTAGATCGTTTCGACCGCTACAGACAACCTCTACATGCGGTGTGCGTTTCAAAATCCAGCTGGGTATCCTCGGATACTGGACATTGTTGATTTGAGGCCTCTTCGAGGTCGGCACGCCTACAAGGCCTCCCTGAGGTCGGCCCTGCCAGACTCCTGGCAGCTATGCTAGCCATGCTGTCTGCTTTAATGCTCGGGGACTACTCTATGAGTGCGTCTTCGACGCCCTCTTAGTTTTCCCTCGTCGTACCGACCTGTTGGGAAACCTGTTTCTCATCACGTTGTTACTCGACCTACCTTTTTTCTCTTCTCTTTCTTTGGATCATCATACCGGCCATCCTGCCCGCCACGATGCTCGGATACTACTCTATGAGTGCATCCTTGATGCCCTCTGAAATTTTTTCATCGTCGTTTTGATCTATCGGAAGCCTGCTTCCTATAGGTCGTCATTCGACCTCCCTTCATTCGGCAAAGACTTCAGACAGGTCGGCTGCTAAGCTGATTTGTTCTTTTTGACCGACGTGCATGCTACTCGACCTGTCGATAGCTCCACGACTCCGTGGTGACCTTTCTAAGATCGCTGCGCATACACCTCGATCGGGGGCTTGTGAGACATGGGTACCCCTAGGTCCCCACCGACCAGGCTCACGGTCGTCCCCGACAAGTGGGTCCGGCCTACCAGAAGACCCGCTGACCTGTCAGTAGGCCCAACCGACCTAGTTGGCGGCCCACATGACCTCCTGAAGACCTTCCAGAAGATTCCCCAAACGACCTTATCCCGAACGACCTCGAGACTTGGCATACAAGACAAGACATCGGTGGATTTCGACCAAAGCAGATCGACGGATATGGCAAGTGTCGTAGTCAGCTAGATTTAGGTCTCTTGGTCATGTCCGACCTGGAGTCTGGGAACCGACCTTGTCCGCTGGCCAATATAAGGCGGGCAGGGCGACCCCTTGTATCAAGGCGCCAATCCTCAAGCAATCTACACCAACAACTGGACGTAGGGTTTTACTCTCCGGAGGCCCGAACCAGTATAAACTCACCGTGTTCTCCGTGTTCCGTGTGCTCGTGCGCAACCATCGAGTTCTTAGCCTTAGATTCCACCTCGCCGAACAACTAAACCACAGGGATTAACACCCCCGTGGGCTGTCCAGATCTCACCATCTGACAAACGCCATTGACAACATCGATGTTGACACCTTGCTCGGTCTCAACAGGTATGGATCATCTTACCAGCCTACCCAATCTAATTACGTTTGCTAGATTTGTTGGCAGTTGGGAGGGAGAGGTGATAACATGCAAAACTAGTGCAACAAAAGGTCTGGATTACTAGTTAGGTTAATCTCGATGGATAGCCATCATCATACACCGTACCTTTGCCCTCCTTTGACTTTGTGATTAGAAATCAATGCGATTTTGCCCTAGTCAATGGTCAAAACAGGGGTAAATTTGTGTAACAACCCTTGGCCGCGGCTGCTCGCCAGCGACGTGAGCGGCACACAGAAGGAAGAATCAGAGGTAGGGGACGGGCGGGCAGAGAACCCTGACGCCGAGATTGAGTTTATTAAGAGAATACAGACATGAGTTCGGGGGATACACACCACCGGCCTATATGCACGGCGACAGACGCAGACCTTGCGGACCCACATAAGTCACACAACTCAATCGAAACACGACACGTTACAATTTAAACCCCACATCGAAAGCATCTTCCATCTTCACGTCTTCTCCTAGGCACCATCAGTTACAATTTGCAAAGATCAAGGGCAAAATCACAATGACTTGTGAATAGTTTTTGGAATCACAAAGTTTTTAAAAATAAGGTACAAACACAATTACATTTCAAAGTAGGGGCAAGAACACAAAAAACCTATTGATTATGTGCTGCCAAGGACATTTTAAGTAATTAAAGAAGGGAGAGGGTGAGGGAGTGTGGTGATGGAGGGGAGGGGGAGTAGGTACGAAAGCAGAAAACCAACATTCATTTGTTTTTTACTACTGTCATAATCAATTCGCTTGTGAATTGTGATTTTTGAGAAACAACGCTGTAACACTATGCATTGTAGCGGTTGTACTCCTTCTGTCATCAAAGAGTGTCACTGTAGCATTTGCCATAAGTCAAACTTAGTTTACAGAAAACAGTATTAACATTTATGACATCACATATGTATGTACAGTAATGGAATATATTTCATGATGAATCTAGTAATACTTATTTGGTATTATAAAAATTGGCACTTTTTGTATGAATTTGATCAATCTTAAGATGATTTCACTTAGGATAAAGCTAGAATGACACTTTTTGGGATGGGGAGATTATCCGTATGGTGCTCTTTTTATATGAATATGGTATGTCATCTTTTGAGAGCATGAAATAAAACAATAGATTGAGGATAGCCTAATACTATAGTTGTTTGTTTAATTTCTAGATGTGTGGATAAGAAAGAAATCCTTGCAATGGAGAAGGCTGTTTGGAGTCATGCTATGGAGTATTTGAAGTCCCATGATAATGTAAGAAACCTTACTAATGTTCTCTTGTCTTTTTTTTTAGCTCTGTACATCTGCAATTTGCTAATGATTTATCTATGCCTCTCTTCTAATTAGAGACATGCCTATGACCTAATACCTGATAACATCACCTTATACCCGTGGTGTTTGAGAGCCACACATGGTATCACTGCAACCTCTTGGGTCGAAGGAGGGTTATGGCTCAAGCAAGCCCTACAATGTTTTTTGTGGAGCTGAAGTGCAGAACAAGTTATAATGTGACGTTTTGTGTACCACTTGGTATATATAGTCAAATACCCTCTTCATGTCTTTGTAGTTTATTAGAAGAAACTTAAATTGTTTTTGTTAAATATCTTAATGCTTTTATAGGTAAATACACTTGCAACAGTTGTAAAATATGCGCTACTACTTGTGATATCTTGCATCCACTATGAGGAGAATTCATATGTGGGAGCGAAGAAGGACAGATAATCTTCCGTTACACTATTCGTGGGTATATTTTGCTCTATGGCTAAATCTTACTGATGTTTGCAAATACAAGGCTAAAATTTAAATTTTCATTTTTGTCTGAAAATTGTTTTTTGTTTTTGTTTTTGTTTTCTAGGACTCCTACCCATTGTCACAGACGCTAGGTCATCTAGGTTGCAATTTTTTATTGTAAGTTTCTATGACATCAACCGGAGCTGGAGTGTTTGAATAAGTTTGGGTATATTTGATGGATTTTTGTTAGATATAGCTTGCCATTTAGTAATCTTAACCAAACTATAGAGGTTTGCACTAGGTTTTACTCTTTGATGATGTTAGTAGTATTTTTTATAACATTTGGATCAATATTGAGATAATATGCACTTCATGCAAATGTAGGTATGTCATGATCATACTCTAGATATCCCTAAATGTAAGATGTGTGACCGTGCTAGCAACAAGAGCAGGAGAAAAATGGCTTGGAACCTTGATATATTTGTGACTTATTGAGTGGAGATACAAGCCAACCCTTATTAAGATGGAATGATTTACCCCTAAGGTGAAAATCTCTAAAATCAGAAACAACGCAATCTAATATTTTAATAACAATCCGATCCTAAGGCTACCGAAGAGTAATAATGCAGATGCTATGCATCAGCAGTGCCAATACAAAGGCGTTAGGAAGCCTAAGGTGCTAGGCATATGTGGGCAACTGATGCCTAGATGCTATTTCTGTTTCCTAAAAAAAGTTGCTATGGTCTTTGCTGGTTTCTAGGGGTTTTGGAGATTATTATATGTAACTTCTGCATACCCAAAAACAAAACCTCATTTTAATTTTGTGCCTGACAAATATGATGTCCAACAAGGCCCAGTTCATTAAATTTCTTTTAGTGTGGGGTGATATTGGTGCCGCTCTATTTAAAGTGGTTTCGAAGGTCATCTTTTATTTATTTTTCATAATGTACCTTGTTAAAAAAATTTATTCTCCTTGGTAAACTTTTTTAAATAATATTCTCCTTGCTAAACTCAAAGTTATGTTCTTACTTAGCCTGCTAGTTCAGATACATTTGCTATTCCATCTAGTTGACCTTCATCTTCTTTTTTTATTTCCGTTTGTGCACCAGTATATATATATATTCACTTTCAACATTTATGTAATCATTAAGATGCTATAGAGTTGAAACTATTGCAAAAGGAAGGAACATTATTGATGAAATATATTTTCTGCTGATATGGTATTTGATGGGTACAAAGTCTTACTGGTTGTAACTTGTTGAACACTACAACTCTGTTGATGCATCACTGGATGGTTGCTTTGAGGTGTGCATTGAGGAAATTTCCGTACAATAAACAAGCAGAAGATATTATACATTGATTTGTCTGATTGATTTGCTTTTCCGAAAAAAATATTGTGCAAGGTGATCCACACCGTCTGTGCATCTGTCTTTTTATTTGTGGTCTTTTTTTAAGTTGTTAATCTTCTGAAGGTGTTTCCACCTCATGAGTTGTGGGGTCGAGGTCCATTTTTGCTGACGTGGTAGTTAGTCAGAGCCAATGATGGAGCCAGGATTTGGTGACAGGGGGGTTGGCTCCTCTTCCTCCTCCTCCGGCCCCTCCTCTCCTTCCTCATCAAATTTCTAAAAGGGGCTTTGGGGGGGGATGAAAGTGCATCTAGGCCGCTAGGTGGATTTTGGTGAATTGAATGACAAAGCGATTAAAGATCTAACATAATTGTCTAAGATTATGAGTATGTTTTATTTATACATTGGAGAAGACAAATATATGAGTGGTCCTAAGGCATAGTGGCAAATATCAAGCAATAAAGGAAGATAAATATTGAGGATATTTTGAGAAGGTCAATTCATGGTCTCCGGTAAATATGGTGGCTTGATTAAAGTACAAGGATCATAGAAAGAGAAGATGGTAATTCTCTCTGAATTAAATGCAAGGCTTCATGTGGTAATTGAAAGAGGACACAAGGATGAGTGTAGACTTTATGATGCTTAATTGGAAGCTTGCATATTCGTTGTCAATCGAGAACAAGCATTTGAAGTGAGATTTCAAATGGAGATTAGTTGTGGATGAAGCAAAGTGAAACTCAACATGGACATGGTAAGTGATGAAGAGATCAACCGAGATGACTAGGGTGAGGGACTAAGCAATCTTTGGGGCCTTAGCTAAGCCGCCATTAGTATTTTGCTAAGGTGAAGTTCTAGTATCCGTGGGGTCTCGAAGTATCATATCCAAGCCTTAATCGAGGGAAGTAATGCAACTCATCTACATGTTATGTTTGGCAATATGGAGTGACTTGGGGATCCAAGTATGCATTCTTATGCTAGATGGAAAGATCCTAAGTCACTAGCTTAAGTATGGACGTTCTCAAGAAATAGGCTAAGTTGAAAGCCATCAAGTGGATATTGTTCAAGTATGGCAAGATTGAAGACATTCAAGCTCAAGAGGTTGACACGGTGGTTTTATTGAATCTTGAGTATAGGTATGTTGTACTATCAAGAGGGATGCAACATTAGCTAGTTGACCAAGTCAAAGTGCTCTTAGATAAACCTTGTGAGAAAATAGCCTTGAGAGCCTAAGAGTGTGCTAACTAACCCACCTAACCTAAATTGAGCCACTTCATCTCTTTGGTAATGTGTTAGAGTCATAGAAAAGGTTTTGGGGGTGTCTCGGCCCTGACCGGTCCGGTCAGGGGCACCGGTCTGACCGGTGCCGCTAGCCCAACAGTTAGTTTTTCAAACACCGATATGACTGGTTAGTTTTCTCCTTTGAGAGGCATAAATACCCCAAGCCTCCTATAGTGGAGGGTTGCTGTTCTTGGTGACTTTGCTGAGCTCCTAAGCCATTTCTTGCAAGCCCTAAGCCTTAGTGGCTCTCCCAAACCTCTCTTTGTGAGATTTGTGGATTCAAGCAATATCCTTTGTGTTGGGTTGAGAGAGTGAGCTCAAGAGCGTCTTTGTGAGCTAACAAGAGCATTCTCATAGCTTGAGCACTTCGATTTTGCGTCTACAAGCATTGAAACATTTGTTACTTTTGGAGGTTTGCCTCCTAGACGGCTAGGTGTCGCCGGCTAGCTCCCAAGGTTGTGGTGAGTAGCGGCAAGTTTGTGAGGGCTGTGATCTTGCCTCTTCGTGAAAAAGATCACCTTAGTGGAAAGGAGAAAAGTGGTTGAAAGAGACCCGACTTGTTGTGGGAAAGTTCCCTTACAAGCTCCTCAACGGAGACGTAGCCTTTCCTTAGTGGGAGGTGAACTTCGGGAAACAAATCCTTTGCGTCTCATTGTGGTTTGCCTCTCTAAGTTGATTTCTAGCATATTTGATTTCCTTCCGCTTCGATCTACTTGGGTGTGCTATTTGTGTGTGCGGGGATCATTACCCTGCTTGTGATAATCTACCAAGGCCACTCACAAAGTTTGGTTCGTGCTAGAAGTCAAGAGGAGCTTGAAGTATTGGCTAATGTTTTATTCTAATACCATTATCGCCTGTTTTAGGCAAAACAGGCATATTGACACAATGTCAATTTTTGCCATTCCTAGCTCTCGAGTCTTCTACCCTACCTCTTCTGTCTTCCAGCATTTCAAAGTTCTTGTGTACTAGGATCGTGCCCGTGCGTTGCTACTGGCATAAAAGATTTTTTGCGCAAATACATAAAATATGGAAAACATGATTTTTTTAATACATAAGTATCAATTTTATTATGTTTCGAGCCAACATGGTGTGAGATTGTTCCGGTACTGAAATTGTCGTGAAAGACAACCTATAATCAACAGTAGGGAAAGTGATTGCTTGCTTGTGTCAACATCACTTGTAATAGAAAATAACAAAAAACTCTGGCAATTGATACCGGGTCTTGGTGATACATAGTGCAAGCATGTTTACGAAATACATATACAAACAACCATTTCTACTATACACAGCTGCAACAAAAAATTGACCTGTACCGTGCAGCCTCAAGAACTCTGGCAGAAATTGCATGAAGTCGTTCTGCACCTTGCACTTGACATCAATGCTCATGTACTGAAAGTTCTTCTGGCAGTAACTGAGCAACAACTGGTTGTGCTTCTTGGGGCGAGTGGTGACTTAGGATGAGCAGTGTGTGGAGTCGAACTCCCCCCACACGGCCACACCAGCCTGTGCTCTGGCTCATCATCCTGTGCTCGGTGACAAATTGGTCAGCGAGGGCAACATTGGCTACCCAGAAGATATGGTTAGTGTTCTTGTGCAGGGCAGGGTCCAGGGTTCGTGAGCACCAGCATGAATGTCAGAACATAACAGAAGGGGCACTGCTACTATCAGAAAAGAAACATTTGACATATGTAAGCCTACCGTGCTAGACTCTGAATTTGAAATAATTACAAAATTATGCAAACTCTGCACAAGCTTTTACATAATGTTCCAACACTATTTTTAGGGGAGGTATGCATAATAATATTTCCATTGGCAAGCTTTTAGATACTTGGAAAATAATTTGACTCTGAAATATTTTTGAAACAAACATGAGTGTCTGTGCTAGTTGCAAAAGGACAGAAATCTATTCCTTGCTTCTGTTCATTCTTCATAGTATAAAAAGGAAGTGAATAAATCAAATCATTCCTAAGAGGAAAAAGCATGAGTCAGATAAGAATATCATATTGAGATATATACTTCATGCTACTAAAACTAATAAGTAAACTCACCCATGCCTGGATGGTTGGACCATATTCCTGAAGTACTTTGTCCAAGACTGTCTGCCATGCCATTTTGACTGCAGTTGGAAGATACCAAAATCACACAAGCACAACCAATGCACCCACTAAGTATTCAATATTTGAAACAGCCATTCACTCCCCATTGAGGCCATAATCTGTTTTAGCTACATGCTTGCCAACGAATCGTGCCAATTTTAGAAAAGGATCATGCACAATGTGACATGCATTATATAACAGGTTTGGCACATGATCGAACAGGATAAGCTGACATGTTTTAGCAAATATAATTTGGAAAGCAACCAATAATGATTCCTTTTATGCCTGCAAACATTTAGAGGTTAAAATGCTAATGCAGTATTGAACTCAGACATGGAGCAGAACTGATTTGCATTGTAAAAAAACAAAAGGAAACAAGAAACATCAGTTTTTCCATCGCCGTGATGTAGCAAAACTCAATGAAATACGAAAGGATAACCTGCATGGATTCTCAGGAGCATTTGCATGCAAAAGGCAGTGAGTTTAAAATTGTTCACGATATAGCAAACCAGTGTAACATTATGAGGATATAAGGTTGCATGATCTTATCAGAGTAATGGTCTTTGATCAGATTAGGTTCATACTGCTTATTCTGTGTAACATAAGAAATCAAAGTCTTTAAATGTTATCTGCATCTTAAGGAGAAGGAAAGCTATAATTTATCTTTGAATAACTGAACCATGGAGGCATCAAATAGTATAATTCTATTTCTAGTTTTCTTTGTTTCTTAACAATAGGACAACATTCAGATTCAGGAGTTAATGAGTTATTCATCCAACAACCTTTGAGAAAGAAAGTGAGATGGGAATAACCACGCATCTCACTCATGAGATCCTATGGGAAAATAAAGGAGACAGGAATATATGGGGATTATGAGGAACCAGTCATGGCATGATTGAAGGATGGAGGAATCTTGATATTATATTTCAGCTTAACTTGTGATGCTATTTATGTTGTACATATACTCCAAGGCTCAAGAAAAGGAAAGTAATCCAGAATTCTGCTAATAGATCATGAAACAAACTTCTGCTAATAGATCATGGAAACCGACTTGTCCTATGCATGCATACATTTAGGATCAAATTGATAATTGATTAGCTAATAAATGAAACATAGGCTACCATTACCATTTTCAAAAGGCTAGGACTACCATTACCATCTGGCTGATACTACCCCAGCTGCCATTACCATGTAGAACCGTAGGGAATGAAAATGCTTATATATTGATTTTTGTTATTATTATTCTTTTCCAAATATTTTTTCCTACTAATATTTCTAGCAGACATATATTTTTTCTACTATTCACATTTAGGAACGATGGATCAAAGTTCAAGAAGAAAATATTTCATTAGATTCAAAATACACAGCAAGATTCATATGCTATGAGCCTTACGCATCACATACATTTTTAGTTCTATTTACACAGAAAGCAGAAAAAAGATTGATGAACTTACAGATGTTGCGATGCTCCCCTCCAGATTTGCGATCTTCCTTGTTGCAGCTCCTGCCGCGCATCTGAACATCATCTGCCGCTGTTGTGACTTCTGCATAATGAAAATAATGAAATGAATCAATAGACATGCAACTGGAATTAATGATGCAATTAGGATCTTGGAATATCAAAAGAAAACTGACAAAAGCTGTGAAGGGAATGCAGAGTTAGGAACATTCAACACACTTGTTTCAGAACATAGAGTGGATGTGTTCCTACTTCCTAGTATGTTCAGAACAGTTCATCCAAAACCCATCAACAGCTAAGCATGACACTTGAGAGTAATTCTATTTATGCATTACAAGGTCCAAGGCAAACAAATCGCAAACAAATTCATATGAGTCTGGAGACGAAATAGAAATTGAAAACAAAATTAGTAGGATAGTTACCTTGTAGACGCTGCCTTCAAGATCTGGATCAGAGGCTCGTCGATCTATCTTCAGCATGGAGTAAATGGAGGAGTCAGGAAGAACAGCAGACAGCGCTATCTGCTTCCTCTCCGGCCCGCCGCCACTGCATGACCTCACCATAGCTGCGGCCAACCGACCACCATGGATGCACTCCGGTCTGCCCAGCACAGCGCCGCCTATTGTAGCCGCCGCCGTTGCAGCTCACTCCCCTGGATTCACTGCTGCACAACTCGTTCGCTGGGATATGCATGACAATTTTAGGTGTTAATGGAGATGCAGAAAATATGAAATTAGACAACTACTAAGCCAGCAATGATTTAAAAAATAACAAGATACAGTTTACAGCTCCAAGATATCTGAGCAAGTTGAGCAGATGGAGAGGATGCAAGAGATCACGTCAACCCCTAACCTTCCTCACGAAATCTAGGACATGCTTACTGAAAACAATGCATCATTGGATTAGTTTGTTCCCAGGAAGGATCTAGCAAGCAAAAGATAAAAAGAGAAGCAGCTAGACTGAGGAAACTGTGGATGCAGTCGAGGGCCGAACGAACATGGTGGTTGAGATTGGTGGGGGCGCGGCGGCTGGCCTTCGCCTCCTGCTGCAGCTGCTCCACAGATGAATCGCTCGGGCCTCCCTCCTCGGCGCCGCACCTCCCTTCCTGGCGGCGGGCCTCCTTCATCGGCACCGCTCCTCGCTCCCCGGCCTTCCTCCTCTGGCTGGAGCTCATCTTCCTCACCGTCGATTTTGGCCGAGGCGGTCAGGCAGAGCTTGATTGGAGGCAAGGCAGAGCACTGGGGCTCGAGGATATCGACTCAGAGCTTTGATTCGGGGCGCGACAGAGCTCGCAAGGACGGTGCCGCAGCGGCGGCCTCCCCACACTCTCTCCCTCCTCCCCCTCTCCTGATCTATCTCCGGCGGCGGCGGCGGTGGAGACCCCTCTGCTCCCGGATCCGGTGCGCCACCACCGGAAGGCGGGACCTCCTTGAGGTGGAGAGGGATCCTCGGGGGCCAGCGCGGCAGTGGGTTACTCGGAGCAGGGGAAGAGGAGCAGCTGGTGTCGGCGGTGCCATGGCAGATCCCCCGTGCCTTCTCCCCTTCGATGTGGCTCGACGGACGGCTCCGGGGCGAGGTGCTGCTGTGGTTCGCGGTGCTGTGCGCATGGCCCCGACGGTGTCCTCGAGCTCCGGCTGCCGGGATCTGCGGCGGCTCGAGCTCCCTGCCAGCGCGGCGGTGTGCCTCAAGCTCTGCACGGCGGTGGAGGACCAGCGCCCGCTTGGAGGCTTCGCCTCGAGCTCGGGCGGATCTTGTTGCGGCGACGCGGGAAGGCCGGGCTACCGCCGCCGCGAGCCTGGCCTGGTATCTCTTCCCCGCTCACTCCCTCCTCCCCGCCGCGAGCTCGGCTCCCTCCTGGTGGCCGGCGCGGCCGCGAAGCAGTGGCAGCGGTTGCGCACCAGGTGAAGGAGGAGGCGACACGAAGGGAGAGAGGAAGGGGTGGGGACCACCTGTCGGCGCGTGGGGCGGAACCATCGTGGAGGCGACGTTGCTCTTTTGGGTAGAAACACATGCGCGGGCGGCTTTGCCGCGCTCTAGTCTGAGCTAACCAGCCCATGGATCATTGTTGCTCCCTAATTAGCTGCTATTTGTTTTTCTTCTTTGCATATACAGCGTGCTGGTACATGAAGAAGTTGCAAATTAGATCCTATATATAGTCGTACAGGAATGGTCAGAAATTAGGACATGATAACCAAAATAGTTATATATATGAATGTAGAAAGCCAAAACGATCTATTATTTTGGAACGTTGAGTAAGCAGTGGAGGAAGCAACAAATTGACAATATTCCTTTTTTTTTGAAATGGAACAATTCAGGACAATTAACTTAGGCATGCACAACTCTAGTTACATAGGGGTACATGAACAGATTATAAGTACATGGTAGACTCTACATCTACAGATTAGAAAATACATGGTTCACTCTACCGAGAAAGGGTTGTGAAATAATGTTGATCAAACAGTAAGAACTCATGATTGTAGCAGAAGGTGGTCTTTGATCTGAGGTTGATAGTAATAAATTGCACATAGGCAGGTTAAAGGGTGAGATAACACAGATGATAAACAATTAGTGATTGTTATAGTTGAACAGACATTTCATTGAACAAACTGTAATCAAAAAAGTTAAGTGACCATGAATATGCATATCATCAGTAGAATGACAATTTTGGGATATACCTTGGTGTTCTCCTGCCTAGTTAAGGATGATAGGTGGTGGCCCAGTAGCCCCAAGATGATCAAATAGTGATGGTACCAGGTTATTTTAGTACATTTCAATCGTCAGAGTGGATCATCAGCTTCATGCTACCTGAGAATAGATAGTGGTCATATTCAGAAACCCAGGAACTGGGTTTAGTGTCCAAATCCCAGATTAAATACCTCTATTGTCATCAATCATAGTGTGGTCAGGTGTCAGGGTTCAGTGGTCTCTTTCATGTTTGTTTGACAAGATGTTGTTCAACTTCTTTTCATCGCACATGTTTATGAAAAGAGTGAATGCCACATGCTATACTAGTGCAAATATATCCTCGAGGAAACAATTGTTATTGATCAATTTCTAGCCCCAAATAGCCAAAATCCTGATCTAAACACTACAGGGAGAGAGCACAACTCATACTAGATCAACTCGATTATATATCCTCTTTTTGCAGGAGTCGTTGCTGCATTGCTCCTTCGCTCCACGAGATCCACAAAATTGTGCCGTGTCATGTCACTCCAGCAGTGCTTCATCCTGCTTGTATTAGACACCCACAATTTAGAAATTAAATCAAGCTTGTTCCTCGAGTCGTCAAGCCAAAAGGATGCCTCTAAGTAACAAGGGATTAACAATGGTCAAACAAGAGTTGAAGAACCAAGATGCACACGTACATGTCCGGCGATGGCGAGGCCTTCCATGGCCTTCTTGTCGCTCCAGACCATGGCCACCATGAACGCCGACCCATCCGGGTGCCTTGTTTAGTTGGCTAAAATTTCTAACCTTTTCTTCACTCTCTCTCCATCACATCACATTAAATACGTCAAAAGACATATTCGGAGTATTAAATATAGGTAAAAAAATAACTAATTACACAGTTTGGATGTCCTTTGCGACACGAATCTTTTGAACCTAGTTAGGCCATGGTAGGATAATATTTATCACAAACAAACGAAACGTGCTACAGTGTGCTACAGGAGTTCCAGCAGTTGAAAAGGCAAAATTTTCAACCAACTAAACAAGGCCTCAATCCTCGGGCCACCCCGTGCTATTGCGCCGCCAGCCGCGTCGTCACCCCGGCCGTGTGTGCAGCTGCCCGTGTGGCCGTCTGTGTAGCTGCCCGTGTGGCCGTCAGGCGGCGTCGTCTCGCTGCTCGGTCACCTTCCGCCAGTGGTGCCTAGCCCTGCCACCACAACGCTCACACGGCCGCTGCCGGCCTCAATCCCGTCGTTGGGGTTGCACATAACGTCAGTGAGACACTCGTAACGTTCGGAAGATCTTGTTTTGGCTTATTATATTGCGCAATGTTTTCCTCTTACAATCAATCTGTCGTACAACTTATTACGCAGTATTTCTCTTTCACAATCAATATGCAAATTTATACATTTAAGACCTGCCGAACACTCTCGTAAGCCCGAGCAGGAACCTGGAGGTTGGAGTCGATCGGTGCATGCACTCCTTCCATTCAAATTATATGTTGTTTCAAATTTTCTAGATCCATGATTTTCTCTTTGCAGATGATATATACTATATCAAACGTACATTTTTGAAAGCTAAAACAACATTTGCTCCTTCCGTTTTAAATTATAAATTATTTGATTTTTAACCTCAAATTTAACTGCTCGTCTGATTAAAAAAATTTGTGCAAATCGCAATCATTTTCTTTACCGTTTGTTTCTCTCTGCGTGGTGCGTCTGCGTTTGATTCGTGCCGTGCACAGCCTTCCTTTTACACGGGCCTGCAGATCCGCCGTTTGACCCCGTCCGGCCGGGCACACCCGTAAAGCAGAATTCCGTGAAAGCCTTGCTGAACCTCAGGCAATTTCGCGGCGGCATCCTGTACGGCAATTCGCCAAGCCGCGTCGGCCCTCGCGGCGGCGAGGCTATGCTTGTGGGCGGGCCGTGTGCGCTATGCGCTTCCGCCGCGAGACGCGCGCGAAAGGGACATTTGGAGTGGCCCCCTGCGCGTAGTCGTCGGGTCGGGTCTCGGGTGCAACGGCAACGCTCTACCAAAATTCAAATATGCCAGGCCACGGGCGGGGGTGGTGGTGCTAGGCATATGGTGAAAGGAAATTGCCAGGAAGTTCTCCTATACGTATTTCGTTTACGCGTCACGTCCCCTAGTGTATATCCATCACCAAACAGCAGATCACTAATGACGTATCAGGTTTCGCTCATCAGATGGAGCTAAGTTGAAGTCACATCAGAGAGTCAGAAGTAGTTGTGTTGTTACCTTTGCGGAGGTAAAGGTCTCACTCGTCTATAAATACGGGATGATTACTCGGAGAGTAAATCGGCATCAGCAGCTGGAAAGAATATCTCCCCGTCCTTCAAATTCTCCGGCAACTTGCCGGCGTCGGCGACCGGACCGCCGCCGTCCACCTCCAGCGCGGAGGAGACAGATCGCCACTGTTTATCTCGAATTATTCTCCATTCTCCATATAGGTCGTACGCGCTTATTGTCTCTAGCGATGGACGCACGGGAAGACGCCGTCAAAGAAGACGCCGCGGCGGAGGCGTCTGCCTCCGAGGCTACCGGCGGCGAGCTCGCCGCCATCGCCGGACTACAGGCCGTTGGACGGGAAGGCGGCGTTGACTTCGGTGAACACGGTTCCACGGGGCTCCGGGGCGCCGATCTCCTCCCACAAGGCCTCCTTCGACCGGCCGGCGGCGCGGCAGGCTTCGATTCATCGCCGCCTGACCTTAGTCACCGGGGAACGGGAACGACGTAGCGTTCCTCGTTCCGGGAACGCCGTTCCGGGGACGGGAACACGGGAACGTTTTCGTTCCTACAGTGTAAAATTGCATCCAAAATGCCGTTCCTCGTTCCTCGATCCGTCGTTCCGGTTCCGTCGTTCCGGGAACAGCGGTGACTATGCGCCTGACCTGGGAGGAGCAGGCTCGACGAGGCTCCGCCCGCGCGCAAGAGGTCACCGGATGCGCGCCAGCGGTGACCGTGGTCATGGTCATGCCACCGTTGGTGCCCCGGTACCGGCCGCCGGCGGAGAACTCGGCTCACCTGACCAGCCCGAGCGACCATTACTGGGCATGGAGCACGTCGGGGTCGCTGGCGCTGACCAGCGGGCGCCGCTTCCTGCGCCGGCCGGCAGCCACGGGGCGGAGCAGAACCCGGGGGACTTTCAGTTCCGGCCCGTCGGCGGCGGCGGCGTTGTCGCGATGCGATTGGCTGCGCTCCTAGCCATGTTTGTTGCCGCGATGGCGCTCATCGGCGAACAGGATGCGTCGTGGCGCAACCAGTTCAGGACGATCATGTTCTGGCTCGGCGGGTGCATCGGGCTCTTCCGGTGGATCCTGTTTCTGTCACGGCACTGACGCCGCCCGGGACGGCGACCAGTCCTGAACTCCATTTTTTTCGAAAAAAAATTAGAAAGAAATCAGTTATCCGACAAACAAAACTTAAAAGACAATTACTACGATCTCCGCGGATCGGAGCGTCATTTTTTTCCACTAACAAAACCACACCAGTATGCCATTTTTTAAAAAGTGAAATCGCAATTTTGCAAGTTTTCAATCCGACGGGTAATTGGATTTGATCGAAAGACATGAAAAGTTCTTGCGTAATCAGCCTCACGGTACACATATACTACGGTTAATGCAAGGACGAACACAACACATACGACGACAACCGAGTCAGTTGTCTACGTCGATGAAAAGTCACATTCTGAAAGGTGGGCCCCACGTGTAAATGACTTGTGTGTATAAAAACTAAAAGGTCAGATTCTGAAAGGTAGGCCGGTCAATGAACCTTTTCTTCTTTACTGCAAAAATTCGCACTGTACAAGTCTGTGCTTGTGCCTCTTGTTGCTTAACCTAGGTATTCTCTGAAGAATAATGCTGCTGAGACTAACTTTGGCATGTACAAATTCTTAGCACGTACTGTACGATTCATGAAAAGAAGATGAACCAGCTGACCCAATTATCGGCACAAACCTATGCTCAGTTTGAGCTCTAGCTTGTAGATCTTGTCTACGTTGAGGCTTGAGCAAAACCTATTACTACTCCAGTAGCTCTCAGTTTTGCTTGAGAAATTAAAAGACTTTTCGCTTTGGAATGGGACATGCGAGACGAGATCGACTTGCAACGATTCCAGATGGAGCACGTTCCAAATGGTAGGATGGCTATGAGATTGTTCGGCTAATACGAAAAATAGTGTTCGGCTGCTAGATGCCTAGATTGAATAGTGTTGTGTGAGAGGCAGCTACTCCTAGCATATAGCAAATTAAAGCACAGGAATGACAAATGAACGAAGCCATCAGAGACGCGAGCGGGACAGGAAGCTGCCATGAAGTTTCCTTGCGGGTTTGCAACCGGGGAGATGTTCAGGTGAGAGGAGACGACTTACAATACCAGTTGCACGCAGCCCTCGGACCTCTACACAGTTTACAGATAGCGGCGTCGTCGGGACGGACACGATAACACGAAACAGCTGGCGCGTTCCGCGGATCCCTTCGCTGCGTCCGTCATCTGGTAAGCGTGCGCCCACCACCCGGGCCAGGCATTCCCACGGCCACGAGGGCGACCGTGTCGTCCACTCGTCGTCGTGCTTGCATTGGCTACTTATCAGACAGACAGACACCACCATCGCCATCGTCACCTCCGTCTTCTTCCCCATCTGCCGAAAGAGCTAGCCGCAGCAGTGCCAGTATAAAAGGGGCTCCGCCCCCCATATACCAACCCAGCCAAACCTGCCGTACCCCCCGCAAAACATCTTCTCCAGCTAGCCGCTGGCGTCCGCCTGCGATAGATCGTCGATCATTTTTTTCCTATCCGATGGCCGTGCGGAAGAAGACGGCGCCAAGAAAGGTGTCTTTCTAGGATGGTTGCTAACAAATCCATAGTCGAGCAAGCTCATGAGATACAACGCCTGGCTAAGCAACTTGAACTCCTTAAGTATGTTATTCCTAATGAAGTTGTGGCTGGTTGCATTATTGCAAAGTTGCCTTCTCCATGGACGAACTTCGCCACAAGTCTTAAACACAAGAGAGTGAAGATAACGGTTGAAAACTTGATTCAATCTCTTGATGTTGAAGAGAAGGCTCGGGCTAAAGACAATACTGATAAGGGGAGCGAGGAACATAGCGCTAGCGCTGTCGGTGTTTTAACCCGACAACCTACCAAGGGGGTACCCGAGGTAGATGATTGTGGTGGGGATCACCAGACCTGGAACTTGAAGGTGTGCGCAAGGGACACAGGACACAAGATTTATACAGGTTCGGGCCGCCAAGGTGGCGAACCCTACGTCCTGTTTGGGGATCAAGTATGGCGCCCTGCGCTTGGTGTTGGGTTGATCAGGGTGCCCGGCTAGGTACCCGGCCCTCCTTTATATAGTCCAGGGGGCGGGTTCCTAGTCGGTACAAGGCAGGAGTCCTAGTAGGATTACACAGAACGAGTCCTAATAGGATTAAAGGGGAATTCTAGTAGGAGTCTGTCTTCTTCCTTACTTGCATGAGTACCCGGGATGTATGCCCGACAAGCCCCCGAGCACGTTGTAGTCGAGAGTAGTAGTTCGAGTAGTCTTGAAGCCTCTTCGAGTAGTTCTTGAGCGTTCTCGAGTACTGCTTGGAGAAGTCTTCAATAGTGCTTGAACTGCCACGAGGCTGGAAGGTGGTCCAGCTCATCAGTCTTGAAGTCGAGAAATTATATGGAAGTGCGATTGCAAAATCGCACTCCATATGGAGTAGCCCCCGAGCCTTAACTTGAGTCGCGGACTCTGGCTGAGGGTCAATCTTGATTCTGCAGCTTCTGTTCTTGAAAAAATTGAATGATGGGTGTAGTATAGCAGCCCCCGAGCCTTGAAATGATTAGGTAATCAATCCAAGGGTCTTCAGTGTTCGCGAAAGCCATCATCCGAGTACTCTTGCAGCGTGTACCCCCCAAGATAAGAGAGCCGTATGAGCCACATCGAGTAGTTGTTGGTGCGGAGCCCCCGAGCTTGAGAGCGAGCAAAGCCTGCTGAAGTTATCCTCGAGTAGTAATTGAAGTGCAGCCCCCGAGCTGGAGAGATTCCGAGTAGTAATTTAGCATCGAGCCGTGTAGCTTGAAAAGTAGCCATGCCGTCAGCGCGGACTTTAGATGCGACCGAAGTCGACTTTAGATGCCGGTAGTGCGGACTTTAGAATGCGACTTAAGAACCGAAGTCGACTTTGTGCCGTGCGGAGCGGACTTTGAGATGCGACTTGAAAACCGAAGTCGACTTTAGGATGCCGCGTGGAGCGAACTTTGATATGCGACTTGAAAACCGAAGTCGACTTTAGGATGCCGCGTGGAGCGGACTTTGATATGCGACTTGAAAACCGAAGTCGACTTTAGATTGCCGCGTAGAGCGGACTTTGAGATGCGACTGAAGAAGTCGACTTTAAATTACCGCGTAGAGCGGACTTTGAGATGCGACTACAGTAGTCGATTTTGTGCCACGCGGGGTGGACTTAAGATGCAAAAAATGAAAAGCACTTTCCGGAAAGCCAAAGCGAATGAAAAATCAAAGAAAACGAGTAGTTTTGCCGCCGGAGCGGGCTTAAGATTGCGACCGAAGTCGGCTTGTGCCACCGGAGTGGGCTTGGGTGCGACCGTTAGCGTCGACTTGTGCCACCGGAGTGGGCTTGAGTACCTGAGCCATGGATTTCAGACCCAAGGTACAGTTGCCGCAGGAGCGAGCTTGAAGGTGCGACCGGAGTCGACTTGTGTACCTGAGCCATGGATTTCAGACCCAAGGTACGGTTGCCGCCAGAGCGGGCTTGAGATTGCCTCCTTGGGATACAGCCATTGTGACCTCCGAGACTCAGTGCACCTAAAGCCGTGGCGAGAGCCCCCGGGATGTAATGTACCAAACTCGTGGTGGAGCCTCCGAAACTTAGTATACTAAATTTGTGGCCGAAGCCCCCGAAATTCAGTGTAGTAAGCTCGTGGCGGTTTGGTCGATATATTCCAAGAGTAGTCGGCAGGGTGTAGCTCTCGTGAAAACCCACCGAGAAGCATACACAGTTGAGTAGTCGTTGAGACTGTTCCGCGTGGCGGAAAGAAGATAGCACATGACGTGCGTGGTGCCTCCTTAGAGTGAAGCCGATGTGTGCCTCCAGTACTTGGTACACGAAACGTCGTGGCAACAACCGCCTAATTTGGTGATCCAAAGCCTGTGGCAGTCGGCCATCACACCCAAGGAATAGTTGGCGAAGTGCAGCTCTGCTGGCAGGTAGCCATTGAGAGACCTACACAAAGGTAGTCGGCATGTTGTCCTGCATGATGTGGAAAACAAGCCAAAAAAAAATAATAATCATTTAAATAAATGACTTAGCTTTTGCCGCTAGGGCGGTCTTGTAGATGAAGCCGTGGCGGTCGGCGATGGAACCGTGACGGTTGTTGCTGGAGTTGACTAGTCAGAGTTGATTCTGACTAGTTGTTGGGAGCGTGACTGCCGTTCTTGACTAGTTTGAAAAACTAGTCGAGATGAGTGGTCGACGCGATGCGGCCGGAAGACGATGTCGCGGTGGTGCGCAGCGTACTCGAAGTAGAGCCAGTGTTGCCGCGAGACAAGTAGTCGCGACGCACGGCGTGGTTGAAGTAGAGCCAGTGCGACCAGACAACAAGTCGAGCGGCGGCGCACGGAGTAGTCGAGCCGCGAGACGGAGTGACCAGGTGCACGGCGAAAGCCAGTGCGACCGACCGACGAGAAGTCGAGCAGTGAGACGGCGCGTCTGGATGCACGGCATGGGCGCAGTAGAGCCGGTGCAACCGGACGACGAGTAGTCGCGACGCACGGCGTGGCCGAAGTAGAGCCAGTGTGACCGGACAACAAGTCGAGCGGCGGCGCACGGAGTAGTCGAGCCGCGAGACGGAGTGACCGGGCGCACGACAAGAGCCAGTGCGACCGACCGACGAGAAGTCGAGCGGCGAGACGGCGCGTCCGAATGCACAGCATAGGCGCAGTAGAGCCGATGCAATCCGGACGACAAGTAGTCACGCCGCGAGACGCAGTGACCGGGCGCACGGTGAGAGCCAGTGCGACCGACCGACGAGCAGTCGAGCGGCGAGACGGCACGTTCGGATGCACGGCATAGGCGCAGTAGAGTCGGTGCAACCGGACGACGAGTAGTCGCGCCGCGAGACGCACTGACCGGGCGCACGGTGAGAGCCAGTGCGACTGAGAGAAGTCAAGTGGCGAGACGGCGCGAGGTCGACGACGAGCCGTGCGAGGAGCCGAGGCACCCGATCGCACAGATAGGCGAAGTAGCTGACAACGAGCCGCGCGACGAGCCGAGACACCCGGACGCACGACGTAGGCGAAGTAGTCGACGTCGAGCCGCGCGACGAGTCGAGGCACCCGAACGCGCGGCGTAGGCGAAGTAGGCGACGACGAGCCGCGCGACGAGCCGAGGCACCCGGACGCGCGGCGTAGGCGAAGTAGCCGACGACGAGCCGCGCGACGAGCCGAGGCACCCGGACGCGCGGCGTAGGCGAAGTAGGGCCGGTGTGGCCGCAAGACGAAGTCACGGCGACGCACGACATAGTCGAGGTAGAGTCGGCGTTGCCTGTGAGACAAGTAGTCGCGGCACACGGTGTGGCTGATGTAGAGCCAGTGCGACCGGAGAACAAGTCGAGCGGCGACGTAATCGAGCCGCGAGATGGAGTGACCGGGCGCACGGTGATGTTGACGTAGAGCCCATGCGGCCGGGTGATGAGTAGTCGCGGCGCACGACGAGGTTGAAGTAGAGCCCGTGCGACCGGACTAACTCGTGTGATCGAAGTAATTGTACACACGTACGTTTTGTATGTGCACCAAGCTATGATGTTGAAGCTTCCTGGTATAGCTTTTGTGTGGCCGTAGCCGAGAGCTAGTGCACTTAGTCTTCACATGTGCATGCGGCTGATCCAGCAAATTGATTTGCCACCTCGACCCTGTAGCTGATTGGATGTTGTACATGCTGCAGTGTTAGAGGGCTGCGGGAGCATGACATCAATTTGAAATTGCTGCCGTACGTGAATCGGCTTCAAATCTGACACGAGCTCTGATGTGTACACGGATTTGGACTCCGAATTGACACCCACGACCGCAGACCCGGAAAGGGTTGCGGCGATTTCGATGCAGACTCGGCAGTAATCGTCGACGAGCTGCTTTTGAATCCGAACTCGATGATCACGGTATTGATTCCGTCTGGACGTGGTGCTCTGCTCGAATACGGCGACTGCTACAAAATTGGAACTCGGCGAGTCTGCTTGTTGCGGGTAGATTGATTTTGTTGATAAAGGTCCTTCGAATTCGCCGGTGATCATGATGATCACCCCTACCTGGCGCGCCAGCTGTCGGTGTTTTAACCCAGCAACCTACCAAGGGGGTACCCGAGGTAGATGATTGTGGTGGGGATCGCCAGACCTAGAACTCGAAGGTGTGCGCAAGGGACACGGGACACAAGATTTATACAGGTTCGGGCCACCAAGGTGGCGAACCCTACGTCCTGTTTGGGGGATCAAGTATGGCGCCCTGCGCTTGGTGTTGGGTTGATCAGGGTGCCCGACTAGGTACCCGGGCCTCCTTTATATAGTCCAGGGGGCGGGTTCCTAGTCGGTTACAAGGCAGTAGTCCTAGTAGGATTACACGGAACGAGTCCTAATAGGATTACAGGGGAATTCTAGTAGGAGTCCGTCTTCTTCCTTCCTTGCATGAGTACCCGGGGTGTATGCCCGACAAGCGCCCACTTTGTCCAGAAAAATTTCAAGGGCAAGAACAAAGGAAAGGGGAAACAACAACCTTTCAATGCCAAAGCAACTACTACCTTTAAGAAGAAGAAGAAAGACAAGTCTGAGATGCCTTGTTTCACGTGTGGTGAACTTGGTCATTTTGCTAAGGATTGTCCTAAGTGTGCAGATCGTAAAGAGAAAAAGGTCAACCTCGTGACTGCATCATGTACTGATGACGGGTATGGTAATCTTCCTATTGTACTTTCAGTATTTCAATCACCTAGTTGGTGGCTTGATACAGGTGCTAATATTCACGTGTGTGATGACATCTCTTTGTTTTCTTCTTACCAGGGGCTCCAAGGTTCTTCCGTCCTGATGGGGAACGGGTCACATGCTTCTGTTCGTGGTGTTGGTACGGTAGATCTGAAGTTTACTTCGGGCAAGATCGTGCAGCTGAAGAACGTGCAACATGTCCCTACTATTCGCAAGAATCTTGTTAGCGTTTCTCTTTTATTAAGAGATGGTTTTAAGGTAGTGTTAGAGTCCAATAATGTAGTTATGTCTAAGCATGGACAATTTATTGGTAAAGGTTATGATTGCGGAGGCTTGTTCCGCCTAAGTTTAGCAGATTTTTGTAATAAGTCAGTCAATCATATTTGTGGCACAATTAGTGATAATTCAAGTGTTTGGCATTCTTGTCTATGTCATGTGAATTTTGGTTTGATGTCACATTTATCTAGCTTGCGGTTAATACCAGATTTCACCATTGCCAAAGGTTCTAAGTGCCATAGTTGTGTGCAATCTAAGCAACCTCGAAAGCCTCACAAGGCAGCGGAGGAGAGACACTTGGCACCTCTAGAACTCATTCATTCTGATCTATGCGAGATGAATGGTGTCGTACGGACATCCCTGGGCCCACTACTCAGGTGGGTACTGGGACCGACTACTCCGTGCGCCCCTGGGACTACCCGACTTGGGCTACATGGCACCTGCTGGCGTGGAGCGCAAGGCTTACAGAGGATTAGTACTCGGTTAGGAAGCTAGACATGTCCGGATCCGTGTAGAGTACTCCTAGCCGTACACGACTAGTACTCCTCTGGCAAACTGACTTGTAACCCTGCCTCCCGGACCATATAAGGCGAGGTAGGGACCCCTATCTCTTCATCCGCATCATCTTGTAAACACACTCAATCAATCCAGAGCTACACAGTATACAGGACGTAGGGTATTACGCACCACGCGGCCCGAACCTGTCTAAATTGTGTGCCACGTGTCTCTCCTTCGAGTTCCCGATCTCGGCGAGGCCACAAACGTCTACCTCGGGTACTCCCCTTGGTAGGTTGCCGGTCTAAAACACCGACACCTGGCGCGCCAGGTAGGGGATCTCGCTGAAGATCACATGGCGAACTCGACGGCTTCAATCGTCATCAAGCCAACCGCCGCTTTCAACCGCGGCGACACCTTCGTCTTCGGCTCCTGGGTCTGCACCGCTGACGGCGCTAGATCGTTCCAGCGCTACCTCACCATGACCCCGGACCCGGAGACCGGACTCGTGACGCTTCCCGAAGCCATCACTGGTCCACTCGTCGAAAAATTCGGCGAATTTTCGCTCTGCAACCAAGTCACCGACTTCGAGATTGGATCCGACTCCAACTCGAGCTCGATGTCGCCATGGATCGAATCATGTGAGCCGGCTCCTGAGCCATCGTGTGAAACGGTCCTTCTCCACGAGCACTTCCTGTACGGCCTCTGCAACTCTAGCAGGGCCCAAGCAGAAGCCCTCGCCGCACGTCGGGCCGGCAAGGAGATTGTCTCCGAGTACTCCTCGGACTCCAACGTCGTACCCGGCTACGACTCGGATTCTTCCTACGAGTTCGATTTCGGTTCGGACCCAATCGAGTCTGAGTCTGAGCTCAACGCAACCGAGGAGCCGTTGTCAGGTCCTGCCGTTGGCTTGGTCATTACGTCTACTCCCGCCGGTAGATTCGTCTACTGGCCCGACTGCAAGCCCGCGGACCTGACTGACGACAACTCGCGCTGCGTCACCTACCTCGAGACACTCTCCTTCCAGGAGGGGATCCCGCTGGCTCCAAACGAAGACGAGCACACTCCCACCGAGGTGGCAACTACCGACTCCGGCCTCTGCACTCCTGACCGTGAAGTCTTCATGGCGGCCGGGGAAACTGGAACCTCAGGAAGCCGGCCCGATCGCTACCTCAACGACATCTCAGCTGACGAGGAATCAGCCAATGCACCCCCAGACGAGACTACTGAGGCCAAGAACGCTCGGCGCGAGCGCAACAGAAGACGAGCTGATCAGCGCAGGTGGCTCCGAGAAGCTTTTCCCATCCGGAACCTCACCGAGGCTCTGGATGAAGTCGAAAACCGGGTGCATACCACCCCTGAGCAATGCCTCATGTCTATCACTACGATAGCACGAACAGCTCAGGGGCACCGTGCAGGCGAACTCATCGCCAAGCTTGCTGAAGACGCCTACTTCATGCAGGTCGACAACAGGGTCGCCCCAGTTCCCCCCATTGGAAACCACGAAGCCACTAGTTGCAGCCCAGCAGACGTCGGACGTAACCGCGTTCGTGGCGAACACCAGCCAAATCCTCACCGCTCTAGAGCCTCGGCTGGAGGGCCCTCACAGGGCGGCAACAGCCAGGCGGGCGCTAGCGGTAGTCGCGGTGGCGGCGGTGGTGGCGGCAGCAGCGGCGGAAGTTCATCCCATGGCGCCGGCAGAAGAGCTGGTGGTGGCGGCGATCGCGGAGGCCGAGGCCACGCGAATAGCCACGCCACCGGCAAAGCACGGGGCGGCTATGACGCTCGCCACAGGATCGACGAGATTCGCTGCAAGAAGGCTACTGAAGCAAGCGACAGCGACGACTTTCCTACCTACTCTGCAAGACTTCGCAACCTGCTCCTTCCTAAGAAATTCAAACCTCTCGGGATCACCAAGTACGACGCGAAGCAAGACCCAGTTCAGTGGCTCAGGTGCTATGCCCTGGCCATCGAAAATGCTGGTGGAAACAACGACGCAAAGTGCCTCTTCTTCCCCTTCTGTCTGGATCAAGCCCCACTCACATGGCTCGAGTCACTCGCAAAGAACTCGATCGACGAGTGGGACCAGCTGAAGGCTCAGTTCACCAGCAACTTCGCGGGCGCCATGGGGCGCTCGGGTACCCGCATGGACCTGGCGATGGTCAAGCAGGAACAAGGCGAGACGCTCCGCCAGTACATGCATCGCTTCTTCGACAAGCGCGCGACCGTAGTCGTCGTCACCGACAAAGAAGTCATCGACCTCTTCCAAGACGGGCTCTATCACCGTCGCACCTTCGAAGACTTCGGTCGCCGCCGCCTGAGTTCCATCACCAAGCTCAAGGACATGATCACATCATGGGCCGACGAAGAGGACAAGGCGAACGTCAAGTACGACTCCATTCGCGGCAAGAGCAAAAACAACACGGGTGGCAATAACAACAACAAGGATCAAGGGGGTCGCAACAACAACAACAACTCGGGTTCTAACCGCAAGCGCAAGCCGGACAACACAGTCGCGGGTATACAGCGCCCTGCGAAGGACAACTCCAAAAAGACCTCCGGTGGCTTCAGAGACTTGCTCAAAGAGAAGTGCCTGTGGCATCTGGACGACAATCATACAACCGATCAGTGCTACCAGCTCCGGTGAGCACTCAAGGATATTCCCGAGCCACGGCCTCCTCACGACAAGAAGGGCAAAAAGAAAGTCGACGAAGGCAACGACGACTTCCAAGAACCCAACAAGACGGTGAATGTCCTCTTCGGCGGACTACCCACCAGACGATCTCAAAAGCTCACTCGACGAGAAGTCTTCAGCATTGAACCAGCGGTGTCGACACCTCTCAGGTGGTCGGAGGTACCAATCACCTTCTCCCGCGCGGATCAATGGACAAGCTTCTCTGAGCCAGGATGTTTCCCACTCGTCCTGAAACCAGTAGTCACGGGCTCCAGACTCAACAAGGTACTCATCGACGGCGGGAGCGGACTCAATGTCCTCTTCACCAAGACCTTGAAGAAGATGAAGCTCGACATCACCGACATGCTCACCAAGCGCGCGTCACCCTTCTACGGCATCATTCCAGGTAACACGGCTATACCACTGGGCTCAGTGGACCTGCCAGTTACCTTCGGAGACTCAAGGGAGAACTACTGCACCGAGTATGTTAAGTTCGAGGTTGCGAACTTCGAGACCTCCTACCATGCCATCCTCGGCAGACCAGCCATCGCCAAGTTCATGGCGGTGCCTCACTACACCTACTTGGTACTCAAAATGCCAAGTCCTGCCAGAGTACTCACGCTGCAAGGGGACTTGAAGATTTCTTTCGACTGCGACACCGAAGCCGTGGAGCTCGCAGCGACAAATCAAGTACCCAACGCAATGATGGAGATCTTTGCTGCGTCCAAGAAGCTTGCTCCAACAGAACTCGAGATACCTGAGAAGACCGACACCGCAAACAAGCCTCAGCCAACAGAGGAAGTACAGGTGAAGGCCATCGACCTCGGGACGGGCGACAGTAGCAAGACTACCATGATTGGGGCGGGCCTCGACCCGAAATAGGAAGACGCGCTCGTCAGCTTCCTTCGGGCTAACCGAGACATCTTCGCATGGAAGCCAGCAGACATGCCAGGTGTGCCCAGGAGGCTGATCGAGCACTCACTCAACATCGACCCTAAAGCTACCCCCAAGCGACAACACCTCCGCCGTTTTGCCGATGATCGATGGGATGCCATCAAGAAGGAACTTGCCAAACTACTCGCGGCTGGCTTCATTCGAGAAGTCTTCCATCCTGAGTGGCTCGCCAACCCCGTCCTCGTCTGCAAGAAGAACACAAATGAGTGGAGGATGTGCGTTGACTACACCGACCTCAACAAGCATTGCCCCAAGGACCCTTTCGGGTTGCCACAGATTGACCAAGTCATCGACTCCACGGCGGGCTGCGACCTGCTCTGCTTCCTCGATTGCTACTCCGGCTACCACCAGATCGCCATCAAGGAAGAAGACCAGGAGAAGACCGTGTTCATCACCCCGTTCGGCGCCTACTGCTACACGACAATGTCGTTCGGGTTGAAGAACGCTAGTGCCACCTACCAGCGAGCTATCTAGGCCTGCTTTAAGAAGCAGCTCAACAAGGACATCGAAACCTATGTGGATGACGTGGTCGTCAAGACCAGAAACTCCGACACGCTCATCGCCGATCTTGAAGAGACTTTCGCATCCTTGCGAGAGTACCAATGGAAGCTCAATCCTAACAAGTGCGTCTTCGGCGTACCCTCTGGGAAACTACTCGGCTTCATCATCAACCATCGTGGCATCGAAGCCAACCCCAAGAAGATCTCTGCCATCACCAACATGAAAGCTCCAACCTGCATCAAGGATGTCTAGAAGCTGACCGGGTGCATGGCGGCCCTGAACAGATTCATCTCGAAGCTCGGAGAACGGGGACTACCCTTCTTCAAGCTACTCAAGCACTAAGAGAAGTTCGTGTGGACCGCGGAGGCTGATCAAGCTCTGACGCAGCTCAAAGACTTCTTGTCCAAGCCACCAGTCCTCACAGCTCCTCACAAAATGGAGCAGCTGCTGCTCTACCTCGCTGCGACTACTCACGTGGTCAGTACTGCCATCGTTGTCGAGTGGCAGGAAGAAGGCCACGCCTACCCAGTCCAGCGACCAGTCTACTTTGTCAGCGACGTTCTATCAGAGTCCAAAGCACGGTACCAGCCGGTCCAGAAGCTACTCTAAACAGTACTCATCACCTCGCGGAAGCTACGACACTACTTCCAGGAGTACTCGATTGTTGTTATCACCGACTATCCGCTCGGCGACATACTTCGCAATCGAGATGCTACTGGAAGAATCTCTAAATGGGCGGTCGAACTTGGCGCCCTCAACATCGACTTCAAGCCATGCACCGCTATCAAGTCTCAAGCTCTAGTCGACTTCATGGCAGAGTGGCGGGAGAATCAGCTACCAACTCCTACAGAGCGGCCAGAGCATTGGGTGATGTACTTCGACAGCTCACTCAAGCTCGAAGACGCGGGTGCAGGAGTGCTCCTGATTTCTCCAAAGGGTGAACAACTCAAGTATGTCCTGCAGATCTTCTGGAAGGTCTCAAACAATGAAGCCGAGTACGAAGCCCTGCTGCATAGGCTCCGCCTCGCAATCTCACTGGGCATCAAGCGACTACTAGTCTACGGCGACTCTGCAGTGGTCATCAACCAAGTCAACAAGTCTTGGGATCGCAACAAGGAGAACATGGACGCCTACTGTCTTGAAGTCTGCAAGCTCGAGAATAAATTCTATGGTCTCGAGTTCCACCATGTCGTCCGCGACAACAACGTCGCAGCGGACGTCCTGTCGAAGCTTGGTTCTACTCGCGCACAAGTACCCGTCGGAGTCTTCGTCCACGAGCTTCACGCGCCATCCATCCCGGAGCCGGCGCCAACGACCATTGACCTCGTGCCACCACAGTCTGGTCAGGAGGTCATGATGATCGACGTGGACTAGAGACAACCCTTCATCGACTACATCCGTGAGCAGACGGTTCCCTCCGACAAGAACATGGCCGAACAACTCGTCCGCCGAGCCAAGACCTACGTACTCGTCGGAGACAAGCTCTACTGGCGGGGTGCCACTTCTGGAGTACTCATGAAGTGCATACCTCGGGATGAAGGCAAGGACATCTTGGAGGAGATCCACAAGGGCGTCTACGACAACCACGCGTCTTCTCGCATGCTGTTGAGCAAGGCTTTCCGACGAGCTTTCTACTGGCCCACAGCTCTGGCCGACGCTGAAGAACTCGTCCGAAAATGCCAAGGATGTCAATTCTTCGCCAAGCAGCAACACGTCCCGGCCTACAAGCTAGTCACCATACCACCGACCTGGCCCTTTGCCTGCTGGGGGCTCGACATGATTGGGCCTCTACCAACTGTGCCCGGAGGATTCAATAGAGTCTTGGTGGCTATCGACAAGTTCACCAAATGGATCGAAGTCAAGCCGGTTACCTGCCCAAAGGTCGACAGAGTACATGACTTCTTGGATGAACTCGTGCATCGCTACGGGCTACGCCTTCGCATCATCACAGACTTCGGTTCCAATTTCAACAACCACCAGTTCTGGGAGTATTGCGAGAACAGCGGGATCGACGTCCGGTACGTCTCAGTCGCCCACCCGCGCGCCAACGGCTAAGTTGAGCGCGCCAACGGGATGGTACTCGATGCCCTCAAGAAGCGATTGCACGACGCAGCCAACACCAAAGGAGGCAAGTGGATCAAGGAACTACCCAATGCACTATGGGGGCTTCGTACTCAACCTACCAAGCCAACAGGGCAGTCGCCCTACTTCTTGGTCTACGGCTCCGAAGCTATTCTACCTGCCGACGTGATGTGGGAATCCCCAGCAGTAGAACAATACGACGAAGGCATCTCTGAAGACAGCAGACGGGTTGACATCGACAGCCTTGAAGAAGCCCGCTGCGCCGCCCTCGTCCAGTCAGCAAGGTACCTGGAGGGTATCCGACGCTACCATGATCGCAACGTCAAGGAACGCTCCTTCAACGTCGGTGATCTAGTCCTCCGTCGTATCCAGAACACGGACGGCCTACACAAGCTCAGCTCGCCATGGGAAGGTCCCTTCTCAGTCTCCAAGGTGACCGGACCAGGCTCCTATCGCCTCCAAACACTTGAAGGCGACGACATCAACAACTCGTGGAACGTCGACCAGCTGTGTCGCTTCTACGCGTAGTCGCTCGACTACTCTTCTACGGGTCCAGCCTATACGGCTACCAACGGACTCTTCGCTGTCAGCGGCCTCTCGGTCCTAGCACTAGTCTCCGGACTACTTTTCTCCAAGATCCTGCATCAACAGCTACTAACGGATCTCGGGCTGCTCAGAGCACTGAGGACTCTAGCGACGGTCTACAGATCATGTACTCTAGATCCAGCCTATACGGCTACTAACGGATCTCCAGCTGTAAGCGGCTCAAGGGCCCTAGCAAACACTTAGACGTAGGCGGCCTACGGGTCCTAGCGACTACTCACCTGTAAATGGCCCTGGCCACCCAGGTGTACCTTTTTCATCAGTAATAAAGTTCGATTCTACTCAACTTCTTTACTGTGCCTTCTAACCAGGCAGACTCTACTGAGTACTACTACTCACGATTACTCCCACGGCTTGGTACTCCGCGTACTTCGCTGCAAGTGGCAGCCACGAGTACTCATTACATATACGAGCAGTGGACAACTTTCATTCATAATTCAAACAAGTTACTGACTACTTTGTTTGTTTTACATGAATTACCCTAAGCTACCTCTACAGGTACACCTACTGGAGATTCAGCTTCTCCGCCACCTGCTCAGCAATGGGTGCCATCTCTTCGAGGAGAGCCTTGTACTGCTCATCAGTGCAGTTCGCCGCAAGTCCACCGGCTACCACATCCACAGGTGCTTTTGGGAAGTACGACTTCATATACGCCAACACCTGGTTCGGGATGGACTTCGCCAGATGCTTGACGTATGTCATCAAGCACTCGGGGGCTTCCTTCAGCCTATCTACCAGTGGGGCTATCTTGGGTCTGCCCGGATGTGGCCCTAGTAGCCTCGCAATGGGCAGCGCGGCTTCCTCAAGTTCCTTCAGCTGGCCTCGAAGCTTCTCGCAGTCTTCATTGAGCTTCTGCAGAGATTTATAACAATTGACAAGGTCACGATCTGAGGCTTCATGGAGCTCTATGTGCTTGATACACTCATGGCGCAACTGAGTGTACTCATATTCAAGTACCTCTCTCTTGTCGGTTTCACGGTACACAATGTTCTTGAGGTCCTTCTCCGACGCCTTCAGCTGGTCAACCTTTGCCTCAAGATCTGCAGACAACTCATTACAAGGTCAGACTACTCAAACGTACTACAATAAGTACTCGGTGGCTTTGGCGGAAGACACACCTTTGTTCTTCTGGCGCAACGACTTGTTCGTCCGGATCAGTTCGTCCCTCTTCGCCTGCATCTCCTGTACTTCGTTGTGGTACTGGGCGAAGGCACCGTCAAGTTTGGATTGGAGCAGTGCTGAATGCTTCTTCGACTTGTCTAGCTCCTTCTCCAAGGCTTTGGCACGAAGGACTGTGTCACCATTCCCCTTCAGAAGATCGGTCTTCTGACGGGATCTCTCCACCAAGCCCTGCGCAAGACACAACAGCTAATCAATACTCAATATTCAGAAGGCAAGTGAACTCAAGATATTGGCAGCATACCTTGATCCAGTTCTCTGTCCGGCGCAACGATTCCATGCCCAGCGACACAAAGGCCGGGTCAATGAGATCATCGTCCAGCAACTCAAGACCTCCGCGGCGAGTAAATCCTATCTCTGGCATGGGCGCCGAGCGGAGCGGTGCAGCTTCTTCTATGATCGCCTCGCGAACAACAACGTCAGTACTCGCCTCGGGGTGCGGATCAGCCCGGTCTTCCGCGCTCAGCTCGGGGGCTACCGTAGTCCCCGGCTCGGGGCTGCTGTTGTCGCCGCTTCAACGACTGGCTCTGTGGCCATTGTCTCCTCAGCAGGCGTCTCAATGGCTACTGCTTCAGGGATCGTGGCTCCTTCGGCTTGTGCTCCTGTCAGGATCCATTCAACAAGTCAAACACGGCTACGACTACTCTTCAAGCAAGCATGAGTACGACTACGTCAAGCAAGCATGAGTACGACTACATCAAGCAAATCAGTACTCGGGGGCTTATGTCACGACTACTGACCTGGTTTGGCAGCCGTGCCGCGGAGTACTCTGGCACCGGGCACGGTGTGTACGGGGGCATATCCTTGAAGATTTTGCCCAGCCTCTCAACAATGACGTCGTCCTCGACTTCGAAGCCAGGCATCCGGGACGTATCCTCGTTGCCGGTGTACTGGTACCCGAGGGTGTCTCGCACCATCAGTGGCTGCACCCTCCTCTTCATGAAACTGAAGGCCACGTGCCCGGCCCTCAGTCCGGCCTCCCGCAAGGCCTTGATCTTCTTCAGTAGCGGGGGTAGTTGGATACCCTCCTGGATGGTGGGCTCCGTGTTCCACCACGGCGCATGCTTCGGTTGACGCCCGCTCGGCTTCGGCAGCTCAGGGTGGTGGTTGGTGATATAAAACCACCTCGCCTTCCAGTCCTGGTTGGAATCAATGAGCTTGTATGGCAGGTACTGGCCGGCGGCATCTTCACGCATCTGAATCCCGGTGCCTCCGACTACTTGCGGGTCATCAGTGCTCGGTTGCGGCTTCACCCGGAAGAATTTCCGGAACAAGATCCAGTGGGGCTTAATCCCCACAAAAGCTTCGCAGAAATGCACAAAGATGGAAGTGTGGAATATCCCGTTGGGGTTGAGGTTGAGGTACTCAATGCCATAGTACCTGAGCATCCCCTTGAAGAAATCGCTGGTCGGCAGCGCGAGTCCACGCTCCACGAACCGGGCGAACATTGGGATCTCGTCCGGATTCTTCTCCATCGGGTCTGGGTCGCCGGTGGCAGTACGCCACAGATCCATCTCCTTCTCACGGAGGAACCCGCTGTTGACCAGGGCGAGGAGGTCCTCGGTCTTCAACTTCGCCTTCTTCCACTCCTTTGCCGGATTGGGGCAAGGGGAGGCAGGTGGTGACGACGACGACTGGCCGGCGTCTCCGGCCTCATCACAGCTCCTTTTCTTCGACGTGCTGGTTTTCGCGCTCTTCGCCGGGGATCCCTTCATCCTCCAAGTCACGGGTGTTTTCACTCGCATTCGCCCGGGGGCTATGGCGGTGGGTGGACTACGGCGGCACACTGGTGTAGATCTAAACTACTCAGCGGCGGCGGCGGCGACAGAGAAGCAGAGGAGTGGGAGCGCAGATCTAATCTGTGAATGCAACTGCTGGGAGTACAGAAACCCTAAGGGGCTCACCGCTTATTTATAACCCATCCGGCGGCTCAGTTCTGAACGGACAGATAAGCACCAGGCGGGTGACTCAGCGGCGGTAGCCTGACTCTTCATATTCCAGTACTCGCCACTCTCAGTCTCGGGAGCTCGACTACTTCCGACGGATTTAGTGGGTTACATCAGATCCAGATCCCACTCAGGACAGATTCTACAGTCAAGATGACCCTTCAATTCGAGAGAAAGTACTCAACTCAAGGCTCGGGGGCTCCGTGCCACGTGTCCTTCGGTTTTTTCTCCGGATTTTTCGGGATAAGATTGGCAGAACTTCAGATTGACCCTCAGCTTGAATCTGCGATTCGACCAAAGGCTCGGGGGCTACATTCCATATGGAATGCGATTCTCCGAATCGCATTTTCCATATGGTTCTTCATCAAGACAACACGAGTACTATTGAAGACCTTCGAGAGAAGCACTCGAGGACACTTGGGAACTACTCAAGAAGACTTCAAGACTACTCAAGGATTAGCTGGAGTACCTTCCAGCCTCGGGATGATTCGAGCATTCTTGAGGACTTTCGGCTTGTGGAATTTGGGGACGTTCAAGGACTACTCGCCAAGGCCGTCAAGACTACTCGAAGACATCCTGCTCGACTACAAAGTACTCAGGGGCTTGTCGTACGGACATCCCTGGGCCCACTACTCAGGTGGGTACTGGGACCGACTACTCCGTGCTCCCCTGGGACTACCCGACTTGGGCTACACGGCACCTACTGGTGTGGAGCGCAAGGCTTACAGAGGATTAGTACTCGGTTAGGAAGCTAGACATGTCCGGATCCATGTAGAGTACTCCTAGCCGTACACGACTAGTACTCCTCTGGCAAACTGACTTGTAACCCTGCCTCCCGGACCATATAAGGCGAGGCAGGGACCCCTATCTCTTCATCCACATCATCTTGTAAACACACCCAATCAATCCAGAGCTACGCAGCATACAGGACGTAGGGTATTACGCACCTCGCGGCCCGAACCTGTCTAAATTGTGTGCCACGTGTCTCTCCTTCGAGTTCCCGATCTCGACGAGGCCACAAACGTCTACCTCGGGTACTCCCCTTGGTAGGTTGCCGGTCTAAAACACCGACAAATGGTGTGTTGACTAAGGGTTGAAAGAGATATTTCATGACGTTAATTGATGATGCTTCTAGATATTGCTATGTTTACTTGCTTAAAACCAAAGATGAGGCTTTAGACTACTTTAAAATCTTTAAGGCTGAGGCTGAAAATCAACTAGAAAGAAAGATTAAACGTCTAAGGTCAGATCGTGGTGGTGAATATTTTCCTATATTATTTGATGAGTTTTGTGCGGAACATGGTATTATTCACGAGAGGACACCTCCCTATTCTCCTGAATCCAACGGGATTGCCGAGAGGAAAAACCGCACATTGACTGACTTGGTGAACGCCATGTTAGATACTGCTGGTTTATCTAAGGCATGGTGGGGGGAAGCTATTTTGACTGCAAGTCATGTCCTGAATAAAATTCCGAACAAAAGTAAAGAGACAACACCATATGAGATTTGGGTTGGAAGGAAACCATCACTTTCATATTTGCGCACGTGGGGATGTTTGGCAAAAGTCAATGTTCCAATTACAAATAAGCGTAAGCTTGGACCAAAGACGGTAGATTGTGTCTTTCTAGGATATGCTCACAGTAGCATTGTTTATAGATTTTTAGTAGTAAAGTCTGAAGTTTATGATATGCATGTTGATACAATTTTTGAATCTCGTGATGCTACATTCTTTGAGAATATTTTTCCTATGAAAGATATGCGTAGTAATGTTAAATTTTCTACTGAAATAGCTCCTGATAATACTATACCTATCGAGTCTCATGTTGAGTCATTTGAGCAAACACTTGAGAAGGATGACAATGAAGTTCCTGTGAGGAACAAGAGACAAAGGATTGCAAAATCTTTTGGTGATGATTTCATTATGTACCTTGTGGATGATACTCCTACCTCTATTATAGAGGCATATGCATCTCCAGATGCAGATGATTGGAAAGAAGCAGTTCGTAGTGAGATGGACTCGATTCTTTCTAATGGAACTTGGGAGCTATCTGAATTACCATTCGGTTGTAAACCAATTGGTTGTAAGTGGGTGTTCAAAAAGAAGCTTAGGCCTGACGGTACTATTGACAAGTACAAGGCTCGACTTGTGGCTAAGGGTTATACTCAAAAGGAAGGCGAAGATTTCTTTGATACTTACTCACATGTTGCTAGAATGACCACTATTAGAGTACTACTATCCTTGGCTGCCTCATATGGTCTGATCGTCCATCAGATGGATGTGAAGACAGCTTTTCTTAATGGAGAGTTGGATGAGGAGATTTATATGGATCAGCCTGATGGGTTTGTAGTAAAAGGTGAAGAGCAGAAGGTGTGTAAATTATTGAAATCTTTGTATGGCTTGAAACAAGCTCCTAAACAATGTCATGAGAAGTTTGACACTACTTTTAACTAGTGCAGGCTATGTCGTTAATGAAGCTGATAGGTGTGTGTATTATCGACATGGTGGGGGTCATTTTGTTATACTATGCTTATATGTAGATGATATTCTAATATTTGGAACAAATATGGATATTATAAATGAAGTCAAGTCATTCTTGTCAAAGAGTTTTGACATGAAAGATCTAGGAGAAGCTGATGTAATTTTAAACATCAAGTTGATTAAGGAAGAGAGTGGGATTACTCTATCACAATCTCACTATATTGAGAAGATCTTGAGCCATTTTGGCTATATGGACAGCAAACCTTCTCCAACACCTTATGATCCTAGTGTGACATTGCGAAAGAACATGAAGGATACCAGAGATCAATTGAAGTACTCTCAAATTGTTGGTTCACTCATGTATCTTGCTAGCGCAACTAGACCGGATATCTCTTTTGCTGTGAGCAAGTTGAGTAGGTACATGTCCAACCCGGGTGATGATCATTGGCATGCACTAGAAAGGGTCTTGCGTTATCTTAAAGGTACGATGAGCTATGGGATTCACTATTCCGGGCACCCAGCTGTGCTAGAGGGATATAGTGATGCGAACTGGATTTTTGATATTGATCAAATCTACGCCACTAGTGGGTATGTCTTTACCCTTGGAGGTGGCGCAGTATCATGGAGGTCTTGCAAACAGACTATTTTGACTAAATCAACTATGGAAGCTGAACTTACAGCTTTGGATACAGCATCTGCAGAGGCAGAGTGGCTGCGTGAGCTCTTGTCTGATTTGATCGGAGATCCCGTGACTAAGGACCTGGGAAAAACAAGCTATTGGTAAACTGAGGAGAGTATAATGATAACCCTCTCTATGTGAAGATGCAATACTCTCAGAGCAATGAGGCACTGTGAGGTAGGTTGGCAAGGATGCCTTAATATGTTCTATTGACTTTAACAAGTGAAGATGCTGTCCTACAGAGTATTCTTGAAAGAACATACCTATATGAGCTTGACTGTTAAACGTCGCAGTCTATGAGACTTGGGTGAGCTCTAGTAAACTCATGAAGAGACTAAGGAGTATGATGTATATGCTCCACCCACGGGGTAAGGCTACTGGCAGCCAAGTACTAGTTTGGCTTTGAGTAAAGTTTGTTCGCACAAAACTTGCAATTCAAGGCGTAGTCAATTGTTCAAGTTGTGGATAAGTGTAGTTTGAAGTTCTAGGCGGAAGTTCAACTTAACAGTCTCTGCCGAAACACTGGTATATCGAACAGTAGTGAGAACAGGCAAATCTCTAAATGGGCATTTGAGATCTGGTGGGGGATTGTTAGAATTTATGTGGGCTTGGCCCAACAATTAATTCAGAAATTCCTAAAATAAATCTCAAAGGCCCATACACATGAGTGCATAGGAGAGTAGTGGAATCCTTTAGTGCCACCTTGCTAGTGGAAGGTGGAGGGAACCAACTTATATATGGAAGTTGTTCTCATCTTCTAAAGATTAGTATGAGGAGGAGAAAGGAAGTACACGCGCGCGCTCGCTCGCCTCGCCGGGCCGGGCCGGGCGAAGGGCGCGGGCGCACGGCGCCTGCGTGAATGGTCCGCCGAAATCCGATTTCTCGCCTTGCGGGAGCGCGGTCTCCTTTTGCAGTTTTAGTTTTTGGTCATTTGGTTTGCTGAGTCCTAAACGGACTCAACTTAGAGTCCTACTCGTGATTGTGTTTCACGAGGTCGGTTTCCCGGACTATATAAGCAGACCACCGGCCACGCTAAAACGTACAAAATCAACAACTAGAGTTTTACCTCTGCTTATTACTGCGCTGCTATCGTCAAGACTCCAGCCCGATCGTTCGCGTGCACCTACGACCGAGCGAGCAGGTCTCCGGAACCCTCGTATTTGTGATCCTGCACCGGGAGGAGGCGAATAAGGTTTTTGGGAAGCGCTTTTCGCGCGACTGCTCCCAAACTTCATCACGACTCGTCTTCCGACAAGATCCAGGGGTGCTGTGTCCCGGCGTCATCTTCGTCGGGCTAATCGAAGTCTTCCGCCGCCGCTGATCGACGACAATGACAGCGACCAGGACGATCTCACCTTCGCTTTCGGGAATCTCTCCATCATGCTGTCATCTGCAACTTCCAGCAACAGGTATTATTCTTGCAATATAGTTTTATTGTTCTGCTTGATCTGCATGTTTAATATGTCTAGTGTACGAGTTGTGCTTACACTAGTTACCATGATCTGTGATATGCTTAATCTAATTGTTAACTACGTCATGATTTATATTATGATTTTAATCTGAAAATTGCCTAATATCTCTACACCACAAGACCTCTTTGGACCGGGCAGCGGTGTGATGGGGAGCCTCGCTGCACCCGGCCTGTGGGGAGTACGTTCCTCTTCCGCCGGGCTCGGTGCCGGGAATCTCCGACTGCAAGGCCTCTCCAGACACGGCAGCGGTGGCCGCGATCATGCCTTCGTCTTCGACGCCACGGCCCCACCCGGCGGTGGCCTTGGTAATGCCTTCGACACCCCACTACGAGCGGGCGGCGGCGGTGACGGCCTCAGATCTCCTGATGCATGGCCGACTCCCGCGCGTCCACTGCTGGGTGTCGAACACGTCGGCGGTGGTGCCGGCCCAGCATCAGCTGTCCGCCGTGGTGCTGATCCCCACGACCAGACGAGGGGCCCAATTCGCGTCGCTGTACGAGGCGTGGCCGCCGACTTTCAGCGCGCCGGCGGCGGCCGCGGTTGCATGATGCGCCAACTCGCGCTCCTATTCTTGCTGCTGGTGGGCGCGATGACGCTTGCCGTCACCGCCGGCGAGCCCGACGCGCCGTGGCTCAACCAGTTCGGGGCCCTCCTGGCCTGGCTCGCGGGGTGCATCCTGCTCTTCCTGTCACTGCAGTGACGACGCCGGCGGCTCGGCGAGCGCCGGTTCCTACCCGCAGTTCTTCGCCCTCCTACCTGTCCAGTTCGACAGCGATGGCGATCAGTCCTGCACAGTTCCTGAGGCTCGAGGGACCGACAAAAATAAAACTTACTATATATAAAACTCCCACACGCTAAATAAAAAGAAAAAAACATACGGCTGCTTGAAGCAGCCGGTAGCCCCCGCACGGACGTACTTCCTCCGTGCCATATCGTTGGTCGTTTTTTTCTTGTCGAAAATTTGATTTGATTTGTAAAAAATACGTGCAATATTTGTATCTTTAAATAAGTCTATTAAAAATAGATTGAATTATCTTTCTAATAATATAAATTTTACATCATAAATATTAATAATTTTTATACAGTATATAGTCAGAGTTATTTATCGAGAAGCAGAAATACAGTCATTTTGGGACTGAGGGAGTACACGGTTGGGTCTCTACACATGGTTTGTGTGTGCATGCGCCCTAGCTAGCTAAGCCGCAGATACACGGTTGCGTGCAAATCTATCGATCGAAAATAATTGAAAACGTTTCTCATCCGAATCGGGTCCGCTATCACGCCGGACCCGCTTGTCAGCTAATTTGAGGGTGAGTAGAGTGAAAGACCCATAGAAATCACAATTTGGAAAGCAATTGTGCCAAAAACAAAAAGTTTTTTCTCACCGCAGGTGCACCTAGCCATATGTTGTACCTGTTGGGCCCGGCGTTCGTGTCTTGTCCCTGGTGCGGACCGTCCGCAGAGTATGGCCGTGTTTAAATGTATTTCAAAAAATTTTCAGAAAAGGGAATCTCGCATGCATGGAGTACTAAATGAAGTCTATTTGCAAAACCTTTTCACACATAGGTGTAACTTTACGTGATGAATCTAACGAGCATAATTAATTTAATAATTTGCTACAGTAATGCTACAGTAACCATCTTCTAATTATGTGGTCAAAGCCCTCATTAGACTCCTCTCGGAAATTTACCTAGGGGTGCGAAGGTAATTTTGTAAACTGCATTTATTTAACACCCTTAATTATTGGTCAAAGTTGCATTTAATACTCAAAAATTTTTACGTAAACACGGCCTCTGTCCCGTGAGGATATGTCTCCGAAGGCTGTGACGTGTTGTACCCTCCGACATCCGACGCTTGCGACGATGGAACGCAATTGCTCGGCTAACAAACGCTCGGCTCGCTGCCATCAATCAGCTCCTGGCGGTCGGATTCTCCGTCAGCTCCATCTCTTCCTCACGACGCCGTCCTACGCTGTCGCCGCAACCGCGTCAAGATATCGTTCAACGGCCCCCTCGTCCTGCCGCGTAGGGGCGCATCCACTACGCTCGTGGCTCGTCCTGTCCTGGGTTGCCTCCATCGTCTGGCATCAATCCCCTCGATGGTTGCTGATTAGGCCAGTCTCAGTGAAAGGGGTTATGAGGGAGTTTTCAAGAGTGACACATCATTTTTACTGTATTGGTTTGCGGGATGACCCACCCTCTCTCAATGCACAGGGTCATAGGATAGTGTCATAGGCTCATGTAAATATTTAATGACTGCATGTTGGTTGGTCAATTGTGCTATAAAAATGTGTCAACTTGTCTCAGTGGGAGGGTCATGGGTGTGTCATTTTTAGGACTCCGCGCCGACCCGGGGTCATGAGGATGACACTGGTTTCCTCTTTCTCCTACTCCCTCCGTCCCAGAATATAGCTTCGTTTAGACTTTTTCAAAGTCAAACTTTTTTAATTTTGACCATGAATAACGAAATAATTATAAATGCTAATAACATAAAAATGATATCGATAGATTTATCATGAACGAACTATCAGAATATGTAACATTTTCTATTTGAAATAAAATTATTTAAGAGTTATTGTTGGTCAAAGTTCAAAAAGTTTGACTTTGGAAAAGTCTAAATGAAGCTATATTTTGGGACGGAGGGAGTATTAAATATCATGCTATGTCATCTCTTTTGCATATGTGACACCCTATTTAATGTCCATGACCCTCTTATTGAGACTGGCCTTATTTCACCAAACTATCTGTCACATCAATCTCCGGATATTAATTAGGATTATTAAATGTAGATTAATGACAAAATCATGCCACAACCCCTACCTTAATTTTCGAGACGAATCTAACGAGCCTAATTATGCCATAATTAGACAACGTCGTGCTATAGTAATCAATCTCTAATAATGGATTAATTAGACTGAATAGATTTGTCTCGCAATTTCCGGTCCATTCGTGTAATTATATTTATAATTAGTCTACGTTCAATACTCCTAATAGACCTTGAAAAAGGATCTAAAAATTTCACTTCACAAATTGAACATGACTAAGGTCAAGAGGTACATTGTTCAATGCTGTATCTAACACAACAGGATGAGAAATCGATGCTATCTTCCGTTATGCAGACTACACAATGTACAGTGCATCTGTTAATCTGAGATACATTTGGATGATTCGTAATCTTCAATGTGATGTGTGTTATTTTTTTATTTCTTACTTTTCGCAAATAAATCTGCACCTGGATCTTACAACCAAGGAGTTTTAGCATGAGTAGTAATGGGCGTATGCCGTTTCCCTTCCCCTCTCCCCCTTCCTTCTCCTAGAAGCCTTCTCGCCGCCTCGCTCCCTCCGCCGCCTCCTCGGGCCCCCTCCCTCTCTCCCCTCCGGCGTTCTCGCTGGCTGCGAGTAGAGGAAGGGGACCCCTCCCCCCTTGTAGATCTACTAGTTTATTAGGTCTCTAGTTGCTATGGCAGGCCCCTTCTGCGGCGCTCGCCTCCTTGTTCTTGCCGCCGCCATCGTCGTCGTTGTTGGCCATCTTCGCCTCCTCGTCGTCGACGTCGTCTCCACGGACAAGGTATGTGTCAATAAAAAAAATCCCCACCTCAGCCCAGATCTTCCACCGCCTCCTCCCGCTCCACCTTCTCTGCCATGCTGCCAAGATCCGGATCTCCTCACTTCGTATCCACCGACGCCCGCCTTCGCCTCACCCCTGGACCAAGCAGCCTCAAGAAGGTCAGATCTAGCAATCAAGCAGCACCTCTACATCAAGCGATGGTTCGACGACCTCGTTCCCCCCTGGATCCCGACCGGGAGCTTCATCTTCAATCGCCGACAACGACTTTCAACTGATCTTTCGGTCCCCTGGTGTGTGCCTCAATCACTCCGTCGATCCGTCTTCAACCGTTGCTCTGCACGGTTTCCCATCTGGCTGTACGCGCCCCTGGTGCCTCTTCGGCTGTTCGACGGCGAGCTCGTCGCCCGCCGCTGCTGTGTAGCTGTTGCTGTGTTTATCCGGTCAAAGGACTTTTTTGTAATTCTGTCTTCTTCGGAGGACCCCTATGTAAAACTGGCTGCTTAATATAATGTTATGCTATTGTCAAAAAAAGGAGTTTTAGCATCTCCGTTAGGTTCCATGATGGACACACGAACATAGTTTTTAAAGTCAATGTGTCAGAAGTGTGTGAGTAAAGCTCATTTGAATGCATATGTACAGAAAGAAATTCGTACTTTTATATATTTGTGAAATGAATGACTGCACATTTTGTATGATTTTTAGTGCTATTGCTGATTTACTAACCTCTATAAGAAACGACCGTGACCAACTGCTGGGGTGGCCAACTGCTCAGTTGTGTGGGCCGTGAAGTTCTGATCAAAGCTAATGCTCAGGCTGTGCCAACATACCCGATGAGCTGCTTTAAACTACCAGGCCCTACATGTAAACAGATCAAGAATTACATCTCAAATTACTGGTGGGGAAGCTCTATTGACAACCATAAAATTCACTAGCAGTGGTGGTCTAAGCTCACGAGATCCAAGGTGATGGCGGATTGGGCTTCCGTGATTTATCACTGTTTAATCAAGCAATGTTGGGGAAATAGGGTTGGCGTTTGATGATGAGACCGGAGTCGTTGTGTGCTAGGGTGCTTAAAGGGAAATACTACCCGAACTGCACCTTCCTTAATGCGACGAGGAGGAAGAAAAGTTCAGAGACTTGGCGTGCCATCCTCCACGGCCGTCAAGCACTGGTGAAAGGTATGATCAAACGAGTTTGGACCTGGGGAGTCGATCAATATTTGGACGGATAACTGGATTCAAGGTTTACCTTTGCTGAAACCCCTTGCCCGACCGGCAGCTGCTCATGCTGAGAAAGTCTGTGACCTCTTCCTGCCAGGCACGCGTCAGTGGGATGTACAGACGGTGCGTGACTCTTTCTGTGCGGTTGAGGCGGAGGAAATACTGAAGATGAGGCCTGGGATTCGATTGCCTGAGGATATCGACGCTTGGGCCTATGAAAAGAACGGTCTGTTCTCTGTCCGATCCTGCTATAGGATGCTGAAACATGAGAGCGACCAGAAAGAAGCGTTCAAGCTAAACGAACCGGGTTCCTCTGAAGACTCGGTGTGGTGGAGGAAGGTTTGGAAACTGAAGGTTCCCCCTAAGGTTCGGATCTTTTGGTGGAGAGTGCTCCAGGGTTTCTTACCTTCAAAATCTGAACTGAAGCGGAGACATGTCGCTAGAGAAAATCACTATGAGGCGTGTGGTGAAGAGAATGAATCAATTTTTCATGTGGCGGTAAGCTGCACGGTGGCAGTGCGTTTTTGGCATGAAATTAAGGTTCTCACGGGGTGTAAGCTGCCTAGTATGCACCCCATGTCTTGGGCGAGAGATTTGCCGGCAGGGAAGGTTTGCTCTACTGATGAGGCGGCTCTCTTTATCTGTGGAGCTTGGTCCTTGTGGAATAGGCGTAATGCCCGTTAGCATGGGCGCATGAGCTCCAGTCCAAAGGCTGCGACAAAACGCATTGCGTCATTGGTTGAGGATATGATTTGCCTGAATACTGATGCCTCGGAGGCACGACCTCGCCGTATGGCTGCTTGGACGAAACCTTGAAAGGATCGAGGCAATATGGCCTAGAGGGGGGTGAATATGCCTGCACACAAATTTAAACTTTTTCTGCAGAAAGACTGTCAGGGTTCGGAACTTCTGAGATTATTTCCGGAACCTCCGAACGAGGCAGCCTCCGAGAATAATCTCAGAACTTCCGAGAACTGTTAGAACAGAGCAAATATGAAATAAGTTGCGGATTACTTGATGAACAACAGATCTACCAAAATCTAGGAGATACTTAGGACCTAGCAAGAAGATTTCTAAGCAAAGTACTGGCTAGGAAGCTACCACGAAGTAGATCGGAGACAAACCCTAATAGATCTAGTCAAGAACAAGCATGAACATGGACAAGCAAGAATATAAAACACAGCACACACGAGACAAGGATTTATCCCGTGGTTCAGCTCGCCACAAAGGCTTGCCTACGTCCACGTTGTTGAGGAAGCCACAAAGGCTAAGGACCACAAAGATCCACTCCTCTCTCTCACCTATCACTTTGGGTAATAGGTGGAGACTTTCCACTAGATTCACAAAGGGTAATACAAACAGCTTGGAGCTTCCACAATCGGGTTGGAGAGCTTCCAATAACCTCTATCCGTCTAGGAGCAAGGCTCCAAGAGTAAAAGATCCACCAAACTTGCTAGGACTTCTCCAAGTGCTCAAGAACAAGGAATGAAAGGTTTTGCTCACAATCTCACTTCAATTTCCACTCTTAATCAATGCTAGGCAAGGATTTGGAAGAGAGTAGATTTGGAGTCAATGCAAGGTGAGGGAATGAAGCTTGAACGGGTTGCTGTTCAGGAAGAAGAAGAGAATGACCGTTGGGGGACCAAGGGGTATAAATACCCCCAGATCCAGAACTGTAACGGTCATATTTCAAAGTCCGGAACCTCCGAGAAAAATCTCAGAACTTCCGAACCCTGAAACCTCTGCTGACTGAAGCCCGTACGGTCGGAACCTCCGAACAAGGAAACAACAGGGGCAAAACAGCAGCAGGTCTCTCTCTTCAAGGAATGGGTTAGGAATAGAATAGATGTTCTATGAACACTTGAATCTACCCTAACTCACCATTAGTATCCCTCTTGATAGTACGGATTGTCCTATACTCAAATTCAAAAGATAAAATAAATAAACTTCTCCAAAGAGCATAGCTATCCTTCTTCATGTAATTGAGGGGTCTCCTTTCTTTCTTTTGCACCTGTAAAACATTCTTGTACTGCACAATAAACTCAAAGGCTCATTAGCTCTTTAATTGTGTGGTCAACATCACCAAAACCCTCATAGGGCTTGATTGCACTTACAATCTCCCCCTTTTTGGTAAATGTTGACAACCCAATTAAAGTTTACAATTTAATTTGAAAGATTGAGCTTTTGATGATTTGAATACAAGTCTCCCCCTCAATGTATGCATGTCCCTTTTGAATAGAGTGATTTGTCTCATATGACATTTGAATTGCATACATTGTGAGTAAAGTGACAGGATATATTGTATTCATGTCATCGAGGGGTGCAAAAGAAGTGTAACAAGTAATACGTGATGCATATGGCTTGTTAATACACTCAGAGAGTTATCTGTTAACAGAGTTCGGAACCTCCGAGAAAGTTTCCGGAACCTCCAGGAGTTGGAGCCTCCGGAAAAATTCTCAGAACCTCCGAGGTCTGCAACAGATACTCCAACATTCAAACATACACAGGCAATGTAACAACATAACCAGAAATAGCAGCTAGATAAAGATAGAAACATCCAGCACATCTAGCCCTATTACACACATCACACAAGAATTTTAAAGTTTTCACATCCCAAAGATTAACCATGACCAGACCATGCTTGCCAACAGAGGCAACCTTAAAGTTTTACAGCAGGTTCAACAACAAATGACCACCAGGAGTTCATGAGAGAATAGTTAGCACTCTCATCTCACCAAAAGAACAAAAGAATTTGTTAGCCAGCCAGCCACCACAGATCATCGCAATCTTCATGCTTCTCCCCCTTTGTCAACAGTTAACAAAAAGGAAAGAAAAGAAGAGAGGAAGTTAGATTGGGACCTGCAGGAAATCACTCATCATCACTGAAGCCAGATTCTTCCTCCTCAGCTTCAGGAACAGTACTGTCAGACCCTAGGTCAGAGTCAGAACCAGAAGAGATATCAACAGGCCTTCTGACAGGTCTTCCAGCAGTGGCCTTCCTCCTTGCTCTGACAGGAGTGGAAGTCTTCATGGCTTTCTTTCCAGTAGCTTCTTTCCTCAGCCTGGCCATCTTAGCACTAAGGGGCTCAATGTCATCTTCTTCTTCAAATTGAGCAGCAGGCATGTTTCCTCCAGCCAGTGGACTGCCAGTGTCCTTTTCACCCTCATCTTCACTAGTAGTATACTCTGGAAAATCTGGAAAGATAGGTGGAGGAGGGAGCATGGCATTAAAGGACAGCCCCTGATGCTTTAGCATCCTGTTCATGTCTTGCCTCAACTCATGCATTTGTGTTGCTGTCCAGTTGCAGAATCTCCAGGTGTCCCTCACCATGCCTCTCAGCTTGTGCAGACCAGCAGGCATAGGTGCCCTGCTAGGTCCCTCTTCACCCTCTTGCTGCTCAGACCCTGCTTTCTTCAAGATGTGCTCCTCAACCACTTGTTGCTTCTTCTGATGCTGCCACTGCTTGACTTGATATGATGCATGCTCCACATCCTTCTTGAAACTGATTCCTGAAACCATCTCAATCATGTACATGATGTAGGGAGCATAGGGCAGGTTGCACTTGCCACTTTCAGTCACTTCCACAAGGTTAAACCAGATGAATTTGCTGACAGAAAATGGCCTTGCCTCAGGCAGCATCCTTGCAAGCAGGTTTGGAGCATACCTCCTGAGACTAGTAGAATCACTTCCCCCTTTTGGATAGATAGTCTCTCTGAACATGTTGTTCAACACGTAGTAGACAGATTTGAGGGCAGTAGTGGATCCATCTGCAAGGTCCTCATACTCATATGCTGAGGCTATCTTGCTGTGGTTCATGTGAGGCTCAAAGTGAATTATCTCAGCATCTCTGTCTTCTTTGCTGAACCCAAACAATCTAGCAAAGGTGGTGAAGTCTATCTTGTAGTATACTCCTTCAGTCATCCAGTGAATGATTTCGTTTACATCTTCATAGAAGAAGGTAGCATGGAACTGAGCCAGCACTTCAATATTCCAATCATACTTGAAACTCATAATGTCCCTCATCTTGTACTTGTCCACCAGATCAAGAACATCCCTCTTTACTGGTTCTTCTGCTGCCTCCAAATGGGTGAAGTCAATCCACTTCATCTTGATCAGCTTCATCTTGGTGCTCAACACTGTCTCATAGAACTTGAAATGGAAAACTGACCAAAACCTATAGTCTATGGCAGCCATCTTAGGGTTCACATAGGGGTTCTCCTCTCTGGCCTTCTTGACCAAGTATCCTGCCCCATCATAATTGTGATGTTCAATGTACACAGAGTTGTCATACTTGGTTGGGGGATGTCTCTTGAGCAGCACCTTGTGATACTTCAAATAAGTGGAGTCAATCTCTCCAAGCAGCATGCCATCTTCAAGCTCAATGGGGATGGTCTTCCCTTCTGTCCCCCCATTATCCTCAACATGTGCTGCAGAGCCAGATCCTCTTCCTCCTGACAGACTGCCCCCTTTTCCTCTTCCGGGGGTTGCTTTTCCTCTGCTGCCACTGCCAGCCACAGCTTCCTTTGCTGCAATCTTGAATGCCCTCTCACCAGCAGGAGTTTCAAATGGCTGCCTCTGCCTCTTGGCATAGGTCTTTTCACCAGGGGTCCCAGACATCTGCCAGAAAGGGTGTAGGCAACAGATAAGGAATAGATCAAGAGAGATAAAGACTGAGAATCACAGATAGACATTGAAGTTCAATTGATTAAGATTCAGTGGAATTTTGAATCACAGACTGTCTTTTGTCAGTACAGACTTCGAAACCTCCAAGGATTTTCTCGGAACCTCCGAGGTCTGGGTACTGACAGAGGACAGTTTGTTGATTCAACCTTCAACTGAAACTTAACCAATGGAAGCAAACTTGATGGAATTTGAACTACAGAGATAAGATGAGGTGTTGCAAGTGGATTACAACTCAGTGGAACTTTGAATCAAAGTCAGCCATCAGTAGGCTACAGAGTTCGGAACTTCCGAGAATTTTCTCGAAACCTCCGAGACTCTTTGAACCTTACTACATTCTGAACTTTGATTCAACTTTCAACTGAGTTTAATCAACACATGCATCACTTCATTCAGAATAAGGCACAGGATAGCATTCCATCACTGCGGAACCTAGAACCCTAAGAACGAAAGGATCTAGGAATTAGGGTTAGGGTTAGGTTTACCTTGAACAGGAGAAGGGAAGAGAGAATCCGACGAACTTGAGAAGCTTTTACTCCAGGGGACGTAGCCCAGAGGTCCCCTCCAGATCAGAGATCTGGTGGCGCTGAAGAGGAGCAACTCGCCGGAATGGATCCAAGCGGTGCAATGTCGTTCCTCTTCTGCTTCCCAAAGGTCGGCGAGGAAGAAAGATGATGATGCAGATCGAAGCCCCCTCCTTCTTCTCCTTCACTGGATCAGGGCGAATCTAGGTCAACTTCCACGAACGGCTCCCCCTCCATCTTCTGCTTCTGCGGCCCACCGACGAAGAAGGATGCCCGGCCTCGCACGCGGGACGCACGAGGAGCACGATCACCGGCGGCGAGGAAGAACGGCGGCGGCGCGGCGGTGGAGAATGGAGAGCGATGCGGGCGCCGTCGAGAGAGAGAGAGAGCGAGAGTCAGGCACAGTGAAAAGTGGATCTGGGAAGTAACCGCGCGGTGATAAGGGAAAAGGTGGGTTAACCTAGTGGTAAAAGAATATTCCAGGAAAGATGCCAGATTCTCTTTGAACTGCCTCCTCTGACGAACTGAATGCTGAGTCGATAAAGATTGGAAGTTTCGAAGAATTTCTCAGAGCTTCCGGGGCTCGGAACCTCCAAAGATTTTTTCGGAGCTTCCGAAACTTGAATTCCAGAGACTGTCAACTTTCACTCCTTTTGAGATTTTGAACCTTTTATCAACTGAGATCCTTAGGTCATGGTATCCTTGACTCAAGTGGCTAGAAAACAAGCAATCACACATTCAACTATAGCCACTTAAGACAAGTTAGGGATATGAAAATAGATTTTGAAGCACTATTAAATTAAAGTTTTTACAAGAGCTTTTTCAAAAGAATTTTTTCAGAGAATATCAACAATATGAAGCAAACAACCAAGGCATACTAGAGATCAAGCCACGCAACGAGAATCAAGAATATTTAGTTCATTCCTTAAACTACAAAACCTTGACTCATCGAGAGGTTTAGTGAAGATATCGGCTAGTTGTTTGTCGGTGCTCACATGACTTAGAGTGATATCTCCTTTGGCTTCGTGGTCTCTCAAGAAGTGATGACAGATGTCTATATGTTTTGTGCGAGAATGGCTTACGGGGTTGTTTGCAAGCTTTATGGCACTTTCATTGTCACACAAAAGTGGGATATGGGTAAAGTGACATCCGTAATCTTTTAAGGTTTGCTTCATCCAAAGTAGTTGAGCACAACAAGCGCCGGCTGCAACATACTCGGCCTCGGCGGTGGAAAGGGCTACTGAGTTTTGCTTTTTAGAACTCCAAGACACTAGAGACCTACCAAGGAATTGGCAAGTCCCCGATGTACTCTTTCTATCTACCTTGCAACCGGCATAATCGGAATCCGAATAGCCAAGTAGATCGAAAGTGGAGCCCTTAGGATATCACAAGCCAAGGTTAGGGGTATGCACTAGATATCTCAAGATTCTCTTTACGGCCATGAGATGGCACTCTTTCGGGTTAGCTTGAAATCTACCACACATGCACACACTAAGCATAATATCCGGCCTAGATGCACATAAGTAAAGAAGAGAACCGATCATGGAGCGATATACCTTTTGGTCCACGGATTTCCCTTCTTCATTGAGGTCCATGTGTCCATTGGTAGGCATTGGAGTCTTGATGGGCTTTGCCTTGTCCATGTCAAACTTCTTAAGCATGTCCCTTGCGTACTTGGTTTGACATATGAACGTCCCTTCCTTTGCTTGTTTGATTTGAAATCCAAGAAAGAACTTGAGCTCACCCATCATGGACATTTCAAACCTCTTTGTCATCACCCTACTAAACTCTTCACAAAAAGTTTCATTAGTACTACCAAATATTATGTCATCGACATATATTTGGCACACAAAGATATGACCATCAACTTTTCTAGTAAAGAGAGTAGCATCGGCTTTGCCTATCTCAAAGCCTTGCTTGAGCAAGAAATCCTTAAGGCATTCATACCATGCTCTTGGTGCTTGCTTGAGCCCATAGAGCGCCTTACGGAGTTTGTAGACATGATTAGGATGCTTGAGATCTTCAAAACCCGGTGGTTGCTCAACATAGACTTCTTCGGAGAGTGGTCCATTGAGAAATGCACTCTTGACATCCATTTGGTATAGCTTGAAGTCATGATGGGCAGCGAAAGCAAGTAGAAACCGAATTGCTTCAAGTCTTGCCACCGGTGCATATGTTTCTCCAAAGTCTAGTCCTTCAACTTGAGTGTACCCTTGAGCGACCAATCTTGCTTTGTTCCTAATCACAATGCCAAACTCATCTTGCTTGTTTCGAAAGACCCATTTGGTGCCAATGATGTTCGTCTTTGGTCTTTCCACCAACTCCCACACTTGATTTCTTTCAAAGTTGTTCAACTCCTCTTGCATAGCCACCACCCAATCCGGATCCTCAAGAGCTTGATGTACCTTAATGGGTTCAAGAGGGGAAGCAAACGAGTAAAATGCGCAAAAATTCTTAAGACGAGATCGTGTTGTTACCCCTCTCCTTATGCTCCCAAGGATATTGTCAACGGGATGATCCCATTGTATAACTTGATGTACACGAGGATGTGATGGTCCAAGAGGTTGGTGTAGGGGTTGTTCTTGCTCATCATCATCATCTTGAGGTACTTGGTTAGCTTCATGATCATTTCCAAGCTGAGAAAAATCCTGGCCTGCAGTGTCTTCTGGTGCTGAACTCCCAGGTTTCGGAACTTCTGAGAAATTTCTCGGAACCTCCGATCTGGCAGCAGTGTTCGGAACCTCCGGTGAATTCTTCGGAACCTCCGGGTTCTGTACCTCTGCAGAGCCAGTAAGGTCAGGCCCTTCGAGTGGTGTTGAAGCTTGTTGTTGTAGCTCATCTTCTTCTTGTTCTTCAACTGGTCTAACATCACCAATGGCCAATTGCTTGATTGCTTCACAAGATGGCTTCTCATTACCTACAACATTTAAGTCAACTTGCTCCACTTGAGAGCCATTAGATTCATCAAAAGTCAAATCTACCGTGACTTCAATCCTCCCGGTGGTTAGATTGAAGACTCGGTAAGCATGCTCATTTGGACCATAACCAAGAAGAAATCCTTCGTCAACCTTTGGTGTAAACTTAGAAGTTTGGGGCCTCTTGTTTAGAATGAAACATTTGCACCCAAACACTCTAAAGTAAGACACCTTAGGCTTTTTACCGGTAATGAGCTCATAGGAGGTCTTCTTGTGAAACTTGTGAAGATAGAGGCGGTTGATAGCATGGCAAGCCGTGTTGATAGCTTCGGCCCAAAAGATGTCTTGAGTCTTGTACTCGTCCAACATGGTTCTTGCCATCTCAATAAGAGTCCGGTTCTTCCTCTCAACCACCCCATTTTGTTGAGGGGTATAAGGAGCTGAAAATTCATGCTTGATGCCCTCTTCATCAAGAAATTCTTCAACATTGGTGTTCCGGAATTCCGAGCCATTGTCACTTCTCACTTTCTTGATTGGTAGCTCGAACTCCCTTTGTGTTCTCCTTATGAAGGTCTTCACCTTCCCTTGTACTTCACTCTTGTCAAACACAAAGAACACCCACGTGAAGCGAGAATAATCATCAACAATAACCAAGCCATATTTGTTACCACCAATACTTATGTAGGCCACTAGTCCAAATAAATCCATGTGAATGAGCTCCAACGGGCTTGATGTAGTGAGGATGCTATTTGGTGGGTGAGGTGCTCCTACTTGCTTTCCGGCTTGGCATGCTTTGCATATCCTATCTTTCTCAAAATGTACATTTGTTAGTCCAAGGATGTGTTCATCTTTCAAAAGTTTGGCCAAGTTCCTCATGCCAACATGGGCTAGTCGGCGATGCCATAGCCAACCCATGCTAGATTTTGCCACTAAACAAGTCTTGGGAGAAACCTTACTTTTGTTGAGATCAACTAGGTAAAGCCTCCCCCTCAAGCGACCCGTAAGGACAATAGAGGAATCCTCCCTTCTTATGATGGACACACCCTTATCCGAGAAGTGACAATCAAAACCAATCTCACTAAGTTGTGAGAACGATAGTAGATTGTAACCTAACGGATCAACATGTAAAACATTGGTAATCGAATATTTTTGAGAGATAGGGATATCACCTATACCTATGACTTCTCCTTTTGTATCCCCTCCATAGGCAATTGTTTCTCTTGGTCCTTCCAAATGGAGGTAGGATGAAAACATACTCCTTTCTCCGGTCATATGATGTGTACATCCGCTATCAAGCACCCAACTTGATCCACCGGAGGAGTATGCCTACAAAACAATTTAGTTCCTTCTTTTAGGTCCCCAATTTGACTTGGGGCCTTCAACGTTAGCAACCAAAACTTTAGAAACCCATAGTGATCTTTTCACATATATGTTAGACTCATTTCCAACATATGTGGCAACAACTTTACCAAGATTGTTGCGTCTCAACACATAGCTAGGGGTTATGTCTCTAGATGCATGAGCCTTGTTCTTGTTGAGGGACAAGTTCCTTCTAGGCATGATTGGATGGTTCTGAACCTGCAAACGAGTGTTAGATGCCTTGGAAGCTTGCTGAGGTTGAGTCTTGCCTTTCTTCTTGGTTCTGTCTTTGCAGACTCCGGAACCTCCGAGAATTTTCTCGGAACCTCCGAGTTCTGCTGTCTGTGTGGCTCGAGGCTTCCAGACTCCGGAACCTCCGGGCTTTGAGCTCGGAACCTCCGGGGTCTGGGTAAACAGAAACCCAGTACTCTTGAATTCTAGGCACTCTTTTTCCTTGATGATCTTTCTTTCATTTGTCTTGCCACCTTCAACATAGCCAAAACCTGGTTTCTTAGTTTTCTTCAACATCTTTCTCTTGGAGAACTTTCCCTTCTTGTTCTCTTCACTCATGCATCCTCTAGCTATGATTGAGTTTAACCTAGCAATTTCCTTTTTCATAGCTTCCATGTTAGCAAGATTAGTAGTATAGGATTCAAGATCAACATTGAAGCATCTATCACAGCCCTTGCTAGTAGAAGCACTAGAGTCACCCTTTACCTTCGAAGGATGTGAGGTGCTACTCCAAAGGAGACTATATTGCTCCTCAAGCTCTTCATTCCTCGACTTGAGAGAATTACATTGAGCTTGAGAGGCAGCAAGGTCTTCCTTGAGAGTAGCTATGACGCTCTCCGCTTGGCTCACTTCCAAACGCAAAGCCTCAAGCTCACTTCTTTCGGATGCAAGAATATCTTGGTTTTTCTCTAGTTCCACTATCAACCTAGCCATAAAATCTTTAGATTGCTCATCCATCTTACTAACAAGTTAGTTTGCTTCCTCATCACTAGATTCATCACTAGAGTCCATTTCTGACTCATCACTAGGTGGAGGAGAGGGTTTTGAGCTAGTTTTTACCTTCTCACCCTTGGCCATGAAGCAATGAATGGATGAGCTCTCTTCATCATCGGTCAAGTTGTTGAACAACCTTGAGGTAGAAGGGAGCTTCTTGATAGCCACGGTTGCAACCTTTTTTTCTTCTCCTTCACTAGAGCTCTCATCTCCGGAGTTCCATTCATGACCGATATGAGCTTCTCCACCATAGTTTCTTCTCTTGTGATGTGGTTTTTGATCTTTCTTGTAGCTTCCCTTGCCTTTGTCATTCTTGTTTTCTCTCTTCTCATTTGGGCAATCCGCTATGAAGTGCTCGGTGCTTCCACAATTGTAGCAAGTTCTCTTTTTCTTGTTGGGGAACCTTCTCTTAGCAAATTTGTAACCTTGCTTCTTTAAGCCTCTTTTGTATGTCTTCATGAACAAAGCCATATCCCTAATCTCAACATGAGAGCTTTCATCTTCATCTTCACTTGAGTCACTTGTAGAGCTCTCTACTTCCACTTTCTTTGATTTTGACTTGGAGGGCTTGGATGAAGTAGAGTGCTTGGATGAGGTAGTAGGCTTGCTTGACTTGTTAGAATGGAGAGCAACCTCTTTGACCTTCAAGTTGTTCAACTTGGCTTCTAGCTCACCAATTTTCTTCCTATGTTGGATTTCCTTGTCCATAAGCTCATGAGTAAGAATTCTCCCAAGAACATCATTTGGAGAGAACTCCTCAAATCTCTTCTTCTCTCTAATCAATGTGACTAGAGTAGGATTTCTTGGAGCAAAGGCCTCCAACATCACCTTCACAACAAAGTGGTCATCCAACTCATCACCACCTAAGCCTCTTATCTTCCCAACTATGACCATCAACCCATCAAACATCTCTTGTGGCCCTTCTCCATCAAAGATAGTGAATCTATTAAGTTCGGCCATCAATATGTTGATCTTGGATTTCTTGACCTTGTCAACACCCTCATGAGCAATGCGGAGGATGTCCCAAATCTCTTTGGCAATCTCTAGTCCACTAACACGATTGTACTCTTGGGCATTCAAGGCACTAAGGAGTATGCTTGTAGCTTGAGCATTCCTCCTAATGTTGCGACGATCACGTGGTGTGAGATTTTCAAAGTCTTCGGGATCATCAAAACCTACACACACAATATTCCACAACTCCAAACTTAAACCGGTTAGATAAGCTTTCATCATGTGCTTCCATTTAGCAAAGTTGGTCCCATCAAATTGGGGCAACTTGCCAACGGGTATAGTGATATCATCCTTAGATTTAGTCTCCAAAGAATCATAGTTAAAGGATACTCTTCTATAATCATCCTTGGACTTGGCCTTGGGCTTTGGTTTGGGCTTGAGTGTTCTCTTGGGAATTCTTGTGTCGTAGTACTCGTCATCCCCATCTCCATTCTCACTAGATGAAGATGATGATGAGGATGATGAAGATGGTGATGGAGATGGTGAAGGTGTTCTCTTTCTTCTCTTCTTTTCTTCTTTCTTCCTTTTCTTCTTCTTTTCTTGCTTGCTGTCCTCTTTCTTCTTTTCTTCTTCTTTCTCTTTCTTCTTGTCCTCTTTCTTGCTTTTCTTGCCATTGTTCTTGGAGCTTTCTTTGACAGCCTTCTTGAGCTTGTCAAACTTCTCTTAGGCTGAGGTGTTGCCTACCTCCGAGGCATCACCTTCAACTTCACTTGGCAAATCTTCAAATTCCTCCTCCTCTTGCTTGTCATCTTCACTTGCCATATCCTCACACGGTTAAGTGTTTGCAAGGATAACCAGCTCTGATACGAATTGAAAGGATCGAGGCAATATGGCCTAGAGGGGGGGTGAATAGGCCTGCACACAAATTTAAACTTTTTCTGCAGAAAGACTGTCAGGGTCCGGAACTTCTGAGATTATTTCCGGAACCTCCGAACGAGGCAGCCTCCGAGAATAATCTCAGAACTTTCGAGAACTGTTAGAACAGAGCAAATATGAAATAAGCTACGGATTACTTGATGAACAACAGATCTACCAAAATCTAGGAGATACTTAGGACCTAGCAAGAAGATTTCTAAGCAAAGTACCGGCTAGGAAGCTACCACGAAGTAGATCGGAGACAAACCCTAATAGATCTAGTCAAGAACAAGCATGAACATGGACAAGCAAGAATATAAAACACAGCACACACGAGAGAAGGATTTATCCCGTGGTTCAGCTCGCCACAAAGGCTTGCCTACGTCCACGTTGTTGAGGAAGCCACAAAGGCTAAGGACCACAAAGATCCACTCCTCTCTCTCACCTATCACTTTGGGTAATAGGTGGAGACTTTCCACTAGATTCACAAAGGGTAATACAAACAGCTTGGAGCTTCCACAATCGGGTTGGAGAGCTTCCAAGAACCTCTATCCGTCTAGGAGCAAGGCTCTAAGAGTAAAAGATCCACCAAGCTTGCTAGGACTTCTCCAAGTGCTCAAGAACAAGGAATGAAAGGTTTTGCTCACAATCTCACTTCAATTTCCACTCTTAATCAATGCTAGGCAAGGATTTGGAAGAGAGTAGATTTGGAGTCAATGCAAGGTGAGGGAATGAAGCTTGAACGGGTTGTTGTTCAGGAAGAAGAAGAGAATGACCGTTGGGGGACCAAGGGGTATAAATACCCCCAGATCCAGAACTGTAACGGTCATATTTCAAAGTCCGGAACCTCCGAGAAAAATCTCGGAACTTCCGAACCCTGAAACCTCTGCTGACTGAAGCCCGTACGGTCGGAACCTCCGAGATTAAACTCGGAACCTCCGAACAAGGAAATAACAGGGGCAAAACAGCAGCAGGTCTCTCTCTCTCCAAGGAATGGGTTAGGAATAGAATAGATGTTCTATGAGCACTTGAATCTACCCTAACTCACCATTAGTATCCCTCTTGATAGTATGGATTGTCCTATACTCAAATTCAAAAGATAAAATAAATAAACTTCTCCAAAGAGCATAGCTATCCTTCTTCATGTAATTGAGGGGTCTCCTTTCTTTCTTTTGCACCTGTAAAATATTCTTGTACTGCACAATAAACTCAAAGGCTCATTAGCTCTTTAATTGTGTGGTCAACACCACCAAAACCCTCATAGGGCTTGATTGCACTTACAAACCCCCACCAGATTGGAAGAAGGTAAATACAGATGCTTCCTTTGTTATGTCGACACATTTAGGCGCTGGAGGTGCTGTCATTCGAGATGAGTTTGGACGAGTCGTCGGAGCATCGGCAAACTTCTACGACCACATTCACGATGTGATGACAGCAGAAGCTTTATCTGCACGGGACGGCTTGGTGTTAGCAAGGGCGGGTGGCCATGCGAAGGTTTTACTGGAGCTTGATAACTTGCCTCTAGTCAACCTTCTCTGCTCTCTGGATGGCGAGAGGAGCCCCATTGCAGGAATCTGGCATGAGATCAAAGAACTCAGCAGGGTTTTTACTTCTTTTGATATTTCCTTTGTAAACCGTGAAGGTAATGAAGCAGCACATTGGTGTGCTAAACTAGCTTCGCGGTCTTCTCCGGTGTGTGTGTGTGGAGTGAGTCTTTCCCATCAGGTCTGTTTGGGATTGCTCACAAAGATTGTAACTCTGCTACTGAGTAATGAATTCCATGCTGATGCTAAAAATAAACCTCTATAAGAAACGACTGTCGATAATCATCATATCGTGCATGTGCATCATCGGAACTAGAGACCTAAGGATCACCATAAGATCGCAAGGAACCCGTATGGACAAAATTGCTACACCAGATAGGTAAAAGAAATGTACGATTAGCACGATAAAGAAGAGATAGAATAAACATTTCGAAGAAGATGATGCATCTGGAAAAAGAAAAAACAATGAAAAAATGATTAAAAGGATAGCACGTGGACTATTAATGACAAGTGGGTTAGTTGATGCTTATGTTATCTAACGGTGTTAACAACATCCATACCACATTCTCATTCCCTTCAAGCAAACAAACAAAATTAGGATGAATAAGACATTGGAGTAACTTATCTTTAAAATATTAATATTAAAATCATAATACTAAAATTATTTTATAAACACGTGAGTGTCGCACGTGCATCTGTGCTAGTCATTTAAATGTATGTACACATGTGCCAAGCCAAACATTTATATAGTCGTGATCAAAATGATCATGGTGTTGTCGTGTAGTATTATGTAACACCTGGGGTCAAAAAGAACCTAATAAGGAGCTTATTCAGATCATAAGGAAGAATTTGGATTAAGAAAGCTTTTAATGGAGTCGACATCAAATTTGAGTTAAGTTTGACAAAAAAAGTTTCAAATGATAGATCCAAAATAAAAAAATGACAAAAAAAATCATGAGTCGAAGGTATTTGAATTCAATGGAATCAAATTTGAGATCCAATTTAATTCAGAAGCACTTCAAAATCTAGGTCAAAGTTGATGACCTTTTTCGACTCAATCCAACTATGAAAATTCTGTTAGTTGGAAAATAGAGTCAAGTGACTACATTTGAGTTTTATTTTTGAAGAAATTTTTGTCTAAACTTTGAATCTTCTTGGATAGTATCTGATCTTGAATATGCAGTGAACATTTTGGACAAGTTTTTTTATCATATGAAAGAAAGAATTCAAATTTTAGTTGGAGCTCAAAGTTTCAAAGTTTGTCGTTCTTTTAGTGGCCTGATGAAATGGAATGGCATGAACCATTTGAACATTGACTCAGTGTTTTTGGCCGATCTTCAGAGCTTAGATTTGAGAGATGGGTTAATCCTTTGACAAAAGTGCAAATTAATATATTATAGTTTAATGATCCATCTACAATTGTTGTTAAAACGCAAATCATTATGGCACATTGGTGTCAGAGACCGTCGCCTGTGAATGAGGAAAAATAGAGTCAAGTGACTACATTTGAGTTTTATTTTTGAAGAAATTTATGTATAAACTTTGAATCTTCTTGGATAGTATCTGATCTTGAATATGTAGTGAACATTTTGGACAAGTTTTTTATCATATGAAGGAAAGAATTCAAATTTTAGTTAGAGTAGTAGAATAGATTCTGCAATTGTTAGCGCTAAAGAATTCAAATTTTCACGACATCTACGATTGTTGCTTCTCATTTTTCAGGTTGCTCACCTTGCCAAGCCCACTCAATGTCTTTCAATACCGGCCTCATACCTTGTTTCATAACCTTTTGGTACTCGAGGGTATCACCATTGGTTTTCTTGATATCCACTAGATGAAAATTAGGAGTGTTGTGGAATACTTCAGCATTTATGGACATCATACCTTTCCTTCCTAGGTTGGAACCTTCCATCTTCAGCAATCCACCACATTTCTTTGTTATCTTTTGTCGCAAGTTCGTTGCAATTTCCTCGAGCTTTGTAATGATTATCAAAGTTGTGTTGGTAGATATGTCTTTAGCCTCCTCCTTGTTCGGGTTCTCCTCAAATATGCCAGAGCAATCAAATCCATTCGAAAGTCAGATGATGTCAAAAGCATTCAAATTTGTAAGTTTTCATACTGCTTGATTACCCTCAACAATATTGGCATTGGAATGATGCAAAGCCAAATTCATGTCAATAGGCATAACATTATCTATTGATTTCATAATTGAACAATCTTCTATGATTTGGATGACCAGTTTTAAACCAAGGATGTTCCATGATTTCTGCAATAGAGATCTGTGCATTGGTATTTGGATGAAGAAGACGCCGCAAAAGCTTCCGAATATCTGAAGAAAACCAATTTGGCCATTTGAGTTGTGCTTTGCAAATTTTCTTATACATGTCTACCAAGTTCTTATCTTGGAAAGGAAGATAGCCTGATGTGACGCCCTAGGTTTTTAATTAGTGTTAATTAGTGCTAATCATCTTCTTAATGAAGTCATACACCCTTGACCATGGTCAACTCCCTTAAACTTTGGTCAAACCCCTCAAAACATGGTCAAACCCCCAACCCTTTAAACCCTTCCCCTAGAACTTCAAGACGTTCTCCAAAATTCTTTTAAACACTAAAAAATCGGCCCATATAAAAGTTGTAGAGTTTTTCATGGGACACAACTTTCATTAAGGACAGACATTCCAATTTTGAGTGTAGAGTGGTGCAAATCTTGGTCAAAGCTCTGCAGCACAATGTTGCCGAGTTGAGCTTTTTGCAAAGTTTGCCACTCGTTGCCTGCCAAACCAAGCATCATAACATATGCCGACCTTTGTAAAAGTTGTAGACTATTCTTCAATCTACAACTTTGCTTTTTGGAGGTTTTGAACTTTAGTTCAAAATTTGGAAGTTTTTCTCAGTCAAATCGACGTTGACCACACACTCCCGCGCAGCCTGCGTGCTTCGGAGCGCGACGTCGCCGCCCGCGCGCGCCAACTGGCACCCGCGCATCAAACGGTGCTACCCCCGGGCCTGGACGTCGAGGCCACGAGGCAGGTGGGAGCAAGCAGGGACACGCCCTAGTCAGGACCCCTCGCCGCCCGACGCACGCCGAGGCGCCATGCGCCCGCGTACGTGTCGGACCCCCTCCCTTGGGCGCCACTGCCGAGTCTTGTCTCGCACACCGTATGCTGCCTGGACCCGACGTCTCCCTTGTTGTCCAAGCCGTCGTGGCCTGGGAGGCAGTATCCCCCTCGGTCGCCCATAAAACGAAGTCGAGCTCCTCCGCACGCGCTCGCACGCACACCGCCGTCGCTCGCCATTGCTGCCGCCACGGAGCTCCCCTACCCGCTCGTTTCCCCAGCTGCTCGGCCAGCCAAGCGCCTCCCTTAGACCCCTCTGAAGCTTCCGCCGTCACTTGTTTCCCCTGTTATGCCTCCACTTCACCGAAACACGAGCTCTAGCGGCCGCCGCCGGCCATGCTCGCTGCCGGCGTTTTCGCCCCAACTCCGGCCATCCACCGCCCCTATGTGAGCTCCTCTTTCCCTTCGACCACTTCCCCTGCCAAGAATGCTGGCGAGACCACCGGATTCTGGCCATCCCGCTGCATGCCACCCCAAGGACCCAATTGTTGGGATAGATTTCCTTCTAGGGGCCTAGCTGTTAAACCAGAGACCAATGTGTAAAATCGAGGGCATGGTTGTGAAGAGGAAAATCTTTCCAGGGACCCCGTGACAAATAGATTCTTAGTTTCCTTTTGAATAGATCCAGAACCTTAGAAAAATTCTAGAAAATTGTTGAAACATAAGAAAAATGCAAAACCAATGTTGTTGGCTTCCTTATGACCATATATACAACTTTTGCAAAGAATGGATATACTTTTGCCTGCTAATTTGAATTTTCACACCTGCCAACAACACATATAGAATCACACCACAAGCCCATAAATCAGCCTTTGCATCGTACCCTTTTCTACTTATTACTTCTGGAACAACATATGTTGGAGTACCACTACTTGTATGGAGTAACCCATCTTGTCTCCTGCAATCTGGAAGTGCACTTAAACCAAAGTCTGAGATCTTGAGATTGTGACTTTCATCAAGAAGATTTTCAAGCTTCAAATCACAATGATAAACTCCTCTACTATGACAAAAATCAATAGCACTAATTAGTTGTTGAAAATATTTACAAGCAAGATCTTCTTTTAGCCTTCCTTATTGAACCTTTTTGAACAACTCTACTCCTTTGATGTATTCTAACATATATATATATATATATATATATATATATATATATATATATATATATATATATATATATATATTAGTTTTAGTAGCCATCACATCATATAGTCGGACAATATTCAGATGTTTCACCAACTTCATCACCAAAATCTCTCGACTCATTTGATCCATAAGACCGCACTTAAAGATGTTATCTTTGTCAATCACCTTGATAGCAACACTTTGTGAAGTGTTAACACAACGAGCATGGTACACTTTGGCAAAACTACATTTCCCAATTAACTTTCCCATCTCATATCTTTGCATTAGAATATTTCCATTCTCGGTCATCTTCCTAATGTTTTATGGACAAAAGTAATGATTTTTTATACTTATAAAGTTGATTGAGCACCAAATGATGTCAAAGGTGTCCACCACAAATAACCAACAATTTCACCCGTCTCCAAGAAAGTAACCTAAGGTGATGGTCAAACTGTCATGCCCAGCCCCATTGTACATGTGCACATGGAGCAATTGTTGTTCATATTGTACTCTGATGTCATCAAAATCATGAGAACTACAAATATGGTTGGCTACGCTGCCGGTCCTTAGGCAAGCTACTCTATCATGCAAGCACATAATTTCAGCATCCCTTGATACTTTTATCTCCTCTTGCTAAAAGCCGAATGCTGCCAAGAGAGCACAAAAAGTCAGTGAAAAAAACTTTAGAAATGAGAAAGGACAATGTTAATTGCCATGCAACTATCTGCCGAACTGTTTCGATACGAATATGAAGAGCAAATCTGTTGTTCTTTTCACAATTAAATAGTACTTTTTTAGTGTCTTATAACACCAAATTGTATGTCAAGATAAGTATAGGCTGCCTTAGGAAGTTAGTTATGCTTTACTTTATTTATTGAGTTGTGAATTATATATGATTCTCCTGCGATTCACATACATGTTTAATGAATTGAATTTATGTTTGTCATTTAACAAGATCTAGAAAGGTGCACATGACTAAATATACAAATTCTACATCACATATTCCACGAAGACTACGAAGAAATAAAAATCTATCAAAATAATAATGTCCATGTACACAAGAGCAGAATCCTGTGGTGTGGATTATTGTTCGTGTTGATGCCAACTATTACATATTTATATTGGTGTGTTGTTCTGGGTCTAACTGATAAAACTACTCATGACAACTACATGTGCATATCTGTAATGCACACAGCATGACAAACCAACCACTGATAGGAACAATTTGTGTCTGTAAACTAACATCAATTCGGGAAGACAAAAATTCTTTAGCCGATGCAAACATTAAGATCCCAGAAAACAAAAACAAAAAAAGATCTAATTCACAAGACATATTCTTTATCTGATCTGGTACAGACCAAATCTAGCAGCCCGCCTTTGTAGAATGGATTCAAGTAATAAGAAGATGAGTAGAGCCATGTAGGATCCCCTATGATCAAGGGGAGAGGTTGCCGCGAGATGTGATGGTTCCTCTGTTGCTAGATTTTGGACTCTGCAACTACAACAACTAACCACCGAACAACGGGCTGCAAGTTTTTCAGACTCGATCGTGTGACGAAACCATGCGAGATATAAGAGAGACCTTATAGGCGAAGTGGTGCTTCTGTTGGCCTGGGGAAATGGCTGTGGGCTGCCTGGGACTGCGAGAGCGGAGTTTACTGATTCGCTCGCCTGCCACTGACGCTAGACCTAGCACTAGCAATGTTGTTGTTCTTAGGTGGGCCCACTATTATCTTTGCTTTTTTGAGCGGACAGTGGAGTAAGGCTGGGTTAGTGGAGTGCAGGGATTGTTTATCTACCTGCCTGCACTACACAGGCCGAGATAGAATCTATACTACTGCTTCATGATCATATGAAGTTTTTTTAACATTGATTGTGCTGTGTCATTTCATGCATGTGCTACAATCAAGGTTTGTTGACCCCACCTTCGTTTTGTGAGTTTATACTTCAGTTCTTATTTGAAAGCTTATAACTAAGTAATGTTTTCTCATCATTACACACTTTGCAGTACCTATGATCAAGGAAGCCGCTTCGCTCGTCATATCATGATAATTTATTAACATCATCACACCACATGTCTATTGAATGAAAATTGTTAAGTTGCTACCTTCATTTTTTTGGTTCTTGTTGTAATTGTATTTTCATTCCTTTCTTTTGTTCTGAAATTAAACATTAGTATGTGTTGTGTTGAGAGTGTGGGCGGGCCTGTTACTACTAATATGAGGACCTAGATCTAACAAAAGTACTATTTTTATTGCAGGAAGAGTATTAAAATAGAGTGCTTTGACACTTTTAGGTAGCCAGCCTAAAACTTACACTCTCACTCTTTCTTCTAGATAGCACTACTACATTGCTCTCAGGCTATCTCCAACAATAGAAACCCAAATCTGAGACCCATTGGTGAATTGGGTCACGCACAGGTGCAGGTCAAGCACCAAAAAAAACAGACGTCTCCAACAACGCTACCCTACGGGAAGAGGAAAACCGTCCGCCTTCCTCCTCGAGCCGCACCGGCCGCCCACCTCCCTCCCTGCCGAGCACCGAGCCTGCGCCGTCGGCCTCCCTTCCCACCGGCGGTCACCTCCCCGCCCTCTCCTCCCTCCCTCTCCCCGACCGGAGGCGGTGGCCTCCCCGACCTCCCCGACCAGCGGCGGCAACGGCGGCGAGGGCGGTCGGAGTGCGTCCGCCGCCGGGCGAAATTTTGGGTGCCACCATTCCTCTCCGCCACCAGTGAGTCCCTCCATGCAATCCTCCCGATCTCCTCTGTCTCCTATGCCGCTCGATTCAACGGCGGAGTGACCAATTCGGGTCACGCTCCGGCTCGATTCAACAGTGGAGTGACCGATTCAGGTGGCGAGGAGCCCAGGCTGCTCAACTCCGCCGGCCATGCGGATCCCGTCCGCCGGTGGTGCGCGCCCGCGTGGTGGGAGACAGGCAGAGCAGAAATGAGTTGCGAGGAGAGAGAAGCTGCATTTTTGCCTTCCTGTTCGCACGCGATGCAGAATGTGTGGTGCTTCTGGGTCTTCCGTTGGAGGATGGTTTTGGGACGCAAAACCACTGCTCGTGATCCATTTTGGGTTTGGGTCGTGGTTTGCCTCTTCTGTTGGAGATAGTCTCAAGCTATCATACCTCCCATTCACCATGTTTATGGATGAATGGCATGGCAAGAAACGAGGGGTTCCGTGTTTTCAATTCTGCTTCGCTTTCATCAGCCATATTATGAGTTTGCATGGGTGCTTCCTTATTATATTATCTATACTCCCCTCTTTATTATTATTCTATTTAATGCAAGAGCAAAGATAGACGTCTTATTCTTCAGTGTTGAGATAGAATGACTATATAGACCTTTTCTATCTTTTAGTTAGTCTTACTTATATATTACAATTCCTCAGTTGGAAATAGAACTACCAATGGGAAGATGACAGAAGGCAACAAAGGCACGTAATCAGCTTCAAGTTCTATTTATACATCAAGGCAGATCATGAGGTTGAGACAAGTGGCCCACTGTATATTGACTTCCTAAATAAATATCGCATTAGGCTGCCATGCATCTGATTACCTTCATGTACAGAGTTTGTTGGAGATCCATTTGCAGAATATACTGATAACAGTTCTACTAGGTCTAAGAGCATCTCCAACAGTTCCCCATCTCAGGTTGTCATTCTTATTTTTTTTAGCAAAAGCATAAAGTACCTTCTCCAACAGTTCCTCATCCTAGGTTGCCATTTATCCTAAGTTGGGAAAAAGAGCCTCCACGCGCAGATATATGCGCGCCGATCCGTGGCGCATCCGTCGTATCAGAAGAGGTGGAAGAGCATAATTATAATTTTGTTTTTATCTCAGGGTTCCTGATGTTAGTTTTGAGGAGGTGTAATGACATAAACATAATTTTGTTTCTCTCTCAGGGTTCCTGATCTAAGGTAGATCTGAGTTTGGCAAGTGAATTATGCTAAAATGTTGGAGATGAACTCTTTTTTTACTTGACATATCTTTTTAGAAGTTGGCAAAACACAAGATTTGGAAAATAAAATTTGGCAAACTCTTAGATATGCTCCTAGTTATGATAAAAGTTACCAGTGAAGTTTCTTCCTAATTTTAGAGTCCACAAATAGTTGCTAGTAGCCACTGCCTACTAGAAGCAAGTATTTGACAACTTTAAGGTATCTGGGTCCAAAAATCACCCTCATAGTTTACAGGTCGAGAAAAAGAAGAGGAGGAGGAGGGACTGCGCATAATATTATTCATGACAGTTGCATCTCTTATTCTAACAACAAATCAGTAGCATCCACCAGCGAGTGGTATTTTTCTCTAACAACAAATCAGAATCAGTCACCAGCAACCAGCTAACCAAACGTTTGACTCCATGTAATGAACAAGGATCAAGTATATCACAACTTGATTACTGGGAGTCTCTGTTAGAAAATTAGGCAAATTCTTGTTAAATTTAATCCATGAATATAGCAGCAATATTGTGATGACATATATATATATATTCTATTTTATTACCGGTTAACCAAACTAGAAAACCAGTAAATAAAAAGAGGAATATGAAGGTATACCATGCGGAGGGACCGGTGCCGGAGGCACCAGCGGCTCCATTCTCATCATTCATCATGATGAGTTGTTCGATGTAGTCATTCACAGTTGATGCAGGAAGATGTTCGCAGTGCCATTGCGTCCACCGGGAAGTAGTCGTACTCCAATCGCTCGCCGCCGGGAAGTAGTCGTACAACGAGCAACCGGAGGAAGATCGTTGAGCAGTCGCGCACTTGTTGCGCTACCCAAAAACCTGATTGCCTCGCTATCCCGAGCAGGATCTCTAGCGATGCCGGTTTCGGAGGCTCTGCTCTTCCAGCAGCGTGTGCGCGCACGGAGTGGAATGGGAATGCTCTTTGTTTGCAGCGCACTACTATGTGTTGTAATCTCACAATTGTTCAAGACACTCTCTATTATATTCTCTCGGAGGCAGAAGAGTGAGGACCTGTGTGGTTCGAGGACCGGTGGATGGTCGCTCCCTGATGTGATGAGTGATTGACAACGTGGTGTTGACTGACTCTTGGCTAAGTATTGCAGGTGTAGGTTACGGCTTGACTGGTGTTGGTGCAGGTGAAGAACAAACGCGAAAGGTCGTTGCCGGTGAGGCCTCCAGGTGTGGAGAAGACAAGTAGGCTTGGTTCGAGGGACCCGGTGGCCAGCAGAGTCAAGTGCGGGCCGCATGGTGGCAAGAACAGCGAGATGAAGTCATGGACGGTTTCTTGGTTGAGCCTCAAAACCAAGGTCGAGCCGGGACTACGTGGGAGCCGAGTCATGAGTGGTGATTGGCGGAGGCTACACCGAGTTCACGGGGTTTCCGGTGGTTCACTAGAAAACCACTTGGTTCCTTGGTTGATCCACAAAGTCAAGACCGAAGAACCAAAGACGGAGGTGCAGCAGCATCAGACCGGTCTGACCAGTGAGGAGCACCGATCTGACCGGTGTGCGACGACGCAGTTCGGAGACTTCGAAGCGGAGGACACGCGTCGGGATCGCAAGGCTTGCGTCGAGGCTAAGCAAGGTTGCGGTCGCTGGGCATCCGTCCGATGGAGAAAATCTGAAGACTTCCAAATTCGCCCTTGAGGGGCATGTATCCCTAGTTTTCTAGTAAGGGTAGTTTAGTCTTTTGGGTGCCTCCATATAAACACTTGAGGGGATGGATGGTAGCCAACTCTTGGAACCCTAGCTCATTTGCTTTGCTATTTTCCCTTCCTATTTTCCTTAGGATTTTAGAGGACTAGCTTGAGAGCTTCATGGTGAGATCTTGAGAGGGTAGGATGATTGGGAGGCAAGCTAGACCTTGTATGAACCTTCATGGTATGTATAGATGATTCGGCGTGGTTCCTCAAGGCTTTTGTTGTCTCTCCAGTTTTCCCTTTTTGGTGATTTTCGGAGCCTTTTCTTGGGATTTTTGTGATGGAGTTTTGGAGGCGTTTCTTTGCGGGTTTTGTTGTGGGAGTCACACATGAGGACCTTGTGCCTCTTTTCTTGGTGACCTTGCCCCTCCAAACCCGTGGAAAGCTCTCCGATTTGGTGGATTTTGGTGGAGCACGAGTTCTTGAGGTTGAGCCACGAGATTTGCGATTCCCCATGATTGAGAGCGTTTCGGTTCAATTCCTTTGAGGGAGAGGTCATCCATGAGGTGGCCCAGGCATCCCCAAAGTTTTGCTGCAATCCGTTGGGTGAATCAGGAGATCGGGTGATGCAAAGTTGAGAGTTGACCCGCGGTTCCTGTTTTTCCCGTTCTGTCTGGGGAGGGCGGTCTAACCACGTGGGGGTGTGGTCTAACCGCCCCAGGCTCGTTTGGAGAAAGTTTTGATTTTGGCCAAGATCTCCTGGTAGCATGTTGGCCTTGACCAGGGGATTCTATGGTTGAAATCTTGGAGCGTTTCGAGTCCGTTTGCCTTGGTTTTCACTCGGATCTTTGTGCTCAGGGGAGGGAGGTCTAACCGCCCTGGCACCCGGTCTAACCACCCTAGGCCTTTCTGAAGAAAGTTTGATTTTGCCGGATCTTTCTCTGTGAGTTTGTTCGCCTTGATTAGAGGAGCGTTCTGGTGAAATCGTGGCTCGTTTCCGTGCGGTTTGCTAGGTGTTCTTGGCTTGAGTTTGTTGCTGGGTACAGAAGGTTAGACCGCCCCTGGTAGCCGATCTAACCGCCCCTAGGCCCTTTGGGTGAAGTTTCGGTTTTCACCAAGATTATCTGGTAGCTAGCTTGGCCTTGACCAGAGGATCCAGTGGGTGAAACCATGGAGAGTTTTGGATCTCGGAAGAGGTGTTTTGGAGGGTTTCTTGCCTGCCCAGGAGCAGGCAGTTTAACCGCCCCCTTACCCCAGTTAAACCGCCCCTGCTGGCCAGACAACTTCTGAGTCGTTTCCGCTGCCGTGTGTGTGTAGGAGCTATGGCTGCAGGTAGTGTTTGTTCCTAGGACCAGTAGCACTCCAGTAGCTACGTGGTTTTGGCAAACGGAAGGTTGTGTGCGGAGCGTGTGATTTTGGGTATCCGACCAAGTTCATCTTGTTGGAGTTGTCATCTCCTTCGAGAAGAATTTTTATCGGCTCCCATTCACTCCCCCCCTCTCTGGTCACCAGTTCGGTCCTTCAAAGAGGAGACCAAGAAATGAACGTGGAAAACGGAGAGACCAAGAAACTCCCGTAACTCCTCTCTATTAGCCACCAGAATTAATAGAGTACTTGCCTTGAAATTTCATTAGCTAGGAGTTAATGTCTTGGCATATTCCATTCAGCATGGAACGCCATCTGCATGCAACGCAGGGTCCAGCCTCCCTGGAGGCCAGAATTGATAAGCCAACATTAACAATATTTAATGTGGGTCCAAGAATTATTTAATTTAATTAGATATAATAATGGACATGGCCCACATTAAATCTAACAATCCCCACCAAATTCTAGGACGCGTGTTAAATAATCCCAAATACATAACAGTTCTTTGATATACCAGAGTTTTAAAGGAGTCTGTTAAGTTGAACATCCATCTAGGACAAGAGTTACGCTCAATTGCAACTGAACAATGGACTATACCTTGAATTGAAAGTTTTGTCCTAAGTGAGTTTCACTCAAGTTCTTTTCTGATACTAGTCTGTTGTAAGCATCCCCGCGGTTTGGAGCATATAAGTCATACTCCGAGCCTTTCATGAGTATTTAGAGATTCCCACAATCTCATAGACTGTGACTAGCTGTCTGACTCATATAGGTGTATTCCTCAAAAGATATCCTGTAGGATGATATCTTAGCTTCTCTTAAGCTCTTTGGAACACATTAAGGAAAAACCATCCTGCCATACAGTATAGAAAAGAAGTACATCTAAGATGAACCAACAAGGGTCTTTTCTCTTAGACTGAAACTAGTTTGTTTCACCATTCTAATTCACGGGATCTCTGATCACATAGAACAGGTTACCACTAGAGTAGTCCATCATGTGGGTCTCATGCCCATCTCACTCAATGCACAGTTAATCACATTTCGTGACAACCCCTTTGTAAATTGATCTGCCAGATTTTTAGCAGTAGGAACATAATCCAATGCTATCACTCCGGAGTTTCTCAATTTCCTGACAGACTTTAACCGCCTTTTTACATGCCTTGAAGACTTCGTGTTATCCTTAGAACTATTCACTTTGACTATCACAGTTTGATTGTCACAGTTCATAGAAATAGATGGTATAGGTTTTTCAACCACCGGTAAATCCATAAGGAATTCACGAAGCCACTCAGCCTCAATGCTGGCGGTGTCTAATGCTGTGAGTTCTGCTTCCATTGTTGACCTTGTTAAAATGGTCTGCTTGCAAGACTTCCAGGAAACAGCTCCACCACCAAGTAGAAACACATATCCACTTGTGGCATACATTTCATCAGCATCAGAAATCCAATTGGCATCACAATAACCCTCTAGTACCCTTGGATACCCGGTATAGTGAATACCATAGCTCACAGTACCTTTTAGATAACACATCACTCTTTCAAGAGCTTGCCAATGATCATCTCCCAGATTTGAAACAAACCGGCTCAATTTGCTCACAGCAAAAGAGATGTCAGGCCTCGTTGCGCCAGCTAAATACTGCAATGAACCAATAATTTGGGAATATCTCAATTGATCCTTTGCTATTCTCCGATTTTTCCTTAATAGCACACTAGGATCATAAGGTGTTAGTAGGTTGACAATCGCTATATCCAAAGCGACTTAAAACCTTTTCCACATAGTGGGACTGCAAAAGAGTTACCCCACCATTACCTTCTCTTTTCAGCTTGATATTAAGAATAACATCGGCTTGTCCCAAATCTTTCATCTCAAAATTATTTGACAGAAAATCTTTTACTTCCTTGATCACATCAAGGCTAGTCCCAAAGATTAAAATGGCATCAACATATAAACACAAGATTACTCCCTCGCCCCCACCAAACCGACAATAAACACATTTGTCAGCTTCGTTCACAACAAAGCCGACTGATATCAAAGTTCTTTCGAACTTCTCATGCCATTACTTAGGAGCTTGTTTGAGTCTGTACAAGGATTTCAACAATTTGCACACCAGTTCTCTTTGACCCTCTATTACAAACCCATCAGGCTACTGCATATAGATTTCCTCATCTAACTCTCCATGTAGGAAAGCGGTTTTAACGTCCATTTAATGAACGATCAAATCATGTGAGGCAGCCAGGGAAAGTAACACACGAATTGTGGTCAAACGAGCAACAGGTGAATAGGTGTCGAAATAATCTTCACCATCTTTTTGTGAATACCCCTTGACTACAAGCCTTGCCTTGTACCTCTCAATAGTACCATCAGGCCTAAGCTTTTTCTTGAACACCCATTTACATCCTATAGGTTTGCACCCATAAGGACGTTCAACAACTTCCCAAGTTCCATTAGATATAATAGAATCCATCTCACTCCTTATTGCTTCCTTCCACAAGTCAGCATCAGGAGAGGAAAATGCCTCTTCAATGGTTCTTGGTGTATCATCCATGAGGTACACCATGAAGTCATCACCAAAATACTTTGCAGTCCTTTGCCTCTTACTCTTTCGAGTGACTACATTGTCACCCTCCTCAGGATTATGTGAATGAGGTTCCTCAATTTGTTCAATCGGAATTATATCCTCATGAGGAATGAGGTTCCTTTTGCCCGACCGTCAGTTCATCCAGTGCTTGTCTGCAGCTCGGTCCCACCAGTCCTAACGGTTGGCTGGCGTCTTTGTCCCCAGAGTCCAAACTCCATTACGAACCCTGACGCGCCGCCGCCGCATCGCCGCCCATGCGCCGCCTCCCTCGTCGCCTCCGGCCACCTCCGCGCTCGAGCGAGCTCCCAGCCATCGCCGCCGGCCATCTGCTCGTCGCCGGCCATCTCCGCCGCCCGTCCGCATGAATTACACGTGCGTGCGCCGCCGCCCCCCTTTGCTAGGGTTTGGCCTGCCAGGCGATTCCGGCCAGGCACCGCTGCCTCGGCTGGCCGGCGCTCGTCTAGGTGTGCGCAGGGACTGCATCCTCCACCACAGCTGCTCATCGTGCTCCACATCACGCTGTGGTGAGCATTTCACCTCAATTTTCCCCACGATTCACTGTTTCAGTTCAATTTGTGGGCAAATTAGTGAGATGCTATGTGGATTCTCTTTGTGATTATGAGTATTCATCAGTGACATCTTCTTGCTCATAGTCATAGAGTTCTTGCTCAAATTCATATAGTCATTGCTATATTTCCATGAAATTGAGCATGTTGGTTACTGGTTTGTGATTGCTTCTCCATAAACAGTGCCATGGTTCACACACACACATCTATGCACCTAAGGACAATACTTAGCTTTCATATCTTTATCTTGTGGCATTACTTCATCTTCTAGATTTCCATGCTTAGGCTCAACATCTACTCTTTTGCTTTGCTTAAGGACCCCTTATCCTTAGTTAATTATCATGTTTACTTTCTCATCTCACCATTCTATAATCTTCTACCATTTCTTTGACAGATGGCGGGCGACAAGAGGAAGGGTAAGGCGGCCGCAGAGCCGAAGAAGAAGAAGAGCAGGCAGCAGACAGAGACAGATACACCTGCCTCTGCCACACGTTTCGGTCCTCGGACTCATGGTGGACACACTCAGCCGACACCGAGGCAGAGGAGAGCAGCAGTTGAGCAGATGGTTGAGCTCGAGTAGCAGGCACAGCCAGTACAGGGGCCAGAGCTTCCTAGTGGTTCGTGGGCAGAGGCTTTCAGCGTCTTCATCCGCGATCTGCGGAACTTGCCCGGGCCGAAGATCAGGAGGTTGAGGAGCGTGCCCGAGGACGAGTGGTTCCCTCGTGGGCGAGAGGACTGTGACCCCCGCTTCTGAACGATCCTCCAGGAGAGCTTCTACGCCTCCTACGTTCATCAGGGTTCACAGTTGAGCCAGCACAGGATGCTCCAGTTTACAGCACTCAGAGCAGCAGCAGCCGGGGAGCCGATCCTCCCGTACTTCGACTACCTCCCCGGCTTAGCAGCACTTGTCAGTGAGAGGTCCCAGTACGTCCTGGAGTGGGTCCGAGTGTTCTATGTGACTGTCTACGTCGAGGCTGACCGGCTCTCTATCCACTTCATGTTCATGGGTCAGCAGCAGAGGCTCACTAGAGAGGGGATAGCTGAGTTGCTTGGGGTACAGCTCGAGGACGACTCAATTCACTACATGGCCTACCCTGACGTCGAGGCTCCTCGTCGTGCTCACTCACCAGTGCTACCTTCAGACGACGAGATCAGCTTCCTGTTCCAGCAGCCATTCCTCCCCGGTACACCTCGGACACCGGACCGCTTGACTCGTGAGGCGTACGTGGTACACTACGCGCTCCGGAGGTCGGTTCTCTTCAGGATGGGGAACGCCGAGTCGATCACCGGCGTGCAGTAGTGGCTCATTATGCATTTCATGGCCAAGCGACGGTTTGATATTGTTGATATTCTGATCAGTGAGGTTGAGGATGCCATTATGGATGGTATGGGGATGACTCGACAGCAGCCGTTTGCTCACTGGATCAGTTGGATGCTGTCAAGTCTTGAGGCTCAGCGCTATGTGAGTATGTTGGAGCAATCTAAGTACGTTTTTCTGACCTACCAGCCTCCGATGCCAAGTGACAAGAGGCGGGGTCCGAGGGGTTTGAGGCGGGCCGAGGAGACGATCCAGGCTCGTGCAGCAGCAGAGGCAGCTATGGATGAGGCAGCGAGACAGGACGCGACACTTGCAGCAGCAGAGGGTCCATTGCCTCAGTACCTAGCCATAGATGACGAGGACTCCAGCGAGGACGACAACTACGTGCCTGAAGGTGCAAAACATGACAAGGAGTACCTGTCCACGAAAAAACTTGCTAGTTTTGAAGAGAAAATCATTGTCGTGGCTGCTGCTAGGTCACGTAGGAGGGGTGTGGTGTAGCTGGTATGGACTAATTAGGCTGACTAAATGTATCGGATACGTGTATCCAAGTCAATACGTATCCGCTTTTTTGGGATACGGCTGGAAAAGTTTCCAAAGTGTATCCGAGGCGTATTGGTATCCGATACGTATCGGATACGGATACGCCACCCCCTAGGAGTATCCGTGTAACATAGGTCACAAGGCCAGACCCCTCAATTTGAAATTATGGACAATCAATGGACAAATACTACAAGGCTAAGGACTTTGTTAGTTCCAAGTGTCACAAGGAGATGAACGACACTTGGATTGCTAGTTTGTAGTGTTTGACCATAGTATTAAGAGGGGTTCATGCACTAGTAGCTTGACCATGCACCAAAAGCCATGAAAGTATGCACACTCAAGTTCTTTGGATGCTAAACAGCTCAAAGTACTCATGGAAACACATTGGAAGGAAAAGAATTGACAGAAAACTCAAAGGCGCTTGAATTGGATGAGTTAAAATCAAAATCATAGCGTCGAATGATCCGACGCCATTATTTCTAGTTGTGTCGGACGAGTTCTGCGACTGAGATATTAAAAGTGACCTCCGGATGAACCGACGGTACTTGCATCAGTTCATCTAATGCCTTAGGGTTTGGTAACAGTAAGGTTTGGACTTCAGATGCTTCAGCACCGGATGATATGGCGCTCAAGTCAGTGGTTCATCCGACGCCTTCCTTCAGATAAGACAGAGACGCGCCTAGATTTCTTCTTCAGCACCGGATGAACCGACGCTTCAGGAACTCGTTAGTGGTTAGACCTAGTCAAAACGAGCACCAAGAGAAGCGCTGGCTGATCTGACGGCTTAAGAAGGCAGCGTCGGTCGATTCGTCAGATGAATAGTTGCATGGATTTGACTTGCGCTGACCGAGAGCGACGGATGAACCGATGGCCTGATTTTTAGATGCGCTGGATGAATCTTTCAAGTGTTCGAAAACTGCCGATTTTTTCTTCTGCACCGGATCAATCGATGGTACCTAGCACCGAGCGTCGGTGCATACTCCTGATATAGATTGGTTCTACCTACTATGAGCAATCTAAATGAGGGAAAAAGTCCTTTAATTTCCTTCTACACACACACACACAGACACACACAGAGAGAGAGAGGACGCCAGATGTAAGGAAAAATTGGTGTTGAACAAAAACTTTATGACGGGAAAATAAAACGAGAAAGTGACAATACATCACATGCCACTGATTAAACTTAAAATTTATTATATACCATTGTTAGTGAATGTGGAGAGCCCCACGTGTCATAGACACAACGATAGCATATGAGAAGTTTCTCTGTAGAAAATAAGTAAACTCTCACACATGAACAATGGTTTGTAGTGTTTTTTCATACTTTTTTGTTTTTCCTCGCACAGGAATTAGTTACAACTCAAATTTCGCATGATGACAGATGTTTTTTGTTTTTTTAATTCATTTTTTGTTGCAAATTCTTCAATGAGAGCACGAGAACACATGAGTATATAGTGTTATGTATCCTACAAGAACCCAACGAGAACCCAGAAGCCAACACAAGTACATTACATATAGCTTCTCAGAAGTGGATATCAAGTTCCTCCAACATATTTAGAGAATTAGATAGAGCCACTACAAGTTCCTAGCAAGTTCAATTACATACATCATTACTGCTGCTCTGCAGCTAACAAAATACTACTGCTAGAGCTAGTTAGCAAAATGCTGCTCTGCTGCTAACAAAACACTGCACCCGGAGCTCTGCTGCTTAGCCTAACAAACTACATGCTGCAAGAGAGCTTAATAGTCAACATATTTGGTGCACTTGCCTTCCCTGATCGATCGCTTGATGTTAGCCCGCAACTGCTCTGCCTTAGCCCACATCTGCCAAAAATTGCCAAAAATTAATTATAGGAGACAATCCAAAGTAAAATTGCCAAACACTGAAAAATGGTAATAGGGGCACACCTCATCAACAGACCAGTACTCTCCCTTGTACTCATCATCACTCTCATGACTCATGTCAATGACGCACTTCATCTTTGGGAAGCCAATCCTAATCCTCATCTTTCCCTTCATCTTCTCTGCCGCCTCCTAAATTCCACAAAATCATGGCTTTAGTTCGCTGGTACGAAGATGCAAATCATATATATACTTCTTCTCTAACAGAATATTCATATATGCAAATCATGGAAGCATGCAACACTAATTTGCCAAAAAAACACTAATCTGAAAATTCTAACACTAATCTGAAAATTCTAAAAAACCAACTAATCCTACTGCAGTACATCTACATCCATGATACACAGTGTGTCTATTGGCAGCACATGAAGCCTATTTTCTCCTATATATACCACTTTTGTTTTGTACAAGAGATAATAATAATCATGACTTCATGAGAACCTTCTGTTATACAAAGTAATTTTTTTTACGATTTCTATTCTTTTGTACAGAACCCTAGATCAGAACCTAAATCAATTTGGGGGGAAAACAAATCAATCTGGGGGAAAGCACTAAACCAAGAATGACAAGCAATTTGGGGGAAAAGTGAAGGATGACAAGCACTAAACCTTCACCGCCGCCTCCTCCGCTATCAACGCCGCCTTCTCCTTCCTCTTCGTCTTCACCGCCGCCTTCTCCTTCCCCTTCACCGTCGCCGCCTCCGCCTTCGCCAATCAACAGGATGTTAATTGAAAGAAGGATGTTCACCTTTCTGTGTGAATAGAAGAGGAGTTGAAGAGGATGTTCACCTTTTCTGTCGCCGCCACCGCTGCCGCCTCCGCCTTCCGCTTGACCGCCGGGGCTCTGTCGTCGTCGACGACTGCGGGGTCATCCTCCTCCTCCGGCTCCGCCTTGATCATCCGTGACACCGAGCGCGTGATGATGGGAGCCCTTGCTGGCGTCGACGCGCTTCGAGGAGTCCGGATGCACCTCGAGGTTGAGGGCGCATCTTGCCGACGTCCGGCCGGCGGTGGCGTCCGGCCGGTGGTGGCGGCAGAGGCGGTGCTCTCCATCTTTGCGAAGCGGCCACGATTGTCCCTCTCCTGCTTCCGCGCAAAGACCTAGCGAGCAGAGAGCTCATCCTCCATGGTCTCTTTCGCGAAGCGGCGGCGATGACGAGAAAGTGCGGGAGAAGTGGCAACGACGACGACGAGGAAGTGCGAGAGGAAGTGTGGTTTTTTTGAGGAAGTGTGAATGGGAGTTGTAGATGTGAAAGGGAGTTGTAGATGTGAATGGGAGAAGCGGCCTCTCACTGACGAGTGGGGCCAGGAAGATGAAGGGGCAACCCCGCTGCCACTCGCTCACTGACGAGTGGGCCCGCCATCCGCTCCCGCCGTCACGTTTTTTGGGCTGGGCACTGACGAGTGGGCCCATACAAGTTAGGGTTTGATGACTCCCACAACCCCCCCACTCGCGCAGCCTCCCACTCGCGCAGCCTCCTCCCCTTGCCGTCACCCTCCCTTGCCTCGGCCTCGTCCTCGACCTCGTCGTCACCCTCCTCCTCCCCTACCCTTCGCCGTCGCCCTCCCCCTTGACCTCGCCGTCCTCCCCCGCGCCCGCCTTCGTCTCCACACCCCGAAGGAGTGGATCTGCGACGACGACGAGGAGTAGATCCGGCCTCGACACCGCCGGCGGCCGGAGTGGATTCGACGACGAAAACGAGGAGTAGGAGGAGTGATTCGGCGATGCGACCTCCTCCAAGAATCCACGTCCAGGTGCGCGTCCTCCTCCCCTTCTCGCCATCTCATCTTAATCGCCCCCTTCTGATCTCCATTTCCTTGCTAGGTTTCTCCAGTCCGGAGGAGGCAAGCAGAAGAAGTGGAGCATGGGGGAGCAGAAGGAGAAGGTCAACAACTCGGTGCTCTTCGCGTCCCCGCTCGGATCTATAAGGCTCCTTCCCCTCTGCTCCCTCTGTGGATTTGATGCATGATTGTAGATTTGATGTGATTTCTCGTGGATTTGGTGCTAGAATGATAGATTAGTGCTTGCAGATTTGATGTGCTAGGGGGTATTAGCAAATTAGTTGAGTTCTGCATGGTTACAAGCTTACTCCTGATGTAGATTGAGTGGCAGTATACCATATACTAGATAAAACCATGAATAAATGGTACTTTTTGTATGTGCAGTGGTTGTATTCTTTATCAGTTTTGTTTGATTTATTCAGTGGGTTGAGCTAAGATTGTAGCTGGAGCCTTGAATAATTTATAAATGATACTATTTGTCTTGTAGCCTATGCATGAGGTTGCAGTGGGTCTTGCAGCTTTTGTTTCTCATTTGACTTTTACTCATGTGTTTCTGAATGCATGTGTTGGCCCGTATATCAGCTAATTAGTTTGAGGCTTTTGCATGGAAATACTTTGCGTGGTTTGTAGCTTGCTCTATCTGAACTGAAAGCGCTCTGTCCAAGTTATTAGCTGAAGTTCTATATTGAATTAGCTCCTATCTGAACTGAAAAAGATGCCCTCTTCTCTGTAATAGCCTGATGTATACCCATCCTTTTAGTGTGCATTTTGATATCTGGATCTAATTATCTTGCTACTATAATTTGTTTGTGCTTGTGCTTTATTTTAGTGTGTCTTTGTCTGTGCTTTACAATGTTTCTCAGTTCCATACAACTTTGTTAGAGTTTAGATAAGTGACTTCATTAATTCTGGTGTCCAGGAGCTCAAGGAAGTTTTGAAGAAACATAACCCGAGGCTCAAGATTTAGTTGGCAAAGAAGAATCTAGGAAGTGTTTGGGTGTCAAAGAGCAAGATGGGGGGATTGGAGTAAGGTAAATATAATTTTCTATATAAGTCTCGACATAGGAAGTTTCGGCAAAGTGTATGAGAAAAATTGTTGTCTGTTCAACTCCATTGGTCGGATTTTCATGATTTGGTGTTAGTTTGTACACATTAAGGTTCAGGCTGCTAGCCTTTGATTGTGTGCTTGATCCATTTTGATATATGGAATTTGTGCATTTTGATGGCATAGGTGAATAATGTGGGCACAATAAGGTGGACAGCTATGAAAAATTCTGTTTAACTAATTATCTTGCTACTATAATGTGTCTTTCCTTGTTCTTTATTTTAGTCGACAAAGAACTTCTAGTGATAATAATTCAGTATCATAAAATTCCCCTTTTCTTGTGACAACTTGTGCTAGTACTTATGTAATTGTTACTACTTTTTACTAAATGTTGACAATGTGAGTTAATTTTTCCATATCATCTTAATCATCCCCTTCGCCTTCTGATCTCAATTTCCTTGCTAGGGTTCTCCAGTCTGGAGGCGGCAAACAGAAGAAGTGGAGCAAGGGGAAGCAGCAGGAGAAGGTCAACAACTCGGTGCTCTCCGGGGCGTCCAAGTTCAAGCAGGTCTGTTCTTCCTCTCCTCTCTCAGGGGCCTGCTTCCTCTGTTTGATGCTCTGCAATTGGTCGTATTCTGTTTCAAGCAGGTCTGTTTGATGTTTACTCATATGTTTCTGAATGCATATGTTGGCCTGTAAGTTAATTGCATCTGTTACCCTTTTTTTTGGGCTGTTTTCCCACAAGCCTATGATATAGAACATGCACAAAAACTACAGTGTTGCCTTAGAAGCTATTTTTGCATCTGTTTTTATGGTTGCCCTGATATAAAATGGCCCAACTGATATTAGTCTGTTGACTGAAATGAAAGTTATCCTAGTGCTTTTGTTCCATCTTGTTTTTAGTTCATGTAGTTATTGGGTAGTTTGCTGACTTGATTCAGCCTATTTGGCCTAATGATAGTTCCAACCATGTAAGCATAGCTGACAAAAATCCACCAGAGTGCATTAGGCCAAGCGATCTTTTCCATATCACTTGTGCGCTGTAACCCCGATGTGGTGGCACTACATGGTTGACTCTATCATCAGGCCAAGGGTTATTTTGTAGCTTTTTTTATTGCATAGTTTTTTTACTGTTATAATCTTATACTAACTGATTGTGTCACATGTACACATGGACTGCACAAGGAGGAGCTTGGCATAGGAGGTCAGAGGTTGATTCACTTCCGCAACTGTCCTGCTAGCCAACCTCTGCCTCTTTAAAATGGTAAGGTTGCATGGCTTATTTCCTGTTTCTGAATTTTGCAATAATTTATGTCCATCACATGGCTTATTTGGCTAAGATCTGAACTATGTGCATCATTTGAACCATATGCTTGTCAATTGACAGGTGTCATCCAGCGAGGACAGGGACTGGGATGGAAATGGAGCCTCTGGTCAAGAGGAAGGTGATTATGACTGAAAGGACCTTGATGTCGCCTAGAGGGGGGTGAATAGGCGAGACGACCGATTTGAACTTTTCGTCCCCAAAAACTTGAGCTGACAGTGTCCACCGGTCAGACCGGTGGTAGTGACCGGTCAGACCGGTCGCTCACTGGGCTTCACAGGATGCACCGGTCAGACCGGTGCGCCTCACCGGTCAGACCGGTCTAGCACAGAGCACCTGCAAAAACAACTTCAAGCACCTCTTGACTTCTAGCACGAACCAAACTTGGTGAGTGGCCTTTGTAGATGATCACAAGCAAAGTAATGAGCCCTGCACACACAAGTAGCACACCCAAGTAGATCGAAGCGGAAGCAAATCAAATATGCTAGAAAAACAACTTAGAGAGGCAAACCACACGAAGAAGCAAGGATTTGTTTTCCGAAGTTCACCGCCCACTAAGGAACGGCTACGTCTCCGTTGAGGAGCTTGTAAGGGACAATTCCCACAACAAACCGGGTCACTTTCAACCACTTTCCTCCTTTCCACTAAGGCGATCTTTTCCACGAAGAGGCAAGATCACAGCCCTCACAAACTTGCCGCTGCTCACCACAACCTTGGGAGCTAGCCGGCGACACCTAGCCGTCTAGGAGGCAAACCTCCAAGAGTAACAAACACTTCAAAGCTTGTAGACGCGAAACCAAAGTTCTCAAGCTATGGAAATGCTCTTGATAGCTCACAAAGTCACTCTTGAGCTCACTCTCTCAACCCAACACAAAGAATATGGCTTGAATCCACAAATCTCACAAAGAGAGGGTTGGGGAGAGCCACTAAGGCTTAGGGCTTGCAAGAAATAGCTTAGGACCTCAGCACAAGCACTAGAAACAGCAACCTTCAACTGAAGAAGGCTTGGGGTATTTATACCCCTCAAAGGAGAAAACTAGTCGTTAGTCCTCGGGCGGCACCGGTCAGACCGGTGTTTGAAAAACTAGCCGTTGGCTAGTGGCACCGGTCAGACCGGTGCCCCTGACCGGTCAGGCCCGAGTCACCCCCAAAACCCTTTCTAGGATTCTAACACTTCATCACTGAGATGAAATGGCTCAGGTTAGGTTAGAAGGGTTTGTTAGCACACTCTAAAGCTCTCAAGGCTAGATCTCACTTAGGTCAACTAATTAGCACTTTGACTTGGTCAACTCGCTAATGTTGCATCCCTCTTGATAGTACGGCATACCTATACTCAAGAATAAATAAAAACACTTTGTTGATCTCTTGAGCTTGAATGTCTTCAATCTTGCCATACTTGAACAATATCCACTTGAGGGTTTTCAACATAGCCTTTGACTTGAGCACGTCCAGACTTGAGCTAATGACTTAGGATCTTTCCATCTAGCATAGGAATGCACACTTGGATCCATAAGTCACTCCATATTGCCAATCATAATATGTTGATGACTTGCATTGCTTCCCTCGGTTAAGGTTTGGATATGATACTTGGAGACCCAACGGATGCTAGAACTTCACCTTAGCAAAACACTAATGGCGGTTTAGCTACGGCCCCAAAGATTGCTTAGTCCCTCACCCTAAACATCTCAGTTGATCTCTTCATCACTTATCCAATCCACTTTTGAGTTCCACTTTGCTTCGTACATAATTAACCTTCATTTGAAAACCCGCTTCAAATGCTTGATCTTGATTGACAACAAATGTGCAAGCTTCCAAATTAGAACCATAACGTGTACACTCATCCTTGTGTCCTCTTTCAATAAACACATGAAGCCTTGCACAGAGTTACCATCTTCTCTTTTATGATCCTTGTAATTTTAATCAAGCTATGTCTTACTATAGGAGACCATGAATTGACCTTCTCAAATTACCCCAATATTTATCTTTATTTATTGCTTGATATTTGTCACTTATGCATTAGGATCATCCATATATTTGTCTTTTCCAATGTGAGCCATATAATCTTCATCCACAAGTAAATACCCAATAATTACTCATGAATATATAAATAAAACCTGCTCACAATCTTAAACAAATACATTAGTCCTTTAATCGCTTTGTCATTCAATTCACCAAAATCCACTTAGGGGCCTATATGCACTTTCAATCTCCCCCTTTTTGGTGATTGATGACAACTCGATTAATGCTTACAAATAAAACATTAAAGCGCATTTAGATTCTTAGATATAGCTTGAGCTCCCCCTTAATCTATGCTTTGAGTTGAATTTCAAAAGTTTGGCCTCAAATGCCATTAGCACAAATTTGGGAGAAAGCGCGTGTGAGCTCCCCCTATATCTTAGAATCAGTGGAGTGCAACATGTGTAAGCGACAAATAAAAATATGTGATGCATATGACAAGATATGCACGAAGCAAAGAACAAGTGTACTGACTAGGCAGCACCGGTCAGACCGGTCAGGTCCAGCCAGCACACCCAACTGGGCGGCACCGGTCAGACCGATGCCCCTGACCGGTCAGACCGGTCAGGTCCAGCCAGAGCACAAAGCAAAAAGATGTGCGTGCTATTTGGTCCAGAGTGATCAGGCCGAGGTTGCAAGCCGGCTTAGATCACTTTGCTCTATTTAGCCAACACAAGCAATACATCATTCAATACATGCATCACAATCTAGCAATAAAGTCGCTTAATTATTACAATAAAGGTTCAAACACTCAGTAGCACTCACACAAATGTTCTCAAGTCCACTAAGATAAAGTTCTAGCTTATTACACGGCTGCTCTCATCAGCCAACTGACACCAGTCAAACCGGTGCAGGGCACCGGTCAGACCGGTGCAACACAGACATACAGGGCTAACAAGATGTAGAAGCTTTAATCCTCTCTTCTCCCCCTTTGTCATCAAGCATCAAAGAAGGCCTGGAGAGAAGATGTCGATGCCTGTCACTGGCCCTGCCACGAGTCCCACGCTGGACCACCGCCAGGGTGCGAGCTCCCTCCTATGTAAGAATCAGGAAATGAGACAATGTATAGGAGAGATACGCTAGATATGGTGAAAAGAGAGATAAGAACATGAAGATCATCATCCATACCACTATATGGAGGAGGATAGCCTGACCAACCAAAGATCTCCGTAGAGAAGCACCCTGCCCAGTCCGGAGGAGCCTCTGTCTCCTCTGCATCATCCGGAGGTGGAGGTGGGGCAACCAGGGCGCCGAAAGGAGGAGGGTACGCTGCTGGTCCCTGTGGAGCGCCAAAGTGCTGAGGGGCCTCCTCTGAAACAGGTGGAGGAGGAGGTGCAGCTGAAGAGGAGCTACCCTCGCCGGGCTCGAAGAACATAGACCCAAACTCATTGATCATGTTGGAGTTAATCATGGTCCTCACCCTCTGATCAAACGACGGGATCTCAACCTCAGGAGGAGTGGGAGAGATGGGCGAACGGGGCGGCTGAAATCCAAAGTGAGCGTGGAGCTGCTTCATCGTGTCCCGCTCCTTCTTCCTTTCTATCCTTGTCCTTTGCTGCTCCACTTCAATATCATACTGGCTCTTGCACATGCCAAAGATCAAATTTAAGAATCAGCGGAGCGGAGAAGTGGATTTCTTTGGTCGGCCATACTGTCCAGGCCCCCACCGGTCAGACCGGTGAGTGGCACCGGTCAGACCGGTGTCGGCCTGGGTAGTAGGCTACTGCTGGTACCGCTGCCAATCGACTCCCGCCTCTTCTCCTACTAACACTCTAATTTCTGGCTCATGCTCAGGAGAAGGAACAACTGGGTTCTTCACTGGATTTGGCCTCAGAGGCTTGTGAGTGACGTCCTTCGGAAACTCCACTCTAGTCACCCTCTCGATCATAAACATAATGTACGGGCTGTAGCTGCAGATCTTCTTAGGATCCTCTGATAAGTACTTGATCTCCTGCCAAATGTAGTCCCCCACACTAAATGGAGGTGCCCCCGGTCTCAAAGCAATCATCAGGTTCTTCATGAACTTAGAAATATCAGAGGGATTTCCATCCCTAGGAGCAATGGAAGCATGAAGAAGCCTGTTAAGCACTGAGTAGTAGGTGTAGAGCCCCTTCACGTGTCTAACATTAGCCCTCTGATCCCTAGGATACATGAAGGACAATGCCTCTGGCTCAAGTAGACCACCATCATGCAACTTAGGATAATCCTTATCATCCGTCCCTAATCCAAAGAGAGACAAAAACCGGGAAAAGCGAATAGCATGCTTGTTCCCATTAGTCATCCATGTCATAGCTCTCTCTTCCTCCACATAGCCAAAGTGAACAGTGGCGTAGAACTGAGCAATAATCTCCCTGTTCCAATCCTGCCTAAAGCCCATGAGCTCCTTCACCCTCTAGTGACCACACACAGTGCTGAGCTCAGTAAAGATAGGGTCATTCTTGCTCTCCATGTACGTCCAATCCATGTACTGTGCCAGGTGGGTGATCTTGGGCTTCTTTATGATCACTGTGGTGTAGTAGTCCTGCTGGAATGTAGCCCAAAACCTCCTGTCTGTGGCTGTCCTCTCATTGGCATAGGGATTTTTCTCCCTCAACTTCTGTAGCTTCTTTGTCATCCCTGTGCCATGATATTTCACTGGCTTGTTTGGAAACATGTAGATTGGTTTGACAACTTTCAGCCTGCATGCACCATCATCCTCATCCTCATCCATAGGATCTTCATCTTCATCCCCTTCCTGACCACCTAGGTCCTCTTCCTCATCCTCATCATCCTCATCATCACCCTGATCTATAGCTGGCCCTTTTCCATGATGCCTCACATGAAAAGCACTAGGATCAACATAGTTTTCATCCTCCACATCATCATCACTGCTCGTCCCTGTGTCACCACCCAAATCTTCTTCTTGTTCCTCATTTCTTCTCTTAGGTGCACGCTCTCTCAGGTTCCTACCACTTGCACTGCCACTGCCACCTGCCTCACGATCATGCGGGAGCTCTCTAGGAGTCAATCTTGTTTTCTTGCTCCGGATTGCTTCATCCGTGGCATGGCCGCTGTCCTGAGTCATAAATGATGTAACAAGATTGTGTAAGACACAGGAATGAGATTTGAATCGAATAGAAATTGAAATCGACAAGTTGGGACAATTGGGTCAGTTCTGTGCGTCACCGGTCAGACCGGTGAGGGGCACCGGTCAGACCGGTGCCGTCCAGAATCGAGCCAATGGCCTCAAATGTTAATCTCAGCAGCTGGAATGACAAGATATGAATATTGATGATCTAGAAGCATTCCTACACAGATATGTGTCGAAAACACGAAGAAAACAGGATTTAGGGTTGGACAGCCTCCACCGGTCAGACCGGTGGGGAGCACCGATCAGACCGATGCAAGCCATCCGCCCCCAAATCTTGAGTTCTCACAATGTGTCCAACAAAAAGCTATGGATCTATAGGTATGTCTTCTAGGGGTTCTCAGGTGATGTTCTACCAAAGGAAATTCAAATCTTTGCACGGAGTAAGGAGATCGGGCAAAACGAAGATTTGAATACCTTTTGAGAGAGGAACTCGAAGGGAACTTGAAGAACTTGAAGGAGACTCAATGGAGGGTCCTTAGGAGAGTGTTTTCCATCCAATCTTGATGCCTTTCCTTGGTTGAATCCTTAGGAGTCCATGGGGATTGAGAGAGGTGAAAGGAGGGAGAGAAGGGGGTCTCCACGGGCTGAGGAGGAAGATGGGCTGGGTGAAATGATAGAGGAGAGAGAAAGGAGGGGGTAAAAAGATAGATTCTTTTACTGTGGCCCCACGGGTTGCTTCCGGGCGACACCGGTCAGACCGGTGGGGGGCACCGGTCAGACCGGTGACACCCCAGGTCCAGCCAGTGAAGCCTTATCGGTAGTTCCGGCATGGGATCGGTAGAACCGAGGATTTTGATAATTCCAACAGAGAAACCATATCGGTAGGACCGACCTAGCCTCGGAAGTTCTGATCCTTCTCTTTCATTTTTGAGATTTTGCTCCTTAGATCTTCACCAGATATTTTAAAAGGCATTTTTCTTCCACTTAGACCTCAGAAAAAGAAAATTGTGACTTAGGGTTGCCACCGGTCAGACCGGTGAGCCACACCGGTCAGACCGGTGCGCCCCTGAGACACACTTTGAACAGATTTTGCTCCTTACTCCTTTTCAAAGATTAGATAAAAGATGTAGAAGAGATATTGATCCAAATTTTGCCATATCTTGGAAGAATGGAGGATAATCCAATTTAATTGATAATTCTTGATTCTTCCAAGAGAGAGATAGATAAAGATGGATTTTATGGACTTGAGAAAATCTTCTTAATTGTGACTAGCCATCAATCAAACAAGGGGAACTATAGTCAAAATTTTCAAAATGAGCACACTTCCTACACATGCTAGTTGATTTTTTGAAAAGTCTATCCTATGTCACAAAGTGCATGCATCCACTTCAAATGAATAGCTTTTCAAGCATATTTGGCTCATACCCTCAACCACGAGACACACAGACGAGTGAATGCAAAGGTATCAACCAAATATCTAGAGAGGCACACAAAAATTCACTTGAAGCAATTACATGCTAATGATGGCACACTAGCATGGTTGTGACAACCCGCCCAGGAAAATACCGTAGTATCGCCTAAACCAATCCACTTTGACCATTAAGCGACAGTAAAGTACCATCCCGTCGTTGGTTGCCGGGTTAACACCCGGTAAATCACTTGGAAATCACACAGAGGATCGAACATATGCATTAAAACTCACACGGAGGCGAGTCCAGAGTACAAACACAAATTAAATCCAGATTGTACCCCTAAGGATTAATTATTACAAACCATAGTTCATGACATGATGAGTAAAGGTTCAGAGTTCGAAAACAGTGGAATAAAATAAACTAGCGATACGGTAAACATCACAGGAGGCCGTCTGTGATGCAATCACTCGTCGTCATCCACCCATTCCAGCTCCCAGCCGGGTGGAATCTCACCAGGCCAAACAACACCTGCAACAACATTTTATAAAGCAAGGCTGAGTATACTAATACTCAGCAAGACTTAACCGACAGGTGATAACTACATCACCAAACTCTAGACATGAGAGGTTTTTTGGCCGGTGTTCTTTTGCTGAAAAGCAACAAAGAGTATGTCCTTACTTTCAATATTTTAGCACAAAATTCTAGTTGATTACCATTTCTAAGTGTGCTAACTAATTCAATCAAGAATTGTACAATACAATTAATTCAAGCAGTAATATTCACAAAGTTCCATCATTAAGGGGATATCATGGCCAGTTGATTAAGCAGTCTCGGATAACGGTGAGAGGCCGACAATCGATTGATTTATAACCTTGCAAGGTAAACCTAAACACACGGAAGAATGCATACCCCAAGAATCCAAACAAAACACGAAACGGGGTATACACCAACCAGATGGTTCCCATCTTTCTCCGGGTCGGGATCGGAACCTACAGTCCTCGGTACAAGGCTTACTGGTACGTCACGCCGGACCGCCCAGACTCGCACAGGTACCCCACTGTTGCAGGCAGGGGGACACATCAGGTGTCCTAGGGGTAGTAGGGAAAGGTTCCCTTGCCGTGTCCATCAGGTACTAGGTTTACCGGTCCCATTCCCAGCAAGTGCTTAGTACGTTCAAAAGCATAGCCCACGAAAGCCACTGGACCGGAGCCCAAACCCTATGCTCTTACCACATGAGCAATCCAATTATAGAGATCTTATGATTCCAACATAAGAACCTATTCTCGCGAGTGACGAACATCACTCGACTCGTACCGGTCCTGTAGCATAGCAGCTATCGACCTAGCATACTAGTAAAAGAACATAGGTACCTAGGGATCATACATCTAGGGTTTCAATTCAACTCCTGAAACTTAAATGCACAAACATAGCAAAGGTAATTGCATAATTTTAAAAGACAGGGTTAATGATCTGGGGCTTGCCTTTGCTGGCAAGGTTGGCCTTGGGCCCTTCTGGACTTTGGTCCAGGTCTTGCTCTACAGCGACGTAGCGCACGTCTCCGTCAGCTCCTCCGTCTCCTCCTTCCGGCACACGCGTACAGCTACCGTCGGGAAGATCTACACGAGGATGCAAATGCAAGGTTTAATTGACGGTTTTTAATTTATTTAATTCCAAACAACAAATGACAATCATGGGGAGTATGGTTGGCCATATTCACCTTGACAAACACACACTTGGCAAATTATTTCTATTAAAGGAACAACATGTGGTGCTTTATTATTTATTCCTTTTCGATAGTGACTGTGTACATATTTATGCAAATTAATTAGTTTAGATTCCCAAAACAGCAAGGGGTGGTGACATTTAGTCTTTAACATGATTTACCACACAAACATGAGGTCATTAGGTGTGGTGTTGGTGAATTTCCTATTTAACTTAAGATTAAGCTTGAATTGGACTCCAAAGCTTTTATTTATAAAATAATTTCATAAAATTCAGTGGGAGTGTTCCTGAAGCACTAAAGTCCTAGGTAAAGCCACTGAACAAGATTTCACACTTAAAAGAGCTATAAATTAATTACACCAAGAATAACAAAATCTAGCTATCCAAACATGATAAATGCATACAAAAATAAATAAGCATCAAATGGATCCCCACTTTCTCACACATGGCCTCTGGTCCAAAACTAAGCTAGGCATGCAACCTATACACCTAGGGCTCCTATAGATCTTGAGTTATGCAATTACATTTAAAACTAAGCATATTTCAAGAATAAATATTTCTGGCAGATATAAAATAATGATTAATTCACAAGATATGTATTTAGGCATAACAAGATCACATGCAAAATTTGAGCACAAAAATATATTTATTTGTAGCTACAAAAATCATTTGGACAGATTCAGCATAAATACAAAATAAATCATATTAGAAGATTTTCTGATTAACTTTCTGCAATTTTTGGTGTGAAACCTAGAAATGACATTACTCATAACATATCAAAAAATCAGCTACATATCACATGTAGATTTTTAGATACAACAGATCTAGGTTAAACTGGTTTCTATTTTTCATGCAAAAACTATCATTCAAAAGCATGGTCATGCTTTGGGAAAGTTGTAGTGTTCTTCACAAGGAAGCCAACAAAATTGAGTTTGCATTTTTATAATTTGTCTACAATTTTCTATGAATTTTCAAAAATCATGCCCAATGCATTTACTATTTAAGAATTTCTTTCGCAGGCAGGTCCCTGGAAGTTCTTTTCTATTACAGACTGGCCCTCGGTTTACGAATAAGCCCCTGGAAAGATTGAACGGCTCGCAATGTGTCCCATGGCCATGGAGGGCGGCGCGGGCGCCGGAAATTCCGGCGAGGCACTCGCTGGAGAGGGCCGGGGAAGGACGTAGTAGGATCTAGGGCTTACCCACGGCCGATTTGTGGCTGGAGTTGGGGTCGGGGCGGCTCCGGAGACGGCGTGCGGCGGCGGCAGGTGGTGGCGGCCGCTGGAGCGTCTGCTCCGGCGAGGTCGCGGCACGGCCGGGGCAAGGTGCGGCACGGGAGGCTCCAGGGGGTCCTAGCCGAGGTGTAAGAGCTGTTGCTAGGTGGTGGAGTCACGCGGAGACGGAAGCTCGACGGTGCCAGCTGCAATGGCGCACGGCGGAGCGGGTGGAGCGGCGGCGCGGCTGGCTCGCGCGAGGAAGAGCAGAGGGGCCGTTTTGTAGGCGGGAGAGTGGGCACGGCTCCAGGCTTCGCTTCGAAGCAAGCAAGAGAGGAAGAGAGGGACCCGGTGTGGCCGGCGGTAGCGGCGAGCGCCCGGTAGGGGTCGGCGTGGCTGGCACAGCGCGGGTCGCGCGTGGAGGAGGAGTGGCGAGGGGGATCCGGGGCATAGGGGCGCGTGCGGCACACGGAACCCGCTGCATCGAGCTCGGGGTCGCGGGGACCCGGACGCCGAGAACGGCCGGGGCACCACGCGGCGCGCGGGCGTGGCGCTCTGGGGCGCGGACGCGCCGGCGCGGCGCGACGTCGCCCAAATCCAACCCGTTTACACGTGTTTGACCGCCGATTGCTCGAAAATTTCCAACAAAACTCCAAAAACTTTGAATACCAAAGTTGTAGAGCATCTATAGGAGAGCATTTTTCGTAAAGGCCGACCTATGTTTTGATCAAAGGTTTGAGCATGAACTGCTGTTGAAGTTGCTGTCTTTCATGGCTCGGCAACAATGCAGATGTTGGCATTGACCGAGTTTTTGCATGCCTTCCACTCAAAATTTGAATGTCCACCCAAAAGCAAAAATGTGTCCCATGAAAAACTACACAACTTCTATATTGGCCGATTTTTTATTGTTTAGATGAATTTTGGAGAACGCGGCAAAAGTTCTAGAGAGGTTCAAAGACAACAGGGGTGTTGACCAACATTTGACTAGGATTTGACCAAGGTTTGACCACAAGGGTGTGTTGACTTGATTAAGAGGGTCATTAGTGATTGTTGACTCGGTTTTCGAGGTGATGACCCAGGTTGACCAAGGTTTGACCAAAGTCAACGAGTTTGACTCTGCTTGACTCGGTCATTAGCACTAATGATGCTAATTAAAAACCTGGGGCATCACAATGGTATTATGGCCTAGATGCATTACGGTATTCAATGAGGTTCATGGGAACATACCTTTGCCTTAAGACCATTTCATTTGTGCATATATTAATTTTTGAAAATTGCTAGCTCTTACTTATTCTTTTGAGATTTATACTCATCAAGAGCTTGCTTAAGGATGCACAAAAGAATGAGACTACAAGATCACTAGAAGAAATTGTTAGTCCCACAAATGACTCAAGTGTTGTAATGAGCTCCCCCTTAAATAGTGCTAGAGATATTTTGAATTTCTCGAACAAAGCACTTTATTCAATTAAGAACTTGGTGAGGCTCATTCCAAACTTGGTCACGACACATAAATGATTTGTTAAATGAAATGTGTCGAGTCTCTCATTACCTTTGACGCCAAATCACACTTTATCATGAAAAGCAGTTCACTCCCGGGTCACCCGGTCATAGGGGTCGGGTCACCCTGCAGCATACAGAGGCGTACCGGGTCACCCGGGCACAGGGGTCGGGTCACCCGCCCATCAGCCTCACTGGGCCGGCACCGGTCAGACCGGTGCCTGTCACCGGTCAGACCGGTGACCGCCAGTGCACACTCCTTTGGTGATTTTGCCCTTCTTGTCCCTTGATTGTGTGAACATATTACTCATTCAAGTTCTGCAACATAGACACGGCAATGCTCTACTAGAGAGCCATCAAAAGCATCGAATGGCATGAGAGAGTAAATTTTCATAAAAATGTCAAAGTCACTACCTCATGTTTCACTCGTACAAGATAAGTGTCACATGAGTGTTCACGAAGAACTAAGAGTGACTTAGACTCAATCAAAGAGCACCAGTTACCGAGATGTCATTGATTTCAAGATTTATATGAATTTGCCCTTCACATGGCCAATTGATCAAACGTGATTTACATGCCTTCTAACCATGTGATCAATGCATTTCCGTCAACCTGCAAGCTCAGCAAGCATTTCTTGGTACCCAACACTTGTTGGGTCCTATGGGGTTAGTCACAAGGTGCTTAGGAACCCAAATGGCTCTCGTGCTAGATTGAGGTGAACTAATCTCCCTCATAGCACAAGTCCCATTCTTATCGTTCCTAACCATATGGAAATCGTAATGGACAAGGTTTGATTTAGGAACGTTACCATTTAGACAATCTTTGCCCATGTGACCCTTTTGACGGCATTCATAGCAAATGCGGCTCTTGTTCTTGTTGGTCACATCATTCCTTATAATTTCTTGTCCATGCTTGCCTCTGAGCCTTGGTCTTGGAGAAGAGTTCTTCCTTGCCTTGTTTGCTTGAGGTAGGGCTGCCTTGGCCGGCACCGGTCTGACCAGTGGCATGCACCGGTCTGACCGGTCACGGTCAGTGGCACCTCCTGTTGTAGCACTTGGGCAAGAGTCGGCAAAGTGACCCTTCTCTCTGCACTTGTAGCACACTCTCCACTTGTTTGAGCTTCTAGGCTTCTTGGAGAGTGATTCTTGTGCCTTGTGCTTGGTTGGGCAATATTGGGACTTGACTTGCCCAACCTTGCTCTTTTCTTGAATCTTGTGGGTCCTTGTATGTTGATGAGGGGTTGAGCTAGTGACGGTTGATCCCTTCTCAAGCTTCTTCACCATGTCTTCACGGTTATCTTGAGAAGGTTGCACTTTGCTCTTCTCCTTCAACACATACAAGTCTTTTTGAAGGTTTTCAACCTCTTGCTTGAGTTCATCATTTTCTTTAGCAATGAGGTCATCACAAGATTCTACAAGTACATGCTCAATGCTAGATTGGCTTGCTTGAGACAAACAATCATTAGCGCAAGATAAATCAATTTGAACTTGTGAGCATGTGCATGTGTGAGATAGAGGTTGCATAGATTTTACCGATGAAAGCACAACCTCATGGGCTATCTCTAGTGTTGCATAAGAATCGACAAGCTTCTCATAGGAACACTCAAGTCCCTTGTGATCGGCTTGTAGAGCCATATGCTCACTAGTGAGTTTCGCTAGTTGAGCTTCTAGCGCATCATTGGCTTCTTCTTCTACCTTAGTTCTATATGAAAAGGATTTGATATCATGATCATATTTGTTAGCCAATGATTCATACTTACAAACCAAGGATGCGAGCTCGGATTTGAGAAGTTCAAGTTCTCTTGTCGGAGAGCTTGAGGCTTCAATTTTCTGGCTTTTCGCTCCCTTGGCCTGCCTCTTCTTCTTGCTCTTCTTTTCCTTCTTGGCCATCAAGCAAGTTACTGTGCCCCTGCCGGCACCGGTCTGACCGGTGTGTGTCACCAGTCTAACCGGTCCCTGCAGAGGGACAGCGTCTTCTCTTCTTTGATCTTCTCCTTGCTTCAGAGTTGATGCTTGATGATAAGTGGATGTTGTAGGGGTTGATATCTCCACTGGTTCATCTTCCTCATCACTCTCAACTTCATCCCATTTGGTGTGAACTATCTCAAACAGTAATTCCCAAATGAGATGAGCATCTTCACTAATTTCTTTGCTCTTTAGGATGAGATGCTTTAATTCTCTACATACACAGCTACACAAAAGGTTAGTAATAACGGTATTGAGTCGCTTATTCTCCAATTCCTTTGGAGAGACACAAGTCTCATCCTCCGGAAGGATACTCGCAACCATAATGCCCTCAGCGGTGGGACCCAAAACCTTAAGTGCAATGGGAACATTGGAGCGCCAAGAAGAGTAGTTTGAGCCATCTAGAGCTAGAGGCTCAAACGGTACCTCACGAGTTGTCGACATCGAAGAACTCCAAGCGGTTAAGCTCGAATCAGAGAACCTTGCTCTGATACCAATTGAAAGGACCTTGATGTCGCCTAGAGGGGGGGTGAATAGGCGAGATGACCGATTTGAACTTTTCGTCCCTGAAAACTTGAGTTGACAGTGTCCACCGGTCAGACCGGTGGTAGTGATCGGTCAGACCGGTCGCTCACTGGGCTTCACAGGATGCACCGGTCAGACCGGTGCGCCTCACCGGTCAGACCGGTCTAGCACAGAGCACCTGCAAAAACAACTTCAAGCACCTCTTGACTTCTAGCACGAACCAAACTTGGTGAGTGGCCCTTGTAGATGATCACAAGGAAGGTAATGAGCCCTGCACACACAAGTAGCACACCCAAGTAGATCGAAGTGGAAGCAAATCAAATATGCTAGAAAAACAACTTAGAGAGGCAAACCACACGAAGAAGCAAGGATTTGTTTCCCGAAGTTCACCGCCCACTAAGGAACGGCTACGTCTCCGTTGAGGAGCTTGTAAGGGACAATTCCCACAACAAGCCGGGTCTCTTTCAACCACTTTCCTCCTTTCCACTAAGGCGATCTTTTCCACGAAGAGGCAAGATCACAGCCCTCACAAACTTGCCGCTGCTCACCACAACCTTGGGAGCTAGCCGGCGACACCTAGCCGTCTAGGAGGCAAACCTCCAAGAGTAACAAACGCTTCAAAGCTTGTAGACGCGAAACCAAAGTGCTCAAGCTATGGAAATGCTCTTGATAGCTCACAAAGTCACTCTTGAGCTCACTCTCTCAACCCAACACAAAGAATATGGCTTGAATCCACAAATCTCACAAAGAGAGGGTTGGGGAGAGCCACTAAGGCTTAGGGCTTGCAAGAAATAGCTTAGGACCTCAGCACAAGCACTAGAAACAGCAACCTTCAACTGAAGAAGGCTTGGGGTATTTATACCCCTCAAAGGAGAAAACTAGTCGTTAGTCCTCGGGCGGCACCGGTCAGACCGGTGCCTCACACCGGTCAGACCGGTGTTTGAAAAACTAGCTGTTGGCTAGTGGCACCGGTCAGACCGGTGCCCCTAACCGGTCAGACCGGTCAGGCCCGAGTCACCCCCAAAACCCTTTCTAGGATTCTAACACTTCATCACTGAGATGAAATGGCTCAGGTTAGGTTAGGAGGGTTTGTTAGCACACTCTAAAGCTCTCAAGGCTAGATCTCACTTAGGTCAACTAATGAGCACTTTGACTTGGTCAACTCGCTAATGTTGCATCCCTCTTGATAGTACGGCATACCTATACTCAAGAATAAATAAAAACACTTTGTTGACCTCTTGAGCTTGAATGTCTTCAATCTTGCCATACTTGAACAATATCCACTTGAGGGCTTTCAACATAGCCTTTGACTTGAGCACGTCCATACTTGAGCTAATGACTTAGGATCTTTCCATCTAGCATAGGAATGCACACTTGGATCCATAAGTCACTCCATATTGCCAATCATAACATGTTGATGACTTGCATTACTTCCCTCGGTTAAGGTTTGGATATGATACTTGGAGACCCCACGGATGCTAGAACTTCACCTTAGCAAAACACTAATGGCGGCTTAGCTACGGCCCCAAAGATTGCTTAGTCCCTCACCCTAAACATCTCGGTTGATCTCTTCATCACTTATCCAATCCACTTTTGAGTTCCACTTTGCTTCATACATAATTAACCTTCATTTGAAAACCCGCTTCAAATGCTTGATCTTGATTGACAACGAATGTGCAAGCTTCCAAATTAGAACCATAACGTGTACACTCATCCTTGTGTCCTCTTTCAATAAACACATGAAGCCTTGCACAGAATTACCATCTTCTCTTTTATGATCCTTGTAATTTTAATCAAGCTATGTCTTACTATGGGAGACCATGAATTGACCTTCTCAAATTACCCCAATATTTATCTTCCTTTAGTGCTTGATATTTGTCACTTATGCATTAGGATCATCCATATATTTGTCTTTTCCAATGTGAGCCATATAATCTTCATCCACAAGTAAATACCCAATAATTACTCATGAATATATAAATAAAACCTGCTCACAATCTTAGATAAATACATTAGTCCTTTAATCGTTTTGTCATTAAATTCACCAAAATCCACTTAGGGGCCTAGATGCACTTTCAATGACACCAATCCTGATACTGATCAAGAAGAAGAGCTGCAGCAGGATGGTTCTGCACGCTGAGTCAAAAGGCCAAGGACATTCACAAAGTGGCCAAGGGACAAGATGGTAGTGACTGAGGCTGAGGATGGGGGGGATGCCCGCACCTAGGAAACAAAAGTGCAGGTTCAGGATGCTCTGTGGTCTCATTGCAAGACAGAAGCTCTCTTTAGTCATGCCAGGAATCAAGTCTCTAAGCCGTCAGCAGAAATCGAGCTTGTTCGATGACCACGTGCAGAAACATTTGGAGTTTCAGCCAGAGATGAAGCCGGAAGCGTTCAAGCTTTTCGTGAAGATGACAGCCAAGGCACGGAGAACATTCAAAAGTAGTCTGAAATGAGATTTTGTCAGCAAAGGACTGGAGCCATTTGCAAGGCACCCGTATCTCGAGCCGGAAGACTGGAATGAGTTTTTGATGTTGCTGGAAAGTGAAGAGGCTAAAGCAGACAGTAGTAGATACACGGAGCTTCAAAGTCTGATGACACACGAGCACTGCTTAGGTCCAGGTGGTTATGCTGGGAAAGAAGAACAATGGGAGCAAGAGGACAGACGATTAGCTGAAGCTGGAATACCCAACCCATGGGATGAATACCCTGATGATCGGTCCAGGACATGGCTGCGAGCAAGGAGTAGGCTACAGGTGAAAGACGGTGTTGCCGAGATCCTATGGACGAAAGATTCAGCTAAGCAAGTGGCTGAAGATGTCAAAGCAAAGCAAGCAGAAGATTCAGGAGTAGAGTGGGAGAGGGAGAATGATTTGCTAAGTCAATGCTTGGGCACCCGCGAACAGCCAGGGTGTGTCCGTGGTGTCTCCTGCTACAACGGCTGGAAGCATGCATGGCCTCACCACCTAGGCATGTACAGGAAAAGGAAGAGAACACCGGTAAATATACAATAGCTGAAGGAGGACCTCAGAGCTGAGGTGACAAGGGATGTAATGTCCATGCTAGCATCCCAAGGAGTCATTGTGCCAAGTTGTAGGAACCCAAGCCCTGCACCCAGACGGAGGAGCAGCTGTGCTTCCGCCTCTCAGCCTGGAGGTCGTGAGGAGGATGATGCGGCAGTTTGTGAGGATCGACTAAATTCTGAGCCAATCCCCTCACATGAAGACCCATTGACCAGGGATGATACTATAGACTGATTGACCGAGCCCACACAGTGTGGCCTACTAGTCAGGATCGGTGGCCACCAAGTTGAGGGCGCATGGGGTCAGGTTTATCCAGAGCAAACTGAGCTACATACAGTCCCTATTCATGCAGACTGTGCAGTGGTCAAAGTGGAGCTAGTACATCCTGCCTATAAGACCCTGATGCTTGAATTGGCTCCTAATGACGAGATAACTACTCTTGGGCAAGCTGTGAACCAAAGGATACAGTGAAAGAGGGCTGACCTTGCTGTCAAGTTTGCACCAAAGGGGAGATCTCCTACACAAATGGCACAGATTCTTCCATCCCAAACAAGGGCAAGTGACAGCCAAAATGTTACATCTGGATCGATGAGGTCCCCCATTATGTCTTCAAGGGATAGTGAACCTGCAGCTGCAGCACACAAGAGTCCTTCCAAGAGTCCTACTTCCAAGCAACAAGGAACAAAAGCAGCAGCCAATAGTGCTCCTTCCAAACAGCAAGCATCATCAGCCAAGGGTGCTCCTTCCAAGTAGCAAGGAACAGCAGCGCCAACCAAGAGTGGTGATAGTGTCCATTCAAAGCACGGCTCTTCATCACCAGCAGCAACAAAGAGTGCAGACAAGAAAGGAAATGCCATTCCAGCAGAAGAACTTGCAAAGGTGTTCAAGAGTGTTTTTGAGGGGAAAACTGCTGCAGCAACCTCGAAGAAGCACATGAAGAAGGCTGCCAGTAAGAAGCAACCTACCATGAGCTCCAAGGAGAAGCCCATACAAGTGTCTAGAGGGAATAAGTCAAATCCAAAATTCAAATTTGGACAGCCAATGCTCAGTGCTTCTGAACTCAAGAGTGTTGGACCTGCAACCAGGGCTCTCCATGCGCATTACATGAAATGTTGCAAGGAAAACAACAAGAATGAGGTAATGGTCATGTTCAAGCGTTCCCATTTTTTGACAAAAGAGGAGAAAAATAGTTTCTCTGTGGGTTTGAATGACTTGTATGACCTCTTCAAGATGGATGGTTTGAGCCTGCCACTTGTCCGCTGCTTCACCTTATAAGTTTCTTTTGCTCTGAACTACTTTGAGTGCTTTGTAGCTTCACCTTGTGATTATGAGCTGCAACCAATAATTTCTGTTGTTTCTTAGGTCCATGATTGTAGAAGCTAACGGGAAGGCCTCTGTGGGCTTCCTTGATCCTGAAGTGATGACCATTTCCTCAATATCTTCTTTTGCTTCTTTTGTGGTGGAATATCTTACAAATGCCTTCCAACAGTATGCTAAGAAGAGACTGGTCGTGTTTGCGCATGATGTTGGTGGACACTTTATTACAGTGGCAATCATTCCAAAGTCTAACAAAGTCTTGTATTTTAACTCCTTGAAGTCCAGAGGGTGTGATCATACCAAGTTGAAAGCTGTGATAAATGAGTAAGTTACTTCTACAAACTCCCGGGAGTAACTACTCCAAACGCGCCAATTAGCAACTTAGTTTGTTTAACAGTTGTTGCATCCTCTGTTTCAGGGCATTTATTTGTTACTGCAAGAACAAGAGGATAGCCACCAGCACCGACCTGGCACACGTGGTCCAGTTTCCGGTATGGTACCCTTCTGTGAAAGCTTCTGCTTCAGCTTGTTATATATTTTTGCAGCTTAGTTTTTCTTCTCAATTTTTTTATGTATTTTTGCAGTGCCACCAGCAACTAGGAAGCACTTGTGTCTTCTATACTTGCTATCACATGGAGGTAGCAACGGGTTTACTGGATTGGAAAGCTGATCCTGAGGTACTTCCATCATCCTTCTTCCTGTGAACTTGTTGGCTTTCCTGTGATTTTGTGCTTTCCATGTCGATTTGTGTTCATGTGAGAATTAGGCACTAGGAGTTCATGCCAGTGGAGAATGTTTCGATCAGTTTCAAAATGAGGCTAGAAATGGTACTATGTGCATTTATGTGCTCAGCTTGATGCTTTGTTCCATTACATTTTTCTGCTATGTCATTAGTTTCAACTGTCATGTTTGTGTGTGTGTGTGTGTGTTCAGTTCAACTCTAGTGGTAATCTGGGCTGGTTTCATCGATTTAGCTAAGGGTTGTCCTCCTATTGTGCTTTTGTGTTTGATCAACAGCTGCTTGCTGTCTGATTGTGTTTTGCTTCAGATCAGCCTACTTATTGCTTGTTGTAGTATCTAGAGCAGGTTGCAGTAGCAAATACCATTTGGTTTCAATTCTTTTCAGTGATCGTTTTTGTGGCCTTCTCTGAATTTATATCAGATAGAAATTGCTGCAGCTTGTTTTCTGACTCTTGTATTGTCCTTCAGGATTTTGAGGTGCCGCTACGACCTCTGGACGCTTGCGAGTTGAACCACATTCAAGACAAGATAGCATCTTTCATCATGAGTCAGGTGATCCCTAAGAAGGCAGAATTCCACTGTGATGTTGCTGTGTGATGTTGTCTGGAAGTAGTGGATGTGATGAACTTGTTGGTGTGCCCATGAACTTGGTGTACTGGTGATGAACTTGTTGGTGTATTGGTGATGAACTTGTTGGTGTAGTGCAGATGATGAACTTGTTGATTTTCCTGTGATTTTGTGAGATTTATGCCTGTGATATATATTCTCTCTGTTTTGCTGCTGATGATGTGAATTTTCTGTAATTTTGTGAGATTTATGCTGTGATATATATCCTGTGATTTTGTGATGGGGGAGGCTAAATATTGGATGGAGCCAAATATTGGCTCATAGAGGTAACATAGGAGACGCGTGTTAATACAATGCGTCGCCTTTCGTTTTCCTAATATGAGACGCGCCTTGGTGAGGAGCGTCTCCTATGCTTGTAACAAACAAGACGCGTCACGCGTCTCTGTGAGACGCATCTCCTATGCTTACAACAAAGGAGACGCGTCTTAGTGAGGCACGTCTCCGTTGGTGTAAGCATAGGAGACGCGTCTCGCAAAGACGCGTCTCCTATGCTTCTAACAAAGGAGACGCGTCCCGAATAGAAGCGTCTCCGATGCTTACAACAAAGGAGACGCTTCTGCATGAACGCGTCTGTGGATTCATTGAAAGAAGACGCTGGAGGAACAGGACGGAGACGCGTACAATACGCGTCTCGCTTCTCCTCAACAAAGGAGACGCGTATTATGCGCGTCTCCTTTTATTTGGTCAAAGGAGACGCATAAAAACGCGTCTCCCTTGTTTCTTCATTAGAGACGCGTAAAAAACACGTCTCCAATCTGGAGTCATTAGAGACGCGAGGCCGGAGACGCGAGGCCGGAGACGCGTTTTTTACGCGTCTCTAATGAGCCTTAAAACACGTCTCCGATCTGGGTGCCTTACATAGTGCTCCCTGGAGGCCAGAATTGATAAGCCAACATTAACAATATTTAATGCGGGTCCAAGAATTATTTGATTTAATTAGATATAATAATGGACATGGTCCACATTAAATCTAACAGTCTCATGGACTACAGATGCATTCATTTTCACTAAAACTGCAGCGATAATGCAATTAACTTAAGTGCTGGGCTATATAACTTTGACTCACTACACATGGGGCTATACTGATGTTTGGTTCGTCAAAGAAGAACATATTAAAATTGCAGTAGGACAACTACATTCTTGATAAGGACACGCCTGATGCCTGAATGTATGCCCCAATCTTTCACGGTACTCACAATGATTATTAACTATTCTCTGATATCACAACTCAAGGAGCATAAAATATTATAACCTCTTAATAGTATAACAGCCGTAGATGACAATTTCCAAGTGGAATATTTAATTATAGAGGAGGGCAGCAATAAATATCCCAACGCAATCTCGGCCAAAGTAACAAATACAAGCAGCAGCCAATGAGATTTATTTGCGCGTAGCACGACTAGTACTATTGGCGCTTGACAGAATAAAAGAAACAATATGTCTTCACGGCTATAGTAGAAGCACTAACAGCAGATTACTTCTCACGGCTAGTCCACTGAGTAATTTATTCATCAATAATAAGTACCAGCAAAGATAAATATAGGGATCGGCTTACAAGATTATAGATCAAACCCTAGATAATTTTTCCTCCCGCGGCTGTGACGAACCACGATCAGAAGAGAGGAAACTCCAAGAATTCCAAGGGACGCACTCAAGCTGAAGCAACTCGATCACGTACTCCACACAAATCCGTAAGGATCCAGATGAACACCCACTACGGTTTCACGAGCGGCGGCAGCTCGACGGGAAACAATTCACTATAAAATTCAACCTGTCTTACACGGAGCGGACCACTCCCTAATATATGCGCGCAGGCACAAGCTAATTAAACGGACTCGGCAACAAGGCCACCAACATGGTTCGGCCCAGGATGGACACCCTGGACCATGGCCAACTAATTGAGCCCAGAAAATATCAAACTAGTGCGGTCACAATGCTAATGACCACCTTATTTGGAGACTACTTTAAATAAACAAATAATTCCATCACGTACATGGATTGGACTGCTGAGAAAACACAGCATGCTCAGGTTGGACTGCCCTTCATATCCTCCAGCGTACAAACTATAGTATTTGGCAGATTATCTTTCCTCTTAAACAACGGTGCATCTCCAAAATATATCTTTGATAACAATCCAGTAGCTGTAAATAAATAATCCTTCTTCCTATATTTGCCATCATATATAAAAGCACCAAATTTAATAGGACTTACGTAAGAAATGTTGGTTACCATATTAGAACCAGTGATACATTTTTCCGCATCAATATTTTGGATAATCATGGGCTCATCAATTCTTCTGACTAAAACTGCGGCAATGCAAAACATCATCTGAAATAAAACATGCTAAAAATTAAATAAATCAATTAATTTTATTTTTTCAAGCTGAGAAGGCAGACAATAACTAGCCACAATATTTTTGGCAGCATTGTATCACAACACCATGATCTGAACATATCACCCCGTGAAGAATGGGTTGAATCAGAGAGAAGCTGGATCGGGGCATGCTTCGATAATTCGATGGCAGGTGATGAGAGTACGGATAGGTAAAAAGAATAAAATATCAAGTTCACTGTTGGTGATTTATTCGCTCTACTAGATGGTCCCGATGAAAGTACAAAACTATCACTAGTTCATGTATTTAAAAGTTCACGCTGATAACGAAGAAATGCTTGGAAATGGCACCAACAGTGATGGTTCTAGACAAGCAAGTGGCAGTACACATTCGGGTAGGTCCTGACTCCTGACAAAGAAGGTGGAGTATCGCGAAGTTTTCGTGATCCGCTGAAAACATCATTATCCTTGACAAAAACAACAACTATCACTAGCTACCGCGAGAACAAAAAACCAATCATCCCCATATGCTCCACGCCCTTGATCGCCTATCCATTTTGCGAATTTGAGCGGAGCCAAAAGAGTGGTTCATTTCCACACGCTTCTTTTTTTTTTGCCATGATGTGAATTTGGACACGATTAACGCTGCTCATGGGGCAAAAAAACCTAATCGGAAGTGTCTGCTACAATTTCATGACCGTAACTTTGAGGTCACATCTATATAATATAACATATATAGAAGCGACTCAGTACTCCCTCCGTCCCAAATTACTTGTCGTTTTAACTTTTCTATACGACAAGTGATTTGAGACGCAGAGAGTAACAACCATTAAATGTTTATCTCTTGACATGCAAGCTATCTAAAATCATCATCCACTAAGGGTGTGTTTGGATTTCAAGTGCTAAAAAGAAGTGTCTAAAGTTTAGATAGTTCAGCGTTTAAAGAACCAAACACTAGTAGCAGCCAGTGGCGAAGCTAGGAATGAAGTATAGGAGGGGCTCCTTCTTCTTCCTCTAGCTCTAACTCCTCCTTTACTTCTTCTTCTTCTAAATTTTTTAGGAGGGGCTTAGGGGGGCTCCTAAGGAGTTGCCGGTGGTAGGAGGGGCTCCAGCCCCTCCCGACCCACCGCTAGATCCGCCTCTGGTAGCAGCTCTAGCACCCAAAGAGGTGCTAAATAAAACTGTCTTCCAGCCCGTCTTCGGTCTTTCCACCCCTACCCTCATTCATTGGTCACCCTGATCATTAATTACAGAAGCAGGGGTATTTTGATCATTTAGCAGAGCATTAATTGCACTTCAGATCGTTTTAGACAGAGAATCTAAACAAGAGGTGTCTTAGGGCACTCCCAATGGAGTATTAATTGTAGTTTCTATCTCTATTAAATAGATTGCCAACTAAGCAAAATGGTGATATGACAGCCTAATTAATGATGAAAGAGAACACAAATTATAGAAACGGTTTCCTCATGAAGAAATCATGTCTACTCTTGACCTAATGCACAAGAAATCATGAATTTGCCATTGGGAAGAAACCACTAGTTTATATGGGGTTAGTGCAACATTCCCCATTGGTGAAATATTGGGAGAGAGAAAGAGAAAACAATTATTACTCAAAAACACTATCATTGTGAAGAAATAGTTTCTATAAATGATTTCTTGTGCTATGAAAATCGTGTCAGTTTTCTTTATTGGGACTGCCTTCTAGTTTTAGACAGTTTTAAAACAGTATAGTTCTACTACGAAGAATCAGCTAGTCAGTAGCAAAACCAGCACAAGCAAATTAATGGGCATCCGGTTGATCCGCCGATTCCTTTTCAAGGTCACATCACATTCCGGCCCAGTCAGTCAGCAGTCAACGAGTGAGCCTAAGAGCAAGCACATTGGTACATGTCAGCGGTCTCATGTCCACATAAGATTTTTTATGATGAGGAGGAGAGAGAGTAAGGAGAGAGAAAGAGGTCGTTGCTTCGCGAAACAACCACCTCATGAGCGAAACAACCACCTTATCGGACAACTTCACAACCATTGTATAAGTTGTTGTTGTTGTCGTGCAACTCATAATATTTCTTTTAGGAAAAGCTATCGGTCACCCCTGCAATTTGTTGCTGCTGCTCACACGATTTTTCTGTGCGTTGGATCTGTTGTGTGTGTCTGGATGAGCTCCCACGGATCCTCTTTTCGCTCTGTTCGTCTGGCTTATCAGCCACCAGCCAGCAGTAGTTTTCTCTCAGAAAAAATCAGCCACCAGCAACCAGCCAGCAGTACTTTTCTATCAGAACAAACCAGCACCAGCCACCAGCAACCAGCCAAGCGAACAGGCTGGGCCCATCTGCACTGTTTGATTTTGGTAGTCGCGCCTTATCTCTTCTCCTTCCTCGTCGTTTCCCAGCGGCCCCGTATCTCTCGGTAGGAGGCCGGAGCTCGCCGCCGCGAGGCGACTCTAGGGTCCTCTATCTCTCCAGGACCAGAACACCACCCTGTACTCCCAGAGCGAAAATCCCACTACTACAAGCGGCCGCGGACCTTATTGGAGCCCTCCGATTGGACGCATGCAGCCGTAGGTCCCACATTGCATGCGGGCAGGCGCCCCACTTTCGAATAGTTTATGTTACATGGGTCCCACACGGTCAACAGCCGCGAGGCAGAAAACTTGCCTCAGCGTCTCAGCGACGCCGGGATGGCCTCACGCGTGCCTCGCCCCGCTTCTCGCTTTCAATCCTTCTCCGTCCGCGCCTGCCTCCGCTTCTCCCTTTCATTTACATGCAGATCTACACCAGTAATCTTCCCCTCCTCTCCCCATGGTCGCAGGTGCTCTCTTCCTCGCTGCCGCTCGCCCGCATCACGCAGCTGCTTTCTTCCTCGCCGCTCTCTTGCCGATGAGTTCCGCCGCTGCAGTCTCTCCCCTCCATCTCCGCATTTTCTCTCGCCGCCGCTCGATGCTCTAATGCCGACGAGTTCCGTCGTTGCAGCTCTGCTCTCCCGTCCATCTCCTTTTCTGTCAAATTTAGCTCTGCTCGGCACCGCTGATCTACGTCGTCGCCGGCGCTGATCTGCGACGCGGTCCTCCTACTTCCCCCAACCCCCCCGGTGCTCCTTCTTCCTCAACCGGATCTGTTTGCCCTGGAGCACCCTCTTCCATGCTAACTGGATCTGCGGCACGGTGCTTCTTCCCCAACTCCGCCACCGGTATGTGCGCCCTCTCTTGAGCCACGGTGCTGCCAAATTGGTGGCTCATCAGATGCGTCTCTATCTCTACCTAGTCCCTCCCTCCTTGTATTATTTCTTTTTTTAATAGTGTTTTTTGTGCCCCAGTTCTGAACAATATCGTGTTCTTGTCTTGCAGATCTAGAACTCACATGTCATTCTTTGTGTTATTTACATTGTCTCTATGCTCCACTAAAAGCACTATATATGTTTCACTTTTCTCAAAAATATTTGGCTACAATAATCTTGACATACCAGCCTTTTTCAGTTCCTATTGACAAATCTTTTTTTTTTGGTAAGTTCCTGTAGACAAATCCTCTACTTTCGTATACTATAACATTGATTTGATTTCTTTATTATGGATTGCACACCATACTGATGACACACTGTGCACTAATAATCACATTTTTTCTCCATTACATATTGTTTCAAAATAATGTGTATTTATAAATGAACCTGAGTCATTCTCTTTTCTCTTCATGGTCTGCAGATAAGTGCCTGAATCAAAATAATCTGTAGCTTTAAACTGCAGATAAGTGCTTACCAATTTGTGCTTCATTTGTTGTGTCATGCTTAAAAGTATGCTATTTGCTCTGCTCTGCTAGTGAGTTTGCAAGCTATTTTCCATTCACTTCTACTGAATGTGCATTATTATAGTCTTATTATTATTCATTTTGCTGCGAATCCTATTCCTTCAATAAATTATTTCAATGAGTGTACCCCATGAGCATTGTAGATGCATGCTGCTGTTTAGACCATTAGCATTGAATCCTATCCTTCTATAAATTATTTCAAGTAGTGTACCCCATAAGCATTGTAAATTATTTTTTGGTTGCAGACATCAATCAGTTTAGACCATTACTATTGGGGTTCTTCGGTAGCTGGTTGGACCTAAACTGCTACCAAAAAATAAAAGATTCATGCAAGAATGTGGTTCCCATATTAGCATTATAGGAATGCATTCAGTACTACTTTTAAATTTGGAGTGGACTGCATTCTTTTTCCCCTTGGTTTGGCTCTGTCCTTTAGTTGTTTCTCCAATCTTATCATCCATTGTCTGAAACATTAGTGCCAATTGGACCATTTATGCAAAGATGACATCTGCATATTTATTGAACTACAGACCACAATCTGCATGTCAAACATTACTGATAATCTTTTTCTTTTGGAAAACTAGTTGACAAATGACTAGATATATTGATATTCTTGATACTTTGGGCTTGTTCGCACTACCTTTGAAGCTTATATTAATTTGCATAATTAGTTTATGTCCCCAACTCATCAAGTTTATCCCTTTTTATTTTCTGATGCTTATAATTAATAAATGTGAACCTTGAATATTGATTTTAGAACCCCTAAGAACATGAAGGGAGTCTACCGAGCGCTAAAAAGGTTGTAACAAATATCATGTTGAGGTCCTGATTATTTTAGTATAAGTGTATCCCTAAATAGTCAGTTATTTTAGCTCCTTGAAGAATATGGAAGAAGTTAGGTCGTGTACTTGTGCTAACAGCTAGGTGTTGCTGCTGCTTTTATAGTCTATTATGTCATTGACTCACTATAGGAACAAGCAGGATGTCAGATTGTCAGCCTAATCAGTTCCTACTCCTTCCATAAACAAGACTAGGTCCAAGAGAAGTTCATGTGTCTACTGCTATCAGTTGTGACAGCTTTTAGTTGTGTTGCTTATGTTTAGATTTTTCTATAAGTTTTATTTATGAAGTGATCAGCCTGTATAATCTTGAAAATATATCATTGAACTTGTCAATATAGTTATTTTGGCAATTGGCATATATAGATGTCATTCAGTTATTTTTATTAATATAGTACATAGCTTATATATATTATCATCATGATCTGGCTGTATAACCTTGTTGCAAAGTGTAAAACCTTGTTCAGTTTCCACTTTCCAGGTACTTTTGCTCCACTTCCCCAAGCACCTGGACTCTCAATTTCTGTCCAAAAGGACAGATCTAATCTTTTTCTTTTGCACCTCTATTTCTGAACTTTGTGAAAGGTAATGCTTCTGAAGCATTTGGTAGAGAAAGGAGCTGGTTGGTAGAACGGGCAGGAGTGCATTTATGTTCTTCATTTTATAGATCTCAAGAATACTCTTTTTTTTGTAATGACAGATATTCCGGTAGTGTTTAGTTACTTGGCAGGAATTCGTTTTCTTTCGAGATAATTCCTTATTTGACACCAGAAAAAAAATGTGTTCCCTTTTTGACACTTAAAATTTTTTCGTTTCTTATTTGACATCCGACATAACTTTCATTCCTTATCCGACACTCTGTTACATTTTCCATCCGCTCACCGTTAAATGCCTTGTGAAAAGACGGTTTTGCCCCTCAAAGAGAAGTGGGCCCCACCGCACAGTCCATCTCCTTCCTCACCGCAGGGGCGCAGCTACACCGGCCGCCCGAGCACCGAGCCACCGACCCGCACGTGGCGACGCCCTTCTCTCATGGCAGCTAGCCCTTCTCATTTCTCTTCTCCCTTGCGAAGCTGTTACTGTCGCTGCTCCGGCGGTGCCGCACCCCGCGTCCGTCTCGCCCCGGCAGGCGCGCAGCCATGCGCACCCGCGAGTTCGCCGCGCCGCGGTCCAGAGGCTACGCGCCCTGCATCCGTCTCGCGCACCACCGCCGAAGCGTGGTCTCGCTCCGTCCGAATTCGGTGGCGGCTCTCCGTGCCCCACCGCTGCTTCTGCGAGCCCGTGACGCGGCACCAGTCCAGCTGTCCAGGGGCTTCTTCCAGATCATGCCATGGTTGAGGACAGAGGACCTCCGCACCTTCATGGTAAATTACATGGCCAAGCAGATGCTGCTTGCTTGCATCTCGAAGCTCTCCGGCACGGCTGCAGCTTCTATTCGATTTCCATCCGAAGCAGGGAAGGGAGTGTTCGCTTGCATCTCGAAGCTCTCCGACACAGCTGCAGTGCACGGCGGCGAGCTGCAGAGGCTAACAATTCAACTCAACAATCAAACAATTTTCCCCCTAGATTAACACACGCAGCACGAGACAACAATCAAACTCTGATTATTAAAGAGAGTCGAAGAGGGAAGAAGAGGATTTGGAGAGCGTTGTTCCGTGGAAAAGCGGAGCCTCGCCATCGGCGGCTCAGTGCGGGAGCCCAGCTCCGGCCGGCCTCGTGTAGTGCGGGCAATGGTGCGGTGGCGGGGGGCCTGTCCTCATCAGGGGTGGCGTCGTCGGGAGAGCAGTGGCAGGGGCGCCACGCGTGGGTCGTCGCGTGCGTATTGCGGCGGCGGGCGCAGCGCCTAGACGCGCTGGGCGAGGCTGCGACAGCCGGCACGGCGGCTACGGCTCCTTCTCTTCCCATCGAGGAGCTCCGGTGGAGATTCAGTCCTCGGCCCGCGACCATGAACGGGAACAAGCTCTTCGGGAATGTCGCCACGTGCGGGCCGGTGTGGCTGCGCCGCTGCGGTGAGGAAGGAGATGGACTGTGTGGTGGGGCCTGCTTCTTCAAAGGGGCAAAATCGTTTTTCACGTGGCATTTGACGGTGGGTGGAAGGAAAATGCAACGGAGTGTCGGATAAGGAATGGAAGTTATGTCCGATGTTAAATAGGGAAAAAATTTTGAGTGTCGAAAAGGGAACAGATCTTTTTTCCGGTGTCAAATAAGGAATTCTCTCTTTTCTTTTGAAGTGTAACACATTTTTTTGGGGCCTGAACTTGTATGGTTTTAGTGTTATTCCATATCAAATATGGATCTTTTTGACGAAAATATTAAATATGGATCTTATATACTCCCTCCGTTCCAAAAAGAATGACGTTTTAGGATTTAAAATTTGTCCCAAAAAGAATGACGTTTTACTTAATTTGGTATGTGTGCATGTGCATGTAGGCATGCAACAATCAATCAGCATCTAATATGGCAAATAAATAGGGGCAATCGAGGTCATTTCACCTCCTTAATAATCTGTCCTAAAATTTCTAAAATGACATTCTTTTTGGGACAGAGGGAGTAATAGTGCATGAACTTCCCTTTTTAGTGAACTTCGGTGAGTTATACTTTACATGCTGGTAAAAAGTGTTGTGAGCCGTATATACATTGATAATTGAGGCTACTTTGAATAAATGAAGAATCTGACAGTATAAACAATGATTATTGTCTTTGTTGGAACTCTTTATGGGCAAATTATTTGATTCAATGTAGTGGAACTATATATTCTTGATATCACTGTAATGAAACATTGGTCAGCATTATTTTTTATATCGATAAGAACAACATCATTCACAACCTTGCTGCAAAGTAGGATGCTTTTAAATTTTCGTTGGGACGTTTACCGGGATAGTAGGAACTAGGAAGATATCATTTTGGAAAACGAGTGGTAGATAGGGGCTGTAGCCTTTGTAGCCTGCCGTGCACCAGCAACGGACCACTGGCAGTCCGACACCGCACCGCACCCCATGTCCACATCCCGTCATGCCGGCTGCCGCTCCGACCGGCCCACGTTTTTTCCACCCCATGCGTCCGCGCGTCTGCAGCACTCCACGCTGACGATGTACGACAATAGTAAAACCAGGTGCCGAAGTATGAATAGTAAAACCGATAGCGCTAGGCAAGCAGTTGTCACCAGGTGGCCAGGTTGTGGCAGTCAACTCTATTCTCCCGTGTCATGTCGCATCATGGCCTAGCCGGTTCACAGGTTTCGCAAGTTCGCACTTTGCTTTTGGACTAGCACGTGCCAACGCAAAGCACACTTTGATGGTGTGGATTAGTATAAAAAATCATTATATGCTATTCATAGGATATAAAGCTTTCCGTAGCTCAATATCTTTTTTTTGAAATGAAAGGAACTCAATACCTCATTTGCTTAGGGTTAGGTTCATGAACAGTTTACTACTTGAGCTCGTCTGTGATACACTGATACTACACACTACTGGTATACTACTATAGTATCGTTACAACTGAAGTAGTAGTACTTTCAGAACATGGTTGTCCCCTCATGCGCAGACACTACCTCAACAACATACAACACATGATGTCTCGCCGAGAAATTGCCCTTTTCTCCCTCATTAAACATTGGGCAAGGTACAAAAGATTCTATACTACAAAAACAACGAAGTGATTCCCAGGAACAAGTCAACACGATCAACAATCACCATCCTTAAGGTGCGATGAGGAACATACAACACGGGAGAAATGTTGGTCTTCAAACTATTTTCCGGTGTCCACTGAAGGCCCAAATCTGTAAATTCCAATAAGATGCAAATTTAAGATCAGCATACTGAAGCTCACTCCAAATTGTTCTCTGTATGGTAGTGCTAAATTCAAAGGTGTAGTTCTCAGGATTAGCAATAGATTATGTATGAAAGGGGAAAAGGAAGAGCATCATCATCCTAGGTACTAATAAGTACAACTATTTCAATTCAAAGAGCTGATGAAGACAACTATTATAAACTGCATATGCAGGCCTGGATGAGAACAATCATGGTACTGTTAAAAGACATGAATTTACGTTATAGGTAGATCGATCTGAAATCACAAGGTAATGCAACTATACATGCTCACATATCTAATGCACTACACAATAGGCAAAACCAACAAGCAAATCCAACTACTAAACATCATTGCTCTCTATTCTAACATTGTAGTAAACCGAACAATCCTGATTACAAACCTATCATTTTCTAAACAGAGTTGTACGGAAAAAATGCTCAGTTATGGGTTTTGGATCAAAGATGTATACCTCGTGCAGCACCTACTATCCAGAATATGAAATAGTCATGCTGATGTTCTTGCAGTGAAAAGCAATGGATGAAAGCAAAGTGGAAGAATCACCTGCAGATTTAATATTCAATAAAGATGAAGGACCATCCTTAACATTTGAGAATCAGGACTCAACTGAATGAGAACTGATACCACAAATACTGAGGTTACATTATCATTTGTGCCGGTAGGCTATAGTTTACAAAGTAATAAAACCAGCAATTAGACACTTTTTTATTATAAAACAATTTGACAATTTTCTAATTATTAGGTCTCAACAGAAACAAAATTATGGCCTATTTTAGAACACAAGGACTGCAAGGTGATTAGTACCGATAAGAGAGGTAAACGAAAATTTAAAACCAAGAATAGCCAGGGGTGTAAAAATTCAAGTTTTTTTATGAGATATAAGAAAATAGAATCAGAACCAGCTATTTTGTTCATATCTTACCTCTCTACGAAGACAGAACAAATAATGGGTGTTGCATATAAGAAATTGTCAAACCTACATAAAACCAAACATTTCAAAGACATATTCAGTAAATAGAAAGTACCTTAACAAGCAATTTGAGTAACTGACAACAACATCTTCTTGAGAAGTTTAGCCTCCAGAGATGCTATTTGCAGTTACTTTACTTCTACATCAGTTACTGATGGTTCCATGACTTCATCGTACTGGGAGCTTGTATACTCCCATTTCCATAACTTACATTTCAAGGTTCTAACAATTAGAGATGATGAAAAAGTTAGCTACTTAATTAAATGGTTGTCTAGAGCTGGAAATCTTAAAATAATTTTCAGAAACAGGGTTAAGGTGAAGCTTATGTGATTAAAATATTTACCGAAACAAACACAAATGACTGAATTCGTGAAACTTTAATCTTAAAATCCATCGAACGGAAATAATGAACAATTGTTCTGCAGCTCTACTTGCTTAATAATGAATTGACTTGTTGGCCTAAACGTTGAATCACATGCTAGCAATATATACAATTGATTCAAGAATAGGCACTCCAGATCTATGTTTCTTGCTGTCCAGAATGTTGAAGGGTGTATGGTGACCCAGGGATGAACTGGCCGGAATGAATAACAAAAGGACAGACGGGGAGGAAAATCCATCCCTACCCATGGGGCACTGGCCGGAAGCGGAGCAGGCGCGCCTCAAAGAAAGGGGGACGCGGTGGCCGGTGTACACAAGGTACAACCCCTACGCCGGCAGAGAAACTCGCGCGGTACGGTGCGGCCATCCGGGACCACAAAGTCTGGGACATACCATGGGGGTACGTCGGCGGCGGCAGGGCGAGCGGGGACGCCACCCTGGGGGAACGCTTGCTGCCACGCCGCCGCCGCCGGATCCCAGAGCGTGGAGGACCTCATGGGGCGCCGCGGAACTCGCCGGATGCCGACGGTGAAGGGGGGCAACGCCAACGCCGGCAGGAGGCACATCCCAAGAAGCGAAAGTCGATCCGTAGGGAGCGGCCGACCGGGGGCGTATGGGGACATACGGGGCGCCGCCGCGGCCTAATGCACCGCCGACGGATCCGGAACCGCCGCCGCCGCTAATTCTGGATGAGTTGGAGTGGGTTGACTGGAAAGTGAGAGTTAGGGTTTCAGAGTGTGACCGGCAGATATTCCCGCGTGAGGCAAAAATTTCAGTCCCGCGCACGAGGCAAAGCTCGTCCAGGCAAAAATTTCGATCGGGCGAGGCGAGACTCACTCGCGAGGCAGTTTTATTTGACCGGTTGTGGAGCCCACTAACATTTTATATCCTTCCATTCCACATGCAGTGTGGGGCCCTCACCTGCATGCAACCAATAGGCGCGCGGGAATTAGCTCCGCGGCCGCTCATAGCAGTGGCAATGCATTTCTGCTGTACTCTTGCTCCATCTCTCCAGGACCGGGAGTCCCGGCGACGACCTCCTCCCGATCCCCGTCGCGGCGGAGCACGCAGGGCTCCCAATACGCCGCGGCGGCGACCACGGACGGCGGGGAGGCGAGCTGGCATGAAGGGGGCGGTGATGATTGGTATCGCTGTTTGTTCTGTGCTTGGGTTCCCTGCTCAATTGCCCATCCCCCATCTGTTTGTTTTTCTGATTGTTCTGCGATGTTAGGTTGCAGCTCGGCGAGATGAGAATTCCGGCCGCCGTGGTGAGTTCGCCTCTGCCTTCCTCGCTCAATCGATTGTTTGTTCCCTTTCGCTTGAGGTTGTGTTTGTTCGGTGATTGGGTTCTCTGCTCGATTCCCCCTCCTCCCCTCCATTTTCTGTTCTGATTTCTCTGCGATCTGTAGCACTTTGTTGATACTATCTTCGTCCTAGGGTTTCTGGCATCCTTTATTTGGGGGTTGGGAGGTTGTCTGATCCATCGATTCCATTGTGATTTGCAGCCGGGTTTAATCCGCCTCATCCCTAGTAGTTTCCAGGTGGATCGATCCATTGTGTCATTCAGTTGTTTAGGTTCGGTTAGGATTTGCAGCCAGGTTGCTCCTCATTCAACGATGTATGCTTTTGTGTGAGTTTTGACGTCTATGCAAATACTTCATGATAATGGCTTTGAATTACCTGTAAGTTTGTGATGGATGTTACGGTGTGTGAGTTTTGGAGTGTATTTAACTGTCAGTTCGAGTCATGGTTCAACACAATGAGCTCCTTGTTTAATTCGTACAAGAAGAGCACGATAGGCATGCCAGATATTGCTTTTGCTCTATAATGGGAAGAAATAAGGAATCATATTTTTGTGTATTTTAAGTTTGATAGTGTCTGTATGATATATGTCAATTTTAGTTGATAATTTGGTAGATTTTTTGGGTTTCTGGAGCCATCCATTTCAGGTCTAGAGATAATATTTATTTACTCTAAGAAAGCATTACGTTGCTAAGTTGACTAACTTAGACCTTCCAGAACTACAAGTTGGAAAAAATCCTTGCTTTTTAAATACTTGTCACACCTCATGGAAATGAATTTTGGGTGTAGCTAGCACAACGCCATCTAGTATCAGTAATATCGCTCAAAGACAGTTCAAAAATGCTAATGATTGTTTTAATCTGTGGCACCAAGATTATAGTGTTCAATTTGTGGTCCAATGATGATGGTAATTTGGAGCTCGACTTTGACACAAACCCAGAGGTAAGCATTAAATATATATCTTGACTGAATCAATGTGACTACTGCTTCTCACTGAAGTAGCATTCTTAACTCTGAATTTGTAATTGCCTTCTGTCAGACAACTGTTACCATTAATCTAATATTAGCCTTTTTAAATATTGCTTTGTCTTGTGTATATTCTTTAAGAGAAGAAGGATTTAGTTTTTCTTTCAAAGTGTCACATTGTCAGTGTGCTTTCTTACAGTTTTTTGGTGTTCTAGGTTGAACTCATCAAAGTTTTATGCTGTTTGTTTGCAATTTCACGATATTATGATAAGTGGTGTGCCAACTCCAGAAGGATTTAGTGCTGCTGTGAAAAGGGCTAATGAAAATCATTTGGCTAACCAACTGTGCTATTCTCTTAGGGTGAGTGTCATACGGTTTGCAACTCTTTCACAATACTCGTGAGTTGGTTGCTGACATATCATCCTGCAGGACTACGTTTCTGTCTTGTATCTGCAACTACCTGATTACTTCAGGGTCATACTTCGAGGGCATGAAGTTAAACGTCACAGCATTGCTACTGACATAATATATCCTGAATGCATCAGTTATAAACCCCAAATTTCCGAAAGACAAGAGGTTTGCCTTCTAAACAAGAACAATCTTTTGTTAGTGCACCACATTGCTTGCTCACTTTCTCTTACCATAGGAACAAGCATGTTGTAGTTTCAATAAGCTTGTTCTGATTTCTCGTTTTTTGCATTTGCTTTGATTGATTCAGGCTGAGGTTCTTACAACCATCGGATTCTTAGATGGCGCTCCAACTATTAGTGTGCACAGATTTAATTCTATCATAAGAATCGCCTTATTTTGGTGAGCTTCTGGCCCCTTGCATCCATTCACTTTGCTTGAGGATTCAATGACATAAAAATATGGTTCACTCACATCTTTAGAGATAATATTTCCCTGCAATCGGTGTTAGCTAAAGGCTGTGTGTAGTCACATCTTTAGACATCTCGTTTGGCTTCTTATTTTGCACCTTTTGTGTTTATTTCTGCACCATCAATGAAAGTTTATGGAACCTTAATGTTGTAGTTTTTACATGTAAGCCCTCAGTTGTTCTTTGTATCATCTTCTTCTCCTGTACATATCATCATTCAAAGTCTAACAAACTGAAATTTGTCCAATACATTCAGATCTTATCATTCCTAGAGTACTTATAGCTTATTGATTTGAAATTTCCAGCACTCATTGTACCGTAGTTCCTATGGAATCTAGGTGTAAGTCCAGCATAATTTGGATTTTTTGTACTGGTAGGTTTTGATATCCTAGTTGTACAAAAATACAAGATGCTTGGGCCTTATAGTTTTTCTTTTCTTCATTTTCTTAGTTTCACCTTCCTCTATTTGCTTTTCCCAATTTCTGTAGGAGCTTCATTGTGTTGTACCATGGATTAGTATATATAGGTAGTCATTTACTTTATAGAAAATTTTGAAAATTTTACCTGTAGCCTCTCTCCCCCTCTGTCCATTTCCCCTTTCTTATTCGACTTCGCAGAGGCAAGAGATAGGGTCCCAGTGATTTTGGTTTAGTTGACCCCCCCCCCCCTCCCCCCTCCCTCGCTTTGTGATGATTTCGTTCTTCTGATTCAAATTAGGTCTCATTCCCTTAATTTGTCCCTTCATATTTCCACCCCGAAAGCACCAAATGTAGTGTGAGGCAATTTCCAATACTCCTTTCTGCTAGTATTCACAGCCTGCTCTGCTCTGTATTTCAAGTCCTTTTCATGAATACAATATGTTGCTTTTCATATCATTCCTGTAATCCTGTGTGTCGAGATCCAAAGCTGGATGTTGGCTGTGGGCAGCCATTGAACATTGTTAGCAGCTCCTAGTGCTTTCTTCTCTTTTTTTTTTCTTTTTAGCTACCTGAGGAGCAGCCATCATCAGGATGTCAGTGGAGGTTTTTTCCTTTCTTTCTGGGGCTCCACATGCACCCTTTTTCCTGTTTGCCAAATTTGACAGCACTTTAATTCTGAAAATATAGTATATATTGCATTGTCATTTCGATATTATGTTCATGTAAATCTGGTCCTAAATATGAGATATATTTGTTTCTTTCTCGTTTGTTATACTCCACATGCGTCCTATTGCACTCTCATGTGCATAAAATACTTGGGACATATGGATATACTTTTTTGCACTTGTTATTGCTTCTATAGTTTGAATCTGATTTATGTGAGCAACCTGTCAGTTTTGGTCCCTACTAAGGATCTTTGTGGTTTTTGCTTATTCAGGAATATTAGAGATTTCTACTACTTACATTCTGTACTCACATCAATTACTCTGTTCAGATAATTGTAAAATATACAACATTGAGGTGTAAATGTTATAGGGATGTATGATTTTTTTTAAAAAAAATGGGGCATTTGAGTAATTTGCATTTTGTCTCAGGAAATTTGTCCATTTGTTAAATCTGTCATTTGGGGGTTTCCGTCAAACCCTAAAATGTAATGTCAACTTGCATTGCTTAGAGAAAAATCTGGGATCTGCGATATGCTAATGTGTTTTGGGTTTTGTGTTGTCTCTGCAAATTTGTCATATGTTAAATTTGTCATTTGGGGGTTTCCGTCAAGCTCCAAATGTTTCTGTTAACCTGCATTGCTTAGAAAAAAAATCTGGCCTCTGTGATGTGCTAATTTGTTTTAGGTTTTCTGTTGTCTCTGTAAATTTGGCCATATGTTAAATCTGTCATTTGGGTGTTTTCTAGTTTATATGAACCAGTGCTTGTCAATTATTATATTGTAGGTAGTTGTCCCACGTAATTGTGTGTTCCTATATTGTTCTATATTTCATAATTTTTTTGGAAGTCTGATCATTTCCCAAATCTGTCAATTCAGGTCACAACCCAAAATAAAATTGTAAACTTGCATTCCTTAGAGATAAATATGCTTTGAGCCTATTTACGTGTTTCGTGGTTGTCAAAAAGGGTTTAGGGGAGTCAGACATATTTGACTTAATATCTGGTGTTTTTTCAGATACATGGTATATGTTTCTTATTGGCACATATCTACCTAGTTTTGGGTTTATATGTTGGATGGTGGCTTTTAAGTTTAGATACCTTCTGCCTTTTACTGGTGCCCTTTGTGTGGTAGCTTATAGTGCTTGTTTTTAGGAGGATAAATCTAGATGCATTTAACTTGTTAGCGTACACTTGTACCTTACTGCTATATGTGCTTTAGCTTTGAAGTATCATCTTGCATATCATTTTCCTCTCCGTTGGGCACATGGCACAACAGTATCCATGTGGATCATTGTTGTTTTTTACTTTGCTAACTGAAGGTAAATACTGCATTGGACGCCATTAACTTGCAGACAAGTGTGTCTTGTTCCTAGTGGTTTTTTAGAGACTTGCCCCATATTGCAGTGTTAACTTTGTGCATATGATTGGTCTGCAAACATGCAGATCACAAGGTTGAGTATCTGAATTCTTCGACTACAGCTGCTTTTTGTGCTCTGACTTGTGAACACAGCATCAAACAAGAGAAATTTATTCTGACTTTGGAGCATCTGTCATTTGGCTAAAATCTGTCATTTTCGGGTTTGGTATTTTGTCTATTTTAAACTCCGGTCTGTTGGTACATTTGTCTTTTGGTTAAATCTGTCATTTGCAGGTTTCTATCACACACTAAATTAATATGCTAACCTGCATCCCTTATAGAAAATTCTGATTTTATTTTGAAATTCTGTTTTTGTTATCTGTACATTTTGGAAATCTGTCTATTTTGAATTACAATTCAGATTATGTATCATTCTTCAGGATGGGTGAAGTTACTATCCAAGTGTTCTATAAATGCACTCCAAAGGTTTGCTCTGACTTTCCTTGTTTGTTTTTCTATACAGTTCAAACTTTGTTAACTGTTTTAAGAATTAGATGTGCCATTATCTTTTGAGTTTGTTGTATTTGGTAATTTGGAAATTTAAAATTCTGTAAGGAAACTTGTTTGCACATTTGAAGTTACAGATTTACATCTTACATTGCATTTCCCTTAATTCTACAATAAGAAATTATTTGTAATTTCTTCACAATGGCCTTGTAATTTTTTCATTGTGTAATTGTAATTTTTCTGGTTTGGAATAAGGTAATATTCTGCCAGATTAAATTTGTTTGTTTAATCTAGGTATATTTTTCCCCTTCTACTCAGTTTTGATATAATCTGGGTGAGCAATATAATTGTTTCACCCAAATTTATTTCCTTGCTTTTTTTTTTGTGATTTGGCTGAAATAATCAGTGTGAGGGCAACCAATCAATCACACAAATTTTGTTTGCACATATATTTGGGTGATTTGCCTACCCAAATCACTCGGGTGAGGACAACCCTCAATTCACACGAGTGATGGATAGATAGCCCCTTCTTTTTTACATGCATAAATTAAGAGATTTTATTGCTCTATCAGGCAACTTATAGGATAACTACAAGTGTTTTGTTAAGTTGACCCAATGTTACGTGTTAATGCACGGGACAACATATCAGACGACACCGATGTGACGTTTGGACGGGCTCTGCGCCTCGACCCGGTTGCGCGAGAGCGCTCCCTGCCGTGAGTCCGTGACTTGTGAAGAGGAACCTTCGCAACAGCTTCCGCAACTCCCGCAGGCAGGCAGGCAGGGGGCACTGATCCGCCGCGTCAGCCTCGCAGCCAAGAAGAACATCGTGGTGGGTGAGTAGCAAACGCGAACAGGAGAAAGGAACGAAACGACGACGGGACAAGCGTGCAAGCTTTGCGTCGAGAAACTCTCGGGTCCCGGCCCGGGCCAGTGCCACTGCGTGCCTGCGCAAATGGGACGCAGCTATAGAGAGGAAGCTGCCACGAAGTTTCCTCGCGGGTTTGCAACCGGATCTTCGACGACAGGACACGATCGACAGCGACGGCGACACCAGTGCTGCACAAGCATAACCCCTTATCCAAGGAGAGACGAAAACAGTTACCTTATATAAAAAAACTATATCCCGCTAATTAAAATGAAGATGCGGCGGTTACTGTAGCTCCGTACTTCGTGACAGCTTGCAGTCTTGCTAAAGCCGACGCACGTACTACACGATGCACTGTTGCACGCGAACTATAACGACGACAACTATAGCGAGCATATTCAGTAAATTTGCTTCTATGTGAAGGTGACAATTCGCTGACAACTTCATCGTAAGTATGTTTATTTTCTACTCCCTCCGGTCCGAAATGATAATTATTGTCGGTTTTTGTGTCACTGCTTTGACTGAATTTGTAGAAAATATGTGTAACATTTGTATCTTTACATAAATATTTTTAAAATAAAATAGATTTAAATATCTACTTAATGATATTAATTTTGTATCATAAATATTAATATATTATATATATTTAGTTAATAAAAGTTGTTTCTCGATAAGCGAAAACGAGTCATTTCAGGACTGAATGAGTAGAGATGACAGGGTTACCGGTGCAAATCCGATTGGGTGCATGAAAAACATATAGGAATACTTGGTTGTTCCTTGTCCGGGCATCATCGATCATACGGAAGGATAAAACATGATGGTCTACACAACATGCTTAACAGGACATGTGCCTGCTGCTCTTGCACGTGGTTGATTGGTCTCACTGTGTGTACTGTCCTAGTACTCCCTCCGTATCATTTTAAATATATATCATTTCAGACACTTGTGGCTAAGGACGTCCAGGATGTTGAGGATGTTTTTGTGTCATGGAAGGAACAAGTTCAGAACATATCAAAGAAGGAGTTTGAGACCTTTCTGAGAGCAAATGCGGAAGAAATCTCAAACCAGACAGCTGATAGAGTTTTTGAGGAGTTGGTGGACAGAGTGATGGGTGAGGAGGAGGATGGGCAGCAGGAGAAGGAGGTGCTAGGAGATGGTGAGTTGTCCGGAGGGGACAAGGAGGTGGATATGGGGGATCGGGTCAGGGAGGCAGCGGCAGTTTCTGAGGCTAATAAGGTGCAAGTCAGGGCTAGTCCGAGGCTTCAGCTGTCTAAGGACGAGCACATCTTGGCTAAGGCTGAGAAGAGGGTTGCCAGGAAGAATCTAGAGTTCAATGAAGGTAATTCTTGTTCCACATCTTTACTTTCAGTAAATAAAGACCTAGCTTTAGACTGTTTGCAACAAATAGGGATCAACCTAGGGGATTCTAGTTTAGAAAAAGACAATAATTTATATAACCTGATGGATCTTGAGTCAAAGAGGGATGTGTGTGAGTTGGGGGGTTTGAACAGGATTGGGAAGAATATGATAGCGAGGAGGAGAGTTGGGAGAACATGGAGAAAAAATCTCTAAGGAGCTTATGTGGTGGTTTAATGGAGGAGATTTTTGATGAATCAAATTTCCCTTTAAATAGTGAACTTGATGATTTCAGTCGTAAGGGCAAGTCTCATGCTAAGTCGTGTTTGAGTAAGACTTGCAAGATAAGGAGGGTGAAATTTTCTAAAAAAGGTACCAAATGAAGAGAATCTTTTGTAATAGCAGAGGTCTTAGAGACTTTGCTAAAACAACATTTCTAAAGGAGACCTCCAAGGAGCAAAACTTAGTGTTTATTGCTCTTTTGGAGACAGGCAAGAAGGATTTTTCCCAAGAATCACTAAATAATTTTAGTGGAGGGAGGAATTTTGTGTGGCACTGGACTGCACCTCATGGGAGATCAGGTGGTATTTTGTTAGGGGTTAACCTATATGTGTTGGATGTAGGTAGTATTGACGATGGAGATTTTTTTGTGAAGTTTAGATTAAGAGATAGTGTCAGAGGTCGAGATCTGGACAACCCACAGGGGGTTAACCCCGGTGGTTTATTTGTTCGGCGGGGTGGAATCTAGGGCTAAGAACTCGAAGGTTGCGCGCGAGCATACGGAACACAGAGAACACGGCGAGTTTATACTGGTTCGGGCCTCCGGAGAGTAAAACCCTACGTCCAGTTGTTGGTGTAGATTGATTGAGGATTGCGTATTGTTACAAGGGGTCGCCCTGCCCGCCTTATATTGGCCAGCGGACAAGGTCGGTTCTGAGACTCCTGGTCGGTTACGACTAGGAGACCTAAATCTAGTTGATTACAATACTTGCCATATCCGTCGATCTGCTTGGTCGGAATCCACCGATGTCTTGTCTTGCACGCCAAGTCTTGTAGTCGTTCTGGATAAGGTCGTCTGGAATCTTCTGGAAGGTCGTGTGGGCCGCAAACTAGGTCGGTTGGGCCCACTGTCAGGTCGGTGGGTCTTCTGATAGGCCGGACCCACTTGTCGGGGACGGCCGTGAGCCTGGTCGGTGGGGACCCAGGGGTACCCATGTCTCACAGATAGGAAGAGTGATTTTAAATGGGTTTTGGTGGTTGTGTACGGGGCAGCCCAACCGGAATTCAAGGAATCATTCTTGACTGAGTTGGTGCAATCTTGCAGTAATGAGAAATTACCCTTGTGCATTGGGGGGATTTTAATATCATTCGGAACAATAGTGAAAAGAATAATGACATATTTGAGGAAAGGGGTCCTTTCTTTTTAATGTGGTCATTGATAGTTTAGACCTACGAGAGATAGAGATGCCAGGTCGTAAGTTCACCTGGGTGTTGATGGTTGATTGTCGTATCAAAGTTCGTTTGGACTTGCAATCGGACAAGTCCTCCGTCGTAGCCAAGGGACCCTTCTTCCCTCAAGTGTGAACCCAAGGTATCGAATTCGTGGAACAATGTGTAACGCAAGATCCAATCTAATAAGCGGAAAAGCTTTGATCTCAAGAGGTTGTTTTTGCATCTAATCTACTAGATTATCATCAAAACTCATCTAGCCTACCGCACACCGGAGGTAGCAAGAGAAAGAGAGGGGAGAACCAATCTAGAGATTGGATCGGGTCTTTTGTTGAAGTTCCAAAGTAAAGAAGAATACAGCAAAACGAATCTCATTGAAAGCATGGCTCCCGTTCCGACTCCGAGGACTCCCGTTTTTCTCCTTTACCGTACTGTCACTACGGGGGATAATCATACGGGTTGGTACTACTCGGCGGGTTCAAGAAGAACAAGATGAAAACATTTGGTAGATCGGGTATGCACCTCTAGCCATCATGTCTACAAGAACATCCTATGCAATCTACCCGCGGGATAGATCGGCGAGGAAAACACCCAAACGAAGACAAAATCACAACGAAAGCACTTGATGCTAAGAATCGAATTCAATCTACTAATTCAACATAAAAGTAATACATGGACAAGATCACCACCGAGATCCTACATCGATCTTGATCCTAGCTCCTGGAACTCCGACGTGGTATTCCATGCAAGGTTCCCACGCCGGCTAGGGGAACCCTAGTCAACCATCTCGACCCTCTCCTCTCCGGGATGGTGTCCTTCTCTTCTCTGCTCCTCGGCGGCGGATGACGATTGAATTGATCTGTGGCTCTTGGCAGGGGCGCTATAAATAGTCCGAAGGGAGGCTAGGTCAAAGGGGGCGCCGAACCGGGCCCGGAATGGACTGGGCCGGCCAGCCTGGGCCGACCGGCCTGGGCCCGTTTCGGCCCAGTTCGGCCCCGGCTTTTGTCCCGGTTGCTTCTCGCGTGATTCCCCATTTGTGTGCACTTGCATGTGGGCCTTTGACGTCGTTTCCTTCACGGTTAAGGCTTGAATGCTTGCCACCCAAGCTTCGCTATTTTCTGGTTGAGTCCCTGAAGATTTGCACGTTGACGCTTCGGTCCTCGGGTCATTTGGAGTCATGTTCATCGCGTGTCTTGACTCTTGTCGGGCTTCATGATCTTCTTCCAAAGTGCTTGATGAACTTATCCTGAAAGTCTCCTCTTTAGCGTAGATTTCCTGCGTAAACAATAAACTTCAAAATCGACATGCAAGAGTGAACTTGTTATATACGGGGGGTTAGTTCCAGTGGTTAGAATAATAAATCAATGCCAACATTAAAGGTAAACTCATGGCTAGGTTGACGGAAATTCACCGTCAACACTGGGCTAACTCTCGTAGGGTACCTACCTATGAGAGGCTGGACAGGGTGTTGGTTAGTACGGAATGGGAGCAGAATTTTCCATTGGAGACAGTCGAGGCCCTTAATAGGGAGATTTCAGATCATACACCTCTCCTGCTAAGTAAGGGAGAAAAGGCCAAGTCCAAGAAACAATCGCCCTTTAAATTGGAGCTTGGTTGGTTGTTGAAGGAGGGCTTTTTCGAGGTGGTGTCTGAGGTTTGGAAAAAAGAAAACAGGGGGGTACCCCGATGCAAAGGTGGCAAAACAAGATTAGAAGGTTGAGACAATTCTTGAGAGGATGGGCAAAGAATATGAATGGAGCCTATAAAAAAGAAAAGCAAGAATTGTTGAGGAAAGCGGAGGAACTAGATAAGAAGGCGGAGTCTCAGCTGCTAAGTCAGTATGAATGGGACTTAAAGCAGAGCATTCATGAAAGAATTACGCAATTACTCAGGGAAGAGGAGTTAAGGTGGTTTCAAAGAGCTAAGACCACTAAAATTATAAAAGGGGATAACAATACGAAATATTTCCAGATGATAGCAAATGGAAAGAGGAGGAAGACTAGAATCTTCCGCCTCAAACAAGAAGAAGGGATTGTGGAAGGTGAGGAACAGCTTAATAGCTATATCACGAAATATTACAAAAATCTTTTCGGAAGATCACAAGTTAGCAGTTTATCACTCAATGAGTCTTTGGTGGAGGATATTCCTCAGATCACCAATATGGAGAGTGAAATGCTAGTGACTGATTTTTTCTAAAAAGGAAGTCAGAGAGGCCATTTTCCAAATGAAACATAATAAGGCACCGGGGCCTGATGGTTTTCCTGCTGAGTTTTATCAAGTGTTTTGGAGTCTCATTAAGGATGACCTAATGGCCATGTTCCGAGACTTCCATGTTGGGGACCTACCTTTTCTGCCTTAACTTTGGAATAATAACATTACTTCCAAAGGATAAGGAGGTCAAAAAAATCAAGCAATACAGGCCCATTTGTATGCTTAATGTTAGTTTCAAGATCTTTACGAAGGTGTTGGCTAACAGACTTACTTCGGTTGCGTGTAGGATTACCAAACCTTCTCAATCTGCCTTCCTGTCTGGAAGATATATTTTGGAAGTGGTGGTTGTTTTACATGAAACTATTCATGAGCTAAAAAGGAAAAAGCAAAAGGGCCTTATTCTCAAACTAGATTTTGAGAAGGCATATGATAAAGTTAATTGTGACTTCTTGCAGCAGGTCCTTAGGATGAAAGGTTTCCCGAGTATGTGGTGTCAGTGGATGGAGAAAGTGGTCACAATAGGTAGTGTGTGTGTTCAGGTGAATGACGACTTGGGTCACTTTTTTCAAACCAAGAAGGGTTTGAGGCAGGGTGATCCTTTGTCCTCTATTCTCTTCAACTTGGTTGCAGATATGCTGGCCGTGTTGATTGAGAGGTCAAAAAATTCGGGACTCATTGATTGGTTGGTTCCTCACTTAGTGGAGGATGGTCTATCAATATTGCAGTACGCAGATGATACAATTCTGTTTTTGGACGATGATTTAGAAAAGGCCAAAGGCTTGAAACTAGTACTAAGTGCTTTTGAAAAGCTATCAGGTCTTAAAATCAACTTCCATAAAAGTGAGTTATTCTGCTTTGGGGAAACGAGAGATAGGTCTGGGGAATATGTGGAGCTTTTTGTATGTAAGGAGGGTGAGTTTCCTTTTAGATATTTGGGAATTCCTATGAGTCCTAAGAGACTTTCTAACAAGGATGGAAGGGTGGTCGAAGAAAGATTTCAAAAGAAGCTTAGTAGTTGGAAGGGTAAGCTGTTATCATCGGGAGGGAGACTAGTCCTAATCAACTCGGTCTTGTCTAGCTTACCAATGTTCATGATGTCCTTCTTCAGAATACCTAAAAGTGTTTTGGAGAAATTGGATTATTATAGATCGAGATTTTTTTGGCAATGCGATGAACATAAGAAGAAGTATAGGTTGGCCAAATGGAGCATTCTTCATAAACCTAAGAGTGTTGGGGGAATGGACATTATTGATTTGGATATCCAAAATAAATGCCTGTTGAGTAAATGGATTATCAAATTAGTCAATGAAGATGGAATTTGGCAACAAGTACTCAAGAAAAAGTACCTTAAGGGCAAAACTTTATCACACGTAGAGAGAAAGAAAGGGGATTCACATTTCTGGTCCGGTTTAATGAAGGTTAAAAAGCTTGTGCTGGAGAGGGGTAGGTTTAAAGTACAAGATGGTACACAGACTAGATTCTGGGAAGATCTTTGGTTAGGGAAAGAACCTTTAATGGAAAAATATCCTACCCTTTATAATATAGTGAGGAAGAAGAATGTGTCGGTTGCCCAAGGACTAAGTACTACCCCACTAAATATATCCTTCAGACGTGCCTTAGTGGGGGACAATTGGGACAAATGGCTCAATCTAGTGGGGAGTATTATTATGGTGCATCTTAATGATCACAGGGACTCCTTTATCTGGACGGCCAATAAAAATTTTTGGTGAAAAACATGTATAATGACTTAGTTTTGAAATCAAGGACTCCAATTAATTGTTGGACGTGGAAAGCTAAGATCTCTCTGAAGATTAAGATCTTCCTTTGGTATCTTAAGAATGGGGTAGTGTTAACTAAGGATAACTTAGTAAAAAGACTATGGAAGGGGTGTATTAGGTGTTGTTTTTGTACGGAGTAAGAAACAATTCAACACATATTTTTTGATTGTCCCATTGCTAGACTTATGTGGGGGATTGTCTGTTTTACATTTGGGGTTACAAAACCAGTGGATGTGGAGAATCTATTTGGTCCTTGGCTTAGAAGTTTTTCGAGCAAGCCAAGGAACCTTGTGCTGATCGAAATGGCGGCATTTTGCTGGGCCTTATGGATCAGTATGAATGATTTGGTGTTTCAAAAGTCACAATATAAATCTATTTTGCAGGTGATATTTAGGGGGACGTTCTGAATCAGGAGCTGGTCTGTCCTTTCTAAAGAGGAAGGGAGAATCATTTTGAAGAAAGGTTGTCGGGCGTTGGAGTCAGTGGCTTTGGAGATCTTTCATAAGTCTGGGTGGAATGCTCTAAAGCGTATCGAGAACTAGATTTTGAATTGCTAAGTGTCTTGTATGCTTTGTCCAATATCTTGTTTAGGAAGAACTTCGTTTGTCAAGTGTGGTACAGCCTAGGTGCTGTTGTGAATGGTGTGTGGATCTGAACTATTGCAGCCTAGTTGCTGCTGCTTTGTTGTATTGACCGCAGACAATTACTCGGATTGTTGAGGTCGGAGCAATGTTCCGTTATCTAAAAAAACTCAATTATTGTGGAGGGTAAAGGTGTACGTTAGGTACAGGGGCGAAGTCTGATTGGCTTCAACTTAACATCTCAACCGCAATAAGATAGCCGTCTTGTTTGGCAGTTTGTGGACAAAAACAGTCTAAAATGTACTAGTCACTTAATTTAAGCAAGCACAAAATAAAAACCTTAGCATAGATTAGGCTTCTATTTTTTCTGCTTCTTATGCAATATTATTCTTTCGAAACAAACATTTTTTTTCGATACAAATATGTCCAATATCCACCCAACATAGCCATAATCCACCGAGATTGGCCACGTCATGATCCGAGTCATGGTCCGGTTGAGCAGTTGCCCGGCCGGCCCCACTGCAGCCATTTCGCAATCCAGCCTACCAGCCGGCGCCGGTGGTTTCCAATTCTCGTCTCCCCCCTGTCCCCTGCCGCGTCCGTCACGAAAAAAGATAAACGACGACGGAACTGGTTCCTCTACCGTTGGGTCTCTGCCTTTGACTCCCTGGCGTCGCCGCATGGACGTACCCTTTCTCCTCGTAAACAAAAACGCCCTCTGGCCTTTTTTGTCCGGCGTGGATCGGCAGCGCTCAAAGTCTCGCGTGTTACGCCCTCTGGCCGTTTTGATTCACACCAGTACTTCCAACGTCTTCCATGTGACCACGCCCCATCTATAAATTCACAATTCAGAAAGAAAGCCGCCGCCCATCATTAGCAGCTGCAAATAGCTCCCACGCCACTCTCCGGCGGCGACGGCCGTTCTCCTTTGTTTGTTATCTCGACACAAGTCGTCAAGCGATGAACGCGGAAGGCGTCGTCAAAGAAGATCCGGCAGCGGAGGCGATTACCTCTACCGACGGCGAGCTTGTGGGAGCACAGCCCGTCGGACAAGCCGGCGCTGACTTCGGTGTCTCCGCCGGGCTCGGGGGCGCGGTTCCCCTCGCGCAAGAGCTCCTTCGACCGGCCGGCGGCGATTCTTCACCTGACCTGGGCTCGGCGGGGCTCGGCGGCGCGGGTCTCCGCCTGCGCGCAACGGCTCTTCAAATCCGCGCCGGCGGCGTCCATGACCATGGCGTCGGTGGCCCAGGGCCGCTCGGCGTCGGCGTCGGCGGCGGAGAACTCGTCTCACCTAACCAGGCCGAGCGACCATTATTGGAGGCCATGGGACACGTCGGGGTCGCTGACCAGCAGCGCCCCCGCGGGCCGGAGCAGGACCCACTTGTCCTCGTCGTTGTACGCTATGAGTTGGGTGCGGCGGCGATGCGTTCGGCTGCGCTCGTAGCCATGTTCGTCGCCGCGATTGCGCTCATCGGCGAAGAGGACGCGTCGTCGAGGCGCAACCAGTTCAGGGCGCTCATGTTCTGGCTCGGCGGGTGCATCGGGCTATTCCGGTGGATCCTGTCGCGGCGCTGATGCTGGCGACGGCGAGCAGATCGAGTCGCATGGCTGCATCTCATTCTAAAAAAAAGTTATCCTATATAAATTCCACCTTAATCTAATAAAAAAAAAGGCAAAGAAACACTACTACTAGTGGATGGCAAAAAGCCGCAACTACACTATCGGTGTCATGCGCAGCGTCAAATCTTATCGCTAAAAAACAGTTTTTTTAGAAAAAAGTAAGAAACATTGTAGCATGTCATATTTATTTGAGCGCAATCACGGCATAAAAAGAACGGACGGCTACGTGCCTATGTCGTCGACAGGTCCTAGTTCCAAAATAGGTGGGTCCCACATGTAATGGACTCCGCGTGATAGTTTGAAAAGTCGTAATAGCGTCGCAGGTAGTATTCGTCTCTGTCTCGGCTATGAACTTACAAAATGAAAATACATTACATGTCTGTGTGTCTCTTTGCTTAATCAGACTTTTTCTCCTATAATGCTGTTTTTCTATGCAAACCGACGAAAGGATGCCGCGAAAGCGCACTTCGTTTATACTGCTTCCATTTTCTCCGTTTGACTTTTTTAACCTCAACTTTAACAACTCGTTTTATTTAAAAAATTATGCAAAATATTATATTTTTTTGTCACGCTTTTAGCAAACATTCTTAAAAAACTTAAACTTGACAATATTTTTATAATTTTTCAAATAAAATGAACGGTAAAATTTAAGATTTAAAAAATCAAACGGTCTATAATTTGAAAGGGATGAGTACAAATTCTTCTTTTTTAAATAAGATTCTCGATCCGAGCTTTTTATCTTGTGTGTGCGTTTTTTTTTTTTGACAACATATCTTGTGTGTACGTTGAGGCTTGCAAAATTTACCCCCAAGTTTACTCCTGTTGCTCGGAACATGCGATGATGCGAGCAGGGCCCGTGTCTAACGTCGCATAGGAGCGTAGGAGTCTTTAGGACGTATTCCTTGGTTCGCTACCTCGCTATAGCGAGGCGCTGTGCCTGTGCGGACGCAGGAGGGCTCGCAAATCCTGATCGTGTCGTCGTGTTGGAGAGAGGACAGGATGTCGATAGCTCGGCTCCAGACAAGGCAAATCGGAAAGGGAAAAGGACTTTCCATAACCATAACCAGACAAGTAGAGTCACAACGCGCTCACACGCGTCCTGTTCGTTTGGCTTATCAGCCACCAGCCAGCAGTACTATTCTCTCAACACAAATCAGTCACTAGCTACCAGCCAACAGTATTTTTCTCTCAGAACAAATCAGCGTCAGCCATCAGCCACCAGCCAGCTGAACAGGCGGACGGATTATTCCGAAGCGGCTCCAAGCAAGGATAAAAAAAGTGTAGTTGGATATGATTGACAAAATGGAGCCGAAAGAAACTGCAAAATACTACTACTGTAGAGTTCACAGTAGAACGACTGTCCTCGACTCATTGACAGTGACACGAAAAATTAATCTTCGGAAATAGTAATAAGTACAGGAGCATCTTCCCGCCAAAGTTTTTCTTTTCTTGTTTTCACCATCCAAACTCCCCGCAAAGCAACTGAATTACTGTACTACCTCACAACTGAACCTGCCCATCGATGTATCGATCGGCACGACCTGACACCAATTTTCCTGAAACGAAAACGACCCGACTCTTTGACACTTGTAACAACCCGATAACAGGAACGGACAGATGCGACAACCGAGCCTAGCTCGGGTGGCAAGCGCTGCGGGTGTGCAGGCTGCCGACGCGGAGTTCGAGTCTCTGTGCCGACACTCGCGTCTCTCACCGGGATTTTTCCCCATATAGATTTTCATGCCTCTCACGCGTGGAACCGCAAAGGGACTGCGACGCGCCCGTCGCCTACGGAATCGTGATGACTCTGGTGATCTCAAGAAGGACGCGGTCTTCATATCTGTGTGTAGTTGTAGGTCTGCTTGTACAAGTAGGGTGTGCGTGTGGCGTGCGTGTGTAGTGTGGGGTGTGCGTGCTTGTATCAACAGATACTACAGCTGTACCCAGATGAGAGGTTTAAAAAAAAGGAACGGACAGATGCAGAATAGTTGCACGAGCACGGAGCACCAGCACCGTCGTCGGAGGCTCAGAGTGGCGGGGCGGTGAACAGCGATAGGTAGCCGACGAGCCAGACCACGAACGCCGCGAAGAGGCGGGGCGGCGCTGGCACGGGGGCCGCGGCCGCGCCGACGATCACGGTCGCCCCGACCAGCATCAGCAGGAACGCGGAGAGGCGGAGCGGACCTCGCCGGGCGGCGGCAGCGGTCGGCGCCGGCCCAGGGTTCTTGTTGATGCTGGTGCGCTCGGGAGCCATGGAAGATCTGAAACGAGCTAGGATGCTGTCGGGACTTGTGTCTTGGGGGTGGAGTAAAAAATTGAAGGCATGGGGGTGCTATTTATAGATTGGCGGTACGGTGGAACTTCCTTCCGCCAACACTCTGATTCTACAACCATTCGTCCATGCGTCCATTCGTCCGATCCCTCCCCGCGAGCGCGACGTCCCCACTCATCAACCATTCCGTCCTTGTCTCGTACAGGTGCTCATGTCCTCATGGTCAACACTGGCACGCCACATGTTGTGCGAGTGCGCGGGGAGGGATCGGTAGCGTATGCGGACTAGCAGCACAGGAAAAAATTGAGCAGTGTTGCGAATGATCGATCGAATTGAGAAAATGCTTGCTGCGAGCCTGCGTGTCTGTGGCGCTATCGCCCGCTCCAGCTCACATCTCCCCCTTTCCGGCTTTCCGCTCGTCTCCACTCTCCACGCTCGTTGTGAAGGTCACTCTGGTAATTGCGCTTGTGGTGCCGGCTAGACTGGTAGTCTGCTAGGGGGGAGGACCCATCCGAAAGAAGCTAACCAACCCACCAGGCACCAGCCACCGCGCGCGTCCATCGTCATGACACGAAGATTTCGAACAGCGTTCAGTCGAAATGAAAAAATGTTATTGTTACTAAACGCTGTAGGGAAGCTTCCTGCTTCCATCGCGCGTTGTAGTGCATACTGTAGCAGTAGTAGGCTCCGATCCAAAGGGAGAAACAAGTTGAATAATTACCCCTTTCGTTCGGGACACGGCTTAGAAAACGATAGATATGAGCATTTCAGGGGCGGGTCGGGTTCGGGCCGGGTCGAAAAAAACCCGGGTTTTTCGGGTCGAGAAAATCCTGCCCATGACCGTCTCATGGGACGTGTCGGGCCTCAGTTTTCGGGCTGGGCTCGGGTCGGGCCCGGGCTTGGGCGGCCGCCCGCGTATTTTATAGTGTAAAATAACTAAAAACAATATTTCGGACCGGGCTCGGGCCAAGATTTTTTTTCGCGTGCTTCAAGATCTCTGCCCACGCCCGTCCACTAAGGTTCGTGGGCGGGCTTGGCGCGGACCAGGCTAAAAATGCTCAGATATAGAAAACGAGCACATACTCATTAAAAGGTTTTAGTTGGCAGAAGTTGGTGCACCTGTCACTTAATTTTTTTTTACCTCTATGCTTCGGTCTGTTCCCGAAAGAATTTTCGAGGAAAACAAACATAGCTGTGGAAACATTATGTGTTTTTTGGAAAGCTAGAGGGCTTTTAATGCTACAAACCTTTGTAGTTTTTTTAAAAAAACTACGGTATAATTAAAATCGTAGTCTTTTGGGGGTTTCATAAATCCACTTTAGTTTCTTTTCTTCTAGATCATGGTTTTGCACGGCTTGAGCTATTCAAATTATAGTAGTATTACAATATTTCAAAAAAAAAACTACACTATAGTATACAACATCCAAACGGGACAGGGTTGATCTCGGATAGGACACGCCATACCGAGCTAGAGAGAATACATGCCCTTTTTATTGCCTTTTCTTTCTTTCTTTCTTTCTAGGCAGATCATGATTCTAGGCAGATCATGAACTATCAAGGTTTGTTGATATAGAGCTAAAAAGAAATAAAACACATACGGTCAGGGACGGAACCAAGACCCCTTCTTCTTCCTCCTCCTCTATTTTCTTCTTCTTCTTCCTCCATCTCCTCTCTTTTTCCATGGAGTTCATGGCGGTAGGAGGGTTTGGAGCTCCCCAACCCCACCACTAGATCCGTCGCCTGGTAAGGTTTGGCTATTAATGGGCTTTGGCAGGCTCTTATTGGGTTTTTATAGTTTCATATCATTCTATCTTTCGGAAGAGGTATATAATTCCAAGTTAGGATGTTATGGTTCTTAGTGGGTTGTTGTTGGGTTTATAGTTTCAAATGATGCTACTATCTTCCGAAAGATATATAGGATTCCCGACAAATAACATTCCATCGCACCGATGGGACACATTAGAGCGAGCGGGCCGTGAGAGCATGTAACGGTCGTTGGGCTGCGCGCCACAAAAGCACACAGGGAGAGTGGGCCTTTGATTCCTGTGCGTGATTGGGCTTCCTTCTTGCGTGCGACGGAGGGAGACCGCGTAGCTAGATACCGTAGTTGCGAATTGGCTTGTAGTCCAATGGTAGGACGGTCCAGTCGGACACTACCCACCATGGTTCAAATCCTAGTGCTCGCACCTTTTCCTAGGATGTTCCCAGGATTTACCAGCATTGTGCGTTAAGTGGTAAGTGATGGTCTGGTCAACAACAAGGCGCCAATATTGACTTCGAGAGTCTCCAGAACTACCGGGTGTTCATAGAGTAGGGTTTGCGTACGTGTGTTCATAGAGGTGAGTGTGCATGCGTGTTGTGAGCGCCCACGTTGTACTGTGTAATTCTAAAAAAGAGCTAGATATTGTAGTTTCTTCTGTTTCTTTTTTTATTTTCCCATTATTTCATTTTTTATTTTATCTTATATATTTTTATATTCCTTCCCTTTTTTTTAATACTGAGTCTTCTCTATTTTCCCCTTTTCTCTCTTTTTATTATTTTATTTTTTCTATTTTCATTTTCCTTTTCTTGTTTCTTTGATTTGTTTCACTTTTTTATGTATTTTTTATTTTTTCTTCTCTTTTATTTAATTATTTTCATTGTTCCTTTATCCTATGTTCTTTTTTCTTTTGTTTTTTCTTCTCGTCGTTTCTTTTTTTCTTTATCATTTTATGGTTACACCCTTCTCTCATTTTTTCTTTTATTTCTAGCTTAAGTTTTCTCATATTCTACTAATTTATTTTACTCAATTAATATCTATATTCTAGATTATTCCTTTTTATGTTTCTAATATATATTCTACATCATTAATATTTTATTATTTTACTTATCTTTATGCTTTTTAATATTTATTCACCTTCAGTGAATATTTATTCTCCTTAATAAATTTGTCTTCCTCTCAATTTATTCTTCCTCTTAATTAATATTCCTGATGAATATTTGTTCTCCTTCAACGATTTTTTGTTCTCCCTTAGTGACTATTTGTTTCACCTCAGTGAATTGTTTTTCCACTTCAGATTATTCTATCTCAATGAATATTTATTTTTCTTCATTGAATATTTATTCCCTCTCAATGAATATTTGCTCCAAACAAGTAAAAAATTGTTCTCGCTTAGTGAATATTTGTTCTACTTTAGTGAATATTTTCCCCTATAGTGAATGAATATTTATTCATATACAGTGGAAATTTGTTCCCGCTTAGTGAATATTTCTTCCACCTTAGTAAACATTTGTTCCCCTTTCAGTGAATATTTGTTCTTCATTAGTGAATTTTTGTTGCCATGTATATGTCACATAGAAAAATATAAGCTTAATTAATAATGTGAATATAAAAGTTCATCAAAATATAGTCAAGTGAGATCTTATTTTGAAGTTTTTATTGTTATAAATCAACAAATTTTTCCCCACCAATTATTGTAAACATCCAATAGTGGAATCAAAATTTAATTTTTGATGCTCGATTTATGATTTATAAGTTTTTCTAAATTTTAATTTGTTTTGCACGTGGATGAGATCAACAATTTTATTTTATTTGTATGCACCACACATAAAAGTAATAAAAGCCCGCGAAGCCGTGCTCTCATTTCCTCATTTCCACCGCCGCTTCTCCAATCCTGCGCGCAGTCAGCTCCCAATTTCCTCCAGTGGTTGGGTTTTTCGTTGCTATAGCGACAACTCGTTTCTCGTTTGTACTGTACGTCTGTACCACTGAAGCCATGATCAATTCTATCTGTCAATGAATAAAGGGCAAATTGTCTTCCCCCCCCCCCCACACACACACACACATATATATATATATATAGTTAAATGTGGCTGTTTGGCTGATAATTAAGCTGAGATGCGTTCGCTGGACCGTCCTTGGAGAATTTGTTAATCTGCTAGCCGACATGTGTGTTCGTTTGGTTGGTGACTAGTAGTTGTTGCTGATTTATCCTTAGAAAAAATTATCGCTGGCTGGTGGTTGATTTGTTCTGAGAGAAAATTATTGTTGACGGGTGGCTAATAAGTCAGACAAATTCAAGAATCACTGAATGATTACATCAGGCGAAAAGAATATTGACTAAAAATTTAAAAGACATGGGTAACATCTTCATTGTGGATTTGTCCTTGGGCCATTAAGGTTTGTGTCATTGCTCGTCCGTCATGCACTCATGCATGCCTATGCTGTGCTCGCTGTTCTTTTCTTAAAAGAACTAGGAATGTACCCGTGCGTTGCTACGGGCAACATGATTTCACTTATACGCATCAAACATCATTGTGTACAATATTTACTTCTATCAACACAAGGCATCAAGTGATACTCAATTGTAAACACTTAGGATGCATTGCCATGAGGCTTACATCATGAATAGAGGTTTGTACCACGTGTGTAGGCTAATTGAAGGTTTGAACCAATGCAAATAAAGCAACCAAAAACTAATTTGTGTTTTGACGACCAGATAGACAGAGTATATCTTTAATTATATAGCCAAAATGCAACACGAAACAATGAGTTTATCCAGGAGCTCAACATAAACAGTAATGGTTCATTTCACAACAATAGTTCTATCTGAGGTTAAAATGTTGACAGGTTACATGCATCAAATGAAAATAAGATAGGGGACCAACACTTAAGGCCACTATCATCAAGCTTGGCCAACACTATTCATGTCTCCTATCGGCCACCTCCGCCATGAAACAAAGACACCAAACAAATCAGAAAATTAAATTATACTCCATCAGACTTTCTCTGGAACTGGAAGTTCCATCTCACCTATGAGATTGTTCTCAAGATCTTGAGATGCCCAAATAACAGATCTCTCCTCAATATTCTCTCATGAGACTCATCTTGAATAACCACCTTGTATAAAGGTGGGTCTGACACCATCTTAAGAATCATCTTGAATATACACAATCTTTACAAAATAGAATAATTTCTGTGGTCGTACATATCTTAAGGTGCAGACGTGAAATATCTTTGACAATGGTCCATGTGCTGCTATAGGCAACAAAAAATATATAGTGCAATACATAGGAGTCAACATGATATAATAATTTGAAAATAAGCATACAAATAGAATAAGTATTATTTAATTCAAAAATATAGTTGTTGAAATAAACAAATCTTCCTAAGTAATTACTGGCAGCAAGTCATAGTTCAACGCCTAAATTTGTGTCTGTCTCATTTGTCCTGAAAGCTCATTACAATTTACAAATTTTGATTTAAAATTCAAATGGCAAGAGGAGATGATAAATTGATAAGAACAAGTCTATAGGGACATAAGTCTCCAATATAAGACCAACACACAATGAAGTATATCAATAAGGAAACATATTAAGCAACCGTTTTTTGTAAATGCTCTGTGATTATAATACACCAGCGAAACCAAACCTGCAGAATGCCTTACCTCATCCTCCCTATTTGTTCCTATTCTGCAAAATTCACGAGATAAAAACCCATCACACTTTATATTTGATCATCTCAAGCGGCAAAACATATGGATTTGTCTCCTGGCCGTCAGTCACCTACAGTCATATATTGGTCAAATGCGTTTAGTCCTACATCACCGTGGGATGAGATCTCTAACCAAAAGAATTAGTTATGCGATAAAATACTACAACTTGAGTCAGCACTTTTTTTTCAAAAGAAAAACAATGCTCTCCCAAGTTAACATACAATTCTAGTTTCTAGCTGCATCAAATACCATGTTAAATAAGATAACTTTAAGCAAGAAATAGTTCAACAAATGTATTTCACTTCAATGCATCGAATGACCTAATGTTACCACTTACTCCTTATGTACATGGCTGTACAATATAACTTTAAGCAAGAAAATGTACAACTAATTGAAGTTGTCCATAACATTTGCAATAGAAAATTATTCGTTTCTCCTATAATCCTATACCAGTACCAAAATTGGCTGTACATTTTCATGGATAAAACACAATCACAAGAATTTTCTAAGTAAGGGGCTTAGAAAATGTATAGCACCTGAATCATGAGACCACTCATCCCCATTTGTGTGAGGCATTAACTCGAACAACATGTGTGTGGAATTTGAGAGCAGGTAGTAGCTGACTTAGGAACCAGCCATCGCCATGCCATAGTGATGGAGGTACTGGCCAGTATCATCACAGTGAAGCTATACTATTGTAGATACGATCAAAGGAATAACAAAAGAAATCCAACAAAACACTTTACCTATATGAAATTTGGCACGGCTGGAGCCAATGTACCAACTTTCAGTATAAATTGAGATTCGACACAGGAGGCCAATCCTTCAACTTCCTGTACAAACTTAGCAGACATAATAAAACAAAGTTTAATTAGCTATGACGCAACATGAAAACATACTATTGCACTAAATTAGCATTGATAGGAAAGGAGCAGCATCAGGTCTACATTTACCATAATTCAAAAAGTTAAAGAAAAAAGACAGAGGATGCTACATTGGTAATCCAAAAACCAGAACTCAAGTAGATACCATTATGTCCTCAGGACACAACCTTTGTAAGGTCAACTCATCACTAATTCAGTCAATGAAGTAATGTAACACACCGATCAACATAAGAACTGAGTACTTGACTACCAGCAAGGCTATATATGCACGTTTTTACCTGACTTCATGTTGGAAGATTGCCCGGAAAAAATGCAGGAAGCTCCTACCTTAAGTTGATCCACCATTAGGAAAGCAGTGGACCCTCCACCACTGTTAGTTCCGGTAACAGACACACTGTCAGTTCAGTGCTCAATAACTCAAATTTTCCCTGTAGTTTTCTATTGGAATGGAGCAGATATAATTCCAAAGTTGTCAAACTGAAGTACATAGTGCGTGGACTATCACAATTTTAAATAAAGAAATCTTATCAGACGGAATTTAGTTTGCTGTAACAATACAAAGAACATACCATAAAGAAACCTTATATTGGATGGATCAATTAATAAGATTCCACCATGCATGATTAAACACTGAAGAAAAGATTATATGCATTTACAAATAGGAAGGCTCATCCATGAAAATTGGTTTGGAGCCCCTCGCACAATAAACCCAGACCATTTTAACAAAAAAACTATAAGGGGCAGAGAGTAGATAGTAGTGTTGAAAAACACTAACCAAGGTTGGCATTGATAAGATATATCCACATGAAATTCCTGCTATTTTGAGATGAGATGATCCCTATATCCCTGCAAAAAAAAAGCATTATCAAATTGATAGATCATTGTAACAGCAAGCACTTATACAAGCACACATGCACAGTTAATTAGATACTTGGTTTGCTTGTTGTAAACAAGATCACTGGTTTCACATTTGGCCCTTCCCATCCAAAATCTGGCTATATGCAGCAACTACTTGTGTTTATAGATTTTCAATGGTTCTTGATTTACTATCTAGTAATCTGCAGAATATCATATTAGACAGTTCTGATAAAAAATGGAAATTAACTGAAATACTTGTTTACATGTACTCTCAATAAGGAAATTACTCGAATTGTAGGTGCATCAATGTTGAAACTGTTCATCAAAGCACTCTCAATCATCTGGATAGACATATGCAGAGCCATGCGTCAATTGTATTTACATGCCTCTGCACCTGATGATAAAGCAAGCTATCTATGTAACCATCCTTCAAATGCATCCATGAGTGCAACCTATAAATAAATCTGAATCAGAAAGGAAAAAATAAGTTTGAGTGACAGACTTAACAGGATGAGGTCCAATGATTCTCCTCTTGTTGAACCGGGCAATTAGCTGGGTGACGCCAGCGACAGTGGAGTCCGCGGACGCCGGCGGGATGTGGCTGGAGGCGAGGCGGTGTCCACGGGGGGCGGTGGCAGCGTAGTCCACGAAGGGAGACATGAGGCCGCCGCCGCCGCATCATGGAGGAGGGTCCGGGGTTAGGGTTCGAAAGGTGAGGGGCCACGAGGCCAGACGAAAAAATGGGGAGAGAAGCGGGCGGCGCAGAGGCTGGTGGATCTGAAGACTGGACAGCGGCGGCGCAGGAGGAGGCGGGGGGACGGCGACGACGCGGTATGGGAGGCGGAGTGTAGAGGGGGAGGAGGCGTCGATGGCGATCCGGTGTGGCAGAGACAACGTCGATGTCGATGGAGATCTGATTGGATGGCGGCGGCGGAAGGAGCGACGAACGTAGGATGCCGTCGTCGTCGCGGCGGCACGGAGAAACAATTGCTGCTGCTGGGGGAGGAGGCGTGGAGGAGGAGGTGGAGGCTGTGCTGTGAAGGCGGATGCAGAGGGGTAGGGTTTCGCGATGCGGAGGAGGCGCGGCGGAATCGAACGGAGGAAGGAGGGGGTCGCGATGCGGGAGGCAGACTCACGGGAGGAGTCGAGCGGCGGACGCGCAGGTTTGGGGAGGCAGATTCACAGGAAAGCAGAAAAAAGTATGATCAAGTTTTTGTCTCCACTTCATACTTTTTAGGAGTAGAGATTCTATAAAATTATTTTAAAGTCAACTTGAGAAAATAAAGGGTAGGAGATGCAAACTTGTAATCGAACACCTGGGCGACCTGGCACACCGCCGCACCACAAGTGAAGCCTCTTGTCCGTCCGATCAACAACGAACGGTCGACTATTCTCACGGGCCGGGTTATTATGACCCAAACCCCTCGTCCCATTCCCCATCTGCACCGAGACGACCCAAAACGGCAAAACCTGAAACCCCCACCAGAGAGAGGAAACTTCGAGAAGGGAGGCGGAGATGGAGAACGGCGGCGGCGATAGAGGCGACGTCCCCGACGACGCCAACGACCGTAAGGGATCGCTGCCTTTCTCCTTCTACTAGTCTCAGCTCCTTCTACCCCCTGTTCGATGGGTTTGGTGTCGATTTTTTTCTGGGTTTGCATCGTCTCCTGAAGGAAGAAAGGGGAATACAGTATTATTTTGGTGGGGAAGATTAGCTGAGATGCACGAATTAGGGCGTGCCGCACCAGTTCCGATCGCATGATTTTCTCTACCCAATACGAGGTTATTATTTGTATTTCTAAGCATACGATTTGTTTTCTGTTGCGCAGATTGCCCTGGAACGCAGTCGGAGGATGCGGGGAAGGCGGATGCCTGCGCCGGATGCCCCAACCAGCAGATTTGCGCCACGGCCCCCAAGGGCCCTGATCCAGGTAATCAGATCATCCATGCCCTTGTGTTGAAGTTCCATTCGATTTTTGTGACTTGCTCTGGTGCTGGCTTGTTGTTATCCATGTACCATTTGATTTGATATATATTTCCTGACGATAAGCTTGGTTTAGTTAGATTTCATTACGGTAGCTGAGCTGCAGGTTTAGTATGTTCCTTTATGAATGCAAATGCCCCCTGTAGCTTATAGTAAATTTAAGCGTGGAATTTCTTAATTGCTGGATTCAGAATAATGGCAAGTGAAATGGTTAAGGTGTGAATCACTTTTTGTGTAGCAGTTGTCATGGAACTGTTAGTACTGAACTACTGCTGCAAGGGCTTAGTGATCTCCTGGTGACACATCCCTCTAATCAAAATGGAAAATATAAAAACCACTAGGCATGCTGAAGGTTCAAACTTTGATGTGCCTTTAATTTGGCCTCAGAGAAAGATTAGAAGTATGCATGGGTTTCGTATTTGGACCTTGCTCCAACTATTTGCAGGTGTTTGCTTAATTGATTGGTAGTATATTCTTGCTTCAAACCTGTGTTGCTCTTGCACTACAAGGTCTAACAGATCACATCACAAGAAAACAACCATACCTTGAATTTTCTTTGTTACTTATAATACTGAACTTCTTACTTCGCTTGGAACTTCATGATCGGTTTTATCTCCTACTGTTCTAAAACAAATGCGAGACTTTGCAATTTAATATATGCTACTTGAATGTTTGTATGTTGAACTATTTACTAAAGTTGCTCCAGTAATTGCATCTTTTTTTTTAAAAAAAATATTGATTGGCTTCTTGAAAAACTTGGGACACTATCCATCTGCTTGTAGTAAATTTGAAGGACTGACGAACCTGATTGTTCTCTATCCTCTATCCCTGTGTTATACTTTGTGGATTTTTGAAGGGAATGCTGTCTATACCACAATGTGACTTCACTCAGTGATACAGATAGATACTTGACCTGGATGTAATTAGTAACGAGAGCGATCTTTAATGTGATATGTACTTTTCTTTGGATATATTCTTTGGAGCGAAGCATCATGATTTAAATTGGAAGTTGTGTGATTGCCTTAATGCTTCTAGTTGGTAACCATTTGCTTGTGAGTTGCTTTTTGGCATGCAGTTTAATGTGATCAAACTGTTAACTATAAATGACTATATGTGCACGAATGCTATTTAGGTACCACTTCTATTTCTTCAATGCTAAGTGAACTAATTAATGACCTGTTCTATTTTGCAGATGTGGTTGCTATTGTTGAGCGGATGGCTACAGTGAAACATAAGATACTGGTTCTTTCTGGAAAGGGAGGTGTTGGAAAGAGCACATTCTCAGCCCAGCTCTCATTTGCCCTAGCTGAAATGGAGCATCAGGTTGGCCTTCTTGACATAGATATCTGTGGCCCTAGCATCCCAAAAATGTTAGGCCTGGAAGGTCAGGATATTCATCAAAGCAACCTTGGGTGGTCACCAGTCTATGTTGAGTCCAACCTTGGTGTTATGTCGATTGGTTTCATGCTGCCTAACCCAGATGATGCTGTCATATGGAGGGGTCCCCGCAAGAATGGACTGATCAAGCAGTTCTTAAAGGATGTTGACTGGGGGGAGATTGACTATCTTGTAGTGGATGCACCTCCAGGAACATCTGATGAACACATCTCGATTGTGCAATACCTCCAGGCCACAGGAATCGATGGTGCGATAATCGTCACAACTCCGCAGCAGGTCTCTCTAATCGATGTGAGGAAGGAGATAAGCTTCTGCAAGAAGGTGGGCGTCCCAGTCTTGGGTGTTGTGGAGAACATGAGTGGGCTGAGGCAGCCACTTTCTGATCTCAGGTTCGTGAAGTCAGGCGATTCGGGCGAGACAGATGCTACAGAGTGGGTGCTGAACTGCATCAGGGAGAAAGCCCCCGAGCTTCTGTCAGTTGTGGCATGTAGCGAGGTGTTTGACAGCAGCAAGGGCGGGGCAGAGAAGATGTGCATTGAAATGGGAGTCCCTTTCCTCGGTAAGGTGCCCATGGATCCGCAGCTGTGCAAGGCGGCCGAGGAAGGTAGATCGTGCTTTGCTGATCAGAAGTGCAGTGCCAGTGCTCCAGCTCTTCAGAGCATTGTGAAGAAGGTGATCAAGCCCGAGTGACAAGAGTGTTGGCCCGTTAGGGATCAGGTGGTGAACAATGAAATGTTGTGATGATGCTATAGAGTTCTCACTATATATGTTGCTGCGGTGCACGCTGAATTTGTATTAGTTCTGGTATAGGATCAAGTAAGTTTCAGTTCGTGAATTACCGGTGGGTGCGCAAACTACTGCAGAATTCTGAGTGAAGTATGTTTTGAGCTGCTGCCCGAATGATGCTTGCTTTAAATTGCTTTGTACTGTGAGTACATTAACTGAATGAGCGAATGGATTGTGTTAGCGAAAAGCCTAGAAAGGCTTACAAATTTGCTGTTGTGGCGAATGTAATGCACGCGTGGAACCAAATGTAGGTGTGCGAAATATTCGGCAGTCAGCCACTGAGCCACACTCTACCGTGTTCATCGTTTCACGGTCCACTCTCGAGTCTCGATGGCGCTGAGCGGTGGAAACGGCGAAGGCGCCACGCCCCCCACCCCCAAGCATGCGAAGCTATCCCCCGGCGGCGGCGGCGAGGACTGCCTCAGCGCGCTCCCCGACGACATCCTCGTCCTCATCCTCCTCTACCTCGGCACCTCCGCCGCCGCCCGAACCAGCGTCCTCTCCCGCCGCTGGCGCCGCGTCTGGGCCCTCCTCCCGAAGCTCTGGTTCCGCGACGTCCCCGAGCCCCACTGCTTCCGCGACGCCCTCGACGCCCACGAGGTACCACTCCGTGACCTCCAAGTCGGTGCCGGGGACGCCACCCCCGAATCCCTGGCGGTCTGGCTCCCCGCCGCCGCGCGCCGCGTCTCCGGCAACCTAACCCTTCTCAACCCTGATCCGGCGAAAGGCGCCTGGGAAGAGGAGGGGGAGGCGTCGCATGGAGGCGCCTTTGAGCTCCCCTGCTTCGAGAAGGCCACCTCGATCTCTCTCTTCCTAGTGTCGCCCGGCCTCGCCATGCCACCCACCGGCGTCTTCGCCCGGCTCACCGAGATCTGCCTGAACGGCGTCCGTTTCCACGGCCCGTGCACGCTTGGCGATGCCGTGTCCTCGCCACGGTGCCCGTGCCTGCAGAGTCTCACCGTCGTGGATTCCCGTGGGCTGGGCGATCTCACCATCAACTCTGTGTCGCTGCTGGAAATGGAGCTCAGGAACCTGGACGGGTTGTGGCAGGTCAATGTTGTGGCGCCGGCGCTCACGGAGCTAACTGTTGCATTCTGCTTCTGCGTCGACGATGCTCAACCGGTTGCCAACATCTCAGCTCCACAGCTGATGAGCCTCGACTGGAAGAATGCGTATGATCCGAGCTCCGTCCATCTTGGCAAGATGGCACATCTCCGATGGCTGGGCACCTTTTATTTTGTATATGGAGGACAAGATGGCCTTAGTGTCAACCACTCCTGTTTAACGCTCTTGCAGCGCTTTGAGGCCATTGAAACCCTTTCCATCACACTGATATATATGCGGGTGAGATTACTTATTCTCTTATCTGAAATTATGCCATAGTAGTATCATACTGATTTGTCATTGTAACATCTTTGATTACTGTGGTCCAGTTTTGAAATCGGACACCCAAGATTAGATACATTTTTTTTCTGTGACATACTTGCCCACCAAGAATGGTCAGCCTACGGACTGTAAATTTGCTCAGCCATACTGTGCTTGTCTCTTCATTTAGAAAAAAAAAATTAATATGAAACAAATGCCCTAAATAAAGAGATTTACCATTCAACTGTTTTTATTGTGATATGTAGAGCTATATAGTTATCCTAATTGTGGTGGTATTCATGTTGAAATATTCTCATTTGTTTTGCTTTGCAACATTGCTGAGCGCCCTCAATGGTCCCTCTTTTCCAATATATCTTGACGATACATGAGATTCATAGCATTTTGTAGACAGCTACATAACAGTTTTTGTGTCTTGCAATGGCTAGGTTTTGAATAAGAAACCCAAAGTGAGCTTGATAGCTGACAACAACAATTTAATGCTTTCTCACAACAATAGGTAGCCTGCGACAATCACTTAAAGTAGTGATATGTATCTTTCTCTTTCTAACTTTCGTATATAACTTGTTCTTGTACTGTCTGTGGACATGCAGGAGATAGAGAACTATCAATACTTGATGGAGGATATGACAGTGCTCCCTGACATTACATTTCTGTGCCTGTCTGTAATTGCAAATGGACATTCCTTTGGTGCCAGCCCATTCCATGCTCTCAGATTGTGTACTGGTAAAAGAAGCCCTTGTTTATTTTTTATTCCTTCTAGTCACAAAAAAAGAAAAGAAAAAGAAGTGGCATTTGGGAGTCTTTGCATTTCCCTTCTGCCATGCTAAGGCGTAAAGGCGGTGCATATCTGTGGTAAATATATGGCCTATTGATGTCCTAATAATGACACTTTAATCTTTAGTTTTAACCGAGTGATATATTATTTGGGCCTAAGTAGCTGGTTTTGTAGTTGTTGTCATCTTTCAGCCAATTTGAAGTATGTGGCATTGGTCAGAAAGCTGGCTGTGTTGTACTCTTGTTGAGTTGCAGTATTTTTCCGTAACTCTATAAATAGTTAAAGAGATAATATGGCAGTGGACAAGAGTCGACTTTACTTTAGATATTTTTTCCTTTGAAAAATAAATGTTCCTTGCATCCATTGAAAATCTTCTCGAATTTGGGTTACTGATTGCATGTTAATATGCTATGGTGGTACGTGGGAATATTGTAATTTTCTATAAGAAAATATGACCTAGTTGATGACATGACGTATCTAAAAAAATCAAGGAATCTGTCAAATTAATACTTCTCTGTTTTTATCATCCAGAATCAGTTAACCTTATTATGTTGGTATGCTCCTTGTGTCAGGCACAAACTGTATGCCCATTAGGTTGTATGTGTCATCAGCCAGCAGAGTGGGAAACTGAGGAACTCTCATTGAATCACCTTGAAGAAGTTGAAATCCGTCACCTGAGAGGATCTGAACTTGAAGTTGCTTTTGTAAAGCGGTTATTCAGTTGGGCGACAGTGCTAAAACAGATTAAAGTAACCTTCTACTATTTTATCCCTGAAATCAAGGCCAAGGAATTGTATCAAATGTTTTGGAGCTTCTCTAGGCCAGGAATACGCATGACATTTTACATATTTCGGGAATTTAGAGAGGTAGTATATGTGCCTGAAGACTAGTGCACCAGGTTGTTACTTCAAGTTTAAGCACTTTGTGGTTTGTGTTTTCTCAGTATGAACTCCACTGCATGTGAACTGTGAAATGCTAGCAGATCTTTATTTTGTTAATCTATCATGTGATTCCTTGCTCCTGTTTGCTGTTTAATATTTTACAAACATAAACAATCTCAGGGTAATTTTAGAGCACTGATAAAATATTTCCGCAAATGTAAAATGCAAAACCTGACCTGTTCCGTACGCAGATAAGACTGTGGGCCTCTGATATTTTGGCAAAAAAAAATCAATGATATAGCGAAAATATGGTTACACGGGAGCTGCAAAAGCAACATAGCTCCACCTAAAGCCTCAGAACTGTAGGTATGATGGACAGAGAATATAAATTGAGAAACATTAGGATCCTTTGTTTTAAAATCTTGTGATCATCATTAATGGCTTTCGTCCTCTTATATTCAGAACCAGTCTCATTTTCACGTTTCACAGAGAAGTCGCCATATAGCAGAAACTCTAGCACCAGAAAGGGCACTTGCACAATACCGCGCTGCTTCTAGTTATGGCTAAAAGTTGCCACTACATCTAAGCTAGCTGCTCAAGTTAAAATAGACATTCAGAAAGGAAAGTTGACAACAGCGAGTGCATTCAGAACACGAAAGATTTTATTTCGTATTGTAAAAGGTACACACTTTCAACAAGCGGAAGTTTCTCTTATTGCGTGACCCACGCGGATTACAAGGGCTCTTTTCCTCAAGTGCTTGCCTGCTTGGTTGCAAATTCAGATTAGGCGACATACCTTTCTGTCTGTGGTTTACACGGCGACTGCTAAAAACAGCTAAAACTTAGCGAGGGTTGGCGGCACCCATACGTAGCCGTGGGTCTGCACATACCCCATCCTCCTGCTCATCTCATCAGCCTCCTGTGGCCCTCGTGTTCCCGGTTCGTATGGAACGGACTTTACCTTGCCAGCATCGATGTCGTGAAGCAAAGGAGTGAAGATCTCCCATGCAGCCTGAGAGGAACAAATACTGTCAGATTCGGCTATTTACAAGGGAGCCCATTTCAAAGGAAGTACATATGTATGGAAAATCACAAACCCTCAGTTCATCTCGGCGAACAAAGTGCTGCTGATCACCTCTTATCCTGTCAAAAGATACATCGGTATAGGTAAATTGATCATGGTTCAGGTAATCTTTCTTCTGAAACTTGCAGATAACTGAATGTGTTGAAAACAAATTTGGCACTAGGATGGAGCAGCACATACGTGTCCAAGATAAGACGCTCATATGCTTCTGGGATTTTTACATCTTGGTACCGCATCCCGTAGGATAGATCCAGTTCGCTTTGTTCAGTTGCCATTTCCAGTCCAGGTTTCTTGACCTACACAAATTCATGCAGTTCACATAGACTGTCAACCAATCTGTTCATCTTTTTCCCTTGAAAAACATGAAACAAATAAGTGTTAGAGTTTGCAAAAGTAAATGTACGTACAGTTAACTTCATATACATGGCTTCTGATGGCTGAAGGCGTATAACAAACTCATTCCTTCCTTGTTTCTTGCCTATACCAGGGTAAAAGAGAGCATGAAGCATAAGTTCCGAACAGTACAAACAGACAATTTTAAATGAAAATTTTGTCATTCAAACAAAATCACTCAAATTAGTAATAACAAGGTAAATTAAGTTCTCAGGGAGTATGAGTAAATAACCGTTAGAAGTATTTGCAGGAACAGACTTAACAACAATACATTTAAAAATGAGAAAAGAATTTAGCACATACATCTAAAAATGTCACCAGGAGCATCCTTGAATTGCACACGTATCTCCGCCTTCCTAGAATTTAGAGCTTTACCAGCCTTGAGAATGAATGGAACTCCTGTACGACACAGATATTTGCAGGTCAGTACGAAAATAAACATTCCAGTATTCAGAAGTATGAAAATTTGGTCATTCAAACAAAATCACTCAAATTAGTGATAGCAAGGTAAATCAAATCTCGGCAACGTGGAGGTCTAGTTAAGGAAGTCTGCAGAACTCGACATGGAGATTTAAAATAAATAAATAAATAATTCATCAAGTAATATTTACCCTCCCATCTTTCATTGTGTACCCTCAGTACAACAGATGCATAGGTAGGGGTGTTGGAGTCATCTGGCACAGTAGGGTCATCCTTGTAGCCATCATATTGTCCAATGACTACCTCTTCATGCTTTATAGGCTCCACTGATTGCAGAACCTGGCATTGTGTAGTAAAAAACCAAAAATGAATGCATTTGCAACTAGCAAGCAACAAAAATGATGTATGACACAGGATTAATAAATTAAAATCACATCAAGGAAGTGTCTAGATGCCAGTTTCTTGTCAGTTGATAACGTAGAAGGATGAAATAAGTAAGGACCTTGACTTTTTCATCTCTAATGTGCTCGGGTTTAAGAGAGACTGGCTTTTCCATAGCCACCAAACAGAAGACCTGCAATTTATAGCAACAGTCATACCAGAGCTCTTGATTCCACAATATAACATCATTAAAGCTACGGCGAATTGTAATGAACTAATGATAGGTATCTACTGTGTCCATTCAGAAGATTTAGCATTACAACGGTGATGAAATGAAATATTAATCATACTACTGAAGGATCATGTATTAAGTACTAGCTGTTCTGATACTATAGATTCAATTCATAGTAAAAGTCAATGTCTGATAAATGCTTCCAAAATTATTTCAAACGAAAGAAGGAAAAAGTCCATGAGGATATCCTTACCTGCAACAAATGATTCTGAATGATATCACGAATGATACTGTATCAACAAAAAGCAAGTCAGATACTCGGACTGTAAGAAGACAAATAGCAGCACATGAAAGCTGTTTAAGTGATAAATAAGAATGATAGTGCTTCTTTGCTCTCTCAAAAAAATACAGTTGGTAGTATAGTAGGTAGTGCAAGATGGTCACAAGAAAGCAAAAAGGAAAAGAATTTCGGTCTTCTAAGGCCAGAGCAATATACAATTTGCAGTTAGTGTTTTTTTTTTTCAGAAGTATAAAGTCACATGAACAGCTGACCTATTGACCAGAGGTGCACCATTTACAATACAGAAAGTATAGAACAGATGTTTATAACTTGAGTTTCAGTTACAGGCTTACAGCCATATGTGCCTTCTGGCTACTGCTCAGAACAAATGCTTATGCAAAGAACAACCATGAACCGTGTAAGAATGCAGTTGCTTCCAACATACCCATATTGATCAAAATATCCTCCACGTCCCTCAGTTCCAAAGTCCTCCTTAAATACAATCTGCGGAATTGATGTATTATTTGCAAGCATATATATTTGGCATAATAATCACAGGAAAATTTCCAGCTTTCTGACATTGACTTTGCACAACATTTCAGAAAAGAAAACTGAATAAAAATTGGATCAACTTGGAAACTTCAACTTATGATTTGTAAAGAAAAAGTGCTCCAAGCACCTAGAGAAGAGTCTTACCTGTACGTTAGCAATATTATCACGATTCCAGAGAGGCAAAAATAGGCGGTTTGCAAAACGAAGCACGAGCTGAAAATATGGCAATGTGAGATACAGTTGCATGTAGGATGGCTATAGAGTTCACTATAAGTCACATAGTTTACCAAGTTTTGGACCAGCTCTTTTCCTAGATAGTGGTCAATTCTGTAGAGTTGTTCTTCTTCAAACAGCTTTCCAAGTTCGGTACTCAGTTTCTCTGCAGAGTCCAAATCCTTTCCAAAGGGCTTTTCAACAATAACTCTTGTCCAACCAGCGTGTGAAGCTGAAAGTGCAACATGAATTGATTATTGATATCACAAATTTCAGCAAAGGTGCACAAGAACGGGGCAACATAAGATTGTATGATAAAACTCCAAATTAGGGCATTGGCCTTGGTTATCTTTCTTAGTTAAACGTGAAAAATTGATGCCGCGCGGTTTGGGTGCTTCTAGAAGAGGCAAAAAACTACAGACCAATGCATGTGTATGGACTTTCAAAGGAATGATCTACTTGAATATGTGAACAGCATTTTGCTTTACTTTTCATCAGCCTCAGTGAAAGAGTAATGCAGAGAAACAAGGGTGGAAAGTGGTAGAGAATTATTCTGCTGAGAGGTTGAACAACTCTTGACAGGGAGAAAAAAAAAATTGCAACTTTGCATGTTCCAACTCCCAACAAGCTGGGTAAACAATAAAGAAGAAAAAAAATGGTTCTTTATTTCCAAATAGCAACAACAAAGCCTTTTAGTCCCAGACAAGGCAACGTATCTAGTGGAAACCAATCTCTTCGTGCAAATTATGGAAACTTCAATCTCAACCTTGGATCAACATCGTGTGGCCCAAATTGAAGTTTCCATAGTTTGCATGGAGAGGTTGGTTTCCACTAGATATGTTGCCAGGCAAGTTAGGGCAGGCTAGAGATGAAACACAAAATGAGCCAGCCACCAACAAGAACGGAAAAAACTTATAAAAATATAAAAAGACATCAATACGGCCAACTATCGGTTCATTATTTCCAAACAATCAAATATTTTTTCTACACTAAAAGCTATCTAATAAACAGTTTAGAGTAACTTACATGGATTCATGCAATATGATCTTATCATTTTGCATACAGATGGGTAGACTGATGGAGGCAATGCCAAATAAAATAGTCTGCGATAGCTTCCCGATTCATTGCTTTTTGATGTTTCATACTCAGAGATTGCCTTGTTTAATAACTCAAATCCTTCCCCACTATCATAGGAACCACTAACATATTTAATCTGTACAAAAACTCAACATGATTACAGAAGTTGAACATTTAAGGATTCAGGAGCTATACACAATATTAGAAACTTACTAGCTGCAAAAATTGAGAAAGATGTTCATCTGAACCTTTGAGGTATCTGCAGCAGTAGAGCATTTATATATTCAGATAGAGAAAGAATGACGGAATATTTCAATCATGCTAAAAATTGGTGGAAATAGGAAGGAACCCATCATACTGCTCAATAATCTTGTTATAAAGTTCTTGTATAATTCAAGGAATGAATCTTACCCACGGATGCGTTCTCTTAATCCATCATCAGAAAGATTTGTTCTGGCATACCCAAATATATGGACTTCTTCAGATTGCAGAAATCCCTGTAGATATCAACACAGCAGCAGCAAGTAAGGTTCACAAGTTTGTACATGTGTAAAACAAAGAAACTTATATGTACATATTATATTTATATATACGAAATGCAAATACATTATTGTTATGATGTTCTTGTATTTTCGGTTCTACTGTGCTGATATATTCAAAAACAGATGGATCAACCTATGCACTTGTTTTCTACTGTTGTAGCAGAAATTTAGAGTTCCTTGGGGCTTTATATTTAATATGTAAAAAACTGCTAGTGCGTTTACATTACCTGCTGAAAAAGGTGAAAGAGTGCTGGGAAAGTTTTCTTCTTAGCAAGGTCTCCAGAAGCACCTAGTACAACAATGGACAAGCAACCAGACTCTGAAGATAGTTCAAGGTCCTTGAAACTTGATAGAGAGCCAAAGCTATTTTCCCCAGAAAATGGGGAAGATACAGACGACCGTCCTGACATGATAAACTGTGTTGTTTCCTTCTTTCTTCAGATAAAAACCTAAGAAGGTTGAGAAGGTACAAGTAAGATTAATTACAGTTTAGGTCATGAAGGAAAGGCAGTTCCAAAACATTTCTAAGCAAGACCACTAAGCTCTTGTTATTGGCGGTCAGTTTATACTGAAAGTGCTACTTTAGAAAAAGTATGATTCTAAACAAATTTTTAAGCAAAGAATTCCAGTAAAGTGTTTTAAAAATAATTCTATTAAGTTCGTCCTCTAATATACCAGAGATTATGAATACTAGGATGCTGATACGACTTTACATAATCTAGTTAGGAAAACTATCTTTTATAAGAGGAATCAATTGAACAGACCTTCATCGTATTTAGGGGAACTGAAATCAATTCAATTGAATTATGCTAAGTGCAAGCGAGTTCAAACCAGTCGTGTATTCAACCTTCAAGATTATGGAACTCTTTTTTTTTTGGGCAGTAAACATCTTTCTTGTAAAGTGTTTGTCATGCTAAGAAAACACAAGGTGAATGTGGCACTTACATAGGCTTTGAAGAGTAAGCAAACAAGTTGACATTATAGTAAAATGTTCCTATCTGAAGTCAAAATACAAAACTATACAAGTACAACTTAGTTTCCATACTGATTTGTTTGTTACAATTCGTCAGTTGATTTTGAGATAATTGCATGAGTCATGCACTCATGCCTACAATCTGTGATAAAAATATAAAATGTTCTGCTGATCAGAGGCACGAAAGTCACCACAGGAGAACAACTCAACAGGCATCTTTCACAAGATACTTTACATAGCAGAATAAACTAATTACCTTAGAAAAAAAAGAGGTGAGAAGATGACGAGATCTAGGCACCTAGCTGATTACAAGATTAAAAGTAGCTGATTTAATTAAAAAAAATAGCCATCCCTAACCACTCCCTAGGAACAGAGCATCCCAAAGAACCAGCAAACAAACAATCGCCGAAGACAAACTGAACGATCTCTATCGCAGGCAGTTATTTCCAGGAAAGGGTACTTCTAATTATATGAAGAAATTAAGCGCAACTCTGAAGCGACGACAGATCCGCAGAGACATAAAACATGCAGGGAACGGCGAGCGCGACCCCAGCCGCCCGCAAGAACGCGATCCTTGGTAACCGGAATGGACGGGCGCTTACCCGGCTGCAAGAAAACCTCCGGCGATCAGCCAAGAACGCCGAACAGGAGGATCGCAGCGGCTGCTATGGCTGCCAATTGGCTACGGTGAGGCGCGGCGCGGAGCAGAGCAGCCAACCACTGGTGAGATTTGACTTCGCAAGGGGAGGTGGATAGAGGGAGAGGGATTTATAATGGTGGATCGCACTCGCTTCCCTTTTCCCTCCGCCGCTTTTATACCCACCGACTCGCGCCGCGGCCGCCCGGCGGCCTCTCCGTCCAGTGTCTACCGGCTTTGTTGACCCGACCTGCTCTCACCGGCTAGGCGGCTAACAACCACCAACCCTGCGCTGTTGATAGATACTCTGCTAAAAATGTTCTGAAATTGAAGAATTGCAAGGGCTTATGTGGCAAAAGGGGCGTGGCACTGCTGATTTTGGTGGAGACGCGTGGCACTGCTGATTTGTAAACGTAGAGAACTCAAAGAATGGAAGAATAGCACCATCGTTATTGTTATTATTATTTACTCCATCCCTTTCAATTTATAAGTCATTTTTTACTTTACTAAATTCATAGATGTTGTTGTGCATTTAGCTATACACTATGACTAGATGCGTAATAATATATATGAATCTAGAAAATTCAAAATGATTTATAATTTGAAACGGAGGGAGCATTAAAAAAGAATAGAGCTGCCCGTACAAAGGCTCTTCGTTTATAGCGCGCGTGATGATGATATTTTCAATCCGACAGAATGTGCAGCCGAGCTTGATTACACACAAGAATTGTGGATCTTAGGCCTTGTTTAGTTGGCTAAAATTTCTAACCTTTTCTCCACTCTCTCTCCATCACATCACATTAAATACGTCAAAAGACATATGTTCGGAGTATTAAATATAGGTAAAAAAATTACTAATTACACAGTTTGGATGTCCTTTGCGACACGAATCTTTTGAGCCTAGTTAGGCCATGGTAGGATAATATTTACCACAAACAAACGAAACATACTACAGTGTGCTACAGGAGTTCCAGAAGTTAAAAAGACAAAATTTTCAACCAACTAAACAAGGCCTTATTTACGATAATCATCACGTATTTTCTTGTTTTTTTACGTGCACTAGATGGTAGCAGATCTAATGGTTAATCAGTATTGTTGTAAAAAATGATTAATCAGTATGCTTATATATTAAAACATTTTGACCAGAAAATTTTCAAGTTACGCTTAGAGCAACTCCAACATATCCTTTAAATTATTTTCCATCGCTAAAAAAATAGAACGAGAAACAGACGTTCCAACAGCCTCGGTAAACTGCATGATCGGAATCACCCTCGCCATTTCTCCGCCTTGCGCTCGCGAGATTTGGCGAGCTCGGCCGCCTCGGAATAGCTCCAGATCCTGTGCCATCGATCCCTCCTGTCCTCCTCTCGCCTCCTCCTCGCCGCCCAGCTCGCACGCGCAGTCGCAGCCTATGCCGCCGGAGCCAAGAGCCACCACCGGCCGCCGCCCGATTCACCGGCGTGAAGCCCCTTCAGAGCAAGCCGTCCCCACCACGAGCAATCCCTCCTGCTATTTATCCTCGTCGCGAAATGACCACTGGAGCGCCGCCATGGCCGGAGGCCGAGCCGTCCGTCGCCCGAGTCTGCCACCGATTCCTGCCGCTAACGTCTTCCCCCGCCACCGATGAGCACACGTCCGTGGTCCGCTTCAACTCCTCTCTCCTTTTTGCGTCTCGGTCGAGCTCACAACCGCCCGGAGCCCCGACAATTGGAACGCCAGGAGCTCCTGTATGTCCGCCATGGCCAGAGCCCGCCGCGGCGCCAAGGGCAAGGGCCGGTGCTGCTCGCGCCACTGGTCGAGAGGGAGGATCGAGCGCCGCAAGCAGAGAAGCCGGGGAGGGAGGGAAGAAGGGACCAACACCGTGGAAGGGGTTGGCGTCGCTGGGGGAGGACGGACGGGCAGGGAGGAGGTCGCGGGAAGGAGGGAGAAAGGATAAGGTGGGGGAAGGAATAGAATGACAGGTGGGTCCCGTGTGTCAATGAGTAGTTGGTGAGATTTGGAAAATGAAAAATAGCTAGGACGTTGGATCACTTCATAAAATTATAAGTTTTTTTTATTTTTACAAAGGCCTAAATCTCTAAATTTAGATAATAAAAATAAAGAGGTTGTTGGAGTTGCTCTAGAGTTATAGTAGAGTTCAATCTAAATGGAAATCCTCCCCTACTCCTTTTTGTTTTTGAAAATGTACGTTCCTCCTCCCTCCATTTCAAATTATATGTTGTTTTAATTTTTCTAATTTCATAAATATTACTATGCATATAGATGTACACTACATTTAAGTGTATAGTAAAAACTATGATTCTACAAAAGTTCAACCGTTGTAGTAGATGGAGGGAATAATAACATTGTATTTGGACCTAACGAAATGCTTTTAGCTTTGTGAGACCGGAGCTAGCCAGCACGACCTTTCAGTGGCACGACAGAGACCAAAACCTGTAATTAAATTGCTGCAGACAAAAAAAAGATTTGTTGAGGTGAAGAGCCTCAAGGTTTTTTTATTAACAAGAAGTAACTTTTTTCGGATCTATTGGTACGATCATACAGTACTACTAGTACCACTTAACTCCTTTAACTAACTACGGAGTAATTTTTTTTTAACGAACCGCACAATACAGTGCGTGTTTCATTGATATAGCAGAAAAAAATACAAGACTACAACTCTGGGAGGTCATAGGTACGAAAAAAAGAAAGGAAAACAACTATACTCGCCCGGTTGGATTGGGACATCAACACGGGTACAACTCAACAACACTGACCAACCGGTTGGATTGAGACATCAACACGGCCGAGCCTCTACACACGACGACGACAGTGGAGAAGGAAGAACACAATCCACAGGTCCACCCACAAACCGCACCCTTGCAGTCAACAAATCTCTAGTGTGATCAGGTGTCGATAGAGAAGCAAAAGGGGCAGACACCACCACACCAAAAGGGCCACCGCCATGCAGGACCCTTCGCCGCAGTACTGCTGCAACAAAGCAAAACCATCCGACGGAGTGAAAAACACCGAGTCCGGGCAACCACAACGCGCGGGGGCCTCACCACATCCGCCGTTGGACTCCTCCTCACTCGTGCGCGGGGGCCTCGCCACGCCCGCCACCAAGCTCCTTGCATCGGCCTCGTTTCCAAAATTGCCGTCGAGATAGCAAGCAAAGCTGCTCCACCCCAAAGAACCGAACCAACCACCAAACCGTCACCGCGATTTGACTTCCTCTCGTCGCCGCCCCTCGCACGAAGTCACCACTTTGAAACCAGTAGCACAAGGAAGTCACCTGCGCCGGCATCTGCCGTTGTCCCGCACCGGGAAGGTTCAGCCACGCTGATCCAACCCGCCGCGAGCCGCTGCAAGCCAAGTCGTCCCCGGTTGCCGATGCCGCAAGCGCCGTTCACGAACGTTGTTCCACACCGCACTGACGATTGGGTAGCAACGCCAGCCGCCGTGGCCCGCTGCAAGCAGTCGAAAGGCAACCAAACGACGATCCCTGAACACCAACAAGAAAGTGGCTGCCCCGACGTGAGGTAACAAACACCCTTCCGGCACACCACAGGGCGAAGCTGCCAACCCAGCCGAAGCCGCCGAAGACAGTGGACCGTCCCCCAAGCCGAGGGTAGTCTCTGGAGACGACGCCTCCAAGGAGGGAACGACGCCAATGGCGCTGCCGTTGCTCGTCCAGAAGCTGGACAGGGTTTTCACCCAGAGACCACATGCAACAAAGTCATAGCTCCGAAATGACGCCCCCCACAGGGAAGACGACGTCCAAGGATGCCGTCGCCATTCCGCCAGCATGAAGCTGGCGAGGGCTTTTGCCCAGAGCAACAGAACGTTGCTGCACGTGCATGGCGCAGGAGCCAACATCACCGCCACGGCCACTCCAAACAAGTGACATCTCGGCCGCAGAACCACACCTCCACTGCAGGAGCTTCCTTCCAAAGTCGCACGTCCCAGCCGCCAGAGCCCCAGCCATGCCTCCATGGCACAGTGAGCATCCCACGGCGGCCGTCGCCGTCCTCACCACCCGCCGTTGCTGCCGCCCCAGCTGCAGCACCACGCTGCCGCCGGGGACCCGCCGACCGCCGCAGGACGCCGCCTCCAGAGGCCACACGCCGCCAGCCAGTGCGGCGCGAAGCCATGCCGCAGATGCCCTTCCTTGGCCGCGCCCACGCGCGGGGCAGTCCGCCGTCCCCGATGACCACATCGGCCGCCGCAGAGGCCCGCGCCGCCCAGGCCGATGCAGCGCCGCACCTCGCAGATCCGGCCAAGGGATGGCCGGATCCGCCCACCGAGCCGCCGGATTTGGAGCTCCACGCTGCCGACGACAGACCCGCCGGCGGAGCTTCTTCGTGCGGCTTCCCCGCTCGGAAACCGCCCTGGAAGCTGCGAGAGGTCCCGCCGCCGCCGTCCTGGAGGGCCGCCCGGTAGGGGAGGGGAGCGGGGGAGGAGGGCGGCGGGGGCCGGCCGGTTGGGCGCCGCCCGAGTCACCCTGAGCGGGGGCGACGCGGGGGCAGGGGACGCGTCTATAGACACGGACGACAATACTTGAATTCGCTGATGTTTTTCCGGAGTAAGCTAGAGATCTGTGCACGAAAATGAAGGCAACTGGCTTACCCTGGTGTCAACATCGTAAAAAAAACACGAGAGAACTTTGGGGGAAAAGAAATATCATATGATAAATAAGCATGTGCGCGTACTCGATGCTACCTCCGTTGTTAAACTATGACACAATTAACTTTTTTCGTTCGTCCGACTATTCGTCTTTTCTACAAATATTGTTGCAAATTGATAAGCCAACACATTAAATCTAAAGTACATTTGATAATAGATATAATGCTATATATTTTACTTTAGTTAACTAATTTGTAATATATATTGGTAGTCAAAGTTGAAGTAAAAGGTCAACAGTGTCATATATTTAAGAACGGAGAGTGTAATAAAACCACGAGACAAAGAGCACATTTGGGACACTTCAAATAAAAAACCATCCCTCGCGTGTTACCCATCAACTTAGGCAGTCTCAGTGGGGATTTCATGGACATTAAATAAGCTGTCATGTAAGCACTTTTGATGATGTGGCAGTGTATTAATGAAGAGAGAGGTAAAATGAGTTTCATGAGGATGAAACCCTCCCTACACAGTTACCTAGACAACTTGTGTCTTGCATGCAACCTAGAAAATAACGATAGATGAAACTATGCATTGAGAGGGGGGTGTTTCATTATAGTTTTAAGGCCAGTCTCAGTGGAGATGTCATGAACACGATTACCTAGAGTGACACATCATCTAAAAACATTTGAAACTATAATGAAACACCTCTCTCTCAATGCATAGTTTCATCTATTGTTGTTTTCTAGGTTGCATGCAAGACACAAGTTGTCTAGGTAACTGTGTAGGGAGGGTTTCATCTTCATGAAACTCATTTTACCTCTCTCTTCATTAATACACTGTCACATCATCAAAAGTACTTACATGGCAGTCTATTTAATATCTATGAAACCCCCACTGAGACTGAGACTGGCCTTATCATTTGATTAGCGGCTGAGATGACACACGCGACACCTTTGGTTCAGTGTCTATTTAAACTTAGCTTGTTCTTCCATTGGCGTCGGTGCGCGCTCATATCGATACGCACACCGAGGAGTTCAACTTGAAATAATTCTAGGCTATTTCGTTGCACAACACTGAAGCAACACGATCTCCGCAAAACAACTTCAATTCCATTTCGTTTCCGCCACCGAAGGTGAGAACAGTATGGACTCCGGTTACACTTGCGGCCTGTTCTCTCGTCAACAATTCGGTCAGCGAGGAGAACGGGCCTGTCGACGACTGACTGACTGTTCGGAGATGGTTCAGACTTCAGAGTTGAGAGGTAGTCCTCCATTTTCAAACTTCCAAGGGACGGTCAGATTAAAAGCGCAAGGGCCGGACCGCCGGCCGGAGCAAATGCTCGTTCTTGCCGCTTGACCGGAGATTTCGAACGATCTCATTCTCATCACCTGCGACGCGTTTTGAGTCGGGTGGTGCCTCCTTTGACGACGACGAGTCGATCGCCGCATGCCCTGCCCGCACTCGTGAATCAGCTAGCTCACGACGATTGACCGATTCGCAGGAGTTGACGCTTGGTTTGGTACGTAGTTTGACCTGATAGCTCGTCGAGGTCGAATCATGAGTCATGACACGTGAAAAGGCTGGAGCAAGAATGCAAGATGCGTACAGGTCCGGGTACAGCCACTACAACCAGACAACGAACCACCACGGCGCGGAATTGCCTCTTCCATGAGCGGGCCAATTTTGGCTGTGTTCGGCAGGTCTGCCGGCAGATTAGTTGAATAATACTGTGTAAGAAGTTGTAAGGTAGATTGGTTGTGAGAGAAAAATCCTGCATAATATGTCAAAACAAGACCTTCTGAACGCTCTCTTTGTCCGGAACGGCTAACGGGCGCGCGTGCGCCGCTCGCCAACAGCCACAGGTGGGACCCACCACCTATCTTATCTCTTTCCTTCTCTTCCTCTTTCTTCTTCCTTTTGCTTTCTTCTTCCTCCATTCATTTTCTCCCCAACTCAGATCCCATCGCCGCACCGATCACCGACCCCGCCGCCACCGGCCTCCACCGCCGCCCACGGCCGGCGGCGACCTCACCTTCGTGCTGTCCGCCCGCTTCCCGCCCCGGCCCGCTTCCCCGCCCTTCCTAAATTCTCCAACTACTTGCCCCTGCCGTGCCGTCGGCCCTTCCCGGCTGCCATCCCCCACCACCGTGGCGGGCGCCGCCGCCGCCCGCCGTTCCGCCCACAAACCAACCCCACCGCCGGTCGGTGGCCATGGAAGCTTCTCCAACCTCGAACCCCCAAACCCTAACCTGAACCCCAAGACCGCCGGCCTCGACCGCTGCCCGCGGCCGACGGCGACCCACTGTCGTCCGCCCCGCCCACCAACCGCGGGAGATGGCCGGAGTGAAGCTTTTGGAAGCACCATAGGGGAGAGGTAGAAGACGACTCGTCAAGACCGAGTGGATAAGTTAAAGCGTTCGCTGCTATGTTGTTGCGGCGCGCGCGTCAAATAGGATTTGTGAATTTTGTCTGCACAAGTGAAGATGAAGATGAAAGCTGCATAAGATCCGACGTGTTTGGTTTGGATGAGCGTTATTCTTCTTACCCGCAGTGTCGTCTGGCTTATCAGCCACCAGCCAGCAGTTTTTTTATCTCGGAATAAACCAGTCACCAGCAACCAACCAGCAGTACTTTTCTCTCAGAATTAATCAACACCAACCACCAGCCAAACGAACAGGTTGAATGTGTATATGACGAATTAGAGCAGCAACACGGCTAGAAGAAGATTTTTCATGATACCGTCTTTTGTTCACTACTATTCCTTCTATTTCAAATTATAGGTTATTTGACTTTTTAACCTCAAGTTTGACAGCTCATTTTACTAAAAAAATTGTACAAATATAATCAAATTTAAGTTATTTTTGAAGGATTTTTATTAATAAAGCAAGACACAACAAAAATATATAATTTTTTGCATAATTTTTTGAATAAAACGAGTGGTCAAATTTAAGGTCAAAAAAGTCAAACGAACTATAATTTGGAATGAAAGGAGTCTCTACCCGTAGGTGTTCACCTTTCTTATTTATGATTTAATTTATACCGCATAAGCAATGTAAGCAAAGCATGTTACCCTAATTTATATCCATAAACTATTTGTGATTTAGTTTCTTGCGTCATATTGAGAGAGATTGCATTGAAGGTAATTCGGTAACTGATGATTTCAATATGGCAAGAATTGCACAGTGATATTTAAATTGACAAGATATGATATATTGACCACCTTCCAAACTATTCGCTTTTGTATATTGCAATTGCATAATTAATTACGGGTTCCTGTATGAGGTCTGCACCCTCAACGGCAGCCGTCCATGGTGGAGACCAGTGCAGGGCCCTCCCAACACCTTTGGCTCGTTAGAAGGAACCAGTGTCGCCATTGATGGACTTGTCTACTTCTTGATGGCGGATGTATATCTTGAGATCACACACAAAAACCCCGCCGTGCAGCGAGACTACTGGATATATTCATTTGACCTTGAGACGGAAAATTGGAGGCCGAACATCAAGGGACCCCAAGGAATTTTTGACCTTGATAACAGTACTCTCCTCATCCCAATGGCTATTACCGCCATCAGAGTACAATACAGGTTTCGCTTGAAAACCTGAATGGGTCATTGGTTATTGTTCGTGGCCCATCTCCAAATATGGACATTTGGTTCCTCATGGACTCCGAGAAGGGCCTCTGGGTCAAGAAATACAGCATACAGATTGGTCGATGGTACTCTTATTTTTCACCCCTGGTTATGTTGGATGATGGGAGGATAGTCGTACTGTCGTAGTCATACATGTATCAGGAGGCAAACAAACGATGGAAATTCACGATCCAAGAACAAACACTTTCTCAGTTGTCGCAGACACAAGCCATTACGATGTGATCAGTGTGTACACTGGAAACTTGTTGAGCTCAGAGCGGCGGCGGGAACCCACAACTAATGAGGTGAGTAACTGACTATTTTGATACTATTAATTTGATTCATCATGTGTATGTATGAGATAGATTTGGGCTTGTTGTTGTATTTAAAATTCTCTAATCACTACAGTATGCCTCGCTTTCTCTGATAGTAAAATATGATCCCGGAAAGTGGAAACTGCAACTTATCCAGAAGCTGCCAATGTTTCTGATTATTGCTAATATATCTATGGATCGATATCATCCATTGGTGTCAGCCTGCTAGGATATCCTAGGTGGCTTAGGATAATATGAACATTCACCTTCAATGGTTATGGATCTGGAGAATAGTGATGGTGTGCGGCAACAATTTTCTTAGGAAGAATTATGTGAATAATTGCCACCTTGACTTTAGCTATATATATAAAAGGGAAAAGTCTAATTTTCAACCTCCAACTATAACAGAAGTCTGATTTTCAACCTTCAACTACGAAACCGGACAAAAAGGGCCATCGAACTATTAAAACCGAGCAAATTTGGCCCTTAGGGTGGTTTTGACGGTGGTTTTGCATTTTCTAGAAATTCGGTTCTTTTTGATTTGGTCAAAATCCATAACTAATTCGTTTCAAATCTTAAAAAAATGAAACTGATACAGTTTTCTGAAAATGTAGGCCATTTGTTGGTACTATATTTAGTGTTATTTACATAATATTTGTTGCTATTCTAATATTTTATTGCTTGTAATAAAATACAAGGAACACAGACAACTAAGTTTCAAATAATGCCAAATAGAATAGCAATAGATAGGTTACATTTTTAGAAAAAATTTGGCACTGATTTGATATTTTTCTGATTTGAAATGAAATAGTTATGAATTTTTGCATTAAATCTAGACTTTTAAAATTTTTATAAATGCAAAACCACTCTTCAAAACCACCCAAAGGGCCAAAATTGTCCGGTTTTGACAGTTCAATGGCCCTCTTTGTCCGGTTTTGTAGTTACAGGTTGAAAATCAGACTTGTGCAATAGTTAGAGGTTGAAAAATAGACTTTTCCCTATATAAAAAGGGACATTGGTGATTCTACCCTTACTCTAAACTTCAATTGTGATTTTGCCCCTCTTATTTCAACTTTGTGATTCTGCCCCTGTTTTTTTCAATTGAACCTAACGTTTGCCCTTGTTTTGGATGTCTGTTAGATGAATGAGATTATATGAATTAAAAGAAATGGAAAACATTTGGAAACTAGGGGAACAGACCAAACTACCCCTGATCCTATCACTCTCGTGACCCTCAACACTCGACGGTGGGTTTGCTGTTTGCATCCAAGCAAAATCCAGGCGGCAGCGGGGGAATCGGAGCGGGTGGAGCCGTGGAGATGCGCAGCGGACTCCTGCGGTGAGCTCGCGATGCGAGGAAGCCAGGCCCGCGGCAGCCTCCCGTAGTCGAGCGTGGCATCGGAAAAGGGCGAGCGACGCGGCGAGGCTTGCGTCCGGCGCACAAGGGAAAACCATGGCAGTCTGCGTCCGGCGCACAATCAAGCCATGGCAGTCTGCGTCCGGCGCACAGCAGCCGCGTCTGGCTTGTGGGAGCAGGGTGGGCAAAGCCGCTAAGAGCTGATGGCATGAAGCATCCTCCCGCCGGTGGCCTTCTCGGCGGCCGCCGCGGCAGCTTCCCACCAGCGGCCCTCCTGGCGGCCGCGCCTTCCCGCGGGCGGCCCTCCCGGCGACTGCGCCCCCAAGCGCCGGTGGCCCTCCCATCGGCATCCTTTCCGGAGGCCGCGGCTTCCCGCGGGCAGCCCTCCCCGTCGTCCGCGCCCCTTCCCGCCGGCAGCCTTCCCTGTTGTACTGCGCTATTAAGTTTGGGTTGATTAGATCAATGCCATTATAATTGTTACGTTTTTGAACTACATCATTACTATTCGATTAACTATGCCAGTGCCATTACAATTCTCGTATAATTTGAACTATGCCAATATCTACGCTCAGATCACCTTTGGGCCCACGTGCAGACTACGGTACTTCAGTATTTCCCCAAATACCCCTCTCACAGTCGCTGGCGTGCGGGCCCTACATGTCATCATCTTCCTCCGACGGTCAGGAGTGGCAGCGTGTGGGAGGATGGACGTCGACAGTCAAGAGCTCCATGAGAAGGAGCTCAACAGGAAGGAGGAGGCGGTGGTGGGCCTACCTGCGGCGGTCGGCGGAAGAGGAGAGCCCGGCAACCGGCGAGCCACCACAGCGTTTCGCGTCTAGGCCGCGGGGGAGGCCGTCCGCGCCTCCAGACCACCGGCGGGGAGAAGGATCTTGGGACCTCCAGATCTTGACTACCGCTGATGGGACCTCCAGATCTTGGGTCGCGCCTCCAGGCCGTCGGGAAGGACGCCCGCGTCGGGGAGCACGCCTCCAGGCCGTCGGGGAGGACGCCCGCGTCGGAGAACACGCCTCCAGGCCACCGGGGAGGCCATCCATGTCGGGGACCCGCGCCTCAAGGCCGCCGGGGAGGCCGTTCGTGTCGGGGAACCACGCCTCCAGGCCGTCAGGGAGCGCCGGGCCGTCCGGGGAGGAGGCGGCGGCGAGCCCTCGGCAAGCCAGCCACAGGGGCAGCGACGGCGCAGTGGCGGCAGGAGGGTGGCGGGAGGTTGAAGAAGACCCTAACGGGTGGATCCCGCACGTCAGTGAAATGAGAGAGAGGGAATGAGCAAGGGCAATCTTGTCCATACGAATATACAGTACCCCTTTATACACCTGAAAATGGGCCCAAGTCCTCTCCAGACGTACATAATGGCATATCTCAAACAACAGCGGAATTGTAATGGCACCGGCATAGTAAGTCGAATAGTAATGGCGTCCTTCAAAATCGTGAAAATTGTAATGGTACAGATCTAATTAGCCCCACATTTTGTGGAGGTGGCCGATGAAGGAAGTAAACTAAAGGTACCCTCTTTGCGAATGAGAATAGGAGATGGGAGAACACTCACTTTTGTGAGATGTCTGGATGAATAATTCACAGTTGTCAACTCTAGGGTGTACCATCTTAGTTGGTTACTTGGTTGTGATAAAGTTCAGAAGATTGTTGCACTGAGAAAGATTACTCATTGTCTAATAGCGTAGGTCAGTAACCTCTTATCATTGGAAAATCATGATACATTAGAAGATCATAGTTTTATCTGGCTGATCTTGGTGAACAATATTTTCGCTAACAAAAATCTCAAGTGAACAAAGAGGGTTGGATAGGTGATCCTAGATGTCGGTTATAGTTTTGTACTTCATATTTCTAACCAAACAATATGCATGCCTAACATTTCTCAGATGGTTGAGTTGTTTCCCAAGAACCTGTGGAGCTTGTATATGTTGGAGTTGCCTAGGTTCTATGGCTGTTTAGAATGTAAATGATAGTTGTTATTGAGTAAAACAACTTAATGACCCTGGTGGTTTGTTACATTTTTTTTGTCATTTGATTGGTATTTGTGGTCTTTTTTTTCAGAATGAGGTAAACAAAAAAGTCATACATGATGGTGTTGATAGGAGTCGGATGGCCTTCAAGGATGACTTTGACCTGAAACATAGATGGGCGAGAGGACTTTGTCATGTAAAATCGCTATGTTGTATTGCTGATGTTTTTCGTTTTTGTTATGTTTGGAAAACCCGAATCTAGTTAGTGTGGGACTATGGGTTCCCTACCTTTTACCGAATTCCCTCCTTGTGAAGTTATATGGTAATTGATGATGTATGAGCTCGCTATGGATGCAATCAAGGTATGGTGTATCAATTATTAGATTCAATATCTATATCTAAGTGTTTTTCCTTTTTGGTTTTAAATGATGGGAGGTTAACTATTTTTTAATTAAACAGCTATGGTTGTTAATTATTGTGTTGTTGAGTCGTTGGACCTATCCACTTCAAGGATTTGTGACATTTCCATTTTGAAGGTAAAGTAGGTGTGTCCACACCCTCTAGAGGTGGACGAGAAAGAAAGGTGATAATTGTAAATGGATAGCATCCCTTATTGGAGGTGGACGAGAAAGAAAGGTGACAATTGTAAATGGATAGCATCCCTTATGAATAAGATTGTTAGATTTTGTTAGAGTGATTTTCCTATAAATAGTAGCATGCTCCTAGTTCACGTGAACAAAGTGTATCAGAATGAACTTCATTCAAAGTCTTTCATTTATTGTCACTCTTCATACTTTTTAATGGCATAAGTTTTCCTAATGGGAGCAAGGATAACAAGTTATTCCATTGATCGAAATATAGTTGCTTATATTTTAAAAAGAGGTCATTAAAGCTCAATGAGCAGATTATAGAATAAACTAGGTAATTGGCGCGCTATGCGTGCCCGACGCCTCTACCAAATGATGCTGACCGAAAACAAAATTTGGATAGATTAGTAAAATAAAACAGAAAAAACTCAACAATACTAATAAAATATAGAGTTTAAATTTTTTCATGAGATGAAGGAAGCACATGTACTACTTTTTTTCTTTATTTTGAAGTTGTCAATAATTGCTTGATAAGATTTAATATTTAAGGGGATTTTTCTTTTATGTGGAATAAAGAAAATGAAGTGTGATACATGAGTAAGAAAATTTAATGATATCTTTAGTTGGAAAAAATAGCAGCACCATTCCTGCAATATTCTCGGTACAAAAATTGTTGTATAGAAGCTTTACTACGTCGCTATAGTGTAGGCACAATCACACCTGGACTAGTGTAGGCACAATCACACAATCACATGGACTAGAAGGTTCACACTTCGACACATACCTTTCTAACTACAACACGTCAGGAAAACTTTACATGAAAATTAATGTAAAATCAGATACGGGAGCCTGACCCTTGAGTTTGAGCCAATCCTAGGAACTTTAGTATATCTAATAGATGACATCATAATAATTATAGAACAAGTAGTGTTAAATTCCTCATGGTACAATGGAAATTAATGTAAAATCAGATACATGAGCCCGACCCTTGAGTTTGCGCCAATACCAAGAACTTTAATATATCTAACAGATGACCTCACAATAATTATACAACATGCGGTGTTGATTCCTCATGGTACAATTCAATTTTGATTCGTCCTATTTATATTGGCAACCACTTTTGTGTTGTAGGATCTAGATGACCGAACTCAAGTTTTAGAATTTATAAGAGATCATTGCAAGTTTTAAAGTTCATAAGATATCATTTATTATATGAAGGTTACACAAAAGACGATTAGTGTTATGTCATTCTATTCAGATGATGTTATATCTTCCAATTCTTACTCTTCTTTATTAGACATCATCCTAACATGTTTCACGAGTTGAACCAACGTATATACAATCATCAATGAATAAAAATACTCACCAAATATAAATATGTCAGATAAGTAGGATCGAGTCTTTAAACAATCAATGATATCATATAATCCATACAATTTGAAACAATTTAAAGAACCACACTACAAATATTCTTCTAACCTAATTTATTTTCACTTAGTGAACTTGTTGGCTAGTGTTATAAGCTAAGGACTACACAAAAGATTGCAATTATAGTGGTTTGATTATATTATATTTTTATCATATCTTTTAATTGTGTTTCTTGCTTTTTCCGTATACACGTACGTGTTTTATATTTTGTATACATACTTATGTTTAATCTCTCTCCTAATGAATTGGCTACTTATTTTAAAAATATACATGTTTCAAGTTTTTGTTGAGTTATCCCGACCTTTGCCGAAGATGATGAAATGCGAGTGGTTGTAATGGTACATATCACGATCATAGTAGTTTCTCGAACTTTATCATGCTCCTTTGCAATGTTCGTACATCAAAGATCTTTTTTCTTTTAGATAATGATACATCAAAGATCTAATGAGATGGCTTGAAGGGTGGGACCTTTGCAATACATAGTGATTGGTATGCTGCACTAGCTTTTAACTAGGCTACTTCTAACCTAGGCTAAATCAATGCAATTTGCTGATGTTTGGTTGGGTGCCTAAAGATAGCATAACTTTCTATGGTTATGTTTGGTATGTTGCACAATGTGATAATGTGATCATGTTTTCATATATGTGAACTTACCGCCCATATTCTCTCTCATTCTCTATATTCTTCCCCAATCCGTCTCTTTGCCGCCGCCAGACAACAATAAGGCACATCTCCAATACACCGCACGAATTCTGCCTATCCTTGTACTTTCCCTCCTCAATGGTGACGATGAGCACCCACGCCGACGCAAGAGTAGGTTCGTGCCTACTCTGGAGCCAAAGCTCGAGCTCTAGTGCCATCAAATTGAGGTCCAGTGCTGTCGAATCAAGGTCCAACACCGCCGAATCAAGGTCCAACATCATCAAATCGAGATCCAGCATGACTAAATCAACATCCAACATGCCCAGCTGGGACTCCACCAGCCATACGAGCACCGCTATGCCTATGTCGCCTACCAGTAGGGATGAAAGTGGTACGGATATTATCCGTATACCATCCGACCGAAAGCGTCAAGAACTCAAATGGCAAAGATCGTATCCGAATCCGAGCATTCAATATCCGTAATTATCCGTACCATATTAGTATCCAGATATTCAAAATTGGATTTCTAAGATCCAAATATGATGGATATCACTATTCGACACATCATCTACTGTTCGTAACCTAATTCGATCTGAGAATTTAGTCCGAGAAAGAAAAACTATTTGTATATGTATCTGTAGTATTCGTTCATATTCGATCTGTTTTCGTCGCAACTTGCCGGTTACCGTGGTGCGAGGTCCTCCGCGTAGGGCCATTGCCGCACATCTGGGCGAGGGCTGCCATGTAGGATCGTGTAGGCGTGGTCCACCGTACAGGGCCGCGGCCATCGTGGCACGAGGTTCTCCGCATCATATCCACGCCAACCTCCATCTGAGCAAGGTCTGCTGTCGGGCAAGGGTCGCCGCCAGAGGACATGCGGGCGAGGTCCGTCGCACAGGGTCGCAGCCGGACTGCAAGCGAGTTCTACCACGACCCGCCGCCACCAGCTATGTTGAAAGTGCATCTAGGCCACTAAGTGGATTTTGGTGAATTGAATGACAACACGTTTAAAGGACTAACATGTTTGCTTAAGAATGTGAGTAGGCTTTTGTTGTAATATTCATGATATAAGAAGTATTTCATATTAATGGATGAATGTTGTATGGTTCACATCAAAGAAAGCAAGCAAGTGTGTGATCTCATGATACAAATGCTGATAAATGTCAAGCATTAATGAAGATAAATGTTGGGGATATATTTCAAAGATGATTTCAAGTCTCTGATAATTGTGTTAGCTTGATTGCAAATGAAAGGAATCGTAAAATGGAAAATGGTAATTTTCCCTAGAGACAATGCAATGCATCATACGATGACTCTAAAAGGATACAAGGATGTTTCTATATTAGATGATCCTCAATTGAAAGCTTGCATATTCGTAGTAATTCAAGAACAAACATTTGAATTGATCTTTTAAATAAGGATTAAATGTTGACGAAGCAAATCCAATCCCTTAAGTGTAAAATGATTCAAGTATGGCAAGACTGATGATATACAAGCTCAATAGGTTGCTTTGGTATTTACTTTTAGGAAAAAGTCTATTTTTGACCATTGAACTTTTGCCTTGGTTTGTTTTTGACCATCCAACTTCAAAACCGGGTATCTTTGACCACTAAACTATCAATACCGTGTACAAATGACCATCACACCCTGTTTTGACTCATTTTGATTGGTTTTGACTGCCACATTGGATCAAAAGGCCACATCACCATGCTGACTCACCCACACGCCAACAAGGCTCCGCCTCCCCCATGCGGCCACGCCGGCATCCGCCCATCTGGACCGGCACGGAGCTCCTGCTCAGTCGGTCGGCGGCGCATCCTAGGCGGAGCTCGGGTCATGGCCGGCAGCGACGTAACCCTCGGTGGAGCGCGCCCATTGGCGAAGCTCAGCTCGCGCGGCGGCGGCGCCGGCCCCTGGCGGAGCAGCCGGAGCTCGACATGCAGGGCAGGAGAAGGCGCATCCGTGGCCCGCGGGAGGCGCACCGTCCGCGGCCGCAGCTCTCGCACAAACCCGTCGGAGAGCAGACGCTGGATCTGTGAGGCCCAGTCTCCACGCCGCCGCTACAAGCGCTGGAGCCGCGAGCCTGCCGCAGGTCCCTTTTTGCCGCCGTCGCACCGTGATTCATGGAGAGGCGTCCCCGGGTACGACCAGAACCTTAATCCATGCTATTCAAGATCACGTACTGCTAATCACAAGCAACTTCACCATGCCCAGGCAGCGCAGCTGGCTAGGCTGTTTACCAATAGCAACAAGCTCTGGTGCCGCCACTGTCGGTCTGCTGCTTTGCTCACGAGCGGTGAGCTCGTGCGCCTCCTCACCGGGTAGCGCGGACGGCTCGACGGCGCGAGGGCTGCGGACACACGTGGGAGGGCGTCTGCAGGGGAGGGTGGCTGCCGGCTGCCAGCGCAGAAGGCGGCGACGGGACAAGGTGGAGAGGAGCAGGGGTGCACCCCTTGCGGATTCCGCCGGCGTGGAGACCACGGGGAGAGAGACGACGGAGTCGATTTGAGCCAGAGCTGTCCGTCGGTCACCTGGAAGAGATAAGGAAGATAGGACCTGACGGGCAGGGCCCATCCGAGTCAGCACGATGACATGGTGATGGTATCCTATGTGGCGGTCAAAACCGCTTCAAACAAGTCAAAACAGTGGCCGATGGCTAATTATACACGGTTTGTAGAGTTTAGTGACCAAAGATAACCGGTTTTGGAATTGGATGGTCAAAACCAAACCGAGGCAAGAGTTCAATGGTCAAAAATGGACTTTTTCCTTACTTTTATTCGTGAGTATAGGAATGCTACACGAGGATGCAATATTAGCTTTATGACAATGATCAAAAGTGCTCATTAGTTGATCTGTGTGAGAAAAAGTCTTGAGAGAGTTATTAAGTGATCTAACAAATCTTTTTAACCATCCTTAGCCACTTCATCTCTTTAGTGAAGTGTTGGTGACAAGAGTAGGGTTAGTGGGCTTTCTCTGCCCAGGACGATCTAACCGCCCCTGGGAGGCGGTCTAACCGCCTTGAGGGTTAACGATTAGTTTTTCAAACTAGCCGATCTAACCGGCTTGGAACCTCGGTCTAATCGGGTTAGCTAGTGCTCTAATAACTAATTTTGGAGTAGGGTATTTATACTCCATGACCTCCACATGTTGGAGGTACTACTTCTAAGGTTGTTGGCGTGCTTACTGTGACAGAACCGCCCAAAATAATTCCGTATTATCGCCTAAGCCGGTCCACGTGGCCATTAAGCAATAATAAAGAACTATTCTGTCGCCTCTGCCGGGGCATGCCCGGTAAATCACTTACACAGGATCGATTTATGCGCTAAGCCCACACGAAGGCGGGACCAGAGTACAACATTACATTACATAAAAATTCATAAGTACTTAAAATTTACAAACCAAGTTTTGACTACATAAAAGTAAAGGTGATTCAGAGTTTAAACAGCGGAAATAAAACTAGCGGAAGATACACATGGGAGGCCATCCATGGAGTATCACTCATCAACATCGTTTTCCCACTCAAGCTTCCAACCATCTGGAATAGATCCAGGCCAGATGAAATTACCTGAAAACAACAACAAAAGCAAGGCTGAGTATACTAATACTCAGCAAGACTGACCCGTCAAAATAAAGACATATCTAGACATGCAAGGCTTTTTGGCTGGTGGGTTTGTTTTGCCAAAAACATCTAAGAGTTGATCCTTACTTTCATGTTTTAGCTCAAGTTCTAGTATGTTAACCATTCTAGGTGAGCACCTGCACTAAACAAGCATGTTGTGCAAACAATATTAAACAGGTAACAATATTAATCCAAAATGTTCCATAAATAAACATGGGGTAGCCAGTGGTCAAGCCGACTCAGATAACAGCGAGTGACCGACGATCGATCGATTTATATCCTTGCAAGGTAAACCCAAGATACACGGAAGAAGATAGACCAAGTGCAGTGTCTACCCCAACCAGGCGGTTCCCAACATCCCACAGTTTGGAATCAGACGCTACAAACTCTGGTACACGGTTATCCGGAGGGTCTAACCCGACCAGTCCGGACTCACACACTATACCACGGGTAGCTAGCCCGGAGACGCAACCCAAGCCGGTAGCTAGAAAGATCCCGCCCCGGTTCAGAAGGTACTAGGCTTACCGGTCCCATTCCCGACAAGCACTTGGTACGTTCAATAGCTTAAACCAGCACAATGCTACTCGGTCGAGACCGAACCCATTGCTCTTACCACATGAGCGAGTCATTTTAACCAACTTATGATTCCAACATAAGCATCCTATATCTCGCGAGCAATGAGTCATTACTCGACTTGTACCGTGTCCTTAAAGCATGGCACTAGCGTTTCTAACATACTAGAAAAAGAGCATAGGAGTCCTAAGGATCATGCATCTAGTTTTCAAAGCAACACCTGAAACTTAAATGCACAAATCATAACATAAATACGAAAAGTAAAGATATAAGTTTAGAAAAAGGGTTAGATGTATCCGGGGCTTGCCTTCCTCTGACTCAACACTAACACTAGCCTTGGGCTCTTCTGGACTTTGGTCCAGGTCTTGCTGCACACTAACTTGATTCAACTCTCCAGTAGCTGCTCCCTCCTCCTCCTGGGTGAGCGTGTATGTCCCGTCGGGAAGATCTACACGTTTACATGCACATGCATTAGATTATGGTGGAGGTGGGAGAATTACCACAAAACCAACTCTTGTTGGACACATTCATCCAAACATTATCATTTTCTCACAGAAATTATTAGGGTGTGTGATGATAAGCAAAACACTACTTTGATGGTGATTGTGTGCACATCTAAGCAATTTAAGTTACTTAACTACACCAAACAGCAAGGGGGTGTGTTTAAATTAATAAAAACAGAAACAAACATGATTTCACAATTTAGCACTTTTAATTTCCATTTCTTTCTTTAATTACTTAAAACAAGCCTTTCAACCATAAACCCAAATTAAATCAAAAACACTTCAAATGAGCCTAATCTTTTGCACACAGCAACATATGCCTATTTTAAGCTCTCAAACCAAAATATAGCTTAAGATCATTTATAAATTAATTTATACGAAAAAGACAAATTTCAGCCTAGTAAATCAACATTAATTCATATAAAAAGATTTAATAAACTTTTTGATCTCAACTTTCTCCTACAGGTCATGTATGCCAAGAATGAGTTTCTGACTAAAGCATGCTTGCAGATTCAAATTATTTTTCAGATCTTGAATTTAAGCTCCTACACAAGATTAAATCCAAAACATCTATTAAACAATTCCCTAAAATCACATCCATCATACCAGAGGTACTACTCAACAAGGCAAAGCCCTAGGGTGCACTGGTGCTCAAAGAAAGTTCATTAAAGAGGCTATAAAAAGCATCAAACTTAATCTAGCATAAAGCTTAAATAAATTATAACTGAACATATATACATCAAAATCATGCAAACTTTTGCCACAGATCTAGACATGCCATAAAGAGCAACATATCCAAAATTCAAGTTCATAGCATGTGTATATTTTAAATCACACTAAAAACACTCCAAACTGAGTTTGAATTTTTAATTCAAAAACTACACAGAAAAACCCTATACATGCTTTCTAGAAAAGGTAGGATTCTTCACCAGGAAACCAACAAAATTGGATTTGTATTTTTCTGATTTTTCTACAATTTTCTATGAATTTTTGAAGTTCCAGCCGAAAACCCTAAAACACATTTACACTGGGACCCTCGACTTAAAATTTCAGATTTACGAATCGGCCCCTGCTTTACACAAAACACCCTGCATAAAATCCAATCCTTGCAATGCGACCCTCGGGACAGACTGGTCCTCACCGGCGGCCGGAATTCCGGCCGGCGATCACCGGACTTGGCCGGAGGAGACCACCCGGGGCTGCTACTGACCTTGTCAAGGTGGGAGGTGGCCTTGGCCGGACTGGAGAGGGCGGCGCCGGCGGCCTGCAGCGGGATGCCTCCGCGTCTCCGCTGCGGCACGTCGCCGGCCGGCGAGGGAGTGGCCTGGGGGTCCGGCGGTGGTGCGGCAGTGTAGAGGAGACCCAGGGGAAGGAGTGGGAGCGACCGGCGGCACTTGTTCAGGTGCAGGAGGCGTGCTCGGCGGTGGTGCGGCACCGGCGGCGGAGCGGACGGCACCGCTAGCCCCGTTCGGCTCGTGGCTGCAAGCTAGGAGGGACAAGGGCAAAATGGCGACCCAGGAGACCAAGAAGGCTTCATCTCGAAGGACTAGTCCGCGGCCCGGCCAGCTGGACCATCTGCATGCGCGGTGGGCTCGGTGTCGCGCGGCTGGCGGTTGCCGCGGCCGGCGCGTGGCGCGGACAGGCGCACGGGCGCGTGTAGGCGCGGCGTACGGTGCGAACACGGGCGGAGGGACCACGGTGTCGAACGGGTCCATAGCGACGATTACCAGGCATCCGTACACCGGCGTCCGCACGAATCGACGCGTGGCAGGGCGGTTGCTGGCGTGCGCACGCGCGCTCTGGCGCGGCGACGACGTCGCCCGGCTCTGTTTCAACACCACATACCGGTTTTCAAAATTGCATAACCCCCAAAAGTGACAACTAAGTCAAAAATCTCCAAAAACAAAAGTTGTAGAGGAGCTATAGACCTACAACTTTCCCAAAGGGCGACATATGTTTTGATCAACGGTTTGTCCGGGAACGTCGGCCAAAGTTGCAGTTTTTCCACGGCTCGAGTTACTGTTCACAGCGCAGTCAAACCGATTTTTGGCCAATTTGCACTCAAAATTGGAATGTCCGCCAATTACGAAAAATGTGTTCCCGGAAATAACGAACAACTTCGTATTGGTCGATTTTGAACTTCTATAGTGAAATTTGGAGAACGCGTAAGAAAACCATTTCGGCCTTAAAGGAGATCTAGGGTTTGACCGGGAATTTGAACTTCGACCAAGGTCTTTTGCGCAAAAGTGTGCACAATCAAGCAAAACATGCTTAGGGACTAATTAATCTTGATTAACCCAACTAATCGAGTTATTTATCTTTAATAAACACCTGGGGTGTTACACTTACTCTGCTATTCTTGCTAAGCCAAATCCAAAGGAACTCTCCCCAACCATATCTTTGTGAGATTTGTGTGATTCAAGTCATATATTTGTGTTGGATTGAGAGAGTGACCTTGTGTGAGCATTTGTGAGCTTACAAGAGCATCCTGTAGCTTGAGCACTTGTGATTCGCGTGTACAAGCCATTGAAGCATTTGTTACTCTTTGAGGTTTGCCTTCTAGAAGGCTATGCGTCGTCGGCTAGCTCCCAAGGTGTGGTGAGCGGCGACAAGTTTCTGAGGGATGTGATCTTGCCTTTTCGTGAAAAGATAGTCTTAGTGGAAGGAGGAAAATGGTTGAAAGAGACTCACCTTGTTGAGAGAGTTGGTGGAAAACTCGGATCTCAAACAAACTCCTCAACAGAGATGTAGGATTCACAGGTGGTGAATCTGAATTTCGGGAAACAAATCTGTGTCTTCTTTGTGGTTTGCCTCACTAGTTGGTTTCTAGAATATTTACTTTGCTTCTACTTCGATCTACTTGGGTGTACTTATCTTTGTGTGCAGAGATCATTACCCTATTTGTGAACATCTACTAAAGCCACTCAAGAACTTCGGTTCATGCTAGAAGTCAAGGAAAGCTTGATCTTCACTTTGGCAAGTTCACTACATGGAGCCTGTCTAACTAGGTCTAGAGACCAGTCTAACCGGCCTCCTATACACAACTTTGAAGGGTCGGTCTAACTGCCTATCAGGGCCGGTCTGACCGCGTGTGCCAGGGAGTTCAAGTTTTGGGTGGAAAAATTTTATTTGGTTGACTTGCCTATTCACCCTCCCTCTAGGAGACATCAAGATCCTTCACATGCGGGCGAGGTTGGTCGGTGGGGCCATGGTCGGAGTACGGGAGAGCTCCACCGTGAGGCGGCCGTCGTCGACCATGCAGGTGAGCTCATACAATTTGTTCGTTGGTTGGTTAAGAAGATGATGAAGAGAACCATGTAGCTGTTTATGCAAGCCTGCACAAGCGGAAACGATAATGAAATGTATTTCCCGTAGCTTCTTTTTGCATAATCTAAGATAGGCTAAGTACCTAATGCAGCCTACCAATCACTAGCGCGCTGCATATTGTGCACCCTACCAATCACACTTATATCGCATAGAGACAAGATTAAGGATGGTAATGGGTTGGGTCGGGTGCGGGTGGAGCAAAACCCACCTATTATCACACCCATCACATTTAGCTACACCCACCTATTACCACACCCATGGGTGAAATTTCACACCTGCACCCACACTCGTTGGGCACCCGCTGGGTGTCGGACACCCACTGGGTCCATCACAGTATATGTCATATATAAATGTGATGACATTATATCAAGTAGTATAATAGTATAAATTCATGAAAGTCACAAATAGATTGTTCTAACAAGCCAAACTTCCAACTTATAGTCACATCATGTCACATAAATGTTCATAGTTCCAACAAGAAAGTAAATTAGTCACCATACTCAATACATCACATAAGCAAATATAGAATAAAGACTTAAAACTAACCTTAAGATTGAAAACACAAACATAGATTACAACATCAATCATCATAAATCTATCAAATAAGTTTAGTACCTATAAAAAAATATAAATATAAATTTTTATTTCGGACCCTATGGGTCACCCACAGGTTAAAATGTACACCCGCACCCACACCCACTTAATACGGATCGGGTTAGTTGTAGACTTATGGGTGAAATTTTACACCAACACCTGCACCCATTGGGTGTGAAACCCGTCAGCCCCCGCACCCATGGGTCCGACTGCCATATCTAGACAAGATAGGAAGGGCTCTGGCTCCAAAGGTTCATGCTCAAAAGGATCTGGCAAGTGGCTTAAAGACTCGTTTATATTCGTAAATTTACGTGAATGAATAGCAATGTGAAATTAGAGTGGAAAGTTATGAAAAAACACTTATTGAGATGTGTGTTGTGAGAGAAGATATGACTTGATGTGATGTATGAATAGTTCGATATGGATTTGTAGTGCAAATTTGCGAGTACGAATTGGAAGCCGTACATGCGGGGCGTAGCGGCCGATTTTACATGCGCCGATGCGCGTTTGTGTTGCTGTCTTGCTGAACCTCTGTATTCCTGGACACAGGAAATCCAGGCAGTTCAGAACTTCAGAGAACCTTGGGTAGGACAACCTCCATAGGGGAAAATTTCTGTGAGCCGCAGAAACACAAGAACTCTCACTGACACTACGACCACCATTTCACAAAGGACCCACACATCATTAAGCCTCAGCTCTCCGGTCTCCACCACCAGATAAGCGGCTTGCTTTATCTTCTCCCGGTCCCTCGAGGGAACACGCAGCAGCTCCAAGCAGCGAGGAATCCATGGAGGTCGTGGGCGGCGTCTCGCTGAGGCCGACGCCGGCGCGCATCGGGCAGCTGTCATCCGTCGACGTGGGCGGGCGCTTCTTGCTCAGGGCGGCGCCGCGGAGGCAGCCGGCCGCGAGGCGCGCGCTGGTGGTGGAGGCCCGGGGGAGGAACTGGTCGGAGCGGCAGATGCAGCAGCAGCGGCGCATGCCGCAGCTCCCCAAGATCGAGGACGACGGCAACCCGCGCTTTGTCATCTTCATCCGCACCGCCAATGTTCGTGGTTTGCTTGCTCTAAGCTGATGGCTACTGTCTCCATCCCTCCATTGTATTCTTCCTTTCGTAGCCAGTTGGTTTTCCTTCTGCAAATTCAGTGGCGCGTGACCAAGATTTGTGCATTTCGCTGCAGGTCTACTTCTGGTACCCGCTCAACATCATCACCGGCGGCACGACGGCGAAGATCATGCTCGCCGCCAAGGACAACTTCCTCGGCAAGTACATATACAAGGACACGCTCGCCAGGAACCTCGCTGCCGTCATTTACAAGGTAATCAATGCTTCACAGTTCACACGCTCTCTAATATCTTAGTATTATACTAGTAATGATCTAGTTTTACTACTTGCACAAACTGATAAATCATAATGGCGCTAATTAATAACTGACTGCTTTTATGTGTCTGTCCGTGTTGTTGGTCTGAATTCTGAAAGGATGAAGATGAGATTATCGACACCGCAAAAGAGCAGTACCGTGTGTTGAAGACCGAAAATGAGTTTAGATATGGCTACAAAGTTGTGGTAATTTTCTCCTCGAACCTTTGGTTGCAGAAGCATTAGTCGTTATGTTAAGTTTTTGAATCGGATAATAATTGTTCACTTTTCAATTGCATGAGCAGGAGAATGGGAACGTTAGGTCTGCGCTTGCCACAAGTAATGTGATCGAAGTATGTTTCTAAAATTTTGTAAAGTTCTATCACAATAGCATAAACAATATCCTAGTTAGGACTTCAGGCTCCTAATCGTTATTACTTTACAATTATAATCTTACTTTATACTGAACTATTTATGAGTTATTTTACTTAACTATTAATTGCATGCTGGATAGCTCAAAATAGTGTTTTGGAAAAGTTCTCCTAAGCAGAAGTTGCATCCAAATGAGGATGCAAATTGAATCATTGATAAGCAGATGATCACATTTTCAGTAAACATGTTTTGAGCATTCTGGCATGTCATTAACAATAAGACTCCTTTTTTTTTTTTGCAAAACATTAACAATAACACTCCTGATCTCAGCTTCCAAAGAAAGACGAGCTCAAAACCGTAGTTGACAAGGTGAAAGACTTCTTTGGCGACGTTACCAGTGGCGCTAAAGAATCCTTCGCGCAGATCACAGGATCTGCTGTAACCAAAGAGGACGAGGAAGCAGAAGGCAAAGAGAAGTTCCGCTCAAAGAGACGAAAGAAGCAGCGGAAGCCGAAGCAGGGGCTCAGTAAGTACATTGAGACTGCTTCAACAAAGCAGCGTCACTTGTGTAAATCTCATTGCCATCCTTTATTTAGCCATTGGACGCTGAGTCTAAGCATGTGATTTTCCATTTGCATCTTGCAGAAACGGAGAAATGATTGTATCACTGAGCAGTCAGCACACATGAGGGATCGTTAGACAAGTGAAGCACCGGCCGGAGTTTTGTTATCTATGTCCAGAGTTACTGTGTAATTTGTCCAGATTTTAAAAAAAATTTCCAAAGAGACAATGTGTAACCTCATTGCGACTAACGTGCTATGACTTCTCACAAGTCTCGCAAAATTGGGTGAAGGTTACAGCTGTATATTAATTTAATTTCTTGGAAGTTTCAAAGTTGTACAGTGCGGATACGAATTGTTCATATATCAACTGAATTTTTTTTGTGTTACATATCAAAGCACTTTATGTAGGTTATTAATTAAAAAAAAGGGCACCAGTGTGCAGAGAATGTCAAACCAGTAACTTACGAAGATTGCACAGAACCTCAAACATGAGACTTGGAAATCAGAAAAAGGTTGGCCACAAAAGTATGGTCCTGTTTAGGGTGACTTATAAGTCAGGTCACTTTAAGTCAGTCCTGTTTGGTTGCAGTGACTTATAAGTCACTGGGCTCCACACAGGGTACTAGAGGGAAAAAATAGACATAAGTCACTTTAAGTAGGGATGGAGCTACTTATGGGACTTATAAGTCACACCAGTCATGACTGTTTGGTTTCACATGTGACTTATTTTGCACTTTTTGCATTTTAAGTCACCCTACTTATAGGAACCAAACATGCCCTAACGTCCATGGGATGGAGCTGCACCTTCCTCATTCGACAAACACTTGGGATACATGTACCGAATTCACGCTTAAACCACAAGTTCTCTTAGAAATTTGTTCACGATACAAGAAGAGCAACGCTCATGTCTTAACGGAAGACTAGGTGCACACGTTGAGGTACCCCTTTCAGTGTGGAAAACATTGGCAGGGCGCTGAACGAGCTGCAACAGAATAGCAACTCTTAGAGGTCAATGACTCTTGAAAGCTTCTGTATGCGGTTCAGCAAGAAGTCCCCTTGCTTGATGGTCGCCTGGTAGAAAGCATTCCTCTCATCTGGTCGGTTTGTCTCCAGAACACCAGCAACCTTATCAATCTTGCAGTGAAGCTTTCCAGCTGCAATGAACCGTGAGAGTTCTCTACAACAAATGAAAGGAAGGCTTTATGAATACTAAAGTAACAGGAAGAAATCATGATTAGCAGGAATTACAAAGATACAACCACAGCAACTGATAAAGCACTTACTGGTCTATGAAATCAACAGTCACACCAAAAGCAGCAGCCATTGCTTCCATTGTCACACTCTTGTACGACTCCAGGAATTGTGAGTAGACAACAATACGCACTTCCCGCATGTAGTAGCGGAAATGAGGCTGAAGGTATCGGTCTAACTTGATCTGCTCTGTCAAGCCAGCTGGAAACAATCATAGAACATAGCACTGTCAGAATCAGAAAAGAATATAATCATAGCAAGAGCTTGGACACGTTATTTATATATCTTAACTTACAGAATGCAACGAAGAACGACTTGTACTGGCAATCGTACAGGGAATTGAGGAACTCAGAGAGGTGAGGTACTTTCCCAATCACAGCCAGGATTTCTGGTGCATCTACCACCTGTCAAATTTCTTGTTATTGAGGAAACCATAATATGATGATAAGGAAACAGAGCACACTAGACAAAGTTGAATACCTTTTGTTTCAGAGATACACGATCCAGTGTGATGATACTAGTGAGGACTGTATAAAAGATGAATGTATCATATGGGAATAACTCATAGGTAGTGAAAGTCGAAATGGAATCTAAAAATAAGCTGGCAGCTTTTGTGAAGTTTCTAGTTGCCATGCAGTACAATCCTTCATATACTTTCAATCTGTTCTTCCTCTCCCAGTCGCCTCCTTCCTCAAACAAACTTCAATAAGTAAAATATGTGGTTATATATTACTGATTACTCTGTGAGACAAATGACAGAATGAAACTCTCAAACAAAGATAAAGCTTACTTCTTTGCCTTATCAATGGATTTTGAGATGAGATCAAAATCCATGTAGAAAAATCCAATCTGCAGAGTGTGAAACACAAGATCCATCTTTTGGCCAACAGCTACAGTTTTTCCTTCAGTAACTTTAAGCTGCTCCAGGGCTTTTTCCTGAAATAAATCAATAGGGATTTTCAAGATGTGCAGCCACAATATCCTGAACAGGCTCTCATCAGTGAAATAGAACAAAACAAATTCGTACCTTCTCACCAACCCTTATAAAGTACAAGGATTTGGCAAGATGGGCTTCACGTACTTCGCTCTCACCCAAATTCTCCTCAGCGTCAGCAATTCTTCATGACAATTGATAAGGAGTTCAGTTTCAAAGGAACAAAATTTGCTTGCAATTAAATCATTATACATTTATACACATAGTTTGTGAAGTCAAAAACACAAAAAATCATATAGCTACTGAAAAGACATCCAAATTGCACTTCCTTCACACTCATATCCTCATTATAACCTCATTAATACTGACTAGGCACAAATTCCAACTTACTTGACTGTTTTTTATTCCTGTAGTTAAGGTGTAGAAGGTTATTCGGTATCAATTGGATCAGATATGAGATATCAAGGCATGAACTGTAGTATGGTCTTTAGAACCCATTAGGCCCTTACTACCCTTCATCAACCCCTGTTACACCACTTAACAGAAATGCAATAACCAAAAGCATGTGTACCTTGCATGACAGAGGATGCAGGGATATGCAAACCATCTCAGAAATACCAAATAGATCATAGAGTGGACACAATTAGGGACAACTCTTACAAAAATTGCAGGATCTTTTTCAATGCCCTACTGAAGAGCTAAAATGTATATATTAACCATTATTTTAAGGGGTAAATATGTTAATTAATTAAATTAATTCAACTGGATCTTATCACATTCCATGAATGCAAAATCATAAACCAAATGTGGGGAAGAGGCACACCAGCATAGTACAAGTCCCTCTGGATCTATTTCAGTGTTTTGCATCGCTAACACAACCTCTTTCCTCCTATAGTTTGGGAGAAATTTCTTTTAAAGTGGATACCTCAAGACCGAAAATAGCCTGTATAATTATTCATCTTTCACGATATTCGATGATTTGCTCGCTATCTGAGGCATTAATGTACCTACTAAAACATCACCAGTGTATACCCAGGATGCCAACTTCACTACAATTGATATGCCTACTAAAACATCACCAGTGTATACCCAGGATGCCAACTTCACTACAATTGATATGCCTACTAAAACATCACCAGTGTATACCCAGAATGCCAACTTCACTACAATTGATTTGATATAATTGAAGCATATTCCAAATATGGTTTTTTGGATGGAACATTTGGTGCCAGCCTATAGGTTTTCTAGTTCCCCCACCCTCAAAGAGCACAATCGTAATCCATAACTCACACCTATCCAGTGTAATACAACAGCAAGCTGTACCACCTACTTCTAGCATCCAAACTAAAGGTACTCTGACTAGAGAAAGGGCATAGCGCAACCTGAGTTCTCATCACCACAAAATCATCCACATACACGGTACTATATGTATAATCAACATGGCACCGGCAAAGAACCCACATCCGAGGAGAAGGAAAAAGAACGAAGCAACTCACTTCTCATCGAGCTTGCGGATCTCCTCGTCGATCCTCCCACGCATCTCGGCCAGCAGCGCTGCGTCCGGCTCCAGCACGCCCGCGGCGACCAGTGACTCGAACAGCGGCGCCATGTCTGGCGGCGGAAATCCAAATCACGTCAAGGGAGCCGCACATCTGAGGAAGCGGGGAAGAGAGGGGAGAAGAGGGGCGGCACGGTACCATCGGATTTGACGGCGTCGAGGACTTCGGTGCGGAGGACGACCTTGGAGAGGTCGTCGACGGCGGGGTGGGAGAGAAGGAAGAGCTTGTGCGCCAGAACCAGGTGCCGCTCCTGCTTCCCATCCTCGCCGGCGCCGCCGTCCATCTCGCTCGCCGCCGGGGGTCTCGCCTCCGCTCGGTTCGGCAGGCAGGCTTTCGCTCGCTTCGGTCGCACGGAGTCGGGTGCTCGCTCGGCGTCTGTGGGGGAATTTGGCCGCTTCGGCTGATTAGTTATGGATAGGAACGTGGCCCAGTTGTAAACTGAATCCCTCGGCGCTAGCCCATGGGCCGGATTTGTTGAAATCTTCTGCTGCAATCTTTGATTTACTGAAAAAAAAAGTCACTTTCCCATAGCGTCTTACAATTCCCAGGTCGAAATCGATTTTGAAAGCAACACATATTGACCTTGTTTTAGTTTGGTGAGAAAGTTGCAAAAATTTACTGTAGCAATTGTAAATCGAAGATTAAAAGACTAAACATGATTTAATTATAAAACTATTTACACGAATGGATGGGAAATGGAGAGACGAATCCTAATTAATCCATCGTTAGCACAACATTGTCCAATCATGGACTAAATAGTCTCAGTAGATTCATCTCGCAATTTCATCCAAGGGTTATGAAATGCATTTTGTCAATAATTCGCATTTAATACTCATCCGTATATTCAATATAACGGATGAATAGTAAAAAGTGGTCGAACTGAACAAGGCTAGTCGAACTCCCAACATGTGTTCCAAAGTTCCAATGTTTAATCAAGCATCAAGCAAGAATAATCAAATCTCCATACCAACCAATTCTTCTTGCAAAGCCAAAGAAAGTGGACCCAACATCAGACTTCCAATTTCAAATTTCCACTGCAGTTGTATTGAATGACATGACTTTCCATTACACAAATAGAATCTTACAGCATTGTTCCTATGAACTAAATAAAATCTTACAAAGCTGGACTTCAATACACAAAAAACCGCAGCATGTGGACAAATTCCCGCCATTCCCACAGGCTAGCAGTAGCAGCTCGGATCCGCGAAGAGCAGTGGAGAGATGGCGAACCCCGAATACTCGGGCATCATCTCGTACATGCAGTGCAGACCGTCGTACACGTCCATGGGCTTGTACCCAGTCAGCTCCTCAAGCTCCCCGCCCCACCTCCGCACCTGCTCCCGGTCGTGCGCCGGCTCCAGCGACATCCTCGCCAGCAGGATCGCCGCCGCCGCGACGGCCGACGGCAGGAGCCGCAGGCAGCGGTGGTTGACCAGCGACGAGCCGGCGATCGCGTGCGCCGCGCGCCGCAGCTCCAGGGCCCCCACGCCGCAGCCGGCGTGCCTCGTGAAGTGCTCCACGAACGTGTGCGCCGTGGGCCCGCCGAGCCGGTACCCGAGCGCCGCGAGCAGCGCGCGCTCCGCGGCCACCACCTCCCGCCCCGCCGCGAACCCGCAGCGGGCGGCGATGTCCCGCGCGTTCACCCTCCGCGCGGTGCCGCTGTCCTCGTGCTTCCCCGCGGCGTAGACTGCCGCGGCGCCCAGGAGGCGGAGCCGGTAATCGATATCGTCGGCGCCGATCGTGATGACGGCTCCCGCCGAGAGGAACCGGTCGGCGTAGGAGACGGCGCGGTGGAGCGCGGCGGGGCCGATGCCGAAGCTCCAGGCGAAGCCGGACATCCACGCGACCAGGGCGGCGCGCGTCGCCGCCGGGCCCAGGATGCCGCCGCCCCGCGCGGGGTCGAGGTAGCCCGGTGAGGGCCGCTCCCTGGCGTCGGTCTCCGCGGCGCGGAGGCTGGCGTCGATGTCGCTGTCGTAGCAGGCGTCCAGGGTGGCTGCGGAATATTCGTCCTGGGACGAAGCAGCAGAGTGCGCGGCCGGCTGGACGTGGGCGTCGACAACGTGAGCTGCAGCTGTTGGAAGAGGAGGGAGCACGCCGACGGCGCGGAGGTAGTCGTCGAGCTGCGCGATGTCCATGCTCCTTCCGGCGCCGTCGCCGGGGGAGAAGTCGATGACGGGGGGCGGAGGGTGAGCGAGGAGCTCGTGGGCAAAGGGATCCAAGATCTCCATCGCCGACGCCCTCGAGGGATCAGAGCGAGCGAGACACGCGGAAAACAAACAAGAGCCCGGCCGTGCCCATGTGGTGCGGCGGCGGCGCGAGAAGCAGGGGGGAGGCAGAGGAAAGGGGAGTGCCGCCTTCAGCAAGGAGATCGGACTGCAAAAGCGTCCGACACGGAGTACTGAGCCGAGTCGGAGTCGGAGTTTGGCCGACACGGTGCCGGCGTCCTATGCTCCCGTAGTCCCGTGGGCGACGTGCGCTGGTGCTGCCAGATTCGGATCGCGCCGTCACTAACTGGGAAGGGACGTAGTGTAGCTAGAGGTAAAAAGAGCTGCATAACGACCCCGCGTCGTCTCCCGGGGGCGACACCCCGCGCCGGCCTAGCCCCCTCCCCTTGCGCCCGCTCCTGCCGCCGTCGTCATGCCCGGTGGCAACGGCTCCGTCCTCTCCGCTTCACCCCTTCACTCCCCTCCTCCTCTCCCTTCCCTTCCCTTCCCTTCCCCTCCTCTTCCAGGTGGTGGCGCGCAGTCCGCCGGCGGCGGATTTGCCCCTCCCGACGCAGATCCAACCGTCCCCGCGCGTGGATCTGGTGCGCGTGGCGGCGGATTCGGCGCCGGGTGCGGCGGCGGTTCCGCGTTGACTCAGCGGCGGTGGTCGTTTCCGACCGGCTCCGGCTGGCGGGGCCCTCTACCGGCGCGGATTCAGCCACCTCCAGCGCGGATCCGGCGGTCCCCCATGCGTTTCTGCGCGAGCGGCAGTGGCTTGCGCGCGGGTTGGGGTGGCGGCTGTAGGTCTGCTAGCTCGTCAGCGGCAGCTCTCTCTACCCGTCCGCCCATCTCACTGCGGGTCCAGCGCTCGGGTCTGCCAGCGGCTGCGCACCCCCTTCCCCCCTCACTACATCACACCAAGGTCGTCTATTTTGATCGCCGTTGGCTTCCTTACACACTGTCGGCTACGCTGGCGGCGCCCCGCTGTCGTCTTCATCTTCAAAATTGAATCCATCCACATCAAACAACTCTTGCTGACGAATTGCATCAACTTCAGCGACTGCAACCATAGTCTCCTCCCCTGCCAGCAACCTCGACATCTTGGCGGTGCTGAGCTCCTCCGCCGCGGCGGGGAGTGAGTTCTGCCTCCCCCTCGGCAGTTGTGGTTGCCTTCTAGCGGTGGCCGCGACTCCCTCCTCGTCGGCGGTCAAGGCTCTCGTCCTCCCGTCGGCGGCCATGGCCCTACCTGACGGCGTCCGCGGGCTCGTGGCCTCCTCCTCCCCGCCAGCAACGCCTTGAGCTTGCGACCTTCTGGAGCTCCACCTCACCGACGGTCGCGGTTCCCCCTCCTGCTAGCGGTCGCAGCCCCTCTCCCCGTTGGCGACCGCGGCTCCCTTCCTCCTGTCAGCCGCGGTCCCTTCACCCTCTCCTCGCGCCACTCCTCCTGTTGGTGCCGATGCGGATCTATGGAGGGCCCCGCTCCTCTCCCCTGCTCGTCACCGGTCTTCGTTGCTGCTTGGTTGATGTGGGTTGTCGTTCGGTCGGTCGCTGGCGTCACTACCGGAAACGACGTCTTTTCCTCTCGGCAAAATGCACTCGACACCATTTGTCAGGCAAAGGCCTCTCTGCTGAGAGCCACATCAAGCCCTCTCGGTACATGTGTGCCGTGAGAGCAGATGACTCTCAGCAAAGACGTTTTCATAAAACAAAAAAGCAAAATATCAGGGCTGCGGGCCCACAGACCGACCACTGTGCCCCCCCACGGGGGAGGAGGGGGACAGTGCGACTATGCTGGCAGAGGAGAGGGCGACGGCGTGGAAGCAGAGGAGGGAAGCGGCTGGGGAAGGAGTGGCTTCAGCGTGGAGAGGGTTAGGCGGCAATATATAGGGGAGAGAGGGAGGATGGGTGGGTCGACGCGTTTTTGGCCGAAGATGGGCCGCGGTGGGCCTAATTAGTTTGTCGTGAGCCCCCTCAGCCTGGCTCTCAGCAAAGTCGCCCTCTTTGCCGAGAGCTAGGCCCTTGGCAAAGGCACTTTTAATCAAATTAATTAATTATTAAAAATAGTAAATAGATTAAAAAAATTTCTGAAATTTAACATGACACCAGTTATGTTTATATTACTTATAGTAAAGTTTTTATAGTCAAACTCAAATTTGAATTTCTCTAAGACACCAAACCTAGTGACATCAGTTCAAATTCTTAGAAACTTCTCGGGAGATGTTCCGGTTTCTAAACAACGTACGTGTCCAAGTGTTCAAAACATTCTCAATTTTTTACCGCAAACTCCACATATGATATCATGACCACTTGACGAATTTCGTGATTTTCAAACTTCATTTGAATTTTATGTAGTTTAAAACCTTTCTACCTCACAATCTTCATCATGATTAGAGAGCCAAATACCGGAAATTTAGCTTCATTTCATGTACATGGTCTTAGAGATGTCCCATGAACATGAATATCATTTTTTCACCAACTTCACTCCAAGATTTCATGCACTTGCAATTCATATCGGACGTATACGAAAAAATTACCTAGAATGATGTAAAATTGTTGAATATAGAAAACAGAGCTAAAATCGTGTCAAATTTGAACATAAGTTTTGTATATGTGTATGTTGAGGATACAAAAAGTTTGGAGCTAAGAAAGCGATTTTTAAAAAACAATTTGCCGAGTGTTTCCTCTTTGCCGAGAGTTTTTTGTGGAGCTCTAGGAAAAGAAGCCTCTTTTGTCGAGTGTTTCCTCTTTGCCGAGAGTTTTTGATTGGCTCTCGTCAAAGCCTTCGAATCCTATGCGGCTTGGTGGGGCCTCTACACGTGAGGGGGGAGTATTGGCGTACAAGTGAATTGTCCACCTTTCACTGTAAGCTTAAGTTTTAGGTTGAATTGGTTGGTGCATGCAACTCACTAGGAAGGAAATTACGAAACAGAGATGGATGTCAGCCAGCCAGCTTCAAAATTAAATAGGAGCTGACATGGGAAACCGGGTCTCAACAGCTGCGGCTTTCGGTCGTCGTCCAAGAGCTGGTCTCCGATGCACAAGATGCCCCCGCATCCTTCTCCCACCTCCAGCCGTTGGTCAACTTGAGGGCCCATGATGTGAGTGTTACGACCTCGCCGACGATTGGGCGGCCTTCAGCTTGGACATCCATGCAGACGAATTTGATGGTCTCCGCGTCCATGCAGCACATGAAACGGCACTCCTCGGGCTCACCCCACCACCGATGATCTGATAGAGGTTCACATTCCTGCGGCAGCGGTATGAATTGGAACTCCAAGTCATCACCGGCCGCAAGACTGGTGCTGCTGATGTAACGGCATAGCAAGATCCCAATCCGGAGGTCAACCCAGCAAAGAGAGGTGCTTGAAACCTGGAGCACCATGTTGGCACGGAAGGATGTGATGCCTTGGTGATCAGCAGGTAGCGGGAGCACCACCTCCTTGTAAATCCATCTGTCGTTGGTCAGTGGGCCGGAGTCGGGTGAGCACCACACGAAGAGAGTGGCCATGTTTGAGGCGAGGTGAGTCCGGGCGTCCTGATGAAGGAAGAGCTCGGCGAGGAGGTAGGCCTTCTCCATGTCCTGACTTAGGACGGCGACCCCGGCCCCAATGCCGCAGTGGGACGTGGTAGTGACGCAGCCGGTTGGCAGCGGCGGGATGACCGCGAGCGTGTCATCCCAAGTAACACCCTGCTGATGCCGAAGGAATAAGCCCCGGGCGGTGGGTGCCAAAGTAGATGGCGAGCAGGTTGGCGTGGCAGCTTGCGATGTAGGCCGCCACGGGGTAATTGATCCGTAGGTGATGCTCGGGTGGCCAGGAGATGGAAAGCGTCAGAGAATTCACGGCGGGGGCGCCGGCGAGAGGAGGGAGACGAGCGTCGATGCCGTCCAATACCTCACGGTAGTAGTCGGCGTCGTCGCACTTGAAGGTCACCGGCTCCTTGCGCGCGGCGCCGCGGCGGCAGGCCTTGCGCTCGCGCAGGATCGCGAACGCCGGCTGCTCGACCTTCTCCCGATAGCGCGTAATCTCTTTTTCGATGGCGATCTGTTCTTGGTACTCCTTGCGCGCCCTGCTGCTGCACGGCGGGAGCGCCTTGAGGACGGCGGCTACGCTCCGATCCAGCGGAACACCCCCCGTCTCTCGGATGATCTCTTGCAATTCATCGACGCAGACGACGCACCGGTCCAGCAGCACTTCGTCCATGGCTTGTGCGCGCATCGAGGAGGCGCTTATAGCTAGAGTTAAGTTTAGGGTTCCGGGCGGCAACTAATAAACCCTGATCGATTAATACCTCTCCACCTAAATTTACAAACGTCGTATATATATAAATAGGTTTTATTTGCATTGGATTCGAGCTCGGTTTCGGTATACGTGCCGTGTATACGTACGTACATACCCACACAGCATACATACATCATCACGACGACAAGCTAGTAAGCTAACTACCTGGAGCAAATCTATATTCTATTCTTATATCTGCTGCTCGAATTCATGCTGATCTGGTCCATTTTAACAATCGATTTAAGTGTTAGCAATTTAGCATAGTACTACTGATGAAAGCGAACGTCTGGATGTGGACGTGCGGGGAAGAAGGGCCAGAGCCAGAGTACGATTTTCATTTGGCACTAGTCAGATGTCATGGACTCGAAATCAATTAGCAATGCGATGCTGACCGTACAAGTAGATAGCTAGAGTGGAAATTGCAAATTATGCAACCTGAAGTGCAATCTAGAAATGATTCAATCAGACTATCTTCCTGCCAAAATCTGGTCTTGCTCAACAGTTTTTGAAGAAAAAATCATAGGCAACCGGCTAAAAAAACTGTTGGTGGCAAAATCTCATCCAAATAAATATATAGCAGCAAAGGAACATGCGTGCCAAATTCTATCAAACAAAAAATCACACTGCAGGAGTGGTGATTTCAACCGAATCAGTGGAAAATTCGCAATGCATGGGTAGGATTATCTGAATCACCAAAAATCACTCTAAATCTATATAAATTTGCTGAGGCAAAAGTTAAGATTGAGCCAAAATCCCCAAGCTTATCTAAGCAGAGGAAAAATAGTATGGCTAGGAGTGAAGTTATGTGTAATTTTTAAATTTACCATTGCCAAACCTTGGGGTGTCTTCTATATAGAATATGCTACTTCAAGTCCACCTTTGATGGAGAATCAAAGTTGCAGATCAATGACAATTATCGTATCCGTGACTCCCTAAGCAACCCAAGTATAGCAGTATAGTTCTGTTGTCATAGGGTTGATCAAAGATATGGTGGAAGGCTCTCCAAATTCCTGGCCAGAGGCCTGGTTCATTAGAGATATGGTGGCAATCTCTCCAAATGTTAGGCCAGATATGAGGCAGACATGGGCTTTGATTGAGTGGCCATATCTCTAGAAATCAGGCAATTAGTTTTTTTAGCTTATGTTATAAGCTGTATTATGTTACAGGTCTCGTTTCATGTTCGTGAGTTACCACCACTTGAGTTACAGTAAAGGTTACCTAATGATCACCCATTTCCATGAATTTGCAAGATGAAGGTGAGGAGATGCTATAAGAAAATAGAGAGGTAGGATGTACAATGGGTGTTTTTAATATATGAAAACACAAAGAATGGTTGTTACCTGTTAAATTGGGTTGAAATGTACGATGGCTACTGAGTTTAAACTGTAGTGTATATTCTACGGCATTACCATTTATGTGATTGAAGATTCAAATAAAAAATTAGTACTATGGTGTATATTCAAATGAAATAAAACATACATTTATAGATTTTGCCGCAAACACGTGCGGCCGCTAGTATACTATAAAGAACGAGTTCTTTTGAAAACGTTTCTCGCCCAATTCAGACCTAGTATACTATAAAGAACGAGTTCTTTTGAAAACGTTTCTCGCCCAATTCAGACCCGTCTTACCCCTCACGTCGGACCCACCTGTAATATATTTAAGGACTGGATAGGGGGAAGACCCATAGAAATCGCAATTTGGAGAATGTTTATGTCAAAACACAGTGCATACCCGCCCCCCTACCCTATCCACACTGCCACAGGAACAGCACATGAACAACCAGGAAGCTAGGCCTACTCTACCCCATAACCAGAATTTGTTACGTAACTTCTGTACAACAGGATGCATGCAGTTCATCACATGTTTCCAAACGGTATGATGATGCTGTCAAGCTTATTAGGGAGGGCCCTTCCAGTCTTGGAGTGATTTGCAGATTCCAGAGCACGTGATGTTTGAAGAGCCATCTCGGAATGAAGCCGCAGGCAGGTCATGGCCATCTAGAGTCAAACATGAAAATGCACCATTAGCAGTATTAATGATTGCATATCCATTAACTAGTACTCTACCACGCACTTTATAGGTTGAAAACGGGTACCGTTAACACGATAATTGCTCTATATACCAAGGAGAACCACATAAAACATATGTAACTGATACTTATTCTCAGTAATGATCAAAGTACTTACTGATGTGCATTCTGTATCAGGATCAGCTTCAGCAACTTGAAGAGCCCATGTGCGTATCCACTCTAAGCCAGTAGAAATGTCTTGGTTGCCTTCTATTAGAGATGATGCCACAAATGATGGATGCAAAGATATCAATATACAAGATGCCGCAAACAGCACCGACCTTCTGACATATGCTTCAGCATGTTGGGAAACATCTCTGTAGATTGTAGAAAAAAGAGTTCGCACAAGATTTAGAAAAAAAAACAATGGCTAAGAATTACCAGACAAGTTCCTCAATATGTAAATGTTTCATCTTCTGGTGAATACCTTGATCTTATCATGTCAAGAAAAGCAGGAGCAAGAGCTGATGCTTCTGGATGCATGGCCATACATTTCATACAGACACCAAGCATGTATATCAATTTACCGAGGACAACAAAGTCCCGATTGAGCAAGTCGACACCGTGTGTCCTTTTATCATATCCTTGCATCACAGGGAGCATAAAAGCAGCAGCATACACAGGAAATCTATTTTTAGACCACTCAACCTGCAGGTCTTTTGCTTTTCCAAGACCCCATTTACGAGATTTCCCTGATTTAACTTGACCTGATCTAGATGGAAGTTCTCTTTCATAGCGGTGTGACCAACTTAAAGGTGTTCCTGGTTCAGAGACCTCTCTCCAAGGCCCTGCTCCAGGAGGTCCCCTATTACTTGGAACCAGCCAAGAGGGAGAATTGTCAGTTATCAAGTTACCATGTCGCTGTTCAGCCTTCACAATTTTAGTTTCTGCAAGCTCCTGTGCTGCCTCAGTCATAACATCAATAATCAAAATGCGCTGACTAATATCCACACTAGATGAATATAGCAGTTTTGTCATAACATCTAGAGATTCGAATGGGCAGGTTACCAGCAAAGCAACTAGTGCCTTCTGTCTCTTTTCTTCAGCAGAATCTTCCTCTCCTTCCATTGCCAGATCAGAACAGCGAACATGCACCAGTGCTCTAACAAGATCGCCTGAGTTGTGGCGAAGTTCATCAGGTGATGCTCTCACAAGCTTTTCAGCAGAACCAAGAGCATTTTCAACCTTGGGAACAGAAAATAAGCAAGATCAGGATTTTGCAATATTCTCTTTGAAAAGAATTGATAAATATATATTAATAGGCAACTTACACCATCTGGATCATCAGGTTTTCTTAGTGCTGCTGCAATATCACTCAGGTGGCTGAATTTCTTTTGCAAATCAGTGTCGTCATCTGATAGATCATATGGCTCCAGGGATGAATCACTGCATGCATCGATGCTCATGCTTTTCTCATCACATTCTTCCTCTTCAAATTGCCCATTCGTAACAGTATCAGATATTTGATCATGATCTATTGAATTGATCTCCACAATTTTTGGTTTGACGTCTGGAACATCCTGTTTGACTGCTTTTGCCTTTTTCTCACCAGCATTGCTGTTGTTATCACGTGATTTTGGCTTATTTTTAGATTCTACTACATGTAAAGGGGCTTTGATCTCCTTTGGAGAGAGAACCCCAAACTCCCAGTCAACATTTTCACAACAATCGTCATCAAGGTACAAAGGATTCTTTGGATCAACAACTTTAGAAAATGTCAATGCAACAGCACTAGCCATCTTCCTTACTAAATCAATTGGGCTCTCTAACCTGCCTATAGTAATAAAATAACACTCAGCGAGGCTGCATGGAGATATTATAGCTATTCATATCATATTCTGACATTGGTAATGTATATGGGGGAAAACTCACAGCTTACTCCTTGAAGAATAGAATTCAATATATCTTTAGTTGTCTCTAATTCTTTTTTTGTAAGCTTTTCCAAACATAATCCAATTGCTGCAGTGATATCTGCATTCCTTAAGGGGAACAATGCGAAATAATAACTTGCATAGAAAAAAACAACTTAATTTCAGAGGCTCAAAGGATACAAGCTTGTTGCTCCACTGAATATGACTGAACAAACTCCTTCCTGGACCAAATACTAACCAAACTTTGCAAAGTACCAAAGAAGTTTGGTGTCCTTTGCATCAGAGTTTCTGTGGCTGAATTTGGTGGGCATTCAAAGATAGCATAGTGAAGAATCCATCTCAAGCAGCATAAAGGAAATGTTTTCCAGAGCAAAAATTTGTCAACGAACATTGCCCTGAAGATGAGATAAAGTTACATTGTGAAGGAAAAGGAAAAAATCGTAGAAATGCTTTACAAATTTAGTAAATGCTAAAGATTCCTACAGCATTCAATTTGTATATTGAACAGTCATGTAGAGGCAGGATGTAATGAAAGTAACACATGAAACATAGCCCTTCATAGTAGTATGGATCTAAACAAATATTATTAACAATGAAGATTCACAAGATTGAAAAGGCAATTATGTCAATGCAATAGGTGCTGATACAAGAGATCCAAATACATAAACACTGATTTGAAAAAAAATGATGGGATACTCGTAACAGAATCTCCAGTATCCATCACAAACTTCATCTTAGAGGAATACGTCCAAAAAATTTCATAATACACTGAATGGAAGATGAAGAGTTGTAGTGAGAATCTGCATAGTTATGAGCATGAAAAGAGACAACTGATTGCTCTCTTAGTTTCCAAATTGGATATTATGAGCTAAATATTGGTCAAAGAAGATTTTTGAAGTATCCTTCACCTCACAAAGCAATATAACATACTGCATGCATATGCATATGAACTGAAAAGAAATAATCACTAAGCTACCAGTAGAAACACTCTTGTGTTGCTTAGAAAAATAGGGTGGGTCCTATCTCACCTCATAACAGTTAAATGCTTGAAGCTCTGGTTGAAGAGGGTCCACAGAATCCAATAAGCCTCTTCATCACTTATACGTAACGATGCAAGCTGACGCAACAACTCTTCTGTCATCCTTTCAATAGAATGTTGATCTCTCAATGCTTCAACAATATTGAACCAAATTTGAGACTGGGAAACATGCTGGATCATTTCAGGACTTACGACCTTATGATCTGATGACACACATCTGTGTAGGTGATTGCGGATCCTAGGAATCAATTCAGCAACTAAAATGCCTGAAACCAACAAGACATTATGATAAATACAAACACATAATCTGATGCCCTGCCGTGTAATAGCGGTACCGAACAAACAGTACAAAGCTTAAAGTGTACTTCACGCTAAAGAACTAAACATGCCCTAAGTCATAGAACAATCAAAACATCGAAGTGCACTATGAGGGATTAATCCTCACCAGTAGATCCACGACGACTAACACGAGATAGCACTTCACCCAGAAAGAGAAACACATAACTCAAGGCGCAATGTTCATTAGCATCTTTGTCAGCAGCCAACTGAACAGTTGCTGCTTCTGCTCCAGCAAGAAGTTGGCTGACAACATCCTTGAAGAATGAGCTTGGTTTTTGTTAAGGGGTTACAATTTCAAGAACAAATGGAAAGAAAGAATATTATTTGACTTTGGGAACAACAAACTGCAGACATAAATATGAAAAAAACATAAGAACCCAATTTTTGAACTATTGTCTTTGACCTGAGCACAATATACCACATAGAAGAAATTTAGTAAGAAAGAATCCCAGGTTAATTGTCTAATAAACTATAAGATACTCCACAGTGGAAAAGGATACGTTGATCTAAGTGCAGCTGAAGCTCCCAATCTTGCTTTATCTGGAACAGATGCAAGTAGTTGTGCAACTCTTGAAACAACTATTGTTTTATCTGGGTTGAGAACATCATTGCCATGCTTATTAGAGTGAGTAAACTCCGCAACAATTTGGGAAACCCCCTTATTATCAAGCAAGCATAGAATCAGTAGCCTGAAATGGGTAAAACTCTTAAGTAACAAACCTAAATTCAAAATGTAGTATCAGATCAGAGAAAAAGGATAATCACACATGGAATTAGCTTCCAAGATAAGAAGCGAGAATCATTAATTAAATATAAGATGACAATGTTCCCCAGTTGCTTTTGCGATAATTAAATTGAACAACGTTGCATACATGAACATCAGGCTAAATGTGACTAAGGCATGACACTAGAGAAGTTCACAAAGATGAACCATGAAACAAGATTTTTAGTATAATGTCTCCGAATTGAACAGATTGCAGTTCTGATAAATTGCAACTGATCAGTTTACAAATATACCACCTTTCAAGGTTCAAGCAAAAAATTTGATGGTCCTCCTTAGAATCTTCTTTTTCAGATAACGCTGGCACAAGAGCTTGAATCACTTCAGTTGGAGGTCCTTTGACAAAAAATGAATCATAAATTTCATTTCTTGCAGAGGCATGGATCTTTCGTAACCACTTCAAGGCAACATCTGACAAACCAAAGTGGCAGAATGGATTAGAGTGCCAAAAATGCTTGAGTAACGAAGTGACAGCATGCTTAGTAACAGGTCAAAATTTTATGAACAACCAAAGTGGCAGAACGGATTAGAGTGCCAAAATCACTTAAGAGCAACAAAGTGACAACATGCTAAGTAACAGGTCAAAAATTTCTGAACATTATAGATATCCGGGGGGGGGGGGGGGGGTGCTTGGGACGACAAACAACTGGTCTCCACACCAAAGTTGGATTATTCCATCATATCATTTTATACCACAAACACATTTACAACAAACAACTGGTGTCCACATACAACTTCGATCAGTCTATTATTTTATATCGCAAACGCATTTAAATTGATTTTCCTTTATAACCATAAGTGACAGGAAGTATATGGTTGAACAATAGGAGGCGAGAATTCTCCACAAGATTAGTAAACACATGAAACTATAGCACCATGGACAAAAACTCTCCAGAAACATCCAGCAAGCAGGCAACGCTTGCTTTCCACCCAGGACACGGTGGATACAGATGAGAAACATCATGCAAGAAGGCAACTCATGAAATTCAATTCACAATGACATTTGTCTGAACATAAGTTTATAAAGAACTCTAAAAGCTTTCTTATAATTAACAGCATAAGTCATTTTTGTATTGATTGCAAATGAATAATACATGCCATGAGATTGCAGCTGATAGCAGACATAAATGAGTCATGGTGGTATGAGACTGCAGTTAGCAGGAGGCACATACTATTCGTTGTTTGTGAGTACTCAGGGGCAAATAGGGTAATCAGCCTTGTAAAATACAACAATATTGCATCATACAGTGACATATTTGATGAGTACACTTACTGCTGAGCAATATTTTAGACATAGTAGGAAATGCTGGACCATGATAAAAGGCACGCCTCCAAGACTCTCTTTCATCATTGCTGATGCTTACAGCTTCAATAATCTGGGGGAAAAAACAAAAGTGATGAATCCTCCAATCTATACCATGGTTCTGCACTCCGATTTTCTGAACCACACAGAAAGAAGTACATGTATTTGAAAATGTTCACTAATTTATATCCCAAATTTACAATTCAGTGCGCTGTCATGAATATTTATCTTTAGACAAAGGTCCCAACAGCTCACGCAGATGGGGCAATAGGTATACTCTCTCACTCTGTCCATCAGCCGTCTGGCAATCAACCGTCGCCATTAGCATCTGAATCCTCGGTGAACCAACCATCGCCGGTGAAATCCACTCCCTCATTTCATAACTGTGTACTACTAACTTTTCATCTAAGTGGTCTCAGTAATATCTTGTGTGACAACCCACTGTGGAATCATTCATGTAATAAGTACAGAAATGCTTATCAACCAAAAGATCTATTGGCACATTTAATCTAGTTCGATGCTAAGCTACTTCTTTCCAGAATTTCAACTATCAGTTGCATATATGGCTTTTTTCAATCTAAATATAAAACCAATGCTCTTACACTCTAATAGTTGTGGGTTTCATTTTGGCATGCTATCCCATGCAATTGCAAGCCAAAACAGACTTCCTGGAAGTCCAGATCCCTTCCATCAATGAAACTCCATTAGAATAGCATATTTGTCACACAAGTATGGAGAAGCTTCGTAGAGATCTCAGAATTTCGCTTAAATGAATGAACTGCGTGCTTAAGATATCACCCAACCTCACCTGGGTCCTGAAGGGTTCCTCGATGGTACCTGAAGGCGAGATAGCGCACGCGAACAACACGAGTCAGCGACCATCAGTGGTACAAATGGGAGATTTGAGGATAACTGTGTGGATTAGGGCTCGGGGCCTCACCGGCGACGGCGGCGGAGTCGATGGGGAAGAGGAGGGCAGCGACGACGTGGATTGCGCGGACCACCTCTCCAGCACTCGCCGCGGCGGCAATCGCGTCGGCTGCCTCTGCAACCTTGGCCAGGGCCAGGGCTTCGAGGCCCGTCTCTCCATCGCCGCCGGCCGGAGAGGGCGCGGAACTGCTTCGCGTGCTCGCCGTGTTCGCCATGCCCGTTCGAACACACGAGAGTCTAAAAAGTTCGAGAGAGGCCAGGGTTCTTGTGCGAGGGTTTGTTTCCGGGGAAATGACTCTTTTTGCTTGGTATGTGTCTGAGATACACAAATTTCAAATTATGACTCTTTCTCTAATACTTGAGGATTTTAGAAGCCGTCCATCAGTCCAGATCGGGTGGTTGTAAAATAGGAGAAACCTATTACAAGAACCAATCTTGTGGACTAGAACTAAATAATTGTGGACTAGGAATTAAATAATTGTGGGCAGGAACTAATTCCAAAAATTAAGTAAAGTGTATTTCAGGATTTTCACTCGTCGGCCCATATGGTTGGCCCAGATCCATTTATGATCCACTGGTCGTTATAAAAAAAAACAAAAGAGTTCACTCACACCGCCGCCGCATCAACTCGCCGCCGCCCCCACGCCCCGCCGCCGAAAGGCCCTCGGCGCCGGCGGACCTGCTATTGCGTTCCACCAGCCCAAGCCGCACACGATTTGCATCTCCATCTCCTCCAGGGGTACTGCCCGCGCCGCCACATCGCTACCCGTCGTCGCACGGCGGAGTTCAGTCACGAGGTGGAGGACGAGCAGGAGTGGGTAGCGCAGCTTGCGGGGAGGTCTTGGGCGCGGACACTGGCGAGGACCTGCGCGGCTGGACGTGGCATTGGCGGCGCCCGCGGGAGCTATTCGTGTGCAACCTTCTGCGCTGCTACGACGTCGAGGAATTGCTCCAGCTCTTCAGGCCTCACAACACTGTCCTCGATCTCCGTCCAGGTACCTTAGCATATGCTGCTCTGATTACGTTTACTAAAAGTTGCTCACAGAACAATTCAACCGAGGCTTAAAATTCGTGAATACAGCCAGTTTTTCCCCAGACCTGGATGGCTTAATTTCTATTTGGTTAAAGTTGACTGGTGCTGACCCGAATGTTAGGTGTTGCGATAATTTACTAGGATATGATTGGACAATGCACATATGACACAACCATAGGACACGACATGAACTTCACATCGACACTATATTTAGATGCTATTGATTTAATGTCTGGTCCACTGAACTTGGTGCCATTTAGCTTGATTTTTTGGATGATGGCCTAGGTACACTGAGTAGAAGCTGACTTTATTTTCAAATTTTACAAATTTGTGCAGCACTGGGAGCAATGAAGGGTCAAGACTCCAGAGATTACGCCTCAAGAGCATGTCAATAATCATGCGAGCACTTCTTCATGTAGACATAACATCTATGGTGGGCAACAGAAAGATTGGTTCTGCTCTTCGGGGTCTATGTGTGTGTTAGCTGTAGATTTTGTAGACATTTTGTGTCTGGCTTATGTGTAAGCTGTTAACCTTTGTATTCTCCTACTTGACCTTTTGACAATATGCGGAATAGTATTTCTGCTTTCAATGAAAGTTGAAGCCTTTGTACCACTACGTCCTTGTAGAAACATCTTGGTCCAAGAAATTGAGCACCATGATAGTAAAACATCATGATTTCATATGCGCCATGTTAATTTTATATAATGTTGTGGTTTGATCTCATGTGGCTACTATTAAGAAATTGTATGTGCTTGTATGAATGGTGAAAGACCCAACCAAGTGTTGTTCGATGGTACAGAAAACTGTTGGAACTTGCAATGCATCTGAATTGCTCAACCGGTACAGGCTTGGATTGAAAACCCTTTGATTTTCACACACGCACGAACAACAGATGGCTTCACACTTTTCTGGCTTATGGCAGTAATGAATGTGATGTAGCTTGGACGACAACTTACTAGTGTATCATCCAGCACATTTCAGATGCACAGATCAATGCATTGCTGTCACAGGCCATTGATGTTGAATAATCCGAACATGGGAGTCAATGATATGTATATGTTTTAAATAGTTCAACTAGATCTCCGCAGCGATTGAGTACATGGTAAATAATAGGTGCCTGAGTAAATACACAAGGCACTTTGCAACAGGAAACTCTGCATATCCACAATCCAGATAAACCTTCCTTCGTTTTATGTTGTTGTGCAAGGTTCTACCATGCCATTGAATCAGCAGAAATCACAGATGCAGCACTCATCCTGATGGCACTAATCCTTTGTGAGAAGACATTTGCATCTTGCAAGATATCTTGCGCGCTTCTGCATCCTTTCAAACATTGCCTGCATCCCCAAGAACAATTTGACTGTAAGTTATAATAAGAATATGGCACCAGTAAGATTATCGATCATTGCATCCAAAGCGGTTAGTTTGGGTTGACTTGTTTTGAGTTATCCGAACAAATACAGAAATGACAAGATCTGATTCATATGTAGAAAGGACAAGACTGAAAACTACTTTTTGCTTTTTTATTCTGTAAGCATAAAAGGGTGGCCTAGTGCAAGTGGTAGTGCTTGCCGCCTGTGAACCGAGAGGTCACAGGTTCGAGCGGTGGCCTCTACACATTGCACGATGTGTGGGAAAGACCTCCTGCTAATAACCTTCCCCAGACCCCGCACAGTGCGGGAGCCTACGGCACTGGGTACGTCCTTTTTTATTCTGTAAGCATAAGATTTGTTCAATAAGCATAAGCTTCAATTTCTCAAATCGATACCGACCTTGTAGATAATTAAATATATCTGTGGAAATGGTCTAATCGGATAGTTCTAGAAGTGAAGAGGCAAAGCTGAACAGTAACAAATAATTAGATTTGGAGGGTCATATTCATTATGAAATTCTTCGTGAGTTAAGACAATCTGTAACTCTATACAAATGCAGCCCTATACATGGTGGTGGTATTCTTCTAGAAAAGTTCAGATAACTAAAAACAAGTCATGCCTTTTTTCAGTTCATCCTTTTGCTAATATAGTTCACTATTGGCTTATTATTTTCACTTCAATTGGTTGCTAATATAATTCATCAGGCATAACTACAGGATCAGCTCAAGCATAATCTAAAACTCAAGTACCTTGCCACATCATATGTACCGCCTCAATTCAGAAAATCGTCCTTATTTTCCTACAAATTAATGAAACATAAATTTAATCTCATCAGTAAAATTAACAAAGACAGTACATCATGGAAACAAAAGCACTAATATTGCTACCAGGATTTAGCAGTTCTTCATCAGCTCATGTTTACAACTAAATCACACAATGTTCCCTAATAAACAAAAAATGGATATCTACATCCATCTTATCTTATCAATCGATCCGGTCTTACCGTGTTGTTGTACAATGTCTTGCCCACCTGAACATACGAAGAGGGCCAAGTGTGTGCCTTTGAGTCGTTGGCCGTACAGTGGTGGCTTCTCACCGACAACACCTTGCCGCAAGGCGCATGGCCGGCGAGCCCCTCTGCCTTAACGGTGATGCCCTAGCGAGCGAGCACGTGCTCGGCGGCAGGGAACTCCGATGTGTCGCCGTGCCTTTGAAGATGAGAGGGAGGGCCACTCGGCGGATGGATGGAAGGGGAGGGTTGTGTGGGTGAGGTGGGGCGGTCGGGCAGCGCAATCCCCCGGCGGAGCGGCGGCGAGTGTTGACGAGGCGGAGCAGCGGCGAGTGTTGACGAAGGGAGCGGGCGAGTCCTTCCTCTATTCCTGGCGGCGGCAGTTTTTGACTTTTTTCTTCGATCTACTGCGTTGCGGACTGCGGGAAGCCAGGATGTTGTGTTACGAAATTATCCCTCCCTAGGTTCCGTGAAAAAACCAGAGGAGGTTCCCTCTGGTTCCCTCAAGCACCGTAACAACTCTCTCAAATTATATGCTAGAAATGCATTCGTATTACTTTTAGAAAGTTTTTCTTTAAATTTATATATTCTAATGGAGAATGGGAGTAAACCTCACAAGACTATCAATCATAAAATTCTAAATTATATGGCTTTTATCACACCGTTACAAATTTTGTGACGTTCTTTCTCGTGCTTATTATTTGAGTCTTTTTTTTTTGCGGGTATATTATTTGAGCCTTTACCTGTATGCTGAAGCCTACCTACATGGAGCGAGAATAAGCCACCACATTGTGGCAAGAGCATCTCTACTTGTCTAGTGTACCCAGTACGGTAAAATTCGAACCATGAGAGAAAAACCAAATGCTATACATGATAACAATTAGATGTGGGGAACCACAAAATCAACCTTTGAACAATGAGTTAACCTGGCCGTGGCCATCAAACTTTCTAACACACCACAAATGTATGGAACGAATCGATCTCACACTATAGGAGACAGTGCGTCTCCAACTGTCGGTTTCTGTGCAAGACACCGCTGAGCTGAATGCCTGAATGAGTGAATGTTGCAGCCTGCAGGTCAGTGGAAAATATGCTCGAGACTGTAAAGGCTTTCATTTCAAGCAACGAATTTACGATGATGGACCTCAGCAGGGCGCCACCGCGCCAGAGCCACATATACTGCTATCACTTCTTCAGTAACACGATTCAAAGAATGGTAATGTCATTTTCTGCACATTGCATTTTCTGTGCGAAAATTCAACATATAGCTCAACTACAAATCTGAGCAGGAGGGAGAAAATGAAAAGAATGACATTTGTACCATCTACCATGTATAGTATGAAAGAAGAAGAAACTGCTAGTGCTATTTTTACAATTATGCTATGTGGTAGGTTGAGTAATGGGTATTGATGAAGTAGTGTCACAAAATGCCGCCCAGCAACCATAGGTGCAAGAAGAGCCAGTACACCATAAGCCCTAGCCTCGCTCGCGGCCGGTTCATTAGAATCTGGCTCCCTGAGACCCTACAGAAAGACTCAAGTTGATTAGACCAAAATGGACTCCCGAACAGAAGATGCAGTATTCTCCTCATCGTGGCCCAACCATCAAATAATCAATATAGTGGATACAACTCAAGGTTTATTTTTTTTGTTCCAAGAAACTAATTTGACTTGTCATGTTCTATGAATTTAACCTTGCTTCCAGTGAGCCCAGTCATAAATGAAGAAATATAGAATAAACTAATAGCATGATGAATTTATGCAAGCTGTTTTGATCTTGGCATCAAAGGAAGACCAAAAGCATTTGTGAATGTAGTAAGACTTTATTAGTCAGCCTCTAAAACTCCATAAACAGGATTCAATTTGTGTTAGGAGAACAAACAAAACAAGGAAACAAGATAACCTAATTACTGGTCTGCGCTTCATAAGCCCTTCTATCGGTGCTGGAAAGACAAGGCAGTGATTGTTATGGCCAAAAGCTCTCTACGCACCTAATTACTGATTTGGGAAAAAGAATACTGAGGAGAATTATTGGAGTGCGGATAATCCTTTTTGAAGCTTATGTTGTAATACATTTCGAAGAATCATTCATCAGCGGAGATGCGGGCCATTATTTTTCTCTTTGGAAGAAAAACACATATTTATTACAAAATCAGTTGAGACCTGGAGAGCTAAGCAGTGCAAGTCGCTAAATCCTACAAGCCAAGCGTATGAGAGAATGCTGAGCATTCCCACCTCACTAGTCACTAAGTTTCCAACACACAGGGCAACATTATTTGTAAGAGTGTAATCAGCTTACCAGATAGCATCGACTCTATCAGCAATCTGCTTTCCTTGTGCTGGAATCAAGCCAGATGTATGCAATGATTTTATACGCCCTTCAAAGATGAGAAATACAGTGCTGTTATTTTACACATTCAAATGTAATGGAAAAAGGAAACCAAAAGAAGTATGCTACAATACCTTTGTCGTCTGAATCATGTGTAGCAATTAGTTGTTCTGACTCTGAACCAATATTAAGAACAAGATGATCTGATGATCCCTTCCTCATTGTTCTAGCATGTGCAGCAGTAGAGACAGATGAAATTGATGCCTTGCTCATTGGTCCCTGCAGAGTAGTTCAGAAGACCAAGTTATAGCCAAACATAAATATATGTGCACAGATCTGTGCTAGCATGCAAAGAACAGTCTTGTGCAACAAAAGTTGACTAACAACAAAGGCAAGGTTAATTATATTTGTAGGCAGTGAAATAACAATGAAAGAACAATATATTACTTCTAAACATTATGAATGCTGAAAATATATTAGAAGATTTACAGGAGAAGGATAGCTAACGGCAAAGTCAGAAGCAGAAACAAGGTTTACCACATCTTCAATCTCAGACATATCTGAACCAATTGGTGAGGAAGATGCTTCAAATGATCTGTCTTTACTAGAATCTGGCTGTGCAAGTCGTGCATGGTACAAGTCCTCAAGCATCTTAACTTTTGTTGATAATTCATCAAGTGCCTTTTCCCTAGATTGCAGCTTTGCTCCTTGCTCCTGTATTATGGATTTAGCATTCCCAGCTTCAGTACTTGAAGCAATTATTAGTTTTTCCAGCTTCGATAAGAGAGCTTGTGCGGTGGTAGGTTTGTTATCTTCTACTACATCTTTCACTCCGAGATATCCTAACCGCTGAATCATCCGCTCCATACTAACAGTTACCTCAAGAAGTTCACTGCTTTTGGATTCCAACTCCCTATTATTTAAATCACTATTTCTGGAGAGCTCCTCTCTTAGCTGTTCTATTTCACGAGTACATGATTCAACATTTAACTGTAAATCTTCATTTTCATATCTTAAGGTCTCAACCTCGCGTTGAAGTGCACTGAATCCATCAATGACAGAAGAGAGTTTGTCAAATGGACTAGGCAGTGCAGTCTCTCCCCTCTGCAAATGTGACTCTCCTGATATCACGTTTAACTTATTTATCTTCTCAACAAGGGCTTCCATTTGATCTTTTGAAAATGCATCATCAGTTATACCTGGATTTTTAAGGAAAAAAAAAGAGTTCGGCAACATGAAACAAGTAAATTTATTTGAAACCAAAAGAACATAACAAATGTAAAAATGCCCTATTACAATTTAGTACAATTTTACCTCTGTCTGCTGTAATTTGAGTATGCTCAGGTGATAGTAACTCTAACTCCCTTGCCTTCAACGAACCCTCTCTTTCCTGGTATTCCTGCATCTTTAGTTTCATTCTGTTGCATTCATCCTGTAACGTTTTAAGCTCTTTCTCCAGCATGCTTGCTCTTTCTAATAACAACTGATGGTCGTGTGAAAAAGTTTCAGCAGCTGATTCAGCTTGTTTCAACCTCATTTTAAACTCATCCAATGAAGTTACCACACAACCCTTAATAGAAGATAATTTTTCAGGTTTTGACTTCAGTATTGTAATCGTGGACAGTAAAGCATCAGCCACCTTATTATAATCATCGACATCCTCATGCTTCAGATCAGATACAGTTACTTCTAGTTCAGATCCTGTGCTTGACCTGCCTGTAGCCAACTCTATTGCATATCCTAGATCAATCACATTATCAAAAACAACTTTAATCTGTTGGATGCAATAAATACATTTTGATGACATTGCTCTCAGCTCTTTTTGTAGAGAAAGCACTTCAGATTCTTGAGCTTTGTTATGAGCATCCTTGTTTCCCAATTCAATCTTCAAGGTACCATGCTCTTCTAGAGTATGAGCAAAGTCATTGCTCGCCAGCTGCAGATCACGAAGCACCGACATAATATTGCCATTCATGTAGGCTGACAAATCTTTCAAAAAACTAGAGAAGTATTCGGTTTGGTTGTTCAACTGTTCAACAATAGTAGAGAAGGATGAAGTATCATCAATATTCCCTTTTTTAGTTTTCATGTTGCCCAATCTTTCTGTAACAAAGTTATGATAGTCTGAAAGAGATAGAAGTGTTGGTAGTTCTGAATCCTGCACAATTTATGATCATAAAGAGGTCAAGTTAGCGCAATAATTATACCTGACAAGAATTACAAAGCAAATCAAAGGGGAAAAAACTAGAAGGGAAGCAGTTTTCAATTGTACAAGTACGAAGTACCACCTTTTTAACTGCATGCATAACATACAAGCAAAACAATGTAGCAACTGAAACTAGATGGCCATGTCAACAGTGTATTCCATTTACTACCATTTGTTATCCCACTAACGAGATCATACACAAAATGTTGACAGTTCTTAATTAGATTCCTCATTCAGCTATCTTGTACACTGGTGGGAGGCAATTGCAAACACTGAGGACAACATTACAGAGTTGACAAGAGTACAAGACCAATAACACAAGAACTAGATTAGCAACTATGATGCTTAAGCATAGCATACAACTTGGTCCATTGGTAGTAAAACATTGCTGGAACTTGGAAGTACTCTGGATAGCTCTAGAAAGCTAGAAATTTCAAAAAACGAATAAACTATGTCACTTCATTGCAAAGAACAGATAAACCTAAAACAAAATAAGGGTAAATTTACCTCCACAACCGCATCAGTTCGAAACCCCTTTGCAGCAAGCTGCTCATGCATATTTTTGACAATAAGGCCCATATCTCTCAAGCTGCTGATTGTCTTTCCAAATTCTTCAGCCATCAGAGATAACAGACTATCATCCATTACAAGCATGCTAAGCTTCTCGAGGTAGCCATGATGTTCGGTTGAATGACTTTGTAAGTTTCCATGAGTTCTATCCAAGTCCTCCAAACATTTGGCTAGCTTAGCATTAAGAGCATTGATTTCTGTTTCATGTTTCACTTCAGCTTCTTTCTTTTCAGCATCAAGAACAGAAATATCTGATCTAGCCTGTGATAGTTCATCTTGTAGTGTATTAATGGTGGCATTGGCATCTTCAAGTTTGTTGGCATTTATAGCCAGCTCCTCATTCGTTTTCTCCAACTCCTCCTCTATAGCCGCAGTATGCAACTGTATTTGACGTTTTTCATCAGAAATGGAAGAGATATGATCTTTTACTTTCCTCAATTCATCTTCTAACAAATTTATGGTTGAAAGGGCGTCAGAAAGCCTGCTAGCATGTAAGGTAATTTGCTCATTTGCTTTGTGTAGCTCATTATCCAAAGAACTCTTAGCAACTAGAGATTCCTGGATGTATTGGGCAATCTGGCTAATTTTTTCCACAGGATCTTCAAATGGCTGATCAACTGGAAGAGTAAGGCTTGATATTGAATCAGCCAGAGTGCCGAAGGAAGCTCTGGCTTCTTCCAACATGCTTTCTACTTTTCCCTTTTCATCATTAAGGGTAACAATATCAAATTGCAGCTTTTCAAAATGTGCAACCTGCAACGATAGATGCTCAACATGCTCTTTGAGGTCTGTCATGGCAGATTCTCGTGATTCTATCTCATGCCTTAGATTCTCAATACCGATATTCTTTGCATCCAGCTCTTGTTTTATCATATCTGCTTCAGAGGTTTTCTCAATCAAGGCTTGGTTTAGATTTTCTGTTTCCATGCAACTCTCATCCAGAGCGTGTTTAAGCCTTTCAATCTCAGAGGTTTTCCCATCCAACACTTGCTTCAAATTATCTGTCAAAGAGTTATTTTCATCCAAAGCATGTTTTAGATTCTCTATCTCAGAGTTCTTTGTATCTAAAACTTCTTTCATATTCTCTGTTTCAGATTTATTTTCATTTAGAGCATATTTAAGCTTTTCTATCTCAGAGTTCTTCCCTTCCAGAACTTGTTTCAAATTCTCTATTTCAGAGCTCTTTTCACTGAGGACTTGCTTTCCTTCACGCTCATGTACTAGACCCTTGCCCTTCTTTACAGCCATTGATAGCTTCTCTCTAAGCAATGATGATCTCTCCTCCACCCGTTCGAGCTCCTTCTGGAGTGAGTCCTTTTCATTTTTCAGAACATGAATCTCCTCCACCATTCTTTGTAGTTCATCAGTCCTCACAGATCTATCAATCATGTCTTCCTCAAGAATTATCTTACATAGTGATGATTCCTGATCGATGGTATATAGAAATGTTTGCAGCTTCTCAAAACTATCAGTCTCCATAGGAGCGGATTTCGTTCTTTGTTGTATGTTACTGAGGCTCTGCAGTACCAATTTGGCAGCATCCAAAGGCTCATTACCTTCCAACGTGACATCAGAAAATTCTGCAAAAGCCTTTATCAGCTCATTATTCTGTGAAGAGACAATAGACAATTTATCGACAGCAGCATTATATAGCGACAGCAATTCTGAATGTTCATTTACAAGCATGTCCTTTTCCTGTTTTTCTTCCAGTACAACAATTGTCAAACGGTCAATTTCCTCGTGCATTGAAACCAACTTTGATTCATGTGCAGCTAATCTACCCAACATATCAGCAGACTCACTATGTAACCGGACAGCATCATCTTTGGCCTGGTTCAGTGAGCTGACGAGCCAACTGATCTGAGAATCAAGTTCACCGGTTAAGACCGAATGTGGAATGTCAACTGAGTTTAAGATATCTTTAACTTTGTGGTGCTCTGAGAATATCATATCAGCAATTTTCTTCTGCTCAATTAACCATCCCAATCTGTCTGTCATCTCCAAGGAAAGTAGATCCTCAGGAAATGTTGCTTCAGACATGATCTCTTCAATATGTTGAAGAAACCCATCTTTTAATGAAACGGATGTCTGAAGGGTACTGTTTGCTTCATTTAGTTCCTCAATGCTGGCCTTAGCACTTTCCCAAGCACCATATGTTTCTCGAAGCTCATCCAAGCATTTCTCATGTTCAATCGTCTTTTCGTCTAGAGAAACCCTTAGCTCCTCAACTTTGACATCAGCTGCTTGCAGGGCATCAGACTTCTTTTGCAACTCTGCCATGCAACTTTGAAGCTCAGATGTCTTTTCAGCCAAGGTCTGCTTCAAGGAATCACGGTGCTGTACCAGTGACTTGCCCTTTGTAACAGCCATGCTGAGCTTCTCCTTGGTCATTAATAACTTATGCTCCATCTGCTCTAACTCTGCCTTAGCTTTGCTTGCCTCAGAATTTGCTGCATCACGAGCGGCTTTCACTTCCTCAAGTTCATCAGCAAGAGCCTTCTTCTCTTCAGCAAAAGTGTTCAGCTTCTGCTGGAAATCCACCTCATTTCTCTTGCTACTGACCAATTCCTCTGTAACAATACCTAAGATGGTAGCAAGGTCACCTTGTGCTGTGGCCACAAAACCAGGCTTCACCTCTGCTAAAACTTGCTCCAGCTGTTCAATACCCAACGAGACCTGCTTGTACTTCTCTAATAGCGATGAAGTCTTCCTTTCCAGGATAGAAACCCCATCCTGCTCAGCACCCGCAAAGTTGGCATCATCTTGTCCAACCACATCATCAATTGATGCAAGCATCCGCCCAACAGCTTGCTCAGACCCTTCCCTCCACGAACTCAAGTATACATCAGCAACCTCCCTTGACACATCTGCCTCCGCACTCCTCGCATGTAGGCTCTCAATCTCCTGCTCCCTGGCCCGTGCCACTGAATTAAGTTCAAGCACAAGCCTCGAGCAGTCGTCCAGCATCGAATGCAACGGTGTCTCATCAGGGTCCTCCCCATGCAACGAAACTGAAGCTTCCTTCCCCACCATCTCCTGTAGCATCCTCCGGAGCGCCACTGCCTCCCGTGCAAACGCCTCCTTCTCTTCCTGAACCAAAACAGCTGGGCGTCACATCACGCACTAGAGCTTGTCCGGCGCAAAATCATTTGCTAAATCACGAGGCCAATCCAATCCAGTGCGGAGGCGAGAGGGAGCAGCACCTGGTACTTGCGGAGCTCGGCGCCGGCGCTGGACACCTCGGGGAAGTCGATGACGGTCATGGACTCGTCCAGCGAGCGCGCGGAGCGGGAGCCGGCGGCCGCAAGGTCGTCGGGTGCGTCCTCGAAGGTCTCCCCGCTCGTGGCGTCGTCGGCTGGCATGTTCACGAGGACGCCGCCGTCCGGGTCCGCCCCGGGGCTCCGCGGCGCTTCCTGCAGAGCGAGAGAAAGAAGCTTGTCTAAGAAGCCGTCGGTCCGGAGTCCGGACGACCGGACCCCGCATGTATCGGAGCGGTGTCGGCTTCGCGCCATACCTGGGCGGGAAGCTCGACGAGGACGCCATCGCTGCTGCCGCTCTCGTCGGAGTGGGCCCGGTCGCGCTGCGGCGAGGAGTGGTGGCGGGCGGATGTCGACGAGGAGGAGGACTTGGGGGAGGAGTCGGAGTCGGAGTGGTCGCCCATGGCGGCGGCGCTGCTGGATCTGGGCCGGGTGGGGGGATCCGATCAAGCCATCGGCGTTCGGCGACGCGGGGAAGAGCAGGGCAGCATTGGGTGGAATGTCTGGCTCGGTGGAGACGATGGCGTGTGGGACAGTCCCGGGTGCGTGGAGCCAAGCTGCAGCCGCAGACGTGCTTACAGGTGGAGCCCAGCTGTCAGTGAGTGACCTGGAGGTGGTGATTTGTCAAATGTGGCGCTGGCTGATTGGCTATTGTCAGCGGCGCGGTGACCAAGGTCCCACCTGTCGGTGCGAGAGTATGTGCACCCTGCGGGTGCGGACTGCAGTCGTTTGCTGTCCTGTGTGGCTGTGTTCACTCGTTGACCCCGAGACACGAGCGCTGGGAGAGAGACACGCTTCCACTGGAGTACTGTATACTATGGGAATCTCACCCGCGCGTTGCTGCGGGAATTAAGAAAAATGCAATGAATAGTAAGAGAGAATTTCGGTAACCTCGTACGTCTGATCGTAAAAGAGAATTTCGGCGACCTCGGCAACCTCATCGCCGCCGTTGGTAATTCTTTGATCCAGGTTTAAACACCACGCGTGTTGATGCGGCCCTAAACCCTAGAGTAATCGGTGTTACCGTGTGTCAGCGTCCAAAAGGAACTTTAGAAACCATAACTTACACTTTTTTAAGCGTAGTTTAGGGGTGGTGCCGGGTCTACTCACGTGTTGAATAGCTATTTAGTATAAAAATAGATATATTCATGATGTCAAATGAAAAAGATCCGATCGTTATGTTTCTACTAGACTATCTACGCTGCTATTCCTTTATATTCCTCAATTCCCTGCGCGTTGCCGCGAGTATGTAGGAGAAATCTATGAGTTAGAATATTACTATCACCCTCTTATTCTTTTTCTTTCTTCTTTTTCCTTTTCCTTTTTTTCATTCTTTTTTTTTATTTTTCACTTTACTCTATACCAACTACCATCGATGGAGCTATTTGTCATTTTATCAAAATATATTCATATGAGATCTTGTTTTGAAGGATTTATTAAAAGGAATCCAATGGTGTAATCAGAATTTATTTTGGTTTTTTTATTTTTAAGTTATAACATTTTTTAGCTAGTTCAAACAATGGAGCCCACCACTGGATGTCATGATCTTAGTGGGGCTGTTGAGGTAAAATGCTTACATGTTGAGAGAACTCCCTAGTGGAGAGCTCCTATATAAGAGTTATAGATTTGACTAGTATAATGCCCGTGCTAACCAAAAGTCACTACATGTTTTGAAAATAGAGTACACAACAAGATAGAAAAAAATTCTTGCCGAAAGTACAGTATATCGTTGAAGAATAACATCCTGAGGAATGTGCATGCATAATCATGATAATTCTATATGGCTACATAACAAACTTAGTTCACAGTGCTACTATCATGTAAGGCCTGTTTAGTTCACCAAAATTTCACCAACCACCCGTCACATCAAATTTCGAACACTAATTTGGAGTATTAAATGTGGATTAATGACAAAACTCATTTCACAATCTCTACCTTAATTTTCGAGACGAATCTAACGAGCCTAATTATGTCATGATTAGACAATGTTATGCTACAGTAAACAATCTACGAATTAATTAGACTTAATGGATTCGTCTCGAAATTTCCCGTCCATTCGTGTAATTAATTTTATAATTAGTCTATGTTTACTACCTCTAATAGACCCCGAAATAGGTCCCAAAACTTTTGGCCCCAAAATTTTGGGAACTAAACATGCCCAAGTTAACATACGAACTGCTTCAAGAATTGAAACTGCTTCAAGAATTAAATCTCCAGGAGAAGGCGGCCATGAGTGTTAATTGACAGCTTCAACTTCCTGAGTTGCAAATACTGAGCAGCTTCTAATTGTTTTCTCCAAATAAGGGCATGAGAGATCAGGCAAGAAACACCTGCAAGTAAACAGCAGAATTATCAAAGTATGCATACTCATGGTACTGAAAAATTCCACAATTGCAAAGAGCACAAAAATTTTGAAATTCTTTTGGAAGTTCAAGTTTCAGTTCTTCTGAATTAGCTGCTCTTCCCATCTCTCCTTTTCTGGATTCTTTCGTATTTTATTTTTGTATACTATTTGGAACTCATTTTTAATATTGATGAAATGTAGCATGTACCCATCACAGAGATATGATGGCCTAGATCCTAGAGGCACCAGAACAATTTATCTAATTCCTAAATCTTGACAAATCACCTGAGCATAATAATATTGCAAAATTCTTGCTCCAAAATCCTTACTTTGCAGCTTACAACGTCCAGATAATTATGAAAAATGGATTGCTGGTGTAACACTAATTAAAAGCTTAACAGCTAAATGTACCAAAGTTATTCTTTTTTTGAACTGAGTAGCAGCAGCATGGAGTCCAAAACCAGGATAATAAATTAATTCTGGCAAAAGTGATGAGAACAAAATCGCTATCAAACACCAATTAATGATTCAATTTTATGAAGTGAACCTAACTTTTTCTAGAACTTCTTGAATAATTCACACTATATTTGTGTGCTTATGTAGGCAAACACATAGAGGTATCCCGCTGTGGCCCTTCCTCCACCAATCTGGACAAAAGACTGCAGGGAGTGCAATTCTCAAGATAAAAGATAGCTTATTACACCTGTTACTCGAAGCAATGAACCAAGTGATGGTGTTCTGCAAACCTCTTCAAATGTCCTGAAAATGAAAATTGTTATATAAACACATATATACCAATTTTGTGATGTGCCTTCAAATCTAAACAGAAAATTCATTTATGATAATTAAAGATTTTATTTGGCAAAAAACCTATATGCATGCTCAAAGCAATGAACCAAGTGATCTTCATCTAAACAGAACATACATTGATTTTCATCTAAATGGAACACAAATAACATGGGCTACAAAACTGGCAACTTTCTCATTACCAATTTGCTCACAATGTACAACAGCCACCATAACCTGAATTGAAGGATAAAATATGTGAGTATGCATGATATTGATAGCTCAAATTGGAAAACAATAGATGATACTCACTTTATGAGCAGGCATGTCAAGCTCTTTTGTTCTCCTTAACGACTTTCCAAAATTGTTGTGAACTAAATGAAAAAACTGAAGCTCGGATCAGATTGCTGTGAACTAAATGAAAAAACAGAGGCGGGAGGCATGAAAACAAATAGGTCCAGATTACTGCACCCTAGGTCCCCATTAAATCATTTGTTGAAGTTCACCTAGCCTTATAATTTCAGAGTTATTTATTGGCTATACACATCAAATATTTGCAGTGCACAAAATGAAATGCAAGAAGAAGAGAGGTCAGAAATCAGAATAGTTATTCACCTTATGTAATTAGCTTGGAATTTTTCATGGATGCAAAAGCAAGATAGCTGCATCTGTACTGGTTGAATCAACTATATATATGTGCAAATATCAGCTTCTCAATTTCAGGAGGATTCAAGCTTTCTCTGACAGCCCAGGTAAGAAATATCTTGCATAGAGCATATTTGTTTTCAAATCTGCAGGCCACACAACAATCTCAAGATGGGCAAGTGTACAGCACACGCACGCACACATTTCCCTTCAAAAAAAAGTGTACAACACATTCAAATCTACTACTGAAAAATGTTTCATTGCTAATGCTCAAAGCCAAGCATGATCTACACAAAAAGAAAAGGTAATGGGAAAACACCTGGTAAGTAAATTAATTCTTTTTTACTAATATAGTTGATGTTTAGTAGGCCAAGGTCTTGCATTGGAGTAATCAAAACCATATATCTTTAGCCAATGTGCTATACTACCTTCCCATATATCATATTAGCGCCAAGGCCTAATATGTAATAAAGATACCAATATGACATTAACAAAGCCAAGGATCAGGCACTGATACCTTGTTGATCCACTTGGAGAAAGCAGAAGAATGTACCATACCAAATTTAATACCTCATATTCAGGTTGTTGTTGGGGGGCGTAGACAAACCATATAATCTATGAAATAAATCTAAAACATACACATGCCTTGAAATAAAAATAATATAATTAGGACCCAAATAATTACACAGATCAAATTACTAAATCCTACAGACCCTTTCCAATCCTCACGACATCCAGAAATCACAAGGTTCCCTAATCGTATTGATTCTATGATGTGTAACACCATATTCCACCCAAAAAAAGAGAGCAGCAGCACGTGCTGTTAGGGATGGTCATGCCCAGCCCACGAAGTACAGAGGTAGGGAGCGAAATTCACCTGGACCTTGCAGAGTTTGAGGTGAGGCTGCCGGCGTTGCATCAGGGAAGAGGAAAAAGTGAATCTCAGTCTGAATACAAAGCCATGCAATTACACAGCCTCTCTCAAAGTTCGCTTGGGTGGACGCTACGTAAGTGCCTTGCTTTTTAAGATATTATTTGAACTCAGCAAGGAGCAATGCAATATCAATCGCCAGATGCTTACTTACTGTAACTACCAGATGATCAAGCATGGACACAATTACTTCAGTAGGATTTCACCAGAAGATACTGTGGAAGTAAACTTTCAAGGCAACCAACCTTGCTCGGCGACAAATCCGGCCGCTGCGACAAGCCCATGACCCTGCTTGGTAAAGCCGGCCGCCGGCGGATGGCACGGTCGGAGAAGGTGCCGCCTGGGGAAGGAATGAGGGAGGAGGCGAGGTGCGGCGGAGGGAGGAGACGATTTCGTGGGCGGTGATGAGCAGTAGGAGAGGAGGAAAAGGGGCGGCGGCGGCGGCGCGATGGACGGGGGAGGTGTGCGGTTAGGATAGGGGGCGAGGCTGCGGTGGCTCCGATCCAGAAGGGAGGGATTCGCGAGGCGGAAGCAGAGGTGGGGTGGGACGGGGTGGAAGCGGAGGCCGGGTAGCACTCCCGCGCGCGCCGCCGCTGCCGCACCTCCCGCGCGTGCCACCACTCCCGCTACCGTCAGAGCCATGCCGGGGCCGCCGCCGCTGAATTTCGGCCGCCGAGCCTTGCCCCGCGCCAGTCCTCATCGGCCGTCGCGCCCCCTCCACGGACCTTGCCAGCAGCCGTGCAGAACGTAGCGGATGCCGGCTTCGGCGCCACAGCCGCCGCCGCCGCCGCCGCCCGCCCGCGGGCTCCCTGTTGTGTTTCTGAGCTGGGTTGTGTGGGGGTGGGGGGTGAGGGAGGGGGCGGACTGGTTGGATCGGCCATAACCCCCCGTCGCCGCCCGCGTCTCCTCGTCTCGCGCGTCCGTCTCCTCGGGTGCTTCCGTCTCCTCGAGTTCCTCGAGTGGGGACTGGGTAGGGGATGAGGTTTGATCCGGCGGAGCTGAGTGTTTGTGAGTGAGTGAGAGAAAGTAGATGTTTGTAGTAATTTGAACTGTTGGTTGTGAGTGAGTGAGAGAAAACGGATGTTTGCTGGGTACAATTAGTTGAGTGTACTTAATTTGATAATGACTGTAAGAGAGATTTATTTGTGTGACTTTAGAAACGAATAAACTGGTGTATTTTATAGTGGTAGTGATAGTGATGAGAGGGAGAGATGGCCCCACCTTTCAGTGGGTGACAAGCCCATGTTTGCCGCGACTACAGCCCCCAGTGGCCAGTGCCCCAACCTACCCGAGTACCCGACCGAACGAGCAGCCACAAGTCACAACGCACCAGTCATTCACAGCAGGAAGGAAAGCGTGCACTTTTCCTGTTCCGTTCCCTCGTACATTTTTTGAATTACAAAGTAGACACTCATAATGCACACACTCATCTCTACGAATACATTTATGCAAACTTTACCTCTATGGGCAACTTCAAAAATTAAGTCTTCACATTCTCAAAATTGACAAGTCAACGGTAGATGTCTCGCTGTGGATGAAAACGTGGTTGAGAAAATCGTCAAACTTGGGAGATATAAGATAAAAAAAAGTGTGAATTTCACTATAGGTCCATTAACTATTCTCGAGTTCTCATCTAGGTCCATCAACTTTAAAGTGACTATTTAGATCCATGATCTATTGAAGAGTGATCGTCTAGGTCCAAAAATGTCCACGTAAGCATCTTTTGCCTACGTGGCAATGCTAGCATAGCAATAATTTTCAAAGCAATCCTCCTATCTCTCCCATTCCTCACTCTTGTGTCCTCATCCTCATCTTCACACATCCGCCGGGCAAGACCCGAGTGGGACACGGCGTAGACCTTGAGCCTCGAGGCATGGCGAATTGGCGATGAGCTGACCGGGAGCCCCGACGCGCGGGGCGGCGGCGGCGAGCCAGGGCTAGTGCCCCCTAGGTGCGAGTCGGCGGCGGACGGCGATGCGCCAATGCTCGAGCTGAGGCCTGAGAGGTGGTGATGCCGTGCCGCAATAGCACCAACGAGCTCCCCTTCCACCCGTGTCTCGTGTGCGGGCGGTCGACGGCCGGGGCCGCGACGACCCTGCCGGAGCGTACAAAGAAAGCCCCGCGCGAGTTGTCGACGGCTTCGCCAATTCGCCGCCGGTGGGAGGGCTGTGGCTGCCATCGCCATCTACCTGCGCAAGGCTACGGCGGCCGCCGTCTACACCGGCGGTGACCGAACATGCACTGCTGCCGTGACGGCGGGCACGCTGGCGACGAGGTGGTCGAGCGACAAGGCGCGAACACGCCCAGCTGTAGGTTCGCGCTGCCGGAGACGACGAGGCGCTACCGCGCCGCCGCTGTAGAGAAATCGTGAGCCGCCGCGTGCCTGCTGCCTGCAGCACCAGGCATGCGCCATGCGCCATGGCCTCTGGGTCGGGCTACGGGGTTGAGCAGGAGCAACAGACGACCATCTGCCTGTGCTACGAGCCTACGACCCCTCCGTGGGTGGAGCTCGCCTTCAACACCTCGCGTGACATCCTACAACAGGGGAGATCGAGGAGCAAGCAACAGCCTGACCATGCATGGGCGACGCCTCATTATTGCCGGCGAGAAGGAGCAAGCGCGGTCGTGCCGCCAAGGTCGTCGACCTCGTTGCCGGCAAGAAGGACGGTTGGGAGACGAAGAGGACGTGAGAGTGAGGAGTGAAGGATTGCAGGGGTCTTTTTGCGATTATTTATCATGTTGGCATCGCCACGTTGTCAAAAGATGCTTTCGTGGGAACTTTTGGACCTGGATGACCACACTTCAATAAATCGTGGACCTGGATGATTACTTTTTAAGTTGACGGACCCAGACGAGAACTCAAAAATAGTTAACGGACCTACCATGAAATGCACTTAAAAAAAAGTAAAGAGCGACATACATACAAAGTCAATTCAGCCTAGCAAAGCCCATTCCACGCCACCTCTCCTCCCACACTGGGCCGAAAAATAGCTCGCGATGCCACCCAGAGCGGCCCGCGGCCCGTGCGGGTGGGTGGGTGCTGCTTGCCTGCTTGTTGCGTTCAACGCTTCGCCGGCGAGTCGGCGACGGCTAGGCGAGCGGCGGCGCCCTTCGCCGGCGACGGGTATCCACCAAGGTACACCCACCTCTGTTCCCTTCCCTTCTTTATGTACGCGAGCTGTTTGTATTCCGATCTGACCCATTTTAAGTATACATACCTACTGATTCTCTTCTCTGTAGGCTCAGATGGGGCTCGATGCCATGGCGGCCGCGTGCTGCGTCCTTCCGGTGCTTGTCTCCTTGCTTTCCATCCGCTTCGTATACGTGCTTTGGCGCAGCGGCCAGCTGTTGTCCGGGTTGCCGACCGCCGGATTGCGGTGTCTCATCGTCCTCGGATCTGGTGAGCGCGTCTTGCCTGTCGGATGCGAATGGCCAGTTTTTAAGACAGAATTATCGTGTTATATATCAAACAACACCAAAAGCGCATACCATGAGCTCCACGAAATGGCAACGTTGAATTACTGTAGGTAGCTGCAAGCCCATACAGGAACTACTTCGTGACTGTCTTTAGTCATAATTGATAGATGATAGTTAATTTCTTGAACGTATGGCAGAATCTTTTTTTAAATAAAACGTATGGCAAAAATCTCAGTTGACTACAGTACACCATCACCATGTCCATGAGTCCATGACATATGGGTATGGCTTTTTATACTAGTTGTCTTATTGCCACAGTTAAGTGTGGAGTGTGGTATATTTGTCTTACAGTTAACTCTTGCAACCTCATATGCTACTTCATATGGGATCCAAAAAATAATTTATCTGTTTCCCTGTACATCATTCACAAATGCTTTTCCTATTCTAGAGTCAGTTAACATGGGCTATCTTACAGCCTTGACTGCTTTTTTATATACAGTTATGTGTATTTGCAAATGGGTTACTACCAAGAGCCTAAGACACATAAGTCATATTGTTAATGCAAGGACTGTTACCCCTGTGCTAAATCCATGATGCCTTGCCTCTGATGCATTTTAATTTCGGCCCTATGTAGTGTGCACAGTCCATAATTTTTTGTTCAGGTATTGTATTGTTGAATAGTCGGGTTTGGTATTTTAATGCACATTTATATATCCTAAAACAGGCAGATGCATATTTGATCATCTCCTTGTCCCCCTTTGTTTTTGTAGATTCTGTCTCATTCTCTTCTTGCACATCACAGTGATGAATACTTGCATATGCTCAACTGTGAATACTACAGTAACATGCCACTAAAATCATTGCTGTTTTACCTTACTTTATATATGCTCTTGGAAGAACATTAGGTAGCTAGTAGCCTAGTACTAATAAGTCATAAAAATAATGCAGCATGTTGATTACCTATTGATTTGTGAAGTTGGTTCTTAGGAGGGCATACTGCAGAAATGATGAATGTTGTAACAGCGGTTCAGAAGGATAGGTTCACGCCAAGGTACTATGTGGCTGCACTCACTGACAATATGAGTCTACAAAAGGCTCAGGTCTATGAGCAGTCACTGATTCAGGTGGAGATCAATTACCATTCTTCGTTGAAACGAATATGGTTGAAGTTTCTTACCTAGTTAAATTCTGGAATATTTGAATATGATTCTAGATTATTCCTTTTTCAGAGCGGAGAGAAGACCATAAAAGATGCCCACTTTGTGCAGATATATCGTAGTCGTGAAGTAGGCCAATCTTACTTCACCTCCATTGGAACAACATTGCTAGCTACATTGCATGCTATGTGGCTAGTTATAAGAATCAGACCACAAGTGGTGCGTAATGTTCAAAATTGTTTGTGCCCATTGTGCAGCATGAGCTCAAAGACACTAATGATCTGTTACTCGTGTAGATATTCTGCAATGGTCCAGGAACATGCTTCCCTCTCTGTGTCTGTGCTTTTGTTCTGAAGGTAGCCCTCACACCCTAGCTTCTATCCTGGCTTATTTGATGTAGTACACTATTTCTTCCTTTTCTCTTTGTTATAGAATAGGAGCTGGAAGGTTAATGTAGTATCAACTTCTGCCTTTTCTTGTTGAGTTATTGTTATAGAATAGGATCTGGAAGGTTAATGTGGTTGTCAACATAACGACCATTGCTAATTTGTTCATCTGATTTTTCAAGTTGATGCCCCACGTTCAGTCTATAATGAGTTTGGGGCTCATGTCTACACTCTCTACAGGTGCTTGGTTTAGGATGGTCCTCCATTTTCTACATTGAAAGCATCGCAAGAGTGAAGAAGCTTTCATTGAGTGGCTTACTGCTGTACAAGCTACGGATAGCTGATCAGTTCTTCGTGCAGTGGCCCCAGCTGCAGCAGAAGTACCCTCGAGCAGACTACGCTGGCCGTTTGATGTGAAGACTTGTCCATATCTGATATCGGGGTTCTGTATTTTCCAACCCAAAATTCTGAACACGCTGACAATTTTTGTACATATTCAGGAATACAATCGTGGTTGTCTTAAAAGAGAGTCATTACAGACACTCATACATGGGGCATGGAAATGTAAAGTTGCTTCAAGATAATCTTTCTGGGTGAATGAGAATCAAAGTAGGCTCATATGATTTAGTGCAGAGTGTAAACCTCATTTTGTATGTGTCAAGAGAGAGATCTGTTCTTAGTTGTGCTGGTGATTGATTCTATACATATCTTGGGATTCTGCATTCTTTGATTTGTTTCCTTATCTGGATTTTTTTATATTTTTTTCTTCGTTTTTTCAAAAATAAATACTTCCAAAAAAATTTACCAAATCTATACACCTGCCGCCGTGTCATATGGCGCCAGGATACAAACGCCATATGATATGGCGGCTGAATCTAACCACTGTACCACAAGGTGTTATGATCCAAACGCCATATCATATGGCGGTTGAAAGTGCATCTAGGTCCCTAAGTGGATTTTGGTGAATTGAATGACAAAGCGATTAAAGGACTAATGTATTTGTCTAAGATTGTGAGCAGGTTTTATTTATATATTCATGAGCAATTATTGAAGTATTTATTTATGGATGAATGTTATATGGCTCACATTGGAGAAGACAAATATATGAATGATCTTATTGCATGAGTGACAAATATCAAGCAATAAAGAAAGATTAGTATTGGGATAATTTGAGAAGGTCAATTCATGGTCTCCCATGTAAAGACGTAGCTTGATTAAAATTACAAGGATCATAAAAGAGAAGATGGTAATTCTCTAAGTCAAGTGCAAGGCTTCATGTGTTTATTGAAAGAGGACATAAGGATGAGTGTACACATTATGGTTCTAATTTGGAAGCTTGCACATTCGTTGTCAATCAAGATCAAGCATTTGAAGCGGGTTTTCAAATGAAGGTTAATTGTGTATGAAGCAAAGTGGAACTCAAAAGTGGATTGGGTAAGTGATGAAGAGATCAACCGAGATGTCTAGGGTGAGGGACTAAGCAATCTTTGGGGCCCTAGCTAAGCCGCCATTTCGTGTTTTGCTAAGGTGAAGTTCTAGCATCCGTGGGGTCTCCAAGTATCATATCCAAACCTTAACCGAGGGAAGCAATGCAAGTCATCAACATGTTAAGATTGGCAATATGGAGTGACTTCTGGATCCAAGTGTGCATTCCTACGCTAAATGGAAAGATCCTAAGTCACTAGCTCAAGTATGCAAGTGCTTAAGTCAAAGGCTATGTTGAAAGCCCTCAAGTAAATATTGATCAAGTATGACAAGATTGAAGATATCCAAGCTCAAGAGATCAACAAAGTGTTTTTATTTATTCTTGAGTATAGGTATGCCGTACTATCAAGAGGGATGTAACTTAGCGAGTTGACCAAGTCAAAGTGCTCATTAGTTGACCTAAGTGAGATCTAGCCTTAGAGTGTGCTAACAAACCCTCCTAACCTAACCTAAGTCACTTCATCTCTTTGGTGAAGTGTTAGAATCATAGAAAGGGTTTTAGGGGTATCTCGGGCCTGACCGGTCTGACTGGTCAGGGGCACCGGTCTGACCGGTGCCGCTAGCCCCAACGGCTAGTTTTTCGAACACCGGTTTGACCGGTGTGGGGCACCAGTCTGACCGGTGCCGCCCGAGGACCAACGGCTAGTTTTCTCCTTTGAGGGGTATAAATACCCCAAGCCTTCTTCAGTTGAAGGTTGCTGTTTCTAGTGACATTGCTGAGGTCCCAAGCCATTTCTAACAAGCTCCAAGCCTTAGTGGCTCTCCCCAACCCTCTCTTTGTGAGATTTGTGGATTCAAGCCATACTCTTTGTGTTGGGTTGAGAGAGTGAGCTCAAGAGCGACCTTGTAAGCTAACAAGAGCATTTCCATAGCTTGAGCACTTTGGTTTCGCGTCTACAAGCTTTGAAGTGTTTGTTACTCTTGGAAGTTTACCTCCTAGACGGCTAGGCGTCACCGGCTAGCTCCCAACGTTGTGGTGAGCAGCGGGAAGTTTGTAAGGGTTGCGATCTTGCCTCTTCGTGGAAAAGATCCCCTTAGTGGAAAGGAGGAAAGTGGTTGAAAGAGACCCGGCTTGTTGTGGGAATTGTCCCTTACAAGCTCCTCAACGGAGACGTAGCCATTCCTTAGTGGGTGGTGAACTTCGGGAAACAAATCCTTTGCTTCTTCGTGTGGTTTGACTCTCTAAGTTGTTTTTCTAGCATATTTGATTTGCTTCCGCTTCGATCTACTTGGGTGTGCTACTTGTGTGTGCAGGGCTCATTACCTTGCTTGTGATTATCTACAAAGACCACTCACCAAGTTTGGTTCGTGCTAGAAGTCAAGAGGTGCTTGAAGTTGTTTTTGCAGGTGCTCTGTGCTACACCGGTCTGACCGGTTAGGTGCACCGGTTTGACCGGTGCCTCCTGTGAAGTCCAGTGTTTGACCGGTCTGACCGGTCATCACCACCGGTCTGACCGGTGGAACACTGTCAGCTCAAGTGATCGGGGAAGAAGAGTTTAATTTAGTCGTCACGTCTATTCACCCCCCTCTAGGCGACATCAAGATCCTTTCAGCGGTAAGCCGACTGTGACATGTCCCAGCGCCTGAGTGACGTTTAGATCCAACCGCCGCACCACAAGGCGGTTAGGGCCAACCGCCCTATGGTACCCTAACCGCCCTACGGTAGTGCGGTTGCCTGATAAAGTAAATTTTTTTCGTTTCCATCATGAAAATTAAATAAAGGCGATCATATAAAAATAGAAATTAAAATAACTTGTTGCATATAAAGAACCGATTAAAATAAAACAACGAGTGAAAAGTTATACACGATAATGATCAAGTACGGTCGTAAAAAATCAGAACTAAATCTAAATCCGCCTGCCCCGCTTTCGGCCTAAGTGCTCGAGCACCAGCCCTCGTGTGGTCCTGGTCATACGTGAGGGGGTCACGTGGTCTGATGATCCGACGTCGATCATCATCGAGAGGCGGTGTCGCCATCGGCACCTGCGACGACCCTGCATCCATCTGTGCCTGTCCGGCCGCCTGCGACGACCCTGCAACCGCCTGTGCCTCTTCCGACCGCCTGCGACGACCTTGCAACAGCCACCTGTGTCTGCTGTGTCCCGTGGAGTGGCGCATCTGGTAAATGTGATCCGCCAATCACGTCAGGGCTTGTGAAGTACTCGTCGAGCCTGAACTCATCAAACTCCAGCCCGTCGTCATCTAGGGTGGAGTCAGGAGTGGCGGTCGGGTCGTAGCCTGCAACGAATGGTAGCACATATCATATTTATCGTATTTAATTAATAGTATTATTGAATTAATTAAGGACGTCACCTGCTGCTGCAAAATAGGTGCAGTGGACGAGGAAGGAACGTTTGCTACTGCAGGTGGCACCGTATACGCCGATCAAGCCCACGCGGAAGGACCGAGTCCCATCGGATAGATCGGAGGCCGCTCTGTACAATTATGTTAATATTACAATAACACATAACAACTCAGTGTATTAGTTAAGAAGCACAAGAGTAAATGTACCTGTACCGTGGAAAGCAAAAGGTCGCTGAGCCGGTGCCGTCGGAACTATTTTTAAATTTTCTAAACTATTTCTACAATTTATAAACTAAAGGAGTTAGAGTTACTTAGATCTGGAGTGCTCCGCGAAAACCACCGAGGCGACAAGTGTGAAGGAAAGGGAAGGAGTGGGGTGGGGTGTGGGGGGGGGGCAGCCTTCGGCTCCTTTTATAGGTCTAAAGCTGCCGCCGTGTGGCACGGCGGTAGGCTCTAACGCCGTGCCATATGGCGTTTGGGACCCTAGCGTCGTGCCATATGGCGCTAGGGTCCTGGCCCACTAGCAGTGCAGCCCCCGCTCCCCGACCGTTGACGCTAGCTCCGAACTGACTGATGATGCCGCCTTATGATACGACGTTTGAATCCTGGCGCCGTATGACACGGCGACAGGTGTATAAATTTGGTAAAATTTGTTTGGGAGCATTTATTTTTGGAAATCGAAGAAAAAATATTAAAAAAATTCCCTTATCTGTGATGATGGT